>CM060927.1:144554897-145870397 GCA_030737875.1 Allium sativum
TGGAAATAGATTATGCTGAAGATATTAGAGATGGAGTGAAATGCAAGGGCTGTTCTATTTGTCCAAACCTAGGACAACTTGTATGGATGAATGTCTGACAGAATATTTCCAATGATCACGCCTATTGGTTTTTACGAATATACCAAGTTGGTGGGAGAAGGCAACTTCTCTTTATTCTAACACCCAGAGTGTATTTGTACAAATCAAATTAGTGATTAACGGATTTGACGATGTGGCATTTAAAGTGAATGGTGGGCAGATGTTCTGAAAAGTTAAACGTGACCTCAAGCCTTATTAACCGGGAAATGACAAAAATCAGGCAGCATGGCTAGGTGGGTCATTCCCAAGCAGGGTATATTGTCACCATCTGGAGAAAATTTCATTATTTGTTCTTCTTTCATTTTCTGTATCTCCACGGATGTACGGTGGGGCCTTAAAACCGTAATGGGGTGACAGTATATTCGATACACTCAAGCTAAATGGATGGTCGGTCATTTGTGGCCGGGTTGCAAGATATTATTGTTGAACACCAGTGTATCCCTTCTAGAGTACACTGATCAGAAGGTGGTCAACTACCTTGCCATAGTTGGAATTCAATCTCCAATAAGCGCCATGCGGTTTTTGATTATATATTATATATGTAAAGCGTGAGATGCAAGCGTTTTGCTGTTTGGTTATTTACTTGATTAGACATTATTATAATATTGCTGGATATTAGTATCAAAAAAATGTTTTGGTTATAGTAAGGTAAAAACCATCCTTATTTATGTGTGGGCTGGTCTTACTATTACCTTTCCTTTCAAAAAGTATTTTCAAAGTTAAATAATATGATTGGAGTTTACTATACCAGTCCCATGACTAACCCAGAGTTTATTTTGTTTGATTTTCCCTAAACTCTTGGGTGCCCAAATTTGTACGAGCAGTCATGTGTTTCAGGCTTTTACCAATACGCTTGGAGGAGTTTCGAAGCAGGCGGCTTCACCGTTAGATATTTAAGAGTTATTTTCCGCTGTGTTGTATATATGTTGATCTCTGATAATGGTATGTATATATGATACAAAATTTTTATTTCATAAGTTATGTTATATAATATATTTTCCACTGTGAGATTCTGTTTTATTATTTCTGTTCTATCTTCTATTTGTTTCTATTTCTTTAACCCTAGTGACTCGTATTTATGTATTATTTGAATTGGACTTGTGTTGTATCAGTCAGCTCAGATAGTATGGATTTGCGGGCCGTCACAAGTATGGTCTCACTTGTTAATTTAGTTTGAAATGAATTCTGGATTTTTTTTTATTATTGGCTGAATTGAAGATAGGAGTCATAACAGATACAATTGGATTGTGTAACAATCCTGAATTTCAGAATCAATTTAATTTTTTTATTTTAGCTATTTTAATGGGTGTTGAATATTTAAAATGATTTATTTTAAATAATAATGACTAAAAATTTATTTAAATCGAAATTAGAACATATAAATTTATTTTAATTATAAAATGAACTTGAAATGGGGCGGTAGTTTGAAAATTTGATTTTTAATTTCAACTGAATGTACAGAATTCAAAATAAATCAGATTTTAGTAAAACCAGAAACATTAGAATCTGTTTAATAATATCTTTCTAACGGATTGTGAAATATTCGTATTTTACAATATAAATTTAAAGTTATGCTCAGTTTAAAATTCAAAATAGTATCCATGGAATTTATATATATTTTAATATAATATATAGCCCTTAAAAATAGCCATTTTGCAAACGACCTTCGTTTTCGACGAAACCACTTTTGTTGGATCCAGAATGTCAAATTATTATCAAGTTTCAAATTTCATGATTTTTGGTATTAATATGTGAGCGCAGTGAATTTAAATGTGTTTTGTAATTTCAGTTTAAATTTAGTGTCCGTTTGGCACAGGTCCCAATTAAGTTTTAAAATTAGGCTGACATCCGGTCATAAACTTATTGTAAATTTAGTCCCTATTTTTTGAAAATTTAGTAAAAAATATTAAAAAATCACGTAAATTCGTATTTAATTAAAACAGGTAAATGCAAAAAAATTCAGCCCAAAAAAACATCAAAAACCACGTCAAAACAAAAAAAACAGAAAAACAGCGAAAACAGTAGTTAAATGCATACTAGTGTGCACATATTGGGATTTTTATGCATACGTCTGTGCAAGAATTTCACTTATGCATTGATGTTGAAAATACTTGCATACATCTGCGTAACTATAGCATAATTCTTGCATGAAAATATGCAATAATTCACACACTTGCAAATCAGTTCGAATTTATTTGCATTCTCATGTGCAGATAAAACATAAAAGTAGCACACATGCATGCAACAATCCACGGGAAAAAATTCAGTTAACTTTTCTTCATGAAATACTTGCATACAAGTATGTAAGTATTTTGGAATAATTGCATACATGTATGCAAGTTTCCGTCCAGATTTTTCAACACAAACAGCGTATGAAATAGTTGCATACATGTGTGCAACTATTGGTAAAAGTTGCACGTATATATGCAACTATTTTTTTGCGTGGACTTCTGTGGACATTTCCAGAATTTAGATTTTTTTTAACCTGATAGTACACTTTTTTTGGCCCAAATACATAAAAGGTGGAAGTATGGAAACAGGGATCGGAAATGCACTGAAACTTAGGGAGGGACGTGGGTTATATTTAAAACTAAAACAGGGCGGAGCCTTATTTTTCTGTAAATTAGTTTTCAAACAGTCCCCAAATTCTACGAAATTAGTTTTGTTAGGATCGTATCGCCAAAACATAGCTAGATTTATTTTTCTGTAATTTTTGGAATTAGTATGCAGCCCCGGTAAATTAAAATGTACGCTTAAATTCAATTTTAATTGATTTATGTTTTAAGTTTGATAAAAACTGATGGAAATGATCGATTGGCTTACGAAACATATTCCATTGTGTCCGGAATGTGGGTATTTAGCTAGAGGTGATAGTTGTTGGAGTTCGAACCATTAAACGAGTTACTTACAAATTAAACATTATTATATATATATATAGTTTTCATTGGTCAAAACCCTACCAAAATTCCTTACATGGTCAACATCGTTTCTGCGCCTCCACTATGGTTTTATCGGCCAAACACCAAACACCTTCAAATTTGTTCTGATTTTTCCTTAAATTCCCTCGTTTATTCAAGAAATCCATAATTGCAAAGTTCTTCTACTCGATAAGATCTTCCTTGTGAACGGACATGATCAGAAATCATAAACGATAGTGACCGGATTTTGCCTTGATAGGCGCATGGTTGAGCAACCGTTACTAGTTGAAGGGGGGCACTGAGTTCAATGAGACCAAGGGCGAAGGTGGTGCACGGTTAGGGCTTGGCGGCGGTGAGGTTAATTAACAGCTGATGATTTGGAATGCGAGCAGTTTGGAACCCTAGCTGACGATGAGAGTGCAGTTTTCTTCAATGCTGGTAAAGGAAGAAGACAATGGTATAGCGGTTAATGAAGGGATTAGAGTAATTAAAGGATTAATATATATTTTATCTATTTTAATATAAGTACAACTTGTAAAATCCATATCTCTTTGATACATTGTCAGAAATGGATGAAATCGGGTTCATTGGAATCGTAAAATAAACCACTACGCAATGGAGCAGACCAAAACTGAAATAGAGGCCATTTGGATTTTTGATTAAATTAAACATTTGTTTAATTTTATTAAAAACAATCATTATTAAAACGATTTCGAGCCAATCAATGTGAGAACTCCTTCTCACTAAATTAAATTTTATCATGTAATTGTATTCATGTATAAAAATATATAGAATTTCTAGTGTAGATTTTTATCAGTTTTAATCATTATAAATTGTATACGGTGCATGTTAGCTTGCCTCCCTCGTCCACAAACCATGGACGAGTAAATTGACTGTATTGTGTTTTGATTGTGATGCTGAAATGTTTAAAATATTAAAAATAATTTAATATTATTTTGTGGTAGTTGAAATTAAATTACAAATATCTATTTATAATTTAAACAGTGAAAATTGGTTAATTAGAAAAATAATTCAAATTCAATTAGAACTGGTTAAATTTATTAACTAGTGATTATTTTAAATAGACTGTATTGTTTGAAAACCCCACCTGGGTATTGGGATGATATTTGACATACACTAATCCCAATATTTAGTTGTATGTCAATCGATTGGTTGACAGACTATGATAAGCATTATTTAATTATTTAATGCTTATACAGTTGTAAATTGCACTTTGGATGTGAATTGACTATTTGATGATTATTTATCATCATTGTTGAATACATGTGATGTATGAAATCCATATAACTAAAATTATATGGTAATTGATTGAGTCATATTCCGATTCAGATTATGAAAGAATATTTTAAAATAACGAATATTTAAAATAATATTCAGTTAATAATAAAAATATGATTTTTATTTCCGATTTTGGATGGACACAAAAATATATAAAAATATATGAAGCCAAGTTAAGTATAGAAACATCATTTTAACCTAAACGGGTTTATCGATCATTTTATTTATATTATTTTGAATACGAAAAGGAAATGGATTTCAAAATCTGATATTTTGAAAATATTATCATTTTAATATTATAATGATATAGAATATTCAATTTTGATTTAAAATTGAAAATGAAGTTAAAATCATTTCTAAAAAAATTTAAATGGCCTGAATAGAACGCGCCGCACAGCAACTGTTCACGAATTTTCACCATTAACATCAAATGGATGTAATGGGAGATCCGACCGTCGGATTCTCCTAAAACCGGAACCGTTGGGTTCGTATCAAAAAGATCTTTCAAATGAATATAAGAGATTTAAACTTAAATGGTTGGATTTCAAATTATGTCCAAATCAATTTCAGAAAAGGTCGTTATGGATGCAGTTCGGTGACCGTTATTGGAAACCGACCGTAAGGGCCCAATAAAATTATTAAAAATATGGAATTTTTTTGTAAAATCATAATAAATGACTTGGAAAGATTTTGGATGAAAAATTCCAAGTTTGAAAAGATAAAAATATATTTTTATCGAAATGAACTATTTAATAACTAGAATAATATTCCATATATTTTTAGAAATAATAAATTGGATTGAAAATGGGTTTTAGATTAACCAAAATTCTCAAACGAATAAATTGGAATAGATTTGAATGGAAATAATCTTTAGAATATTTTGATATTGAATTCCGTGATTATACGGATATTGTTGAGGAATTTGGAATATATATATATATATCGTTATTTCCAAAATGATATTTGTTGGTTTCAGAATTTGATATTGAATATAAGCCGATATAATTTCTATTCAGAGCCTTGTATTTGATATTAAATTAGATTTTGCGTTTGTCGTGAATGGTGTCTTTATTATCACTGTTCTTAAACCCAATGGAGAAAAGAATAAATCTTTTAATTAAGATTTAGAGAAGTTTACCAATTAATTAATATTTAATTGGAATTGAATTAAGATTGGATTTTTGGGTTTATTGTGAATGGTGTTTTAAATAACATTTGTTCTTTAACCCAATTAACAGTGAAGATTTGATTTGGAATTAATAATCTTCTAATTAAGATTAATATAATTTTCCAAAATGAAGTTTTCCAAACTAAAATATTAAATTGGAACTGAAGGAATTCGATTTGGTAATAATCGAGATGAGCTTCTGTGAAGGAAGACCGTTACTATATGTAATGTCCCGTACTTTTACGGATAATAAATAATTTATTTAATTATTTAGAATAAAGGTTTGGTAATTTAAAATTACCAGAATAAAATAGTAAGGAATATTTAATTAATATAATAATTAAATGATATATTTAAATTCCAGAATAGTCGGAAATAGTAGAATTCATAATACAATGTGAATTGGATCATATACAAGCTATAATTCAGTTTGGAATTGATTTAGAATAATGAATATATTTAAGTAACGACAGATTGATTGTATAATTATATTATAATTATAATCGAGCTCGAAATGGTGCGGCAGTTCGCTATTTGGCGATTCGAACTTTAATTGAATATACATAATCCATTTTAAATCGGATTTCTGTGAAACAAGAAACGTCCGGAGCAGGGGAAGTATATTTTTCTAATGGAGGAGAAAAATCAGGATTTCATTGTGTAGATTTTCATTTATGTCCAAATCAAATTTTACTATGGAATTCCTTTATAAATTATAGTGATTTATTTATATTATAAAAGGGTTTTTCAATATAAACTGAATATCGATTCAACCGGGATTTGAATATCGAGTTATAAATCCAATCAGAGCTATATGATATTCTGTGTGAATATATATATACGATAATATATGTTATGACCCGAAATCTCCCTTACGGGAAATCATGGATTGCTTTAAGGACAAGCCACATCAGAACACAAACAGAAGAACATTTCATTGTTTATTACAACAATTCCATCATAATACAAGAATATACAGAGCATGAATAAATATTACACATTTGACAAATATCATAGTTTTAAATTACATTTAAATACATCGCAGCGGAAAAACAGTACAAAGCACAACTGAAAACAAATACACGGATACAGAGCTTTCCGAATACCGCTTCAGCTGTAAATCAGGATCCTGAGAATATAAATCTGCAAAACCAAAACTACTAGCTACCCATGTCGAAAATAAGGGCACCCAGAGTTTAGGTTAAAACAATAAACTCCAGGTCAGTCATGTGACTGGTGTGAGAACTAAAACAGTTATTAAACTTTATTTTAAAGTTAGGTAAATCAAGGGACCACGCCGTATAACACGGAACAGGTTTCCTCCCAAGAACACCAGTGCATAAAACAACAGTGCAATGCTAAATAAAGAACAATGAAGCTATTATAAGACCCAGGTCCCATCACACAATTCAACACAAGCTGGAGAATAGGGTTTTACCTTATAATAGCCAAAGAATGCTTGATACGTTAAAACAAATCATTCGATAGTATTATAAGTGCATAGTGTATAAAACAACTTCAAATATAAATGTATCAATCCTAGATGGCATGGGTACCATATATCATGTCGCCAATACTAGGTTCTATAATCAAAACCGCAATTGGCACGTATTGGAAGTTGGATTTCCATCTGTGAACCAAGGCAAAATATAGTCCTCACCGATTCGAGAGCCTCTAGTCCGCCCCTTAGGAACAGAACGCATCGTCCCTTGAATCGTCAGGGCAGGTCCACCGATGTGGATTAAAATTAAACCCTGGACACTGCGTTTCCTTGCTCTATGGGGTGTAAATGAGTCCAATGACTCCATCGGTCCCGGATTGACCGATATATCCGAGGCGCCTCGCATTCCAACAACCACATAAGTCAAACTCGTCAGGGCATGTAAAACCACTGATGCCACTCCTAACTAGAAATAAACGCATGCCCTCCCTGATGTCCTCTCCAGTTTTTGGTTCACACCGGGGTGTGAGGCTCGCGAATTAACGCTAAACAAAGCTGTCCCACACAGGCTGTGCTTTGATAATCAACCACAAGACTCTGCTTTTCAACAGAAGCCTTGATCATTTGCATCTTAGCATGCCACATAAGCAGACCACTCCATGCAACCGATATCCATCAATCACATAGAATGATATCCAATGTCAGACACACGGTCCATTTACAAGTCCGTTTTGGGTCTGAACGAAACCGGAGGCACCTTGTACCTCGCATATCCATAGATCTCCAAGTACGTCTGGACGATCACTAACTGATTCCCTCCTCTTGGGTGTACGGCCCAATCAAGATCATCAGTAATTATCCAAACGACGTGAAGACCTCCGGTCTTCAACCACCATCTTCATCTTCGATTAGTCGTCGTATCAGTTCTTCAGAATGGGATAAACCCGGTCTTTCTAAATAAGTCACGTATTTTATGAACAAGTGTTACACAAACACAACATACGCCTCATTCCAATTCAGAATATTCTTTTATTCAAATATTCACAATATTAGGGAAATGTTCCCATTAATTTTATCAAAGATAAATTCTTTAAAATTTATTCTTTAATCTTCTTATGAATATCAATTCAAACCAAATTATGGTTTGTCCAAACTAGTCGGGATTAACGAACCTTACCGAAGTAATCATTTATTAAATTTCCCAATCCCAACTTATTCATCCCATGAAGTAAAACTGGTAATACTTCATATCTAACACCACGGTGTTATCGGTAAATTCAATTACCATTTCACGTTCAAATCTAATTAAAGATTTAACTATTGCCTGGAGCAAGACTGGTGATACTCCATTCTTGATCATTTCAATCTAATTAAAGATTCATTAAACGCCACTTGGTTTTAATCTTCCCAAAAATCAATATTAATGATTGTTAAACTTGGGAAATCATATCCTGTCTTTAACTGGGTTAAAGAACCAATATCATTTAAAACACGGTTAACGATAAACCCAAAATCACATTCCATTCTATCAGCCTTTAACTGTAAATTATCAAGTGAATAATTCCCTAAGTGTTAACCCTGAAGGCCGAAACCAACATCAGATCAATACCCATGAAACCGTTCAACTTAACTAATCTCCAGTTAGTTTCTGATTTTCTTAACTCCATTGGGTCTAAGAACGATATTATTAAAGATACCATTCACGACAACCCAAATCACATTCCATTAATTATCGGGTTAAAGAACAAGTGTTATTAAACATCATTCACGATAAACACAAAAATCAATTCAAATTAATTTCAATTAAATACCATTTAATTGGTATACTTCATTAAATCTAAATAAAAAGATTTAATCTTTTTCTCAACTGGGTTTAAGAACAGTGTTAATGAAGAGACCATTCACGACAAACCCAAATCCCATTTGATATCAATTACAAGGCTCTGAATAGAAAATATATCGGCTTATATTCAATATCAAAGTCTACGACCAACAAATATCGTATTGGAAATAACGATATAAATATATCTTTCAAATTTCCATAACAATATCTGTACAATCACGAAATCCAACATCGAAATATTCGAGAGACAATTTCGATTCAAATCCATTCCAATTCAATTATTGGAAATTCTGGTTACTTTTAAAACCCCTTTCAAATCCAATTTTTTTCAAAAATGAATGGATTATAATTCTAGTTCAAAACTAGTTCATTTTGATAAAAATCTATTTTTATCTTTTCAAGTATGGAATTTTTCATCCCAATTCTTTCCAAATCATTTCTTATGATTTTACACAAATTATTACTATTTTTAATAATTTTATCAAGGCTCGTACAGTCGATTTCCATCAACGGCCATCGAACTTCACTTACAACGACCTTTTCCAAATTTGATTTGGACATAATTCCAAATCCAACTGTTAGATTTCAAATCTCTAATATTCGTTAGAAAGATCTTTTCGATACGAACCCAATGGTTCCGGTTTTAGGAGAATCCGACGGTCGGATCTCCTGTAACGTCCATTCGAAGTCAATGGTCAAAATTCGAGAACTGCCACAGCGCGTTGCTTTCTATTTTGGCCATTATATATATATATATATATATATATATATATATTTCGTTGATTTCCTTTTAAAACGTATTTTATAAATCGTTTTGAATTCGTTTTCAAAACGATTTCAACTTCCTATTCAATTTCAAATCAAAATTGAATATTCCATATCATCGATATACAATTGATAATATTTTCAAAACGTTATATTTTGAAATCACTTACTTTTCTATATTCATCATAAAAATGAATAAAATCGATGTAGATATCGTTCACATCAAAATGGCACATATCTAATCAACACGGCTTTTTATATATTTCAATAACTTCGTTATTCTATTCAACAAATGAATATTTTCTTCAACACTTGAATTTTCTTTTATTCAACACGTGAATATATATTTTATTCAATACATCAATTTTCTTCTATTCAACACATGAATATTCTTTTATTCAACACATGAATATATATTTTATTTTCCAACTTGGAATGAGGCCCAATCAATTACCATATAATGTTAATTATATGGATTCACTACAACACATGTATGTAATAGCAACGATAAATAATCAACCATCATCCAGAGTGCATTCTACACTGCATAAGCATCAAATATAAATATTTAACGCTTATAACAGCTTGTCAATCAATCGATCGACATACAACTAATTATTTGGGATTAGTGTATGCCAAATCTCATCCCAACACCCGTGTGCGGTTTCAAATCAACAAACACAGATTTTTATTTGTGCAGTTGGGCGATGTGTAAAATTTATCGTCCCAACCAATATCAGTCAAATGGATGTACATAAACAAACCGTCCGATTTGTTTATATATATTTATTCTATATACACGTTAAAAATTATATTTTTAACTATAAAATATTTTATTCCATTCCACATCACACAATCAATATTCACACCACAAACAACAAACAAACAAGTCGTCCATGGTCCGTGGACAACGGGTGTTGGGTGCTGCTAATCACGGTATGCATCCTAGTATATATTTCAACTAGAAAATAAATTAAAAGTAAGGAGTTCTCACCGAGGGTTCCACTCCTCCATTCCTGATCTCTGAACGGTTTGAATTCAGATTTGTTTTCCGACAGCACCATCGCAATCTGTATCACACAGTTGATTATTAAAAATCACATTTTTATACTATTACTTCATGTATTTTTACTTTGCTACATATATGATAAAAATCACATTTTCATATTGTCACCTCATATATAAAAATCGTATTTTTATCATATCGCTACATATATAAAGATAAGATTTTTATTATCTATTTAATATGAAATTCGTATTTTATTATTCCTATAATATAAAAATCATATTTTTATTCTTTCTATAATATAAAAATCATATTATTATTCTTTCTATAATATAAAAAATCATATTTTTATTCATAAAAAAACATATCTTTATATTTATAAAGATCATCACTTCATAATATATAAAAAATATCACTTCATAACATATAAAAATTATCACTTCATAACATATAAAAATCTCAACTTTATATAAAAATCAATTTTTTTATTACATTAAAACTGAGAATAAAGTTAACGCTTCTTATATGTAAATCAGATTTTTTATATTTAAAGATTATTACATAAAAAAACTGAAATAAAATTAATTGAAATACAGAAAACTTACTGTTAGAAGAGGGGAGCTGCTTCGCGTCGGAGGTGGGCGGAGGGTGGTGCTGCACCGTTCTGGCGGCGGCGGGTTAAGAAGAGGGGGGAAGCATTGAGTGAATAGGGGTTTGGAGGTTTTGGGGAAATGGTAGCTGCGTCGGAGAAGAAGAAGGGGAAGAGGAGCGTGGCGACGATGATGGCTGTCGCGTGGTGCGGCGGCGCGATTAGGTCTTAGGGTTTTTTTAATGTAAAAACAACGGGTTTGAGAGTGTGGAGGGAGAGAGAAAAAAGGGGGGTATTATATATTTATTTATTTATTTTATTTTCAAAAAGTTGACTTTTTGTTCGACCTCCAAACGAGACCCAACGATTGTCGACCCTAGCTAATTACCCCTACTTCGAACACAATGGGATATGTATCGTAAGTCAATTCGACTGTTTCGATCAGTTTCCGTCAAAATCAAAATATAAATCTATATATTGAATTTGAACGCACATTTCAATTTACTAAGGCCACATACGGACTCTAAAAATTCCCGAAAAATATTTTCTACCTTCGTATTGACGATACAGTCCTAAAAAAACTAAGTTCGTCAAATTCTGAGACCGTTTGAAAAATGGTCATTTTCCAGTCGATTAAATTCAACTGAAATTGGTCAAACACATTTTCTTCTGTCACGCTCACATATTAATTCAGAAAATTATGAATTTTGGAATATAGCAAAAATTTAACATCCCGGATCCAACAAAAGTGGTTTCGTCGAAAACAGAGGTCATTTGCAAAATTTCCATTTTTAAGGGCCAGAATTCCATAGCGACTATTCTGAATTTTCAACTGGGCATAACTTTTGATTCCCGCTATGAAATTTCAATTTTTAGGATTCATTGGAAAGATACTTTCAAATAGATTCTAATATTTTTGGTTTCACTAAAATCCGGTTTATTTTGAATCCTGTACGTTCATTTGAAATTTGAAATCGAATTTTCAAACTACCGCGCCATTTTCAATTCCTTTTATAATTAAAATAAAATATTTATATTCTAACGACGATTCAAATAAATATATACGTTCTATTTCTATTCAAAATAAATTTCTCGTCGCTATTATTTAAAATAATTCATTTTAAATATTCAAAGTTCACTAAAATTGCCAAAATAAAAATTTTAAAGTGGCTCGAATTTCCGGGTTATTTCAATCTCCCCCACTTAAAACTTTTCGTCCCCGAAAAGGAACGAAGTTGAAAGTTGATTTACAAACCAACTCAACATTCATTCTTTTCTTTATGGCTTAAGTTCTTCAACTTTTCAGTTTCTAAGAACTTTTCAAAATTTTCAAAATTTTGCTAACACCCTAATTATTCGAAAAATTTCTCCATAACCTCCCCTGCACCGGGAGCTTCGGGATATTTCGAATAACCTCCCATGGCCCTCACAAATCCAAAAAGAAAAAGAAACAGCCAAGCGGCTCATAAAATCATCATATTCCCAAGAAATACAATAAACATGTACCTATTTGTCGGGCAAACAATTTTATTCCTCTTCTCTAGCCTCCTTGCTATGACCTGTTCAATGTATACACATGTATATGCATGCAATTCCAGCAATTTTCAGTACAATTCAATATTAGATACAATTTGGCCTAAATGGTTAAAAATATCAAATCAATAATCAAACAACACAACCATCAATCAATTAGTTGATTAACGTTTCAAATTCATAATTTTGATATATATACAAAAAATCATGTTTTTGATGCCAAGTCACAACAATATATCCTATCTAGTTTTGGTTCTCACACCAGTATATTGGAAATATATAGACCTCACACTTTCGACACTCGAATATAAATGCTGATGATGATGCACCATCATTAGGATTATCCCCGGGTGACTAGAGTGTGATTCTATATCTATCCAGTATATTAAAACTTCGAATACATGCGAATCATACGTATACGCAAAATCTTTATATATTTGATTGTCCAAACTCAATATAAAATAAATAATCAAATACGTATAACTGATTTAGATTTTCAAAACAAAATTCGTTTTCATTTTAAAAATATACTCTTTACACTCGTTCTAGGATACTATTGATCCCATCTCTAATGAGTCATTCTCATTGGATATTACTAATCCAATCTCTGATGAATTCTTTCGTATGGTTCTAATGTGCCTTATTCTCCGAGCTCTGTAAACTAAAGCTCTGATACCAAGCTGTTACGAGCTGAAATCCCCCTTACGGTAAATCATGGATTGCTTTGAGGACAATCCACATCAGAACACAAACAGAAGAACATTTCATTGTTTATTACAACAATTCCATCAGAATACAAGAATATACAGAGCACGAATAAATATTACACATTTGACAAATATCAGAGTTCTAAATTACATTTAAATACATCGCAGCGGAAAAACAATACAAAGCACAACTGAAAACAAATACACGGATACAGAGCTTTTCGAATATCGCTTCAGCTGCAAATCAGGATCCTGAGAATATAAATCTGCAAAACCAAAACTACTAGTTGCCCATGTCGAAAATAAGGGCACCCAGAGTTTAGGTTAAAACAATAAACTCCAGTTCAGTCATGTGACTAGTGTGAGAACTAAAACAGTTATTAATCTTTATTTTAAAGTTAGGTAAATCAAGGGACCATGCCGTATAACACGAAACGGGTTTCCTCCCAAGAACACCAGTGCATAAAACAATAGCGCAATGCTAAATAAAGAACAATGAAGCTATTATAAGACCCAGGTCCCATCACACAATGCAAAACAAGCCGGAGGATAGGGTTTTACCTTATAATAGCCAAAGAATGCTTGATACGTTAAAACAAATCATTTGATACTATTATAAGTGCATAGTGCATAAAAAACTTCAAATATAAATGTATCAATCCTAGACGGCATGGGTACCATATATCATGTCGCCAATACTGGGTTCTACACTCAAAACCGCAATTGGCACGTATTGGAAGGTGGATTTCCATCTGTGAACCAAGGCAAAAGATAGTCCTCACCGATTCGAGAGCCTCTAGTCTGCCCCTTAGGAACAGAACGCATCGTCCCTTGGATCGTCAGGGCCGGTCCACCGATGTGGATTAAACTTAAACCGTCGACACTGCGTTTCCCCGCCCTATGGGTTGTAAATGAGTCCAATGACTTCATCGGTTCCGGATCGACCGATATATCCGAGGCGCCTCGCATTCCAACAATCACATGAGTCAAACTCGTCAGGGCGTGTAAAACCACTGACGTCACTCCTAACTAGAAAGAAACGCATGCCCTCCCTGATGTCCTCTCCAGTTTTTGGTTCACACCGGGGTGTGAGGCTCGCAAATTAATGCTACACAAAGCTGTGCCACACAGGCTGTGCTTTGATCATCAACCACAAGACTCTGCTTTTCAACAGAAGCCTTGATCATTTGCATCTTAGCATGCCACAAAGGCAGACCACTCCATGCAACCGATATCCGTCAATCACACAGAATGATATCCAATGTCAGACACACGGTCCATTTACAAGTCCGTTCTGTGTCTGAACGAAACCGGAGGCACCTTGTACCTTGCATATCCATCGATCTCCATGTACGTCTGGATGATCACTAACTGATTCCCTCCTCTTGGGTGTACGGCCCAGTCAAGATCATCAGTAATTATCCAAACGACGTGAAGACCTCCGGTCTTCAACCACCGTCTTCATCTTCGACTAGTCGTCGTATTAGTTCTTCAGAATGGGATAAACCCGATCTTTCCGAATAACTCGCGTATTTTATAAACAAGTGTTACACAAACACAACATACGCGTCATTCCAATTCAGAATATTATTTTATTCAAATATTCACATTATTAGGGAAAGGTTCCCGTTAATTTTATCAAAGATAAATTCTTTAAAATTTATTCTTTAATCTTCTTATGAATATCAATTCAAACCAAATTATGGTTTATCCAAACTAGTCGGGATTAACGAACCTTAATGAAGTAATCATTTATTAAATTTCCCAATCCCAACTTATTCATCCCATGAAGTAAAACTGGTAATACTTCATATCTAACACTACAGTGTTATCGGTAAATTCAATTACCATTTCACGTTCAAATCAAATTAAAGATTTAACTATCGCCCAGAGCAAAACTGCTAGTACTCCATTTTCGATCATTTCAATCTAATTAAAGATTCATTAAGACTCCACTTGATTTTAATCTTCCCAAAAATCAATATTAATGATTGTTTAACTTGGGAAATCATATCATGTCTTTAACTGGGTTAAAGAACCAATGTCATTTAAAACACGGTTGATAAGCCCAAAATCACATTCCATTCTATCAGCCTTTAACCGTAAATTAGCAAGTGAATAATTCCCTAAGTGTTAACCCCGAAGGCTGAAACCAACATCAGATCAATACCCAGGAAACCATTCAACCTAACTAATCTCCAATTGGTTTATGATTTTCTTAACTCCGTTGGGTCTAAGAATGGGATTATTAAAGATACCATTCATGACAACCCAAATCAAATTCCATTAATTATCGGATTAAAGAACAAGTGTTATTTAAAACACCGTTCACGATAAACCCAAAAAAGACAATTCAAATCAATTCCAATTAAATACATTTAATTGATATATTTCATTAAATCTAAATAAAAAGATTTAAACTTTTTCTCAACTAGGTTTAAGAATAGTGTTAATGAAGACACCATTCACGACAAACCCAAATCCCATTTGATATTAATTACAAGGCTCTGAATAGAAAATATATCGGCTTATATTCAATATCAAATTCTACAACCAACAAATATCGTACTGGAAATAACGATATAAATATATCTTTCAAATTTCCATAAAATATCTGTATAATCACGAAATCCAACATCAAAATATTCCAAAGACAATTTCGATTCAAATCTATTCCAATTCAATTATTGGAAATTCTGGTTACTTTTAAAACCCCTTTCAAATCCAACGTATTTCAAAAATGAATGGATTATAATTCTAGTTCAAAACTAGTTTATTTCGATAAAAATCTATTTTTATCTTTTCAAATATGGATTTTTTCATCCCAATTATTTCCAAATAATATCTTCTGATTTTACACAAATTATTACTATTTTTAATAATTTTATCAAGGCCCGTACAGTCGATTTCCATCAATGGCCATCGAACTGCACTTACAGCGACCTTTTCCAAATTTGGTTTGAACATAATTCCAAATCCAACTGTTAGCTTTCAAATCTCTAATATTCTTTAGAAAGCTCTTTTTGATACGAACCCAACGGTTCCGGTTTTAGGAGAATCCGACGGTCGGATCTCTCGTAACGTCCATTCGAAGTCAATGGTCGAAATTCGCGAACTACCGCAGCGCGGCGCGTTCTATTCAGGCCATTATATATATAATATATATTTCATCGATTTCCTTTTAAAACGTATTTTATAAATCGTTTTCAAAACGATTTCAACTTCCTATTCAATTTCAAATCAAAATTGAATATTCCATATCATCGATATACAATGGATAATATTTTCAAAACATTATATTTTGAAATCACTTCCTTTTCAATATTCATTATAAAAATGAATAAAATCGATATAGATATCATTCACGTCAAAATGGCACATATCTAATCAACACGACTTTATATATATTTCAATAACTTCGTTATTCTATTCAACAAATGAATATTTTCTTCAACACATGAATTTTCTTTTATTCAACACATGAATATATATTTTGTTAAACACATGAATTTTCTTCTATTTAACACATAAATATTCTTTTTTCAACACATGAATATATATTTTATTTTCCAACTTGGAATGAGGCCCAATCAATTACCATATAATGTTAATTATATGGATTCACTACAACACATGTATATAATAGCAATGATAAACAATCAACCATCATCCAGAGTGCATTCTACACTGCATAAGCATCAAATATAAATATTTAACTCTTATAACAACCTGTCAATCAATCGATCGTCATACAGCTAATTATTTGGGATAAGTCTACGCCAAATCTCATCCCAACACCCGTGTGGGGTTTCAAATCAACAAACACAGATTTTTATTTGTGCAGTTGGGCGATGTGTAGAATTTATCGTCCCAATCAATATCAGTCAAATGGGTGTACATAAACAAACCGTACAATTTGTTTATAAATATTTATTCTATATACACATTAAAAATTATATTTTTAACTATAAAATATTTTATTCCATTCCACATCACACAATCAATATTCACACCACAAACAACAAACAAACAAGTCGTCCATGGTCCGTGGACAATGGGTGTCGGGTGCTGCTAAGCACCGTTTGCATCCTAGTATATATTTCAACTGGAAAATAAATTAAAAGTGAGGAGTTCTCACCGAGGGTTCCACTCCTCCATTCCTGATCTCTGAATGGTTTGAATTCAGATTTGTTTTCCGACAGTACCATCACAATCTGTATCACACAGTTGATTATTAAAAATCACAGTTTTATACTATTACTTCATATATTTTTTACTTTGCTACATATATGATAAAAATCACATTTTCATATTGTCACCTCATATATAAAAATCGTATTTTTATCCTATCGCTGCATATATAAAGATCAGATTTTTATTATCTATTTAATATGAAAATCGTATTTTTATTATTCCTATAACATAAAAATCATATTTTTATTCTTTCTATAATATAAAATCATATTTTTATTCTTTCTATAATATAAAAATCATATTTTTATTCATAAAAAAACCATATCTTTATATTTATGAAGATCATCACTCCATAATATATAAAAATTATCACTTCATAACATATAAAAATTATCACTTCATAACATATAAAATTATCACTTCATAAATTATAAAAAGCTCAACTTTATATAAAAATCAATTTTTTATTAAATTAAAACTGAGAATAAAGTTAACGCTCCTTATATGTAAATCAGATTTTTTTCTTAAAGATTATTACATTAAAAAAACCGAAATAAAAATAATTAAAATACATAAAACTTACTGTTAGAAGAGGGGGGGCTGCTTCGCGTCGGAGGTGGGCGAAGGGTGGTGTTGCGCCATTCTGGCGGCGGCGGTGGGTTAAGAAGAGGGGGGGAAGCGTCAAGTGATTGGGGGTTTGGAGGTTTTGTGGAAATGGGGGATGCGTCGGAGAAGAAGAAGAGGAAGAGGAGGGTGGCGCAGCGCTGGAGCATGACGGCGACGATGGCTGTCGCATGGTGCGGCGGCGCGATTAGGTCTTAGTTTTTTTTTTAATTTAATTTAAAAACGACGGGTTTGAGAGTGTGGATGGAGATAGAAAAAAGGGGGGTATTATATTTTCAAAAAGTTGACTTTTTGTTCGACCTCCAAACGAGACCCAACGACTGTCGATCCTAGCTAATTACTCCCATTTCAAACACAATTGGATATGTATCGTAAGTCGATTCGACTATTTCGATCAGTTTCCATCAAAATCAAAATATAAATCTATATATTGAATTTGAACGCATATTTCAATTTACCGGGGCCACATACGGACTCTAAAAATTCCCAAAAAATATTTTCTAGCTTTGTATTGACGATACGATCCGAACAAAACTAAGTTCATCAAATTCTGAGACCGTTTGAAAAATGGCCATTTTCCAGTCGATTAAATTCAACTAAAATTGGTCAAACACATTTTCTTCTACCACGCTCACATATTAATTCAGAAAATTATGAATTTTGGAATCTAGCAATAATTTGACATCCCGGATCCAACAAAAGTGGTTTTGTCGAAAACAGAGGTCGTTTGCAAAATTTCCATTTTTAAGGGCCAGAATTCCATAGTGACTATTCTGAATTTTCAACTGGTCGTAACATTTGATTCCTGCCATGAAATTTCAATTTTTTGGATTCGTTGGAAAGATATTTTCAAATAGATTCTAATATTTTTGGTTTCACTAAAATCCGGTTTATTTTGAATCCTGTACATTCATTTGAAATTTGAAATCGAATTTTGAAACTACTGCGCCATTTTCAATTCCTTTTATAATTAAAATAAAATATTTATATTCTAACGACGATTCCATTAAATATATACGTTCTAGTTCTATTCAAAATAAATTTCTCGTCGCTATTATTTAAAATAATTCATTTTAAATATTCAAAATTCACTAAAATTGCCGAAATAAAAAATTTAAATTGGCTCGGATTTCCGGGTTATTACAATATATATTTATTTATATTTTATTTAATTATTTTTAAATATATTAATATTTAAATGAGATTATTTAGAGCTTTAAAAATAGCCAGTTTTGTAAACGATCTTCGTTTTCGACAAAACTAATTTTGTTGGATCCGCAATATCAAATTATTGTTAGATTTCAATTTTTGTGATTTTTGAAGTCAGTATGTAGTCGTACGGATTTTTAATGTGAAAAACAATCAGTATTTTGACGGTTAAAAATACGCTATGTAAGCAAATGGAGTCGGAATTCGACGAAACCAGTTTCGTTGGGTCCGTAATGTCGAACTGTAGCTGCATACCCATTTTCATGATTTTTGGATATCGTATGTGATCATATGAATTCTTAAGGAACAAATACACATAGCGGTTGATTAAAACTAAATATATTAATCAATTAAGTATCTTTAAAATTACTATAAATATCAACCCTTCTTCTAAACCTAGGTCATTCATCACTTCGGTCAAAACATATCCGTCGACTTCAATTCTTATTCCTTCAGCAAAAACGCAAACTTCATAAATTCTAGAAAATCAAAGAAAAACCTTAAAAATCAAATGATCCTATCTACGTGGTGCTGAGATCGAGAGCTTTGAGCTCATGTAATTCGTAAGACGCTCGACGGGATTTTTCATTTGGGGGTTTTCTTCGCAACGTGATTTCAGGTTCGTTTTGATGGTCGGAGATGGAAGCAGGGTTGGTGAGGGTCGTCACGGTGACGACTGGGTGAACTCCGGAGAAAACTGGAGGCGATGCAGCAACCGGCTGATCAATGGTGTGCTGAGTTGCGGAAATTGAAGAAGATGTGATGTTCGAACAGCTAAAAGGAGGAGTGATGTAGACTGTTTTGGGATGGAAGGGTTTTCGATGAAAAACGTTTATACAGGAGTAGTTTTGGCTGATGACATGTAAAAGGGGATGGGCTGGTCTTGCTGAAAGTTGGGTGTTAGGGAAACAATTTTGGAGTTTTTATCGGAGAAGAAGAGGTTACTGTAGGGAACGGGAGTGCGACGAGAAGGATGTATGTTGGTGACAGTACGTGTGTAGTTGAATGGCCACTTTGGTCTGCTTAAATTTGCAGAAGCCTGGGATTTCACTTTGGGGAAGAGTTGTTTGCGTTGTGATTGTTGGGAGGAACGATACAAATTGATGTCTTTATTTTTACTGCAAATTGCGTGATTTGCTGGAAACCGAAATGGAAGAGGAGATGTACATTTGTTCATGAGTTGCCAGGGGGTTAAGGAAGGAGAGTATCATGGATCTTCAAATTGGTGATGGGCCAAGAAAGGTTAATCCCAACTAAAGTTTAGAAATTAAGTTTTAATTTAATTCAAATCATCATATAAGCTTGTAAATATTCAAATCTTATTTCATGTCTAAATGGAATCGAACAAAAACAGGTGTTATTGAAACCATATCGAAGATTACTACACTTACAAATGTGTTTGGAGCGATTCAGGGATCTTTGGAATTTATAGTAAGGGAAAAATGTCTGAAAGGATACGTCAACCGTAAATCGTTGTTTAAAGATTACGGAAAATGTGAGTAAAACTCACCAACTCTGAATAGTTATATTTTTATAACTGATAATTATCTGCTGATTGCTATGTGTTAACTGTTTGGTTGAATTGCTTATGTATTGGTTGAAATTATAGATAGATATATGTATACAAATCGTTAATCAAATATTGATTCTGTTTATCAGAATATTTCATATCGAAATGAAATCAATGTTATTATATTGTTTAACATCTGTGGATGCAGGGAAGCAGGTTGGAGGGATCCAACTGGATTCCTCAATATTTATAATACTGTTGTTTTCATATATTGTAATATATGATGTAATATATCATCCGTGTTGATTATGTGTGTTTGAATGCTATCAATCATTGTTATTTGGTATTTTAAATACTGTAAGAAATACTGGGATGTAGAAAAGGGGATTTTTAAAGTGTATTTTGAAAATAAATTATTTATATAAAATCAATGGATTTTATATATAAAAGGAAAAAGGATTTTTTTTAAAGGAAAATAATTATAAAATCAAAGGAGATTATAAAAAAGGAAATATTTATTTGTTAAATGAATAGAATTGAAAAGGAAATATTTTTCGAACAAATAAAAGAGAAAAGAGATATATATTGGAAAAATAAATAGAAAGTAAAAAAGAACATTTATTTAGAAAATAAATATAGAGAATTTGAAAACGAAATATTTGTAAAACATTTATAAATAGATTTGAAAAGGAGATATTTGTAAACCATTTACAAATAGATTTGAAAAGGAGATATTTGTAAACCATTTACAAATAGATTTGAAAGAAGATATTTGTAAACCATTTACAAATAGATTTGAAAAGGATATATTTGTGAACCATTTACAAATAGAATTGAAAAAGAATATTTTTTGTTAAATAAATAGAAAGATAAAAGAATATTTATTTGTTAAATAAATAGAATTGAAAGGGAAATAAATATTTAGAAAAATAAATAGAGTTATAAAAGGAAATATTTATTTAGAAAAATAAATGGAGTTATAAAAGGAAATTTTAAATGAGATTTAAGTATTAGGAATAAAAAGGAGATTTCGTATGAATAATTTTATAAATAGAAGTATAAATAGAATTTGGAAATGGGGTACTATTTTGAAATACTAATTCAAAACTTAATGGAGTTAATCGATTAGAGTTAACCGAATTAGATTTAATCGATTTGAGTTAATCAGTTTAGAGTTAATTGAAAACAGTTAATCGATTAGAGTTAATCTATTAGAGATAATCGAATTAGAATTAATCGATTAGAGTTAATCAAGTTAGAGTTAATTGAAAAGAGTTAATCGAATATGGTTTATTCGAAAAAGAAGTTAATTGAATATTGTTTATTCGAAAGGGAGTTAATCGAATTAGTTATTCGAAAGGAGTTATCGAATAGAGTTATTCGAAAAGGATTTATCGAATACAGTTTATTTGAAAGGAGTTAATCTAATATAGTTTATTCGAAAAAGAGTTATCGAATATTAGTTATTCAAAGAGAGTCAATCGAATATTAGTTATTTGAATAGAGTTAATTGAATTAGAGTTAGTCGAAAGAGAGTTAATCGAATATTGGTTATTCGAAAGAGAGTTAATCGAATATTATTTATTCGAAGAGAGTTAATCGAATATTAGTTATTCGAATAAGAGTTAGTCGAATATTAGTTAATCAAATAGGAGTTAATCGAAGTTTATTCGAATAGAGTTAAAGGAGTTAATTGAATATAGTATATTCGAATAGAGTTAAAGGAGTTATCGAATATAGTTTATTCGAAAGGAGTTAATCGAATATAGTTTATTCGAATGGAGTTAAGTGATAAGAGTTAATGAATTAAATTTAATCGAGTCAAAGTTAATGGGGTTAGGGTTAATTGATTTGAGGTAATCGAGTTATATTTTGGAGTTAGATATTTCAGAAGTAGGGACTTTAACGCTATAGTTATAATCAAATGTTTTTCGATAAAGAAGTGGATTCGTAAATAGAATCAGAGAGTTATGTAAGGAAGTTTGTTAAAGATTTAAAGGGTGAACCTCGTCTATTTCAAAGTTAGAAATGTTGTTCAGTTATGGTCTGAGAGATAGTTATACCCCAACTTAATTGGCTTCGATTTTAACAAAGGAATGGCTAAGGTTCGACAATGAAGATTTGTTATGGGAATTTAGTTGATGAGTGTAATAGTTTGAGTTGGCAGAGCGATGTTTTATTTAAACATGTGTTTAAATCCAAATGTAGGAGTTTTGGAAATGTTTTCCAAATAAGAATCAGAAATGTTTTCTAATAGACGAAACAAGAAATGGAATTGTTTCCCAATGTTAATAACGTATATTTTCTAAATTTAGAAAATAGGAAATGCTGCATATTTGGAAATAGGAAATGGGTAAATGAATAAATTAATGATAGATTAATTTAAGAGATAAATGATGATTGATGATTGATTGATAGAATTTCCATCTGGAAATAATATCGTTGTTTATACACATGTTTTCCTTTGATAGTTAAATCACCGACTATCGAAGTTTTTGACCATTTTTACGTCGTCAACATGGAGAGACCGGGATCAGATTCATTATCTGAAAACCGCTCTGTATAGGCATTAACGTTGCAATCAAATATGGTGAAGATAATTGAGATGGTGTTATGCAAGGGCTTTCCTATTTACAGAATAGTGCCTTCGGTTTGTCTAGTCCTAGGACGACCCGTATGGAAGAATGTCTGATAGAGTATATTTAATGGATCACGTAAGTTGATCTCTTCAAATGTTTTTACGTTTGGTGGCGGAGGAATTCGTTTCTCTTAGCTGTATACCCATTGTATTTTTGGGGAAATCAATTTGTGATTTGGCGGGTATGATGATGTGACATTCAAAGTGAATAATTGTGTGATCTGTCAGAGATAAGCATGGCCTCTAGCCTCACAATTTGGAAATGACAAAAATCGGGCAGGCAGCATGGCTAAGTGATTGGCTGTCAAGTAGGGTGTATTATCACCTATCTAGAGATATTCATTTCATTCTATAATCTATTGTCGATGCTGTCCCATTCGGGAAACGGTTGCTGATCCCAACCGTTGGTGATATACATTTGATACACTCAAGCGAAATGAGTGGTCGGTCATTTGTGGTCGGGATACAAGATGTTCTTGTTGAACCCATTGTATTCCTCTCTAGAGGTACACTATCGGAAGGTGGTTACATACCTTGTCATAGTTGGAAATCCATTACCCAATAAGTGCTCGCCATTTTGATTGTATACTATATATGTGGAACGTGAGATGAAAGCGTTCTGCAAGATGATTATTATATTGTGGTTGATAGACACTACTATAATATCAAAAGAGTTTTGACATAAAAGATCATTATTTCTTTCAAAATGATTTGAAAGTTAAATCAAAGTGATTTGGATTGTCATAAGGGAAAAACACGTTTCGTTATACGGCGTGGTCCTATGAGATATCATTATTTTCCCAAACTGTATTAAATTGTTTACTCATACCAGTCCCATGACCGACCCAGAGTTTGTTTTGTTTTGTTTTCCTTAAACTCTTGGGTGCCCAATTTTGTACGGGCAGTCAAGTAGTTAGGATTTTACAGATTTACTTGGAGAGCTTGGAGAAGGAGGCTTCAGGATTATATAGCTATAGTTATTTCCGCTGTGTTGTAAGTGTTGTACTCTGAATGTTACTGTATACATATACGGATTTTATTTCAAGGATATGTTATCTATTATATGTTGTTTGTTCCGCTGTGAGATTCGTGTTACTCTGATGTTGTATGTTCTATTCTAAGTTTCTATCTTATCTATTCTCACCCTCTGTTTTCTTTCTATTAGTTTTTTGGTTTCCAATGTAATTTGGGTTGGACTTGTGTTATTTGGTCAGCTAAAATTGTACTGGAATTTCGGGACACTACACTAGATATGGAATTTAAAAGGCTTTGCCGTTATTCCATTTATATTATTAGTCGGATAAGGAAATTTATAACGATTATACACTATTATGATTTTCGTGTAGATTCCATTGTGATGGAAGATGATTTTGGGTTTATCGTGAACTGTGTTTTAAGTGACACTGGTTCTTTAACCTAGTTAATGGCAGGATTTATTTATAAAATTGAACAATCATTAAATAATGGTTTATGGAGATTAAAACTAAGATGGAGTTTTAATAAATCTTTAATTAGATTGGAAAATTAATGTGGTGATTGAATTTGCCGAATTAGAGAAGTGTTCGAAAATGGCAGTTTTACTTCATGTGATAGTTAAATCTTTAATTAGATTTGAACGTAGAATGGTAATTGAATTTACCAATAACACAGTGGGTGTTAGATATGGGGTACTACCAGTTTTGCTCCATGGGATAAATAGGTTAGGATTGGAAAAATAAAATAAATGATTACGTCAGTAAGGTTCGATAATTCCAACTAGTTTTATAAACCTTAATTTGGTTTAAAGTTGTGAAAAGATAATACAAAATATTTTGAAATGGTTTCCAAGTGAAGATTTAAACAGGAGGTTTAAATGAATTAAATCATTGATAAGATTTATGGGAATAATTCCCAATGTAAAGAATATTAGAATAAAAGAATATTCTGGATTGGAATGAGGCGTATGATGTGTTTTTATATAATTTGATTATAAGATACACGAGTTATTCGGAAGGACCGGGTTTAATCCATTCTGAATAATTGATACGACGACTAAAAGTCGAAGATATTGAAGGCGGTGGTTGAAGACCGGCGATCTTCACATCGAATGGATTACTACAGATGCCCTGGATTTGTTAGCTCCTAAGAAGGGGTTATAATGGTAGTTGTTTGGACGTACTTGTTGATTGTCCGAACGTACTTTTTGATTGTCTGGATATGCGAGGGCCTCTCTCCTATATTGGAAATATGGGACGAGGAATAAGGTGCCTCTGGTTTCATTCATACCCAGAACGAACTTGCAAATGGATGGTATATCTGACGTTTTATTTCTTTATACTGTATTCATTGATCTCTGCTAAATATATATCTGTCTGGTGGAGGAGAATTTATTCTCTTGCTTAACACCCTTCTCTGAAACGTACGAGCTTAGAGGTTATATATTGGCAGAATTCAATGGTATGGTATGGACTGACAATGTGATATGTGAGATGTGAGATGCATGGATCAAGGCTTTTGTTGAAAAGCAGAGCCTTGTGGTTGATAATCAAAACATAGCTTTAAGTAGCGCAGCTTTGTGTAGTGTTAATTTGCGAGCCTCACACACTGGTATGATGGTAAAGTGATGGTTTGATCAGTATGCTTTTGAGATGAGGACAGACACCTTTAGAGTTGTCATGGATTCGGTCGATCGAGATGAGCTGAGTGTGGTCGCTCCACGTTCAGATGGATAGGGTACACCTCCCGATTCCTAGAGGGATAGAGTAAGTGGTTTTTTCTCTAGCTGGGACGTAAGCCGCGGTGATACTTGATTTCCCAAAAGGCGGATATGCATTATGGTGTTTTCCAGTAACCTTGGACGTAAGATGTGGAGTATTGCACTACGCGATAGATCTTTCGAATTAGCAACCATTATGATGGAATTCCAAACTTCCAATACAACATTTTATGGTTTTAGTTGTAAACCTATGTAAGGCGACATAATATATGGTACCTATGTCGTCTATGATTGATACATTTATATTTGAAGTTGATTTCTTCACTTATAGTAATAATCAAAGATAAATTTCGCGTACCAAGCATATTTGACTATTATAAGGTAAAAAAATCTATCCTTCGGCTTGCGTTGCATTGTGTAATAGGTTTTGAGTCTTATAATAGCTTCATTTTCTTTATTTAGCATTGCGTTGCTTGTTTTCTAGTATTCATGGGGGATAAATCCGTTCCGTGTTAAACAGCATTGTCCCGTGATTTACCTAACTTTAAAATAAAAGCTAATAACTGTTTTGAGTTCTCACACCAGTCCCATGACTGACTCAGAGTTTATTGTTTTAACCTAAACTCTGGGTGCCCATATTTTCCACACGGGCAGTTAGTAGTTTTGGTTCTTGCAGATATTTCTTTTCCCAGGATTCTGGATTACAACTGGAGCTATATTCAGAAAGCTTTGTATCCGTGTATTTCTTTCAGTTCTATCAGTTGTTATTTTCCGCTATGAATTGTATTTATACATTTTAAATTTCTGCTTTTATGTATTTTAAATCTCTGATATTAATTTTTCGTTGTGTAATATTTATTCATGCTCTGATTTATTCTTGTACTCTGATGTAATTGTTGTAATAGCAATTAAATGTTCTACTGTTTATGTTTGATGTGTCGTATTCTCAAAGTAATCCGGGCTTTCCCATAAGGGGAAGTTTGGGTCATCTCAGTTTGGTATCAGAGCTTTGTTTAACAAAGCTAGAGAACAAGGCACATTAGAACAGAACGAAAGAATTCATCAGAGATAGGATTAGTAACATCCTACAAGAATGACATGTTAGAGATAGGGTTAGTAATACCCTAGAATGAGTTCGAAGTGTATTATTTATAAATATGAATTTAGTTTTGAAAATTATATCTTATTATAAAGATTTAAATATTATGTTTGATATTGATTTGGATAATCGAGTATATGAAGATTTTGTGTATACGCGTCATGAACGTATATAGAATCATGCTCTAGTCGCCCGAAGATGATTTTGATGATTGAGATCTCATTATCAATATCTATGTTCGAGTTTTGAAAGTTGGATGTCTATATATTTTCAATTGACTGGTGTGAGAACCAAAACTTAGTTAGAATTTATTGTTTGTGATTTGACACTGAAAACATGATTTTTGAGTATATATAAAGTAATATATTTGAAAAGTTAACCAATTAATTGATTGATGGTTGTCTTGTAAGATTATTAGTTCAACTAATTAAAATATTTGAATGATAAAAACCAATAAAAAATGAAAGGTAATTTAAGCCAAATCGGATCAAATATTGAACTGAACTGAAAATTGATTGAAATTGCATATATGTATATGTGTAAATAATGAACAGGTCATAACATGGAAACTAAGAAGAGGAATAAAATTGTATGCCCGACAAATAGGTACATGTTTACTATATTCATTGGGTTTGATGATTTTATGAGCCGATTGGCTTTTTCTTTTTGATTGATGAGTGCCCTGTGAGGCAAGTTGTGCTTTTACCGATCAGCCCGTACAAAGGTGGTTATGACTAAATTTTTCGAAAATTTAGGATGTTAGCCAAATATTTGAGAAATTTGAAAATTCTTAGAAACTGAAAAGTTGAAGAATGAAAGCTAGATTGAAAGTTGAGTTGGTTAGTTAAACAACTTTCAGCTCTGTTCCTTTTCGAGGACGAAAAGATTTTAACTGAGGGAGATTGTAACAACCAGGAATTTCAGAACCAATTTAAATTTTTTATTTTAGCTATTTTAATGGGTTTTGAATATTTAAAATGATTTATTTTCAATAATAACAACTAAAAATTTATTTAAATTGAAGCTAGAACGTATAAATTTATTTTAATTATAAAAAGAACTTGAAATGGTGCGGTATTTTGAAAATTCAATTATAAATTTCAATTGGGTGTACATAATTCAAAATAAATTGAATTTCAGTAAAACTAGAAACATTAGAATCTGTTTAATAATAACTTTCTTTCGGATGTGAAAAATTCAGATTTTATAATATAAATTGGAAGTTATGTTCAGTTTAAAATTCAAAATAGTCGTTATGGAATTTATATATATTTTAATATAATATATATAGCCCTTAAAAATAGCCATTATGCAAACGACCTCGTTTTAGATGAAACCACTTTTGTTGGATCTGGAATGTCAAATTATTGTTAGGTTTCAAATTTCATAATTTTTGAATTAATATGTGAGCACAGGGAATTTAAATGTGTTTTGTAAATTTAGTTTAAATTTAATTGACCAGAAAAATGCCATTTTTCAAACGGTCTCCAAATTCGATGAAATTATTTTTGTTAGGACCGTATCGTCAATAGCTAGATTTATTTTTCTGTAATTTTTGGAATCAGTATGCGGCCCCGGTAAATTAAAATGTACATTCATATTCAATTTTAATTGATTTATGTTTTAATTTTGATAAAAACTGATGGGAATGATCGAATTGGCTTACGAAACAAATTCCACTGTGTTCGGAATGGGGGTATTTAGTTAGGGGCGACAATCGTTGGAGTTCGAAGCATTAAACGAGTTACTTACAAATTAAATATTATTATATATATATATATAGTTTTCATTGGTCAAAACCCTACCACAATTCCTTACATGGTCAACATCGTTTCTGCGCCTCCATTATGGTATCAACGGCCGAACTCCTCCAAACTTGTTCCTGATTTTTCCCTCAATTCCCTCGTTTATTCAACAAATCCATAATTGCAAAGTTCTTATACTCGATAAGATCTTCCTTGTGAACGGACATGACCAGAAATCATAAACGATAGTGACCGGATTTTGCCCAGATAGGCACACGGGTGAGCAGCCGTTACTGGCTGAAGGGGGCATCGAGTTCAATGAGACCCAGGGCGAAGGTGGCGCACGGTTAGGGCTTGGCGGCGGTGAAGGTTGATCAACGGTTGATGATTTGGAATGCGAGCAGTTTGGAACCCTAGCTGATGATGAGAGTGCGGTTTTCTTCGATGTTGGTAAAGGAAGAAGACAATGGTTCAACGATTAATGCAGGGATAAGGGTGAATAAGGGATTAATATATATTTTAACTGTTTTAATATAAGTGCAACTTGTAAAATCCATGTCCCATTGATACATTGTCAGAAATTGATGAAATTGGGTTCTTTGGAATCGTAAATTCGACCACTACGCAATGGAGCAAACTAGAACTGAAATAGTGGCAATTAAGATTTTTGATAAAATTAAACATCTATTTAATTTTATTAAAAATAATCGTTATTAAAACAATTTCATACCCATCAATGTGAGAACTCCTTCTCACTAAATTATATTTTATCATGTTATTGTATTCATGTATAAAAATATATAGAATTGCCAGTGTAGATTTTAATCATTATAAATTGTAGATGGTGCCTGTTAGCTCACCTCCCTCGTCCATAGACCATGGACGATTAAATTGACTATATTATTTTTTGATTGTGATGCTGAAATGTTTAAAATATTAAAAACAATTTAATATTATTTTGTGATAGTTGAAATTACATTATAAATATCTATTTATAATTTAAATAGTGAAAATTGGTTAATTAGAAAAATAAATCAAATTGAATTAGAACTGGTTAAATTTATTAACCAGTGATTATTTTAAATAGACTGTTGTTTTTAAACTCCACACGGGTATTGGGATGATATATGACATACACTAATCCTAATATTTAGTTGTATGTCAATCGATTTGTTGACAGACTGTGATAAGTGTTATTTAATTATTTAATGCTTACACAGCTGTAAATTGCACATTGGATGTGAATTGACTGTTTGATGATTATTTATCATTATTATTGAATACATGGACTGTATGAAATCCATATAACTGAAATTATATGGTAATTGATTGAGTCGTATTCCGATTCAGATTATGAAAGAATATTTTAAAATAATGAATATTTTAAATAATATTCAGTGAATAATCAAAATATGATTTTAATGTCCGATTTTGGATGGATACAGAAATACATAAAAATATATGAAGCCGAGTTTAGTATTGAAACGCCATTTTAATCCAAACGGGTTTATCGATCGACTTTATTTATTTTACAATGAACATGAAAAGGAAATGAATTTCAAATCTGATATTTTGAAAATATTATCATTTTAATGTTATAATGGTATAGAATATTCAATTTTGATTTAAAATTGAAAATGCTGTTGAAATCATTTTGAAACAAATTTATGAATGATTTATGAAGTACGTTTTAAATGGAAATCAATGAAATTATATATATATATATATATGGCTTGAATAGAACGCCCCTCGCAGCGACCTTTTGCGAATTTCGACCACTAACTTCGAATTGGTGTAATGGGAGATCCGACAGTCGGATTCTCTTAAAACCTGAACCGTTGGGTTTGTATCGAAAAGATATTTCCAATGAATGTAAGAGATTTAAATTTAAATGGTTGTGTTTTAAATTATGTCCAAATCAATTTCAGAAAAGGTCGTTATGGATGCAGTTCGGTGGCCGTTATTGGAAACCGACTGTAAGGGCCTTATAAAAATTATTAAAAATACAGAAAATTGTGTAAAATCATAATAAATGACCTGGAAAGATTTTGGATGAAAAATTCCATGTTTGAAAAGATAAAAAATGTTTTTATCGAAATGAAATAGTTAATAACTAGAATAATAATCCAATTATTTTTAGAAATAATAAATTGGATTGAAAATGGGTTTTAGATTAACCAGAATTCTCCAATGAATAAATTGAAGTAGATTTGAATGGAAATAATCTTCGGAATATTTGATATTCGATTCCGTAATTATAGGATATTGTTGAGCAATTTGGAAGATATATATATATATCGTTATCCCCAAAACGAGATTTGTTGGTTTCAGAATTTGATATTGAATATAAGCCGATATAATTTCTATTCGGAGCGTTGTATTTGATATCAAATTATATTTTGGGTTTTTCATGAATGGTTTCTTTATTAACACTGTTCTTAAACCCAATGGAGAAAAGATTAAATATTTTAATTAAGATTTTGAGAAGTTTACCAATTAATTAATATCTAATTGGAATTGAATTAAGATTGGATTTTTGGGTTTATCGTGAATGACGTTTTGAATAACATTTGTTCTTTAATCCAATTAACAGTAAAGATATGATTTGGAATTTATAATCTTTTAATTAAGATTAATGGAATGTTCCAAAATGAAGTATTCCAATTTAAAATATTAAATTGGAATTGAATGGAATTCGATTTGGTAATAATCGAGATGGGCTTCTGTGAAGGAAGACCGTTACTATGTATGGAATTTAAAAGGCTTTGCCGTTATTCCAATTATATTATTAGTCGGATACGGAAATTTATATTGATTATACACTGTTGTGCTTTCCATGTAGATTCCATTGTGATGGAAGATGATTTTGGGTTTATCATAAACTGTGTTTTAAATGACACTTGTTCTTTAACCCAGTTAATGACAAGATTTATTTACTAAAATTGAACAATCATTAAATAATGATTTGTGGAGATTAAAACTAAGATGGATTTTTAATAAATCATTAATTAGATTGGAATGTTAATGTGGTGATTAAATTTTCCGAATTAGAGAAGTGTTCGAAAATCGAGTACCACCAGTTTTACTTCATGTGATAGTTAAATCTTTAATTAGATTTGAGCGTAGAATGGTAACTGAATTTAATAATAACACAGTAGGCGTTAGATATGGAGTACTACCAATTTTTCTCCATGGGATAAATAGGTTGGGATTGGAAAAATAAAATAAATGATTACTTCGGTAAGGCTCCATAATCCCAACTAGTTTGATAAACCTTAATTTTGTTTAAGGTTGTGAAAAGATAATACAAAATCTTTTGAAATGGTTTCCAAGTGAAGATTTAAACAAAAGGTTTAAATGAATTAAATCTTTGATAAGATTTATGGGAATAATTCCCAATGTAAAGAATATTTGAATAAAAGAATATTCTGGATTGGAATGAGGTGTATGATGTGTTTTTATAGCATTAGATTATAAGATATGCAAGTTATTCGGAAAGACTGGGTTTAACCCATTCTGAATAATTGATACGATGGCTAAAAGTCGAAGATATTGAAGGCGGTGGTTGAAGACCGACGATCTTCACATCGAATGGATTACTACTGATGCCCTGAATTGGTTAGCTCCCAGAAAGGGGTTAAAGTGGTAGTTGTCTGGGCATACTTGTTGATCGTTCGAATATGCGAGGGCCTCTCTCGTATATTGGACATATGGGATGAGGAATAAGGTGCTTTTGGTTTCATTCAGACCCAAAATAGACTTGCAAATGGATGGTATGTCTGACATTGTATTTCTTTATACTATATTCGTTGATTTATGCTGAATATATATCTGTTTAGTGGCGAAGAATTTATTCTCTTGCTTAACACCCATCTCTGAGACATACGAGGTTAGAGGTTATATATTGGCAGGGTATGATATGGATTGACAATGTGACATGCTGAGATGCATGGATCAAAGATTTTGTTGAAAAGCAGAGCCTTGTGGCTGTTGATCAAAGCACGGCTTTAAGTAGCGCAGCTTTGTGTAGCATTAATTCACGAGCCTCATACACCTGTATGATGGTGAACTGATGGTTTGATTGGTATTCTTTTGAGATGAGGATAGAAACCTTTAGGGTTGTCACATATTCGGTCGACCGAGATGAGATGAGTATGGTCGCTCCATGCTCAAATGGATAAGGCACACCCCCGATTCCCAGAGGGATAGAGTAAGCGGTGTTTTCTCTAGTTGGGACCTAAGCCGCGGTGATATTTGATTTACCGAAAGGCGGATGTGCATTACAGTGTTTTCCAAAGGCCTTGGACGTACGCAGTGGATTATTGCACTACGCGATAGATCTTTCGAATCAGCAACCGTCATGATGGAAATTGAAACACCCCACCTCTGTGAAGGTCAGTCACAAAGGGAATACATTAAATTTAGTGAAGCATTTTAGGTAAAAGACACAGATAATGTAACGATACGGATTTCGCCCGGACCTAATCGATCACAAGATCGACCAAGACCGTTCAAAACCCGAATACGTTAACTCTGGAAATACAACACATTAGAAAAAATAACAGCAGACTTTTATTACATCATAATAATGCAACATCAGAGTACAGAATATCAGAGTACATCGATTAATAATAATACAGTGGAAGATAAATTACAATAAATGTAATACAATGTAGCGAAACCAATAATCTGATACAACGGAAGTTTATCAATGCTCTGGACATAGCTTTAAGCTTCGATCCAGAATCCTGCTCAATATCTGCAAAATAAGCTACTCGACTGCAATTGTGGAAAAGAGGGTACCCGAGTTTGCAAAGTGAAACAAACTACGGGTCAGTCATGGGATTGGTATGAGAAATCTTTCCTAACTTATCTAACAATTAGGCTAATCCCAGGACCACGCCGCTAACTCGGAACAGGTTTACTCCATTGGATTATTAGTGCATAAATTAAAGTAAATCCTTAAACAACGCAATGCTTTTTAGAAAATGAAATCATTATAAGACTTAGGTCCCATCACACAATGTAACGCAAGCCGAAGGATAGAGTTTTACCTTATAATGGTCAAAAATGCTTGATACGATAAAACAGATTTGATATTATTATTAGGGTATATATGTTTCAGAAACATTTTCAATCATAATGTATCAATCATAGACGGCATATCTACCATATTATGTCGCCATACTAGATATACAATCAAAACCGCATGGTGTCGTATTGGAAATTGGGTTTCCATCAAGAGTCAAGGCTAGGAACGATCTCCTTACCGATTCGAGACACTCTAGCAATGTCTCAGGATTCGGACATTGGCGAACCCTTGGATACATCAGGGCCAGTCCACAAATACTTTAGTGGATTGGCAATTCCTGAACACACGCTTCCTGGTCCTATTGAACCTATAATATGGCCACTGGCGACCAAATAATCCGAGGTACCTCATAATCCATCATCCACATAAGTAAAAATGTCAGGGCTGGTAAGTCGCTGACACCACTTCTAGCTAGAAAGAAACGTGTGCACTCTCTGTGTTCCCTTGCTCCTTTTTTGACTCATACCTGGGTGTGAGGTTCGCGAATTCATGCTATACACAAAGCTACGCCTAAACAGGCTATGCTTTGATCATCAACCACAAGGCCCTGCTTTCAACAAAAGCCTTGATCATTTGCATCTTAGCGTGCCACATTGACAATTCACGCCATGCGATCAATAACTACCAATATATACCCTCTGAGGGTGTTAAGCAATAGAGTAAATTCTCCGCCACCAAATGGATATATATTAATAGAAATCAATTTAATTACATGGAATGAAATCCAACGTCAGACATACATCCATTTACAAGTCCGTTCTACGTCTGAATGAAACCGGAGTCACCTTATTCCTCCCCGTATGTCCAATACGAAGGAGAGGCGCTCACATATCCGGACAATCAACAAGTACATCCGGACAAACTACCACTACTAACCCTTTATTGGGAGCTACCCAATGCCGGGCATCAGTAGTCGTCCATTCGATGTGAAGATCGTCGGTCTTCAATCACTGTCTTCAATATCTTCGACTTAAATCGTCGTATAATCATTTGAAATGAGATTGAACTCAGTCTTTTCAAATGATTCTCGAGTATATATAGTGTAAAACCATTTCATATCGTTAATAGTATTTAATAATGATTTATCGCTATATTTATATATAAGCGATATTAGTTCAACGACGCTTTGGGTCGATACGAGGCCCTGGCGCTGTTTTTATCAAAATTTGATTTACACATATCTCAAAATATAACCGTTGGATTTTAACAAAATTTATATCGTCGGAAAGATCTTCCCAAAGCGGTCCTAACGGTCCCATTTTTGGGAAAATCCGACGGTCGGATCTTTCGGTATAATTGTTTAAAGTTACGATTTCAAAACACGAACTACCGTGCGCGATTCCTTTGATTTTAATATATATATACATATATATATATATATATATATGTATGTATGTATATATAATTTGCTTGACGACTTCAAAGCCATTTATTGATCAACTAATTTATTTCCACAACGCATTGTTCTAGCGAATCATACATTCAATAAAAGTGTAATTTTTATTGATTAACTCATATTTTTCAACTATGTCTATTTTCATCATTTCTATATACAATAAAAATGTAAATTTTTATTGTTAAACCTTTCTATTTCAACCAGTGATAATTTTACAAGGATCATGCTTTACCAAAAAAATGAAAATTTTAAATATTTCCACATTATTATCCAAACTATTAATACCTTATGTAATTTCTTCTTTTCATTAAAAATGTGAATTTTAATGTTTCAACCATTTTATCCATACAATGAATTTTTACATATATTATACCTTTACACTAAAAATGTAATTTTTAATGTTTCAAACATTTTATCTTTACATATAAATTATAATATATGTATTTACAAATAAAGTGATATTTTATACTTGCATATAAATTCTAATATATGCATTTACAATAAAAGTGAATTTTTACTTTTGATGACAATTCTAGTTTATTTTTGTTTATCCTTTTTAATTGACAAAAATGTTTATTTTTGTTTAATCTTTTTAAATAAACAAAAATGTTTATTTTTGTTTAATCTTTTTAAATGAAAAAAAATGTCTATCATTGTTTAATGAATAAAAATGTCTATCATTGTTTAATGAACAAAAATGTCTATCGTTGTTTAATGAACAAAAATGTCTCTTTTTTTTAAATGAACAAAAAATGTCTCTTTCTTGATAATGAACAAAAATATATCTTTTATTTTTACTCATTTTTAAATGAGCAAAAATGTTTCATCTTTTCTTTAATCCTTTTTAATGATAAAAAATTTAATCTTTCTTCTTAATGACCAAAATGTATATTTTGCTTTCATTCTTTTTAAATGACAAAAATGTATATTTTGTCTCATTCTTTTTAAATGACCAAAAATGTATATTTCTAATTCAACTATTCTAATTTGTCAAAAAGGTTCATTTTGGTTTCAACAATTCTAATTTGACAAAAAGGTCAATTTTATTTTCAACTATTAAATTTGACAAAATTGTTTTAACTCTTTTATTTAACAAAAATGTAGTTTTTGTTTTTAACTCTTTTATTTTGACAAATTGTAAATTTTGTTTCAACTAATATAACACCCTTATTACCATACCCCTTTTCTTATGTACTCTAATGACAAATAAAAGATGATTTTATTTTTTTACCTTTTCTATGTGTTCTAATAACATATAAAAGAATATTTTATGTGTTTACATTTTTCTATGTATTCGAAAATCATATACAAGGATATTTCCCAATGTTAACATTTTTCTAAGTTTTCTAATATCATATAAAAGAATATTTTATATGTAATTTTTTTTGCTATGCATTCTAATATCATATAAAAGCATACTTTATGTTAACAATTCTAACCATTCATATTAACATAAAAAGAATACTTTTATGTTACATCATTTCTAACATTTCATATTAACATAAAAAGAATATTTTTATGTTAAATCAATTCTAACATTTCAACAAAAACAAATAAAAAGATAACTTTGTTTTTGTCGACAATTCTATTTCAACTAAACATATAAAGGTGATATTTTTGTTTTATCGACAACTCTAATTCAACAAAACATATAAAGATGATATATTTGTTTTGTCGACAACTCTAATTCAACAAAACATATAAATGTGATATTTTTGTTTTGTCGTCAATTCTAACAAAATAAAAAGTGATATTTTTTTTTATCAACTTAACGTTTTATAACTAAATGGTATTTTAACCAATCTTAACATTTTATAACTAAAATGGTGTCTTTATAAATTTAACATTTTATAACTAAAATGTTATTTTCATCAATCTTAACATTTTATAGCTAAAATGTTATTTCATAAATCTTAACATTTTACTATGAATTCTAATGACATATAAAAGTATATTGTATATGTTTACATCTTTCTGTGAATTCTAATGACATATAAAAGTATATTTTATATGTTAACATTTTTCTATAAATTCTATTGACATATAAAAGTATATTGTATACGTTTACATCTTTCTATGAATTCGAATGACATATAAAAGTATATTTTATATGTTAACATTTTTCTATAAATTCTAATGACATGTAAAAGTATATTATATATGTTAAATTTTTCTATGAATTCTAATATCAAAATAAAGAATATTTATTTGTTTACATTTGTCCAATATATTCTAATGTCATAATAAAGAATATTTATTTGTTTACATTTTTTCCTATGTATTCTAATGTCATATAAAAGAATATTTATTTGTAAACCTTATTCTATCAAAAGTGATAATCTTATTCTTAGTTACCATTTCTAGCAAAAATGATGTTTTTAATCTAATTAAACATTTAATAACTAAAATGTCAATTTTATTCTAATGCAACATTCTCAACTAAAATGTAACTTTATTTCTAATATAACATTTTAACAAAAATGTAACTTTATTTCTAATATAACATTTCTATAATAAATGACAATTCTAATAACAAAGATGTTGATTTTTAATTCAATAATCCTACTTAACAAAGATGTTAACTTTTGATTCACCAAATTCTATTTAACAAAGATGATGATTTTTAATTCTACAATCCTAATTAACAAAGATGTTAACTTTTGATTCACCCAATTCTATTTAACAAAGACGATGATTTTAACTTAACAAGAACATTTGCTAACAGAATGATGGTTTGATCTAAAAGAGAACATTTGCTAACAGAACGATGTTTTTCTAGCATACATAGTTAAATCTAGTCGTTCATCACAATCAAGAACAATCAATTAACACATAAATGAATTTCACATCACACATAATAATAAATTTTAATTTTTTTTGAAAATTCAGAAATCTCACCATGATTTTAATTCTATACAGTTTAGGTCTGATTTTGCTCTGAATTTTGGTTTGCTGTGTTTCAGTTCTAGTTTGTACCATCGCGTAGATCTTGTCTATACGAATCCAACGTTTCTGAAATCAACCATTTTCGTTTTAGTTTGAATGAGATATGATTATTTAAAGATTTCATTACATAATAATTCATTAAAAATCCTTCAATTACATTGGTTAGCGGTTAACATAAAAAAAAAGGACCGCTCCTTCTTCTTCGTCACCTGGATATCGAACCCATCACGCACGGCTTCAAAGCCTTCTTATCGCACGCAACGAGGGTCTAGGACCCGATCCTGCAACGCCACACTGAAGCCCTCCTCCAGAGCCACCTTCCGCCGCCACCGGATCGAGTTCAGCGTCCTCTGCCATGCCGGAAAAGCCCACGAACGTGGCCATTTTGGGTGACAAATTCAAACAGAATACTTCATAATTTTTCGATCCGCACCGTTGGGATTATAGAGCTCATGGAGCTCTTTGATTTTGTCTTTAGAAGGGTCGAGTTTCATTGTACGGATTTGGAGTTAGGGGAGGAGAAAGATTGGAGCGCCATGGCCTTACGTTCCTAAGGTGGCGGCTGATTCTAATTAGGTCTAGGGTTTGATTTTTCTATTCTATTATAATAAAATGTTATTAAATAACCCTAAAAGCCTGCTAATTTGTATGTTACAAAGGAAAATGAATTGAATAACCCTAAAAGCCTGCTAATTTGTATGTTATAAAGGAAAATGAATTGAATAAATATTAAATATTGATTGATTGATCGTAAATAAATTTTATTTACATTATTTGGAACGAAATTTCTCTTGATTGCAATTATGAAGGAAACAAAATTATCTCATAAAGTATACACATCTATCCTCCTATATGTTCACCGATCATATCTTTTCTAGTTGGTTTCTGAAATGTACTAAATTTTATTCCTATAATATAAATTAACCGAGACCCATAATTGCAAGATATCACTCTTTGGTAGATTATTTTTAGGTTATTAGTTATTGCGCAACACGCAAAAAGAAAAAAGAAAAAAAGGAAAAAAAACTATTTTGCATTAACTCACTTTGTTTCCTTTCTGCAATTATGTTCTCCGTATTTAACACGAATTTAATTATGGAAATATATCATTTTTCCATAACAAACTGATTTAGTCCATTATTATTTTCCCACTTTTTATTGAGTATATTATTATTTCCTATCTCTTATCCATTTCTCAATTTCTGTATTTATTACATTTCAAATCTGAAAGGTGATTCCTTACAAATATATGAAGATTATCAAATTTACCATTTTTCTACATTTTACTGCACATAACCTTAATTATGCCATGTCAATCTATGTCATATTTATTTAGTATGCCTTACCAAGTTAGTCTGCTTTCAAATTTCCCTTTTGTTATAATTTTGACATAATACATTCAATTAGCCCTATATCATTAACTTTCACCTTTTTACTACAATTTTGACATAATATATTCATTTAGTGCCAAATCACCAAATTTTCCAATTTTGTTCATAATTCCAATTAATTTGCGCATAACCGCCATTTAATTAATTTACGCCTAACCATAATTCAATTATTTTGCGTATAACTGCAATTCAATTAATTTACACCTAACCACAATCCAATTATCTTGGGCATAACCATGATTCAATTTAAATCTACAAAATATCATGCAAAAGGAGGAAAAGAGGGATGATAGAATATTTTATTAATTACTTTGTAGAGAAGTAAGAATGTATTTTGTATGTTCATTATTGTTTTTATCCAATCTATGACAAAACAAATTTGAATATACCAAAAAAAATGGTAATAAATGGATGCATTTTAAAATCAATTAATTGCAGGATATGCAATTAACCTTTTCCGTAATATAAAAAGCTAATAAAATAGAAATCAACCACAAATATCTAATAAGGAGAATATTTTGAAAATTAATGCACAATTGATTGCCAATCTATGCAAATAAATTCTTATTAGCAAAAGCATTAAATATATCATTAAATAAATTCCTAGCTGTTACATTCGAAATAGAATTTTTAAATTTATCCTAATTTTCCGGGTTGTTACAATCTCCCCCACTTAAAATCTTTTCATCCTCGAAAAGGAACGGAGCCGAAAGATAAGTTGAACTAATAATCGCACAACACAATCATCAATCAATTACTTAATTATCTTTTCAAATATATATAACTTTTATATATTCAAAAATCATATTTTCTAATATCGAATTATATATATAATCAAAAATACATTAATTATAAACTTGTCACTCTCAACTCATTCTAGGGCATTATGAACCCCATCTCTAACGAATTTTCTCATTCTAGGATGCTACTGTCCTTGCTCTAATGAGTATTCTTTTATAGGATGTTTCTAATCCTACCGCCGATGAGTCTTTTGTTCTGTTCTAACGATTTGTACCTAAAAGATTTGAATTTAACCAAAGCTCTGATAACAACTGTAACGATACGGATTTCGCCCGGACCTAATCGATCGCAAGATCGATCAAGACCGTTCAAAATTCGAATACGTTAACTCTGGGAATACAACACATTAGACCAAATAACAGCAGACTTTTATTACATCATAATAATGCAACATCAGAGTACAGAATATCAGCGTACATCGATAAATAATAATACAGCGGAAGATAAATTACAATAAATGTAATAAAATGCAGCGGAACCAATAATCTGATATAGCGGAAGTCTATCAATGCTCTGGACACAGCTTTAAGCTTCGATCCAGAATCCTGCTCAATATCTGCAAAATAAGCTACTCGACTGCCCGTATGGAAAAGAGGGCACCCGAGTTTGTAAAGTGAAACAAACCACGGGTCAGTCAAGGGACTGGTATGAGAAATCTTTCCTAACTTATCTAACAATTAGGCTAATCCCAGGACCACGCCGCTAACGCGGAACAAGTTTACTCCATTGGATTGCCAGTGCATAAATTAAAGTAAATCGTTAAACAACGCAATGCTTTTTAGAAATTGAAACTATTATAAGACTCAGGTCCCATCACACAATGCAACGCAAGCCGGAGGATAGAGTTTTACCTTATAATGGTCAAAAATGCTTGATACGATAAAACAGATTTGATATTATTATTAGGGTATATATGTTTCAAAAACATTTTCAATCATAATGTATCAATCATAGACGGCATAGCTACCATATACTATGTCGCCATACTAGTTATACAATCAAAACCGCATGGTGTCGTATTGGAAATTGGGGTTCCATCAAGAGTCAAGGCTAGGAACGATCTCCTTACCGATTCGAGACACTCTAGCAATGTCTCAGGATTCGGACGCTGGCGAACCCTTGGATACAGCAGGGCCGGTCCACAAATACTTTAGTGGATTGGCAATTCCTGAACACACGCTTCTCGGTCCTATTGAACCTATAATATGGCCATTGGCAACCAAATAATCCAAGGTACCTCATAATCCATCATCCACATAGGTAAAAATGTCAGGGCTGGTAAGTCACTGACACCACATCTAGCTAAAAAGAAACATGTGCACTCCCTATGTTCCCTTGCTCCATTTTTGACTCATACCGGGGTGTAAGGTTTGCGAAGTCACGTTATACACAAAGCTACACCTAAAAAGGCTATGCTTTGATCGTCAACCACAAGGCCTTGCTTTTCAACAAAAGCCTTGATCATTTGCATCTTAGCGTGCCACATTGACACTTCACGCCATGCGATCAATAACTACCAATATATACCCTCTGAGGGTGTTAAGCAAGAGAATAAATTCTCCGCCACCAAACGTGTAACACCCCGTGTATTCTATAACCGTGAAATTCACAAATTAAAGTATATCTAATTTCAAATCAGAGAATTAAGGGAAACGGGATACGCTATTGCGTTCGTCTCGGAATTCTTCTTGAGATAGAGTTTGAGTTTGCGTAAAACGGATATCGTATGAAGAAGATATGGACGAACGAAGTTGGGTGAAAAACCAGAAAACGGGTCAGAATGCACTGGCGCACTTGGTAAGTGCGCCAGAACAAAAATGAACTGGCGCACTTGGGAAGTGCGCCAGTACATTTTTGACCTGGCGCACCTACCAAGTGCGCCCAGGTCAAAAATGACCTGCTGGTCAGGTCTGGTCAGGTCCTGGCTGGCCTAGTCTGTGTTTGGTCGATTTTCTGAGCCTTGCCTTATCACTAGGGCTAGGTGTCAGCTCCTGGTTGGTCTCCCCTTCAAACGAACAACTATTATTGAACCAAGCTCCATCGACGGTCTAAACCAACTCACAAACTCTATAAAAAGGACCTAAGTCTAACCCTAATTCACACAAACTAAAATGGAGATGAGACCGTCATGTTGCTGAGGAGAGACTAAGTATAGCCATCAGAAATTGAGAGGCAATTAGGAGATAATTCAAAGCTTAAAGCAACGTTAATCAAATCAAAAACAACGCCTACAACAAAGGATAGCATCTCCAAATTCAGAACTCAGATTCCTGAATTGAAGATTCATCATACGTTGTAAGTAGAGTGCTATTCCGATGTGAATTAAATAATTGTGTTGATTTGTGTAAAGTAAGAAATGGAATTGTGGCGATAATAATATATATTTGTATGTTGCTTTGATGCTAAACGATTTGGGAATATTGTGGTATACGATTGGATATTTGCAAGTACGTGATTTGCGAAATGGAATTGTGGCGATAATAATCTATATTTGTATGTTATTTTGATTCTAAACGATTTGGCAATGCTATGGTGTACGATTGGATTCATACAAGTATATGATTTATGTTGACAACCACATGTAGTGGAATTTTTAATTGGGATTCATGCAAGCATATGATTCATATTGAAAACTACATGTTTGTGGTAGTTATTTACAACACCCATTTGATCATTGCAAGTATATGATTCATGTTGAAAGTAACAACTATATGTTGTAATAATTTATTTAAGATTCATGCAAGTATATGATTCATGTTAACAACTATATGTTATGATATTTTAATTGGAATTCATGCAAGTATATGATTCGTTATTATGCCAATATGATGTACATACTTTTATGACCACTTTTAGTGTGTAATTGAATCGACTAAGTACTATGATTTATATGAATCTATGTTGAAATTGGCAAATCATACTTTTATGTTAGAAACAAAAGTAAGCACCTTTATAAACATGACTAAACTATGTTTGTTATTATGCCTAGTTGAAAACATTTTTTTAGTCTTATGTTGTTATCATAATCATATGATAATATATGTGACACATAAGTTACATTAGAATTACATTCCACTTGCAAGTTACATAGATAGAATAAAAACCATGATTTAAGTTTAGGTATGTTTATGCTATAATTCTATAAATGGGTTAAAAACCATGATTCATATAAGAATTAGGTTGGGATAATTCTAGTTGAACCATACTTTTGTATTAGTGACAAAAGTAAGTACCTTTTTGTTAACATGTAGTGGTTTTATGAACATGATTAGTTTATATTATGCCTAAATAAAAATATAGACTTATATTTCTAGTCAAGACCATGTGCCAATAATAATAATGATATCTAATTAAGTTAGATTCTTAATTTCAAGTTTACATGGTTAGTTGAACCTATGATTCATGTTTAAGTATTGTCTATGCATTAACCATATGAATAGAATGATTCATGTTTAAGTATTTTCTATGCCATAACTAGATGAATAGAATGATTTATGTTTAAGTATTGTTTATGCTATGATTATATGGATAAAATGATTCATGTTATGCCATGATTATATGATGTTACAATTGCAAGTTCACATGTGCCTATTTTATGTTAATTGAATCGTTCGTTGCAAGTTCATGCGTTCACACTCCCCTTTTTCATGTTATCTTATAAACACCATGTTATAAGCCTCCCCTTTTCATTTGGCTAAATTGGGTTTAAGTATTAAACCCAACACACCTTACATTGGAGCGAACGTGTAAAACGGGGGCAACGACGTTTGGGCTAAAATATAGAACATATGTGTTGGCATGTTTGACGCATGCCAACAACCTTGAAAAGCAATTAAGTGGCATAAATAAATTTTAATCAATAAAGATGAATTTGAATAATGGGCCGCAAATATTTACATATAAAAAGAAAAGAGACAAAATATGTAAATGTAGAAAATACGATGTGTTTAACCCGAGGTTGGATTGGGTTGTGATGTAAACCTGCCCGGAACCGCCCGGCAGTCTAGTAGTCACAACAATACCTATCCAATGTGGGTGGTTAAACACAGAGCCCAATAAGGACCTGAGGTTAGACTGAGTTGTGGCATAAGACTGCCCGGACCCAACCGGCAACAGGCAGCCACAACAGTACCTGTCTAATGTGAGAGGTCAAGGCTTTAATAAGACAATTAAGGCTGAGTCAGGATTGATAGGATTAAGTAAATTATATTAATACTTAATCAAAATGGAACATGCTAAACTAAACAGACTGATTGGGGGTTAGGTTTACAAAACACTTAACCAACTTAGCATGTTGGCTAGAGATAGAAAACCTAGTAGCGGGGGACCCTTTTCAGCAGTAACCCTATAAGGTATCATGATACCCTGAAACTAGGCAGGGTGGGGAACGATTACTGGGCTGATTGTAAGCGGTCAAATCGACGGCGGTGGTGCAGCAGTGTAGGTTCTAACGGGGTGCGGGCGTGCACACACTCCGGCACAGAAAAATAAGGCACTGGGCACCAGTAGCATACCTGTGCATTCTAGGATTGTGTCGGGCCGCCACCATGGGACTTGATACACCCCATGGTGGGACCAGCATAGGTAACTACAACATCAGGGGCCGTAAGACACATGTAACTATGCGAGTAGGAGCCGATCATCATAAAATGGATCACTTCACCCTGATTATGAGGTGCCCGTTGGGAACTAGTTTATATGGGTATAGAGATTAATATGGGGTACGATAGTATATTCGACCCTAGACAACTTAACTAAGTTTATGGTGCTTTCCCATTTCTAGTTTATACTTATCATACCCAGTTCTTTATTCATAGACTGAATAGTCCTAGACTTACTCAAGCTTTATGTCTGACTCTACTTTTCTTTCGTCTTCTTTTCTTCCGTTCCCCCACCCCCCAGGTCCACAGGGAGGGAATACCGCTGCTTGACCAGCCTTCATATCCAGCTTGAGAGAAAGAATGTATTGCTTGGATCTTTTCGTTTTGGACTATGGCTTTGGACAACAACTATGGGACTTTTGCAGTTTATTTATGTTTTCTTTATGCTTCTTTAAATAATGTAATCAAGACAGTTATGAAGATGTTATGTTGTAAAACAAATTATGACATGGTTTGTGTAACACGTATTTTAATGAAATAAAAGTTGTTGTTTTCCGCTGTTCAAAAATATGTGTTCTTATATCTGTCTTGTATATCTGTGACTTATACTTATAAACCTCCACCAAAATTAGGGCATTCCCTTTGAGAGTGACCCTAACGGAGATGGGGTGTTTCACTTGGTATCAGAGCATAGGTTTACCAGATAAGATAAAAAGTTTTGAAAATTTATTTTCAAAAAGAAAATTTAAAGAAGCATTTTTAAAAGATAAAATATTATTTTATTTTAAAAGGCAAAGTCCCCCCAGAGCCATAGGTACTATCTCTTATCCTTCGTTTTGAATCTATCCTTTCTGTTTCAGCATGTCTGGAGACCTTACTTCCCAGCTGCTGACGCTTTCACTCCTCCTCCACGTGAACCAGCAAGCGGAAGAGTCCCAGAGTAGGAAGACGAATAATAGTCAAACAAGAAAGGATCGTAACAGTAATAACAAGAAACGAGAAAAAAGGAAATGCAATTTTTGTGGTACGGAAGGACACATAGCCAAGGATTGTAGAAAGAGGAAAAGAAAGCAAGGAGAATGTTTTCATTGTGGGGAGACTGGACACATCAGCAAAGACTTCCCTGAGAAGACAGACTCTAAGAAGGGCGGGAAAGACAGCAAGTCCCAAGAGAAGAGGAAGTGTAAATTCTGTGACAAAGTGGGGCACTTAGTGAAAGATTGCCGGAAAAAGAAGGCCAAGATGAAGGGCGGGTGCTTTTCTTGCGGTGAGACAGTCCACATGGCTAAGGACTGCCCAAAGAAACGAGGTATAAATACTTCTGTAGAAAGTGTAGTTTATCTTTATGATCACCCCGTTCGCACTTTATTTGATTCCGGCGCGTCACACTCCTTTATCTCGTCTGCTTTAGTTAAAATCTCTGCACCTAAAAACTAGTATGGTAGAGGACCCCTTAATTGTTTCAAACCCAATTGGGGGCCCAGCTCATTTGTCTATGATCTGTATGGGATTGAAAATTTCTATTCTAAGCGTAGAATTTAAATGTAGTGCCTTTGTTTTGGGCCATTGGTTTATTCTAGCGATGGAGTGGTTATCCAATAAGGGTGACCATCTCGGTTTCGAAAAGAGGGTAGTTAGACTCTTGACTTGCCTCGGTAATACCCTCGAAGTCGCAGGTAACCTTTAGGGCTCTATCATGATTTGTTTCCTAGAATCTCTTGACACATTTATTGGTAATTTGTAATCCGATCGAGTAGTGTTCTCCACTAAGGCAGAAGGTTCATTTCGCTTATGCATGAGTTGTAGAGAATCACCTTAGTAAGTACATTTGGCAACATGGTTGGCATTTATTTCCAAGAGATAGTTCTTCTACGTGGAATACCTGATAGTAAGTGGACGAGATCTAAGATTCACTAGTGAATTTTGGAGAGCTTGCATGAAACCATGAGTACGCCGTTATGTTTGAGCTGAGTATACCAGAAGTAGAGTAAGTGAAAGAGGAACGAGAGGCAACAGTGAAATAGGTTCCAACTCATATTTTGGAAACAAGAATTAAGAAGCTACGAAATTGTGAAGTTAAAGACGGACAAAGCATAATGGAGTTAAGCTCAAGGAATGCGACTTAGAAGATTGAAGACTAGATTCATGCATCATATCTCTTCTTAAGAGTATATCCTTGATCCCTCTCTTCCTGTAGAGCTTACTTGCATGCTATCTTTTGTGTATATCCTCTCGGTCCCATTCTCAATCCAATTTCTGTTGCAAACCCCATAGGGAGGATGACTCATCTGTTAGTAACACATGTTGGGGCTGGAGGGTGTTCGTTGGTTTGACTAAACTTTTTGGGTTTTATAGGATACGGGTTGGTCTTAGGAAGGGACTCCCTTGTGACCTAAAAGGAGTCCATCATGCTTAGTTTCCTAGAATCATATATAGTGGTTGGGTTAAGTAATTCTTTGGGTGTCAGTCTGATGTTGATTTCGGTCTTCGGGGCTGATGCTTAGAGAATTCTTCTCCTAGTCAATATATATGTGGCATAGATTTCCAGTCTTGACATTGCCTAATGGGCACAAAGTTTTTACTTGCTTCTATCATTCGACTATACCTTTAGATAGGAACAAATTGGGAAAATGGCCTTTAGATTAGAGCTACCCGAAAGATTGGCCGGAGTTCACAACGTCTTTCACGTTTCACATCTCCGAAAAAGTCTACATGAGTCTGCTGAAGTGGTAGAGCCAAATATCCTAGAAGAAGCTGAAGTGGAACGCGAAGCAACCGTAAGGAAAGTTCCAACTCGCATATTAGGAACGGAAGTGAAGAAGCTACGCAACCGCGAAGTCAAGCTCGTCAAAGTTCAGTGGAGCGACGCCGAAGAAGATGCAACTTGGGAAACTGAAGCTAGAATACGCGCAGCCTACCCTTTTCTTTTCGAGGGTACATCTTTGATCTTTCCTTTTTCCTTAAGTTGCGCTTTTATCTATCTTTTTAGGTATATCTCCTCGACCGTATCTTTTAGGTAGAAACACTATTGGATGAAAACATGTAATTGAAACATGTTATGGATGATGGTTGCAAGTGGTTGCAAGTGATTGCTAGTGGTTGCTCGTGGTTGCATATACACACACAATCTAGGTTTTAGATCGGCTCAGTCACTTCATATTGCATATGCATATATGTTTGCATTCGTATATGGTTGAACTTTAATGTGTTGTCATATGGATGTTGCATGTGTATGAATGATTGTGCACTCATGTAGAATCATGAATAGGAGGATTTGCATACATAATGGATTCATAGCACTTACATAATTCGCATTAAGGAGGTCAACTGAATCAGTAGACCGCCTGATTTTGCATTAGATAAGTACATGTACACACACACTTCGCATATGATCATGAAGCATTAGAAGTCTTTTAAGGACAATGGATGCTCGTGTTTGATGGATGAGTAGATGGATGATTGGATGTTAGGATATACATTCTTCCTAACTTAAAGATTTCGGGGACGAAATCCTTTTAAGTGGGGGAGAATGTAACACCCCGTGTATTCTATAACCGTGAAATTCACAAATTAAAGTATAACTAATTTCAAATCATAGAATTAAGGGAAACGGGATACGCCATTGCGTTCGTCTCGGAATTCTGCTTGAGATAGAGTCTGAGTTGGCGTAAAACGGATATCGTATGAAGAAGATATGGACGAACGAAGTTGGGCGAAAAACCAGAAAATGAGTCAGAATGCACTGGCGCACTTGGTAAGTGCGCCAGAACAAAAATGAACTGGCGCACTTGGGAACTGCGCTAGTACATTTTTGACCTGGCGCACCTGCCAAGTGCGCCCAGGTCAAAAATGACCTGCTGGTCAGGTCTTGTCAGGTCCTGGCTGGCCTAGTCTGTGTTTGGTCGATTTTCTGAGCCCTGCCTTGTCACTAGGGCTAGGTGTCAGCTCCTGGTTGGTCTCCCCTTCAAACGAACGGCTATTATTGAACCAAGCTCCATCAACGGTCTAAATCAACTCACAAACTATATAAAAAGGACCTAAGTCTAACCCTAATTCACACAAACTAAAATGGAGATGAGACCGTCATGTTGCTGAGGAGAGACTAAGTATAGCCGTCAGAAATTGAGAGGTAATTAGGAGATAATTCAAAGCTTAAAGCAACGTTAATCAAATCAAAAACAACGCCTACAACAAAGGATAGCATCTCCAAATTCAGAACTCAGATTCCTGAATTGAAGATTCATCATACGTTGTAAGTAGAGTGCTATTCCGATGTGAATTAAATAATTGTGTTGATTTGTGTAAAGTAAGAAATGGAATTGTGGCGATAATAATATATATTTGTATGTTGCTTTGATGCTAAACGATTTGGGAATATTGTGGTATACGATTGGATATTTGCAAGTACGTGATTTGCGAAATGGAATTGTGGCGATAATAATCTATATTTGTATGTTATTTTGATTCTAAACGATTTGGCAATGCTATGGTGTACGATTGGATTCATACAAGTATATGATTTATGTTGACAACCACATGTAGTGGAATTTTTAATTGGGATTCATGCAAGCATATGATTCATATTGAAAACTACATGTTTGTGGTAGTTATTTACAACACCCATTTGATCATTGCAAGTATATGATTCATGTTGAAAGTAACAACTATATGTTGTAATAATTTATTTAAGATTCATGCAAGTATATGATTCATGTTAACAACTATATGTTATGATATTTTAATTGGAATTCATGCAAGTATATGATTCGTTATTATGCCAATATGATGTACATACTTTTATGACCACTTTTAGTGTGTAATTGAATCGACTAAGTACTATGATTTATATGAATCTATGTTGAAATTGGCAAATCATACTTTTATGTTAGAAACAAAAGTAAGCACCTTTATGAACATGACTAAACTATGTTTGTTATTATGCCTAATTGAAAACATGTTTTTAGGCTTATGTTGTTATCATAATCATATGATAATATATGTGACACATAAGTTACATTAGAATTACATTCCACTTGCAAGTTACATAGATAGAATAAAAACCATGATTTAAGTTTAGGTATGTTTATGCTATAATTCTATAAATGGGTTAAAAACCATGATTCATATAAGAATTAGGTTGGGATAATTCTAGTTGAACCATACTTTTGTATTAGTGACAAAAGTAAGTACCTTTTTGTTAACATGTAGTGGTTTTATGAACATGATTAGTTTATATTATGCCTAAATAAAAATATAGACTTATATTTCTAGTCAAGACCATGTGCCAATAATAATAATGATATCTAATTAAGTTAGATTCTTAATTTCAAGTTTACTTGGTTAGTTGAACCTATGATTCATGTTTAAGTATTGTCTATGCATTAACCATATGAATAGAATGATTCATGTTTAAGTATTTTCTATGCCATAACTAGATGAATAGAATGATTTATGTTTAAGTATTGTTTATGCTATGATTATATGGATAAAATGATTCATGTTATGCCATGATTATATGATGTTACAATTGCAAGTTCACATGTGCCTATTTTATGTTAATTGAATCGTTCATTGCAAGTTCATGCGTTCACACTCCCCTTTTTCATGTTATCTTATAAACACCATGTTATAAGCCTCCCCTTTTCATTTGGCTAAATTGGGTTTAAGTATTAAACCCAACACACCATACATTGGAGCGAACGTGTAAAACGGGGGCAACGACGTTTGGGCTAAAATATAGAACATATGTGTTGGCATGTTTGATGCATGCCAACAACCTTGAAAAGTAATTAAGTGGCATAAATAAATTTTAATCAATAAAGATGAATTTGAATAATGGGCCGCAAATATTTACATATAAAAAGAAAAGAAACAAAATATGTAAATGTAGAAAATACGATGTGTTTAACCCGAGGTTGGATTGAGTTGTGATGTAAACCTGCCCGGAACCGCCCGGCTGTCCAGTAGTCACAACAATACCTATCCAATGTGGGTGGTTAAACACGGAGCCCAATAAGGATCCGAGGTTAGACTGAGCTGTGGCGTAAGACTTCCCGGACCCAACCGACAACAGGCAGCCACAACAATACCTGTCTAATGTGAGAGGTCAAGGCTTTAATAAGACAATTAAGGCTGAGTCAGGATTGATAGGATTAAGTAAATTATATTAATACTTAATCAAAATGGAACATGCTAAACTAAACAGACTGATTGGGGGTTAGGTTTATAAAACACTTAACCAACATAGCATGTTGGCTAGAGATAGAAAACCTAGTAGCGGGGGACCCTTTTCAGCAGTAACCCTATAAGGTATCATGATACCCTGAAACTAGGCAGGGTGGGGCACGATTACTGGGCTGATTGTAAGCGGTCAAATCGACGGCGGTGGTGCAACAGTGTAGGTTCTAACGGGGTGCGGGCGTGCACACACTCCGGCGCAGAAAAATAAGGCACTGGGCACCAGTAGCATACCTGTGCATTCTAGGATTTTGTCGGGCCGCCACCATGGGACTTGATACACCCCATGGTGGGACCAGCATAGGTAACTACAACATCGGGGGCCGTAAGACACATGTAACTATGCGAGTAGGAGTCGATCATCATAAAATGGATCACTTCACCCTGATTATGGGGTGCCCGTTGGGAACTAGTTTATATGGGTACAGAGATTAATATGGGGTACGATAGTATATTCGACCCTATACAACTTAACTAAGTTTATGGTGCTTTCCCATTTCTAGTTTATACTTATCATACCCAGTTCTTTATTCATAGACTGAATAGTCCTAGACTTACTCAGGCTTTATGTCTGACTCTACTTTTCTTTCGTCTTCTTTTCTTCCGTTCCCCCCCAGGTCCACAGGGAGGGAATACCACAGCTTGACCAGTCTTCATATCCAGCTTGAGAGAAAGAATGTATTGCTTGGATCTTTTCGTTTTGAACTATGGCTTTGGACAGCAACTATGGGACTTTTGCAGTTTATTTATGTTTTCTTTATGCTTCTTTAAATAATGTAATCAAGACAGTTATGAAGATGTTATGTTGTAAAACAAATTATGACATGGTTTGTGTAACACGTATTTTAATGAAATAAAAGTTGTTGTTTTCCGCTGTTCAAAAATATGTGTTCTTATATCTGTCTTGTATATCTGTGACTTATACTTATAAACCTCCACCAAAATTAGGGCATTCCCTTTGAGAGTGACCGTAACGGAGGTGGGGTGTTTCAAAACGGATATATATTAATAGAAATCAATTTAATTACATGGAATGAAATCCAATGTCAGACACACATCCATTTACAAGTCCGTTATGAGTCTGAACGAAACCGGAGTCACCTTATTCCTCTCCGTATGTCCAATACGAAGGAGAGGCGCTCGCATATCCGGACAATCAACAAGTACGTCCGGGCAAACTACCACTACTAACCCTTTACTGGGAGCTACCCAATGTCGGGCATCAGTAGTCGTCCATTCGATGTGACGATCGCCGGTCTTCAATCACTGTCTTCAATATCTTCGACTTAAATCGTCGTATAATCATTTGAAATGAGATTAAACTCGGTCTTTTCAAATGATTCTCGTATATATAGTTTAAAACCATTTCATATCGTTAATAGTATTTAATAATGATTTATTGCTATTTTTATATATAAAACAACGATATTAGTTCAACGACGCTTCGGGTCGATAGGCAGCCCTGGCATTGTTTTTATCAAAATTTGATTTACACGTATCACGAAATCTAACTGTGGGATTTTTAGCAAAATTTATATCGTTGGAAAGATCTTCTCAAAGCGGTCCTAACAGTCCCAGTTTTGGGGAAATCCGACGGTCGGATCTTTCGGTATAATTGTTTAAAGTTACGATTTCAAAACGCGAACTACTGTGTGCGATTCCTTTAATTTTAATATATATATATATATATATATATATATATATATATAATTCGCTTGACGACTTCAAAGCCATTTATTGATCAACTAATTTATTTCCACAATGCATTGTTCTAGTGAATTATACATTCAATAAAAATGTAATTTTTATTGATTAACTAATTTATTTCAACTATGTTTATTTTTCATCATTTTTGTATACAATAAAAATGTAAATTTTTATTGTTAAACCTTTCTATTTCAACCATTGATCATTTTACAAGGATCATGCTTTACAAAAAAAATATGTAAATTTTAAATATTTCCACATTATTATCCAAACTATGAATACTTTACGTAATTTCTTCTTTTCATTAAAAATGTGAATTTTAATGTTTCAACCATTTTATCTATAAAATGAACTTTTACATATATTATACCTTTACATTAAAAATGTAATTTTTAATGTTTCAAACATTTTATCTTTACATATAAATTATAATATATGTATTTACAAATAAAGTGATATTTTATACTTGCATATAAATTCTAATATATGCATTTACAATAAAAGTGATATTTTAACTTTTGATGACAATTCTAGTTTATTTCTATTTAATCTTTTTTAATTGGCAAAAATGTTTATTTTGGTTTAATCTTTTTAAATAAACAAAATTGTTTATTTTTATTTAATCTTTTTAAATGAACAAAAATGTCTATCATTGTTTAATGGATAAAAATGTCTATCAGTGTTTAATGAATTTTTTAAATGAAACAAAAATGTCTCTTTCTTGATAATGAACAAAAATATATCTTTTTGTTTACTCATTTTTAAATGAGCAAAAATGTTTCATCTTTTCTTTAATCCTTTTTAATGATCAAAAATGTAATCTTTCTTCTTAATGACCAAAATGTATATTTTGGTTTCATTCTTTTTAAATGACAAAAATGTATATTTTGTCTCATTCTTTTTAAATGACCAAAAATGTATATTTCTAATTCAACTATTCTAATTTTTCAAAAATGTTCATTTTTGTTTCAATAATTCTAATTTGATAAAAAGGTCAATTTTATTTTCAACTATTACATTTGACCGAATTGTTTTAACTCTTTTATTTAACAAAAATGTAGTTTTTGTTTTTAACTCTTTTATTTTGACAAATTGTAAATTTTGTTTCAACTAATATAACACCCTTATTTCCATACCCCTTTTATTATGTACTCCAATGACAAATAAAAGAAGATTTTATTTATTTACCTTTTCTATGTGTTCCAATAACATATAAAAGAATATTTTATGTGTTTACATTTTTCGATGTATTCGAAAATCATATACAAGGATATTTCCCCATGTTCACATTTTTCTATGTTTTCTAATATCATATAAAAGAATATTTTATATGTAAACATTTTTCCTATGCATTCTAATATCATATAGAAGCATATTTTATGTTAACAATTCTAACCATTCATATTAACATAAAAAGAATATTTTTATGTTACATCATTTCTAACATTTCATATTAACATAAAAAGAATATTTTTATGTTAAATCAATTCTAACATTTCAACAAAAATAAATAAAAAGCTAACTTTGTTTTTGTCGACAATTCTATTTCAACAAAACTTATAAAGGTGATATTTTTGTTTTGTCGACAACTCTAATTCAACAAAACATATAAAGGTGATATATTTGTTTTGTCGACAACTCTAATTCAACAAAACATAAAAAGGTGATATTTTGTTTTATCGACAACTCTAATTCAACAAAACATATAAAAGTGATATTTTTGTTTTGTCGACAACTCTAATTCAACAAAACATATAAAGGTGATATTTTTGTTTTATCGTCAATTCTAACAAAATAAAAAGTGATATTTTTTTATCAACTTAACTTTTTATAACTAAATGGTAATTTAACCAATCTTAACATTTTATAACTAAAATGTTATTTTCATCAATCTTAACATTTTATAACTAAAATGTTATTTCATAAATCTTAACATTTTACTGTGAATTCTAATGACATATAAAAGTATATTTTATACGTTTACATCTTTCTATGAACTCTAATGACATATAAAAGTATATTTTATATGTTAACATTTTCCTATAAATTCTAATGACATATAAAAGTATATTGTATACGTTTACATCTTTCTATGAATTCTAGTGACATATAAAAGTATATTTTATATGTTAACATTTTTCTATAAATTCTAATGACATATAAAAGTATATTTTATATGTTAACATTTTTCTATGAATTCTAATATCAAAATAAAGAATATTTATTTGTTTAAATTTTTCCAATGTATTCTAATGTCATAATAAATAATATTTATTTGTTTACATTTTCTCCTATGTATTCTATTGTCGTATAAAAGAATATTTATTTTTAAACCTTTTTCTATCAAAAGTGATAATCTTATTCTAAGTTACATTTCTAGCAAAAATGATGTTTTTAATCTAATTAAACATTTTATAACTAAAATGTCAATTTTATTCTAATGCAACATTCTCAACTAAAATGTAACTTTATTTCTAAGATAACATTTTAACAAAAATGTAACTTTATTTCTAATATAACATTTCTATAATAAATGACAATTCTAATAACAAAGATGTTGATTTTTAATTCAACAATCCTACTTAACAAAGATGTTAACTTTTGATTCACCCAATTCTATTTAACAAAGATGATGATTTTTAATTCTACAATCCTAATTAACAAAGATGTTAACTTTTGATTCACCCAATTCTATTTACCAAAGATTATGATTTTTAATTAACAAGGACATTTGCTAACAGAATGATGGTTTAATCTAAAAGAGAACATTTGCTAACAGAAAGATGTTTTTCTAGCATACACAGTTAAATATAGTCGTTCATCACAATCAAGAACAATCAATTAACACATAAATGAATTTCACATCACAGATAATAATAAATTTTAATTTTTTTTGAAAATTCAGAAATCTCACCATGATTTTAATTCTATACAGTTCAGATCTGAATTTGCTTTGAATTTTGGTTTGCTGTGTTTCAGTTCTAATTTGTACCATCGCGTAGATCTTGTCTATACGAATCCAACGTTTCTGAAATCAACCATTTTCGTTTCTGTTTGAATGAGATATGATTATTTAAATATTTGATTACATAATAATTCATTAAAAATACTTCAATTACATTGGTTAGCAGTTAACATAAAAAAAGACCGCTCCTTCTTCTTCGTCACCTGGATATCGAACCCATCACAAACGGCTTCAAAGCCTTCTTATCGCACGCAACTCGAGGGTCTAGGACCCGATCCAGCAACGTCACACTGAAGCCCTCCTCCAGAGCCACCTTCCGTCGCCACCTAATTGACTTCGGCTTCCACTGCCACGCCGGAAAAGCCCACGAACGTGGCCATTTTGGTTGACAAATTCAAACAGAATACTTCACAGTTTTTCGATCCGCACCGTTGGGATTATAGAGCTCATGGTGCGCTTTGGTTTTGTCTTTAGAAGGGTCGGGTTTCATTGTACGGATTTGGAGTTAGGGAAGGAGAAAGATCGGAGCGCCATGGCCTTACGTTCCTAGGGTGGCGGCTGATTCTAATTAGGTCTAGGGTTTGATTTTTCTATTCTATTATAATAAAATGTTATTAAATAACCCTAAAAGCCTGAATTTGTATGTTACAAAGAGAAATGAATTGAATAACCCTAAAAGCCTGCTAATTTGTATGTTACGAAGGAAAATGAATTGAATAAATATTAAATATTGATTGATTGATCGTAAATAAATTTAATTTACATTATTTGCAAAGAAATTTCTCTTGATTGCAATTATAAAGGAAAGAAAATTATCTCATAAAGTCTACACATCTGTCCTGCTATATATTCACTGATCATATCTTTTCTAGCTGGTTTCTGAAATGTACTAAAATTTGTTCCTATAATATGTATTAACGGAGACCCATAACTGCAAGATATCACTCTTTAGTGATTATTTTAGGTTATTAGTTATTGCCCAATAAGCAAAAAGAAAAAAAAGAAAAAAATCCCTATTTTGCATTAACTCACTTTGTTTCCTTTCTGCAATTATGTTCTCTGTATTTAACACGAATTTAAATATGGAAATATATTTCTTTTCCATAACAAACTGATTCAGTCCATTATTATTTTCCCACTTTTTATTGAGTATATTATTATTTCTCATCTCTTATCCATTTCTCAATTTCTGTATTTATTACATTTCGAATCTGAAAGGTGATTCCTTACAAATATATGAAGATTATCAAATTTACCATTTTTCTACAGTTTACTGCACATAACCTTAATTATGCCATGTCAATCTATGTCATATTTATTTAGTAAGCCTTACCAAGTTAGTTTGCTTTCAAATTTCCCTTTTATTATAATTTTGACATAATACATTCAATTAGCCCTATATCATTAACTTTCACCTTTTTACTACAATTTTGACATAATATATTCATTTAGTGCCAAATCATCAAATTTTCCTATTTTCTTCATAATTTCAATTAATTTGTGCATAAACTCCATTTAATTAATTTACGCATAACCATAATTCAATTATTTTGCGTATAACTGAAATTCAATTAATTTACACCTAACCACAATTCAATTATCTTGGGCATAACCACGATTCAATTTAAATTTGCAAAATCTCATGCAAAAGGAGGAAAAGAGGGCTGATAGAATATTTTATTAATTACTTTGTAGAGAAGTAAGAATGTATTTTGCATGTTCATTATTGTTTTCATCCAATCTATGACACAACGAATTTGAATATACCATAAAAAAAGGGTAATAAATGGAGGCATTTTAAAATCAATTAATTGTAGGATATGCAGTAAACCTTTTTCGTAATATAAAAAGTTAATAAAATAGAAATCATCCACAAATATCTAATAAGGAGAATACTTTGTAAATTAATGCATAATTGATTGCCAATCTATGCAAATAAATTCATATTAGCAAAAGCATTAAATATAGCATTTAAATAAATTCCTGGCTGTTACATTCGAAATAGAATTTTTAAATTGATCCTGATTTTCCAGGTTGTTACAGATAATTTACAAGACAGACATATAAACAACGGAAAACAGAAATCATTGCATAAATAGCGTGGTTCAGTCAAAACATTACAAGCATTGTCTCAAAACCCAACTTCTAAATTATTACAATAAAACATCTATCTTGAGTTAAAAACTCCAAGTACATAAAGAAGCATAAAACAATAGTAAAGCTGCATAAATCTCCAATAAAAGTGTAACCACAGCCATAGCCCAAGAAGAGAGAATCCAAGCAATACATCTACTCTCTTCAAACTGAAAAAGGTCTGCACTAAGCTGAAGTATTCCCTCCCTACGGACATGGGGGGGAACGGAAGAAAAGAAGGAAAAAGATAATGGGTCAAACATAAGTCTGGTAAGTCCAGTGATTATTCAGCATGTAAACAGGTAAAAGGATCATGATATGAATAAACTGAATATAGGACAATAACATAGAAATAAGATAACGTAAGATAAGGCAAGATAAACTGAATATACTATCACACTCATTTCCATTTCTCTACGCCTACTAACGAATGTCTCAACTACCCTCGTATGTCCATAACAAAGTGATGCCTTTCCCGATCGGCTTCTACTCGCATGCATTTCTTACTTGTGTCATTCGGCCCCGCTTGATTGCAGATACATGTGCTGGTCCCACCATAGGGTGTATCAATTCCTATGGTGGCAACCCGACACAAATTCTAGATGCACAGTGTATACTATTGATGCCCAGTGCCTGCTTTATCCACTCCGGAGTACGTGCACGCCCATACTCCGCCGGAACCTACACTGCTACACCACCCGCCGCTATTTTGACCGCTTATAATCAGCCCAGTAATTGTGCCCCACCCTGCCTAGTTTAGGGTACCGTGATACATCTATGTGGGTTATTGCTGAAATGGGTCCCCGTTACTAGGGTTTCCTAATCAACATGTTATAATGGTTAAGTGTTCTCAAATTAACCTAACCCCACCCATCTGTTTAATTAACATGTTGTATTGGTTAAGTGTTGCCTTAATTAACTTAACCCTACCATTCTTAGTCTATCTGTTCCTTAGCTTTATTTCATTCATTAAAGCACCAACCTCTCACATTAGATCTATATTGTTGCGGTCGCTGGATGTGTCGGGCGGTTTCGGGCAGTCTTACACCGCAACTCAATCTAACCTCGGGTTTTTGCACTTAATACGCTAACCTCTCACATTAGATCTATATTGTTGCGGTAGCTGGATGTGTTGGGTGGTTCCGGGCAGTCTTACACCGCAACTCAATCTAACCTCGGGTTAGGCATATTTGCGTTTAGCCAATTTACATATTTGTCATAAGTGTCCAAATCTATGTGTCAAATTTTCCACAAGTCTAGTCAATACAAGTTTATGCCACATTCCCATGTTATGCCCAAAATTTACTCAATTGAGTTATACCCAATTTTCCCTGCGTTATAATCACACGTACAACGAGATTCAATTTAAGTTCCGAATGAACTTAGTATTCACAAAAGCAAATAAAAATGGGAAAAATAGAGAAGGAGCATAAGAATTGACATAAGGAAAAATAGGCATGTAAAGAAGTACCCAATTCAGGAATCATGTTTCAATGTTGTACATTAATATTACGTGTAGACAAACTAAGCAATTTACACCATAGGTATAAAGATTAGATAGAATTTGACTTAAGAGAATCACTAATTTTTTTAATGTACAACATGATATGTCCCATTATATAGATCACAATAATCTCATAGGCACATGATAGATTCCATCATATAAATCACAACAGTTTCATAGGCATGATAGGTTCCATTATGTCAATCCAATAGTCTCATAGGCATGATAGGTTTTATTATGTTAGTCACAACGGTTCCATAGGCATGATAGGTTCTATTATGTCATTCCAACAGTCTCATAGGCATGATAAATGTCATTACATCAATCACAATAGTCTCATAGGCAAAAGCAATTTAGATTTGACAAAAGGATAGGCACGAATCAGAATTAGGCATCGTTCTAGATCCAATTATTACAGTCATGATTTCTATTAGATGTTTAAATCTAAATAATAACTGAACTTACAGAAAAGGACGGATCTTGTATTTTGGGATCTGATTTCTGAATTTGTTAAGCTATCCTTTGATGTAGCCATTTGATTTGAAGTTCTTCTAATCGATTACTAGTTTGGATTTGATTTTCTAGTTTGGATAAGATGAAGGAGGCTAGGCTAGCTTGTAGACCAACTGCATGACGACAACATAGTTTTAGGGTTATGAGGTTAGGGTCTAGGTTTAACTACGTATATATAGATGTATAGGATTAATTCTAGCTTTTAGATTAGTCTAGGAGAAATCAGAGCCATCAAACCAAAGAGATGTGTCATCCGGCCAACCATAGCACGACACATAAGCCCTAATACCTCAGAAATTAGTCATTGGTCAATCAGAGAAGGTCACATCAGCTCAAAGCTACTAAAATTCGTCACAGGAAGCAGATCTCAAAGGGGTGGACTCCCTACAGGGGGGTCGACACCAATGTCGACTCCCCCTTGGGGGGTTGACACCCTGAGCGGGAAATTTCCCACTCAGCATGTTCTGTCCGAATTTTGAATTTTGAACTGGTTTTTGATTTTAATTATTATTTATATTTATTTTCTGCTTAAACTTGAAATCTTCTAACCTCCATAACTTCTTCATACAGAATCCGATTCACACAAACTCGGACTCTATCTTAAGCAGAATTCTGAGACGAACGCAATGGCGTAACCCATTTCCCTTAATTCTTTTTCTAAAAATTAAGTATTCTTAGATTTTGTTAATTTTAATATTAACAGAAAATACGGGGTGTTACAGAAATCCAAACTTCCAATACGACATTTTTCAGTTTTAGTTGTAAACCTATGTAAGGCGACATAATATATGGTACTTATGTCGTCTATGATTGACACACTTATATTTGAAGTTGATTTCTTCACTTATAGTAATTATAAAAGATAAATTTTGCATACCAAGCATATTTGGCTATTATAAGGTAAAACTCTATCCCTTGACTTGCGTTGCATTGTGTGATGGGACCTGAGTCTTATAATAGCTTCATTTTAGCATTGCGTTGCTTGTTTTCTGGTATCCATGGGATAATCCTTTTCTGTGTTATACAGTGTGATCCCTTGATTTACCTAACTTTAAATTAAAAGCTAATAACTGTTTTGAGTTCTCGCACCAGTCCCATGACTGACTTGGAGTTTATTGTTATAACCTAAACTATGGGTGCCCATATTTTCCACACAGACAGCTAGTAGTTTTGGTTCTCGCAGATACTTCTTTTCCCAGGATCCTGGATTACAGCTGGATCTATATTCGGAAAGCTTTGTACCTGTGTATTTCTTTCAGTTCTATCAGTTGTTATTTTCCGCTAAGAATTGTATTTATACATTTTAAATTTCCGCTGTTATGTATTTTAAATCTCCGATATTATTTTTTTAGTTGTGTAATATTTATTCATGCTCTGATTTATTCTTGTACTTTGATGTAATTATTGTAATAGCAATGAAATGTTATACTGTTTATGTCTAATGCGTCGTGTTCTCAAAGCAATTCGAGCTTTCCCGTAAGGGGAAGTTTGGGTCGTCCCAAATTGCGAGGAAGGTCATGAAGAAAGTGAAACATGTTAATTTATTCTTTGCTATAGTAGTGCATGTCTATAGAGTGTCATATAATTTTTAGTGAGTTTTGGTTTTGAGAATAATTGGAGTGTTATGTGTGTGCTGATTTAGTAAGTCATAACTTGTTTGGCTTGTGTATTATTTATATTAGTGTGTCTGTAATTTTGTAAATCTCTTGTTGACTAATAAAAAATTCGCACTTAATTTTCAAATAATTAAAAATTAAGTAAGTATTATAAAAATTAACCAACTGTTACAAAATAAATTAATTAAATTTACTAATTTTATAAAAATTAAGAAGCTTAGTTTATAAAAAAAAAATTAACTAAGTATATAAAAATATAAAATATTACCAAGTATTCTATAATAATAATAGAAATAATTAAAAATTAACTAAGTATAATAAAAATTAACTAACTATTATAAAAAATTAACCAAGTTTACTAATTTTATAAAAATTAAGACGTTTAGTTTATAAAAGTTAGCAAAGTATAAAAATATAAAATATTACCAAATATTCTATAATAACAATAGATAATTAAAAATTAACTTAGTATTATAAAAATTAAACTTTTATAAAAAATTAAATAAGTTTACTAATTTTATAAAAATTAAGATGTTTAGTTTATAAAAGTTAACTAAGCATATAAAAATATAAAATATTACCAAGTATTTTATAACTATAATAGAAATAATTAAAAATTAACTAAGTACTATAAAAATTAACTAGCTATTATAAAAAGTGAACTAAGTTTACTAATTCTATAAAAATTAAGAAGTTTAGTTTATAAAAGTTAACTAATTAAGTATATAAAAATATAAAATATTTCCAAATAATTTATAATAATAATAGCAATAATTAAAAATTAACTAAGTATTATAAAAATTAACTAACTATTATAGAAAATTAACTAAGTTACTAATTGTATAGAACTTAAGAAGTTTAGTCTATAAAATTAACTAAGTGTATAAAAATATAAAATATTACCAAGTATTCTATTATAATAATAGCAATAATTAAAAATTGACCAAGTATTATAAAAATTAACTAAGTTTACTTATTTTATATAAATTAAGAAGTTTAGTTTATAAAAGTTAATTAAGTATATAAGAATATAAAATATTACCAAGTATTCTATAATAATAATAGCAATAATTAAAAATTAACTAAGTATTCTTTGACTTGCTCCTTCTTGTATTCTTTTTTCTTGTTGTCGAACATTGTTTTCTAGTTAATGTGTAAGCATGACCAAAGCATGACCAAATACTAACATGAACACATGTGTATAGGTATTGGAGATGGGCATCGTTGTGCATTCGGCTATAATCGGAATATCGTTAGGCGTTTCTGAAGATCCCTCGACAATAAGACCGCTTGTGGCAGCTGATTATGGTTAAAGCGGTAACTTTAGTTGTCGTTTTGTTGGTATTCAACGCAAACTTGTTTTATGGATATTTTGTTTTATTTATAGATATCGTGACTTCGTTCCACCGATATTATGTAAATTTAGTATATGACGTTATTTTTATTTATTGAAATTATGTAAACTTTGTTTATTGATGATGTGATCTTTGTGTATGAATATTGTGTTATATAATTAGTTGGTCGATATATATTTACATGTTGCTGATATGTATGTGCATGAATGTTTTGATACTACAATATGTAAATGCTGTGATAGATGTAAAAAACATTGTGATATGTGGCAAAACGCTGTGATAGCAAAGAACATGTAAACTTCCAGAAATCTTGTGGTATGTGGCAAAACGCTGTGATAGTAAAGAACATGTAACTTCGAGAAAGGGTTTGATATGTGACAAAACGCTGTAGAAATTGAAAGATAACAACATTTCTGAAACAATATAAAAGTTGTATAAACATAAGAACAACACCATTTGAAACGGTGTAGTATGTCAATTTTCTACACCGTTTTGGTATGTATTGTGATATTTCCATGGTCTATAACAACTTGCTGGTAGACAGTGTTCATCAGACCACTGTTAAAGGCTATAACTGCATTTTTTCAACGCTGTGAATAGACAAATTTCTTGTAGTGCATCGATGGATTCTCTTTACATTTCAACGGTTGGTCCTCTTTAATTATTCACTAATAAGTTAATATGTCTACTCACCTTATGATTCCAAAATATGCTTAAAATTAGTAATTTAATTTCCATAAAATATAAGTAAGATATTCTATCATAACTATTTAATGTAACAACTACTATGATCGGTTAAATTAGTATTTTTGACGATCTGTCTCAATATATGTCTAGTATTCAACGTTATTGGAAATATAACTACAAGGATCAATTTATACGACTTTTAATTTGTCTGTTATGCAAGTTCGATAAACTCAGTTCTATATGAAACTTTTATCTAACTAAAATGTTTTTCCAAATTAATGTATAGATAACTATGAGCTTTTAACTATTTTTAGCATTAAAAAATATATAAGATAAAATAATAGTTGTAAAATAAAAGTTGTAGCATTTTATATCAATCTAAGTATATTCCACCTATTCCTAGAAGACGATGACAATATAAGCAACCGCACGATGTTGATCTTTAGTTTCAAATTTGTAATCGTTCATTAACATACTAAACAAAAGACACCGACCAACCGTTGATCATAGCCAACATCACTTTGGGTCATTACAAGTCGCTAGAATTTCCCATTACACATATTTCTTCTCTATGCCGGTGTCTTTCTCATCTTAATGCCCGATTTAGGGATGATGATGTAATTTTAGGAGTGAAATTGTTGATTACTATGTATTTGTGGTTGGTAATAGTTTATTACTTGATTATGATCAGTTTAAATTATTTGAAATGGTAGATTAATGCTTAATTTGTATTGAAATCCAAAATCTAATTCATAGTTATTGAATGATATGTAGGTTGACTAGTGTAAATGATTGTTTGTTATCGGTTAGATCATTTTTAGTGCTAATATGTGTAGCTAAATTATGGATATATTAATTAGATATCTTATTGTCAAACCAAATTAGTTTATGTTAATTAGTTATTGTTATTTAATTATAAATGTTAATTATAAATTATATTTAATATTATAAATAATTTTTTCGTAATTAGCTATCAACAGATTTACAGGAAATCATGAGCTCCTAGGCTAGGTACAATAGATCATAGAAGTGGGTGGACATTACACAATTAGAGGCTTAGCTAGGCAGTACAGCTTCAAGGTCATTGGGACACTAGACTTAAAACTATGCTAGAGTTCTGGTCGCAACATACACATCTAAGCCTTGGTTTTTCCGGGGTCTACAGTTGATGAGGATGATGAGTAGGTATTCGACATTTTTGTTTCCTTTGTTAGATATTTCACATTATTTCTTTGTGTATATTTAGTGGATTTAAACTTGTACTATTTGAGGATGATTGATGGACATATGTGTTACGACTCGAACTTCCCGGCCGACCAAAACCGAACAAGAAGGCGGGCTGCTTTGAGAACACGATGCATCAGAACACAAACAATAGAACATTTCATTGCTATTACAACAATTTTCATCAGAGTACAAGATATCAGAGTTCAAATAATATACAGTAGAAAAATATCAGAGATTTAAATTACAAAAAATGGGAAAATGTATACATAAATAAATGTGCAGCGGAAAACATCAACTGCCACAACTGAAAGAAATACACAGATACAAAGCTTTCTGAATATAGCTCCAGCTGTAATCCAGGGTCCTGGGAAATGAAATATCTACGAAAAACCAATCTACTAGTTGCCCGTGTGGAAAATATGGGCACCCAGACTTTAGGTAGAAACAATAAACTCCGAGTCAGTCATGGGACTTGTGTGAGAACTAAAACAGTTATTAACTTTATTTTAAAGTTGGGTAAATCAGGGGACCACGTTGTATAACACGGAACGGGTTTCCTCCGAAGAATACCATAAAATAAATAACGCAATGCTAAAAGGAAAAATGAAGCCACTATAAGACTCAGGTCCCATCACACAATGCGAACACAAACCAGAGGATAGAGTTTTACCTTATAATGGCCAAACATGCTTGGTATGTGAATTTTTTCTTTTATTATTACTATAAGTGAAGAAATCAACTTCAAATATAAATGTATCAATCATAGATGGCACAATACCTCATCCTACTATGTCGCCATATAGGTTTAAAACTAAAACCGAAAAGTCATGTATTGGAAATTGGATTTCCGGCATGAGTTAAGGAAAATGATGGCTCCTTCCGATTCGAGACACTCTAGCAAATGCCTCAGGACTCGGACGCTGGCAAGCCCTTGGTTCCTGCAGGGACGCTCCGCACTTACTTTAGTGGATTAATTATTCCTGAACAATATGTTTCCCGATCCTATCAGACCTCCAAAATGGTCCGTCCGTCGACCAATCATATCCGAAGCGCCTCACATCCATCATCCATATAAGTAAAAATGTCTAGGCTCCATACTATGACACCACTTCTAGCTAGAAGGAAACATATGCACTCCCTGCGTCCGTGATCCCATTTTAAACTCATACCGAGGTGTGAGGCCCGTGAATTAATGCTATATACAAAGTTGTGCTAATTAAAGTCGTCCTTTGATCATCATCCACAAGACTTTTCTTTTCAACAAAAGCCTTGATCATTACATCTTAGCATGCCACACTGATAATTCATGCCGTACGACTGATGTCTGTCAACATATAATGAAATGACCCAAACTCACCCCTACAGGAAAGCCCGATTGAGTTGAGAACACGACAAATCAGAATACAAACAGAAGAACATTTCATTAATATTACAACATTTTACATCAGAGTACAAGAATATAACAAAGTATGAATAAATATTACACATTGGAAAATATCAGAGATTTAATACATTACATAGCAAAGGAAAAATAATACATAACGCAACTGAAAGAGATACATGGATACACAACTATCCGTATATAGCTCCAGATGTAAATCCAGGATCTTGTGAATATAATATCTGCAAAACCAAAACTACTAGCTGCCAGTGTGGAAATTAGAGGCACCCAAAGTTTAGGTTAAAACAATAAACTCTAGGTCAGTCATGTGACTGGTGTGAGAACTAAAATAGTTATTTAAAACCTTTCTTTAAAAATTGAGTAAATCAAGGGACCACGCTGTATAACACGGAACGGGTTTCCTCCCAAGAATACCAGTGCATATAACAAATAGCGCAATGCTTTTTGGAAAATGAAGCTATTATATGACTCAGGTCCCATCACACAATGCAACGCAAGCCGGAGGATGGAGTTTAACTTATAGTAGCCAAACATGCTTGGTATGTTTAAAACTAATCATTTTGATACTATTATAAGTATAACATCAAAATCACTTCAAATATATATGTATCAATCATAGACGGCATAGTACCCCATCCTACTATGTCGCCATACTATTTCTACAATTAAAACCAAAATGTCACGTATTGGAAATTGGATTTCCGACATGAGTCGAGGCAAGGGATGTACTCCTCGCCGGCTTCGAGACACTCTAGAAAATGCCTCAGGATTACACACTCTGGGAAACCCTTGGATCCTCCAAGGCCGGTCCACACTTACGGTAGTGGATTAGTATTCCTGAACACATGTTTCCTGGTCCTATCGGACCTATCCATCGGCTCCGTAGTAACTAATATATCAGAGGCGCCTCGCTATCCATCATCCACATAGGTAAAAGTATAATAAATGTCTGGGTTCCAAACCATGACACCACCCATAGCTAGAAGGAAACGTCATGCACTCCTTGGGTCCTTATCCCTTTTTGACTTATACCGAGGTGTGATGCTCGCGAATTATCGCTATACATAAGTTATGCTATTTAAAGATGTGCTTTGATCATCAACCACAAGACTCTTCTTTTCAATAGAATCCTTGATCACTTTCATCTCAGCATGCCACACTGACAATTCATGCCATGCGACTGATGTCTATCGATATATCACATCTGAGCTCATACATCTCAGAGAAGGGTGTTAAGCAAGAGAATAAATTCTCCACCACCAAACATATATTTAATAGAGATCAACCAACACAGAATAAAATCCAATGTCAGACACATATCCATTTACTAGTTCGTTCTGGGTCTGAACGAAACCGGAGGCACCTTAATCCTCATCACATATGTCCAATACACAAGAGAGGTCGTTGCATATCCGGTCGATCTCCAAGTTTGTCTGGACGATCACCATTTATTACCTTGTCTTGGGTATACCGCCCAATTAGGACATCAGTAATCATCCAAACGATGTTAAGACCTCCGGTCTTCAACCGCCGTCTTCATTGTCAACATATCGTCGAATAAATTGTTCATAATGGGTATAAACCCGGCCTTTTCAAAAAATTCACGTAGCTTATAATCAAGTGCTATAAAAAACACAACATACACCTCATTCCAATTCTGAATATTCTTTTATTCAGATATTCATATCCTTTGGGAAAGGTTCCCATTAATTTTATCAAACATAAATTCTTTTAAATTTATACTTTAATCTTCCTTTGTATATCAATTCAAACCAAATTAAGGTTTATCCAAACTACTCGGGATTAGTGCAACTTACCGAAGTAATCATTTGTTTTATTTCCCAATCCCAACCCCGATATATTCATTTCATGGAGAAAAACTGGTAATACTACATATCTAACACCACGGTGTTATCGGTAAATTTAATTACCATTTCACATTCAAATCTAATTAAAGATTTAACTATCGCCTGGAGCAAAAATGGTGGTACTCCATTCTCGAGCATTTCACAAATTTGATAATTTAAATTATCATATTCACATTCCAAATTAACTAAAGATTTAATAAAACTCCACTTAGTTTTAATCTTCCCAAAAGTCAATATTAGTGATTATTTAACTTTGGGAAATCAAACATTCCACACTAACAATATACACGGTACCATTGATTTCTGCCGATATATAACCTCTAAGCTCGTACATCTTAGAGAAGGGAGTTAAGCAAGAGAATAAATTCTCCGCCACCAAACAGATATATATTTAGCAGAGATCAACAATACAGTTCGAAATACAATGTTAGACATGTAACCTTGCCTTTAACTGAGTTAAAGAAGCAATGTCATTTAAAACACAGTTCACGATAAACCCAAAAGCACATTCCATTAATTATGGAATTTTCATGGGAAACAGATCAATATATAATCGATATCAATTCCCGTATCCGACTAATAATATAAATGGAATAACGACAAAGCCTTTTAAATTCCATATATATTAACAGTCTTCCTCCATAGAAGTTCACTTCGATTATTATCAAATCGAATTCCATTCAGTCCCAATTTATTTTACTAAATTGGAAAACTTTACTTTGGAAAATTCCATTAATCTTAATTAAAATATTCATAAATTTCAAATCAGATTTTATTATTAATCGGGTTAAAGAACGAATGTCGTTAAAAACACAGTTCACAATAAACCCAATTCACATTCCATTTTATTCCAAATACTAAATAGAACTGGAAACTCTAATAATCTTAATTAAAAGATTTATTCTTTTCACATGGGGTTTAAGAACAGTGTTATTTAAGACACCATTCACAACAAACTCAAAATCCAATTCTTTTATTCAATTCCGATTAAATATTAATTAATTGGAAATCTTTACTAAATCTTAATTAAAAGATTTATTCTTTTCCAACTGGGTTTAAGAATAGTGTTATTTAATACACCGTTCACGACAAACCCAAAAACCAATTTGATATCAAACACAAGGCTCTGAATAGAAATTATATCGGCTTATATTCAATATCAAATTTTGAAACCAACAAATATTGTTTTGGGAATAACAATATATATATATATATATATATCTTCCAAATTCATTAACAATATCCGTATAATCATGGAATCCCACATCGAAATATTCCGAAGATGATTTCCATTCAAATCCACTCCAATTCATATATTGGAAATTCTGGTTGTACTAAAACACATACTCAATCCAATTTATTTATTTAAAAATAATTGGATTATAAGTCTAGTTAAAAACTAGTTCATTTCGATAAAAATATATTTTTATCTTTTCAAATATGGAATTTTCATCCTAATTCTTTCCGAATCATTTATTATGATTTTACATAAATTATTAATAATTTTAATAATTTTATTAAGGCCCTTTCAATCGATTTCCATAAACGGTCATCGAACTGCACTTACAACGACCTTTTCCAAATTTGATTTGGACATAATTCCAAATCCAACCATTAGATTTCAAATCTCTTATATTCTTTGGAAAGCTCTTTTCGATACAAACCCAACGGTTCTGGTTTTAGGAGAATCCGACGGTCGGATCTCCCGTAATATCAATTCGAAGTCAATGGTCGAAATTCGCGAACAGTCGCGGTGCGTTCTATTCAGTCCATTAAATATATATATATATATTATATTTCATCGATTTCCATTTAAAACGTATTTTATAAATCGTTTATAAATTCGTTTTAAAACGATTCCCACTTTCATTTCAATTTTAAATCAGAATAGAATACTCCTTATCATTATAATATTTAAATGATAATATTTTCAAAATATTTGATTTTGAAATCATTTCCTTTTTTATATTCATTATAAAAATGAATAAAATCGATATAAATATCGTTTGCATCAAAATGGTGCATATCTAACATCACGGCTTCATATATTTCAATATTTTCGTGTCTATCCAAAATCGGGCATCAAATTCACATTTTAAACCTTAATTGAATAGTATCGTAAAATTTGTTATTTTAAAATATTCGTTATTTTAAAATATTTCCTTATTTTAAAATATTCGTTCCTTTTGAATTGGAATAAGACCCAGTCAATTACCATATAATTTATTTATATGGATTTCATACACCACATGTATACAACAACCATGATATACAATCCACCATCATCCAGAGTGCATTACACAACTGCATAAGCATTAAATATAAATAATTAACGCTTACAACAGTTTGCCAACCCATCAATTGACACACAACTAAACAATTGGAATTATTGTATGTCAAATATCATACTAATACCTGTGTGGGGTTTCAATCAACAAACATAGATTTATTTGTGCAGTTGGGCGATGTGTAAAATTTATCGTCCCAATTGATATCACAAAAATAGGCGAGCATAAACAAGTCATCCGACTTATAAATGAATGTGTAAACTTATTTTTAACTATCCAAATATTATTTTATTTATCGCAGTTATAAGCTAAAAATAATATTTTCAACTAACTAAAATTTTCTAACACTTTTAGAAAATTTCGGCAGCATAACAGCAAGATACTAGAACCGGAATAAGGTCTAGCCTTATCCCTCGCCTATACTGGCTCGCACCATACACAAACAATTTCAATCCTATTCACATCCAAACAAATAATCAATTTCACAACCATAATCAAATCACGGAGAACATCCAAATAAATAAATACTCAACTACCCCAATGCCATTTACGACGCCATAAGTGGTTATTCGCGGAATATGAAATCTATGTGTCGGTAATATCCATACATCACTTTCAATTCATGTGATTGTGCGAATTCGAGTGTTGAACTCCATATATTTCAAATCAAACAACATGGTTTGTACAATATATAGTGTCGGGGGCTTCTAAGCCCAGTTTGCATCCTAGGATGTTTTTAATTGTAAAATAAATGGAGTGAGAAGGAGTTCTCACCTTTGGTTTCCACTCCATCATTCTTTAATTGGCGGATTTTGGATTTGGATTTGTTTCAATGCGTCGTGTTCTTCTCTGTGATTTAAACGCAATAGGTTTCACGCAGTTTACATTAAAAATCACATTTTTATTTCTATGTTGTATATAAAAATCATATTTTTATATTTTTAAAACCGTTCTATTTTTGTTTAAAAGAACAAAGCCATTTATATTTTAAAAACAAAGCTTTTTATATTTTAAAAACAAAGTTGTTTCATGTAAATATTACATTTTTAAAATCAAAGTAATATATATAAATCACATTTTAACTCAAAGTTTATATTTTTAAAAATCACATTTTTTTCCTATGTTGTATATATCTAAATTCATTAATAATGATCACAATTTTATCTAAGCAAAAATTACCAATAAAAATCACGTTTTTATGATAACACTATACATATAAAAATCATATTTGTATCATAATGCTATCCATATAAAAATCATGTTTTTATATCGCTAATAAATATTAAAAAAATCACATTTTTATAATGTTATTATGTATATAAAAAACAAATTTTTATGGCGCTATCATATATATAAAAATCAAATTTTTATCATGCTATTATATATATGAAAATCAAAATTTTATTATGCTATTATACATATAAAAACAAATTTTTATTACATAACTATACATGTAAAAATCCAATTTTTTAAGCAATGCCATAATATATATATATATATATATATATATATATATAAATCCATTTTTATGCAATGCTATAATATATAAAAACTGAGTTTTTTAATCTTTTTAAACTAATTACTTGATATAAATTAAAATAAAAACTTACAGGTGGTGCAAGGGGGAGGGACGACGTAGGTGTCAGGTGGTAGCAGCGGCAAGGGGGCGGCGCATTGGCGGGGGACCGTTGAGGTGGTCGGCGCGGCGGTTTGTAGGGAATTGGGGTTTTAGGGTTCGGTTTTGGGGGAGGAGAGAAGGGGGAAGGCGGTTGGAGGGAGGAGGAGGGGTGCGGCGTCGGTTGGGGGGGGGGGGGGACGTCTACGGAGGCAGATGGAGTTGGTGGTGCGGGTCGTGGCTGCGGCGTGTTCCCATTTTTTGTTATCTCGATCTGAAATGAATGGGGTGGAAGGGGAGAGAGAAATAAAGGTTTTAACTTTTATATTTTAATATATATTTAATTCTAAAAAGTTGTTTTTAAATTCAAACTCCAAATCGAACCCAACGACTATCGCCCCTAGCTAAATACCCCCATTCTGAACACAATGGGATATGTCTGGTAAGCCCATTTGACTGTTTCGATCAGTTTTTATCAAAATAAAAATAAAAATTAATATAACGTTCAAATTTTATTTTAACGTGCATTTTAATTTACCAGGGCCACATACTGACTCCAAAAATTCCAGAAAAATAAATCTAGCTATGTTTTGATGACACGGTCCGAACAAAACTTGTTTCGTAGAATTTGGAGACCGTTTGAAAAACGGTCATTTTCCAGTAGATTAAATTCAAACTAAAATTGCCAAACATGTTTAAATTCACCACGCTCACATATTAATTTCAAAAATTATGAAAATTGGAATCTAGCAATAATTTGACATTCCAAATCCAACCAAAGTAGTTTCATCGAAAACAGAGGTTGTTTGCAAAATGTCTATTTTTAAGGGCCATATATTATTTAAAAATATATATAAATTCCATAGCGACTATTTTAAATTTTAAATTGAACATAACTTTCAATTCTCGCTACAAAATCTGGATTTTTCACTTTCATTAGAAAGATATTATTAAACAGATTCAAATATTTTTGGTTTTACTGAAATCCGATTTATTTTGAAACCTGTACATTCAATTGAAATTTAAAATCGAATTTTCAAACTGCCGTGCCATTTCAGGGTCGTTTTATGATTAAAATAAATTTATACGTTCTAAATTCCATTAAAATAAATTTTTAGTCATTATTATTTAAAATAAATCATTTTAAATATTAAAAATCCTTTAAAATTGCCAAAATAAAATTTTTAAATTGGTTCAGAAAATCTGGATTGTTACATATTACCTCTATGCTCGTACGTCTTAGAGAAGGGTGTTAAGCAAGAGAATAAATTCTCCGCCACCAAACAGATATATATTTAATAGAAATCAATCAACACAGAATGAAATACAATGTCAGACACACATCCATTTACAAGTTTATTCTAGGTCTGAACGAAACTAGAGGCACCTTTTTCCTCGTCCCATATGTCCAATACAGGAGAGAGATCCTCGCATATCCGGTCGATCTCCAAGTATGTCTGGACGATCACCACTTATTACCTTGTCTTGGGTGTACAACCCAATCAAGACATCAGTAATCATCCAAATGATGTGAAGATCTCCAGTCTTCAACCACCGTCTTCATCGTCGACTTTTAGTCGTCGTATCGGTTATTCAAAATGCGATAAACCCGGTCCTTCCAAATAACTCGAGTATTTTAAAATCAATAATCAGGTGCTATTAAAAAAACATCATGTGCTTCATTCCAATCAGAATATTCTTTTATTCAAATATTCACCTCTAAGGGGAAAGGTTCCCTTTAATTTTATCAAAGACAAATTCTTTTAAACTTATTCTTAAATCTTCCTCTGGATATCATTTTCAAAAGATTTTATTTTATCTTTCTGCAATTTAAACCCAATTAAGGTTTATCAACTAGTCGGGATTATCGAGCCTTACTGAAGTAACCATTATTTTATTAACCCATTTCCAACATATTTATCCCATAGAGCAAAACTACTAGTACTCCATATCTACACCTACTGTGTTATCGGTAAAATTAATTACCATTTCCCGTTTCAAATCTAATTAAAGATTTAACTATCGCATGGAATAAAACTGGTGGTACTCCATTCTCAACCGTTTCTTGAATTCGGTAAATTTAGTTACCATATTCTCATTTCAATCTAATTAAAGATTCATTAAAACTCTAGTTCAGTTCTAATCTCAAAAATCAATACTTAATGATTATTCAAATTTTAGGAAATAAATCCTGTCTTTACTTGGGTTAAAGAACGAATGTTGTTTAAAACATTATTCACAGTAAACCCAAAATCCTCTTCCATTAAAATGGAACTTTCATGGAATTCATAACAGTATATAATTGATATAAATTTTTGTGTTGTTCTAATACTATAAATGGAATTACGACAAGGCCTTTTAAACTTCATAAATAGTAATGGTCTTTCTTCACAGGATCTCATCTCGATTATCACTAAATCAAATTCCATTCAGTTCCAATTTAATATATTAAATTGGAAAACTTTACTTTAAACAATTTCCGTTAAATCTTAATTAAAAGAATTATAAATTCTAGATTATGTCTTTACTGTTAATCGGGTTTAAGAACTAATGTCATTTTAAAACGTCGTTCACAATGAACCCAAAATCAGCTTCCATTTAATTCCAATTATATGTACTAATTGGAAAACTTCATTAATCTTAATTAAAATATTTATTCATTTCTCAACTGGGTTTAAGAACAGTTTATTAAAGATACAATTCATGACAAACCCAAAATCCAATTTGATATTAATTACAAGACTCCGAATAGAAATTATATCGACTTATATTCAGTGTCAAATTTTGAAACCAACGGATATCATTTTAGGAATAACGATATCTGTATCTTCCAAATTCCTCAACAAAATCAGTATAATCACAGAATCCTATATCGAAATATTCAAAAGATTATTTCCATTTGAATCCGTTCCAATTCATACATTGGAAAATTATGGTTATATTAAAACCATTATAATTCCTTTCTGATCTTCATTTTAGTTGTTAACTAGTTCATTTAGATAGATATCTTTTATCTTTTCAAACATGGAATATTTCATCCAAAAACCTTTTCAAATCATTTATTATGAATTTGCATAATTGATTCATATTTTTAATAGTTTTAGTAAGGCCCTTACAGTGGGTTTCAAATATCGGCCATCGAACTGCATTTACAACGACCATTTCAAATATTGATTTGGACATATTTTAATATCTAATTGTTAGATTTCAAATCTCTTATTGTCATTCGATTTTTTTTTTTGATACGAACCCAACGGTTCTAGTTTAGGAGAATCCGACGGTCGGATCTTCCGTAACATCAATTCAAAGTCAATGGTCGAAATTCGCTAACAGTCGCTGCGCGATACGTTCTATTCAAACCATTTAAATAAATATATATAATATAATATAATATATATTTTTCGTTGATTTCCATTTAAAACGTATATAAATCGCTTGTAATTTATTTTAAAAATGATTCCAACTTCCATTTCAATTTTAAATCAAAATTGAATATTCCATATCATTATAATGATAATATTTTTAAAATATTAGATTTTAAAATCAAATCTTTTCGATATTCATTATAAAATGAATAAAATCGACAGAAAATTCCGTTCGAGTGAATATTTCAATATTTTTATGTCCATCCAAAATCAAACATCAAATTCATATTTTGATTCTTCACTGAATATTATTTCAAAATATTCGTTTATATTTTGAATTGGAATCAGACTCAATCAATTACAATATAATTTTATTTATATGGATTACATGCATTGCATGTATTCAAAAATAGTGATAAATAACTATTAAATAGTCAATTCACATCCAGAGTGCAATTTACAACTGTATAAGCATTAAATAATTAAATAACGCTTATAACAGTCTGTTAATCAATCGGTTGACATACAATTAATTTCAAGGGAGATGTGAATTAATTATCATCCCCAGACCCGTGTTGGGTTTTCAATCATCAATAAATAATTGGGCGATGTGTAAAATTATCATCCTAATACCCATGTGGGGTTTACATCACAATCCATGTGAATTTATTTACAGTTTAATAATACAAACATTAAAACTGTACACATCCATCATCCACTAAACAAATATTACAATCACAGGCTATCAATATATGTTCAGTTATAAAAATAAATAACTGTACAAACTTTTGAGTGAGAGGGCTCTCACCACTGGTTACCACTCCGTCAGTCTTTAATTGATGATTTTATTTTTAAACTAAATTAAATGAGCATCTAATTTAGCAAAAAATTCAACTTGCTCCGTTTCTGTTCTGGTCAGTTCCATGTTGTAGTATTCATTACCACAATACCAACGTATCTTGTTTTATTGAATTCTGATTTGATTTGAGCAAGATACAATAGTTTAAACATTAATTACAACTTGAGATAATTAAATTATAATTAATTTTATAATTATTAATCCTAATTACATTTTAAACCATCTTTCCCGGTCAGTAAAACTTGGCCATCGTTCAAAACCCATTTTCGCTGCATGCCGCTCCACCCACAAGGTGCTTGACGTCAATCTGAAATCGCCATGATGAAGAGCTTTACGCCACTGAGCTCCTCCAAGAAATCCAGCCCACTCGAGGTCCCCTGGCCCTCTGAAAAATAGATTGAAACGCGCACCTTCAAGCCCTCAGATCTCGTGAAACCCTCAACAAATAATGATCAGATCCAATTGGAAATAAATCTCTCAAAAATCTCTTCAGTTTTTGTTTTAAGAGTTTCAAAATTCATTTAGTAGATTATAAGATCGAATAGATTTATTTTTGGAAATTTCTGGCCTTCGATCGTTTTGCCTGCGGCTTAAAACGTTTGACCGTGGATTGAAATGGAATTTGGGCTTTGACCCTTTAACTTGAGCATATATATATATATATATTATAATAAAAATTAATTCTTGAATTACTTATTTAACATTCTAACTCCAAGTAAACCCCAACGAAGGTCGCCCCTAGCCAGATACCCCCATTCCGAACATAATAGGATATTTTTCATAAGCCAATTCGATTATTTTGATCAGTTTTTATCAAAATTAAAATATAAATTAACATAACGTTCTATATTGAATTTCAACGTACATTTTAATTTACCGGGGCTACATATTGACTCCAAAAATTACGAAAATTGAAATCTAGCTATGTTTAGACGATAGGGTCCTAACAGATTAATTTCATCGGATTTGGAGACCATTTGAAAAATGGGCTTTTAATTAGCCGATTAAATTCAAATAGAAATTGAAAACCCCTTTAAATTTCTTACGCTCGCATACTAATTCCAAAAAATATAAAATTTTAAACCAGACTTTAATTTGACATTCTAGATCCAACAAAAGTGGTTTCGTCGAAAACGGAGGTCGTTTGCAAAATGGCTATTTTTATGGGCTATATATAATATTAATATATATATATATATTCCATAACGACTATTTTAAATTTTAATCTGGACATAGCTTTTAATTTATAAAGTGAAATCTCAATTTCTTACATTCGTTAGAAAATTACAATTCAAAATATTCCAACATTTCTTATTTTACTGAAATCCGATTTATATTGAATTTTTACATTCATTTGAAATTAAAAATCGAATTTTAAAACTACTATGCCATTTCGAGTTCGTTTTAATTAAATTTTAAATTTATACGTTCTTACTTCGATTTAAATAAATTTTAAATCTTTAATTCTCAAAATAAATCATTTTAAATTATCAAAATAAATCATTTTTAATTCTCAAAATCCATCAAATCAATTAAAAATAAAATTTTAAATTGGTTCCGAAAATCAGGGTTGTTACAATATGGATGTTTGATATTTGTTTTAGTTGATAGACAAGTGGGTTTGACTGTGTGACCGTTTTTTTTTGGTAGATTATTGATGTATATAAGGAACTTTTTTAATATAAAGTTTGCTATGTGTGATGCATATGATACTATGCTATATGGATTAGGCTTGTATACATTTTATAAGATGTGGATAAAGATATGACAATGGACAAGTGGGTTGCGTGATTGTTTTGTTTAGTGGATTATGGATGTAAATATGGGTTTTTTAATATAAAGTTGGTTATGTGTGATATATATGATAGTACGTTATATGGAATTGGGCTTGTTTACGTTGTATAAGACGTGGATAAAGATATGACAATGGATGTGTGGTTAGATTATCGATAAACATGCAAAAAAAACATTGTTTTGAGTTAGTGAAGGCTAGCGATGACTTAATGGTTATGTTTAATGACTAAGCTTTTCATAATGACCCATAATAAAGATGACAATCTTTTACAATTAATGTTCCTCCAATTATAATTAACAATTTGTAATTCTACCAAAAAAATGTCACCACATTGGATAGCAACTCAAATCAAATCACTTGAAATTGTACCAAATGTAACATAAATTCTAGTCTTCTATTGAAATCCAACTAACCATTGTGAACGCTTTGCAGTCGGAACTTTTTATCTTTTAAATTGAATCCTAGATAACTATTGTGGCATTAATGTCGAAATCAAAAAATAACATATAATGATAGAAGTGAGAATTAAATGTGTTTTTAATATTGGATAATGTTGGTATGGAAGGTGAAGAGACTGAAGATTGATGGTATTTGAAGGTGAGAAGGGAAAGAGAGTCGTTGCGATTAACCATTGTAGAGTATGTAAACGTATCACATGTTAAAACGTAACCTAAGGAAACAGGCGTCTCTCTTGGTGTTTGTTTTTAGATGTTGTTTCAATAGGTGCCCAAATGGATTAAGACGTCTAAATGTTTTGATTGTGCCGTAACCATTTACATTTGCACAACCATCTCTACAAGAATTGCACAGTATAGTAACGGATGGTTCCAACGGTCTCCAACGGACATTGACCGATGGAAGCTAATTTTTAGAAATTTTGCGACGCGGAAAAAATATACAGTTGGAAGCCGTTAGTGGCCGTTGATTAAACCCGTTGGAAGCCATTACATAGACGAGAAGAAAATTGCCTAAGCTGCTTGCTCCTTCCCCGTTCTTCATTTCCACGAAAATTTACTGATTTCCCCTAAATCATTTCCCCATAAATTATGAAATCCACCACACCTCTCCATCAGCCTCCTAGAGTCTCTCCAACTCATTCAACGCACTCTCTCCTCCTCTCTACTCTCTGATTCTCTCTGATTTCGAAGGTATGACAATTAACCCTAATTTTGTTTAATACCCTAGGTTTAGTAATTTAAGCATAATTAGATTGTATGTTTCTATCCCTAGTGTTGTTAATCATTTGCTAATATAGGGTTTAATTATTTAATTTGCTAATCTAGGGTTTTTATTTATAGATTAATTAGTTGCTAATCTAGGGTTTAATTAGTTTAATTAGTGGTTGTTAAAGAGTTTGTATTTGTAGGTTTATTTCATTATGTTGCTAATCTAGGGTTTAATTAGTTTAAATTTATTTGGTTGGGCCCCAATTCATTGAAAACGATATTTAATTTGTCGAAAGCGTGTAGTGGAAATGGAAATATTTAAGTTTATGTTTTATAAAAATTTAGCGAAAATGACATTTAATTTTGTATATAATGTACATTTATATAGTTCGATTTAATGTTGAAAATATACGTATATGTGATAAAATTTCGTACAATTAAAGATTGAAAAGCACCAATCCTAATATGTTATATTCATAAAGCCTTAGAGAATTTTTTTGGCCCCATCTGATAAGTATTGTATATAATTGTTATATGAATGTTCATTTTATTAACGAAATAGACATTTGTATTCATCATATACAATATTTGTTGGATTTGTCCTTTGTATTTGACAATTTACGAACACAATAACAAAATTAAATCTCGTAAATCATTTCATTTTAAAAAGTTCTCAAAATTTCAGAAGCACTTCCTATATGTTCCCTGTGTACACGCAATTGTGTACTGTTCAGGGAACTAAAGGGAATTGCGGCCGAAATTATGTTGAATTGTTTAAATTGAAAAGATTTACGCGATTTAATTACGTTATTGTATTTGTAATGGGAGGTAGGATGACCCACAGTAAATGATCAATTAACATAACATGCAATTGACGATTGGACACAAAAATTGTGAATCTACTTCAACTATTAAGAATGATAAAAAAAACTATTAAGAGTGATAAAAATAATAAAAAAGGTTGTCTACTTAGAAAATTATTTTCATCTACTTAAAAAAATGGACTTTCATCTGCTTAAGTAAACTTTATACTATGTGCCCATTTTGGTTTTGCATTATTTTTATCATACTTTTTAATCTTATATGTACTTAGGAAAAATGGACGATTATTTTAATTATCGAAGCTGGATGCACAAACAACGAGAAACTGATGGCACAATAAACAAACAATTTATTAACGGTGTCGCCGTGTTTATTGATTTTGTTTTAAGTAATAACGGAAACGACGTCGAAATCCGTTGTCCATGTAGTAAATGCAATTTATTAAAGTATTTGATACCGCAAATGGTTAGAGTTCATTTGCATCAGTATGGTTTTATGCTGAACTATTTGGTTTGAGATCGTCATAGAGAACCATTAGCATCTACTTTTGTACAAGCTGAGGTGATAGTGAATAATGAAAGTTCTACGACGAATCTCATAGAACAAATGGTTGAAGATATTGCATAGTCATTGTTCCCAGTTCAACAATTAAATGATGATGAAGAACCAACTAATGAAGCCAAAAAATATACAATTTATTAGATGCCGCAAAAAAAACCTTCAAGAAGGCTGTGAAAGCGGAACGCAATTATCAGTAACTATTGAATACATTGCAATGAAATCTAAATACAACCTCACAGAAGCTGGATATACAGCCGTTGTACAAGCTATGAAGCAACATTTGCCTCCCAATAATTTAATGTGCGAAAATCATTATGAAGTTAACAAAATGATGTCGGCCTTTGGTTTACCATATAAAAAAATAGATGCATGTCTAAAGGGTTACATGCTATTTAGAAAGGAAGATATCAACCTTAAGAATTGTAGAATATGTAATCAGGAAAGATACAAACCTAGAAAGAAAAAGGGAAAGGAAGTCCCATATAAATGTATGCATTATTCACCTATTATTCCTAGAGTTCAAAGGTTATATGCATCTTCTGTAACCGCGCAACATATGAGATGGCACAGTGCGAGAATACAGGAAGAAGGTACGTTAACACACCCATCTGATGGAGAAGCATGGAAGCATTTTGACCAGAAGTATCCCGATTTTGCATCTGAGAGTCGTAATGTTAGACTTGTTTATGCATGGATGGATTTTCACCATTTTCTCAGTTTGGTTATAAATATTCGTCCTAGCCTATAATTGTCACACCTTATAATTTACGTCCATGGATGTGTATGAGAACTCCTGAAACACCCCACCTCCGTTAGGGTCACTCACAAAGGGAATGCCCTAATTTTGGTGGAGGTTTATAAGTATAAGTCACAGATACACAAGACAGATATAAATACACATATTTTTATAACAGCGGAAACAACAACAACTTTTATTTCATCAAAATACGTGTTACACAAACCATACCATAATTGTCTTACAATACTTCCAAAAATATTACATTTCCATAACTGTCTTGATTTCATAACTTAAAGAAGCATAAAAACATAAGTAAATTGCATAAGTCCCCATAATTGCTATCCAAAGCCATAGTCCAAAACGAAAGAGATCCAAGCAATACATTCTCTCTTCAAGCTGGATGTGAAACTGGTCAAGCTGCGGTATTCCCTCCCTGTGGACCTAGGGGGGGGGGGGAACGAAAGAAAAGTAGAGTCAGACATAAAGCCTGAGTAAGTCTAGGACTATTCAGTCTATGAATAAGAAAAAGAGCATGATAAGTATAAACTGGAAATGGGAAAGCACCATAAACTAAGTTAAGTTGTCTAGAGTCGAGTACACTATCGTACCCCATATTAATCTCTGCACCCCCTATAAACTAGTTCCCAACGGGCACCCCACAATCAGGGTGAAGTGATCCTTTTTTATTGATCGGCTCCTACTCGCATAGTTGCATGTGTCTTATGGCCCCCGATGTTGTAGCTACCTATGTTGGTCCCACCATGGGGTGTATCAAGTCCCATGGTGGTGGCCCGACACAGTTCTAGAATGCACAGGTATACTACTGGTGCCCAATGCATAATTTTTCTGCGCTGGAGTGTGTGCACGCCCGCACCCCGTTAGAACCTACACTGCTGCACCACCGTCGTCGATTTGACCTCTTACAGTCAGCCCAGTAATCGTGCCCCACCCTGCCTAGTTCAGGGTATCCTGATACACCTTGTAGGGTTACTGCTGAAAAGGGTCCCCCGCTATTAGGTTTTCTATTTCTAGCCAACATGCTAAGTTGGTTAAGTGTTCGGTATAAACCTAACCCCCAATCAGTCTGTATAGTCTAGCATGTTGTATTTGATTAAATATTAATTCAACTTACTTAATCCTATCAATCCTGGTTTAGCCTTAATTGTCTTATTAAAGCTCCAACCACTCACATTAGACAGGTATTGTTGTGACTGCCTGTTGTCGGTTGGGTCCTGGCAGTCTTACGTCACAACTTAGTCTAATCTCGGTATTTATGGGGCTCAATGCTTAACCACCCACATTGGATAGGTATTGTTGTGACTACTGGACAGCCGGGCGGGTCCGGGCAGGTTTATGTCACAACGCAATCCAACCTCGGGTTAAGCATGTCGTATTTTCTAAGTTTACATATTTTGTCTCTTTTTCTTTTATATGTAAATATTTGTGGCCCATTATTCAAATTCATTATTCTTGGGTATAGTAATTTATACCATTTTAAATGTCATGAATCGTTGGCATGTGCCAAACATGCGGCCACATATATTTTAATTAACCCCAATGTATTCCCCCGTTTGTACGTAATTATAACATATGTTGGACTTCAACATTTTAGCCCAACTTAGCCACATAAAAAGGGGAGGCTTAGAACATGATGTATATATATTCTAAGTAACATCAAAAAGGGGTGTGTAAACGCATGAACTTGCAACATAGCAGTCTAATTAACATAAATTAGGCACTTGTGAACTTGCATTGTAATAGCATAAAATCTTGACATAAAACATACCTAAACATGAATCATAATTTTAATCTAATCATGTAAACTTTTATTTAAAGTATGAATCTAACTTAATTATGTGCCACCTATATTATCATATGTTTTCTAACAACAACCTAAGACTAAAACATATTTTTGTTTGGGCATAAAGTTAAACATGAACTAGCCATGTTCATAAAGTCAACACAAGTTCACAAAGATGCTTACTTTTTTCACTAATACAAAAGTATGATTTTTACTTGAATCAATGATGCCTATTCCAACATAAGTTCATATGAATCATAATACCCAATTGGATCCAACTACACTAAAAGTGATCATAAAAATATACATAGAAGGATCTAAAATCATGTTGGCATAATAGTGAATCACATACTTGCATAAGTCTTAACTTGGTTGCAACGAAATATATATAACTTCTCATTAACCACAATGTGTAAGTATCAAATTTCCAACATAAGTTATATACTTGTATCGCAATTGTTCAATAGATCCAATATCATGTTAATTACACTACCACATCCCAAATCCATTCATAGCAAATCATAGCAACATACAATTATGAATTAACATCATTATAATTAAAGTACAATCCCATTTCTTATTCTACACAGATCAAGTCTCAATTATTCATTCACATCGAAATAGCACTCTACTTACAACGTATGACGAGTCTTGTATTCAGGACTCTGAATTTTGAATTTGGTGATGCTTATCCTTCGTTGTAGGCGTTGTTTTGATTTAATTATCATGGCTTTAAGCTTTTGAATCAACTCCTAATCGTTTCTTGATTTGACGGCTACTCTTAGTCTTTCTTCAGCAGCATGACAGCTCCATACTCATTTTATTTGTGTGAATTAGGTGGAGTCTTAGGTCCTTTTTATAGAGTTTGTGAATTGATTAGAGTCGTCGATGGAGCCAAGATTAATATAAGCCGTTCGTTTTAAAGAGAAACCAATCAAGAGTTGCCACATAAGCCCTAGTGACAAGACCAAGTCCAGAAATTCGGCCAAGCACAGACCAGGCCAGCCAGGAGGGGCTGGGTTCGACCTAGCTCAGGGGCCAGGTCGACTACCCAGTCGACACCTAGGTCGACTGCCCCGTCGACCTGGGTACCCAAGGTCGACTACCCAGTCGACCTGGGTCTTGGGCGGGAAAATTCCCGCCCAGCCCAATCTGGGTCCGATTTTGAATTTGAATTCGTTTTTCTGAACTGTTTCTGCCTATTTGAATTTTAAACTGAATTCTGAAACTTCCGGAGGTCATATCTCCCTCATACGGAGTCGTTTTACGCAAACTCGGACTCTATCTCAAGCAGAATTCCGAGACGAACGAAATGGCGTATCCCATTTCCCTTAATTCTTTGATTTGAAATTAATTATACTTTAATTTATGAATTTCACTGTTATAGAATATACAGGGTGTTACAACTCCTTATATGTTTCTCACAATTGTTGTCCAAGGTCCTGATGATCCGATACAAGGAATCGATATTTATTTACAACCATTGATTGAAGAATTAAAAAAATTGTGGTACGAAGGGGTAGAAATATACGATATTTCGCGAAAAAGGAACTTTTGTACGCATGATTCTCAGTTGTGGACAATTAGCGATTTTCCTGCGTATGCAATGCTCTCAGGTTGGAGTACGGCTGACCGTCTAGCTTGTTCATACTGCATGGAAGAAACAAGAGCATTTTTTTACCTATTGGAAAGAAAATTTCATGGTTTGACTGTCATAGATGTTTTCTTCATATTAATCATCCTTTTAGAAGAGATAAGATTTTTTTTATAGATAATAGGCAGGGAAATACGAGACCACCTAAAATATGGAGAAGTGAAGAAATTTATGAATGTGTACAAGATTATCCGAAGATTTATGAAATCGGAGTATAGATAGAAATTCAAGGTAAATCAACGATTCATAATTTGTGGAAACAAAGCATATTTTGGGAGTTGCCTTATTGGAAAGATCTCCTGATTCGTTATAATATTGATGTGATGCATAATGAGAAAAATGTGTTTGACAATGCAATTAATACAATTTTTAATGTCAACTGGAAGACGAAAGATGATTTAAAGCCAAGACGTGATATCAAAGTAATATGTGATCGTCCCGAGCTTCATATAAAGCCAAATGACACCAAAAAACTGAAAGCATGCTAGTGGACGGTAATCAAGCTAAAATACTTCTAAAATGGGTGGAAGGATTAAGATTCCCGAATGGTATATCTTCCGATCTTCGTAGATATGTCGCCAATAAAAACAATAAACTTAGTGGGATGAAAAGCCACGACTATCATGTTATGATGGAAAATTTATTACCCGATGCTTTCAAAGAACTGTTGCCCATAAAAGTTTGGACTGTTGTAACAGAGCTCGGTTTGTTCTATAAAGAGCTTTATTCTACTACATTAAAAATTGATCATCTACGTAACCTAGAGGAAGAAATCCCCATATTGCTCTGCAAATTGGAAAAATATTTCCTCTAGGTTTTTTCAATGTTATGGAGCATTTACCTATCCATCTTCCATTAGAAGCATGTATTCGAGGGCCTGTTCAATATGGATGGACGTATCCATTTGAAAGGTATATTAATATTTTGTTACTTAAATTTTGGTTAATGAAATGTATAAAAACATAATTTACAATAATACTAAATAGGAATTTAAATCATCTAAAGAAAAAAGTGAGGAAGAAAGCTCGAGTTGAAGGTTCTGTTTGCAAATTATACATTGAAGAAGAAGCTTCGTTTTTTTTTTCCTCTCATTATTTTAGTGATCATGTGAACATATCATTTTTAAGTACTATGCATAATGATGAAGGCATTGATCATGATGAATGTCAAGCAACTTTATCTGTTTTTGAAAAACATGGTCAGCCTTCTGGTAGATGTGTGGAAGAATGGCTGAATGATAGAGATTATAAAGTAGCACACACATATATTCTTCTCATTTACACTAAAGTTGCACTGTTCGTCAAGTAATGAACTTATACATATATATATACATGTACTGTATCTTTAATCATATATATGTAACATTTTTCCTATGTATAATTGCAGCATTTATGAATCACAGTATCCAAACAACAATATCAACATAGAATTCGCTAGTTGGTTTAGTAATTATGTTTTTGATCCAACAAGTTGTCTTGTGGATGAAGGATCAAAATATTTGGCAATGAGAACAAAAGGAAATGTCAAGACATCTCCAATATTCTTTGTTAATGGATATAAATTTAGCACTAAGGAACATGGTGCTGAAAAATCAACTGACAATAGTGGTGTATTTATCAAAGGTAGTGATGATCCAAATGACCATATACACGATTTTTATGGTGTGCTAACCCAGATTCTGCAATTGACATTTTTCACACGACCCGCGGAAGAAGTATTTTTGTTTAAATGCAACTGGTTCAGCAATGTTCCAGCTTCTGGAATCAACGTGCACCCAAAACATAATCTTATAGAAGTAAGACATACTTTGCGTTATTATAAGTTTGATTCTTTTGTACTTGCCAAACAAGCTCTTCAAGTATATTACACTTCTTATCCATCTACAAGAAGAGACAAAATAGATTGGTGGGCTGCTTTTAAAACAAAGACAAGGTTTACATTTAACGGACGTAATATTCCAAACGACCAAGCTTATCGAGCAGATGTCGAGGAAACTAGAGGAATAGTAATAATCGATAATCGAACAGATTTTGGACCTCTAAATGACGAATCGAATGCATTTATTGAAGCATTTGAGACTACAGATGAACCATATATAGAGGAGGAAATAGAGACAAAATCCGAAAGTGACGAGGACTAACCAATAATTCTCATTTTAAAAAGGTAATTTTAATTATGTAACATTTCTACGAATCAAACTTGTAATGCGTTAATCAGACATTTGTATTAAGAAGTAACATATTTTTTATGTAACATTTCTATGAAACAAACTTGTAACGTATTAATCAGACATTTATATTAAGAAGTAACATATTTTTTATGTTATAGCATGTCATATTTTTATGTTATGTCATGCCATATTATTTATGTTATGTCATGCCATATCATTTATGTCATTTATGTTATTTCTCATACTTTTTTTTGCATAGCTCTTTTATGCAATGTTATGTTGTTGTTTGTAACAGGTATGACGTCACAAGATCCTGTAGGTGGCGATGGCAGTGGTCCATCGCAGGAGCTAGTTCGTCCTGTAGTGTGGCTTAAGCCAAAAGCCAACGAAGGGTATAAATTTAATTTATGTACAATAAATTATGTAAATTGTTGTTCCAGTAGCCATGAAATGTTTACTTAAAAAAATAGTGTTTTTGAGTTGGAGTCTTCCAACATGTTCTTGAAAATATCAAGACGTGCTTATTAGGCTCGCATGACTGACTGTTAGCCCACATGGACATCGATACCTGACATGGTCATAGAGACGATATGGCAGAATTTTTTGTTACGTATGTGTGCTATAGCATTTAATACATTAATTAAGTAGTGATGCTCCTATTTGATCAGTTCATATTTGTGCTATTTTTAAAAAATTATAGGGAACTGTGGATCTCAGGGAGACCGATTTAGACCTCGTCAAGCGCCACTGGAACTCTAGAGTGGCAAGAAGTTATCAAGAGACAATGAAGAACATAAAATCAAGTGGGAAAAAACCTGACTGGATGGTCAAGGTGTGGGATGAGTTACTTACTTATTGGAATAATAATGATGAGTTTCTAGTAAAGTTACAACAAATTTAATTAAAAAATTTATATTCAATTAATATATAATTTAGAATAAAACAATTTTTTAATTTAAATGTATAGGCCAAGTCCACGAGGAATGCGGGAAAGAGGAGTAAGAATCCAGTTACGCATCGGGGTGGGTCTAAAATGTTTCAGCACCATCGTGAGGACCTGACATATTTACTAAATACATAGTTAAAGATTTTAATTTATAAGTTGTTAAAATTAATAGTTGATTTATCATTAAGTTTTAATTTACACACACACGCATATATATATATTTATATATATGCATACGCTTTTTTCAGGAGAAACAACGTGGTGTCCCTGTGTCATACTGGGATGTATTTCAGCATACACATGCATTGTCTGAGGTCGACGACATAGGCTCAGTTTCCAACTCTTGGGACTACGATGCCAAGGCGCATAAGGCATATGTAAGTATAACATAGTTAATTTAAATTATTTATTATTCAATTATAGTGTAATCTAAATTCAATTGTTTTTTATTTAACATGACAAATTTCTAGAACAAAGGGTGCTGATTCTGGATTCCAGTGGGAGGACTGAGTTGACTAAGGAGGACGAGGATAGGATACTTAATGTTGTCATGGATCCACCTACACGTAGTAGACGATATGGTTTTGGCAATCTAGAGGTGTCAAAACTAAAATTTATAATAAAAACTAAAATTTACTCCAATTGCTATTATTAAAACTTTAGACAAACAATTGCAAAGTATATGCTGTATTTTATTTTAATTTGAGACAAGCATTAATGGTATATCAATCTGATTATAACTCCTCCTATTCTGAAAATCTAAAATTATATACAGGTTCAGACATCTTAGCAAACCTACTAAAGGGCTCATGATAAGGAGGTTATCAGTCAACTCCAAGCCGAGATTGCAGAGCTTTATGAGTGTGATCGTCACCGCGAGGAGAAAACGGAGTAGCTTATCCGTCAGGTGGCGGAGTTCATTACTCGGTACGGTATGCCACCATCATCTTCTTGTGGAGAGAGCCGAGGTTAGTTTGTTTTTTTGTTATATATGCTATGAGGGTTGGTGAGGCTCGATCATGGTTGCATATATATGGATGTTGTGTTGTTGATGATGTTGTGGACATGGTGATGGAGATTTTTGTTGGTGGTGACATGGTTTGGACATGATTGTATATATTGGGTAGTTTTCTATGTAAATATTGGTTGGTGGTATGTGTTTTGTGTTTAATTTTCGTATATTATGGTATTTAGGTGAATATTTGATTGTGATTGAGATTTATATGCTCAAAATGGAGCTGTTGTGATCAATGTTTATATTTGTGTGGCTGGAAGTGTGCAGTTTCTGTTCTGTAAAAAAAAATTACCTAGATTTTCAATGGCTTCCAACGGCAAGCAACAACTTATTGGTCATTGTTTTTCAATGGTTTCCAATGGCTATCCATGGCAAATTTCAACGGTTTTCAACACCTTCTAACATTTCTTTGGCCAAAAAAGAAAATCCATGCGGCAATGTAAGGAATTTGGAAGCCATTGAAAATATGCGCTGCTTACCATTGGTAGTCGTTGGAAACCGTTGATCCGTATAGCAATGGCTTGACCAACGGCTTTTCCAACGTTGTGATATGTGGCAATAATTAAAAATTAACTAAGTATTCTTCGACTTGCTCCTTCTTGTATTCTTTTTACTTGTTTTCGAGCATTGTTTTTTTGTTAATGTGAAAGCATGACTAAATGCTAACATGAACACATGTATATAGGTATTGTAGATGGAAATCATTGTGCATTCGGCAATAATCGGAATATCATTAGGCGCTTCTGAAGAACCCTCGACAATAAGACTGCTTGTGTCAGCTGATTATGGTTAAAGCGGTAACTTTTCGTTGTCATTTTGTTGGTATTCGGCGCAAACTTGTTTTATGAATATTTTGTTTTATTTATAGATATCGTGACTTTGTTCGACGGATATGTGTAAATTTAGTTTATGGCATTATATTTTTTGAAATTATGTAAACTTTGTTTATTGATGATGTTGTCTTTGTATATGAATATTGTTTTATATAATTAGTTGGTTGATATATATTTACATGCTGCTGATATGTATGTGCATGAATGTTTTGATACTACAATATGTAAATGTTGTGATAGATGTAAAAAAGTTGTGTTATGTAGCAAAACATTGTGATAGTAAAAAAATATGTAAACTTCTAGAAATGCTGTGATATGTGGCAAAACGCTGTGATAGCAAAGAACATGTAACTTCGAGAAATGTTGTGATATGTGACAAAAAGCTGTAGAAAATGGAAGATAACAACATTTCTGAAACAATATAAAACGATGTATAAACATAAGAACGACACCATTTGAAACGCTGTAGTATATCAATTTTCTAGACCATTTTGGTATGTATTGTGATATTTCCATGGCCTATAACAACTTGCTGGTAGACAACGTTAGTCAAAATGCTATTAAAGGCTATAACTGCAATTTTTTCAACGTTGTGAATAGACAAATTTCTTGTAGTGCATCGATGGATTCTCTTTACTTTTTCAATGGTTGGTCCTCTTTAGTCATTCACTAATAAGTTAATATATCTACTCACCTTATGATTTCGAAATATGCTTAAAATTAGTAATTTAATTTCCATAAAAAATAAATAAGATATTCTATCATAACTATTCAATGTAACAACTATTATGATCGGTTAAATTAGTACTTTTGATGATCTGTCTCAACATATGTCTAGTATTCAACGTTATTGGAAATATAACTATAAGGATCAATTTATACGACTTTTTAATCTGTCTGTTATGCAAGTTTGATAAACTTGGTTTTGTACGAAATTTTTATCTAAACAAAAATGTTTTTCCTAACTAATGTATAGATAACTATGAGTTTTTAACAATTTTTAACATTAAAAAATTATATAAGATAAAATAATAGTTGTAAAATAAAAGTTGTAGCATTTTATACCAATCTAAGTAAATTCCACCTATTCCTAGAAGACGATGAAAATATAAGCAATTGCATGATGTTGATATTTAGTTTAAAATTTGTAGTCTTTCATTACCATACTAAACAAAAGACACCAACCAACCATTGATCATAGCTAACATCACTTTGGGTCATTACAGTTAATGACCCGAAAATCCCTCTTACGAGAAATCGTCGGATACACTAACTTTGGGCATACAACACATCAGAAAAAAAACAGAAGACTTTTATAAACATTATAATAATGTTACATCAGAGTACAGAATATCAGAGTACATCGAATATAATGCAGCGGAAGATTAAATTTACAATGAATGTAATACAGTGCAGCGGAAACAAATAAACTATCACAGCGGAAGACTATCAATGCTCTGGACACAGCCTTAAACTTCGATCCAGAATCCTACTCAATAAATAAATATCTGCAAAACAAGCCACTCAACTACCCATGTGGAAAAGAGGGCACCCAAGTTTGCAAATTGAAACAAACTACGAGTCGGTCATGGGACTGGTATGAGAAATCTTACTTAGCCTATTTAATAATAAGGCTAATCACAGGACCACGCCGCCAACGCGAAACGGGTTTACTCCATTGGATTGCCAGTACATAAATAAAGTAAATCGTTGAAAACAATGCAATGCTTTTTAGAAAAATGAAACCATTATAAGACTCAAGCCCCATCACACAATGCAACGCAAACCGAAGGATAAAGTTTTACCTTATAATGGTCAAAAATTCTTGATACGATAAAATGGATTTGATATTATCATTAGTGTCTATATGTTTTCAAAAACATTTCAATCATAATGTATCAATCATAGACGGCATAGCTACCATATACTATGTTGCCATACTAGTTTTACAATCAAAACCGTATGGGTCTCATTGGAAGTTGGATTTCCATCATGAACCAAGGCAAGGGATCGTCCTTATCGAATTCGAGACAATCTAGCCCATGTCTCAGGCTCAGTCGCAACTGCACCTAGGAGCGCCAGGGCCGGTCCACAAATATGTTAGTGGATTAGTGATGCCTGAACAATACGTCTCCCCGCCCTAGGGGCGTAAATAAAGAGCCACTAGGGACTCAAATCCGAGGTACCTCGCTTTCCATCATCCACATAAGTAAAAATATCTAGGCTTGTAAGACCCAGACACCACTTCTAGCCTTGGAAGAAACGCATGTTCTTCCTGGGGTCCTTCTCCCATTTCTGGTTCATACCAGGGTGTAAGGCTCGCGAAGTATCGCTATATAAAGCTATGCTAAATAAAGCTGTGCTTTGATCATCAACCACAACGCTCTGCTTTTCAACAAAAATCTTGATCATTTGCATCTTAGCATGCCACATTGTCAATCCATACCTGTAATAACCCGCAAATTCTGAACCAGTTTAAAATTTTTATTTTGGCAATTTTAGCGAATTTTGATTATTTAAAATGAATTATTTTAAATAATAATGACGAGAAATTTATTTTGAATATATTTAGAACGTATATATTATATACGTCGTCGATAGAATATAAATAATTATATATATTTATAAAAGGAATTGAAAATGGCGCGGTAGTTCGATAATTCGATTTCAAAATTCAATTGAATGTACCGGGTGCAAAACAATCCGGATTTTAGTGAAACCAAAAACATGAGGATCTAATTGAGAATATCTTTCCAACGAATCTGAAAAATTAAAATTTCATAGCGGGAATCAAAAGATATGTCCAGTTAAAAATTCTGAATAGTCGCTATGGAATTCAGGCCCTTAAAAATAGACATTTTGCAAACGACCTCGGATTTCGACGAAACCACTTTTGTTGGAACCGTGATGTCATATTATTGCTAGGTTTCAAATTTCATAATTTTTCGAATCAATATGTGAGCGTGGCAAAGGAAAACGCGTTTGACCAGTTTCAGTTGATTTTAATTGACTGGAAAATGGCCATTTTTCCAACGGTCTCAGAATTTGACGAAACTAGTTTTGTTAGTACCGTATCGTCAATACGAAGCTAGAAAATATTTTTATGGGATTTATAGAGTTAGTATGTGACCCCGGTAATTTGAAATGTACGTTTAAAATTCAATATAGCGATTTAAATGTAAATTTCAAAGGAAACTGATTCAAACGATCGAACCGGCTTGTGAAACATATCTCATTGTGTTCGGAATGGGGGTAATTAGCTAGGGTCGACAGTTGTTGGGTTCGATTTGGGATTCGAAAGAAAAAGTAACATTTAGAAATTTAAAAGCAAATAAATTATATAATATTATATTGGGCTAAGCCCGCTTACCTCTTCCACTAGCACCCCCCCCCCCCTTTTGTCAAAAATTAGAAATTGAAAAAGAAAAAAAACGAACGAAACCCGTCGTTCGAGACCGCCACCGCTCCTCCAGGCGGAGCGCCACCGCCCTCCGATCTCGCGGCCCCCTTCTCTGCCCTCGTCGATCTCCACCCCCTCCTCTGCTCGCCTCGAACCCTAAAACCCCCATTGTCCAAACCCTAAATCGAGCAGCCACCGTACTCCCCCCTTTCGAGCCCACCGCCTTGGTCTGCCGCCACCACCAAAACGGCCGCGCCAGCCCCCTCCGACTCCAGCGTGCGACCCCCCCCCTTCTAACTCGGAGAAAGGTGAGTTTTTAATGTTTTATTTTAATTTAAAAACTGATTTCAGTTATATATAAAAACTGATTTTATTTTATGTTATAAAGCAATGATTTTTATTTAGAAATCTTTAAATTAGATAAGGTAAAATCTTTAAATGTGAAAAGGTTTGATCTTTATATTTGTTAAGATAAAATCTTTATATGAGATAAGGGCGAAATATTTATTGTTGAAACGGCGAAATTTTTATGATGAAAGTAGCGTTATAAAAATGTGATTTTTATATATTGAACATCGAAGTAAAAATGTGACTTTTATATATTGAACATCGAAGTAAAAATGTGATTTTTATATATTGAACATCGAAGTAAAAATGTGATTTTTATATATTGAACATCGAAGTAAAAATGTGATTTTTATATATTGAACATCGAAGTAAAAATGTGATTTTTATATATTGAACATCGAAGTAAAAATGTGATTTTTATATATTGAACATCGAAGTAAAAATGTGATTTTTATATATTGAACATCGAAGTAAAAATGTGATTTTTATATATTGAACATCGAAGTAAAAATGTGATTTTTATATATTGGATAGCATAGTAAAAATTCGATTTTTATATATTGAATAGCGAAGTAAAAATGTGATTTTTAGATATGTAGATAATACGGGCAAAGAAAGTGAAAAGAGGCAGAACGACGAAGATTTCTATAAATGAAGAGTCGTGGTATTGGATAGCTATCGGTGAGAACTTCTCACTCAAATTTCCTTTTTCTAGTTATATATATATTAGGATGCAGACGGTGCTTAGTAGCACCCGACACCCGTCATCCACATACCATGGATGGCTTGTTTGTTAAATTGTTTGGATGTGTAGTTGGTTAGTTTATTTGGTTTGAATTGAATTGTTCGGTGAAATGAATGGATTTGATTGATGTGTGAATGGCGTGGGCCTTCACTAGACCGGGGATAAGGCTAGGCCTCGTCCCGTTTCTAGTATCGTGCCGTTATGCCGCCGAAATTTTCTAAAATAAGTTAGAAAAATAAAAATATCATTTTATTTAAAGAATGAACTGAATAGAAATTCATATGTTGGAATAAAATGTTTTATCGTTAAAAATATAATTTTTAACGTGAATGTGAATAAATAAATATTCATTTACAAACCAGACGGTTTGTTTATGTACACCTATTTGAAGGACATTGATTGGGTCGATAAATTTTACACATCGCCCAACTGCACAAATAAAATATGCGTTTGATTGTTTGAAACCCCACACGGGTGTTGGGATGAAATTTGAAGTTCGCTCATCCTGATTGATTAAATATGTTGATCGATTGATTGACAGGCTGTTATAAGCATTAGATATCTATATTTGATGCTTATACAGTGTAGTGCACTTTGGTTGATGGTAGATTATTCATCGTTGTTGATATATACATGTGTTGTAGAAAATCCATATAATTAACATTATGTGGTAATTGTCTGGGCCTCATTCCAGTTTTGAAATAGAAATATTTGAAATAGAAATATTTGAAAAAGAAATATTTGAAGTAGAATATTTGAAAATTGAAATATATGAAGCCGCGTTGATAGATTGATGCCATTTTGACGTGAACGATATTTATATCGATTTTATTCAAATTGAAGTGAATATTAAAGGGAATTGAAATGAATTTGAAATGAATTCAAGTAGAGTTGGAATCGTTTTTGAAATGTATTCAAATGAATTTGAAATGAATTCAAATGAATTTGAAATGAATTCGAATTGAAATTGAATTGAATTGAAATGAATTGAAAACGAATTGAATTGAATTGAAAACGAACTGAAATTGAATTAGAAATCAATTTGAATTGAAATCAATTTGAAATGAATTTTAAAACGATTTATAAAGCACGTTTTGAATTGAAATCGACGAAATATATATTATATATATATTATATATAATATAATGGCCTGAATAGAACGCGCAGCGCCGCGGCAGTTCGTGAATTTCGACCATTTATTTCAAACGGACATTACGGGAGATCCAACCGTCGGATTCTCCTAAAACCAGAACCGTTGGGTTCGTATCGTAAAGAGCTTTCTAAGGAATTTTAGAAATTAGAAATCGAACGGTTGGATTTGGAATTATGTCCAAATCAAATTTGAAAAAGGTCGCTGTAAGTGCAGTTCGATGACCGTTGATAAAATTATTAAAAATGGTAATAATTGGTGTAAAATCATAAGAAATGATTTAGAAAGAATTGGGATGAAAAACTCCATATTTGAAAAGATAAAAATAGGTTTTTATCGAAATAAACTAGTATTGAGCTAGAATTATAATTCTATTTATTTTTAAATAGATAAATTGAATTTGAAAAGGGTTTTAAAAATAACCAGAATTTCCAATGATTGCATTGGAGTGGATTTGAATCGAAATTGTCTTCGGAATATTTCGATGTTGGAATTCGTGATTAAACGGATGTTGTTATGGAAATTTGAAAGATATATATTTATATCGTTATTTCCAATACGAAATTTGTTAGTCGTAGAATTTGATATTGAATATAAGCCGATATATTTTCTATTTAGAGCCTTGTATTGAATATCAAATGTGATTTGGGTTTGTCGTGAATGGTGTCTTCATTAACACTGTTCTTGAACCCAGTTGAGAAAAGATTAAATCTTTTTATTTGGATTTAATGAAGTGTACCAATTAAATGATATTTAATTGGAATTGAATTGATATTGATTTTTGGGTTTATCGTGAACAGTGTTTTAAATAACACTCGTTCTTTAACCCGATTATTAATGAATGTGATTTTTGGGTTTATCGTGAACTGTGTTTTAAATGACACTGATTCTTTAACCCAGTTAAAGATTAAAACTAAGTGGAGTTTTAATGAATCTTTAATTAGATTGAAAAGATCGAAAATGGAGTACCACCAGTTTTGCTCCAGGCGATAGTTAAATCTTTAATTAGATTTGAACGTGAAATGGTAATTGAATTTACCGATAACACCGTGGTGTTAGATATGAAGTATAACCAGTTTTACTTCATGGGATGAATAGGTTGGGATTAAGAAATTAAAACAAATGATTACTTCAGTAAGGTTCGCTAATCCCGACTAGTTTGAATTGATATTCAAAAATAGATTAAAGAATAAATTCAAGGAATTTATCTTGGATAAAATTAATGGGAACTTTTCCCAAAGTATAGGAATATTTGAATAAAAGAATATTCTGAATTGGAATGAGGCGTATGTTGTGTTTGTGTAACACTTTTATAATATATACGCGAGTTATTCAGAAAGGCCGGGTTTATCCCATTCTGAATAACTAATACGACGATAAGTCGAAGATGAAGACGGCGGTCGAAGACCGGAGGTCTTCACGTCGTTTGGGTGATTACTGATGATCTTGATTGGGACGTACACCCAAGAAGATGGAAACAGTTGGTGATCGTCCAGACGTGCTTGGAGATCGATGGATATGCGGGGTACTAGGTACCTCCGGTTTCGTTCAGACCCAGAACGGACTTGTAAATGGACTGTGTGTCTGACATTGGATTTTAGTCCGTGTGATTGATCTCTATTAAATATATATCTGTTTGGCGGCGGAGAATTTATTCTCTTGCTTAACGCCCTTCTCTGAGACGTACGAGCTCAGGGTTATATATTGATGGATATCAAACGCATGGAGTGAATTGCCTGTGTGGCATGCCTAAGTGGCAATTGATCGAGGCTTCTGTTGAAAAGCAAAGTCTTGTGGTGATGATCAAAGCACAGCCTGTGTGGCACAACTTTGTGTAACGTGAATTCGCGAGCCTCGCATCCCGGTTGTGAACCAGAAACGGGAGAGGACATCAGGGAGGGCATGCGTTTCCTTCTAGCTAGGGTGGTGTCAATGACCTACCAGCCCTGACATTTATATACTTTTCACCTGTGTGGTTGTTGCTGTTGCGAAGCGCCTCGGTTTGATCGGACGATCCGGGTCCGATGGAGTCATTCGTTGGCTCATTTACGCCCCCAAAGGGCGGGGAAACGTAGTGTTCAGGCATAATAATCCACATCGGTGGACCGGCCCTGACGATCCAAGGGGCAGTTGCGGCTGTTCCTAGACATGGGCTAGATTGTCTAAAAATGGTAGAGGACGATCCCTAGCCTCGGTTCACAGATGGAAACCCAATTTCCAAATACGTGACTTTGTGATTTTGATTGTATAACCTATATATGGCGACATAGTGGTATGGGGCATTCATGCCGCCTAGTATTGATACTTATGATTTGAAGATGTTTTATACAATATGCATTTATAATAGTATCAAATGATTTGTTTTAAACGTATCAAGTATTCTTGGCTATTATAAGGAAAAAACCCTATCCCCCGGCTTGCGTTGCATTGTGTGATAGGACCTGGGTCTTATAATAGTTTCATTTTTCTTTATTTAGCATTGCGCTGTTGTTTTATGCACTGGTATTCTTAGGAGGAAACCCGTTCCGTGTTATACGGCGTGGTCCCTTGATTTACCTAACTTAAAAAATAAAGATTAACTGCTTTAGTTCTCACACCAGTCCCATGACTGACCTGGAGTTTATTGTTTTGACCTAAACTCTGGGTGCCCTTATTTTGACACGGGCAGCTAGTAGTTTTGGTTTTGCAGATTTATATTCACAGGATCCGGGTTTACAGCTGGAACGATATCCGGAAAGCTTTGTATCCGTATATCTCCTCTAGTTGTGTATTGTATTATTTTCCGCTGCTATGTATTTAAATGTAATTTAAATCTCTGGTATTTCTGTGTAATGTATATTCATTTATACTTTGTATATTCTTGTAATCTGATGCATTGTTGTGATATACAGTGAAATGTTCTTCCGTATGCGTTCTGTTTTGTCCTGTCCTCAAACAATAGGGCGTTTCGAGCGGTCTGGGTCGGTTTATCGACTGGTTCGGACCGAGCGAAATTCCTTGCCGTCACAATACCATACCATTGATTTCTACCGATATATAATCTCTAAGTTCGTACGTCTCAGAGAAGGGTGTTAAGCAAGAGAATAAATTCTCCACCACCAAACAAATATATATTTAGCAGAGATCAACAAATAAAACATAAAGGAATACAACGTCAGACATACCATCCATTTACAAGTTCATTCTGGGTCTGAAAGAAACCGGAGGCACCTTATTCCTCATCCCATATGTCCAATACATGAGAGAGGTCCTCGCATATCTGGTCGATCTCCAAGTACGTCTGGAGATCACCACTTATTACCTTGTCTAGGGATGCCTCCTAATCAAAACATCAGTAATCATCCAAACAATGTGAAGACCTCCGGTCCACCGTCTTCATCTTCGAATTTTAATCGTTGTAGTAATTATTCAGAATGGATTAAACCCAGTCTTTCCGAATAACTCGCGTATTTTATAATCAATAATTAAGTGCTATAGAAGCACATCATATGCCTCATTCCAATTAAGAATATTCTTTTAGTAAAATATTCACATTATTAGGGAAAGTTTCCCATTAATTTTATCAAAGGTAAATTCTTTTAAATTTATTCTTTGATCTTCTTTTTAAAGATTCATTAAAACTCCAATTTGGTTTTAATATCAAAAATCATTACTTTATGATTATTCAAATTTAAGAAATTAATCTTGTCTTTAACAGGGTTAAAGAACCAAATGTCATTTAAAACAAAGTTCACGATAAACCCAAAATCATCTTCCAATAAATATGGAATTTTCATGGAAATCAAATCAATATATAATCGATTTAAATTTCCATATCAGACTAATAATATAAATGGAATAACGGAAAAGCCTTTTAAATTCCATATATAATAACGTTCTTCTTTTACAGAAGCTCATCTCGATTATTATTAAATCAAATTCCATTCAACTCCAATTTAATATATAAAATTGGAAAACCTTACTTTGGAAAATTTCCATTAAATCTGAATAAAAGATTTATAAATTCTGAATTATATTTTCTTCTGTTAATTGGGTTAAAGAAAAAATCACATTTAAAACACAGTTCACAATAAACCCAATTCACATTTCATTTTATTCCAGTTACTAAATATAATTGGAAACTCCAATAATCTTAAGTAAAAGATTTATTCTTTTCTCGACTGGGTTTAAGAACAGTGTTATTGAAGACACCATTCACGACAACCCAAAATCCAATTCATTTATTCAATTCCAATTAAATATTAATTCATTGGAAAACTTCACTAAATCTTAAATAAAAGATTTATTATGGTTAATAACTAGATCATTTCGATAAAAATATATTTTTTCTTTAAAAAATTGGAATTTTTCATCCAAATTCTTTTCAAATTATTTATTATGAGTTTACATAATTTTTCCATATTTTTAATAATTTTCTTAAGGCCATTTCAGTCGATTTCCATAAACGGTCATCGAACTGCACTTACAGCGTCCTTTTCTAAATTGATTTGGACATAACTCCAAATCTAACCATTAGATTTCAAAATTCTTATATTCATTGGAAAGCGCTTCTCGATACGAACCCGATGGTTCCAGTTTTAGGAGAATCCGACGGTCGGATCTCCCATTATATCAATTTGAAGTTAATGGTCAAAATTCGCGAATGGTCATTGCGCGGCGCGTTCTATTCAGGCCATTATATATATAATATATATCTTCGATTTCTATTTAAAACATATTTATAAAATATTTATAAATTCAATTTAAAACGATTCCAACTTCTTTTTTAATTTTAAATTAAAATTGAATATTTTATATTTTATCATATTAAAATATTAATATTTTCAAAACATTAAATTTTGAAATCACAACTTTTCGATATTCATTATAAAATGAAATAAATTGATTGTTAAACCCGTTCGGCTTAAAGATGGAGTTTCTATACTTAACCCGACTTGATATTTTTATATTTTTGTGTCCATCCATAAATGGACATAAAACTCACAATTTTATTCTTCATTAAATTTATTTTAAAATATTCTATATTTTAAAATATTCTTTATTTAAAAGACTCTTTACTTTAAAATATTCTTATATAGAAATGTTCTTTATTTTAAAATATTCTTATATAAAAAATATTCTGAATCGGAATGTGACTCAATCAATTACCATATAAATTCAGTTATATGGATTTCATACCTCGCAGGATATAATGAAAATGATAAATAATCAATAAACAAACCATTCACATCTAGAGTGAAATTTATAACTATGTGAGCATTATAATAAATAAATAGCGCTCATCACAGACTGCCAACCCATCGATTGACAATTAATTAAATATTGGGACAAGTGTATGTCAAATATCATCCCAATACATGTGTGGGGTTTCCAAACAACAATAGTTTACATAAATAAACCATTGGTTAGTAAATTTAACCAATTATAATTCTGTTTGAAATATTTTCTATGTAACAAATTTTCACTGTTGAAATTGTAAATGGATATTTATAATTTAGTTTTACTATCACATTAATATTAGCAATATTTTCAATCCGTTAAACATTTTGACATCACAAACACATATTTCAAGACATGATTCTTCTTATTTAACAAAACGTATTCTAACAAGATGACATTTCTATTTGACAAAAACATATTCTAACTAAACGATATTTATATTAAACGAAAACATATTCTAACTAAATGACATATATATTTACAAAATATGTTTTCTAACATAAATGACATATTTATTTACAAACACTTTTCTATGTATTCAATTGACAAATAAAAGAATAATTTATTTGCATACATTTTATATGTATTCTAATGACAAATAAAAAGAGATTTTTATTTGCATAATATATTTCAATGTATTTTAATGACAAACAAAAGAATAATTTATTTGTATAACAATTACAATGTTTCTAATTACAAATAAAAGAATATTTTATTTTCATACCTGGTTTCTACTTTTCTAATGTCAAATAAAAAGAAGTATTTTATTTGCATATGCTTTATGTCGCTAATGACAAATAAAAAGATAATGTTTATCTACATAACATGTGCTATAATTCCAATGACAAAGTAAAAAAGATAACTTTTTCTACAAAACATGTTCTATAATTCTAATGACAATGACAAAATAAAAAGGTGATTTTGTCTATATACCATTTCTATGTCCATATATGACAAATAAAAGATAATTTATATTTGCAACAATTCCAATATTTAACATGACAAATAAAAATGAAATATTTTTATTTGTATACACTTTTATTTTTACATGACAAATAAAAATGAATGTTTTTATTTGTGTACAATTCTTATACGTAACACGACAATAAAAATGAAATATTTTTATTTGTATACAACTCTGTTTCAACAAAACAATTAAAAATAATATTTTATTTTGTTGACCATTTTATTTTAACAAAATGAATAAAAGTAATAAATTCATTTTGTTAATTATTCTATTTTAACAAAAAAAATGATATTTTAGTTTTAACACAAATCTATTTGGCAAAAAAATATAATTTTTTTTAACACAAATTTATTTAGCAAAAATGTAATTTTTGTTTTAACTCAAATTTACTTAACAAAAAGGATAATTTTGTATTAAATAATTCTATTTAACAAAAATGATAATTTTTTTTTCAACTATTCTCTTTAAAAAAATGAAAATTTTGTTTTAACACTTTTCTACCTAACAAAAATGATAATTTTTTTTTAACACTTTTCTATCTAACAAAAATGATAGTTTTGTTTTAACACTTTTCTATCTAAAAAAAAACGACAATTTTGTTTTAACACTTTTCTATCTAACAAAAATGATTATTTTATTTTAACACTTTTCTATCTAACAAAAATGATAATTTTGTTTTAACACTTTCTTATCTAACAAAAATGAATATTTTATTTTAACACTTTTCTATCTAACAAAAATAATAATTTTGTTTCAACACTTCACATTTTCTAATCAAAATGTTATTTTTTATTTTAACATAACATTATCTAATAAAATGTTATTTTTATTTTATCAAAACATATCCAACCAAAATGACATATTATTTTACAAGAACATATAATTCAACAAATCAACACAACCACCATCAGTCAATCATCTAATTTTATACGTGTTAGATCCAAAATTGGCTCCAACACCCAAGTTGTTCAATTATGCAGAGATTAATATCAGAAAAAAATGCAAGAATAAACAGGAAAGACACGAGATTTACAGTGGTTCGGCGCTAACGAGCCTACGTCCACTTTATATCTATGACTATACTTAAAATTCAAGTACAATCGATGATTTATCCCTCAACTCCCTTTTACAATGTTGATTCACTCAATAATTTCGAGACAACTGTGAATAATAATGATAGAGGTGTAATAATGGTAGATTTAGAACTCAGAATTGCCAAAAAGATCATGAAAAATGCCAAGTTCTGGGCTATTTATAGCTGATTTCTGCAGGCGGATCGCAGTCATACGTGGCACAAATTCTGAGGATCTTGGGCTGGTTCGTAGCTTGATAGAGAAATAGTCAATATGGCCATTATGGACAGGTGTCGCTGGATCCTGATTTTGCGGATCGTGAAAGACTTGGTCATGGCTTTCATCCGGTTTCCTGGTTTAGATCGGGTCGCGCTTTCATGGATGTATTGGATCGAACTAGAAGGGGTGGGTCAGATTAGTCTAACAAGGGGCGATCGCGATCGGGATAAGGTTTTGCCCCATGTAAAGCTTCATTTTGAACTCTCGTTTAAATCTTGGTGGCTTGGTCCAAAAGCTAGCCAATATTTTGCCCCCTCGAAGTATGTTTTATTAAGGATGGAACGTGCTTCGAAATTTCCGAATTACCTTTTCATGAAGTGATGTGAATCAAAAGGCCATGTCCGTCTGGATTGTCGTACAGTTTCAAAAAATCGTGTCTCATGATTAGTATAAATACCCAGTTAAACCTTCAGTCATTTCTTTGTTTATTGGATAATTCTCATCTCTGGAGTTTTTGGAGACTTCATTGTAAAATTGTCAGGTAAACTTTTTAGATTCTTCGCAAGTATTTCTGAATCTTTGCTTTTGACAACCATTCATTGAGTCGGATCGCCAAAAGACCCCACGGTCCGTGGGATGAGGCATTCGTTTTGGGTTGGTAATCATGTGGTCTTCTTCCTCGAAATGCGATGGGCCCTCTCGCTTCAGTTACGAGTCGCTTGAGGGAGCGGCCTGCCTTTTCTTCGTTGGGCTCGGATCTGCAGCCCATCAAGCTCCACGGTTCGACTGTCTCAAGTAAAACAAAAATGGGGATACAAACGGACGTTTCCTTGCCTATATAAAACGATCCCCTCTTCATTCTCCCCTTCCTTCTTTTTTCTGCCACCGCCCCTTTCTTGAGCCGAAACCCTAATTTCAATTTCCAAATACCCATTCGTTTCCAAACTTTAGAAAGGTAATCAAACAATTTCGTTTTCTTTCTCTCGAGTTTGTACTGGTTTGGAAAGTGAAGATAATGGAGTTTTGTGGGATTCAGGGATGGCAAACTGGAACGTGCCAGGTCTGGTTTCATGCGTTTAAGAGTGGAGATGGCAAACTGGAACGTGCCAGGTCCGGTTTCATGGGTTTAAGAGTGGAGATGAGAGACGAGGAAGAAGAAGGAAGGGATGACCAGGTTTGTTCATGGATGGGGGGCTTCGACTCGGGTCGTGATAAGGGTGAAAGCAAAGGGGTAATGGAAGAGCTATTCTGGGCAATGGATCGGTTCGTGGAGTGCTGGCTCATGGAGGTGGGAACGGATCGGGGCGTGTTAACACGAGTCGATGGATCGTTCCACTACCTAAATCCCAGTTCACAAGTCAACGTTTCGTTTCCAACCTAGTCCACTAACGATCCGATCCACACAGGCGGCCGATCCGATCTCGTATACCAGTGCCTTTTATAACGATCTGAGCTCCATCAATCCAGCTAACCGACCTGGTTGACGGTCCCACAAACATATAGATTTAAACACTACAACGTAATCGCAGTACTTTGAACAGTTAGGTAAGGGCCTCCGAGATGGACTTCTTGGACTGATTTGACAACATGACTTAATAACATATTCATTACGCTTATCCAGTTTGCTTCGTGACTTTATTTTCCCGCATCATACACACTTGCACGCACAAGCACTTGCACATACACGGGATCTGAGGGTAATGATTTTTCTAATCTTTTTTTGCTCGCCAAAACATCAATGTCGGATAGACAAGTGACTAAGTCATCAAGTGAAAGTACTGAATCAGAGACATTAATGCACCACAACCCTGATGTGCTTTCCTCAGATTCAATTGAGGAAAAATCCGATCCTGATTACGAGACCGGCACTGATATAGAGTCTGCAACTTCCGAGAGCACGTCCTTTGAAGACGAGGATGATCGAGCTCCTGACGAGATTCCGGGTGCTAAGGAAATAGAGATGTTCACTGATTCTTTGCCTTCTAAACTAGACGACATAAATCATAAGAAGATATGTTTAAGACACGGAATTCCCTGGGATTACGTGAAAGTTCCAGAAGACAAAGATAGACCTCATTCCGCCCCAGAGGGGTACATGACCATTAGTCGACTCATGTGCTGGGTAGGGGCCATTCCTCCTTTTCCTCCTCTTGTTGTTGATCTCTTGAGACAGCTTCACATTGCCCTCATGCAACTCCACCCGAATGCTTATTCGTCTTTGTATACTCTGTACTTTGCTTATACGGAGATTCTGCAGATCGAACTTACTCTTAAAGATTTGAAATTCTATTACCATATCAAACATTGTTCCGCAGGAGCTCCCAATTTCTCTTTCTTCGAATCGGTCGCTAATAGAAAAGTTATGACAGATGGTTATAGTAATATAGGGGATTCAAGTCTGGCTGGTTCTATATAAAACACCAGGCCGGATGTACGAGGAAGTGGCTACAAGCGAGTATGTTTCCAACATTTCCGTGTTTAATTCGAATCCATAATTTTAGTGCTAACGAATCATTTTTTCCGTACATATCACAACTTTGAGAGAACAAAAGGATAGATATATGAAGATCGAATGTCCCGCCTTCTCAAGAGTAACTCGGATTTTATAAGGATTAAGAAATGTATCACTGACAAAAACCTTCATAAACACCGTCTCTTAGACATAAGGTTTGGACTTGGTGCAGGCAGTAAACCTTACAAATATATACCCCCGGCTGAAGGAGAAGGAACTTCTCAAGTTGTAGAGACGGCTACTCTTCGCAAGAGTCCTTCGCCGATGATTAATTAGGATGATGAATATTTAAATGTGTATAAAGGAGATGAGGGACGAGCTGATGAACCAAAGGAGGTTCCAACCTCCGAGGGGCAGTCTCCCTTTAGAACTTCACCGCCAATTGAGTCTGTCACCCAAGACGAATTAACGGAGGAACAGATTCTCGGGGAATTAAATAAAATTCCTTTGCCAGATGATATCTATACTCAAGAGGATTTCAGAGAGGAACCAATTTTTCCCCTTTCCAAAGAAACGGGTGCCCCAGTTGGAGAAAAAGAAGTCACCCAAACGAGGCTAACTTCGGGCCCTGGTCCGTTTCAAAAAAGGGGATTTCACGGGATGTGCAAAACACATGCACCATTTATCATAACACTCTTTTGCTACTGTGGTTCATAGTTCTAAAACACACATGTTTTCTTTGCAGGAAAAAAGTCTTGCAAACGGTCTTATTCTTACCATTCCCTTCACGAGGGCACACCAAGCCTCCTTCCAGATCCTGAGCACACTCGTAGCGATAGTCGGGGAAGGGATAGTCGTCGGCCCTGGGATTCTCATCAGTCTTATTATGCACGACCTCGATCTCCACCAAGCAAGGTTAAGGAAAGCCACATAGTCGTCCATTGCCACCGGTTGGTGGAAAGCAACTTCCTAGAGATTTAGCCCCTCCAAAAAGCACTCCTTCTCACGCCCAATCTTCCAAAAACACCCCGAGCCAGAGGACAAAAACAAAGATGAGGGCAGGACTATAGAGAAGGGGAAGAAAGTTACCACTTCCACTAGTGAGCGTGGCTTGGATACTACTGACGCAAAGGATGTTGCCCCCAATTTTGAGATTATGGCCAGGCTAGAGCGCTTACGAAAGCAGTTTCCTGATATTTACTTTGAGAGGATGGTGTTCGTCCCAGATCTTGTACCGGTCCCCGAGGTTTGGGACACAGAGGTGATAGGGTATGTATGCCATGTAGCTAAACAATACGGGGTAATGAAGAAGCATGCTGCTACACTCTCTACTATCATCCGCCAGATGGAGACAGACGTAGCCAGGGCCAGAGTAAAGATTGATAATGATGCTAGGGCTAGGTGCAAAATGGAAAAAGAATTAGAGGATGCACAGGCCCAACTGGCTTTAGCTCGGCGAGGTGCAGAGAACTACAATTGCGAGTTGGAGAGTGCTAGGGAGCGTTTTCGCAACGAGCTCGACTTAAATAACCAAGAGCGGGTGGTCCTGAAGAAGGAAGTAGAGGATCTCAGGGCGGATAACACCGAACTGAAGACAGTACAGGATCGCTTTTTTGCTGAGAAAGAGGATTGAGAGAAAGAGAGGGCGAGCTTAAAAAATGACCTCGCCCTCGCCAATAAGGAGAAGGAGGTTCTAAATGATCAACTTGCTCAAGATGAGGAGCGTGCAGCTCTCGCCGAAAGCAATGCCAATAGCGCTCTTGAGTCAGCAGCTGCTGCAGCCGATAAGCTTGCCGAAAGAGAGAAAGATACAAATAGTTTTGAGGAACTGTTGTTTGATTTCTTTGGTCAAGTCATCAAGCATCGAGACATCTCTTGGATTCCAGACTACCATGTTACCTTGTCCAATGTATGGGACGCAATTGTCGAGGGCAAGAAGCGGCGACCGGGGGTTGACGAGATTGACGAACGCCAGCTGATGCAAACCTTTCTCAGAGGTGATGAGCCTGAGTCTTTGGAGGAAGGTAGACGCCTTATCCACGAGGAAATGGAGAGGGAGAAGAGCAGGATCAAGGGCAAGGATAAGGTTGGCGAGAGCTCGAGCTTGGTGGTAGAGCCCAGAACCTCTGAAGTTGAGGGATATAACCCCGATGGAGCATTGATCCCCTTGGCACCTACTCCTCTGATTGTCGGGACCACCAGTACGAATCTGGGAGATGAGTCGTGTAACACCCCACATCCGTTGGTGTCACTCACAAAGGGAATGCACTAAGTTCTGTGGAGCATTTAGGGTAAAAGATGCAGATAAATTACAAGACAGACAGAAATTAAACAGAGGAAAATAAAACTTTACTTTATTGATAAGATAGTTTGTACAACAATTGTTCTCCAATATCAGAGTATCATCTGTCTTACAAAATAAAGAAGCATAAAAATACATTTATATTCCCCATTGTAGCATAAGCCAGCCATAGCAGCGAAAAGGAGAGTCCAAAGCACTTTGTCCAAGAATCTTCAAGCTTGGGAAAGAGTGACAGTCCAACTTAACCTGAGCTATACTATTCCCTCCTTTACTACCTGGGGGGGGGGGAACGGAAGCAAAGAAGACGAGAGAAAAACAGAGTCAGACATAAAGCCTGAGTAAGTTCAGTTACTTCTAGCATGTGAACATGGAAAAACAAAACGACATGAATTAACTGAATACAAGATAACACCATGATGATAGGGTCAGCAAGATTAGACAGGATTAACACAAGATATGCTAAGATAAGATAAACTGGGTATGCTCTAATACTTTCGCCGCTTCGCTATTTCCTTGATATACTGGTTTCTATATCTCTACACCACCTAACTAGTGTCCCAACTAGTAATGATAACGTGATCCCAATCCCTATAGTTTCCGTTGCCTTCAGGCATACATTTATTATTTATTACCTAGATCTAATCTAGGGTTTTCTATCAAGTGCTTTCTAGATTCAACTAGAATTTACGCTATCTGCTGAACGCTTCTCGGAATCAGGGTTTATGCCACCTAGTCCAACTAGGGATTATGCTACCTGTCAAACGATGCCCCCAAGTCTAGGACACACTACCTAGAGTGATATATGTTCCTAGACTTCCCCACGCATGTATCACGAATCGTTATCACTTGTCTAGATGCACATGTCCTGTAATGCGCGGCCGAGTCCTGTGGCAGGGCAAATCAAGAAACACAGAACTCGGTCGGGAGCTTTTCAGATATCTGCCAGTGCAGATGCTAAGGTCTGTTTTTCTACCAGTGGTTATGGTCCCATGTGACCCCTCCCTCAACTAATTCCAAGCAAATCAAGCGCGAGAACTGTACTTTTGCCACCCTATGCCCCACTTTCCTATTGGCCAGCCTCACCCATAACTAGATAGCAAGTATATGGTCTGTTGGGAGTTCTCTGCCTTTCCGCATACGTACAACGATTGACTAAAGATGGTAGGTAGACGACGAGTTGCTATCACAGGGCTACTGGTCTCGCCGAATCACACTGGTCCATCCTAGTCTTTAGGTTGCCTTGTATTGCAACCAAGGCATACCCTTGGTTCTTCTACCGCAGACCTTAACCTCTATGAGCCCAGGAGGATCATCTGCCACCTCACAGAGGGATACAAGGAGTACCCTCACGTCCCCTCGAAGCCTCGGGCTTCGTAACCCAATTCGTTGGAGCCTTCTTTTTAATCAGACGGACGTTCGCTCCTTCCCGTGTTATACTAAGAATTAATACTTAGTTTTGCTAACTAAGGTTTACCACCTAGTTTCCAGAATCGTTGTTTTCTTAACTAAGGTTTACTACTTAGCTCCTTTTAACTAAGGTTTACTACTTAGTTCTCTTTCTCGTCAATTTGGATTGGTTAAGTGTCATTAGTTAATTCAAACTAACTTAACCCTCTTCATTTATCCTGTTAAACTGGTTAAGTGTTATCAGTAATTCATGTTGACTTAACCCTACCACAAACCAAGTTATATTGGTTAAGTATTTCTTATTACTTAACCCTATTCATTCATCCTGTATTGGTTAAGTGTTCCTTTTTAACTTAACCTTGCCTATCTGTTTTAACTAACATTTTATTAATGGTTAAGTATTATCCCTTCATGTTTTAGACTTAACCCTATTCATTTATCACAATCTGATGGTTAAGTGTTCAAGTTTACTTAACCCCACGGTCTGGTCCAGCTAACATATCAAGTTGGTTAAGTGTATTAAATTTTACTTAACACCAACCTCTAGTCTAGTTAACATGTTAATTTGGCTAAGTGTATTAAGTTTACTTAACCCCACCTTCTAGTCTAGTTAACATGTTAATTTGGATAAGTGTTTTCTTAGTTACTTAACCCCTACAAATCTTGTCTTGTTACGATGTTAAGTTTGGTTAAGTGTCCCTATGGACTTAACCCTTCCATTCTAGCTTAACTGTGTTAAGTTGGTTAAGTGTTCCTATGGACTTAACCCTCCCATTCTGTGTTAAGTGTCTGTATGAACCTAACCCCATCCATCGGTTTGGTTATCATGTTGAATTGGTTAAGTGTCTTAGTTAACTTAACCCTACCATTCTTGTTCTAGCTTCAACTAAATAAATTAAATCCGCGACCACTCACATTAGACAGATATTGTTGCGATTACTGGATGTGCCGGTTGGTTCCGGGCAGGTTTACATCGCAACTCAGTCTAACCTCGGGTTAGGCATATTCGTGTTTTCTAAGTTCAAAGGGTTTTGATTAATTTTCAAATCAGGTTTTTAAAGTAACTATCCCGTCCGTCGGATCAGTTAGGGATAGCCAGGGAGAGCAGGAAACTTGTATTTTCCAAACTCAAGCCTAGACACTATCCTCTCTGTCGCCCTAGAACTTTCTGGTGTATGTATTATTAAAAGAGATGTCATTAATAAACCTTTCTTTTGTATATATATAAATTGTTAACAATTTATCCTCAAAGTTTAACCATTTATCCTCAAAGTCCATTTTCCCTTTTTAAATAAATTTGGCCTATACCATATACATTTGCCATGCCCACTAATGGACTTATATTCTAGGCCCAAATCTTGATTTGCATATCTTACAGTTTATAGCAATTTAGATCCAACATCCTCATTTATAGTTCATGCCAAAAACTAGATTTTATATTATAGTTTACAGTTTATGCCAAACTAGATTTCATATTCTAGTTCACCGTTTATTCCCAAAACTTAATTTGCATACCAACTACCTACTTTGTGGCCCATTTAACCATTTACCATTTACGCCCAATGTATGTAAATTATTCACAATTATGCTAACATACTTATCATGCTTAATTTAGCCACCCAATTCTGATTTAATATTCTAATTTCAGTTCATGTCAAAACTAGACTTGTTATTCTAATTTTCATCTTAATAGTCATGCTATAATGCATGTTCCCAAATTATGCCTATTTCCAAGTTTAGTCAATTTCATGTTTTTCCCAAAACGTATTCCCATCGTTCGTAAAATCGTGATTCAACCTAGATTATAAATAAATCTAGATTCGTGGATAAAAGGGAATGAACCAAAATGCCATGAAATAATAGTTATAATAACTGGCATAAGACGATAATTCACAGGCATATAGATCTGGTAATATTACGACATGAAAAGGGTTGAATAGTATAGGTTCAAGAACATGGGTAGACCTAACTTAATAGGTAAATTCCCAAGATCAAGATCCAAGGATAACTAGAAATAGAAAGTCAAGCCTAGATCCAATATAATGCCAGTTTGGGGTACAACATGGTTTTGTAACTACAGTGTCATGGGCATAAATAATAACCTTATATCCATAGTCATAGGCAATAAATCCTCACAGTTAATGAATCACAGTCAAAGGCGATGTTCATAGTCAAAGGAAAATAATTCTCACAGTCATGAGTCACAGTCATAGGCAATGTTCATAGTCAAAGAGGCATATGGTTTTAAGGTCCGTAGTTTCATAGTCACAGTCTTATTGGTCATCGAATCATAACAGTTCTTAATTAGGTCCAAGGATATAAGCACTGATTCGAACAGAAAGATTTGGCATATTCTTTTATTCCTTTAATTTCATGTCACGAATAGAGAAAACGTTCAAATCTAAAAAGTAACTGACTTACAGAGATTATATCAGATTCGTAGAAAAACAGTCGTTGAAGTCATTTGAATCTTCACTTGAACCCTAGCTTGTTTTGAATCTCCTCTTGAAAGTCTTGAGCAGCATTTCCTCGTCTTGATTTATTTTACATATTATTTTATTTATTATTTAATTTAGAGGAGGAGAAGAAGCCATGTCCACCAAGAATCTTTGCATCATAAGGTTAGAGAAGAATTGTGAATAGTGAAGGAGACTAGGGGCTGTTTATATAGGATTAGGCGGACGAATCTAGGTAGAAAACGATACCAGGTACATCAGAATGCACCCAGGCCCAAAAGTGGGTTTTGCACCCAGGTCGACTGGGCAGTCGACCTGGTTAGGGGGGTCGACTACCCAGTCGACTCCCGAGTCGACCTGGGTCCTGGGCGGGAATTTTCCCGCCCAGCCCGCTTCTGGGTTTGAATTCGAATTTCAAATTCGAATTTTGAGCTGTTTTCTTTTCTGAAAATTCCTAAAACTTCGGAGGCTCATATCTCCCTCATACGGACTCCGATTCTTGCAAACTCGGACTCGTTTTCAAGCAGAATTTCGAGACAAACGTAATGGCTCCACCGTTTCCCTTAATTCTTCCATTTTGAATTAATTAAACCTTGATTTGTGAATCTTAGTGTTATAGAATTACGGGGTGTTACAAGTCAGCCGAAGGTATCTCCACATTTTCTCCACAGTTCATTAAAACAATCGTAACTTGTCGTCGTCTTATGGGACAGACAATTGACATGGCCACATTTCCTCCTGATCCACTAACCTTTGCTTCTAATGGTGTAGGTACCAAAGTGGTCGAAAAGGGTGCAGTGGAGAAGGCAGAGGCTGAGAAGGTTGAGGTTCCACCGGGTTCTGGTATCGAAGCTTCCGAGGTCTCAAAGCAAACCGAGAGCTCAAAAAGTGATAAAGTTACAGTAGCACCTGTGGAGTCTGGCACTGGCGCTCCTGCAGACGCCGAGATCATTGCTGCTCTGCATGACACAGCTGGCGGTCATGGAGATGAGGAAGAGAAGGTAGAAATCATTGACGAGGTCAAGGGTGATGATAGCGAAACCTTGGCTGACATACAGGCTAGGAAGGAGAAGTAGTTGACTCTTAAGAGGGAGGAACAAAATCCTGTGTTTGTGACCCCTATTTCTGAAATCGACCCTAAGAGTGGGTTGGTTATAAGATTCTCATCTAAATCGATAACTTCACAGCTTGCCTCCGAACCTTCCAGTCCTCCTCCGGAGCCTCTTGTTGACAAGAGGAAGAGGAAGAAAAGTGACCGCTCTGGTACTGATAAAGAGGAGTTGGAGAAACAGAAGAAGGACAAGAAATCAAAGCCATCTCCCAAGCGCAAATAGAATGCAGCTATTGGCTCATGTTTTAGTTTTAGGATTTCCTTTGGCCAAAAGATGTTGTCGTGAGAGTGGCCCTCACTTTTTGTTTAGTTTCTCATTTTTTGTAAATCTGCTTCCAATAAATAAGGACATACTTCTTTTGCATCATTGTGTTCCTGCAAATTCATCATGTTAGCAGAGTTTAAATAATCATAACTGAAACTTTCATAGTTAAATATTAAAGTTATAAGTAACAATCATTAATCATAACGAAAACAATCGTCGAGAAATACACGCGCTAAGTAAACGTGTAGTGATGCACGTATATATTCCTAATTGATCGTCATTATAGTGCCTGGCCAGGGCTTATTGGCGATCGATTAGAATTATATTCGTACTATCCCGATCTTTCAATGGGGTAATGATTCTTGCGGCGCTAAGTCTCTAACGCTTTTATACTCTCCCGATCCTTCAGCGAGTTAGAGTTTGTGTGGCACTAAGTCTCTAGCGCCTACCCCCGATCCTTCAGCGGGTTAGAGTTCGAGCTTGATTTTTGGTCTGCTCACAGATCCTTCAGCGGGGCAGAAGTTCTGGAGGCGCTAAGTCTCTAGCGCCTTTATACTCTCCCGATCCTTCAGCGAGTTAGAGTGTTGTCAAGGCGGCTTTATCATGGTGCACCTTCACGCCTTGGGGACGTTATCTTCGCGTCCTTTGTACTCTCTCCCTGATCTCGGGAGTTAGAGTGCAAGTTGTAGTGCGATTTACCTTGCTGCACCTTTTGGAGCTTTAATTATCGTGAACTTTCCGATCTGCTGGACGGAATTTTGAATTAGCTGTTTTGAGATCACTACATAAATTTAAAACAATTCTCGAAATGGTAACAGTATATATATTGATCAAAATAAAAGAGTAGATAAGAAATGGTGCAGTAAAGGTAAATGACACACAGTATTTTTATAGTGGTTCGGTCGAATCATGACCTACGTCCACTTTATAATCTTTTGTTCAAATAACCAAACTGTTTTAGGCAAGTGGAGCCTTTTTACATGGTTCTAAAAATAAAAGAGCAAAATTGACACTCTTATGTCAGGTAAAGCCGCAAATGCTGGGCATTCCACACTCTGGGGATTTCATCTCCATCTACGGTCGCTAGCTTGAAGGTTCCATTATCAAGCCTTCATAAAATGGAGTATGGTCCTTCCCATTTCGGGCCCATATGTATGGGGGGCAGAAAAACATGCTTCAGAACCAAGTCTCCGGGTTCGAATGTCCGAGCTCAGACTCTTCTATTAGTACCGAGTTATTTGTTGTTTGTGCCTCAAGGCACGTAAGTCGGTTTAGTCCCTTTTTTCCTCAACCAAGTCCAGGGATTGAAGGAGCAACTCATTGTTGGTCATCGAGTCGTAATAAATGGTACGATGGGATGGTACTTCTAACTCGATCGGAATAACTGCTTCAACTCTGAAAGCAAGGGAAAACGGGGTGTGACCCGTCGCCGACTTGTACGTCGTTCTATAGGCCCATAGTGTCAGGGTCAATTCATCGACCCACATAGCTTTGGCCCTCTTCAATTTTTTCTTTAGAATGGATTTGATCACCTTGTTTGCTGCTTCAACCTATCCGTTCGATTGCGGATGTGCCACAGAGGTGAATCTTTTCTCGATGTGATACTTCCGATAAAAATCCTGAAACTCCGTGTTGTCGAATTGGGTCCCATTATCGGTTATGATGACTTTTGGAATCCCAAACTGACAGATAATGTTCTTAACGATAAAGATGATTACTCGTTTGGTCGTGATCGTGGTCAAAGGCTCTGCTTCTACCCATTTAGTAAAATAATCCACGGCCACAATAGCGAACTTTGCTCCGCCCTTTGCTATGGGGAGGCTCTCAATAATGTAAATTCCCCACATAGCAAAAGGCCATGGGCTTGTCATTGTTTTCAACTGGTTAGGTGGCGCCCTAGGGATTTTGGAGAACTTCTGGCAAGCATCACAACGTCGTGCATACTTGGCTGCATCCTCGTTTATAGTGGGCCAGAAATAGTCGTAACACAATATCTTCTTTGCCAATGTTTGCCCTCCAGTGTGGTCGCCACACTCACCTTCATGGACTTCCTTCAGCACACGCTTGATGTCGTCATAGGCAATGCACCGGTGGAGAGGCATCGAGAAACCTTGTCGGTACAGGACTTCGCCTTGCAACACATATCGGGAAGCCTTCCGTATAACTGCACGCCTCTCACTTTTATTAGTTAGGAGCGTTCCATTCATCAAGAAATTCTTTAGGGGGGGTCATCCATGAGTCCCTCTCAGGTTCATTCTCCAGTACCGGATCAACTTCCATCTGATCCACACTGGGGAACTGTAATACTTCAATCGGGACTAGCTCCGTAGGATCTGGATTATCGGAACTAGCCATCTTCGCTAACTTGTCCGCTCTTTGATTCTCCGTTCGAGGAATGTGAGATATACTATGGTGATCAAAACTGTCTAGCAACATCCTTACTTTTTCCAGATATGATATCAACCTTGGACTCTTAGCCTGAAACTTTTCATTAACTTGGTTCACGACCAAATTGTAGCCACAAAAGATGTCTAGCTTTGTTATCCCTAGTTCCTTTGCAAGCTTCAACCCGACAATTAAAGCTTCATACTCGGAATCATTATTGGTTGCGTGGAACTCCAATCTATATTAGCCGTTTCTCTGGAGTTTCAAGAACCACTCCGGCACCTGATCGTCTGTCATTTTTAGCTCCATCAGTATATAGTTTCCAGGCATTAGGGTCAAGGAGTAGCTTTGGCAGATCGTTTTCCTCAGTTACCACATCATCTTCTGGGATGGTAAATTCTTCTATAAAGTCTGCAAGTTCCTGCCCTCTTATCGACCTCCGGGGTCGGAAGTTCAAGTCGAATTGACTCAGCTCAATGTTCCATTCGAGCAATCTTCCCGATGCTTCTGGCCTTTGCAGGACTTGTTTAAGTGGGTGATCAGTATAAACAGTAATGGGTTGAGCTTGGAAGTAGTGACGAAGCTTCCCAGATGTGATCAGCAAACTGTACGCGAGCTTTTCTGTCTTTGGGTAATTTCGTTCTACGGCTGCCAATTTCTTGCTCACATAGTACACCGTTCTTTGCACCTTACCTTCTTCTCTTACCAAAGCCGAACTGATTACGTGGGATGACACTGCCAAGTATACGAATAAATCCCCGTGATCCACAGGCTTAGACAGTATCGGGGGTCTCTCCAGATGATTTAACAGATTTTGGAAAGCTTTTATACAATCAGAAGTCCATTTAAAGTTGCACTTGCCTTGCTTTATTAGTTCGAAAAACGAGATGCATTTATCTGTAGCTTTTGAGATAAATCTGCTGAGCGCTGCCACTTTTCCAGCAAGGCTTTGCACATCTTTAATCTGCTTTGGTTCTTGGATATTTCGGATTGCTGCAACTTGGTCTGGATTAATCTCAGTTCCGCGCGAGCTTACATTGAACCCCAGGAATTTTCCAGATGCTACCCCAAACGAGCATTTCAAAGGATTCAATTTCATCCCATATTTTCGGATAATTTGAAACATCTCTGCCAAATCGTTGGTATGATCGGACGACTATCTGGACTTTACCAACATATCATTGACGTATACCTCCATCGATTTCCCAATCTGGTTGTAGAACATCCTATTCACCAACCGCTGATATGTAGCGCCGACATTTTTCAAACCGAAAGGCATCACCACATTGCAATATAATCCCAAATCTGTAATGAAGCTGGTATGCTCCTGGTCTGGGAGATGCATGGGGATCTGATTATACCCCGAATAGGCATCCATAAAAGAAAGGAGTTCATGACCTGCAGTTGAATCTACTAATTGATCGATTCTAGGCAACGGGAAGCTATCCTTCGGACAAGCCTTATTTAGATCAGAGAAATCGATGCACGTTCGCCACTTTCCATTTGCCTTTTTTACCAAAACCGGGTTTGAAATCTAGTCATGGTACGTCGAATCTTTAATAAATTCATTACTCTTCAGTTTTTTGACTTCTTCTTTCAATGCAGCAGACCTTTCTGGACACAGCATTCGCCTTTTCTGCTTGACAAGAGGATGTTTCGGGTTAATGCTTAGCGAATGACTCATAATCGAGGGAGATATCCCACACATGTCTGCATGGGTCCAGGCAAATACATCCAAGTTAGTTTTTAGAAAATTCGTTAATTCCTTGGCTCGATGGGGATCCAACTGGGATCCAATCTTCAGGACCTTCTCTAGGCCACTATCATCGATTGGTACATCCACAGTTGCTTCATTGGGAGTCGCCATTCTGCCCCTAGGCTCTTCATCCTCTCTGGGATCTATGTCCTCGGGCAACTCTCTGGGCGACCCTCCCAAAGGCACTTCCTTTACTTTCTATGACGATTTCTCCCTTGGAGGGGAGGAACCACCTTTCGCCTCTATATCTCTTCCTTTGCGGAGCAATTTTCACTCTGCAACGTAGCATGCTCGTGCGACAACTTGATCTCCTCTAACAATACCCACACCGGAATCCGTTTGGAATTTCAACAATAAGCACCAGGGTGCAATACAAGCCCTGAATTTGGCTAGGGTCGGTCGGCCTAAGAAGACATTGTACGGCGATTCAATATCCAGGACTACGACGGGGAGGATCCTCACTCTCTGGCGTTCCCCTTCCCCAAGGGTTACTGAGAATTCCACGTATCCTATTGGAGCGGTCGAGGCCCCATTAAATCCACGTATCCACCCTTCACATGGCTTCAAATCCTTCAGCTCGAGTTTCATTTGGTCGAACGTTTTCTTGAACAAAATATTGACTGAACTCTCATTATCTACTAAGACTTTATGAACTATAGCTGGGTCGATGGTGACGGTGATCACCAACGGATCTTCAGTTGGGGAGTGTACTCCAATACTCTCTCGCTCGCGAAATATGACGTCATCGGACATCGTCTTTTGTTGCTTAATCAGAGCGATGTCCTCGGGGTTACTACACTCTCTCACTTCGAAATGTTGTTTAGCTGCATTCACTACTACAAAAGTGGGCATATTCGACACTAATTTGTGTGCGTTGCATGAAAAGTGTGGCGAAAGCTATGATTTCTTCGAGCTTCTGCAACAGCATTCATATGTTGTTGCATTATACGTGGATGCACTGTTGCGGTGGGAATTTTAGTGTTCTGATGTGCAACACCAGTTAAAAGCGTAGCATTACGTATATATAATCCAGCTCAGCTATCCGCGTTATCAACATATAAAAACCCCAACCGTAGATGAAAGATTAATCCAACGGTTCAAACCATCTATGGATCTGATGATCTTAATGTTAGCCATCATCCAATCATTGACAGCCACGTCATTTCATTCTTTTGACGAAATTTTGGCGCGATCTTCCCCCTTCATGAAATCGTTTTCTTCTCTATCATCTAATCGTTTTTGCCCCTTTTTACTATTGACAAAAATTTAAACCTAAATTCACGTCAATATCGATCCTCTCCTCGACAGCAAATTCTATTCCGAAAAGGATGAAGCTTTGAAACGCTTTCTAGTTTTGATTGCTCAAGGCGCTGACATCGCCAGTTTTTTCCCTCAGGTTCAGTTTGTATTGCACTGTGAATTAGTTGCGCTTATTATAGATTGGATTATGAGTAATTAGTAATTAGTTCATTTGTTACATTTTGGAAAACTCATTCGCTTATGAGTAATTAGTTGCGCTTATTATTGATTTGGGATTTGGGATTATGCTGAGGTTTATTCGAAATTTTTACCCAGCAATAAACCATGAGAACTGGGCTACTGGCATGAAAAAGACATTGGTTTATTATAGAGGTCGAGCTAGTTAAGGAATGGGGACTGCGGTTAATTTGCACTGCTTGAGGTTCATACCTTACACTGCGGTTAATTTGTATGCTTGAGGTTAATTTGCACTGCGGTGTGTATGCACTACGGTGACATCCGAATTTTAAGCCTCTTACCGCAGATTTTGACAAAATCTGAAGCGGGCACTCAAGCATTTTCGTTTTATTACAATACACATCATACACGCAGTGCATATATACACTCACAAGTATACACGCATGCACAAGTATACACGCACAAATATCATAAGTATACACGCACAAGTATACACGCACAAGTATCACAAGTATACAAGCTCAAGTATCATAAGTATACACGCACAAGTACACACGCTCAAGTATCATAAGTATACACGCACAAGTATACACGCACAAGTATCACAAGTATACAAGCTCAAGTATCATAAGTATACACGCACAAGTACACACGCTCAAGTAGACACGCACAAGTATACACGCGCGCACAAGTATACATGCACGCACAAGTATCATAAGGCAGCCATCTGAAGGCACGCACAAGTATACACGCACAAGTATCATAAGTATACACCAGAGACGTATGCAGAGATTTTAAAAAATCACTAGCATTCACAAACAAAACAACGTACCATTCACAAACATTCAAAAACATTCACCAGCATCCATCATCAGTCATCACCAGTCATCACAAACTTCCACAACCACACAAAGTTTCACAAATATTCACAAAATTTCAAGCCAAAAATCATTACCAGCAGAATAAAACCAACATCCACAAACATCACCAGTCATAACCAGCATCATCACCGGCATCCACACCAGCATCAGCACCAGCATCCATGTCAGGGTCATTGTCCATGTCAGAGTCATTGTCTATGTCAGAGTGGCTGTTAAGGATAGAGCATAGTCAGCGGCCGTTTCCTGTGTGGTTGTTAAGGATAGTCCATGTCAGAGTCATTGTGCATGTGTGGTTGTGTCTCACTATAAGAAACTGTGGATGGAAGTAAAATTTACCTATGATCACAAAAAAATGGTACCACCGGTTGCTCCCTATTGCTCACAAACAGAATTTCAGGCCTCGTCAAAGGATGAGTATGTGTGGTGCGCTCAACCCTAATGATGTATTTCTTGTTGTCGAATCGAGCAGCAAAAACATTCTCCAAGCCAATGCCTTCATAAAATTCCATTTTCAGGTATAATGATCTATGGTCAATTCGAGACCAGTGACAGTCGTCAATTTCACACAAATTTCCCATTGCCGTCATTAGTTCTTTTATTGCAGGAACATTTGTCTTCAGGAACTCGGGAAAGCCAACAACTCTGGCCCATGATTCTGCCTCGAACGCTGGTTCAGGCTCAAATTCTTCAGCAGACCATTGTTCCACATAAAAAGCACCTCCAATTTTTGTAAAAAGTTTCAACATTAGCGCATGATCACGCGTACTGTAAGATGGGCATGTTATTAGAAAAGAGTTTTTGGGTATAACCCGTATAGCCCACTCCTCATTAAGCTTCAGCGTATGCCTAAGCGTGAGATGCACAAATTCGTAAGTCCAATGTCCTGAAAGAACAGTGGCAGTGATGCATAGTGAAGAGTCCTCCATTGTTTTTTTTAAACTTTTGACGATGGAGTTTTGTTTAGGAGTTGAAGATGTAGATGACGATATGCTTCTGAAGCTTGACAGGATATGAAGTGACACACTGTACGTGGCAGTAATATGGGAACTGAAAACTTTTTGCTCAGAAGACGAATGGCCATACGAAATTGCTTATTTGTTGGCTGGCATGAGTGACTAATTGCCAATGGTCAGTAAGTCAATTGTAATAATTGTGTTCATAACATTTTACTAAGAAGGCCAATGGCCATTCGATGCCACCACTTATCAAATAACTTGTTATCATTTGATCAGGTGCATATTTAATTCTGGAAGGCAGAGGGATACATTTTGCAGATGGATTGCTGCATATATATGATTCATATATAGGTACATACTAACATACATATATATTTCCTATTGCAATCGGATTGCTGCATATATATGATTCATATATATATAAATGAGTAATACATTTTGCAGGTGTGGACACATGTGTACATGTTCAGAATTCGCTAAAGAATTGGCCAGGAATGGATCAGGATAATGTCCCTTATGTCGTGCACCTATTCTTGAAGTAGTTCGAGCTTACTGTATACAATGAACAAAACGGTGTACCTGATTTTTGAGTTTTGATATTTGGATAATTAAAACAATTGCTTTGGATGAGTTTCTTGTACAAAACCTGTATTGCAAAATATTTAATTAAAGCATTGTATTTCTATCAAATTAGTGTTGCATTTTCCTTCTTCTACTGTTGTGTTAGCTTTTATTGATATTGCATTTCATTGTAATGGTGTTGCATTACATATTGTAGTGGTGTTGCATTACATTAAATATAATTGCTTACCCGTCGCACGTGGACCCCACAGCTGACGTGGATAGCTGGTGTGGCATGTGACACGTGGAGTGCTGACATGGAGAGATGACGTGTCGTGTGACACGTAGACAGCTGACGTGGCGGCACTGGAAGCCAGGCCCTAATTAATGCTTAAGGCAACGCTGAATAGTGTTGCATTACGTGCAAATAGTGTTGCATTATGGCTATAATGCAACACTTTCTTTCCGTGGCCGTAGATGGGCAAAAGTGTTGCCTTAGGTGGCTAATGCAACGGCCGCGGATGCCACGCCCCCTGGTGTTGCCTATTTGAAAAAATGGCCTACGGCAACGCTTTTTTGATCTACGGCCACATAAAAATAGTGTCGAATATGCCCACTTTTGTAGTAGTGATTTATGTAATGATCCATAGCTCTGAAACTGTGCCCTGCTAGGTGGAGCCCACCAATTATGGTATTGATAATGATATTTTTTCCTTTCTGCTGAGCCGTCGGTTTGGCAGTATGTTGGCTTTGGTTCGGGGCTTGTACGGCTTGCCCCCTGTCCCTGGGAATCACCTTATACTCATCAAGCTTCCCTTCTTGGAGCAGCCTTTCAACCACGTCTCTCAAGTGATGACATTCGTTTGTGGAGTGACTGTGAATCTGATGAAAAAGACAGAATTTCCTAGTTTCACGCTCTTTCTCTGTAGAATCTCTAGGAGGAGGGCTTTTGTATTGGAGGACTTTATATGTATCCAGGAAGATGTTCTCCAACGTGTCATTTAACGGTGTGAATTCTCAAACGGTCTGGGCCGGGATCTCCTCTTGGAGTCATTTCCTCGATTTCTTTTCCGATTATTATTATTCCCTGATTGGCGACCGCTGCCTTGATTATTGTTCCCAACGTTAACTTCAACTTTTCCTGAGCTATCTCCTGTTTGCTTGATGGCCACGTTGCTTTAGATATCTTCCTTAACAGTAGCTTTTCTTTTTCAATTAGCGTATATCTCCTCCCGACGCAGGAGAATATTGGTTTTTTCATAAAATATTTCTCTGGTCGGGGGTGGTTTGCCAGCCAGATATCTTCCAAACTCGGTATCTTTATTGACGCCATCGATCGAGGCCATCAACACAGTTTTCTCATGCAGATCATTGACTTCTGTGACAGCCAAGTTAAAACTATCCAAATACGATCTTAGTCTTTCGTCCGGTCATTGTTTAATAAGGTATAGCTCGATCACATTCTTAGACCTCTGGGCATGAAGACGGAATTGGTTCACGAATTTCTCACTCAATTCCCTGAAGCTGGATATTGACCGTGCTGGCAGGCGGGTAAACCACAATAAAGCCACATCTTCCAAGAATATAGTGAACGCTTTACATTTGACCGTGTCTGTAGCTGCAGCTGCATTCATTGACCAAGAGTACTGCATTAAATGTTGGACGGGGTCAGTCCTGCCCGTAAAGCGATTCATGTTTGGCATATTGAAGCGCCTCAGAATGTAACATCAAGTATATCATCAATAAAAGGCGTGCGACTGCGATCTATGCCCCAATCTTCATTCCTCTGTCCGCGGCTATCTACCATGACTTGCCTAATCATTGCTTCAACCTCTGCATGGGTAAGGGTAGATTCGGGATCAACACTTCTTGCCCGACGTCCTCCTCCAGCATTTCGTTGACGCACTGCTACAAAATCTGGGCCCTGAGCAGAACTCCCTTGCCCCCTGTTGCTGCGGTCGATCACGCGACGAGCGGAAGGCATGCCATTCCTCGGTGGTAGAACAAGCTCATTTAAATTGCGGTTACTAGTTCCCTAATTAAATGCCTCTTCTTCACGAGACGGGAGTGACCCAAATCAAAGTTTTCTATGTTCTCGGGCCTTTCTAACGGGGGCCATCGTTGGTTCCTTCGGGGCTCTTCAGACGACGACGTATGTTCCGGAGAGAAAGGGTGAGCTGGAGGTGGTGAAACCTACCTTTAAATATTGTCAATTCTTCTGCTTAAGGCAGTAATATTTTGATGCAACAACGAGCTCTCTTGCCTTTGAGCGGCCAATTCATCAGTTTGCTTGTCCAAAGCTTCAAGTATTCGAGTCAAATGTCCTCCGGTAACCAGGGCAGAAGGGTCGAATTGATCATCAACATTCTCTCTTATACGTAAGGAACTTGAGCCAGGTCGAGCAGATGTACCGGCACGAGAAGAACGAGCCATAACCTCCTTTTCGGGTCGGGTTGTGGTCTGATTATCGCTTTGGATCGCGGTACCCTTGTGTCGATGGCTCGTGGTGGCTCCCTGAGATCGGATCGCGGGGGCAATAGATGGGAGGATGATGTAGTTGTCCTGGGATCGAGTCATGACACCTTCAGAGACCCGGACGTGGTGCCCCTTTCAGGTCGGGTCGTCGTACCCTCTTCGATCTGGATCGCCTCCACATCATCGCGATCTGAAAGCTCCTCCTCGACCCGCTCGTGCACACCTTCCTCGATTGCTTCATTCGTAGCTTCGTTTGCTTTCAAAGCTCAAAATTCCTTAGACTTCTTTCCAGCCATGATATCTGGGCATCGCTGAAATCTTCAAAAGTCGAAACTACTGAGTTTTGGACTGTTTTCTTCGAACTTGATCGTCTGAATAATAGAACTACAATCCAATATGCTGAGACTTCGTTCTCAGTGAAAGCACCAAAATGTTAGATCCAAAATTGGCTCCAACACCCAAGTTGTTAAATTATGCAGAGATTAATATCAGAAAAAATGCAAGAATAAACAGGAAAGACACGAGATTTATAGTGGTTCGGCGTTAACGAGCCTACGTCCACTTTATATCTAAGACTATACTTAAACTTCAAGTACAATGGATGATTTATCCCTCAACCTCCCTTTTACAATGTTGATTCACTCAATAATTTCGAGACAACTCTGAATAATAATGATAGAGGTGTAATGATGGTAGATTCAGAACTCAGAATTGCCAAAAAGATCCTAAAAAATGCCAAGTTCTGGGCTATTTATAGCTGATTTCTGCAGGTGGATCGCGGTCATACATGGCACAAATCCCGAGGATCTCGGGCTGGTTCGTAGCTTGATGGAGAAATAGTCAATATGGCCGTTATGGACAGGTGTCGCTGGATCCTGCGTTTGCGGATCGTGAAAGATTTGGTCATGGCTTTCATCTGGTTTCCTGGTTCGGATTGGGTCGCACTTTCATGGATGGATCGGATCGAGCTAGAAGGGGCGGGTCAGATCGATCTAACAGGTGGCGATCGCGATTGGGTTAAGGTCTTTCCCAAAGTAAAGCTTCATTTTGAACTCTCGTTTAAATCTTGGTGGCTTGGTCCAAAAGCAAGCCAACAATACGGTGCCTATATTTAATATTACAATCACAATCAATATGAATATTTCTATATATATATATATATATTTCTATATATATATATATATATATATATAATTTTAATTTTAAATCGAGAAATCTCACATCGATTTTTTCGTTTGAATTTCCAACGTGCTCAGTTTTAGTTCTGGTCTTTGCCATGTTGTAGATATCATTGAGCCGATTCCAACGGAACTGAATTCATCTGATTTTGTTGTTGTTTGAATGAGTTGTGGGTTTTTAAAGATTTGATAACATTAATAAAATAATTAACATAATTATAATCACTAATTACATTCTTAAGAAAAATCTAGGTCGCATAATCCCTTAACTCATCGTTTTCCTCCTGTATAGCCAAACCCATCGTTACCTCATTCTCTCTCCATATCGCAAGCACCTCCGGCCCCCTGGTACCCATCAACCACCGTCATTATGAAGCCGACTACCCCACCATCCATCGCCCTCGACACCACCGAACCCGGTGGGCCCCTTCGCCTGAAAATTCGCCATAAAGTCATGGTGTTCACGCATAAAATTCGAGATCCACAATCCATTAAAATCGATCACATCCGTTCATAACGAAGATCTCACTTAGCTATTCGATTTTAGTATAGGAAGTATTGGGAATTTGTTCAAGGATTGGACGAGATTTGAAGAAGAAGTCCCGAGTTATTCAGCCATCGAAACTGTGAATGTCGGTTGACTTGTGTGGAATAGGGTTTGGATTAGTTGGGGTATTTATAGAAAATATATTTTAATATTTGTTTAATTTTTAATTCCAATTTTTATTTGTTTATCACTATTAACTCCAAATCAAACCCAGCAACTGTCGCCTCTAGCTAAATACCCCCGTTACAGACACAACTGAATATGTTTCATAACCCAATTCGGCTGTTATGATCAGTTTTTATCGAAATCAAAATATAAATCAATATATATTAAATTTGAACGTACATTTTAATTTACCGAGGCCACAAACTGATTCCAAAAATTTCAGAAAAATAAATCTAGCTATGCTTTGACGATATGGTCCTAACAAAATTAATTTCATCGAATTTGGAGCCCATTTGAAAAATGGTCATTTTCTGGTCGATCCAATTTGACTAAAATCGACAAAACACGTTTTATTTTGCCACGCTCACATATTAATTCCAAAAATTATAAAAATTGGAATCTTGCAATAATTTGACATTCTCGATCCAACCAAAGTGGTTTCTTCGAAAACGAAGGTCGTTTGTAAAATGGTTATATTTTATATTAAAATATATATATATATTCCATAGTGACTATTCTGAATATTTAACTGCCATAACTTTTGGTTCCCACTATGAACTTTCAATTTTTCGAATTAGTTGGAAAGATATTTTTAAACAGATTTAAATATTTTTGGTTTTACTAAAATCCGATTTATTTTGAATCCTATACATTCAATCAAAGTTCAAATTCAAATTTTCAAACTACCGCGCTATTTCTAACTCCTTTTATAATTAATTTAAAAAAATTCATTCTAACTTCGATTTAAATAAATTTTTAATCATTATTATTTAAAATAAATTATTTTAAATTTTCAAAATCCAGTAAAATTTCTAAAATAAATTTTTTAAATTGGTTCCAAAATTCTGGGTTGTTACAATCTCTCCAACTTAAAATCTTTTCGTCCTCGAAAAGGAACGGAGCTGAAAGTTGTTAAATTAACCAACTCAACTTTCATTCTTTTATTGGTTCCAATAATTTTATTAGTTGAACTTATAATCATACAAAAAAACATTGATCAATTAGTTGTTTAACTTTTCAAATATATATAACTTTTATATATTCAAAAATCCCATTTTCTAAAACAAGATTAGATATGATCACAAATACGTCAATTATAAATTTGTCACTCTCAACTCATTCTAGGGCATTTCTATCCCCATCTCTAACGAGTTTTCTCATTCTAGGATACTACCGATCCTATCTCTAATGAGTATTCTTTTATTGGATATTTTTAATCCTACCTCTGATGAGTCTTTTGTTCCATTCTAACGAGTTGTACCCCAAAGATTTGAGTTAACCAAAGCTCTGATACCAAGTGTAATGACTCGAAAATCCCTCTCATGAGAAATCACCGAATACACTAACTTTGGGCATACAACACATTAGAACAAATAACAAAAGTGTAACGACCCAGAAAATCTGAACCAATTTAAAAATTTTAAATTGGCTAAAATAATGGATTTTAAATATTTAAAATAAATATTTTAAATAATGTCAATGAAAACTGAGTTTGAATCGACAATTGAAAACGAATATAATTAATTATAACTATAAACAAGGCCTGAAATGGCGCTGTAGTTTCAAAAATTGAATTCAAACTTTGTAGGACTGTACCGGGTGCAAAACAAAACAGATTTTAGTGAAACCAAAAATATTTAAATCTGTTAGTGAATACCTTTCTAACAAATCTGAAAAATCGAAATTTCATAGCGGAAAGCAAAAGTTATGGCCAAATGAATTTTCAGAAGGGTCGATATGGAATTTATATAGCCCGTGAAAATGGCCATTTTGCATATGGCCTCGGAATTCGACGAAACCACTTTTGTTGGATCCGGGATGTGAAGTTATTGCTAGGTTTTAAATTTCATAATTTTTGAAGCTAGTATGTGAGCGTGGCAAAGGAAAATGTGTTTTGGTCAATTATAGTTAAATTGGATCGACCAGAAATGGCCCTGTTTGCAAACAGTCTCAGAATTCAACGAAACTAGTTTTGTTGGGACCGTATCGTCAAAACATAGCTAGATTTATTTTTCCGGAGTTTTTCGAATCAGTTTGTGGCCCTGGTAAATTGAAATGTACGTTCAAATTTAATATTGAATGTTATATATTTTAATTTGAAGGAAAACTGGCTGAAACAGTCGAATGGGCCTACGAAACATATCCCATTGTGTTCGAAATGGGGGTAAAACGCTAGGGACGACAGTCGTTGGGTTTGGATTGGGGTTCGCGAGAGGTAAGGAGTATTTTCGTATTTTTAAACTTTATATAAAAAAAAACTACTCGTCCACGTCACCCCCCCCCCCCCCCGCATCTCTCTCCCCGATCACAATTTACGGCGGAAAACCGCCCGTGCCTTCTCTCCTCTGTTCCTCCTCCTACAAGCAAAATTACGCCTTCCTCCTGTTGAAGATTTTGAAGAGCACGAGAAGATCTTCAAATCCATATATAGTTTGGATTTTTTCATTGTGTGGATTGGAAGAACCGACGTCACGAAGTTCAGCACTTCGAACCGCCGCCGCGTCCTCCTCCCTGCGTCGAAGTGGGCCCCACCTACCTCCGCCTGAGCGTCGTTCCAAGCACTACAAAGTGGTGTACTCCGATCGTCTCCAAGTTGCACGGATCGAAAGAAAAATTAAAACCTAGTTTTGATGAAATCAAGCAGGTATCGGCTGTTTAATTAAAAATTAATTTTAACAGTTTAAAACCGTTGCAAACTTTGAAAAATCATATCTTTTTGCTATGTTAACGAAATTCGATGAAACAGGAAACATCGTGACCGTGTGGGCGTCTTCCACATTTTAGAAGAGACCGCGTATTTTTCTGAGCCTTCTGCTATTTTTGGTGGAGCGGAACCCAATGTGAGATTTCTGATTTATAAACGATATGGAAAACGACGATGTATAAATTATATAGTCGATGTATGAGTTATATAAGCGTTGTACACCTCATGTATAAGCATTGTATAAGTTGTACGTTCGATGTATAAGTTATGTATGCATTGTAAAAATTATATATGTGTTGAAATAAAAGTGAATTGCTATATATATATATATATATATATATATATATATATACGCCCCTCGTCCACAAACCATGGACGATATTTATTGATTGTGATTGGTGTGAAAATTGATTGATAGCGAATGGTTGTTTAGGATTGTTTGTGATTGATATTGATTGATTGTGGTTGAAAAATACCCGTTTGTGGGTGAGAAATATTAGGTTGAAACCACATAGGATTAGTTTGTGGAAATGAAATAAATATATACATGCCGCCTGCATGCGAACTAGATGCATGATCCTCATTGTCAAAAACCGCGAGGTTTTAAGGTAGAGCGAGGAGCCGTACTAGGGACGGTCCCGGTTTTAACTACCCTGCCGTTATGCTGCCGAAATTTTGAATAATATTCATGTGTTTGAATTATTTTCATTTGCCGAAACTATATTTATTCATTGTATAGAAAACCTTCATGTGTTGAATCGATATTCATTCGTTGATTAGAAATTCATGTGTTGAATGATATTCGCGTTTCAAATATAAAAATCACATTTTTATCTATATATAGAATCTATAGAAAACCTTCATGTATTGAATCGATATTCATTCGTGGATTAGAAATTCATGTGCTGAATGGTATTCATATTTTGAAATAAATTGTTTTATAATAAAAATCACCTTTTTATCATCTATATGGACTATGTAAAATAATCTCGTTTTAAAAGAAATTGTTTTATAACAAAAATCCCCTTTTATCACCTATATAAACTATATAAAATAATAGTGTTTTGAAATGAATTGTTTTACAATAAAAATCACATTTTTATTATATACACGAATTGTTGAAGTGTGAAGTGTTAAAAATAGCCACTCATTCAAATAAATATATATGAGTTGAAATATTCATCAATTAGCTAATGATATGATTTTTGCCTATACATGTAACATTAGAATGAATGGTGTTTTTAAACCAAATGGAATCAAATATGAAGTTGAATAGAAAATGATAAATGATAAGAACTGTATATATGTACATGCATATTTATTGAACAGGTTATAGCAAAGGGGCTATAGAAGAGGAATAAAAATTTGTGCCCGACAAATAGGTACACATTTACTGTTTTGTTTGGGTGATGATTTTATGAGCCTGTTGGCTAGCCGCTTGGCTTTTTCTTTTTCTTTTTGACAAGAGACGCCCGTGTGGCTATTTGGGAATTTTCCCAGCCCCTCCCGTACAAAGGAGGTTATGGCGAAATTTTCCAAAATTTAAAGGCGTTAGTGAAATATTTGAAGTGAAAACGATACAGGAATTTTTGAATGAACTATATTTATATAAATATATAAATATAAATAAAATTAAAATGAAACGTGGTCGTGCAGTTCGCATTTTAAAACTGAAACTTCAAACGATTATACCGGGAGATCCGACCATCGAATTTTCCCGAAACCGCAACCGTCGGGTTCGCCTTGGAAATATCTTTCCAACGGCACCAACTTTGTAAAAATCCAACGATTGGATTGTCCGGAATGTTTAATTCAAATCTGAAGAAAAGCAGCGCCAGAAACGATTATATATATATATATATATATAATTATATTTAATCGAATAACGACGCTGTAGTTCGTATTTTGAAATCGAAACTTCAAACGATTGTACCGGGAGATCCGACCGTCGGATTTTCCCGAAACTAGAACCGTTGGATTCGTTTTGAAAAGATCTTTCTAATGACGTAAATTTTGTGAAGATCCAACAGTTAGATTTTTAGATATGTGTAAATCAAATCTGAAGAAAAACAGCGCCCCGGTCGCGTTATGACCCGAAGCGTCGTTTTGAATAATTGGCTATTTTAAAATAAATAAAATAGCGATAAATCATTATAAAATACCATAAACAATATGGAATGGAAATAAACTGAATTTGCTCGATTTATGTGGTATTTGATGGTTGAATGTGTTTGGAGTGAAAATTACATTAAAGAACAAAATTGATGTTGTCGAATAATTTAACCATTGAAATAAATTGATTTGAAATTCTAAATATACGTGAATTATTTGAAATGGTCGAGTTAATTCTCATTTCAAATAATTGATCGACGATAAGAAATCGAAGATGAAGACGATGGTCGAAGACCGGAGATCTTCACCTCGTTTGGATGGTAACCGAGGTCCTGATTGGGAGGCATCCCGAAATATGGATAATGAGTGGTGATCGTCCAGACGTACGTGGTGATCGACGGGTTTGCGAGGTATTTAGTGCCTCTGGTTTCGTTCAGACCTAGAACGGACTTGTAAATGGACTGTGAGTCTGACATTGGAGTTTATTCTGTGTTGATTGATTTCTGTTAAATATACATCTGTTTGGCGGCGGAGAATTTATTCTTTTGCTTAACGCCCTTCTCTGAGACGCACGAGCTCAGAGGTTGTATATCGATGGACATCAGTCGCATGGCATGAATTACCTGTGTGGCATGCTAAGATGCAGTGATCAGGGCTTCTGTTGAAAAGAAAAGTCTTGTGGTGATGATCAAAGCACCGCCTGTATGGCGTAGCTTTGTGTATAACGTGAAATCGCGAGCCTCACACCCCGGTATGAACCAGAAACGGGAGAGGACATCAGGGAGGGCCTGCGTTTCTTTCTAGCTAGGGTGGTGTCAATGACCTACCGGCCCTGACATTTATATACTTTTCACCTGTGTGGTTGTTGCTGTTGCGAGGCGCCTCGGTTTGATCGGACGATCCGGGTCCGGTGGAGTCATTCGCTGGCTCGTTTATGCCCCAAAGGGCGGGGAGACATAGTGTTCAGGCATAATAATCCACATCGGTGAACCGGCCCTGACGATCCAAGGGGCAGTTGCGGCTGTTCCTGAGACATGGGCTAGATTGTCTCGAATTCGGTAAGGACTATCTTTTGCCTTGGTTCAGGACGGAAATCCAATTTCCAAATATGACATCGTGCGACTTTGATTGTATACCTACATATGGCGACATAGTGGTATGGGGCATTAATGCCGTCTATGATTAATAGTTATGATTTGAAATTGTTTTCAAAACATATAAACACTAGCAATAATATCAAATGCCTTTGTTTTATTCGTATCAAGCATATCTTGGTCGTTATAAGGTAAAAACTCTATCCTCCGGTTTGCGTTGCATTGTGTGATGGGAACTGAGTCTTATAATGGCTTCATTTTTATAAAATGCATTGCGTTGTTTAAAAGAAAGATTTGTTTTAAAGCACCGGCAATCCAATGGAGAAAACCCGTTCCATGAAAGTGGCGTGGTCCTGTGATTAGCCGAATTATATATGTGTTGAGTAGATTTCTCATACCAGTCTCATGACTGACTCGTAGTTTGTTTCACTTTCAAACTCGGGTGTCCCTTTTTTCTACACGGGCAGCCTTGTATTCAGGTTTAGCTGGTTCTTTCTGGATAGCTGGAGCTGAAGATGGATTCTATCATTTATATCTTTTTATGCTGTTCACCTCCTATTGTACATATTTTGTTTATTTCCGCTGTAGACATTTATGTATAGCTGAACTGTATTTGCACTAAGTAAGATCCTGTATACTGTGTAACTCTGATGATTACTTTTATCCAGTATATTCTATTGTTCATTAACTGGTGTATTTATTTAATTTTGTTCTGCTATATTCTGTTTCTGTGTTATATTCCACGGATTACCCTTGCCGCCGTCAGTACGGGGTTTGGGGTCATCTCATTTGGTATCAGAGTTGTGGTTAAGCTTAGTTCTGGAATATAACATTTGAACGAACTCGTCAGAAATAGAACCAGTAGTGTTCTAGGACGGGTAACTCTATACAGATAGGATCAGTAATATCCTATATAAGTAAAGCAGATAGGAATACACCCCAGTAGACGCATTTACATTGAAATATTTGTCTCTATATTTTGAAATATCTTTTCTGTTGACCTGACACTTTGTCTGCTAATTGCAGACGCACTAGAAAATGAGTGACAGGAACAGAAGAAATAATCGTATGGCTCGACCAGCTAATGAGCCAGTTGTGCTCCCGCCGCCAGAATCCGATATAGAAGTTCTATTCAAGAGATTTCGAAATCTTGGTGGATCGCCATTCTTAGGCAAAGAGTCCATTATGGAAACACAAGCTTGGATTCGTTCTGCAGAGAAAATCTTTGAGGGTTTAAAGCTGAGAGACGATCAGAAAAGATTATTGGCGTCTTGGGCGCTCAAAGAAGAAGCTTTGTTTTGGTGGGATTCAGTTATTAAAGATAATCCAGAAGGTGATATCATCTGGGACAGATTCAAAGCGATTTTCTTAGAAAGATTTACTCCTCCCGAAGCAACCGAGAGATTATGTGACGAATTTTCTTATCTGACACAAGGTGATATGACCATCCCAGAATATCATAAGAAATTCAACGAACTTGCTCACTTTGCTCCTCATCTGATTCAAGATCCAAAGAGGAAAAATCTGAGATTTATTCATGGCCTGCAAAGGAGATATCAGAATAGTGTAATGAGGAATGTGAAGCTTCCTTTTTCTGAAATGATTTATATGGCTTATCAGTATGAAGATCTCCATAAGAAAGGAATGTTGCGCGACGAAGAAGAAGTCTGTTGTAGTGACAAAGAAGAGTCGGGAACTGATATTCCTAAAGCCAGTAAGAATCCCAGTGCCAAGAGAAAAAGGGCTAAATCTAAGAAGGAACCTGTAACGACTGCCATATGCAATAACTGCCATAAGAAAGGGAATTTGCAAGGAAATTGTAAATCCTCGAAGAAACGAATGAATGATGGATTTAATCCGGCGGAAAGCTTCAGGAAGGTAGAAAATGCAATCTCTGCCAACAGGCTGGTCATGTAAAGCAAGATTGCTGGCTATTGAAAAAGACCAAAGAAGCTCATGTAAATGAAGTAGCAGAAACGTCAGCACCCTCAGATAGTTCGGGAAGATCTGATGTTTTAGAAGGAACGCTTACTGTCAAAAACATTCCAGTCAAAGTACTGTTTGACACAGGCACGTCACGAAGCTTTATCGCAAAGAATGCCGTAAAGAAGTTGGATTTGAAGTTGAGAAAGCTCAAAGAACCAATGACTGTCCAAAATCCGGTTGGGGGCTCCATCAATCTCAATTAGATTTGTGCAGTACCTGTCTCTTTTTCCTGCTATAAATTCCGTACTATCTCTGTCGTTATGAACTTTAATGAATTCGATATTATTTTGGGATTGGATTGGCTAACCAAATATGAAGCAGAGGTTAGATGCGCGGAGAGAGTTGTTAGGGCTAAGATTAAATCAGGGAATTATATAACCATACCATGTGAAGGCCCGACTTCAAATAGAAAAGACTTCTGGGCAGCTTTGAATGTTTCTCAAGCCCAAATGGAAAATGTCCCAGAAGTCACAGAAAATATTCCTGACCTCATCAAAGATATTCCTGTCGTCAAAAACTATGCGGATGTGTTCGAAGAAGTTGTTCGCTTACCTCCGCAGAGAGAAATAGATTTCAAGATTGCTTTGATTCCGAATGCAAGGCCGGTAGTTCACGCTATTCGAAGAATATCCTTGAAAGAGAAGGAGGAATTAGACAATCAAACACGAGAGCTAGTATGGAAAGGTCTGATCAGGCCTAGTTTCTCTGATTGGGGTGCAGCAGTGGTGTTTGTCCCAAAATCTGACGGTACTCTACGGCTATGTGTGGATTATCGTGATTTAAACAAACAGACAATAAAGAACAAATATCCATTGCCGCGGATTGATGATTTGTTGGACCGATTAAATGGAGCACGGGTATGTTCACGAATGGACCTAGCTACAGGCTTCCATCAACTTCGAATTGCCGAAGAGTGTGTTCCAATGACAGCGTTCAGAGGCCCCGACTTATTCTACGAGTGGTTAGTAATGTCATTCGGCTTATGTAACGCTCCAGCTTACTTTATCGATCTGATGAACAAAGTATTCAGAGGAGTTTTGAATAAATTTGTTCTGGTTTTATTGACGATATTTTGATCTTCTCTAAATCAAAAGCCGAACATGAAAAGCATCTAGAACAGGTCCTAGAAATTCTGAGACGGAATGTATTAAAAGCCAAATTTTCCCAATGTATCTTCTAGCAAAATGAAGTAAAATTTCTAGGCCATGTCGTATCGAAAGAAGGAATCGCTGTGGATCCAAGTAAAATCATAGCTATTCAGAATTGGAAACAGCCCAGTACTCCCATTGAAGTCCGCAGTTTTCTCGGATTGGCTAGCTATTACCGGAAGTTCGTTAAAAACTTTTCGAAGATATCTGGCCACTTAACGAAGCTTACAAAGAAGCACTCTAAATTCAGATGGACTCCAGAAAATGAGGAGGCTTTTGAAGAGCTAAAGTTAAGATTAACGACAGCTCCAATGTTAACCATCATCGATGGCAACCAAGATTTAAAAGTCTGGACTGATGCTTCTAGGGAAGGCCTTGGCGCAATGTTAATGCAAAGAGGCCAAGTGATTGCTTATGCTAGCCGTCAGCTGAAGCCACACGAGAAAAACTATGTAACTCATGATCTTGAGTTATTGGCTATAGTATTCGCCTTGAAAATCTGGAGGCACTATCTTCTGGGTGAGAGATTTGAACTGTTTACAGATCACTAGTAATTAAAGTATCTGTTCACTCAGAAGGACCTGAATCTGAGGCAGCAACGTTGGCTGGAGTTTCTTGCAGCATATGACTTTGAAATTATATATACTCCAGGAAAAGCCAATGTCGTGGCCGATGTGTTAAGCCGAAAGAATGAGAGGATCGCCAGCTTTATTATCACGACTTCCTTGAATGACAAAATATCTATTCTTCAAAAGGAGGATAACTTTATTAAGGATATGATTAAAAGGATTCAGAAAGGCGAACCCTCGTGTTTTCAAATAGATAACGACGAGACCTTGAGGTTGAAAGGAAGGATTTGTGTTCCTGATATCCCAAAGTTAAAAAGGGAAGTGTTAGATGAGTGTCACAAGTCCAAGCTGAGTATCCATCTTGGTGTGGCCAAAATGTATAACGATCTCAAACGAACATTCTGGTGGAAGGCTATGAAAAGGGACGTTTCAATATACGTTAGCTGGTGCCCTACTTGCCAACTAGTCAAGAGCGACCAACAGAAACTAGCTGGATTATTACAACCGCTAGAAGTTCCTGGTTGGAAGTGGGAACATATTTCTATGGATTTCATTGATGGTCTGCTCAGAACCAGAAAAGGGAATGACAGTATTTGGGTGATCGTAGATCGCTTCACGAAGACCGCCCATTTCATACCTGTCAGATCAAATAGAACTGCTCAGAGTCTGGCGCAGATTTACTTCAGGGAATAGTTAGACTACATGGAGTGCCGCTCAGTATCGTTAGTGATAGAGATACAATATTCACTAGCAAATTCTGGGAAGCATTTCAAGTCGAGCTGGGAACGAAGTTGAACTTAAGCACCGCTTATCATCCTCAGATAGACGGTCAGACTGAGAGGGTGAATCGTATTTTGGAAGATCTATTGCGGGCTTGTGTTATAGATTTCGGTGGATCCTGGGAAGACCATCTGCATCTGGCTGAATTCTCTTATAACAACAGCTACCAGGCGAGTCTGACAATGTCGCCATTCGAAGCATTGTATGGTAGACCGTGCCGATCTCCTGCTTGTTGGATCGAACCCGGTAATAGACTTGTGTTGGGCCCTGATATGATCCGAGAAGCCGCCGACAAAGTCGATTTCATTAAGAAGCGATTACTTGCCGCTCAAAGCCGACAAAAGAGCTATGCCGATAGAAGAAGAAGAGATATATCCTTTGCGGTTGGCGACTATGTATATTTGAAAGTATCGCCGATGAGAGGAGTTATCCGGTTCGGTAAAACTGGAAAGTTGGCACCCAAATTCATTGGTCCATTTCCTATTCTGGAACGGATCGGAACTCTCGCTTATAGGGTTAAATTGCGTTATTGGTTGCCTGGAGTTCATGATGTATTTCATATATCTCAACTTCGGAAACACGTTCATGATCCAGACTTGATCATGGAAGAAGCAGCTCAACAGGATATTGAAATTACCCCAGAATTAGCTGTGAGAAGAGAGCCGCTAAAGATAATAGGCAAAGAAACCAAAGAGCTGAGGAACAAGAAGGTTCACTTAGTCAAAGTGCAATGGAGTGGAGATCCGCGAGATTGTACTTGGAAAACTGAGGAGAGCATTCAGAAAGCCTATCCCAGATGCTGAATAGATATCTCTGATTGACTCCGGTGCAAGGTACATTTACCATACTTTGCACTACCATTTAATTCTCTATTCTGTTGCTATTTTCTTCCCATGGATGTGCACTATTTATTCTATACTCTGAATGATTTTTAAGGGAATATAGGATTTGATTAGTATATTTTTGGAAGGTTAAAAACAAATTGGTTGTTGTGTTGTGTGATTGTAAATTTATCAAACCACTTTCGACTTTGTTCCTTTTCGGGGACGAAAAGTTTTAAGTGGGGGAGATTGTAATGACCCAGAAAATCTGAACCAATTTAAAATTTTTAAATTGGCTAAAATAATGGATTTTAAATATTTAAAATAAATATTTTAAATAATGTCAATGAAAACTGAGTTTGAATCGACAATTGAAAACGAATATAATTAGTTATAACTATAAACAAGGCCTGAAATGGCGCTGCAGTTTCAAAAATTGAATTCAAACTTTGTAGGACTGTACCGGGTGCAAAACAAAACGGATTTTAGTGAAACCAAAAATATTTAAATCTGTTAGTGAATACCTTTCTAATGAAGCAGAAAAATCGAAATTTCATAGCGGAAAGCAAAAGTTATGGCCAATGAATTTTCAGAAGGGTCGATATGGAATTTATATAGCCCGTGAAAATGGCCATTTTGCATATGACCTCGGAATTCGACGAAACCACTTTTGTTGGATCCGGGATGTGAAGTTATTGCTAGGTTTCAGATTTCGTAATTTTTGAAGCTAGTATGTGAGCGTGGCAAAGGAAAATGTGTTTTGGTCAATTACAGTTAAATTGGATCGACCAGAAATGGCCCCTTTTGCAAACAGTCTCAGAATTCGACGAAACTAGTTTTGCTGGGACCGTATCGTCAAAACATAGCTAGATTTATTTTTCTGGAGTTTTTCAAATCAGTTTGTGGCCCTGGTAAATTGAAATGTACGTTCAAATTTAATATTGAATGTTATATATTTTAATTTGAAGGAAAACTGGCTGAAACAGTCGAATGGGCCTACGAAACATATCCCATTGTGTTCGGAATGGGGGTAAAACGCTAGGGACGACAGTCGTTAGGTTTGGATTGGGGTTCGCGAGAGGCAAGGGGTATTTTCGGATTTTTAAACTTTATAAAAAAAACTACTTGTCCACGTCAGACCCCCCCCCCCCCCCCCGCTTCTCTCTCCCCGATCACGATTTACGGCGGAAAACCGCCCGTGCCTTCTCTCCTCCGTTACTCCTCCTACAAGCAAAATTACGCCTTCCTCCTATTGAAGATTTTGAAGAGCACGAGAAGATCTTCAAATCCATATATAGTTTGGATTTTTTCATTGTGTGGATTGGAAGAACCGACGTCACAAAGTTCAGCACTTCGAACCGCCGCCGCGTCCTCCTCCCTGCGTCAAAGTGGGCCCCACCTACCTCCGCCTGAGCGTCGTTCCAAGCACTACAAGGTGGTGTACTCTGATCGTCTCCAAGTTGCACGAATCAAAAGAAAAATTAAAACCTAGTTTTGAAGAAATCAAGCAGGTATCGGCTATTTAATTAAAAATTGATTTTAACAGTTTAAAACCAGTGCAAAGTTTGAAAAATCATATCTTTTTGCTATGTTAACGAAATTCGATGAAACAGGAAACATCGTGACCGTGTGGACGTCTTCCACATTTTAGAAGAGACCGCGTATTTTTATGAGCCTTCTGCTATTTTTGGTGGAGCGGAACTCAATGTGAGATTTCTGATTTATATACGATATGGTAAACGACGATGTATAAATTATATAGTCGATGTATGAGTTATATAAGCGTTGTACACCTCATGTATAAGCGTTGTATAAGTTGTACGTTCGATGTATAAGTTATGTATGCATTGTAAAAATTATATATGTGTTGAAATAAATGTGAATTGCTATATAAATATATATATATATATACGCCCCTCGTCCACAAACCATGGACGATATTTATTGATTGTGATTGGTGTGAAAATTGATTGATAGCGAATGGTTGTTTGGGATTGTTTGTGATTGATATTGATTGATTGTGGTTGAAAAATACCCGTTTGTGGTTGAGAAATATTTGGTTGAAACCACATAGGATTAGTTTGTGGAAATGAAATAAATATATACATGCCGCCTGCGTGCGAACTAGATGCATGATCCCCATTGTCAAAAACTGCGAGGTTTTAAGGTAGAGCGAGAAGCCGTACTAGGGACGGTCCCGGTTTTAACTACCCTGCCGTTATGCTGCCGAAATTTTGAATAATATTCATGTGTTTGAATTATTTTCATTTGCCGAAACTATATTTATTCATTGTATAGAAAACCTTCGTGTGTTGAATCGATATTCATTCGTTGATTATAAATTCATGTGTTGAATGGTATTCGCGTTTCAAATATAAAAATCACATTTGTATCTATATATAGAAACTATAGAAAACCTTCATGTATTGAATCGATATTCATTCTTTGATTAGAAATTCATGTGTTGAATGGTATTCATATTTTGAAATAAATTGTTTTATAATAAAAATCACCTTTTTATCATCTATATGGACTATGTAAAATAATCTCGTTTTAAAAGAAATTGTTTTATAATAAAAATCCCCTTTTATCATCTATATAAACTATATAAAATAATAGTGTTTTGAAATGAATTGTTTTACAATAAAAATCACATTTTTATTATATACACGAATTGTTGAAGTGTGAAGTGTTAAAAATAGCCACTCGTTCAAATAAATATATATGAGTTGAAATATTCATCAATTAGCTGATGATATGATTTTTGCCTATACATGTAACATTAGAATGAATGGTGTTTTTAAACCAAATGGAATCAAATATGAAGTTGAATAGAAAATGATAAATGATAAGAACTGTATATATGTACATGCATATTTGTTGAACAGGTTATAGCAAAGGGGCTAGAGAAGAGGAATAAAATTTTGTGCCCGACAAATAGGTACACATTTACTGTTTTGTTTGGGTGATGATTTTATGAGCCTATTGGGTAGCCGCTTGGATTTTTCTTTTTCTTTTTGACATGAGACGCCCGTGTGGCTATTTGGGAATTTTCCCAGCCCCTCCCGTACAAAGGAGGTTATGGAGAAATTTTCCAAAATTTAAAGGCGTTAGTGAAATATTTGAAGTGAAAACGATACAGGAATTTTTGAATGAACTATATTTATATAAATATATAAATATAAATAAAATTAAAACGAAACGTGGCCGTGCATTTCACATTTTGAAACCGAAACTTCAAACGATTATACCGGGAGATCCGACAATCGAATTTTCCCGAAACCGCAACCGTCGGGTTCGCCTTGGAAATATCTTTCCAACGGCACCAACTTTGTAAAAATCCAACGGTTGGATTGTCTGGAATGTTTAATTCAAATCTGAAGAAAAGCAGCACCAGAAACGATTATATATATATATAATTATATTTAATCGAATAACGACGCTGCAGTTCGTATTTTGAAATCGAAACTTCAACCGATTGTACCGGGAGATCCGACCGTCGGATTTTCCCGAAACTGGAACCGTTGGATTCGGTTTGAAAAGATCTTTCTAATGACGTAAATTTTGTGAAGATCCAACGGTTAGATTTTTAGATATGTGTAAATCAAATCTGAAGAAAAACAGCGTCATGGTCGCGTTATGGCCCGAAGCGTCGTTTCGAATAATTGGCTATTTTAAAATAAATAAAATAGCGATAAATCGTTATAAAATACCATAAACAATATGGAATGGAAACAAATTGAATTTTCTCGATTTATGTGGTATTTGATGGTTGAATGTGTTTGGAGTGAAAATTACATTAAAAAACAAAATTGATGTTGTCGAATAATTTAACCATTGAAATAAATTGATTTGAAATTCTAAATATACGTGAATTATTTGAAATGGCCGAGTTAATTCTCATTTCAAATAACTGATCGACGATAAGAAATCGAAGATGAAGACGATGGTCGAAGACCGGAGATCTTCACCTCGTTTGGATGGTAACCGAGGTCCTGATTGGGAGGCATCCCGAAATATGGATAATGAGTGGTGATCGTCCAGACGTACGTGGTGATCGATGGGTTTGCGAGGTATTTAGTGCCTCCGGTTTCGTTCAGACCCAGAACGAACTTGTAAATGGACTGTGTGTCTGACATTGGAGTTTATTCTGTGTTGATTGATTTCTGTTAAATATACATCTGTTTGGCGGCGGAGAATTTATTCTTTTGCTTAATGCCCTTCTCTGAGACGCACGAGCTCAGAGGTTGTATATCGATGGACATCAGTCGCATGGCATGAATTGCCTGTGTGGCATGCTAAGATGCAGTGATCAGGGCTTCTGTTGAAAAGCAAAGTCTTGTGGTGATGATCAAAGCAACGCCTGTGTGGCATAGCTTTGTGTATAACGTGAAATCGCGAGCCTCAAACCCCGGTATGAACCAGAAACGGGAGAGGACATCAGGGAGGGCCTGCGTTTCTTTCTATCTAGGGTGGTGTCAGTGACCTACCGGCCTTGACATTTATATACTTTTTACCTGTGTGGTTGTTGCTGTTGCGAGGCGCCTCGGTTTGATCGGACGATCCGGGTCCGGTTGAGTCATTCGTTGGCTCGTTTACGCCCTAAAGGGCGGGGAGACGTAGTGTTCAGGCATAATAATCCACATCGGTGGACCGGCCCTGACTATCCAAGGGGCAGTTGCGGTTGTTCCTGAGACATGGGCTAGATTGTCTTGAATTCGGTAAGGACTATCTTTTGCCTTGGTTCAGGACGGAAATCCAATTTCCAAATACGACATCGTGCAACTTTGATTGTATACCTACATATGGCGACATAGTGGTATGGGGCATTAATGCCGTCTATGATTGATAGTTATGATTTGAAATTGTTTTCAAAACATATAAACACTAGCAATAATATCAAATGCCTTTGTTTTATTCGTATCAAGCATTCTTGGCCGTTATAAGGTAAAAACTCTATCCTCCGGTTTGCGTTGCATTGTGTGATGGGAACTAAGTCTTATAATGACTTCATTTTTATAAAATGCATTGCGTTGTTTAAAAGAAAGATTTGTTTTAAAGCACGGGCAATCCAATGGAGAAAACCCATTCCACGAAAGTGGCGTGGTCCTGTGATTAGCCGAATTATATATGTGTTGAGTAGATTTCTCATACCAGTCCCATGACTGACTCGTAGTTTGTTTCACTTTCAAACTCGGGTGCCCCTTTTTTCTACACGGGCAGCCTTGTATTCAGGTTTAGCTGGTTCTTTCTGGATAGCTGGAGCTGAAGATGGATTCTATCATTTATATCTTTTTATGCTGTTCAGCTCCTATTGTACATATTTTGTTTATTTCCGATGTAGACATTTATGTATAGCTGAACTGTATTTGTACTAAGTAAGATCCTGTATACTATGTAACTCTGATGATTACTTTTATCCAGTATATTCTATTGTTCATTATCTGGTGTATTTATTTAATTTTGTTCTGCTATATTCTGTTTTTGTGTTATATTCCACGGATTACCCTTGCCGCCGTCAGTACGGGGTTTGGGGTCATCTCAAGAAGACTTTTATAAACATCATAATAATGTTACATCAGAGTACAAAATATCAGAGTACATCGAATATAATACAGCGGAAGATTAATTTACAATGAATACAATAGAGTGCAGCAGAAACGAATAAACTATAACAGCGGAAGACTATCAATGCTCTGGACACAGCTTTAAGCTTCAATCCAGAATCCTGCTCAATAAACAAGTATCTGCAAAACAAGCCACTCGACTGTCCGTGTGGAAAAGAGGGCATCCGAGTTTGCAAAGTGAAACAAACTATGAGCCAGTCACGGGACTGGTATGAGAAATCTTACTTAGCCTATTAAATAATAAGGCTAATCACAGGACCATGCCGCTAACGCGGAACGGGTTTACTGCTTTGGATTGCCAGTGCATAAATAAAGTAAATCGTTGAAAACAACGCAATGCTTTTTAGAAATATGAAACCATTATAAGACTCAAGTCCCATCACATAATGCAACGCAAACCAATGGATAGAGTTTTACCTTATAATGATCAAAAATGCTTGATACGATAAAACGGATTTGATATTATTATTAGTGTCTATATGTTTTCATAAACATTTCAATCATAATGTATCAATCATAGACGGCATAGCTACCATATACTATGTCGCCATACTAGTTTTACAATAAAAACCATACGGGTCGTATTGGAAGTTGGATTTCCATCATGAACCAAAGCAAGGGATCATCCTTACCGAATTCGAGACAATCTAGCCCATGTCTCGGGCTCAGTCGCAACTACACCTAGGAGCGCCAGGGCCGGTCCACAAATATGTTAGTTAATTAGTAATGCCTGAACAATACATCTCCCCGCCCTATGGGGTATAAATAAAGAGCCACTAGGGACTCAAATCTGAGGTACCTCGCATTCCATCATCCACATAGGTAAAGATATTTAGGCTTGTAAAATCCAGACACCACTTCTATCTAGAAAGAAACGCATGTTCTCCCTGGGGTCCTTCTCCCGTTTCTGGTTCATACTAGGGTATGAGCCCTGTGAAGTATCGCTACACAAAGCTATGCTAAATAAAGTTGTGCTTTGATCATCAACCACAAGGCTCTGCTTTTCAACAAAAGTCTTGATCATTTGCATCTTACCATGCCATATTGTCAATCCATGCCATACCATTGATTTCTGCCAATATATAACCTCTCAGCTCGTATGTCTCAGAGAAGGGTGTTAAGCAAGAGAATAAATTCTTTTCTACCAAAGATATATATATTTAGCAGAGATCAACGAATAAAGCATAAAGGAATACAACATCAGACATACCATCTATTTACAAGTTCGTTCTGGGTTTGAACGAAACCGGAGGCACCTTATTCCTCGTCCCTTATGTCCAATACAGGAGAGAGGTCCTCGCATATCCGGTCAATTTCCAAGTACGTCTAGATGATCTCCACTTATTACCTTGTCTTGGGATGCCTCCCAATCAAGACATCAGTAATCATCCAAACGATGTGAAGACATCTGGTCTTCAACCACCGTCTTCATCTTTGACTTTTAATCGTCGTAGTAATTATTTAGAATGAGTTAAACCAGGTCTTTCCGAATAACTCGCGTATTTTATTATCAATAATTAAGTGCTATAGAAATACATCATGCGCCTCATTCCAATTCAGAATATTCTTTTAATAAAATATTCACATTATTAGGGAAAGGTTCACATTAATTTCATCAAAGGTAAATTCTTTTAAATTTATTCTTTGAACTTCTTTTTAAAGATTCATTAAAACTCCAATTTGGTTTTAATATCAAAAATCATTACTTTATGATTATTCAACTTTAAGAAATTAACCTTGTCTTTAACTGGGTTAAAGAACCAAATATCATTTAAAAGACAGCTCACAATAAACTCAAAATCATCTTCCATTAAATATGGAATTTTCACAAAAATCAAGTCAACATATAATCGATATAAATTTCCATATCAGACTAATAATATAAATGGAATAACGACAATGCCTTTTAAATTCCATATATAATAACGATCTTCTTTTACAGAAGCTCTTTTCGATTATTATTCAATCGAATTCCATTTAACTCCAATTTAATATATAAAATTGGAAAACCTTACTTTGGAAAATTTCCATTAAATCTGAATAAAAGATTTATAAACTCCGAATTATATTTTCTACTGTTAATTGGGTTAAAGAACAAATATCGTTTAAAACACAGTTCACAATAAACCCAATTCACATTTCATTTTATTCCAGTTACTAAATATAATTGGAAACTCAAATAATCTTAATTAAAAGATTTATTCTTTTCTCGACTGGGTTTAAGTACAGTGTTATTGAAGACACCGTTCACGACAACCCAAAATCCAATTCTTTTAATCAATTCCCATTAAATATTAATTCATTGGAAAACTTCACTAAATCTTAAATAAAAGATTTATTATGGTTAATAACTAGATCATTTCATTAAAAATATTTTTTTATCTTTACAAAATTGGAATTTTTCATCCAATTTTTTTTCAAATCATTTATTATGAATTTACATAATTTTTCCATAATTTTCTTAAGGCAATTTCAGTCGATTTCCATAAACGGTCACCGAACTGCACTTACAACGACCTTTTCTAAAATTGATTTGGACATAACTCCAAATCTAACCATTAGATTTCAAAACTCTTATATTTATTGGAAAACTCTTCTCAATACGAACCCAATGGTTCCGGTTTTAGGAGAATCCGATGGTCGGATCAACTGTTATATCAATTTGAAGTTAATGGTTGAAATTCGCGAACGGTCGCTGCGCGGAGCGTTCTATTCAGGCCATTATATATATATATATATATATATATATATATATATATATATCGTCGATTTCTATTTAAAAAGTATTTATAAAATATTTATAAATTCAATTTAAAACGATTCCAACTTCTTTTTCAATTTTAATTCAAAATTGAATATTTTATATTTTATCATATTAAAATATTAATATTTTCAAAACATTAAATTTGAAATCACTACTTTTCGATATTCATTATAAAATGAAATAAATCGATCGTTAAACCCGTTCGGGTTAAAAATGGCGTTTCTATACTTAGCCTGGCTTCATATTTTTATATTTTTGTGTCCATCCAAAAATGGACGTAAAACTCATAATTTTATTCTTCATTAAATTTATTTTAAAATATTCTTTATTTTAAAATATTCTTTATTTAAAAGATTCTTTACTTTAAAATATTCTTTATATAGAAATGTTCTTTATTTTGAAATATTCTTATATAAAAGATATTCTGAATCGGAATGTGACTCAATCAATTACCATATAAATTCAGTTATATGGATTTCATACCTCGCATGTATATAACAAAAATGATAAATAATCAATAAACAATCCATTCACATCCAGAGTGAAATTTATAACTATGTGAGCATTATAATAAATAAATAGCGCTCGTCACAGATAGTCAATCCATCGATTGACAATTAATTAAATATTGGGACTAGTGTATGTCAAATATCACCCCAATACCCGTGTGGGGTTTTCAAACAACAACAGTTTACATAAATAAATCATTGGTTAGTAGATTTAACCAATTATAATTTAGTTTGAACTATTTTCTATATAACAAATTTTCAATGTTGAAATTATAAATGGATATTTATAATTTAATTTTACTATCACATTAATGTTAACATTATTTTTAATCCGTTATACATTTCAACATCACAAACACATATTTCAAGACATGATTCTTCTTATTTAACAAAACGTATTCTAACAAGATGACATTTCTATTTGACAAAACATATTCTAACTAAACAATATTTTTATTAAACGAAAACATATTCTAACTAAATGACATATATATTTACAAAATATGTTTTCTAACATAAATGGCATATTTATTTGCAAACATTTTTCTATGTATTCCAATGACAAATAAAAGAATAATTTATTTGCATACATTTATATGTTTTCTAATAACAAATAAAAAGAGATTTTTATTTGCATAACATATTTCAATGTATTCTTATGACAAACAAAAGAATAATTTATTTGTATAACAATTACAATGTCTCTAATTACAAATAAAAGAATATTTTATTTGCATACCTGTTTTCTACTTTTCTACTGTCAAATAAAAAGAAGTATTTTATTTGCATATGTTCTATGTCGCTAATGACAGATAAAAAGATAATGTTTATCTACATAACATGTGCTATAATTCATATGACAAAATAAAAAGTTAACTTTGTCTACATAACATGTTCTATAATTCTAATGACAATGACAAAATTAAAAGGTGATTTTGTTTACATACCATTTCTATGTCCGTATATGACAAATAAAAGATAATTTTTATTTGCAACAATTCCAATATTTAACATGACAAATAAAAATGAAATATTTTTATTTGTATACACTTTTATTTTTACATGACAAATAAAAATAAATGTTTTTATATGTATAAAATTCCAATACGTAACACGACAAATGAAAATGAAATATTTTTATTTGTATACAACTAACTCTATTTCAACAAAACAATTAAAAATGATATTTTATTTTATTGACCATTTATTTTAACAAAATGAATAAAAGTGATAATTTCATTTTGTTAACTATTCTATTTTAACAAAAAAAATGATATTTTAGTTTTAACACAAATCTATTTGACAAAAAAATATAATTTTTGTTTTAACACAAATCTATTTAACAAAAATGTAATTTTTGTTTTAACTCAAATCTACTTAACAAAAAGGATAATTTTGTTTTAAATAATTCTATTTAACAAAAAGGATAATTTTTGTTTCAACTATTCTCTTTAACAAAAATGATAGTTTTGTTTTAACACTTTTCTATCTAACAAAATGATAATTTTGTTTTAACACTTTTCTATCTAACAAAAATGACAATTTTGTTTTAACACTTTTCTATCTAACAAATGATAATTTTGTTTTAACACTTTTCTATCTAAATGATAATTTTGTTTTAACACTTTTCTATCTAACAAAAATGATAATTTTATTTTAACACTTTTCTATCTAACAAAAATGATAATTTTGTTTCAACACTTGACATTTTCTAATCAAAATGTTAGTTTTTATTTTGACATAACATTATCTAACAAAATGTTATTTTTATTTTATCAAAACATATCCAACCAAAATGACATATTATTTTACAAGAAAATATAATTCAGCAAATCAAAACAACCACCATCAGTCAATCAATCTAAATTTATACGGTGCCTATATTTAATATTACAATCACAATCAATATGAATATATATATATATATATATATATATATATATATATTTCCATATATATATATATAATTTTAATTTTAAATCGAGAAATCTCACATCGATTTTTTCATCTGAATTTCCTACGTGCTTCGTTTCAGTTTTGGTCTTTTCCATGTTGTAGATATCGTTGAGACGATTCCAACGGAACTGAATTCATCTGATTCTGTGTCTGTTTGAATGAGTTACGGGTTTTAAAAGATTTGATAACATTAATAAAATATTTAATTAATTAACTTAATTATAATCACTAATTACATTCTTAAGAAAAATCTGGGCCGCCTAATCCCTTAACTCATCGTCTTCCTCCTGTATTGCCAAACCCATCGTCGCCTCATTCTCTCTCCATATCGCAAGCACCTCCGGCCCCCTGACACCCATCAGCCACCGTCACCGTGAAGCCGACCAAGCCACCATCCACCGCCCTTGACACCACCGAACTCGATGGGCCCCTTCGCTTGAAAATTTGCCACAAAGTCACAGTGTTCACGCTTAAAATTTGAGATCCACAATCCATTAAAATCGATCACATCCGTTCATAACGAACATCTCACTTAGCTCTTCGAGTTTAGTATCGGAAGTATTGGGAATTTGTTCAAGAATTGGACGAGATTTGAAGAAGAAGTCCAAAGTTTCTTAGCCATCGAAACTGTGAATAGCGGCTAACTTGTGTGGATTAGGGTTTGGATTAGTTGGGGTATTTATAGGAAATATATTTTAATATTTATTTAAGGTTTAATTCCAATTTTTATTTGTTTATCACTGTTAACTCCAAATCAAACCCAACGATTGTTTCCCCTAGCTAAATACCCCCGTTACAGATACAATGGAATATGTTTCATAACCCAATTCGGTTGTTACAATTAGTTTTTATCGAAATCAAAATATAAATCAATATTTATTAAATTTGAACGTACATTTTAATTTACCGAGGCCACAAACTGACTCCAAAAATTCCAGAAAATAAATCTAGCTATGTTTTGACGATACGGTCCGAACAAAAGTAATTTCGTCGAATTTGGAGACCGTTTGAAAAATGGTCATTTTCTGGTCGATCCAATTTGACTAAATTGACAAAACACGTTTTCTTTTGCCACTCTCACATATTAATTCCAAAAATTATAAAAATTGTAATCTTGCAATAATTTGACATTCCGGATCCAACCAAAGGGTTTCTTCGAAAACGGAGGTCGTTTGTAAAATGGCTATATTTTATATTAAAAAATATATAAAAATTCCATAGTGACTATTCTGAATATTTAACTGGCCATAACTTTTGATTCCGGTTATGAAATTTCAATTTTTCGGATTCGTTGGAAAGATATTTTTAAACAAATTTAAATATTTTTGGTTTTACTAAAATCCAATTTATTTTGAATCTTGTACATTCAGTCAAAGTTCAAATTCAAATTTTCAAACTACCGCGCTATTTCTAAGTCCTTTTATAATTAAATTAAAAAATTTCATTCTAATCTCAATTTAAATAAATTTTTAATCATTATTATTTAAAATAAATTATATTAAACTTTCAAAATCCATTAAAATTTCTAAAATAAAATTTTTAAATTGGTTCCAAAATTCCGGGTTGTTACATTACAAGTCACTAGAATTGTCCATTACACGTATTTCTTCTCCATATTGGTGTCTTTCTCACCTTAATGCCCGATTTAGGGATGACAATGTAATTTTGGGTGTGAAATTGTTGATTACTATGTATTTGTAGTTGGTAATAGTTCATTACTTGATTATGATCAATTTAAATTACTTGAAATGGTTGATTAATGCTTAATTCATATTGAAATCCAAAATCTAATTCATAGTTATTGACTGGTATGTAGGTTAACTAGTGTAAACGATTGTTTGTTATCGGTTAGATCATTTTTAGTGCTAATATGTGTAGCCGAATTGTGGATATATTAATTATATATCTTATTGTCAAACAAAATTAGTTTATGTTAATTAGTTAGTGTACTTTAATTATAAATGTTAATTATAAGATTCTATTTAATATTATAAATAAATTGTTTATAATTAGCTATCAAGTGATTTACAGGAAATCATGAGCTCCTAGGCTAGGTACAACAGATCATAGAAGCGGGTGGACATTACACAACTAGAGGCTTAGCTAGGTAGTAGAGCTTTAAGGTCGCTGGGACACTAGACTTACAACTATGTTAGAGTTCTGGTCGCAACATACACAGCTAAGCCTGAGTTTTTCCGGGGTCTACAGTTGATGAGGATGATGAGTAGTTATTCGACATTTTTGTTTCCTTTGTTAGATATTTGACATAGTTTCTTTGTGTATATTTAGTGGATTTAAACTTGTATTGTTTGAGGATGATTGATGGACATATGGATGTTTGATATTTGTTTTAGTTGACGGACAAGTGGGTTTGACTGCGTGATTGTTTTGTTTGGTAGATTATTGATGTATATAAGGAACTTTTTTAATATAAAGTTTTCTATGTGTGATGCATATGATATTATGCTATATGGAATTGGGCTTGTATACATTGTATAAGATGTGGATAAAGATATGACAATGGGCAAGTGGGTTGCGTGATTGTTTTGTTTGTGGATTATCGATGCCAATATGGAATTTTTTAATATAAAATTGGCTATGTGTGATATATACGATAGTATGTTATATGGAATTGTGTTTGTCTACATTGTATAAGATGTTGATAAAGATATGACAATGGATGTGCGGTTTGATTATCGATAAACATGCAAAAAAATAAAATAATTTTTTTTTTTGAGTTAGCGGCGGCTAGCGATGACTTATTAGTTATGTTTGATGACTAATCTTTTCATAACGACCCATGATAAAGATGACAATCTTTTACAATTAATGTTTTGCCAATTATAATTAACAATTTGTAATTCTACCACAAAAAATGTCACCACATTGGGTAGCAACTCAGATCAAACCACTTGAAAGTGTACTGAATGTAACATAAATTCTAGTGTTTTATTGAAATCCAGCTAACCGTTGTGAACGCTATGCCAGTCGGAACTTGATGTCTTTTAAATTGAATCCTCGATAACTATTGTGGCATTAATGTCAAAATCAAAAAATGCCATATAATGATAGAAGTGAGAATTAAATGTGTTTTTAATGTTGGATGATGTTGGCGTGGAAGGTGAAGAGACTGAAGATTGATGGTATTTGAAGGTTAGAAAGGAAAGAGAGCCGTTGCAATTAACAATTATAGAGTATGTAAACGTGTCACATGTTAAAACGTCGCCTAAAGAAACAAGTGTCTCTCTTGGCATTTGTTTTTAGATGTTGTTTCAATAGATGCCCAAACGCATTAAGACGTCTAAACGTTTTGACTGAGCCGTTACCTTTACATTTTCATAACCATGTTTTAGAGCAATTCGGGATTACATGTAGGGCTGTTACGGTTGAACCGTCAAACCGTACTAACCTTTACATGGTTACTGTCTACTACGGTAACGGTGACGGTAACGGCTGTGGATTTTGATAACCGCGGTAAATCATACCAATTACCGCTAGGTCCGGCCCAGAGGACAGCCCACCAAGCCGTCGGGCTGGGGCAGCTCAGTGGGCTGGGGCAATATTTAGTAATTTTATATCTGTCTGAATAATTCATATAAAAATAAATCCAGTTGTTCATGAAATACTTTGTAGTTGAGCCGTAAGCATGTGGGAATTAGCCATGCAGGCGTGGGATCGAAACTGGCTTGCTACTCCTTAATATTGGCCTTCTGTTGGGTGTTTTTCCTCACGTTTTCCCACAGAACTGGGCCGAGTTTTATTGCACAACCTGGTAAGTGGGCTTGGGCAGTAAATCTGTAGGGCCGGCTCTGATTACCACACATGATATTTTTGTAGTATTTTGATTAAAAAAATGTTTTTTTAATAACTTATGCTAGAGAAATAACATATGTATAAATTGTTTGCGTTTTTATTTATAAACAACATGCACATGGATGATTTGTTTTATAGATAAACAAACTAATTCTTAAAAAAAAAAAGTTAGAACTTAAATTATTTATGGATAACAATGTAAATTTACTGTAATGGTTGCGGTAACAGTTAGACAATTATATAATTTGTTAACCGTCAACAAAAGTTGTGGTTATGGTTGACGGTAAAATTAACGGTTGTGGTAAGCGTAACACGCCTAGTTACATGATATCATAAAATGTGAATTGGTGATCCCCTGCATTATATCATAACAATAAAACAAAGAGATTTGCCATAAGATGACAAGCCCTGATTAACGAGACCTGAAAAAAATTTCCTTCTAATTTTTATATTAGTACAGATATCAAACTTCAACTTTGAACAAAAATTATCAACTACTTCAACTAAAATTTTAGTATAGCCAGTTATATTATTTTTTGATGTCCATGAGGACGCTGTATATGTACGGATATCAATATATTATATCTTGAAAATCAATACGTATAACATAATCCCTTGCTAATTAACTGGATAACCAAAAAATGAGTAACATACCATGATTATACATACATGCGTGGATGCCAATATATCATATTTTAAAAAACAAAAACCCTTGTTATAGTAATCATTAAGTGGATAACTAAGCATTCAGTAACATACCAAAATTATACATATATGCATAGATACCAATGTATCATATCTTGAAAATCAATATGTATATCATGAGCCCATATAGACAGTACTAACTAATTACCTGGATAACTAGGAATTCATTAACATATACCATAGTTATACATATATGCATAGGTACCAATGTATAATATCTTAAAAATCAGTATGTACTATAACATGAACCCATATATAGTACCAACTAATTAACTGAATAACTAGGAATTCATTAACATACCATAGTTATACATATATGCATGAATCAATCTTTTCTTTAGAAAAAAAATCCTTGCATACAGACATTAAAATCAATAATTATTAAGTCTTAAAAAGAAACCCTATATAAGTAAAACCAAATCACTCTCTTCACTACAGCAAAAACAAAAACAAAATAAATAGCTTTTCTATGAGATGGCAAGCCTACATATGAAAGCCATTATCCTTTCCCTTCTAGTTTTTACAATCTTACAAATCACAACCCATAATGTTGATGCCGTTTTCTGCAATGGAAGTTGCGAAAAACTGAAGAAGTGCAACGAGTTCATGAAGTATCGCAACCGAAAAGCTCCATCAGCTGAATGTTGCAGTGCTTATGCTGGGATCGATATGGCGTGCTGCTGCAAATACATCCCAAAGAACACATGGGAAACTTACAGCATTCATAATCTTGCTCGTGTTTCGATCACATGTGGACATCCTTTGATAAAAGTTACTAAGACGTGTGGAAGTAAGTGTCCTATACTTTGTTTGTTACAGTTCATGAATATGTATCCTTTTTTCATTAGATTATTTTTGTTTAATTCTTATATACGTTGGTGTTTCTTTTTCCAGCTAAGGAAGTTCCGGACGAATTTAACTGGATGTGGCCACCACCGGCTAACTATGTTGGACATTGATGAATTCCTGCTTGATTGAATAAGTCTTCTTAATGTTTTCATATTTGAATAAAACAGTAATCTGACTCAATCATTACCATTATAATCTATCTTGTTTTAAGTTTCGCTTGCTTTCTTCTAGTAATGTGTGAATGTTGCAAGTAGTAGTACTTTTCTCTTTAGATTCAGCAATGTAATAGAAAAAACAATACCCGATTAATTGAGAAAAATGTTAACCAACTTGAAAACGAAAAAAAAAATTGTTCAAGTCAGCGATTACAACATTATACCAAAGGATCAACCCTCAAGCCGTTGACAAAAAAACTTGAGAAAACGCTCTTTAGAGATTTTGACTAGCGATCATTCTCAGCATTACATAATTCTGAAAGCTTTAAATTTTCTTAATGAGGTTATGATGATTCATTCATGATTGGGTTGCGGGGCTGTAGATCCTAGTGTGGATAAGTTAGTGAAGACCAATCCCATCAAGAAAAATGAAAGCATTTGTTCTGAGAAAAGGAGTATTATTTAGTTTAAAACAAAGTTTTGTATTTCGCATTTTCAAAATCAGAGTATACTACCCAATCCCACAATGGAAACAGAGGTTTAAAAAAAATAAAAAAAAAATAAACACACACACACACACCATATATTTTTAACAAACAGAAAAAAGCCATTTTTAATTTATATGTTTAAACTTAAAATCACCATTTTCTGCTCGCTTCCACTGTACCTGTAAAATTTTCAAACTTAACGCTAATTTAATTATTTGTTTCTATAAATTTACGAATTTCTGACCTTTTGCTGCTAGTTCCAGCTTTTCCTAGGTTCTAAATATTATGATCATGCTACAGATTTAACTTGTAAAAGTGGCATAAATATTAACAGAGGAAGAGAAGTTTTTTGTGAAGTTAATTCATATGACTATTCAACTTATACTTGGAACTTCTATAGCTTATCACCTATGTGCATCAAAATAAAATGATAATCAAAATGGTCAATCCCATCAAATTTTAAATACGAACCGTTTCCATGTCACTCTAATAGACAGAGATTTAGAAAATGAACAATAAGTTCATATTTTTTAGCTATATTAAGAAATTTTTTTCACACGCTTGGATATGCAGTAATCCACCCAGAATGGGCTAAATCGTAATTTGCAAAAGACCCACCGAAAGTTAAAACCGCTCTAAATACGTCGTTGGTTTCTATAATAATAAACTTAACATAACTAAGTCATAACAAAATCAAAATGCACAGTATGAATGGAAAAAATATAATAATGAATAGGATGTACCATTTCATAAAACCATAATACTGAAAACATAACCACCACAATGTCATAAATGCTAAGTCATAGGTACAACATCATACTAAATGTCCTACAAAAAGATAATAATAAAGTAAGGTAGCTGGCAACATCGTCAAGTCCATCATCACCAAGCTTGCATCTGAAGACCATCTTACCTAACCTGTATTGTGAAGAGGAGGGGGTCAGAACAACAAATTCTGATGAATAAATTCTTTAAGTATAAACCTTTGTACCTACATTTGACAGTACAAAAACTATCAAGGATATGCCTAGATGGTAACACACACACACACACATATATATATATATACACACACACACATGTGTGTGTGTGTGTGTGTGTGTGTGTGTGTATATATATATATATATATAGTAGTCTATATATTTGAAAGAAGGCGGACCATATAATCAATTAATATTATATATATATAAATAACGAGCAGATTCCCATGATCATTTAATTCCTAAGGACCTATCCTTATGATTACTGAATACTCAATGACGGACCCTGTCACTTGAGACCAAATTCCCAGTAGGCATTGTAAATACATAAACGCTCACAAAATAGTGCAAGAGATAGTATGAAGCCACATGGTACTGGAAAGACATGTGACTCCTCTACCATTTAATACCTTACCAATGATGGACCTCTTCGTAACTATCTTGTTGTCACAAATGGCGAACTCCCAGCTATTTAATACTTCTCGCAGACAACAGCCCCCTTCATGTCATGTGAACTCTTAAATAGCCCATCCGTAGGCACACCCTCACTATTGTCACCTAGAAGAAACAGACAATTTCTAGAGAACTATCTAATCCAATTCAAGACTACTTAATGCCTCTATTAAAACAATTAGAGAAAAGACGGACCCATTGGCACTTAATAACTAATAAGGGTGGGCTATAAAACTATAGCCCCTTCTCCCACAAATAAATCTATTAGGAGAAGGACGATTTCCACCACTTAATACTCCAAAATGTGGATCAACCACTTAATATATTTCTCGAGGCAAGCCTATCCTAACGTTAAATGGCCCATCGCACCAGATGTCTTAGAAATTAGTAGTTGGGTAATCAGGGGTGACTTCTACAAGAAAGGGTTAAACCCAATTATCATTCAATACCAAATAAAGGTCATTAACACACGCACAAGCACAAAAATTCCTAGTGGGGATATTTAGTTTGAAAATAATAATTTAAGATGATAACAACATATTCAAAATATGCAGATTATGCTATAATCAATATTAACAAATACATACTAAATGTGGAAAATGCACTTATCCCCCGGATATCTACCTACACACACGATTATAGATTTATAAATCACATTCCCTGCAATTCATATCATAGCATAAAAGATCCAACAAAATAGGATTACAGATTAAATAGAGCAACAACAATAACATATATGGAAGACAGGCTTGATATCTTAGGACATGGATTACTTCTGTAAAAAAGGTCGGCTTAATTACAAATAACATATGTATATTTTCATTTTAGTTCAATTTCACTTCCTTTCAATTTTATGCAAACTTTATACAAAAATAAGGATCTACGTCCCATGTAACGACCCAACTTTCGAACACATCTCAAGTTGTGCCATTAATGAGAAATAAGAATAGATAGAAGATAAAACACAGAGACATCAGAATCTCACAGCGGAATTTTCACAAAAGATAATACTTTATATCATTACACAGCGGAAAATATTACATCAGAGTATACAACATCCAGTGATACAAACCATCAGTGATTATACATATCATAGGTGATTGACTAACAGACTTAATTATACAGTAGATAGATGGACCAGCACATAGCAAATTCTTCATTCCAGCTTCACAGATTTCATCAATTCCTGATTCACTTGTCTATTCATAACAAGCGTTATGAATACCCAAGAGTTTAAGGGAAAACACAGAAAAATAAACTCCGGGTCAGTCAGGGGACTGGTATGAGTAAACAGTTTAAAACAAATAAAAATATCTCATAAGACCACGCCATAAATACGGAATGGGTTTTTACCTTATGAGATCAAAATCCTTTGTATACTTGAAAACACATATTATCATAATGTCTAGGTGTTTTTACAAATAAATTAGAATCTAGAAGTGTTATCCTGCTTTGTGACCAGGCTACCCAAAGCAAAGATCATGTTGACACACCTCTCGGTAAATGCTGTCAGATATTGAATCTCTGGATAACATCGCTCTCTGGCATTGGAAGCATCGTCAGAAGACACAAGGCAGTTTGGTCAAAATCACAACATCAGTATAAACTGGCCCGAAACCCCTATCAAATGACCTCATTTGGATCTATTCACCTCATATACTCGTAGCCCTTTGAATTAGCTTCAGTTTGAGCTTTGGTTTGGCTCAATCGGACTTACGGTTTGAAAGTTACGCCCATTTCCGTGAACGAGTGTAAGCTGGCATATGACCGCGATCCGATCCGCCCTTGCCTACGCGATCCGATCCGCCCTTGCCTATGCGATCCGATCCGCCCTTGCCTACCGATCCGATCCGACCCATGACCGCGATCCGAACCGCCCTTGCCTACGCGATCCGATCCGCCCTTGCCTATGCGATCCGATCCGCCCTTGCCTACGCGATCCGATCCGACCCATGACCGCGATCCGAACCGCCCTTGCCTACGCGATCCGATCCGACCCATGACCGCGATCCGACCCATGACCGCGATTCGACCTTCGGACCTGTTCAAACGCAGCTTGTTTTGACCTATTCTCAAGGCTACTGGCTCTCCTATTTTTCTGGATCGCCTGCCACGTACCCCATCACGAACCAGTCCTCCCAGGAGCTTTCCTACAGCTATAAATACACCTTCAGAGGGCATTTTCAGGGGATTTTTTGGCATCTCCTCATCCATGGCTGCCATGGCCAACACTTCTCCATGAATAACCACTATCTTCCTCAATAAATTCAATGGAATCGGAGAGAATTATTCATTGAATCCAAGTGATTGAAAGACAATATTCATTGTAATTGTAATCTATGAGTGAAATGAGAAAATATGAAGTGGACGTAGGCTCGTTAATGCCGAACCACTATAAAAATCTTGTTGTCATGCTTTTTTCTCTATTTTTCAGTTATTTCTTCATATCCTATGCTCAAAATACGACGATTTGGGTGTTAGGACCATTTTTTGGTCTAACATTTTGGTGCTTTCACTGAGAACCGAATTCTCAACCTATCGGATTGTTATTCTACTATTTGGATTTGAAAGTTCGAAGAAAACAGTCCGCGTTTCTACCATTTTTGAATATTTCGTTGATTTCAGAAAATCAGAGCTTCATGCCTTCGAAAGAAAAAGCTAAGGGTTCACAAGCTTCACGACCAAATGCGGATTATAAAGAAAATGCACAGGAGTAGGTTAGAGCAAGTGGCTGGTTCTTGGTTCGTGGTTCGCAGGGGGTATCACGAACTGGTTCGCGGTTCGCGGATCGCAGGGGGCATCACGATCCGATTCGCGGTTCGCGGAACGACCTCCACGAACGGAGCCCATAGAGCCATCACGATCCGATTCGTAGTTCGCGAAACGACCTCCACGACCCGGGCCCAGAGTGACCTTTACGACCCGACCTGGTGTAGGATCCGCGATCCGATCCGAAGATGTTGATTAATTGACGATCCGAGCCACGAACCAGACGACAGTAGCGAACCGCGACCCAGAAAAGTGGTGACGAACAAGGGTCGCGATCCGACCCAAAAAAGTGACATTGTTTGGAAAAAATGTAATTTTCAGATCATTTCAGAAAAGGCTCTATCTTCCAAAATTGAAAAAATCGTGCGGTGCCCACATTTTCGACCTAACCGGCTTGGTCAATCGCCGCCGGGACTGCGGGGCCCCGGACCCCCGCCGGCGCTGCGCCCGGACCCGCTGACGGCCTCGCCTTCGGCTCGGAGCACGGCTCGCCTTCGGCTCGGAGTACATTCTGACCCACAATTATCACAAATGCTTATCGACCAAGATTCGGTAGGTATTCTGAGGATTCTTTCCAGAAGCCATGACCTCTATCTACCGATGTTATTAAATGTGAGGAGTTGTTGAAAAGATTCGACACGCTGGCTATGGCAGTATACAAAATAATGATGGTCTCATAACAACCTCCTCTTCCAGAGCTCCAATGGTGTGCATATTTCCCAAATGCAACTGATGATGCTCCTGAGCGAATAGTGATCACCTAGTTTACGTGACTTAAACCTGTCCTACAGGCGAAATCCCAGATGACATTGACATAGAGCAATCCGGATACTATTCTGAGGATGACTCAAAAGATCCCAATGACCATGATTCTCAATAATGGGATACCCGACGGCAAGTACGGACCCTAGCACTACAAAGTTACCCTTCGCTTGAATGGCATGGTGAAAAACGTATGTCCTACGGTTCACCTATTTGCCGTTAACCACATCGAGATAGATTGATTTCCACTTGTCCAAGGGTTAGATCGATGTACTTTGGTCCCCAGAGTTAGGAACCAATTGAACCTCCGCAGGTCGTGATTGGATATATGGATCATTGCTGGGATGATAACAACTTGACTGCTTACCAGCCACCTTATGACATTGGTCAAGAAATGAGAACTTGAGATCAACGCAAATATGAATCAACCATTAGCTCTCCACTTCATACAACAGTTGTGATAGGATATACGAACCTTACTTGAAGCCTTGCAAGCCATGCTATTGCATTCAAGCTTATCTGATCGTGGTCTCAACCAACCAGGTCTAGCGGAATTCAGAGCTTACATAGCATATGGGTGTTAACCGTTAAATATCCCTACCAAAGATGGAGTGAGACTGGTCTATGGTGACCAAGTTATTGGAGAAGCCGACTGATTAGGAAGGATGGAATATGCTACGCAACAGAGATTGTGTGAAACCCAAAGACGCTTCCCCTCCAGATGAAATGGAGTGTGAAGGAGGTGTCAATATTGCGAATAATGGGAGCATCGCAAAAGGAATTGCCAAACGACCTGCCCGAAGACATAGATTCCAGAGAGGATGGTGATTCGGGATGAAGAAGGGTGACATCTAATAACGCAACTGCACGTGTTCCGACTGGTGGCGTCGACCTGACTAAGGTCTTCACATCGGATCTCCTTTAGACCTCTTCTGAACGAGAGAACTTATATGCTTTCTGTAGGCGAGCCTGGATGTGTTCGTTTGGACCAGTGCTAATATTTGCGGGACGTTATCCCAAATTATGAGTCATTTCTTGAGTATAAACCTGAAGTGTGCTCCTGTCAAGCAAATAAGACGTATGCAGTAAGTTCACTATCGCGGGATTTTATATGGAGTTGCCATTCGAAATGAAAAATGAAATCAAGCACCTGGAAGTTGTATACAGACGGTGCAAGAAATGATCGGCAATCCAACGCCGAAGTTTTGCAGATAACCCCCAAAGGACGACTCGAAAGGAATTCCAGTCGGAGAAACCACAACTCGCAGCTTACCTAGAATGGGCAGAAGAGTTATTGGATGGATTGGAACGTTACAACATACCTCATATTTCATATACAGAAGATCTAAAGTCGAATCATCTGGTCGAATAAGAAAGTTCCGATAATCCAGAAAAGATAGAGATGATCCCCATCAAGACACTATGAAATACAACCATTGATAAAATGGAAGTTGATCCAACGTTGGAGACCAAACCCGGAAGAGAGTCATGGTTAACTCCATGATAAACTTCCTACAGCACAAAATGCATCTAACAAGGTGAAGAGAAAGGCGTGCAATCGTTCTTTATGCCTCGAGGTATGACATGCAATTCGACATTGCCTATTTCTCTTGGAAGGTTGTCCCAAAACAAACACCAACGAATGCAATTGCCAAATTCACCGCCCTAAATGATTCGACCAAATCACCAGTCAGCCACCCATTAGATGGGAGATGTACATGAATGAAACTTCTGGCCAACGGCGTTCTGAAGTTAGAAAGTGAAGACTCATACTTCCACTCTTTTCATCGATTATCTGCCAAGTGACTCACTCCCCTAAGGCTGGAGGCAACTACAGATTTGAGCATAAATTGCTCGAGATTACATCATCTAATTCGGAGCTGATACATCAAGAGTTTGCCTGGCCAATTGACTTAGTCTTGCCTGAAAGTTAGCGAGTTGAAGATCTAGAATGCTTACGCATGAATGCTGGTTGATTGTCGGCGCACCAACCCTTGTCCCCGATATGGGATCGAGGGAATATCAGCAAATTTATGTGATATGATTATCCCACCAGCAGTAATATCCTATTTCCTAGCATGGAAAGTGCAAAAATTTCTATAAGCATGAATCCATTGTTCTCATGCTAATTTACAACCTAACACCAATGCAAAGATGTGCTACCATTAGCAATCCAGTCATGACTTCCTGACACTCTATCCTTACCCTCAGCACGGGGGCAAAAAGGCGATTTGAAGGAGATGCGACCTCATCACTCGCTTATAGTACCTACCTAGCCGCCTTTGCCATCTCAAGACCCCGATCAAGCCCTTTATTGACAGAGATAGGGCGAAGCAAAATGGACCTGCAATGAATATGCAACGCCATTTTTCACTCAGAATGATACTCATTCCTTTAACAGGATTATTCTATAACCATGACTCTTATATTTGCTTGATTTATGAGTTATTGATGTAATTAACTCAGATGAATTAATATGTGGATGGTGTAGGTATCCAGGATTTGCTACCGATCAAACTTGTAACACCCGCATATAGAGCCATAGAGCAATACTATAACGAGCTCGACTGAACTGCTCATTTACAAAGCCACGCTCTTCGTCTAAAGAATGCTGTATAGCTCAAGGTGGATCCAGGATGACCATCCAATCCTTGGCTCACACGTGGCAGACCACAAGACAATTGAACATAAATCATTGAGTTACAAAGTCATAGTCCGACTCCAGATGGACGCGGTGTGACCGCCTACATGGCTCGATCCTATGCTCGACGCCACCAAATTACATGAATTCAAATAAAGGAGGCAACAATGCCTCTTAATTTTCTTACTTTTCAATCATAAAATTTGCTTTCACATGCTTTCCGAGTTACTGACGTGACTAATTCGTGCGGTGTGAATAATGCAGGTACCCGAAGTCTGGTGCCAACCATTCCTCCCGTAGACTGTTCGGAGGAACTCAAAGCCTTAGCAAATGCTCCAACTGCTTGTCCGACTGGTTTTAATCCTCGGAGCTTGGATTAAAATGTAAACCAAGGACGAGTTTGATGAGCGTGCATGATTGCAGACCGCTTGATCCCCAACTCTAACTCTCCAGAGTCGAGAGAGAGTATAAAAGCGTCCATGATTTGGCGCTGAGAAAGGACTCTTACCCCGCTGAAGGATCGGGGAGCGATGGAACAGCTGAGCCCCAACTCTAACTCTCCAGAGTCGAGAGAGAGTATAAAAGCATCCATGATTTGGCGCTGAGAAAGGACTCTTACCCCGCTGAAGGATCGGGGAGCGATGGAACAGCCGAGTCCCAACTCTAACTCTCCAGAGTCGAGAGAGAGTATAAAAGCATCTATGATTTAGCGCTAAGAACTTCTGCTCCGCTGAAGGATCGTTGAGCAGATCATGAACCGAGCTCGAACTCTAACCCGCTGAAGGATCGGGAGAGTATAAAAGCGCTAGAGATTCAGCGCCCCAGCAACTCTAACCCGCTGAAGGATCGGGAGAGTATAAAAGCGCTAGAGACTTAGCGCCTCAGGAAAATTCCTCCCCCGTTAAAGGATCGGGGGGGGGGGGGGGCAGGATGGAAGCTGATCCCAAATCCTCCATGTCCCGACATGGGGGCAACACAGTTATGGTCCTAATCAATCCTCAACAAGACCTGGCCAGGCACTAAGTTAATGATTGATGGGGGGCATGCCTATACGTACAGGATAATGTGAAAGGACTCTCACCCCGCTGAAGGATCGGGGAGCGACTGAACAGCTGAGTCTGAACTCTAACCTCGGCGAACGCCAGGAGAGTATAAAAGCGTCTCCGATTGAGCGCTGAGAAAGAACTCTTACCTCGCTGAAGGATCGGGGAGCGACAGAACAACTGAGTTCGAACTCTAACCTTGGCGACCGCCAGGAGAGTATAAAAGCGTCTATGATTAAGCGTTGAGAAAGGTGCTGGAGACTCAGCACCCCCCATAATTTTTGCTCCGCTGAAGGATCAGGAGAGTATAAATGCATGACGACATATGCCACTCAAGGGATCCTATCCCGTCACACGACTGGGACCAAGAATGAAAATGGAGCTCGAACCACTCGTTTCCGGGAATGGGGGGCAGCACACGAACACAGCAGTACAAAAAGAAATGGAATTTCATTCACTAAGTACAGGCTCACAAAACAAAGCTGGACAAAATGCGAGATCCGAACTCGTACAACAACAGCAGACCAGTAGGGAATAACTAAAGGGCCGCGTCCAGAAGGATGACGTAGGCGTATAATTCTAAGCTGCCTGTGCGACTCACGGCGATGACAGAAAAAGAAGCCTGGATAGTGAATTATTCAGCGACATGTTATGCAACTTCATACTCGCAACTGGAAGGACCTGGCGAGGCCCTGAGATTTTTTGATGTCTACCCTGCCTTAGTACGATCTTGAGCGATCATTGATTCCTTGGCCTTAATACGATTCGACGTAATCGTGGAATTCTAGACATTTATGAATTACAGGCTTCTTTTACCGTCCCAAACACGTCCTACTCCATGCTTGGATAGTATGATCACTTGAATTCTGAAAGTGACTTCCTCTTCTCATGTATACATGTCTGAATTCGAAAGGGAAGTGATCCGACCGCATGTCTTTCGCACTTACCCTATAACTGGGGCCATGGCTATTGAAAATATTTATAAACGACAAACTTAAGTGCCTGTGTTTAACTTGTGTTGTGATCCTAACAGGCCCCCTTGAGGAACAAGAAACAAATGCAAAGAGAATGTCCATCTGCTGATCCCAACCGACTTCTAGAATGGGAAGCTCATATAAGGATGGATATATCCCATACAGCAATTGGATAAGATGTAGCTATTTCGCCTCCAACCTCTCCCTTCATGCAGAAAGCAAGTGGGAACACCCGAGATGAACACGAACCAATTAGTAGTCACACAACGTGCAGCTTCGATTCAGAACGTCGTAGATGGAAACATGGGCGATGGAACGGCTACCTGCAACTTCCTAGATGAGAATGCAAGAATCACAATGAACTCAGATCATGCACAACCAGTTTTAACTCCAACTCGAATGAATACTCGAGCGACATTTCATACTCAGCTCCGAGAAAGAACGCAACAATTCGAAAAATAGGAACCCGGTCAGGTCAAATGACTCGAACCATGACCTGGGGGCAATATCGACGTGGAAACAAGAAATCAGCAAAGACCCCTTTGTAATCTCAGATTCGATGCTGGGGGCACCAGCCAGGATCTTGATAATGCGCAACAATTCTTTGACGGTGATCTGCTCGCCAGTTTAATTCGGCACCTCTCGAGGAGCGGTACTCCTCTAGTTGATATGGATAACGACAATCACAGCCCTCACACGTGGGACGTCAGGATCCCCTGTTATTCCCCCGGACTTTAAATTTTCTCTATAACAAGACTTTCTCAGAGATTTTGATGAATTCAACCCTGAAGTCGATAGACTTTCATGACAAAAAGGTGTTAGCGTCGAGACGAATGACCTAGATGCCTTCCTGACTAAAGAATGGGGTACCTTCTAATTCCTGAAACGATAAGGACAAAGGAAAAGCCCTGGAAAACAATGACAAGAATGTGCAATTCCAAAGAGAATCTATACCACTTATCGAGCCCATGATCTTGTTTGTCAAGCACAATTGAACCGAGCATGAGAAAGAGACTCAATAAGACTGTGATAACCATTTCGGACTATGCTGAAGCATAAACGGTGGGGCCCAACTAACTTCATAACGACATTTATTCACTTGCATTCAACAACCTTACTTGACTCCGCAATTGATCTGATAAGAGTTTCCGAAGTCGCTGATGCCCGATGAGGAAATCCTCACTATCTGACTAAAGAGAAGAGATGATATCAAAGAAAATGTGATCCGACCATTCGCATGTACAACTCGAACTCTTGCTGACTCAAGAAGAGCACAGGACAACATGGGTCAACTAGAATAGCTGAACTTGCAACTCAGCTACGGCCTGAATCAACTGCAGAGAGTACAAGAGCTTAAAGACCGTATGCCCCGATAACTTAGCTCACCCCCACCGACGCTGGGGGCATAAGCATTAACTTCGCTTGTCCTCCAGTGGCCCTCATAGCATGAATGCCAATTCGCAAGCTGGCATTGAATATGACCCTGGCCTGGCACATGACCCGAAATATATACACTATATCTTCAGAATGTGACAGAATGCATCTTGCCCGTTCAAATGAGTCAGTTTACGGGTCAAGTGTGACTTCAAAGGTTTAAATCGCTGCTACACCGGATGGAAGGTGTGACAAATTCCTCCACTGCCTTATGATAGTGACGATCGCACGAGCACTGGTTCACATGGTATCAACTACGTCTCTTACTGACTTGCATATGATTATTGAATTGCGAAGCAATCCAGAGCGATCGCAGATTCCTTTGACCATGATCCAGAGTGATCATGGCCTTCAGATTCCCTACTGTTACGATTCAATGCGATTTTAAGATCCTGGATCAATACTAAGATATCAAGATGATCCAAACTTGAATACAAATGACAAATTCATACGTTGATTCTGATATGCTTCGTCCCAATAGTCCAGTTGTTAGCTCAGAGCCCAAAGATTCTTACATTGCCCCATGATTTGGTTTGCTACTTCATACATTGGCTCATATGAAAAAGAAAGTCCAACCCTACCACGCGCTTGGCTTGCATAGAATAATGATGTTGTTTGGCAATGACCTGTGTGTGTAGAATCACGCTCGGGAGCCAACGATTTAGCATGACATCTGACGGATGAATTAGATCCTTTGATCCGACAAGGTTTAAACGATTTCTTGATCATCTCATATACTCCTTCCGTGGAACTTGGCCTGACTATCTCCCAGGGAAGCAATGCAGTAGTTGGATGAAGCCTTCTCAAGGATAAATGACGTTCCAGAGAGATTTAGCTCAACATATTCAAAGCACATCTCATCTTCGATAAGATGTACTTTGGGGGGCAAAATGTTAGCCTGCTTTGTGACCAGGCTACCCAAAGCAAAGATCATGTTGACACACCTCTCGGTAAATGCTGTCTGATATGGAATCTCTGGATAACATCGCTCTCTGGCATTGGAAGCATCGTCAGAAGACACAAGGCAGTTTGGTCAAAATCACAACATCAGTATAAACTGGCCCGAAACCCCTATCAAATGACCTCATTTGGATCTATTCACCTCATATACTCGTAGCCCTTTGAATTAGCTTCAGTTTGAGCTTTGGTTTGGCTCAATCGGACTTACGGTTTGAAAGTTACGCTCATTTCCGTGAACGAGTGTAAGCTGGCATATGACCGCGATCCGATCCGCCCTTGCCTACGCGATCCGATCCGCCCTTGCCTATGTGATCCGATCCGACCCATGACCGCGATCCGAACCGCCCTTGCCTACGCGATCCGATCCGCCCTTGCCTATGCGATCCGATCCGCCCTTGCCTACGCGATCCGATCCGACCCATGACCGCGATCCGAACCGCCCTTGCCTACGCGATCTGATCCGACCCATGACCGCGATCCGACCCATGACCGCGATTCGACCTTCGGACCTGTTCAAACGCAGCTTGTTTTGACCTATTCTCAAGGCTACTGGCTCTCCTATTTTTGTGGATCGCCTGCCACGTACCCCATCACGAACCATCCTCCCAGGAGCTTTCCTACAGCTATAAATACACCTTCAGAGGGCATTTTCAGGGGATTTTTTGGCATCTCCTCTTCCATGGCTGCCATGGCCAACACTTCTCCATGAATAACCACTATCTTCCTCAATAAATTCAATGGAATCGGAGAAAATTATTCATTGAATCCAAGTGATTGAAAGACAATATTCATTGTAATTGTAATCTATGAGTGAAATGAGAAAATATGAAGTGGACATAGGCTCGTTAACGCCGAACCACTATAAAAATCTCGTTGTCTTGCTTTTTTTCTCTATTTTTCAGTTATTTCTTCATATCCTATGCTCAAAATACGACGATTTGGGTGTTAGGACCATTTTTTGGTCCAACAAGAAGAATGCTTGCATCTCACATTCTCCTATATAGTATACAAATAAAAACCGCTTGGCACTTAGGGAAATTGGATTTCCAACTATGACAAGGTATGGGACCACCTTCCGCTGATGTATCTCTAGAGGCCAATACACCTGGGTTCAACAAGAATGTCTTGCAACCCGGCCCTCACATGACCGACCACTCATTTCTCTTGAGTGTATCGAATGTATATCACCGATGGTTGTGTACGGCAACCATCCCCGAATGGGCAGAATCGATAGATTAAGAAACAAAGGAATTTCTCTAGATAGGTGATGCTACACCCTAATGGGAGCGACCCACATAGCCATGCTGCATGCTCGATTTTTGTCACTTCCTGGTTGTGAGGCTTGAGGCCAGACTTACGTTATCTTTCAGAACATCTGGTCACTATTCACTTTGAATGCCACATCGTCAAATCTGTGATCACATATTGATTATACAAATACACACTAGGTGTAAAATAAAGAGAAGTTACCTTCTCCCCACCAACTTGGTATATTCGTAATATCAACGGCGTGACCGTTGGAAATACTTTGTCGGACATTCGTCCATACAAGTTGTTCAAGGACTGGACAAACCAAAGGCACCATTCAAAAATAGCCTTTGTATATCGCCATCTTCAATTATACAATCTCTGACGTGCGGCGTGTAATCAAATCAAAGTGGAATATAAATTCCGGTCTCTTTGAAATGATTAACGAACATTTTTTCCTTTTAAATTATAAATCTAAACAGAATTATAATCTAATCAGCATATACAGTTATTGTCAAATCCAAAAGTACATGATTATCTTGCCAATATCTAGAACATTGATCATCTTTTCAAAACGATCAATTTCAGTGTGTGCGTCGCACGGGTTTTCTTTCCGTTTTGTTCATCATCTTTAAAATGTATTCTTTCTCTATTATTCGTTGGAAAAATATTACACATCACGATTTCTAAACCTGATTTTTCGTAAATGACTTAAACTGTGATTTAAATCATTTATGTTACACTTCTACACTTGGTAATTTCTCGTCAAATTTTCCTTTTTGATCGTTCACTCTTGATCTCCTTAATTCCTTTCTATACTGATAAAATTTCCTTCTTTATTATCAGTCTAAACACGGTTAAAACATTTATTCACAGTTCTTGTTTTGTACAGTTCAGAACTGTTCATGATCAGTTCTTATATCATATATTTCGGTTATCAGACAAAAGCTGACAATCCTACCGTATGTGTTACATAAAGTTTCTATTTCATTTGAAAATAAATTCAAAACTTAAATTATAAATTAAAATTTATAATTACAGTTGCTGTGTTCACTTCTCGTCCTTTGTTAAAGCTCTACTCAATCCTTTCCACCTGATCGACTTCTTTCGACCTTACAATTTAAATATCCCACTAGAAAATCATTTCTAATTTAATTTAAAATTTCAGTTTCTGTTTTCGATCTTGACAAAAACCCGTCTTTCAAATCCTGATTTCACTTTCTGTCTCGACTCGCTATTTAAATAAAAATCCTATTTCTATTTAAATATTAATCTTTCTTTTATATATATTTTCTTCTTTTATTTTTCTCCTTTATTTCCTATTTTATTTAGTCTAATATTAAATTTAAAACTAGTCTAAATTTAAACTTCTTCTTTCCTTTTTCTTTTTTTCTCGATACTTGGACCAAAGTACCATTTCAAGCTACCATGATATTCACACCAAAATTTGATCCAGCTCCCCTAGTTTTGACAAAGCGCCAAGTACCCGATCCATACCACCAAAGGACCAAAACACCACTTCAAAATCATATGGTTTCTTTGCTGATTTGCTGTAAAACTTCATATGCCAATCCCAGTACCCATTGTGCCAACACAAGCCAAAGTACCACCCTCAGAACACATGAATTTTTGGCCGATCACCCTCCTTTCTTTTTCTTCTCGTTCACCATTTTTGCACACCAACCCGTGCACGTGCACGACCAACTCCACCATCGTCCATCACCAGCGACCACCCTGCCACGTCGCCCTCCACCTCCTGACCTCTTCCCGACACCTGACTCCCCACTTCCACGGCCACAGTGATCTTCCATCGTTCCATGTCTTAATCATCTTAAAACACCATCCAAGAATCACCCTCCTGTGCCTCGCCTCGTCCATGGGCCGCCACCCCCTCCTGGCCACGCCACCACGACCATCCGACGCCTCAATCCCCCCTGGACCGCACCCCCAACACTCCACCATCGCCGAGCAGTTCCGACGCAAACTTCAGGAACCCAAACACAGTTGTAAACCCTACTTTTAATCCGTTCTCTCAATTCTCTCAATAGAAAATTAAATTAATTTCTATTTTTCACGTGATTGCCAACCCCTCCTGCTTCTCCTGTCCTGGCGCCGTCAGTCCTAGTTCACCCGTCCGCTAGAAATTAATCAAAATCCCCTTTTTGATGAACTTAAGAACTCTCTTGAACCTCACTGCTAAAAATCTTCGTTTTACCTTTAAAAATCATTAATTCGATCCTTGATTACATTTAAAAACATAAAACGAGGTTTCATTGAGTTTGAAAATCCAATTTGATTTTTATAAACAGAGGGTATACTGTTGTTTCCTGTTGTTGCATTTCAAGTACCAGTATGGGTTTTAGCAAGAATACTTCATTTTGATCACTTGTATGATTAAGTAAAAGGGTTTTTAAAACTAGCATCGATCCTACCTTCTATATTTCCTAACCTATGTTACTGGTTTATCTGAATCTATAGGGATTTAACCCAAGAACAACGACTGGTGGCCGCAACAGGTAATACCATCATATAACACTTAAGGGTTTTATTTACAAACAATGATTACCTCACACCAACCAAACCAAACATATATGCTGGGTTACTAAATCAAGAACATAAAGAAATTCAAGTTTAAAAACATGGTTCACACAACACTGTAGAAATTGTAAAAACAGAGAATAAGGATGCAGGTTTACTCACCAAGTTGGCTTGAACCCTTGTTGTTTTTCTCCTCTTGACTGATCAAATAGAGTGTTTGTGTATGTGAACAATAGTGTGTGTGCTCAGGTCCTTTTATAGTTGTAGGAAAAAATAATGGGTATTTTAAAACTGTTTTTTGAAAGGTGCAAAAAAAAAAACTGCATTTCAGATTTTTGTTTTGACAACACAAATTAAATAGCTCCTCTCTTGTCAAATCTAAGCACTTGTATGGACTGAGCTCACATGGCTTGCATCAGCCCAACTCACCCCCTCAAACCCCCTAGGCAAACACCCTTGATTCCTATGAAATGTCATATTAAATGCCTAAGTAAGACTATGATGTTTCACAAACTTCCTTGGTTTTCAAACAAATTTAAACATCATTTTTGTACCATCCAAAAATCAGTTTTTGCATGGTGTTTTCAAATCAAAATCTCCTCATAAAAGTTTGATTTAACCATTCATATTTAAAACCCCTACTTTCCTTGCAAGTATTTGCAAAAATCTGAAAATATTTGTACCTTACAAACCTATGTCATGAAGTGAAAACACATAGAAAATACTAAAAATATATCCATGATTTGAAAAGAGCTTGACAATACATGGTTCTTAGTTAAATGTATATGTAAGGATTCACACATGTTCATGATATGATAACTCAAGTTTTCTTTGAAATATGAATATGAATTGTATTTTCAAAAAAAGTCAAATGAAAGGAGATAGAAAGATTTAAAAACTAAAAATCCTTTTGTCTAAAATGGTCTTATCACATTTATGATATATGTGACATATGAATGCAAATGTGATTTTACAAGTGGTTTTGACAATACATGGTTTATGATTTAAAAATACAAATATTTTTCTTGCATTTATTTTTAGACAAAGAAATGTTTTAGGCATTTTTTCTATATATATGTGAACTAGAGCCTCATTTTAATACTTGTTTTTGACAACAAAAATGACCTTGTCATATTTTAATTCAAGTGTTAAAACTTTTAAAGCAAGAATTTTCCAAACTTTGATTTCTTAAATCCTTTGAGAAAAAAGAACAAACATGTACAAATAAAAATGGCATCAAAATTACATGCTATTAAAAAGTGTTGTTATTTATAAAAATCAATTTCAACAAACACTATCAAACATATGCTATTATATCTGAATGAGCAAAAATGGATTTTAACAAGTGTTGTGCTATACACATCAATAAATGCTATCATACACAGGTTAAAATGTTTTATAAATTTAAAGTCTGGATTTGTAAATCGTATTTATAAACACGTACTTACAATCAATCAGTGTCTGTGATCAGTGTAAAAATCCCGGGTCATTACATCCCATCTAGTTTATAGCACTCAAATCCACCATTTTACAAATAAAACAAGGGTTTAACTTCATATGATTTATTGTCCTAATTTAATCTAATATTTTTATACAAATCTTGGTTTTGAATTAGAGGAGGAAGGTAAGTAAAACAGACTATTTTTTATTTAGTTTAAGAAACAAGAACAAAATCCTCTTAAATTCACATCTGCAACCCAAAATCCATATAAACAACGTAGGTTGACATTTCCGTTTATTTAGATATTTAAGGGGCTTTTATACTTGGTTTTTGTAATCCTTAGATCTCTTGGGCATATAAAGTTCAAAATTTTAAAGTAAATAGGATATAGAGAAATGGAAAACTATAAAGATCCCGATCACAACCTTTGAAGGAGAAAGCTGCGTTCAACCCTAACTGGAATCCTATTTTGGATTACTACCATATGAAATAATTCCATATCTTTTCTCTTTTTGTTTACATATGTATAAAATCATCGTACACTTAAATAAAACTTAGATCTAAAATTAACAAAATAAAATAGAAGGAGGAGAGAAGAAAAGGAAAGCAACATTTCTTAAATTGGATCTAAAAAGAGACAAGAATGGAGAAACTAGCCTTAGAATAATGTGAATTGAGAGTGAGGGCCTGTAACACCCCACATCCGTTAGTGTCACTCGCAAAGGGAATGCACTAAGTTCTGTGGAGCATTTAGGGTAAAAGATGCAGATAAATTACAAGACAGACAGAAATTAAACAGCGGAAAATAAAACTTTGCTTTATTGATAAAATAGTATGTACAATGATTTCTTTACAATATCAGAGTATCATCTGTCTTACAAAATAAAGAAGCATGAAACAACATTTATATTCCCTAATTTTAGCAAGAGCCGGCCATAGCATCTGAAAAGAGAATCCAAGCAAAACTTCGACAAATCTTCAAGCTGGGAAAGAGTGACAGTCCAACTTAACCTGAGCTATACTATTCCCTTCTTTACTACCTAGGGGGGGGGGGAACGGAAGAAAAGAAGACGAAAGAAAAACAGAGTCAGACATAAAGCCTGAGTAAGTTCAGTAACTTCTAGCATGTGAACATGGAAAAACAAAACGACATGAATTAACTGAATATAAGATAACACCATGACGATAGGGTCAGCAAGATTAGACAAGATAATCACAAGATATGCTAATTAAGATTAACTGGATATGCTCTAATACTTTCGCTGCTTCGCTATTTCCTTGTTATACTGGTTTATGTATCTCTGCACCACCTAACTAGTGTCCCAACTAGTAACGATAACGTGATCCCAATCCCTGTAGTTTCCATTGCCTTCAGGCATACATTTATTATTTATTACCTAGATCTAATCAAGGGTTTTCTATCAAGTGCTTTCTAGATTCAACTAGAGTTTACGCTATCTGCTGAACGCTTCTCGGATTCAGGGTTTATGCCACCTAGTCCAACTAGGGATTATGCTACCTATCGAACGATGCCCCCAAGTCTAGGACACACTACCTAGAGTGGTATATGTTCCTATACTTCCCCACGCATGTATCGCGAATCGTTATCGCTTGTTTAGATGCACATGTCCTGTAATGTTCGGCCCGAGTCCTGTGGCAGGGCAAATCAAGAAACACAGAACTCGGTCGGGAGCTTTCAGATATCTACCGATGCAGATGCTAAGGTCTGTTTTTATTCCAGTGGCTTTGGTCCCACTCGACCCCTCCCTCAACTAATGAAAGGCACACCTTGAAAAATAAGAACTATACGCAGGCCCCCTATGCCCCACTGTCCTATGGCCATCCGCAACCATAACTAGATAACAAGTATATGGTCTATTGGAGTTCTCCGCCTTTCCGCTTCACGTATCTCGATTGACTGAAGATGGATGGTAGACGACGAGTTGCTATGATAGGGCTACCGGTTTCTCGCCGAATCACACTGGTCCATCCTAGTCTTTAGGTTGCCATATTTTGCAACCAAGGCATACCCTTGGTTCTTCTACTGCAGAACATAACCTCTGTGAGCCCAGGAGGATCATCTGCAGCCTCACAGAGGGATACCAAGAGTACCCTCACGTCCCCTCGAATCCTCGAGCTTCGTAACCCAATTCGTCAGAGCCTTCGTTTTAATCAGACGGACGTTCGCTCCTTCCCGTTTTATACTAAGAATCACTACTTAGTTCTACTAACTAAGGTTTACCACTTAGTTTCCAGAATCGTTGTTTTCTTAACTAAGCTTTACTACTTGGTTCCTTTTAACTAAGGTTTACTACTTAGTTCTCTTTCGTGTTAATTTGGATTGGTTAAGTGTCATTAGTCAATTCAAGCTAACTTAACCCTCTTCATTTATCCTGTTAAACTGGTTAAGTGTTATCAATAATTCATGTTGACTTAACCCTACCACAAACCAAGTTATATTGGTTAAGTATTTCTTATTACTTAACCCTACCCGTTCATCCTGTACTGGTTAAGTTGTTCCTTTTTAACTTAACCTTGCCCGTCTGTTTTAACTAACAGGTTATTAATGGTTAAGTATTATCCCTTCATGTTTTAGACTCAACCCTATTCTTTTATCACAATCTGATGGTTAAGTGTTCAAGTTTACTTAACCCTACGGTCTAGTCCAGCTGACATATCAAGTTGGCTAAGTGTATTGAATTTTACTTAACCCCAACCTCTAGTCTAGTTAACATGTTATTTTAGCTAAGTGTATTAACTTTACTTAACCCCACCTTCTTGTCTAGTTAACATGTTAATTTGGCTAAGTGTTTTTCTTAGTTACTTAACCCCTACAAATCTTGTCTGGTTACCATGTTAAGTTGGTTAAGTGTCCCTATGGACTTAGCCCTCCCATTCTAGCTTAACTGCGTTAAGTTGGTTAAGTGTTCCTATGGACTTAACCCTCCCATTCTAGCTTAACTGTGTTAAGTGTCAGTATGAACCTAACCCCACCCACTGGTCTGGTTATCATGTTGAATTGGTTAAGTGTCTTAGTTAACTTAACCCTACCATTCTTGTTCTAGCTTTAACTAAATAAATTAAAGCCGCTACCACTCACATTAGACAGATATTGTTGCGATTACTGGATGTGCCGGTTGGTTCCGGGCAGGTTTACATCACAACTCAGTCTAACCTCGGGTTAGGCATATTCGTGTTTTCTAAGTTCAAAGGGTTTTGATTTATTTTCAAATCAGGTTTTGAAAGTAACCATCCCGTCCATCGGATCAGTTAGGGATAGCCAGGGAGAGCAGGAAACTTGTATTTTCCAAATCCAAGCCTAGACACTATCCTCTCTGTCACCCTAGAACTTTATGGTGTGCGTATTAAAAGAGATGTCATTAATTAACCTTTCTTTTGTCTAAATTTACATTTTCTCATTTAGGACAAATTCTATAAGTAAATCATTCCTAATTTACTTATTTCCTAATTACTCTTTTAATGTAAATTGTCAACACTTATTCTTATGGCCCATTTTCCCCTCTATGTCATATTTATGCTTTTTGGTATGTAAACTATACCAAATTAAGTGTCACTAATGAGACGACCCGATTTCCCGTTCTCACGGAAACAAGGTTATCTTTGGAATATAACACAGAAACATATAATAGCAGAACAGAATTAAATAAATACACCAGAATGAACAACAAAATATACTGGATAAAAGTAATCATCAGAGTTACACAGTATACAGGATCTTACTTAGTACAAATACAGTTCAGCTATACATAAATGTCTACAGCGGAAATAAACAAAATATGTACAATAGGAGCTGAACAGCATAAAAAGAAATAAATGATAGAATCCATCTTCAGCTCCAGCTATCCAGAAAGAACCAGCTAAACCTGAATACAAGGCTGCCCGTGTAGAAAAAGGGGCACCCGAGTTTGAGAGTGAAACAAACTACGAGTCAGTCATGGGACTGGTATGAGAAATCCACTCAACACATATATAATTGGCTAATCACAGGACCACGCCACTTTCGTGGAACGGGTTTTTACTCCATTGGATCGCCAGTGCTTTAAAACAAATCTTTCTTTTAAACATCGCTATGCTTTTTATAAAAATGAAGCCATTATAAGACTCAGTTCCCATCACACAATGCAACGCAAACCGGAGGATAGAGTTTTACCTTATAATAGCCAAAATATGCTTGATACGAATAAAACAAAGGCATTTGATATTATTGCTAGTGTTTATATGTTTTGAAAACAATTTCAAATCATAACTATCAATCATAGACGACATGAGCGTCCCATGCCACTATGTCGCCAAATATCTATACAATCGAAACCGCATCGTCACGTATTTGGAAATTAGATTTCCGTCATGAACCGAGGCAAAAGATAGTCCTCACCGAATTCGAGACTGCCTAGCCCGAGTCTCAGGATCAGAGCTCGAGTGACCCTTGGATCGTCAGGGCCGGTCCACCGATGTGGATTAAAATTCCTGAACAATGCGTTTCCCCGCCCTTTGGGGCGTAAACGAGCCAACGAATGACTCCATCGGACCCGGATCGTCCGATCAAACCGAGGCGCCTCGCAACAGCAACAACCACTTAGGTGAAAAGTATATAAATGTCAGGGCTGGTAGGTCACTGACACCACCCTAGCTAGGAAGAAACGCATGTCCTCCCTGAGGTCCTTCCTCCCGTTTCTGGTTCATACCGGGGTGTGAGGCTCGCGAATTTACGTTATACACAAAGCTACGCCACACAGGCGGTGCTTTGATCATCACCACAAGACTTTGCTTTTCAACAGAAGTCCTGATCACTGCATCTTAGCATGCCACACAGGCAATTCACACCGTGCAACTGATGGCTATCAATCACACAGAACAAATTCCAATGTCAGACACACAGTCCATTTACAAGTCCGTTCTGGGTCTGAACGAAACCGGAGGCACTAAATACCTCGCAAACCCATCGATCACCACGTACGTCTGGACGATCACCACTCATTATCCATATTTCGGGATGCCTCCCAATCAGGACCTCGGTTACCATCCAAACGAGGTGAAGATCTCCGGTCTTCGACCACCGTCTTCATCTTCGACTTTCAATCGTTGGTCAATTATTTGAAATGAGAATTAACTCGGTCTTCTCAAATAATTCACGTATATTTAGAATTTCGATTCAATTTATTTCAATGGTTAAATTATTCGACAACACCAATTTTGTCCTTTAATGTAATTTTCACACCAAACACATTCAACCATCAAACATCACATAAATCAAGCAAATTCAGTTTATTTCCATTCTATATCGCTTATGATATTTTATAACTATTTATCGCTATTTTTATTTATTTTAAAATAGCCATTTTATTCAAAACGACGCTTCGGGCCATAAGGCGGCCGTGGCGCAGTTTTTCTTCAGATTTGATTTACACATATCTGAAAATCTAACCGTTGGATCTTCACAAAATTTACATCATTAGAAAGGTCTTTTCAAAACGAATCCAATGGTTCCAGTTTCGGGAAAATCCGACGGTCGGATCTCCCGGTACAATCGTTTGAAATTTCGATTTCAAAATACGAACTGCAGCGTCGTTATTCGATTAAATATAATTATATTTATATATATAAATAAATATAATCGTTTCTAGCGCTGTTTTTCTTCAGATTTGAATTAAACATTCCAGACAATCCAACCGTTGGATTTCTACATGGTTGGTGCCGTTGGAAAGATATTTCCAAGGCGAACCCGACGGTTGAGGTTTCGGGAAAATCCAATGGTCGGATTTCCCGCACTAGTCGTTTGAAATCACGGTTTCAAAATACGAACTGCACGGCCTCGTTTCGTTTTAATTTTATTTATATTTATATATTTATATAAATATAGTTCATTCAACAATTTCAATATCGTTTTCACTTCAAAAAATTTTCTAATGGCTTAAATTTTGGAAAAATTTCGCCATAACCTCCCCTGCACCGGGAGCATCGGGAAATCGCAAATAGCGTTCCCGGTCCTTCTAATCTCAAAAAGAAAAAGAAAAAGCCAAGCGGCTAGCCAACAGGCTCAAAATCATCACCCAAACAAATCAGTAAATATGTACCTATTTGTCGGGCACAAAATTTTATTCCTCTTCTCTAGCCCCTTTGCTATAACCTGTTCAATGAATATGCATATACATATATATACAGTTCTTATCATTTATCCTTTTCTATTCAACTTCATATTTGATTTCTGTTTGGTTTAAAGACACCATTTATTCTAATGTTACATACATAGGTGCAAATCATTTCATTAGCTAATTAATGAATATTTCATCTCATATATGTTTATTTCGAACAAGTGGCTATTTTTAACACTTCACATTTCAACGATTTATGCATACAATAAAAATGCGATTTTTATTGTATAACGATTCATTTCAAAACACTACTTTTCTATATAGTTCATATAGTCGATAAAAGGTGATTTTTATTATCAAACGATTTATTTCAAAATATGAATACCATTCAACACATGAATTTCTAATCAACGAATGAATATCAATTCAACACATGAATGTTTTCAATAGTTTTTATATATAGATAAAAATGTGATTTTTATTATCGAACGATTTATTTCAAAATATGAATACCATTCAACACATGAATTTCTAAACAACGAATGAATATCAATTCAACACATGAATGTTTCAATAGTTTTTATATATAGATAAAAATGTGATTTTTATTATCGAACGATTTATTTCAAAATATGAATACCATTCAACACATGAATTTCTAAACAACGAATGAATATCAATTCAACACATGAATGTTTCAATAGTTTTTATATATAGATAAAAATGTGATTTTTATTATCGAACGATTTATTTCAAAATATGAATACCATTCAACACATGAATTTCTAAACAACGAATGAATATCAATTCAACACATGAATGTTTTCTATACAATGAATAAATATAGTTTAAGCATATGAAAATAATTCAAACACACAAATATTATTCAAAATTTCGGCAGCATAACGGCAGGGTAGTTAAACCGGCACCGTCCCTAGTACGGCTCCTCGCTCTACCTTAAAACCTCGCGGTTTTTGACAATGGGGTTCATGCATCTAGTTCGCACGCAGGCGGCATGTATATATTTATTTCATTTCCACAAACTAATCCTATGTGGTTTCAACCAAATATTTCACAACCACCAATGGGTATTTTTCAACCACAATCAACCAATATCAATCACAAACAATCCCAAACAACCATTCAATTTTCACAACAATTTCAACCAATAAATATCGTCCATGGTTTGTGGACGAGGGGCGTATATATATATATATATATATATATATATATATATATATATATAGCAATTCACTTTCATTTCACACACATATATTTATATTTTTAAATCAGAAATCTCACCAATAGCTATCCAACTGCACGACACTTCCTTTATAGAAATCTTCGCCTTTTGTCGCTTTCGCCCGTATTCTCTACACATGTAAAAATCGAATTTTTACGATGCTATTCAATGTATAAAAATATGATTTTTACTTCGACTTTCGATATATAAAAATATGATTTTTCACTTTCGGCTTTCAATATATAAAAATATGATTTTTACTTCGACTTTCAATAAAAAAAAAAAAAAATGATTTTTACTTTGACTTTCAATAAATAAAAATATGATTTTTACTTCGACTTTCAATACTAAAAATCTGATTTTTACTTCTTAAAGTTCAAATCCTTTTTCTCTTTAGAGATTAAACCTTTTTCCTATTTAAAGTTTTTACTTTAAAACAAATTCAGTTTTTATTTTTAAAACAAATTCAGTTTTTATTTTTAAAACAAATTCAGTTTTTATTTTTTTTTAAAACAAATTCAGTTTTTATTTTTAAAACAAATTCAGTTTTTATTTTTTTAAAAACAAATTCAGTTTTTATTTTTAAAACAAATTCAGTTTTTATTTTTTTAAAAATTTCAGTTTTTAACTTTTAAAAATTTCAGTTTTAATACTTTTAAAAATTTCAGTTTTTATACTTTTAAAAATTTCAGTTTTTAACTTTATAAATAAATCAGTTTAAAAATCTGTTTTAAAACTCTTTTTTTTTAACTCTAAAATAAACAGTTTTTAAACCCCTAAAAATAAAATAATAAAACAACAAAAACTTACGGGGGGGGGTTTCTGTAGTTCGTCGGAGTCTTCTCGAGGGCGGCGGCGCTAGGGCTTCGAACGAGGGAGGCGCTTCAAGGGGGGGTGGCGCGACGTCTTCGCGAGGGCTCGAGGGCTTCCAGGGGGGCGCGGCGATGCTTCGATCGATGGAGGGGGGGGGGGTGAAGATGGGCGGCGGCGGCGCTTCAGGGGGAGGGCTTCGGGTCTTCGATCGATGGTCCTTAGGTTTTTTTTTTTTCTTTCTTTTCCGTTTGAAATTATAATGAACGGGGGGGGGGGGGGGGCAAGCAGAAGGAAAAAGGGGGAGAAAGAATATATTTTATATTTTTTTTTAATTATTTAATTATTCAAAAAGGTTGACTTTTACATACGACCTCGAAACGAGGCCCACCGCCTGTCGTCCATAGCGTTTCACCCCCATTCCTAACACAATGGGATATGTATCGCAAGCTGATTTGATCGTTACAATCAGTTTTCTTTTGAATTTTCATTTAAATCATTATATTGAATTTTAAACGCACATTTCAAATTACCGGGGTCACATACTAACTAGAAAAATTCCAGAAAAATATTTTCTAGCTTCGTATTGACGATACGGTCCTAACAAAACTAGTTTCGTCGAATTCTGAGACCGTTTGAAAAATGGCCAATTTCCAGTCGATTAAAATCAACTGAAACCGATCAAACGCGTTTTCCTTTGCCACGCTCACATATTGATTCGAAAAATTATGAAATTTGAAACCTAACAATAACTTGACACTGCGGATCTAACAAAAGTGGTTTCGTCGAAATCCGAGGTCATTTGCAAAATATCCATTTTTAAGGGCCTGAATTCTAAAGCGACTATTCAGAATTTTCAACTGGACATATCCTTTGACTCCCGCTATCAAATTTCGATTGGTCGGATTCGTTAGAAAGATATTACCAATTAGATTCCATTATTTTTGGTTTCACTAAAATCCGGATTGTTTTGCACCCGGTATATTCAATTGAAGTTTGAAATCGAATTATCGAACTACCGCACTATTTTCAATTCTATATATAATTATAATTAATTATATTCGTTTTCAAATGTCGATTCAACTCAGTTTTCATCGCCATTGTTTAAAATATTTATTTTAAATATTTAAAATCCATTATTTTAGCCAATTTAAAAATTTTAAATTGGTTCAGATTTTCTGGGTCGTTACAATCTCCCCCACTTAAAACTTTTCGTCCCCGAAAAGAAATAAAGTCGAAAGTGGTTTGATAAATCTACAATCCCACAATACAACAACCAATTTGTTCTTTATATTCAGAGTATAGAATAAACAATGCACATCCATGGGAAGAAAATAGCAACAGAATAGAGAATTAAACGGTAATGCAAAGTAGGGTAAATGTACCTTGCACCGGAGTCATTCAGAGATATCTACTCGGCATCTGGGATAAGCTTTCTGAATGCTCTCCTCAGTTTCCCAAGTACAATCTCGCGGATCTCCACTCCATTGCACTTTGACTAAGTGAACCTTCTTGTTCCTCAGCTCTTTAGTTTCTTTGCCGATAATCTTTAGCGGCTCACGCCTCACAGCTAATTCTGGAGTAATTTCAATGTCCTGCTGAGCTGCTTCTTCCACGATCAAGTCTGGATCATGAACGTGCTTTCGAAGTTGAGATATATGAAATACATCATGCACTCCAGGCAACCAGTCAGGCAGTTTGACCCTATAAGCGAGAGTTCCAATCCGTTCCAGAATAGGAAACGGACCAATAAATTTAGGCGCTAACTTTCCAGTTTTACCGAACCTGATAACTCCTCTCATCGGCGATACTTTCAAATATACATAGTCGCCAACTTCGAAGGATATATCTCTTCTTCTTTTATCGGCATAGCTCTTTTGTCGGCTTTGAGCGGCGAGCAATCGTTTCTTAATAAAATCGACTTTGTCGGCCGCTTCTCGAATCATATCGGGACCCAACACAAGTCTATTCCCAGGCTCGACCCAACAAGCAGGAGATCGGCAAGGTCTACCATACAATGCTTCGAATGGCGACATTGTCAGGCTCGCCTGGTAGCTGTTGTTATAAGAGAATTCAGCCAAATGCAGATGGTCTTCCCATGATCCACCGAAATCTAGAATACAAGCCCGCCATAGATCTTCTAAAATGCGATTCACCCTCTCAGTCTGACCGTCTGTCTGAGGATGATAAGCGGTGCTCATGTTTAACTTCGTTCCCAGTTCGACTTGAAATGCTTCCCAGAATTTACTAGTGAATATTGTATCTCTATCACTGACTATACTGAGCGGCACTCCATGCAGTCTAACTATTTCCCTGAAGTAAATCTGCGCCAGACTCTGAGCAGTTCTATTTGATCTGACAGGTATGAAATGGGCGGTCTTCGTGAAACGATCTACGATCACCCAAACACTGTCATTTCCCTTTCTGGTTCTGGGCAGACCATCAATGAAATCCATAGAAATATGCTCCCACTTCCAACCAGGAACTTCCAGTGGTTGTAATAATCCAGCCAATTTCTGTTGGTCGCTTTTAACTAGCTGGCAAGTAGGGCATCGACTAACATATATTGAGATGTCTCTTTTTAACGACTTCCACCAGAATGTGCGTTTGATGTCGTTATACATTTTATTCACACCTGGATGGATACTGAGCTTAGATTTGTGGCATTCATCAAGCACTTCTCTTCTGAGTTCAGGAATTTCTGGAACACAAATTCGTCCTTCTAACCTCAGAATCCCTTCGCTGTCTAACTGGAAATCCGAAGCATTGCCTTCGCGAATTCGCTGACTTATTCCTTTGATAAATTGGTCATCTTCTTGGAGAGCCGATATCTTATCAATCAACGAAGTCGCAATGATGAAATTGGCGATCATTTCATTCTTTCGGCTTAACGCATCAGCCACGACATTGGCTTTCCCTGGAGTATATATAATTTCAAAGTCATATGCTGCAAGAAACTCCAGCCAACGTTGCTGCCTCAAATTTAAGTCCTTCTGAGTGAACAGATATTTCAACGACTGGTGATCTGTAAACAGTTCAAACCTCTCGCCCAGAAGATAGTGTCTCCAGATTTTCAAAGAGAATATGATAGCCAATAACTCAAGATCATGAGTTACGTAGTTCTTCTCGTGTGGCTTCAGTTGACAGCTAGCATAAGCAATTACTTGGCCTCTTTGCATTAACACTGCGCCAAGGCCTTCTCTAGAAGCATCAGTCCAGACTTTCAAATCTTGGTTGCCATCGATGATGGTTAGCACTGGAGCAGTTGTTAATCTCAACTTTAGCTCTTCGAAAGCTTCCTCACTCTCTTGAGTCCATTTAAATTTAGAATGCTTCTTTGTAAGCTTCGTTAAGTGGCCAGATATCTTCGAAAAGTTTTTAACGAACTTCCGGTAATAGCTAGCCAATCCAAGAAAACTGCGGGCTTCAGTGGGAGTACTGGGCTGTTTCCAATTTTGAATAGCTGTGATTTTGCTTGGATCCACAGCGATTCCATCTTTCGATACGACATGGCCTAGAAATTTCACTTCATCTTGCCAGAATATACATTTGGAAAACTTGGCTTTCAATACATTCCTTCTGAGGATTTCTAGAACCTGTTCCAGATGCTTTTCATGTTCGGCCTTTGATTTAGAGAAGATTAGAATATCATCAATAAAAACCAGAACAAATTTATTCAAAACCCCTCTGAACACTCTGTTCATCAGATCGACGAAGTAAGCTGGAGCGTTACATAAGCCGAACGGCATTACTAACCACTCGTAGAATAAGTCGGGGCCTCTGAACGCTGTCATTGGAACACACTCTTCGGCAATTCGAAGTTGATGGAAGCCTGTAGCTAGGTCCATTCGTGAAAATACTTGTGCTCCATTTAATCGATCCAACAAATCATCAATCCGCGGCAATGGATATTTGTTCTTTATGGTCTGCTTGTTTAGATCACGATAATCCACACATAGACGTAGAGTACCGTCAGATTTTGGGACAAACACCACTGCTGCACCCCAATCAGAGAAACTAGCCTGATCAGACCTTTCCATACGAGTTGTCTTGTTTGATTGTCTAATTCCTCCTTCTCTTTCAAGGACATTCTTCGAATAGCGTGAACTACCGGCCTTGCATTGGGAATCAAAGCAATCTTGAAATCTATTTCTCTCTGCGGAGGTAAGCGAACAACTTCTTCGAACACATCCGCATAGTTTTTAACGACCGGAATGTCTTTGATGAGGTCAGGAATATTCTCTGCGACTTCAGGAACATTTTCAATTTGGGCTGGAGAAACATTCAAAGCTGCCCAGAAGTCTTTCCTATTAGCATTCTGACCTTCACAGGGAATGGTTATATAATCGCCTGATTTAATCCTCGCCTTTACGACTCTTTCGGCGCATTTAACTTCAGCTTCATATTTGGTCAACCAGTCTAACCCCAAGATAAGATCAAACTCTTTGAAATTCATGACGACTGCGATGGTAGGAAACCGATAACGAGAGAAAGAAACTGGCACTCCGCAAACCCAACTGAGATCAATAGAACCCCCAACCGGATTCTGAACAGTCATTGGTTCCTTGAGCTTTTTCAAATTCAAATCCAGTTTCTTAGCTGCATCTTTGGCAATGAAACTTCGTGACGCGCCTGTGTCAAACAGTACTTTGACTGGAATGTTTTTGACAGTAAGCGTGCCTTCTAAAACATCTGGTCTTTCCTGAGCAGACGAGGATGCAGGTACTTCTACCACCTCATTTACATGTACTGCTTTAGGTTTTCTGAGTAGCGGGCAGGCCTTTGAAAGATGACCGGACTGATGGCATTGACTGCACTTTCTATTTTCTTGGAACTTTTTACCAGATTTAGTTTCATCTTTCCTCAGCTTCTTCGAGGGTTTACAATTCCTAGTCAAATGCCCCTGTTTATGGCAGTTACTGCATACAGCTGTCGTTACTGGTTCTTTTCCGGATCTGGCCCTTTTTCGATTTACTTCGGGCTCCTTACTGACTTCAGACATTGTACTGGCCTCAGGACGATCTGTTTCAGACTCAATTCTATTAGAGCTGACTTCTTCTTCGTCGCATAACATTCCTTTCTTATGGAGATCTTCATACTGATAAGCCATATAAATCATTTCTGAGAAAGGAAGCTTCACATGCCCCAATACTTTATTCTGGTATTTCCTTTGAAGGCCATGAATAAATCTCAGATTTTTCCTCTTCGGATTTTGAATTAGATGAGGGGCAAAGTGAGAAAGTTCATTGAATTTCTTATGATATTCGGGAATGGTCATATCACCTTGTATTAGATAAGAAAATTCATCACATAATCTCTCGGTTGCTTCGGGAGGAGTAAATCTTTCTAAGAAAATCACTTTGAATCTGTCCCAGGTGATATCACCTTCTGGATTATCCTTAACAACAGAATCCCACCAGAACAAAGCTTCATCTTCGAGTGCCCAGGAGGCCAGTAATCTTTTCTGGTCATCCCTAAGCTTTAATGCTTCGAATATTTTCTCAACCGAACGAATCCAAGCTTGGGTTCTCATAATAGATTCTTCGCCCGAGAACGGCTTTCCACCCAGATTTCTATATTTCATGAATAGAGCTTCTATATCCGGGTCAGTATTACTTCTTCTGTTCCTGGCACTCATTTTCTAGTTCTTCTGCAAATAGCAGATCAAGTGTCAGGTCAACAGAAAAGATATTTCAAAATATAGAGACAAATACTTGAATGTAAATGTGTCTATCGAGGTGTAATTTCATTCTGCTACTCATACTAGGATATTACTGATCCTATCTGTATAGAATTACCCGTCCTAGAACACTACTGGTTCTATTTCTGACGAGTTCGTTCAAATGTTATATTCCAGAACTAAGCTTAACCAAAGCTCTGATACCACGTTGAGACGACCCGATTTCCCGTTCTCACGAAAACAATGTTATCTTTGGAATATAACACAGAAACATATAATAGCAGAACAGAATTAAATAAATACACCAGAATGAACAACAAAATATATTGGATAAAAGTAATCATCAGAGTTACATAGTATACAGGATCTTACTTAGTACAAATACAGTTCAGCTATACATAAATGTCTACAGCGGAAATAAACAAAATATGTACAATAGGAGCTGAACAGCATAAAAAGAAATAAATGATAGAATCCATCTTCAGCTCCAGCTATCCAGAAAGAACCAGCTAAACCTGAATACAAGGCTGCCCGTGTAGAAAAAGGGGCACCCGAGTTTGAGAGTGAAACAAACTACGAGTCAGTCATGGGACTGGTATGAGAAATCCACTCAACACATATATAATTGGCTAATCACAGGACCACGCCACTTTCGTGGAACGGGTTTTTACTCCATTGGATCGCCAGTGCTTTAAAACAAATCTTTCTTTTAAACATCGCTATGCTTTTTATAAAAATGAAGCCATTATAAGACTCAGTTCCCATCACACAATGCAACGCAAACCGGAGGATAGAGTTTTACCTTATAATAGCCAAAATATGCTTGATACGAATAAAACAAAGGCATTTGATATTATTGCTAGTGTTTATATGTTTTGAAAACAATTTCAAATCATAACTATCAATCATAGACGACATGAGCGTCCCATGCCACTATGTCGCCAAATATCTATACAATCGAAACCGCATCGTCACGTATTTGGAAATTGGATTTCCGTCATGAACCGAAGCAAAAGATAGTCCTCACCGAATTCGAGACTGCCTAGCCCGAGTCTCAGGATCAGAGCTCGAGTGACCCTTGGATCATCAGGGCCGGTCCACCGATGTGGATTAAAATTCCTGAACAATGCGTTTCCCAGCCCTTTGGGGCGTAAACGAGCCAACGAATGACTCCATCGGACCCGGATCGTCCGATCAAACCGAGGCGCCTCGCAACAGCAACAACCACTTAGGTGAAAAGTATATAAATGTCAGGGCTGGTAGGTCACTGACACCACCCTAGCTAGGAAGAAACGCATGTCCTCCCTGAGGTCCTTCCTCCCGTTTCTTGTTCATACCGGGGTGTGAGGCTCGCGAATTTACGTTATACACAAAGCTACGCCACACAGGCGGTGCTTTGATCATCACCACAAGACTTTGCTTTTCAACAGAAGTCCTGATCACTGCATCTTAGCATGCCACACAGGCAATTCACACCGTGCAACTGATGGCTATCAATCACACAGAACAAATTCCAATGTCGGACACACAGTCCATTTACAAGTCCGTTCTGGGTCTGAACGAAACCGGAGGCACTAAATACCTCGCAAACCCATCGATCACCACATACGTCTGGACGATCACCACTCATTATCCATATTTCGGGATGCCTCCCAATCAGGACCTCGGTTAGCATCCAAACGAGGTGAAGATCTCCGGTCTTCGACCACCGTCTTCATCTTCGACTTTCAATCGTCGGTCAATTATTTGAAATGAGAATTAACTCGGTCTTCTCAAATAATTCACGTATATTTAGAATTTCGATTCAATTTATTTCAATGGTTAAATTATTCGACAACACCAATTTTGTCCTTTAATGTAATTTTCACACCAAACACATTCAACCATCAAACATCACATAAATCAAGCAAATTCAGTTTATTTCCATTCTATATCACTTATGATATTTTATAACTATTTATCGCTATTTTTATTTATTTTAAAATAGCCATTTTATTCAAAACGACGCTTCGGGCCATAAGGCGGCCGTGGTGCTGTTTTTCTTCAGATTTGATTTACACATATCTGAAAATCTAACCGTTGGATCTTCACAAAATTTACATCATTAGAAAGGTCTTTTCAAAACGAATCCAACGGTTCCAGTTTCGGGAAAATCCGACGGTCGGATCTCCCGGTACAATCGTTTGAAATTTCGATTTCAAAATACGAACTGCAGCGTCGTTATTCGATTAAATATAATTATATTTATATATATAAATAAATATAATCGTTTCTAGCGCTGTTTTTCTTCAGATTTGAATTAAACATTCCAGACAATCCAACCGTTGGATTTCTACAAGGTTGGTGCCGTTGGAAAGATATTTCCAAGGCGAACCCGACGGTTGAGGTTTCGGGAAAATCCAATGGTCGGATTTCCCGCACTAGTCGTTTGAAATCACGGTTTCAAAATACGAACTGCACGGCCTCGTTTCGTTTTAATTTTATTTATATTTATATATTTATATAAATATAGTTCATTCAACAATTTCAAAATCGTTTTCACTTCAAAAAATTTTCTAACGCCTTAAATTTTGGAAAAATTTCGCCATAACCTCCCCTGCACCGGGAGCATCGGGAAATCGCAAATAGCGTTCCCGGTCCTTCTAATCTCAAAAAGAAAAAGAAAAAGCCAAGCGGCTAGCCAACAGGCTCAAAATCATCACCCAAACAAATCAGTAAATGTGTACCTATTTGTCGGGCACAAAATTTTATTCCTTTTCTCTAGCCCCTTTGCTATAACCTGTTCAATGAATATGCATATACATATATATACAGTTCTTATCATTTATCCTTTTCTATTCAACTTCATATTTGATTTCTGTTTGGTTTAAAGACACCATTTATTCTAATGTTACATACATAGGTGCAAATCATTTCATTAGCTAATTAATGAATATTTCATCTCATATATGTTTATTTCGAACAAGTGGCTATTTTTAACACTTCACATTTCAACGATTTATGCATACAATAAAAATGCGATTTTTATTGTATAACGATTCATTTCAAAACACTACTTTTCTATATAGTTCATATAGTCGATAAAAGGTGAATTTTATTATCAAACGATTTATTTCAAAATATGAATACCATTCAACACATGAATTTCTAATCAACGAATGAATATCAATTCAACACATGAATGTTTTCAATAGTTTTTATATATAGATAAAAATGTGATTTTTATTATCGAACGATTTATTTCAAAATATGAATACCATTCAACACATGAATTTCTAAACAACGAATGAATATCAATTCAACACATGAATGTTTCAATAGTTTTTATATATAGATAAAAATGTGATTTTTATTATCGAACGATTTATTTCAAAATATGAATACCATTCAACACATGAATTTCTAAACAACGAATGAATATCAATTCAACACATGAATGTTTCAATAGTTTTTATATATAGATAAAAATGTGATTTTTATTATCGAACGATTTATTTCAAAATATGAATACCATTCAACACATGAATTTCTAAACAACGAATGAATATCAATTCAACACATGAATGTTTTCTATACAATGAATAAATATAGTTTAAGCATATGAAAATAATTCAAACACACAAATATTATTCAAAATTTCGGCAGCATAACGGCAGGGTAGTTAAACCGGCACCGTCCCTAGTACGGCTCCTCGCTCTACCTTAAAACCTCGCGGTTTTTGACAATGGGGTTCATGCATCTAGTTCGCACGCAGGCGGCATGTATATATTTATTTCATTTCCACAAACTAATCCTATGTGGTTTCAACCAAATATTTCACAACCACCAATGGGTATTTTTCAACCACAATCAACCAATATCAATCACAAACAATCCCAAACAACCATTCAATTTTCACAACAATTTCAACCAATAAATATCGTCCATGGTTTGTGGACGAGGGGCGTATATATATATATATATATATATATATATATATAGCAATTCACTTTCATTTCACACACATATATTTATATTTTTAAATCAGAAATCTCACCAATAGCTATCCAACTGCACGACACTTCCTTTATAGAAATCTTCGCCTTTTGTCGCTTTCGCCCGTATTCTCTACACATATAAAAATCGAATTTTTACGATGCTATTCAATGTATAAAAATATGATTTTTACTTCGACTTTCGATATATAAAAATATGATTTTTCACTTTCGGCTTTCAATATATAAAAATATGATTTTTACTTCGACTTTCAATAAAATAAAATAAAAAATGATTTTTACTTTGACTTTCAATAAATAAAAATATGATTTTTACTTCGACTTTCAATATCTAAAAATCTGATTTTTACTTCTTAAAGTTCAAATCCTTTTTCTCTTTAGAGATTAAACCTTTTTCCTATTTAAAGTTTTTACTTTAAAACAAATTCAGTTTTTATTTTTAAAACAAATTCAGTTTTTATTTTTAAAACAAATTCAGTTTTTATTTTTAAAACAAATTCAGTTTTTATTTTTAAAACAAATTCAGTTTTTATTTTTTTTTAAAACAAATTCAGTTTTTATTTTTAAAACAAATTCAGTTTTTATTTTTTTAAAAACAAATTCAGTTTTTATTTTTAAAACAAATTCAGTTTTTATTTTTTTAAAAATTTCAGTTTTTAACTTTTAAAAATTTCAGTTTTAATACTTTTAAAAATTTCAGTTTTTATACTTTTAAAAATTTCAGTTTTTAACTTTATAAATAAATCAGTTTAAAAATCTGTTTTAAAACTCTTTTTTTTTTTAACTCTAAAATAAACAGTTTTTAAACCCCTAAAAATAAAATAATAAAACAACAAAAACTTACGGGGGGGGGGGGTTTCTGTAGTTCGTCGGAGTCTTCTCGAGGGCGGCGGCGCTAGGGCTTCGAACGAGGGAGGCGCTTCAAGGGGGGGTGGCGCGACGTCTTCGCGAGGGCTCGAGGGCTTCCAGGGGGGGCGCGGCGATGCTTCGATCGATGGAGGGGGGGGTGAAGATGGGCGGCGGCTGCGCTTCAGGGGGAGGGCTTCGGGTCTTCGATCGATGGTCCTTAGGTTTTTTTTTTTTTTTCTTTTCCGTTTGAAATTATAATGAACGGGGGGGGGGGGGGCAAGCAGAAGGAAAAAGGGGGAGAAAGAATATATTTTATATATTTTTTTTAATTATTTAATTATTCAAAAAGGTTGACTTTTACATACGACCTCGAAACGAGGCCCACCGCCTGTCGTCCATAGCGTTTCACCCCCATTCCGAACACAATGGGATATGTATCGCAAGCTGATTTGATCGTTACAATCAGTTTCCTTTTGAATTTTCATTTAAATCATTATATTGAATTTTAAACGCACATTTCAAATTACCGGGGTCACATACTAACTAGAAAAATTCCAGAAAAATATTTTCTAGCTTCGTATTGACGATACGGTCCTAACAAAACTAGTTTCGTCGAATTCTGAGACCGTTTGAAAAATGGCCAATTTCCAGTCGATTAAAATCAACTGAAACCGGTCAAACGCGTTTTCCTTTGCCACGCTCACATATTGATTCGAAAAATTATGAAATTTGAAACCTAACAATAACTTGACACTGCGGATCTAACAAAAGTGGTTTCGTCGAAATCCGAGGTCATTTGCAAAATATCCATTTTTAAGGGCCTGAATTCTAAAGCGACTATTCAGAATTTTCAACTGGACATATCCTTTGACTCCCGCTATCAAATTTCGATTGGTCGGATTCGTTAGAAAGATATTACCAATTAGATTCCATTATTTTTGGTTTCACTAAAATCCGGATTGTTTTGCACCCGGTATATTCAATTGAAGTTTGAAATCGAATTATCGAACTACCGCACTATTTTCAATTCTATATATAATTATAATTAATTATATTCGTTTTCAAATGTCGATTCAACTCAGTTTTCATCGCCATTGTTTAAAATATTTATTTTAAATATTTAAAATCCATTATTTTAGCCAATTTAAAATTTTTAAATTGGTTCAGATTTTCTGGGTCGTTACAACTAACCATGATTTTTCTAAACATAACAATTACTCACAATTATGGCCAATTTCAAATTTATACCAATATACTTGTTATGCCAAATTAGCTAATCCAATTCTGATTTAACATTCTAATTACAGTTCATGTCCAACTAGACTTATTATTCTAGTTCACAATTCATGTAAATACTAGATTTACAAGCCAATACTAGGTTCAAATTACACATCCTATAATTCATGTCAAATATATCCAATTTGCATTTCTATGAACATGTCATAATACATGTTCCCAATTTATGCCAATCTCCAAGTTAAAAACTACGTTTTTAGTAAATTTCATATTTTGCCCAAATCGTATTCCCAACGTTCATATAATCGTGATTCAACCTAGATTATAGATAAATCTAGCTTCGTAGAAAATAGGGAATGAACCAAAGATGCTATGAAAAAGATAGACATAATAACTGGCATAAAATGATAATTTACTAATTACAGACCTAACGAATTACACTGAAATTGATCTAAAACATCGAAAGCCTATAGGTCTGAAAATCTTATGGCATAAAAACGGTTGAATAACGACGTAGCTTCAAGAACATGGGTAGACCTAACATAATAGGTAAATTCCCAAGATCTAAAACCAAAGAAAACCAAGAATAGACAGAATAGATAATCGGGTTTAGACCCAATTTCACAGTCACAAAACTTAAGCAACACTTTCCTAGTCATGAATCATAGGTGTTTAATCACAGTTGTCCTTGTTATGTCATAGGCAATAGTCTATGTTTCCTAATCAAAGGCATAGGCTTGTGTTCATAGTCAAGGAAATAATTCTCACAGTCACAGTCACAGTCATAGGCAATGTTCATAGTCATAGGCTATGTTCATAGTCATAGGCAATGTTCATAGTCATAGGCAAGGCCTAATTGGTCATCGAATCAAAACATTTCTTAATTAGGTCCAAGGATATAAGCACTGATAGAAAGATTTGGCATATTCTTTTATTCCTTTAATTTCGTGTCACGAATAGAGAAAACGTTCAAATCTAAAAAGTAACCGACTTACAGAGATTAGATTAGATTCGTAGAAAAACAGTCGTTGAAGTCGTTTGAATCTTTAACTTGAATCCTAGCTTGACTTGAATCTTCTCTTGAAAGTCTTGAGCAGCATTTCCTCGTCTTGATTTATTTTATATATTATTCATTTATACATTTTCTCAGAGGCAGCATAAGGATAGAAAAGAATTGTGAATAGACAAGGAGACTAAGGCTATTTATATAGGATTAGGCGGACGAATCTGGTCAGAATGGCGTCCGGATACATCAAAATGAACCCAGGTTCAAAACCTGGATTTCGGGAGCAGGTCGACCCCCAGGTCGACTACCCAGTCGACCTGGTTAGGGGGGCGGTCGACCCCCAGGTCGACACCCTAGTCGACCCTGGTACCCAGGTCGACTCCCAGGTCGACCTGGGTCCTGGGCGGGAAATTTCCCGCCCAGCCCGCTTCTGGGTCTGTTTTGAAATTTGAACTTCGCTGAAACTTCCAGAGGCCATATTTTTCTCATACGGACTCCGATTTACGCAAACTCGGACTCATTTTCATGAAAAATTCCGAGATGAATGCAATGGCGTAGCCCATTTACCTTGATTTTGATATTAACATTTAATTCTGCCTTGATTTGTGAATCTTAGTGTTACAGAATTACGGGGTGTTACATTCTCCCCCACTTAAAAAGGATTTCGTCCTCGAAATCTTCAAGTTAGGAAGAATGCGTCCTACCATCCAATCACCCATCCACTCAATCATTCAGTCACAGGCATTCATTGTCCTTAAAAGATTTCTAATGCTTTCATGTTCATATGCATAATGTGTGTATATGTCTTTATCTAATGCAAAATCAGGCGGTCTACTGATTCAGTTGACCTCCTTAATGTGAATCATGTCAGTGCCATGCATCCAATAATGTATGCAAGCATCCCTAGTTACATAAATACTACATGTGTGCATAGCCATTCATCCATATGCAACATCCATATTATGACATATCAAGTTCAACTTACAAACAAATACATATCTGTAAATGCAATATGAAAGCGTCCGAACTGATCTAGTGCCTAATACGTATGCATATGCATTCACGAGCAATCATTAGCAACCACTTGCAATCATCAACCATAACATGTTTCCAATACATGTTTACATCCATTGGCTTCTACCTAAGGATCGAAGATACGACCTAGAGGATATACTTTGGAAAGAGAGAAACAATTATGCGTAAAGCTCCTACAAAAAAAAAAAAAAGAAATCAAGGATGCACCCTTAAGGAAAAGGGTATGATGCTAGTATCTAGCCTTCTTGAGCTTTACTCCACTGTATATTAACTAATTTAACTTCACGATTGTGAAGTTCCTGATCTCCATTTCCAAAATAAACAGATGTCAATCACGGTACCAAGTATATGTACTAAGATGATTAGAGGTCTCCCTCTTATCCGCCATGCCATAACTATGAGGGTCAAATGGTCACTACGTGCTTTTTGGAGTGCCTGCGATAACTATTCATCTCTCACGCAAACCATCCTAGTCGAACTCGACATTCCTCAAGTACAAGCCCCAAAGGCCTAAACCAATATCAGACAAGCACCCAAGGAATATCTCCTCCGAATTTAGGCGATCTACGTGAGATGATATAAGTAAACTCGATAGCTATTCTCAAATCCCTACTAACCAAAAATAAACTGGTCGGACCACCAATTGGATTTGAGACTCTAGTGGGATCTTTCTACTATACAAGTACTATGGTGCAGAGACTTAACTATGGAAGTGGATATGAACAAATGCGAAGAGCAAAAACCAAAGGAAAGAGTACGAACAGCAAAACTAGACTCTTCCAACAGAACTTTACTACCTTTCTCCTAGGTACGCTTGGTGGTGAAAGTATGTACTTTCCCTTCTGAAAATCTTGTTCCTCGGTCTTGCCCTTGTCCTTAATTATATGCCCTATCATACCCTAGTAAAGATACTTCCTCTTGTCTTAGGTTTTATAATTTCTTCCTCCTTCGTGATCTAAATCTACATCTATGAATTCCTCATCCTAGGGTTGTGCTCCTTAGCCAAACTCCTCATCCCCTTCCGTGTGTAGTCATGTTGACAAATCCCTCGAAAGCTGCTTCCATCATACAGAAAACCCTATAAGCTTGAAAGAAAACTAGCCGTAAGTGAAACAACCACAGCCATAGATGGAAGTCGGGCACTACTTTGCCCTTCGATGAGGTTACATCCCAGAAAGCCAGGAGCCCCAGAGACTCAAGAAAGTAGGAGACAAGAATTCAAACAGAGGAAGAGAAGATAGTGCGTATGGCTTTGGGGAATATGCCTTTAAAACAAATCTTTTCTTTTGAAAATGCTTCTTTTAAAACCGTTTGAAAATAATTTTTCAAATCCTTTATCTGATCTGGTAACCTTCATCTCTGATACCACGTGTAACACCCCACGTCCGTTAGTGTCACTCGCAAAGGGAATGCACTAAGTTCTATGGAGCATTTAGGGTAAAAGATGCAGATAAATTACAAGATAGACAGAAATTAAACGGCAGAAAATAATACTTTGCTTTATTGATAAAATAGTTTGTACAATGATTTCTTTACAATATCAGAGTATCATCTGTCTTACAAAATAAAGAAGCATAAAAAAACATTTATATTCCCCAATTTTAGCAAGAGCCAGCCATAGCATCTGAAAAGAGAATCCAAGCAAAACTTCGACAAATCTTCAAGCTGGGAAAGAGTGACAGTCCAACTTAACCTGAGCTATACTATCCCCTTCTTTACTACCTGGGGGGGGGGGAGGGGGGAAGGAAGAAAAGAAGACGAAAGAAAAACAGAGTCATACATAAAGCCTGAGTAAGTTCAGTAACTTCTAGCATGTGAACATGGAAAAACAAAACGACATGAATTAACTGAATATAAGATAACACCATGACGATAGGGTCAACAAGATTAGACAAGATAATCACAAGATATGCTAAGATAAGATTAACTACATATGCTCTAATACTTTCGCTGCTTCGCTATTTCCTTGTTATACTGGTTTCTGTATCTCTACACCACCCAACTAGTGTCCCAACTAGTAACGATAACGTGATCCCAATCCCTGTAGTTTCCATTGCCTTCAGGCATACATTTATTATTTATTACCTAGATCTAATCTAGGGTTTTCTATCAAGTGCTTTCTAGATTCAACTAGAGTTTACGCTATCTGCTGAACGCTTCTCGGATTCAGGATTTATGCCACCTAGTCCAACTAGGGATTATGCTACCTGTCGAACGATGCCCCCAAGTCTGGGACACACTACCTAGAGTGGTATATGTTCCTATACTTCCCCACGCATGTATCGCGAATCGTTATCGCTTGTCTAGATGCACATGTCCTGTAATGTGCGGCCCGAGTCCTGTGGCAGAGAAATCAAGAAACACAAAACTCGGTCGGGTGCTTTCAGATATCTGCCGATGCAGATGCTAAGGTCTATTTTTATTCCAGTGGCTATGGTCCCACTCGACCCCTCCCTCAACTAATGAAAGGCACACCTTGAAAAATGAGAACTATACGCAGGCCCCCTATGCCCCACTGTCCTATGGCCATCCGCAACCATAACTAGATAGCAAGTATATGGTCTTTTGTAGTTCTCCGCCTTTCCGCTTCACGTATCTCGATTGACTAAAGATGGATGGTAGACGACGAGTTGCTATCACAGGGCTACCAGTTTCTCGCCGAATCACGTTGGTCCATCCTAGTCTTTAGGTTGCCATATTTTGCAACCTAGGCATACCCTTGGTTCTTCTACCGCAGACCTTAACCTCTGTGAGCCCTGGAGGATCATCTGCAGCCTCACAGAGGGATACCAAGAGTACCCTCATGTCCCCTCGAAGCCTCGGGCTTCGTAACCCAATTCGTCGGAGCCTTCGTTTTAATCAGACGGATGTTCGCTCCTTCCCGTGTTATACTAAGAATTACTACTTAGTTCTACTAACTAAGGTTTACCACTTAGTTTCCAGAATAGTTGTTTTCTTAACTAAGGTTTACTACTTAGTTCCTTTTAACTAAGGTTTACAACTTAATTCTCTTTCCCGTTAATTTGGATTGGTTAAGTGTCATTAGTCAATTCATGCTAACTTAACCCTCTTCATTTATCCTGTTAAACTGGTTAAGTGTTATCAGTAATCCATGTTGACTTAACCCTACCACAAACCAAGTTATATTGGTTAAGTATTCCTTATTACTTAACCCTACCCGTTCATCCTGTATTGGTTAAGTGTTCCTTTTTAACTTAACCTTGCCCGTCTGTTTTAACTAACAGGTTATTAATGGTTAAGTATTATCCCTTCATGTTTTTGATTTAACCCTATTCCTTTATCACAATCTGATGGTTTAGTGTTCAAGTTTACTTAACCCTACGGTCTAGTCCAGCTGACATATCAAGTTGGCTAAGTGTATTGAGTTTTACTTAACCCCAACCTCTAGTCTAGTTAACATGTTATTTTGGCTAAGTGTATTAACTTTACTTAACCCCACCTTCTTGTCTAGTTAACATGTTAATTTGGCTAAGTGTTTTTCTTAGTTACTTAACCCCTACAAATCTTGTCTGGTTACCATGTTAAGTTGGTTAAGTGTCCCTATGGACTTAGCCCTCCCATTCTAGCTTAACTGTGTTAAGTTGGTTAAGTGTTCCTATGGACTTAACTCTCCCATTCTAGCTTAACTGTGTTAAGTGTCAGTATGAACCTAACCCCACCCACTGGTCTGGTTATCATATTGAATTGGTTAAGTGTCTTAGTTAACTTAACCCTACCATTCTTGTTCTAGCTTTAACTAAATAAATTAAAGCCGCTACCACTCACATTAGACATATATTGTTGCGATTACTGGATGTGCCGGTTGGTTCCGGGCAGGTTTACATCACAACTCAGTCTAACTTCGGGTTAGGCATATTCGTGGTTTCTAAGTTCAAAGGGTTTTGATTTATTTTCAAATCAGGTTTTGAAAGTAACCATCCCGTCCGTCGGATCAGTTAGGGATAGCCAGGGAGAGCAGGAAACTTGTATTTTCCAAACCCAAGCCTAGACACTATCCTCTCTGTCACCCTAGAACTTTCTGGTGTACGTATTAAAAGGGATGTCATTAATAAATCTTTCTTTTGTCTAAATTTACATTTTCTCATTTAGGACAAATTCTATAAGTAAATCATTCCTAATTTACTTATTTCCTAATTACTATTTTAATGTAAATTGTCAACACTTATTCTTATGGCCCATTTCCCCCTCTATGTCATATTTATGCTTTTTGGTATGTAAACTATACAAAATTAAGTGTCACTAACCATGATTTTTCTAAACATGACAATTACTCACAATTATGGCCAATTTCAAATTTATACCAATATACTTGTTATGCCAAATTAGCTAATCCAATTCTGAATTAACATTCTAATTACAGTTCATGTCCAATTAGACTTATTATTCTAGTTCACAATTCATGTAAATACTAGATTTACAAGCCAATACTATGTTCTAATTACACATCCTATAATTCATGTCAAATTTATCCAATTTTCATTTCTATGAACATGCCATAATACATGTTCCCAATTTATGCCAATCTCCAAGTTAAAAACTACGTTTATAGTAAATTTCATATTTTGCCCAAATCGTATTCCCAACGTTCGTATAATCGTGATTCAATCTAGATTATAGATAAATCTAGATTCGTAGAAAATAGGGAATGAACCAAAGATGATATGAAAAAGATAGACATAATAACTTGCATAAAATGATAATTTACTAATTACAGACCTAACGAATTACACTGAAATTGATCTAAAACATCGAAAGCCTATAGGTCTGAAAATCTTATGGCATAAAAAGGGTTGAATAACGACGTAGCTTCAAGAACATGGGTAGACCTAACTTAGTAGGTAAATTCCCAAGATCTAAAACCAAAGAATACCAAGAATAGACAGAATAGATAATCGGGTTTAGACCCAATTTCACAGTCACAAATTTTAAGCAACACTTTCCTAGTCATGAATCATAGGTGTTTAATCAAAGTTGTCCTTGTTATGTCATAGGCAATAGTCTATGTTTCCTAATCAAAGGCATAGGCTTGTGTTCATAGTCAAGAAAATTATTCTCACAGTCACAGTCATAGGCAATGTTCATAGTCATAGGCAATGTTCATAGTCATAGGCAAGGCCTAATTGGTCATCGAATCATAACAGTTCTTAATTAGGTCCAAGGATATAAACACTGATAGAAAGATTTGGCATATTCTTTTATTCCCTTAATTTCATGTTACGAATAGAGAAAACGTTCAAATCTAAAAAGTAACCGACTTATAGAGATTAGATTAGATTCATAGAAAAACAGTCGTTGAAGTCGTTTGAATCTTTCACTTGAATCCTAGCTTGACTTGAATCTTCTCTTGAATGTCTTGAGCAGCATTTCCTCGTCTTGATTTATTTTATATATTATTTATTTATACATTTTCTCATAGGAAGCATAAGGATAGAAAAGAATTGTGAATAGACAAGGAGACTAAGGCTGTTTATATAGGATTAGGCGGACGAATCAGGTCAGAATGGCGTCCGGATACATCAAAATGAACCCAGGTTCAAAACTTGGATTTCGGGAGCAGGTCGACCCCCAGGTCGACTACCCAGTCGACCTAGTCAGGGGGGGTCGACCCCCAGGTCGACACCTTAGTCGAGCTGGGTACCCAAGTCGACTCCCAGGTCGACCCCCTGGTCGACCTGGGTCCTGGGCGGGAAATTTCCCGCCCAGCCCGCTTTTGGGTCTGTTTTGAAATTTGAACTTCGCTGAAACTTCCGGAGGCCATATTTTTCTCATACGGACTCCGATTTACGCAAAATCGGACTCGTTTTCACGCAGAATTCCGAGACGAACGCAATGGCGCAGCCCATTTCCCTTGATTTTGATTTTAAAATTTAATTCTGCCTTGATTTGTGAATCTTAGTGTTACAGAATTACGGGGTGTTACAGGTTCTAAGATTCGATTTATATATATCAAAGTGTATAGGAATCGTTGAATTTAAATAACAAAACCTAAACCATTTGCAGCATTAAAATCTAGAAGAAAATAAAGTAGAAATCAATATTTAGAAGAAAATAAAGTAGAAAACCTCTGGTTGCTACCTCTTTTCATTAACAAAGAATTCGACTACCCCACTATCGGGCGGTCGACCTTGAACCCTATAGGGAAGGGTAGTTGATCACCCTTCGTAATCTAGTACAGTGAATTTATTTCTCGCTTCTTTTACTTATTTATAGTTATTATTAACCAATTCTTGTCTAATGTCTTTTAATGTATCCCTTTCTTATCTTTGCATATATACACACAAATTCAAATCAAATTCTGAAATATTCTTTTATGATTATCCATTTATTTCAATTCAAATCTTTGTCATTTTAGATCAAATTGAAGTTCCCAAGTTTCGTTATTTTAAATTCAAAACTTATTTATTCGTATCTTTTTCATTCAGACTTCTTTTTCAGCAATCTACGTATGAAAACGGATCAGAATCTCGTCACGAATGCAATGATATACGTTCGTAGAAAAATTTCTTAAGTATTACATATCCATAATTTGAACTATTATTATTATTACAACTTAACTATTTTAGGTTTTCTATGTTAGTTTAGGATATATTTTGTAAGATGTTACAATCACCTCCCTCCCCCCCATAAAAGAGATTTCATTCGGAAATCTTTTTGAATGGTTGAACAACAAAGCTCATTTTAACAGACATGTTATACAACAATGTAACTAGTTTATACATCAATTCGATACCCAACTTTTCATGTTATTATGTGCTGTAGACATACTAAGTAAGCTCCGTTCTAAAATATTTGTTGTTGTATGTATGCAAAACACCCTATTGTGCACAAAATTTTAGTATGAGTGTATTATGTTAGTGAATTAGTATTGTAACCAATTCCAATCGTCCAATCTAGCAACTATGATGAAACCAAAACTCTTTTTTTAAAGAGAGAGGAGTTTAGAGGTAAAAAGGGAAAAAAACCTATGTCATCTGTAACACCCCATAATTTTAGAAGACACTATAATGATGAATTAAAGAATACTTAATTAAACATTGAGAATTTAGTAAAAAGGACTGCGACATTGCATTCGTCTCGGAATTTTGCTTAAGACAGACTCTGAGTTTTTGTAAAACGGACAGCGTATGAGGAAGATATTAAGGTTTGAAGTTTATAAACTTATAAGCCACTTATATATAAATAAAATAAAATCCAGAATTCAAATCAGTTTGAAATTCAAGGCGGGAACCAATGCGGGAATCAGAGCCATTAGGTGTCGAGCCTAGCTAAGGGGTGTCGACACCCATGTCGACACCCCCAAATCCGAACCAGATTCATTCCTACGTATGTGGACTTGTTTTCTAACCAGATTTGTGAACCCTAGGCTACATAAAGGACCTTAATCCCATTGTTTTTATTCATCTAAATCAATGGCGACAACGAGGTGCTACCCCAACTCAATTTTTTCTGGCCTATTCTTCTTCAATAATAAGTTATTCATATTCAGAGATATGTGCTTCAGTCAGTTCCCTGTTCTTTAGATCCAATCGCAGTGAGTGTATGTTACTTTTAGATATAAACACGTAAAATGTAATCTTGACATGTTTATAAGTTTGGATCTAAGCCTATGCCTATTAGTGATCTGAAATCATAACAGATCTGCAATTATTTGTATATCTAATTAACTATTTAGATCTCACCATGTCTGTTTATGATATACCTACTATGATAATTTGCCAAATCATGTCACCGTATTCCAATTATTTTAGTTTCTCTAATCTTGTCATTATGCCTATTTTGTAGAATGACCAATTATGTCACCTTATACCATTTAATTTACTATGTCTATTCTTGTTCTCTTCTTCTCCTTTTTCCTTTTTTGTTTTTATAGCCAGGCTACCTTCGAGTCCAGGAATACAGCTGAAAAATGGGAATGCACGAAATTGGGAACAATTGAGAATGATTAATTTGGGGCATAATTCATATTGTAAACATGATTGGGAATTTTGGGCATAATTTGTACATTGAACCAAAACTAGTGATTTGGGAGCATAATCTATATCTTGATCTAAATTTTAATTTGGGCAAAACTTGTATCATAGAATGGACAGGGATTCAGGGCATAATAAACATGAAAATTGGTTAGTAATGAAAATGCCTAGATTTACAATAATTGGAAACTGTAACCACATTTGGACACGAGGTTAGATTACACTTGTGGTGGAAGCATGCCCGGACCCAACCGGCATATCCAGCAACCACAAGTGGTGAATCTAATGTGAGGGGCCTAAGTGCATAAACACGTAACATGCTAAGACACGAGGTTAAGTCCGGCTTGAGGAAGAAGTCTGCCAGGAACCAATCGGCATATCCAGCGTCCACAGGTTGTAGACTTAATGTGGGAGGTCTAGCGTATTAATAACCATAAATGAATGAATGGTGATAAACTTGTAATACTTAATCTGTTTGAATCAACAAGGATTACATGAACCAGTTAACTTGAGTAGGGGTTAAGTAAACTTGCTTGAATTAGTGGGAGGGTTAAGTAAATCTTAAGGCGGTAGGCAATATTTATATATAGGCTCACAAACTTAACCTGTTGGGGTTATGCAATCTTAATAAACTAGTAGGCATAACCCGTTGAAATCGTAGTAGTGGGGATGCAAGCCTAGGGGGAAGCTTGTATCATCTGGTATGTGGGACCCGTATCAGTTAGTAACCTATATCGGTAGCAAATGGAGAACCCCGAACTAGGTCGGGGGTCAGGGCACGCTTACTGAGATGGTTATAAGAGGTCACTTGGGAGAAAGGTGTCTGACGGAGCATTCCATCTGGGTCATGTGCATGCATGGGTCCGCCTTCTCGGGAAAATAAGACGCGGTGACATCAGTAGATATAGCTGTGCATCTTGGAAGTAATGGGGTTGCCACTTTAGGAAATGATACATCCTACTGTGGGACCAGCACAGGTATCTACGGGTTAGGGAGGCGATCGATTAGGGTAGTAATTAGGGTACATCTAGTCTCGCCTATTTAGGAGCCCGTTGTTATCAATGGGGGTAACACCCGTCAGTTCTGTTAGGCTACCAGTTAGTGTATGGGGTAAAACCTCTCACTAGAGTACACCTAAGTCTACCATCTTGTAATTGTTAGGATCATCTTGTTTCGGTTATACTAGTATTGGTGAAAGGGAGAAAAGTATTAAGAAGCACAAAGCATGTTCTGTTTATCCTGTTTACCTTGTTATACTTGCCTTATGACACTGTTATCTCTCTCTCCAATTTATATACCTGTTACGGTGCTTTTACTTATTTATATGCTAAAAGTAAATGGACTCGCTAGACTAATGTTTGACCCATTTCGTTTCCTCTTCTTTCTCTTCTGTCCCCCCAGGTTCTCAGGGTGGGAACACTCAAGCTTGATCAGGATTCTTCTTTCCTACTTGGAGCTGCATAGATGTACTGCTTGATTTCCTATCTTCCCCACTATGGCTATATTTTGGTAATTGTGTTCTTTATATGTATTTTTGTACTCTAATGATGATTTTGTACAAGGTAGAAGTTTTATGTTTTTAGTATTCCATTCTTATTATGTAATTTGGTTTGAACCACAAAGCTTTTCCACTAAATAAAGTTCTAATTTCGCTGTTATTTTATATCTGCCTTGTGATGTTTCTGTTTCTGTTTCTGTTTATCTATAACGCTTCATGAAACTTAATGCATTCTGATAAAGAGTGGCATTAACGGACGTAGGGTGTCACGTCTTCCACTAGAGGGGGGTGAATAATGTTTTCGAAGAATTTATGAAAACCTTAAACTTATACGTTCTACTGTATGAATCACACACAACAGAGATGATCACAGACACATAATCAAACATAAACATAGAAACAGATAAATATAAAATGTAGAAAAAGGAAAGAACACACCGAATTTTATACTGGTTCGGATTACTCCTACTTCCAGTCTCGTACAACTCTGCATTGTGCAGAGTTTTATTATTATCAATATCCAAGTACAATTCTCTTGATTTCACGACTACAAGGTTAACACCGCTCCAACCACCCTTGATTTCACGGCTACAAGATTTACACTGCTCCCTTTCTTTGATTTTAGGGCTACAAAGTACACACCCTTTCCCAAACAATTCCCAAATGATTACAATAGCCATTTAACTCTACAATAGCATTTCAATTCAGAGAGTAGTGGATAGAGATTGAGAACAGATGAAATTTTATGTAATTAGAGTATAAATCGTCAAAGTAGAAGTATAGAAATCAATAAAATGATAAAGAATAATGGTGGATTGAAGAGGGGGGAAGATGGAGAAAAAGAACTATGAAAAAATTCGGAATCATCCCCTATTTATAAGATTTGAATGGTTGCCATGTTTCAGAAACGTTACAAATAGTGAAAAGACACTTCCTTTGAAAATTGAATTTCTGATAGTTGTATGTCGACATAGCCTCCTATGTATGTTAAAATTATTTTTCAAGTGTTTAACCATACATATTATTTTAGAAATTCTTGAATTAAAAATTAATGATATATATGAATATTCTAAAGTGTAAAATCATATGAAAACATAATTATATATTCTCTAAACATATTTAAAAAATTATAAGGTTTAAAACTATAAGATTATAAAACTATTATATAAAAACTTATATATATTTAAAATTTTAAATTTATTTGAAATCATAAGTAAGATAGAATAATTTGAAAACAGAATTTGAAATTTAAAACTCAGAATTTGAAAAAAAAGAATTTGAATTTGAACCCAAAGTGCTATTCAGAGTCTTACATATAAACTAGACCCTATTACTATATTTTTCTTGAACTCTTGATATCTTGATAACTTCATAACTCATGAGTCTTAAATCTCTTCTGAATCTTGAATCTCTTGAAACTCTAATACTGTATTGTTCAGTTTTTAAGTCCTGTATACACATCCTGCATATACATGTATATATATTCTAGATAGAGATGTTAGTATATATTTTATAATCAATTAACAATGATAATTAAAACATGGTTGTTGTCATCAAAACTCATTCTCCGACAATCTCCTTCATTTTGATGATGACAACCTTAGATTATAAAATATTCTTACCTGTTGATTCTGGTCCTTCTAATACTCCGTCTTTCTTCATGAATCCTACATGCCCCCCCCCCTAAAACTAGGCCTAGCTAATCCATATTTTATAATTTCTCCCCTTTGTCATCAACAAAATGAAATTCTACATATTCTCCCCTAAATCTACACCATAAATATCCATAACCTATTACTATATATATTCTAATACTTGATTCTATACTATTGTACTAATATACATGTCTCCCCCTAAATTCATGCATATATTATATACTTATAACTATACTAATACTTATTCTGAAATCTACAGGAAATAGATAAAAACAAACATTGTATGAATTTAAATAATTCAGACATCGTTTTACAATCCAAACAATTACAGAATATACAAATTATAACGTTAAAACAAGAACACGTATTACAACATATGTACGAATAGATGAGAAAACATAAACGTTTAATTGTTCTCAACTACTGGGGAATTATGAATTGGGCAATTAGGGTAATGGAGACAGAATTCCCTGTTTTGCTCAATTATATTCCCTTCTCAATCAAAATAAACTTCTCCAAACGCATATAACTTGATCATCCTCCTCCATGCCTTCATTTTGTGCTTCTTCTTGTTCCTCCTCTTCTATCATCTCTTCCTCTTCTTCCTCTTCCATTATTGGATTATTATCTTCGATGATAATCAGATTTGTTTGATTATCCATAACAAAATTTTAAAGGTTTCTCATGATTTTTCCTTACTTTACATGTACTTAGTTTATTCAAATTTGTAGAACTTGATTTCAATGAGCATTTGGAGTATATACTCTATTTTCTCTTCTAATTTTATCACATGAGCATGAGTAGAGCATTGAAGTTGACCTTCGGATAGTCCAACGGACGATTCAGGATTAATTTTGTAATAACTCGGAAATTCTGGGCCAGTATAAAATTTTTATTTTGGCGATTTTAGCGAATTTTGAACATTTAAAATAGATTATTTTAAATAAAATCGGCGAGAAATTTATCTTGAATATAATTAAAACGTATATATTATACGCGTCGTCGTTAGAATATAAATATTTATATATAATTATAAATAGAATTGAAAATGGCGCGGTAGTTCGATAATTCGATTTCAAACTTCAATTGAAGTAACGGGTCGCTTCATTTGGTATCAGAGCTTTGGTTTACAGAGCTCGAGAACAAGACACATTAGAACCATACGAAAGAATTCATCAGATATTGGATTAGTAATATCCAACTAGAATGACTCGTTAGAGATAGGATCAGTAGTATCCTAGAACGAGTGTGAAGAGTATACTTTTTCAAATGAAAACAATTTTGTTTTGAAATTTAAACCATTTTAAAACGTATTCGAATATTTATTTATTTTTGAATATGGACAATCGAGTATATAAAGATTTTGCATATACGCGTCATGAACGTATATTCGAGGTTTTAATATACTAGATAGATATGGAATCATACTCTAGTGGCCCGAAGATGATTCTGATGGTTGAGTACTCGTCGTCAGAATTTATTTTCGAGTGACGAAGGTGTGATTTCTATATATTTCCATTAGACTGGTGTGAGAACCAAAACTTATATAGTTAGAACACATTGTTGTGAATTGGCATCAAAAACAAGATTTTCTGTATATATATCAAAATTATCAATTTGAAACTCTAATCCACTAATTGATTGATGTTGGTGTTGTTTGTTTATTTGTTTGATAATTTTAAACCATTTATGCCTAATTGAACCAAATATTGAACTGTATTGATAATTGGTAGCATTTGCTTGCATATACATATACTTACATTGAACAGGTCATAGCAAGGAGGCTAGAGCAGAGAATAAAATTTGTTTGCCCGACAAATAGGTACATGTTTACTACATAATTTACTGTTTTGTTTGGGTGATGATGATTTTATGAGCCTATTGGCTAGCCGCTTGGCTTTTTCTTTTTCTTTTTGAGATCTGAAGGCCTATATGGCAATTTCGGGATTTTCCCGTGGCTCCCGGCGCAGGGGAGGTTATGGCGAAATTTTTCGAAAATTTAGGGTGTTAGCCAAATTTTTGAAAATTTGAAAATTCTCAGAAACTCAAAAGTTGGAGAATGGAAGCCAGATCGAACGTAGAGTTGATTAATCAAACCACTTTCGACTTTGTTCCTTTTCGGGGACGAAAAGTTTTAAGTGGGGGAGATTGTAATAACCCGGAAATTCTGGGCCAGTTTAAAATTTTTATTTTAGCGATTTTAGCGAATTTTGAACATTTAAAATAGATTATTTTAAATAAAATCGGCGAGAAATTTATCTTGAATATAATTACAACGTATATATTATACGCGTCGTCGTTAGAATATAAATATTTATATATAATTATAAATAGAATTGAAAATGGCGTGGTAGTTCGATAATTCGATTTCAAACTTCAATTGAAGTAACGGGTCGCTTCAAATTTAGTCATTATAATTAGTGGAGGCCATGTTTTTTTTAGTTTTGAGTTTTTCTATAAACGAAATGAGAGAATGAAGAAGAATACTCGAAATAGAATGTTAAATGGTTGTTATAAATAACTTTTGGTGGGATTTATTCTTTGAAATCTAGCAGTTATATGTTGACATATCTAAAAATGTATGTCGCTATACATGTATTTTTAATTTTAGTTTCATGTTTTTTCTTGTTATTCTTATATATATATTAATATATTTAATTATTCTAGTTCACTTAATGAACAAACACCTAATTCTCTTCTAAATTTAATGAATGTTGCTTCGTTTAATGGTTTTGTTGATATATCTGTTATTTATTTTTCTGTTTCTATAAATTCGAGTGAAATTTTCGCTTTACTTGCGTTTTCTCTTAGAAAATGATGTCGTATATCAATATGTTTAGTTCTTGAATAATGAATTGGATTTTTAGATATATTTATAGTGCTCGTATTATCACAGTATTTTGGTGATTTATTTATATTTAATCTGAAATCATTTAGAGTTTGTTGCATATATATTACTTGTGAACAAGCCAAAGCAACAGATATATATTCTGCTTTAGTTGTCGACAAAGATACGGTATATTTCTTTTTACTAAACAAAGAAAATAGTGAATGTCTTAAGAAGTGACTTATTCCACTAGTACATTTACGATCATATTTACATCTCGCATAATTAGCGTCACAATATGAAATTAAATCAAACGAATCATCCTTAGGATAAAATAATCCAAAATCTATTGTACGTTTTACATATCTTAGAATACGTCTTATGGATTAGTTTTGTGCTTCCTTAGGTTATGATTGATATCTTGCATAGAGACAGACAGTATGAATTATATCTGGTCTACTAGAGGTTATATATAATAATTATCCTATCATACCTCTATATAATTTTTGATTAATGTCTTTTGTCGTATCATCTTTACTTAAGGCTATATTAGTTTCCATTGGTTTCGAGTCCTAACAATGGATTAAATATCTCCTAAGATATTTTCTACAGGATGGTCTCTTAGAAATCTAATCCTTTTATTTGGTTGGCTATCTTCATTATTTGTTTCATTAATCTCATTTTCACATTAATCTTCGTTGTGTTGTGTTATATTTTTATAGTTTTCGTCAAAGGATACATTTAATGTTTCTTCTATAGTATTGGTTCTTGAATTGAAAACTCAACATGCCTTACTTCTCTCTGAATATCCAATAAATATTCCTTTATCGGATTTCAAGTCAAATTTATCTAAATTTTCTTTAGTGTAAACAATTATTTAAAAATATTTTAAAATATGATAATTTTGGTTTCTTATTATACAAAAGTTCATATGGTGTTTTATGAGTTAAGGGACTGATTGAAATTCTTTTTAAAATATATCAAGCTATTGTAACTGCTTTAGCCCAAAATTTTTTGGTAAGTTACTATTAGATAACATAGTTCTCGCACACTCTTGTATCAACCTATTTTTATGTTCAACTACTTTGTTTTGTTGAGGTATTCTAGGGAAAGAAAAATTATGGGTTATCCCCTTTTTATTACAATTTTTTTCAAAATTTTCATTTTTGAACTTTCCGTCATGGTCACTACGTATTATTTTGATTTTTAAAAACAATAAATTTTGAATTCTTTTAGCAAAGGTTTTAAATTGATCAAAAGCACCACTATTATTTTTAAGAAACAATGTCCAAGTAAATCTAGAAAAAACTTCAACTTTAAACATATCTATCGCTATTTATTGATTGTTTTTGGGATTGACCAAATAAATCCATATGAACTAATTCTAATGGTTTCGAGGTAGTAATTTCCTCTTTTCATTTAAACTAACTTCTTTTCAATTTTCCGAACTAACAAGCGTTGCATAAATTATTTACTTTAAATTTCGTTTTGGGTAATCCCCTAATTGAATCTAACTATGAAATCCTAGAGATGTGTTCGAAATTTATATGACTGAATCTCTTATGCCAGATCCAAGGGTCACTTGTTGTAAGAACCCGTTACTTCCCCGTGAAGGAAAGAGCGGATACTTTGAGAACAACACACAAAAGAACGCAGATAGAAGAACATTTCATTTCTTATTACAACAATTCCATCAGAATACAAGAATATACAGAGTATGAATAAATATACATTCGATAAATATTAGAGATTACAATAAATTACATAGCAGCGGAAAAACAATATAAAACACAACTGGAAGTAATGCACGGATACAGAGCTTTCCGAGCATCGTTCCAGTTGTAAACTAGGATCCTGTGAATATAAATCTGCAAAACCAAAACTACTAGCTACCCGTGTCGAAAATAAGGGCACCCAGAGTTTAGGTTAAAACAATAAACCCCAGGTCAGTCATGTGACTGGTGTGAGAACTAAAACGGTTATTTAAAATTTTACTTTAAAAGTGAGTAATTCAAGGGACCACGCCGTATAACACGGAACGGGTTTCCTCCCAAGAATACCAGTGCATAGAGAAGACAACGCAATGCTTTTTCGAAAAATGAAGCTATTATAAGACCCAGGTCCCATCACACAATGCAACGCAAGCCGGAGGATAGGGTTTTCCCTTATAATAGCCAAACATGCTTGATACGTTTAAATCAAATCATTTGATACTATAATAAGTGTATAGTGTCAAAACAATTTCAATCATAAATATCAATCCTAGGCGGCATGGGTACCATCTATCATGTCGCCATACTAGGCTCTACAAATAAAACCGAAATACACGTATTGGAAATTGGATTTCCGTCATGAGTCGAAGCAAGGGGCAAACTCCTCTCCGCTTTCGAGACACTCTAGCAAATGCTCAGGACTACACACTCTGGGCAGCCACTTGGATCGGTTGGGTCGGTCCTCTCTTACGTTTGAGGATTAGTTATTCCTGAACACATGTTTCCCGGTCCTTACAGACCTATAATCGAGGCACCTCATTCCAACAACCACAAAGGTGAAAAGTATATAAATGTCAGGGCTGGTAAGTCACTGACACCACCAAAGCTAGAAAGAAACGTCGTGTTCTCCCAACGGTCTGTATCCCGTTTTTAACTCATACCGAGGTGTGAGGCTCGCGAATTCACGTTATACACAAAGCTACGCCACATAGGCCGTGCTTTGATCATCAACCACAAGACTTTTCTTTTCAACAGAAGCCTTGATCAATCGCCACTTAGGCATGCCACACTGGCAATTCATGCCATGCGACTGATGTCCATCGATATACAACCTCTGAGCTCGTACGTCTCAGAGAAGGGCGTTAAGCAAAAGAATAAATTCTCCGCCGCCAAACGGATAATAGAGATCAATCAACATAGAATAAAATCCAATGTCAGACACAATCCATTTACAAGTTCGTACTGGGTCTGAACGAAACCGGAGGCACTTTCCTCGCATATCCATCGATCTCCAGGTACGTCTGGACGACCACCAACTATTTCCATCCTCTTGGGTGTACAGCCCAATCAGGATCATCAGTAATTATCCAAACGATGTGAAGACTTCCGGTCTTCCACCACCATCTTCATCTTCGACTTATCGTCGAATCGGTTATTCAGAATGGGTACAAACCCGGACTTTTCGAACAACCCGCGTATATAGTAAACAAATGTTACACAAACACAACATACGCCTCATTCCAATTCAGCAGTCACTAACCGCAAATTAGCAAGAGAGCAATTCCCCAAATATTAACCCCGAAGGCCGAAACCAACATAAGATCAATACCCAGGAAACCATTCTTCTTAGCTAACCTACAGCTAGTTTCTAAATTTCCTATTCTTAGGGAAAGGTTCCCATTAATTTGATCAAAGATAAATTCTTTAAAATTTACTCTTTAATCTTCCATTGGATGTCAATTCAAACCAAATTATGGTTTTCCAAACTAGTCGAGATTAGCGAACCACACCGAAGTAATTATTTATTTTATTTCCCAATCCCAACCTATTCATCCCATGAAGAAAAACTGGTAATACTCCATATCTAACACCACGGTGTTATCGGTAAAATTAATTACCATTTCACGTTCAAATCTAACTAAAGATTTAACTATCACTTTGGAGCAAAACTGGTGATACTCCATTCTCGCTCATTTTCCAAATTTGATAGTTTAGATTATCAATTCACATTTCAATCTAATTGCAGATTCATTAAAACTCCTTTTACTGGGTTAAAGAACTAATGTCATTTAAAACACAGTTCACGATAAACCCAAATCACATTCTATTTATTATCGGGTTAAAGAACAAGTGTTATTTAAAACACTGTTCACGATAAACCCACAAATCAATTCTATTTAAAACCCATTTCAAATCCAATTTATTTATTTAAAATAAATGGGTTTTTTACTTTAGTTCTAAACTAGTTCATTTCGATAAAAATCTATTTTTATCTTTTCAAATATGGAGTTTTTCATCCTAATTTTTCCCAAATCATTTCTTATGATTTTACACAAATTATTACTATTTTTAATAATTTTATCAAGGCCCTTACAGTCGATTTCCATCAACGGCCCTCGAACAGCACCTACAACGACCTTTTTCCAAATTTGATTTAGACGTATCTCCAAATCCAACTGTTAGATTTCAAATTTCTAATATTCGTTAGAAAGCTATTTACGATACGAACCCAACGGTTTCGGTTTTAGGAGAATCCGACGGTCGGATCTCCCGTAATGTCCGTTCGAAGTCAATGGTCGAAATTCAAGAACTACCGCGGCGCGGCGCGTTCTATTCAGGCCATTATATATAATATATATATATATATATATTATATATTTCGTCGATTTCTTTTCAAAACAAATTTTATAAATAGTTTTAAATTCGTTTCAAAAACAATTTCAACTTCCATTTCAAATTTCGATTCAATTTGAATTCATTTCAAATCGATTCTTATTCTATTTCAATTTGTTTTCTATTAAATTCGAATTCATTTTATATTCAATTCAATTCGAAATCGTTATATATTCAATTCAATTCGAAAAACGAATATAATCGATATAAATATCGTTCAAGTCAAAATAGCGCATCTCTAATCAACACGGCTTTATATATTTCAACAATTCCGTTATTCTATTCAACAAATGAATGTTTATCCTATTCAATGCATGAATCTATATTTTTGTCAACACATGACTAATCTCAACGAATGAGTATTGTCCACGTGTGACTATTTTTGTTATTTAATATATTTTATAAAAATCATGGTATCTATCGTTTGATTTAAATCAGACTCCAACCGTAAATTAGTAAGAGAACGATTCCCTAAATATTAACCCCGAAGGCCGAAACCAACATCAGATCAACATCCAGGAGACCACCCATCTTATCTACTTTCCAATTAGTTTCTAATTTCATATATGATAAAGATGTAACTTTTATTGTTAAAATATTTCGTTCAACACATGACTAATCTCAACGGATGAGTACTGTCAACACATGAACCTTTATTTTATAATATAAAGATGTAAATTTTATTGTTAAAATATTTCGTTCAACACATGACTAATCTCAACGGATGAGTACTATCAACACATGAACCTTTATTTTATAATGATAAAGATGTAAATTTTATTGTTAAAATACTTCGTTCAACACATGACTAATCTCAACGGATGAGTACTGTCAACACATGAACCTTTATTTTATAATATTCTTTATTTTCTAAATTGGAATGAGGCCCAATCAATTACCATATAAAGTTAATTATATGGATTCCATACAACACATGTATATAATAACAACGATAAATAATCAACTATCATCCAAAGTGCACTACACTGTATAAGCATCAAATATAGATATCTAACGCTTATAACAGCCTGTCGATCCATCGATCGACATACGACTAATTATTGGGATTAGTGTATGCTGTATTTTATCCCAATACCCGTGTGGGGTTTCAAATCAACAAACACAGATTTTTATTTGTGCAGTTGGGCGATGTGTAAAATTTATCGACCCAATCAATATCAGTCAAATCAGTGTATATAAACAAATCGGCCGATTTGTAAATGGATATTTATTTGTTCACGTTCACGTTAAAAATTACATTTTTAACGACCAAATTATTCTATTCGGTTCATTTATTAAATAAAACGATATCTTTATTTTTCTAACTTATTTTAGAAAATTTCGGCGGCATAAAGGCACGATACTAGAAACGGGACAAGGCCTAGCCTTATCCCCGGTCTAGTGATGGCCCACGCCATACACATATCAATCAATTCGATTTCAATTTACCGAACAACCAACTTCGAATCAAATAATCTAACTAATCTATGCAACCAAACAAACAAGTCCATGGTCTGTGGACAGTGGTGTCGGGTGCTACTAAACACCATCTGCATCCTAGTATATATATATAACTAGAAAAAAGAAATTTAGAGTGAGAAGTTCTCACCGACTAGCTAAACCAAACGCCATGACTCTTCTTATGTAGAAATCTTCGTCGTGCTCGCCTTTTTGCCAATTTCACTGCCCGTAGTCACTACATATATAGAAATCACATTTTTATATTGTTGCTATGTATATAAAAATCACATTTTTATACTACTACTATATAGATAAAAATTCTATTTTTATACCGCTGTTCATATAGTAAAGATTAAATCTTTACTATCTATATACTATAAAAATCGTATTTTTATTATCTCTACTATATAAAAATCATATTTTTAATATCTACATTATATAAAAATCTTATCTTTATATCTTCTATAAGTTAAAAATCGGATTTTTATTCTCTCTACAATATGAAAATCATATTTTTATTTACTTCATATGTCAAAAACTGTAGAAGCTTTAAAACGGAGAAAACTCACATTTTTTTCTAACGCCCGGATTCGCTGTTCTGGTTCCAGAATTTGCAAACAAGCTTCAATCTTCACACTATCTTTTTTCTAGCTTAAACGCGCCATTCCGTACAACTTTCACCTAAGAGACTTTTTTGCCAAAAATGCTCCAATTCGCCAGAATTCGCAAAAGTACACGATTTTTTTAGCTTTTGAACAGCAGACTTCGCACGCGTTTTCCGAGCATCTCCGAACTCCAAAACATGACTTCCATATAGCCAAATCGAAGAGAATTTCGTGCTCTACAACTTTGGTCTAGAGGGACTTTGGCCAAAAATGCACCATTTGAGAGATATTGGCGAAATACGGTCATGGGTTTATTTGCAAAACGGGCGATTAGTGTAAAAATGTGTTTTTGGTGACCGGGGGGCCCACGGCCGGAATTGAGGAGGGGGAAGAGGGCGTCGGACCTGATGTGGGGCGGGGAGGGTGCTGGTGGGCCGCGGAGGTGGTGGTGGGGCCCGTGGTGGTGGTTTGGGGTGTTGTGAGGCTTAGGGTTCATGAAAAGAGGAGAGAGAAGGAGGAGGAGGAGGAAGAGGAGGAGGAGGGGAGGAGGAGGTGGTAGGGCGCCGGAGGGAGGGGAGGCCGCCGGTCAGCGGGGAGGGGGGGAGGGGCTGAAAGGATTTGGGGATGTCCCCATTTTTGAAGAAAGAAGGAGGAAGAGGAAGGTGAAAAATTATGAAGTGTTTTGGAAGAGAAGTGGTTTATATGCCCGTTATCCGTCAATCGTCTGAATGCCGACGATCTCCGATTGCCGCGGATTTCGGATAAGAGATAGTAGACGTGAAGACAAGTCCAACGAAACAAGTTTCGTCGAATTCCGAGTTCGTTTGACTGTTCAAAAAAAATCACGAAAATGCTCAGATAAGTTCTAAAAATGCGATTTTGGCGCACCTTTTCTTCTCGCACGCTCACATGCTAACTTCAAAAATCATGCCCTTTTGGATTTAACCATTTTTAGACGATACGAATCCAAAAAAAACGAAATCGAATTCTGAGGTCGTATCAATAATGTTCCTTTGTAAAATGACTACTCGCTTTACCCTGAACTGTTTCAGCTCGCACGGCCACATACTAACTCCGTTCGACGCGCCATTTGGAACTCAACAACGATTTGTCATTGTGAATCCATAAAAATTTATCTCGTCGAATTCTGAGCTCGTATGCAAAATTTCACTTTTTAAGGGCTATGTTTTGTTAACCGAAAAGCTCCTGCCAATTGCCACTATTCCGGATATCGGAATATATCGAAGCCTATACTTTTCGGAGTTCTAAACAGCATTTTGAACTCAATGGAAGTGGTTTCGAGTCCAAATTCATCCGTATGCAAAATTTGACTTTTTTGGGCCATGTAATTTACATAGCGACTATTCTGAATTTTCAACTGGGCATAACTTTTGATTCCCGTTATGAAATTTCGATTTTTCAGATTCGTTGGAAAGATATTTTCAACTAGATCCTAATATTTTTGGTTTCGCCAAAATCCGGTTTATTTTGCACCCGATATGTTCAATTGAAGTTTGAAATCGAATTATCGAACTACCGCGCCATTTTCAATTCCTTTTATAATTATAAATAAATATTTATATTCTAACGACGACGTATACAATATATACGTTCTAAATATATTCCAAATAAATTTTCGTCGATATTATTAAAATAATCTATTTTAAATATTCAAAATTCACTGAAATTGCCAAAATAAAATTTTTAAACTGGTTCAGAATTTCCGGGTTATTACACTTGTATTAGCCATAAGACATAGATTAGCGCTAGAGACTTTCATACTTAATATATAGATATTTTCCTTTTAATCTCCTTCGAATATTACTTTTGAATTCCTATCTTCTGTAAAGCATTTATCTTTTTCAAAGTTTATTCTATAGAATTTATTGCAAAGTTGACTTATACTTAGTAAGTTATGTTTTAAATTCCTAACTAATAAATCATCATAAATAGTAGCAGTTCCAGAATTACCGACATTGCTGATGTCAACAATATATCCTGTAGAGTTATTCCGAAATTGACCATTCCACCATCTTCATATACTGCATTGTTTAGTAATCCCGGGATTCCCGTCATGTGTCTTGAACAACCACTATCCAATATCCATTTGTTCTTTTTGATTTCCACCACTTATCCATCAGAATTTTGAATTCTCAACAGTCATGTAACACACTATTTCGGAATTTGAATTTTCAATAGCCACATCACCCATCTTTTTAAATTTTAAATTTCCAATAGCCATATAACACATCTTTTCCTATATTGGACAACACTTCAGTAGATCACTTGAATTTTCAAACACAGTTGGATGCAGTGTCTTTCAACATTGATGTAATGCATGAATTGGCACTAGTGTTAACAATCATTTCAAAACTTGCCATTTAATTTTTCCAAAAATCTGATTATGCACTTTTTGAAAACCTATGCTCTGATACCAATTGTTAGGGAATGTGGAATGCATATCTTAAGACAAAACAAACACAAGAGGGGGGTGAATAGTGTTTTCGAAGAATTTATGGAAATCTTAAACTTATATGATCTACTATATGAATCACACACAATAGAGATGATCACAGACATATAATCAAACATAAACAAAAAAATAGATAAATATAAAATGCAGAAAAAGGAAAGAACACACTGGATTTTATACTGGTTCATATTACTCCTACGTCCAGTCCCACGCAACTCTGTATTCTGTAGAGTTTTATTATCATCAATATCCAAGTAAAATCCCCTTTATTTTATGGCTACAATGTTAACACTGCTCCAGCCACCCTTGATTTCACTGCTATAAGGTTTACACCGCTCCCTTTCCTTGATTTCAGGGCTACAAAGAACACACCTTTTTCCCAAACAATCCCCAAATGATTACAATAGCCCTATAACTCTTCAACAACACTTCAATTTAGAGAGTAGTGGATAGAGAGTGAGAAAAGAGGTTTTATGTATTTAGAGTAGAAATCATCAAAGTAGAAGTGTAGAAATCAATAAAATGATAAACAATAATGGTGGGATGAAGAGGGGTGAAGATAAAAAAGAAGAACTATGAATTTTTTTCCGAAATCATCCCCTATTTATATGATTTGAATTGTTGCAACTTATTAGAACCGTTATAAATAGTGAAAAGGCATTTGCTTTGAAAATTGAATTTCTGATAGTTGTATGTCAATATAGCCTCCTATGTATGTTGACATATGTATGTTAAAATTATTTTTCAAGTGTTTAAACATATATATTATCCTGGAAAATCTTGAATTAAAACTTAATGATATAAATGAATATTCTAAAGTGTAAAATCATATGAAAACATAATTATATATTATATAAACATGTTTATAAAATTAAAAGTTTTAAGACTACAAAACTATATGATTATAAAACTATATATATGAACTTAGAAATATTTAAAACTTTAAATTTATTTGAAATCATAAGTAAGATAGAATAATTTGAAAACATAATTTGAATTTTGAAAACAGAATTTGAAATTTAAAAATCAAAATTTGAAAATCAGAATTTGAATTTGAACCTGGAGTGCTATTCAGAGTCTTACATATAAACTAGACTCTATTACTATATTTTTCTTGAACTCATCTTGATAACTTCATAACTCTTGAGTCTTGAATCTCTTCTAAATCTTTAATCTCTTGAAACTCTAAAATTGCACAATCTTCAGTATTTAAGTCCGGTATATAAATCCTGCACACACATACACACATTGAAACGACTCGAACTTCCCCATGAAGGAAAGCCCAGATTGCTTTGAGGACAAGACGAATCAGGACGCAAACAAAAGAACATTTCATTGCTTATTACAACAATTACATCAGAGTACAAGAATATACTGAGTATAAACAAATAATATACATTTGATAAATACTAGAGATTACAATATATTACATAGCAGCAAAAAATAATACAAACACAACTGAAAGAGATACACAGATACAGAGCTTTCCGAATATCATTCCAGCTGTAAACCAGGATCCTGAGAATATAAATCTGCAAGACCAAAACTACTAGCTGCCCGTGTGAAAAATACGGGCACCCAGAGTTTAGGTTAAAATAATAAACTCCAGGTCAGTCATGTGACTGGTGTGAGAACTAAAACAGTTATTTAAAACTTTTAATTTAAAAAGAGTATTTCAAGGGACTATGTCGTATAACACGTAACGGGTTTCCTCCCAAGAATACCAGTGCATAAAACAAACAGCGCAATGCTTTTTTGGTAAAATGGAGTTATTATAAGACTCAGGTCCCATCAAAAATTGCAACGCAACCCGGAGGATAGAGTTTTACCTTATAATAGCCAAACATGCTTGGTACATTTAAAACAAATCATTTTGATACTATTATAGTATAAAGTGTATGAAAACAACTTCAAATATAAATTTATCAATCATAGACGGCATAGTGCCCCATCCCACTATGTTGCCATACTAGGCTCTACAAATAAAACTGGATGCCACGTATTGGAAATTGGATGACATCTATGAGTCGAGGCCAGGGATGGCTCCTCTCCGCTTCGAGACACTCTAGCAAATGTCTCAGGACTATACACTCTAGGTAACCCCTGGAATCGGTTGGGCCGGTCCACTCAAAGTGCAAAAGTGGATTAGTTATACCTGAACACACGTTTCTCGATCCTATCGGACCTATCCATCGGTTCGTAGAGAACGATATATTCGAGGCGCCTCACATTCCAACAACCACATAGGTAAACATATTATAAATGTCAGGGCTTGTAAAACGCCGAAACCACCCATAGCTAGACAGAAACGTCATGTTCTCCCAGCGGTCCAAACCCATTTTTGACTCATATCGAAGTGTGAGGCTCGCGAATTAATGCTATACACAAAGCGGCGCTATATTAAAGTTGTGCTTTGATCATCAACCAAAGGACTCTGCTTTTCAACAAAAGCCGTAATCACTGCATCACAGCATGCCACACAGCCAATTCATGCCATGCGACTCATATATAACCTCTGAGCTCGTACGTCTCAGAGACGGGCATTAAGCAAGAGAATAAATTCTCCGCCCCCAAACAAATATATATTTAATAGAAATCAATAGGCACAGAATAAAATCTAATGTTAGATACACATCCATTTACAAGTTCGTTCTGGGTCTGAACGAAACCGGAGGCACCTTATTCCTCATCCCGTATGTCCAATACAGGAGAGAGGCCCTCGCATATACGTCGATCTCCAAGTACGTCTGGACGATCACCACTTATTACCTCGTCTTGGGTGTACAACCCAATCAAGACATCAGTAATCATCTAAACGATGTGAAGACCTCCAGTCTTCAACCACCGTCTTCATCATCGACTTATCGTCGAATCAGTTATTCAGAATGGGTATAAATCCGGCCTTTCCGAATAACTCGCGTATATTATAAACAAGTGCTAAAAACACAACATATGCCTCAGTCCAATCCAGAATATTCTTTTATTCAAATATTCTTATACTTTGGGAAAGGTTCCCATTAATTTTATCAAAGATAAATTCTTTTAAATTTATTCTTTAATCTTCCTTTGGATATCATTTCAAACCATATTAAGGTTTTCCAAACAAGTCGGGATTAGCGAACGACACCGAATTAATCATTTATTTTATTTCCCAATCCCAACCTATTTATCCCCTTGGAGCAAAACTGGTAATACTCCATATCTAACACCATGGTGTTATCAGTAAATATCAATTACCATTTCACGTTCAAATCTAATCAAAGATTTAGCTATCGATTGGAGTAAAACTGGTGGTACTCCAGTTCGATCATTTTCTTGAATTGATAATTTTAATTACGACATTCACTTTTCAATCTAATCAAAGACTCATTAAAACTCCACTTAGTTTTAATCTTCCCAAAAATCAATATTAATAATTATTTAACTTTGGAAACACAAACATGTCGCATCGACAATCTACACTGTACTATTGATTCTGCCGATATATAACCTCTAAGATCGTACGTCTCAGAGAAGGGTGTTAAGCAAGAGAATAAATTCTCCTCCACCAAACAGATATATATTTAGCAGAGATCAACCATATAGTTTGAGATACAATGACAGACATGTAATCCTGCCTTTAACGGGGTTAAAGAACTAATGTCATTTATAACACAATTCACGATAAACCCAAATCACATTCCATTAATTATGGAATTTTTACGGAAAAACAAATCAATATATAGTCGATATCAATTTCCGTATCCGGCTAATAATATAAATGGAATAACGGCAAAGCCTTTTAAATTCCATATGTATTAATAGTCTTCCTCCACAGAAGTTCACTTCGATTATTATCAAATCGAATTCCATTCAGTTCCAATTTAATATATTAAATTGGAAAACTTTACTTTGAAAAATTCCCGTTAAATCTTAATGAAAAGATTTATAAATTCCAAATCATATTTCACTGTAAATCGGGTTAAAGAACGAATGTCCTTAAAACACAGTTCACAACAAGCCCAATTCACATCTATTTTCAATTCCAATTAAATGTTAATTAATTAGAATTCTTCTTCAAATCTTAATTGAAAAGATTTATTCTTTTCACACGGGGTTCAAGAACAGTGTTACTTAAGACACCATTCACGACAAACCCAAAATCTCATTCCATTATTAATCGGGTTAAAGAACAAGTGTTATTTAAAACACCGTTCACGATAAACCCCAAAACCAATTTGATATTTAATACAAGGCTCTGAATAGAAAATATATCGGCTTATATTCAATATCAAATTTTGAAATCAACAAATATCATATTGGAATAACGATATATATATCTTCCAAATTCCTCCACAATATCCACATAATCACGGAACCCAATATTGAAATATTCCGAAGATAATTTCGATTCAAATCCATTCCAATTCATATACTTGAAATTCTGGTTATTTTTAAAACCATCTCAAATCGAATTTATTTATTAAAAAATATTGGATTTATAATTCTAGTTTATAACTAGTCCATTTCGATAAAAATCTATTTTTATCTTTTCAAATATGGAATTTTTCATCCCAATTCTTTCCAAATCATTTATCATGATTTTACACAAATTATCGATATTTTTAATAATTTTATCAAGGCCCGTACAATTGATTTCTATAAACGGCCATCGAACTGCACTTACAATGACCTTTTCCAAATTTGATTTGGACATAATTCCAAATCCAACCGTTAGATTTTAAATCTCTCATATTTGTTGGAAAGATCTTTTCGATACGAACCCAACGGTTCCGGTTTTAGGAGAATCCGACGGTCGGATCTCCCGTAGTGTTCATTCGAAGTCAATGGTCAAAATTCGCGAACTGTCGCGGCGCGTTCTGTTCAGGCCATTATATATATATATATATATATATATATATATATATATATATATATATATCGTCGATTTCCATTTAAAACGTATTTTATGAATCGTTTTAAATTCGTTTTCAAAACGATTTCAACTTCATATTCAACTTCAAATCAAAATTGAATACTCCATATCATCAATGTATAAATGATAGTATTTTCTAAACATTAGATTTTGAAATCAATTCCTTTTCGATATTCGTTATAGAAATGAATAAAATCGATATAAATATCGTTCATGTCAAAATGGCGTTAATCTAATCAACACGGCTTTATATATTTAAATATATTCGTGACCATCCCAAATCGGACATCAAAATCATATTTTGATCCTTTACTGAATATTATTTTGAAAATATTCATTATTTTAAAATATTTGTTATTTTAAAATATTCATTCTTTCTGAACTGGAATCAGACACGGCCAATTACCATATAATGTTGTTTATATGGATTTCATACAACACATGTACATAACAACAATGATAAACAATCAATCACCATTCAGAGTGCACTACTCAACTGCATAAGCATTAAATATAAATATTTAACGCTTATAACAGTATGTCAACCAATCGATTGACATACAGTTAAACAGTTGGGATTAGTGTACGTCAAATATCATCCCAATACCCATGTGGGGTTTTCAAACAACAAACACAGATTTATTTGTGTAGTTGGGCGATGTGTAAAATATATCATCCTAATCATTATCAGTCAAATCTGTATACATAAACAAATCGTCCGATTTGTAAATGAATATTTATTTTATTCATATACATGCTAAAATTTATATTTTTAATGGTAAATTATTTTATTTAACACATGAATATTTTATACAGTCCATTTCACATCACAAACAATTTTCACAACACAATCAAACAAACAAACAAGTCATCCTGGTCTGTGGACGATGGATGTCGGGTACGGCTAAGCACCGTCTACATCCTAGTATATATTTTAACTAGAAAATAAAATTAAAGTGAGAAGTTCTCACCTTTGGGATCCACTCCGCCAGTTTTATTTCTGAATTTCTGAATCGTTCGGATTTGCCCAAAATTCCAATGTGATCTTTTCCCGCTGTTCATAATAAAAATCGTATTTTAATATGATGTTTATTTAAAAATCACATTTTTATTATAACTCTAAATGGATAAAAATCACATTTTTATCACTTCACTATAGTTATAAAAATCAGATTTTTAATTCGCTACATATATAAAAATAATATTTTTATATAAAAATAATATTTTTACATTCTCTATTATATAAAAATCAAATCTCTATGGTTCTAAAAATCAAATCTTTCTAATTATAAAAATCTAGTCTTTTCTAGTTATAAAAATCTTATTTTTACTTCGCCTTCGAGATGATAAAAATCGTATTTTTTACTTCGCTTCATATATAATAAAAAACGAATTTTTCCTTATATAAAAATAGAGACTTTCTTTATATAAAAATATAATCTTTTTCATTTTTAAAAAAATCACAACTTTATACTCTTAAAAATCTAAACTTTATACTTCTAAAATCTAAACTTTATCTTCCCAAAATCTAAACTTTATCTTGGAAAAAAAATCAGATTTTATTTTACTATACAATGCTATCATTATGTAGTAAACTGAGACTAAAACCAGTAAAAAAAAAAACTCATGGTGTTTCGTTTGGAGGAGGGCCCATACGTCGAAGGAAGGAGAGGGCGAGTGGTGAGGGGGCGTCGGCCAGGCAGGGGTCGGAGGCGATGGAGCATTGGGCGGCGGTGCAAGGCTAGGGCGTGGGGTTTGTTTTGGGTGCTGGAGGGAGCTAGAGCTCACGCATGGGCTAGAGGGTGTGGCGCACGATGGCTAACAGCACTGGGGCCCATGGCGTGGTGGCGGTGCACCTCCGGCAGCTGGCGCGAGACAATATAGGAGCCCGTCGCCCTCCTTTTTTTCTTTTCCCTTTTTTTTATTTTGAACTGAATCGGGTTTGGATGAATTGGGGGCGGGGGAGGGGGGAAGGGAGGTTGACCGATTAGAGAAAGAAAGGGGAGAGGGATATTTTATAAATTTATATATTTAATTATTTTAAATTCCATAAAGTTACTTTTTCGTTTGGACTCCAAATCAAACCCACCGACTGTCATCCCTAGCTAATTACCCCTATTCCAAACACAATGCTTTATGATTCACAAGCTAATTCGACTGTTACGATCAGTTTTCGCTTGAATTAAAATACAAATCAATGTATTCAATTTTAAACGTATATTTCAATTTATTAGGGTCACATACAAACCCTAAAAATTCCAGAAAAATTATTTCTTACTTCGTATTGATGATAAGGTTCTAATAAAACTAATTTTGTCAAATTTGAAGACCGTTTGAGAGATGGCCATTTTCCAGTCGATTAAATTCAAATGAAATTAGTCAAACACGTTTAAATTCGCCACGCTCACATATTGATCCCAAAAATTATGAAAATTGGAATCTAGCAATAGTTTGACATTCCGGATCCAACAAAAGTTCTTTCGTCGAAAACGGAGGTTGTTTGCAAAATTTCCATTTTTAAGGGCTATATTTCCATAGCGACTATTCTAAATTTTCAACTGGGCATAACTTTTTATTCCCGCTATGAAATTTCAATTTTTCAGATTCTTGGAAAGATATTTTCAAATAGATTCTAATATTTTTGGTTTCGCTAAAATCCTGTTTATTTTGAATCCTGTACATTCATTTGAAATTTGAAATCGAATTTTCAAACTAATGCGCCATTTTCAATTCCTTTTATAATTAAAATAAATATTTATATTCAAATTTCGATTCGTTATTATTTAAAATAAATCATTTTAAATATCCAAATTTCATTAAAATTGCCAAAATAAAATTTTAAATTGGTTCTGATTTTCCGGGTTGTTACACACACACACACACACACACATATATATATATATATATATATATATATATATATTCTAGATAGAGTTGTTAGTAAATATTTTATAATCACTTATTAATGATAACTGAAATAAGGTTGTTGTCATCAAAACTCCATTCTCCAACAATTATGTATAAAAAGGATAAATTGGGGCTTATTGGAATTATTCAATAAAGGATAATTGAACTGTAACTTTGATAAACTGAATAAATGACATTTGAATAGATGGGGATACATATACATACACATACATACATACATACATAGATATATATATATATATATACCTCCCATAGCCTCAACACTCTGCATCATGACATTTAATCATTCTAATGACTTACTTTCATTTAGAGATAGACTTTCTTGTGACATAAATGTTGACTTAATAACTTTTAAACTAAGAAAATTATTCTATTCGATTTGCAGGTTCATGTACAGACGCAAACCAAAGGCGAGAGGGCCACACTTGGAGGGCTAACGCCGACATCTAATGTTAAACATTCCACACGACTTAAGGCAACGACCGAATGAAGGCCTTGATAGTGGGATAGTTGACAACATATCACACGAATTAAGGAAATGGCCGAAAAGAGGCCTTGAGGGTGATATCTCAAATCAACACACATACCCATGTGTGACTGACTATAACCCTAGTGCAACAATGAGTATTACCTTGCAAGTACATTGAATGGAAAATGCAATGACTCGAGCACTTGGATAACCTAATCACTTAAGCTTTGAAAGCAATGTCTCTTCTTTATATATGCATACGTGTCTAAATTCGAAAGAGATGTAATCCGACCACCTTTCTTTTGTTGTTACCCCCAAACTAGGGGTATAACAATTGAAAGTATTTGCAAACGGCATAACTTGTTTGCCTGTATCTAACTTAAGCTTTGATACTGACATGCCTCTTGAGGACCACGAAACGTATGCAGAGTGACCGTCCATTTACTAATCCCAACCTACTTCCCGACTGGAAGGTTCGAATAAGACCGGATAGGGATTGACTATCCTATCTCATACACTTATTGGGTGTGATGCAACCACTTTGTCTTCGATTTTTCCCTTGGAGAAGGGGGCCAAGTGAGAGCAGTTGAGGCATCTACAACTTGACCTTTCGCTGTCTGACTCCGATCCTCAGAGCCTGGATGGGAGAATAGAGATTAACATGGGCTGATTACCAACAAATCGTTTTGCATCCAACTCTAACTCATAACTCAATGAGGGAGTATGAATTCAGAGAATACATGGATTTGAAGTCTACTACTCAACAAAGTCCCAATGACTTGGGAGGAGGAATGCGAGCCACGAAAGCCATGATTCGACTACCTGACTACTCTATGCACACTTACTATCCTCAGAATTTCGCAGGATCCCAGACTGCAGCCAAAAGGATGACTCCTGAAGTTTAACATGCATACATGTAAAAACCCGTAACTTCCCCGTAAAGGAAAGCGACGGATAGTTCGAGAACAAGCCACAACAGAACGCATATAAAGAACATTTCATTGATTGTCGGGTTAAAGAACGAGTGTTATTTAAAACACTGTCCACGATAAACCCAAAAATCAATATCAATTCAATTCCAATTAAATATTATTTAATTGGTACACTTCATTAAATCTAAATAAAAAGATTTAACCTTTTCTCAACTGGGTTCAAGAACAGTGTTAGTGAAGACACCATTCACGACAAACCCAAATCACATTCGATATTCAATACAAGGCTCTGAATAGAAAATATATCGGCTTATATTCAATATCGAATTCTACGACTAACAAATATCGTATTGGAAATAACGATATAAATATATATCTTTCAAATTTCCATAACAACACCTGTATAATCACGAATTCCAACATCGAAATATTCCGAAGACAATTTCGATTCAAATCCACTCCAATGCAATCATTGGAATTTTGGTTATTTTTAAAACCCTTTTCGAATTCAATTTATTTATTTAAAAATAAATAGAATTATAATTCTAGTTCAAAACTAGTTCATTTCGATAAAAATCTATTTTTATCTTTTCAAATATGGAGTTTTTCATCCCAATTCTTTCTAAATCATTTCTTATGATTTTACACAAATTATTACTATTTTTAATAATTTTATCAAGGTCCGTACAGTCGATTTCCATCAATGGCCATCGAACTGCACTTACAGCGACCTTTTTCGAATTTGATTTGGACGTATCTCCAAATCCAACCGTTAGATTTCAAATTTCTAATATTCTTTAGAAAGCTCTTTTCGATACGAACCCAACGGTTCCGGTTTTAGGAGAATCCGACAGTCGGATCTCCCGTAATGTCCGTTTGAAATAAATGGTCGAAATTCACGAACTGCCGCGGCGCGGCGCGTTCTATTCAGGCCATTATATTATATATATAATATATATAATATATATATCGTCGATTTCCATTTAAAACGAATTATATAAATAGTTTTAAATTCGTTTCAAAAGCAATTTCAACTTCCATTTCAATTCAAATCGAAATTGAATTCTTCTTTATAAATTCGTTTCAAAGTTCATTTCTATTCAATTCAAATTTCAATTCAATTTGAATTCGTTTTCAATTCAATTCATTTCGAAATCGTTTTCAATTCAATTCATTTCGAAATCGTTTTCAATTCACTTCATTTCGAAATCGTTTTCAATTCACTTTGAATTCGTTTTCAATTCACTTTATTTCGAAATCGTTTTCAATTCACTTTATTTCGAAATATTCGATTTCAAAATTACTTTTTAATATTCATTTTAAAATGAATAAAATCGATATAAATATTGTTCACGTCAAAATGGCGTCAATCTAATCAACACGGCTTCATATATTGATATTTTCAAATATTCCATTTCGAATATTTCTATTTCAAATATTTCTATTTTAAAACTGGAATGAGGCCCAATCAATTACCATATAAAGTTAATTATATGGATTTTCATACAACACATGTATATAATAACATGGAAAAATAATCAACCATCAACCAAAGTGCACTACACTGTATAAGCATCAAATATAGATATCCAACGCTTAAAACAGCCTGTCAATCAACCGATCGACATATTCAATCAATCGGGATGAGTGAACTTCAAATTTCATCCCAACACCCGTGTGGGGTTTCAAACAATCAAACACATATTTTATTTGTGCTGTTGGGCTATGTGTAAAATTTATCGTCCCAATCAATGTCATTCAAATAGGTGTACATAAACAAACCGTCTGGTTTGTAAATGAATATTCTATTTTATTCACTTCACGTTAAAAATTATATTTTTAACGATAAAACATTTTATTTCACCCTATGAATTTCTATTCAATTCATTTATTCAATAAAATGATATCTTTATTTTTCTAACTTATTTTAGAAAATTTCGGCGGCATAACGGCACGATACTAGAAACGGGACGAGGCCTAGCCTTTTCCCCGGTCTAGTGAAGGCCCACGCCATTCACACATCAATCAAATTCCTTCAATTCACCCAAACAACTCAATTTCAATTCAAATATCCAACTAATCTATGCAACCAAACAAACAAGTCCATGGTCTGTGGACGATTGTGTCGGGTGCTACTAAACACCGTCTGCATCCTAGTATATACATATAACTAGAAAAAAAGAAATTGAAAGGTGAGAAATTCTCACCGATAGCTATCCAATCATTTTGACTCTTCTTTGATAGAAATCTTCATCGTTATTGCATCTTCGTCACCTTCGTTGCCCGTAGCCACTACATATGTAAAAATTGAATTTTTACTTTGCTATTCAATATATAAAAATCATATTTTTATTTCGAAGTTCAATATCTAAAAATCATATTTTTATTTCGAAGTTCAATATATAAAAATCATATTTTATAATCACTTCATATATTTAAAAATCGAATTTTTACTTCGCTGTTATATAGATAAAAATTCTATTTTTATAACGCTATTCTCTATATAAAGATTTCGCCTTTTTATATAAAAAGATTTTAGCTTTTCAAATATAAAGATTGAACTTTTTCTAATTTAAAGATTTCACCTTTATAAAAATAAAGTTTTCTCCTTTCATCACTATAAAAATTCCCTCTTTATTTCAACGTATATAAAATAAAAATCAGATTTTTATTTCGCTACATATACAAAGATTATACTTTTATTACTATAAAAAATATAAAAATCATATTTTGACATCACCTATATAGTAAAGACTATATTTTTAATCCTTTAAAAATATAAAAATCATATTTTTAATACTCCTATATAGTAAAGATTATATTTTTAACCTAATATATACTTTACTGATTTTATAATTGCTATATATATTTAAATAAACTGATTTAAAAACCGATTACTAAAAAGTAAATTAAAATAAATAAATGAAAGTGAAAACAAAACTTACAGCTAATTGGAGGAGGGGGGGTTTCTCCTGCGCGCGAGGCTGTGGTGGATGGGGTGGCGTGGAGGCGGACCTCGATTCTCGATGGCGGGCTCATATTGGGTGATTTGGGGCTGGTTTCGTCGGAGGGAGGGAGGAGGAGGCGAGCAGGTGGCAGAGAAGGTGGAGGGGGGTCGCGGAGGCCCCACGGCGGTGCTCTGGCGGATGGTACAGGCGGAGGGCGGCTGGGTTTTCGCGGGTCTGGGGATAACAGGTGCGGAGGAGAGAGGTAGAGGAGAGCGGAGGAAGAAGAGGAGGTGGAAGCGGCGGGCGGTGGCTGTAGGGGGAGGAGCGGTGGTAGCGGCGTCGTGGGGAGGGCGGCGGTCCTCCGCTGTTTTCTTTTTTTTTCTTTTTTTTTCTGATTTATGAAATGAATAATTTTAGAACGGGGGGGGGGGGGGGGGGCAGAGGGAAATAAAAGGGTAGGAAAATATTTTTTTTATTTAATTATTAAAAAGTTGACTTTCACCTACGACCTCTAAACGAGGTCCACCGCCTGTCGCCCACAGCGTTTCACCCCCATTCCGAACACAATGGGATATGTACCGCAAGCTGAATCGACCGTTTCGATCAGTTTCCGTTGCATTTACATTTAAATCATTATATTGAATTTTAAACGTACTTTTCAATTTACCGGGGTCACATACTAACTCTATAAATCCCAGAAAAATATTTTCTAGCTTCGTATTGACGATACGGTCCTAACAAAACTAGTTTCGTCAAATTCTGAGACCGTTTGAAAAATGGCCAATTTCCAGTCGATTAAAATCAACTAAAACTGGTCAAACGCGTTTTCCTTTACCACGCTCACATATTGATTCGAAAAATTATGAAATTTGAAACCTAGCAATAACTTCACATCCCGGACCCAACAAAACTGGTTTCGTCGAAATTCGAGGTCGTTTGCAAAATGTCCATTTTTAAGGGCCTGAATTCCATAGCGACTATTCAGAATTTTCAACTGGACATATCTTTTGATTCCCGATATGAAATCTTGATTTTTCGGATTCGTTGGAAAGATATTCACTATTAGATTCCATTATTTTTGGTTTCACTAAAATCCGGATTGTTTTGCACCCGGTACATTCAATTGAAGTTTGAAATCGAATTATCGAACTACCGCGCCATTTTCAATTCTATTTATAATTATATATAATTATTTATATTCTAACGACGACGCGTATAATATATACGTTCAAAATAAATTTCTCGTCGATATTATTTAAAATAATTCATTTTAAATAATCAAAATTCGCTAAAATCGCCAAAATAAAAATTTTAAACTGGCCCAGATTTTCCGGGTTGTTACAATACATCTAAGCAACAGATCATTATCCAAAACTAAATGACAAGTGACGAACTGCAAGTATATTGAATGGAAAATGCATCACCTAGAAGCCTGATTGGCGCCTATTGCATATGCGTAAGCAAGATGCCCGAAGCCGGCTTTCATCCACTTCAGGTATTCATGCTGAGGGAACTTGCAATGAATCAGACAATTGGCAACAAATCCTTAGAGATGGAAGTTGGATTGCCAACATTATTCGATGCTTCATCAAAGGAGGCACATATCAAGACAACGTGGATAACATCAACCATAGCCCTTCTACATAGGATATCAGGGATCTTCGCAATCTCTTGGATTTCAAGCTACCATCTCTGGAGGCTTATGACGACATAGACCGATCCTACCATGCATCTAATGAGCTGTATGCACCATACAGAAGTGCTATCGACATCGTACAATGTCATGACTAAGTGCTTCCCTCTATTCTTGACTGACATCGCTACTATGTGGTTTCAACAGCTGGAATCCAAGTCGATCAACAAATGGAGTGCAATGTCCCGCCTTTTTGACCGCTTCAAATTGGTAATTAAACCAACTTAAAATGTTCAAATTGACGGACTGTTATTTAACTTACAGAGTTTAAAATAGAATGGACATAGAAAAACAAAGAATAAATAAATAACACGATGTCGAACAGCGAAATAATCTTATATATATTAATCAGAATTTTTGATACAAGATTTTTTTCAATGCAAAAAAATGTTAAAATACAATTTGAAAACAAGAAAATATTTACTATATTAAATATTCACAGTGTGCCGCCTTTGATATCCGTAGCTTCGCCAATCTTCGAATCCTAATCTGTGATCATTAAATCTATAATGCTCGGGTCAGACCCGAGCGTTTCATGCAAAAACATAAAACACTCGAGTCAGGATTCATCATCGTTAAAGTGAGATAATTTCAACAAAAAAATTAAAGGGTGCATTTTTACAGGTCCCTATTAACTTCTAAAATATAAAAAAATCCCGGTGATAAAAAGAATATAAAACACATCCCTATTTTTGAAATGGCGCTGAAATAATTCCTTTTCTACCCTTTCGTAATAATAAAACCCTCAAATAACGACGCGTCCTCATTTAATCAGTCCAATCGCTCCTCTAATCTCGCTGAAAACCCTAAATCTACGATTGTTCAAAACCATCGAGAAGAAAATCCATTTTTTTAATTTTCTTCAAATGAAAAGGCGGCGATCATCGTTTTAATCACGATTTTCCTGTTTTGCTTCGAATTAGCTGTCATCGTCAGCAATTTATACGACATGACGAAAAAAGGTATAAATCTGATTGCTTTATTTGATTTTCGATTGTTTTGTGGATATTAAGAAGAAATCGTACATGATTGTATAGTATTAATAAGAAATAAAGCATTAACGTACGTTTTTGTTATGTATTTATCATCTAATTGTTACACAACAGTATGAATGTGTATGGTATTGTTATTTGATTAGATGTATAAATTTATGCATGTTTTCAGCATTTCTGTTAAAAAGTTGCATACAAATATGCATCTATTGTTAATATATACATATCTGCATTCAACTTTTTATCAGAAACGCAGAAAAACAGATATTTAAAATATATGCATATTTTTATGCATGTATCTAGAATACTTGTATATAAATATGAAGATATTATTGTTATTTTGTTGAAATGTACGTATGTATTTATATCAATCTGCAGTTGTTTATGTAATTTGATTATTGCACATTAGGCTTATTAACGTTGATTTTCTTCTTTGTATAACAGTGTTCCTACGGATATTGGTGTATTGGTGTTATTGCAGCTTGGGAATGAATGCCTAGTCATCCATCTCCTTCCAAAAGACCATTAGATCTGCTTTGTTAATTTACTTTATTTTTAAGACACTTTGTTTTAGTGTTTAGTTTCAGCATTTGTTGTAAACATTTATCTGACGTAATAAAATCAGTTCAGAATTTTGTTGTAAATTTGTTTTTGATTGTCATTTTTTTAAGCTGAAATGTTTGCAAACATTAGTTATATCTGAATAAATGCATGCAGTATTTTTGAACATTCCTTTACGTCAGTTGTAAAAAATGTTTTGCCATGTCCAGACTGTAAGAAAGAAGCAGTAGCACCTGTCAACAATTAAACTGTAAATCTGCTTATTACCATGCTACTTTTGATCATTGTTGCAAAGAAGTGTGAAATTATTTTGAATATTTGCATGCAAATATTCAAAAATATTGGAAATTCGTATACTCTATTTTAACTTTTAATTAATTTCTCCTTTGTATAATATTTTTTTTGTTACATATTACAATGCATCAATTATAACTCTGCACTTTTTCTGTAAATGTTTTGAACATTTGCTCGTGTAGGTAGTACTATTAATAATTTTGGCAGCAGTTTGTTCTTGGCTACTTGTGAAAATTTATGTATTAATGTATGCAATTACTCCACATAAATGCATAAATGTATGCAAGTTTGGAAATTATATGCATGCAATTATTTCTTGAATTGGTTACATATTCATGTGCAATTAATAATAATAATTTCGTGCATATAATTTTATGAATAATTATATGCTAATAATAATTTCGTGTGCAATTAATAAAATACTGCATACATTTATTCAAATATATCGAATATTTGAATACATTTAAGCTTAAAACAAAAACTGGCAATCAAAAACAAATTTACAACAAAATACTGAAATGAATTTATTACATCACATAAATGTTTACAACAAATGGTTAAAGTAAACACTAAAACCAAGTGTCTTAAAAATAAAAAAAAGTAACAAAGCAGATCTAATGGTCTTTTGAAGAACAAGCTCTTTTGTTAAGACCCAGCTTATTGCACAAACAACATTAGTAGTCTTTGTAGAATCAACTGCAGATTTCAATCTTTTGGAAGAAGATGGAGGACCAGGCATTCTTCTACCTTTTGGAGGAGCACTGTTATAAAAAAAAGAAAATCACCATTAATAAGCTTAATGTGCAATAATCAAATTACATAAACAGCTTCCGATTTATATAAATACATGTGTACAATTCAGCAAAATTACAATAATTTCTGCATATTTATATGCAAGTATTCTACATATATGCATACATATATGAATATACTTTTAAAGTATATGTTTTTCTGCATGTATGATTAAAAGTTGCATACAGATATGCATATATTAAGAATATATGCATATCTGTAGGCAACTTTTTAATAGAATGCTGAAAACAGATATTTAAAATATTTGCATATTTGTATGCATATATGCAGAATATATGCATACTGATACTCAAGTTTTCTGAGTACATGCAAACCTAAGTGTTCTGACAATAGTTTCAAACTTTGACGCTGAGTTTGACAATATATGCATATTTTAATATACCTAAACAGAAATTATACAACTTTATACAAAAATTACATTATGCCTCAATAAAATTATACAATTAAAGAATTTCAAAATAATAAATCAACCAAAAACTGTAGGAAAACTAATATCTGCAGGAAAACTGCACATATTTAAAAATAACTGTATATTTACATGCATATATACATAATATATGCATACCACTACACAATTTTTCTGATTACATACAACCTCACATGTTAATACAACTTTTGCATGAATGTATGCTTAAATTCACAACATATGCATAAGTTTATAAACCTATTCAGAAGAGATAACCAAATATAGTGAATTTTTAATTTATACAGCCGTAAAATATAATTTACACAATAAAATTCTATATAATAGTTACATTATATATTGATAACACTAGACAGTTAACGAAATTCAGAATATTTAATCAACATAATTGGATATAAAATCGAAATCCGAAAAAAAAACAAAAACAACAACAAAATGTATAAATTACCTTGACGCTGAAACATCCCTAATATAATAGAAGATCGATCAAATCTAATCTCCAAAAAAACTTGGATTAAAGCGAATAATAGATCGATGTACACCGTCGTTAAAAATTATATCTCTGATACACCAGATCGATCAATACACCAGCTCGATCAATACAAAATTTGTGAAATAATTGAGGAAGAAATTCGAAGTTCATTACGAAGAAGAAGCCGCCGCCATTAAAAAAATGTTTCGGAGAAGATTAAATGAGTAATAACGTTAATCGCATCTGATGAAAATGAAAAATCGGATTAGTTTCCTGATTTTCAGCCGAGATTTGTATTTTGGGCAAATCTGTCATAATAATGCCTCTAATTCAAAAATAATGATGAATTTTATATGTATAAAAAGGGGAGGATGTGAGCCTAATTAAGTTTAGTTTTAAGGAGTTGAGCCTAATTTTCACAAAATTAAATATGATCATTAACCTTCGCATAATTCTATGTCATATGCCAAGTATGCAGTTATGTAGTAACCGTACTATATCCGTTTATTTTTTCCAAGGACCCTGATCCCAGGAGCTTGCATATACACACATGTACATGTACATGTGTGCACTGCCTCATCATCCCAAAAATCAGAAATAACAAGTTCAATGTTCAGATACAAGTGCACGGGTACTTAAATGGGTCTGTTTGGCACAGGTCCCTGTTAAGGTTTTAAATTAGGCTCAAGTCAGGTCCAAAAATCATTGTAAATTAGGTCCTTATTTTTTGAAAATTCATGAAAAAATATTAAAAAAAAATCACGAAAATTCATTATTAAATAAAACACATACACGCCAAAAAATTCATGCTTTAAAACAATAAAAAAAAATCAAAACCCAAAATAACACAAAAACAGCAGGTTTACACATCAAAAGATGCATACATTCGTATATAGTTCCATACATTCATGCTTATATTTTAGTGTTGCGTCCAACTGCAGTATAAATGCATACATGTATGCAGCTAAAGAGCATTATATGCATCCTTTTGTGCATATAATCAAATCTGGCCTATTTTTTCAAGCATTTGCCGTTTTCAAACATTGTTGCATGCATCTATGCTCTTATACGGAATACACGCATACATTCATGCACATATTCAGAAGTCGTCGTCCCTTTTAAATTTGTTGCATACATGCATGCATATATACAGAATAGTTGCATTCATGTATGCAACCATTTGTAATACATGAATCTCAGTTCAACTTTGGATGCATACATGTATGCGACTTTTGGTAATAATTGCATACATGTATGCGTATATTGGTCCAAGTTTTCAAAAGAAAAACACTATATGAATATATGCATCTATGCATGCTACTTTTCAGACATTGTTGCACAGAAGTATGCAACTTTTTTTTTTGGCGAATGCTTCTGGGAATATTTCCTAGTTTCTGAATTTTTTATAGTCACTGACGCATTTTTTGGGTAGAAAAGGCGGTAGTGGTTGGACGACAAGGCGGAAGGGAGGAAAAAAAGAGAGCAGCAGCTAATTCTAGGGACCGGGTTTACATTTAAAGTTTGGGGGGACGTGCGCTACATTTTGAAATGTTTTTGGGATGTGAGCCTAATTTTCACTATTTAAATACCAATATACAACAGCATCTATTTCGAATATGTGCCACAATATCGAAGTAACCAAATCAAGGCATATTTTCTCAAGACAACCAGTGCCAAAATTTCTCAGGCACACACACATATATATATATATATACACACACACACACACACACACACACACACACAAACACACACATAACATATGTCCTGATTTGCATAAGGTAATGTTTTAAATTGGCAGTGACTAGTAAGTGGACAAACGAAGGGAGTAGGTAGGTTTGAAGAAAAAAAAATCACTGCCAAACAACAAATAACACAGGTGTCCTATATATTCAAGAACCCAAGCAGTTTGCTTCAATACTAAAAATTAGTTAATGAACAAAATAGTAAGAATCAAATGACTCACAGCAAAGGACATAAACATTTAATATGTGAACGATCATGTTTAAGTGTTTCAGATTTCGTTGAACTCATTTCAGGTTTTCAGATCATCACAATGCATATCTCAAGTTTTCAAACAATCATGATATGTTCCTAGTTCATACATTTACCAAGTAAGGTAACAAAATAGATACTTGCAAGCATGCACATGCAAACATGCTGACATATTTGTCACTTTTAAAAGAAATAAGTATACATGAACTTAAATCATAACATTTCATATTATATTTAAAGGTACATGGGTACATTCAAAAAGCGCGAATTAAAGTTCAAGTATTACTTGAAGTGTTGGTTCCAAATGAAACATAGCCAACTCAACAACTGTTATTCAAGTTTAGATGATATGAAACAAGTGTCCCCTCTCATTTTAATATGTCAATTTCCCAGTATACATAACCCAAAACATCAATGCAGCGAACAAGGGGTAAATTAAAACAGTTTAAGGTGACAAAAATGCAATTCAAAGGAGCAAAGTGGCAAGCTTGGGTTTCAAGCCACTCATAAAAAGGATAAGAAAAGTTACAGGTAAATGGAAAAGGTAACAACTTGATGTATTTCAAAATGCAACCAGGAAGACCAACACAAATGTCTCAAATCAAGCCAAAATGTGATTTAACGTGATCATGCAACCCAATAGCAACAGAAGCGAAAAGGAAAACTACCATATTTAGTACATGTTGAAATCAAACCACTTGAAAACAGAGCGAATTGCGAGTCAAGAACTCACCTTGAAATGGTAGAAGGAAGGTGCAAGCAATGAAATTTGGAACTATCATGGTGGAGCTTTGGATGCTGCCTTTTACGCCCTAAAGAGTGCGTGGCGAGTTGAGGCTTCGACGGTGGCGTGCGTTGTCTCCGATTGTCAAGGGGGAGGAGTGGTTATTGGTGGAGATGGAGGCCATGGCGATTGTGATGATGCCATTATTTTCGAGTTTTAAGAGAGAGGGGTTCGACCGATTGAAGGGAGAAATGATTTTGATTTGGGGAAAAGGAATGATTTTGGCTTCGGCCATTAAGTAGGAAAAAGGGGAAAAGAACGGATTTGCTGAAAGAATTGGGGGAGGAACACGTTCTTTTATAGAATAAGAAAGGAGGAGATAAGCATGAAGTCTGATCATAGGTTATAGGGTAGCAGGGTATTTTTAGGAGATAGGTCGGCTTAAAATTAACTGGGGAAGGTTATATTTGCGTTTAATCAAATATTAATTCTACCGTGAATAACCCAAACCGCTCTAAATACGTACCAGCAACAAATCTCTAAATGCGACGAAACTTATATGTACCTTTTCGTCTTTGCATTTTGAATCCAATAAAATTATTCTTGTTGTAATTCGACTCCGTTGGTATAAGATATTTATTAAATTTTAAAATCAGTTATGGTTCACTGTTTATTCACAAAACAACTCCGTTTAATCCCAGATTTGAAATATAAAGTTTCAATTTGTTTATAAATACAAATATACACATATCCAAGCCAATTTTTCATATATTTTAACAAATAAAATCTCTAATTTACCTAATGTTAATAAAGTTTATTTTAAATTCAACCATCTATATTTTTCATTTGAATTTCAAATCCAATTCAAATATTCAACCAAATTCAATTCAAATATTCAACATTAATATTTGATTTCCACCAACCATTCTGAATTAATTTTCGAATTCAATATATACTCAAAACCATATATTTGATTTTTAATTTCCAATTCAAGTATCAATATAAAATTGATTATTCCTAGTTAATTATTTAATTAATTCAATGTTCTAGGAGTCGAAATTTCTAGGAAGTTACACGGAATGTGTTGATGGCTCGCTTCATCGAGCAATTCAAGGTCCCCACAGCTTTGCCTAAAAGTGTCATGCGCTTAACTTCTACTAAGCAGTGGTCCGGCGATACCCTGTGCTCTTTCTGGAAAGGTTTAATGCGGCGGTGGAAACGGTGGACCGACCAGAAAAATTCATATGACTAGAAGATGCTAACATCGAGATGGATGATCTTGATGTTTTAATAACAAAGGATGGAGGACCATCCAACTCTGGAAACGATCAGGGCAAGGGAAGAACCCTAAAAAAGAATGATAGGAATCTGCAGCTCCGGAGAGTACTAGTTTAGCGATCAAGTCTGCAATCTTGTCTAAGCTCAATGGAACCGAGCTTGAGGAGTAAACTCAACAAGAGTATGATTACTATTTCAAACAATGCAGAAACATGAACGAAGGGCTTGATCAACTACCTAATGACATTCATTTGCTTACATTTTTACGAGCTTACTAAACTTTGGGACTAATCTGATAAGAGTAACTAAGTTCGCTGACACTCGATGAAGCGATCCACACAATCTGACTAAAATGAAGGGACACCACCTAAGAAAATGTGATTCGACCATTCGTGCATTCAACTCTAGCTCTCACTGACCTAAGAGAGGGTACAAAATGACATGGGTCGACTATGGTTGCTAAACCCGCAATTTTAACCCGATGCAATAACAGAAAGTATAAAGGCTTAAGGACTGAATGTCCGATTAACTTAGATAAACCCCATCGATATTGGGGGGCATATGCACTGACTTCACTTGTCCTCCACTGGGACTGGGAGCATGAGTGTTGACTTACAGACTAACTTTGAACACAACCCTGACTTGGCATGTGATTTAGAATATAAACATTATATCTTCGGACTATGACATGATTTGTCTTGCCCATTCAAGTGAGAGAGCTTATGAGCTAGACATGACTTGTCATACCCGTTCAAGTGAGCCAGCTATGGGTCAAGCGTGACTTCCAAGACTTAAATCACAACTACATTAAATGGAATGTGAGATAAACTTCCCTACTGCATTTTGATGTTGATGATCATACTAGACACTGGCCCACGCGATTTCAATAACATCTTATACTGACTTGTATATGATCATTGGACCATAAAACGATCCAAAGTGATTGTGGGTTTCTTTTAACATAATCTGGTGCGACAATGGATTTTTGGTTTTCTATAAATAAGATCCAGGGTGATCTTGGTTTTTCTGACTTCTTATTGTTATGATACAACACCACTTATGGTAAAAGGATTTGACCTATTAATTCCGTGAGGTTTAAATGATTACTTGATCATCTTGAGTACTCTGGCCACAGGCTTTGGCCCGATAAGCACCAATGAAAGCAGTGTGATACATAACAAGCTATTTATGCAGGAACGAGTTGAAGTGAAGGAACTATTCATGAAGACATGACTGTTGACTGTTGCTTATTTAGGATTCGATAGTCGTATGAGTTCAAAGCACATCTCATCTGCTATAAGATGTACTTTGGGGCGCAAAATATTTGCCTGCCTTATAGAAAGGCCATCCAAAGACCGAGGGATTACAGTCATAAGCCACAGATATGAAATCATACTAAGCCAAGTTCATAAGGTTGGGTCGATTCGAAGGCAAGCCAAGCCAAATGGCTTTTCATCTCCCGGATCGAGCACAAGAAAAGGTGGTAGTGTCGATGGTCTCCAGGACCAACAAAATCCGGGTCCAGCAACAGCTGGGTCGAATAGAGCTCAGGTCGAACGTAGACTGGGTCGAATGGGACCTGATCCCAAAAGTGACAGTTATTGCACTTATTCCACTACCTCCTATTGCTCCCGATCTCACGCTGCATGTCCACAAACAGGCCAAACTCCCTCTTGAAAGTGCATTGTTAATACATGTTTTGGGTCCTACTTTTCTGGGTTAAACGCCACATTCCATTCGATCGAGCACCTACCAGCCCTATATATCATGAGTTCAAAGCTAATGAGGGGACTTTTTGGCTATCTGAAAATCTGCACTACTTAGCCATAGCTGCCAACCTTTTTTATCTCAAAATATGAGTGATATTCCTGATTGTAATTCAAAATAATCAATAGAAAGAGTGTTGTATGAGAGAATCTAACAATCTCATTTATTGTCACTCTAATATTCTGACATTATTGCAAGCTTATGAAGTGATTTTAGGCTTGTTAATGCCGAACCACTATAAAAATGTTGTTGTCTTGCTTCTTCTTGCATTTTCATTTATTTTCTTATATTTTATGCTATAAAAGTGAATTTTTTGGTGTTAGCGCCATTTTTTGGTCTAGTAATGCTTAAATGCGGGGATTGGGATATACAAAGAAATTTAATAGAAAGGATGTTTATAGACAACCTATACATTGAAGTTTATATACAATCTATGATATATCAAGATGTTACATGATAAAAGTAGGCTTGTTAATAAATTTAATATTGGCGTTAAGTTTAAAATAAACAAATTAATAAGCATGAGTAGTAGTCGTCCATTATGGTAGCATAACCTGATTAGGGAAAATAATTAGCTTATTAAGAAAATGTGTAGTAGCAGTCCCTTTCGGAAGCAATGTTTGATTTGGGTAAATAAGGGGATCATAGTAATGGTCTATTCTGGCAGTAGGGGATAGGATGATTAGGGAGAACAAGAGGCCAATTATAATAATTAATTTGTAGTGACCCAGGCATATTTTGGAAATTCAATAAGAGTCTAGGTAGCTAGGCGGTCAACAATTATTCTATGGTGTTCTTGGCGCTAGTAAATTAAATTGAGGATTAAGTCTAGGGGTGACTAAAGTCAAATTGTATTTTTGGTTGGGGATCTGCATCAGTCAGTATTCCTTTTTATCACACTACACCGAGGTTTCATGAGGACGCGAACGCATGCTTATACTGTACTGGGTAGTAAGGGATCAAAACGAGGCAGGTACGGGTGCATTCTGGTGGGGCGATAAGCATGCATCTCGCTGATTCGGGAAGATAGACGCAGTGACGTCTGTAATTTTCGCTATTTCCTTAGAGTTGATGGATTAGGTCTGATAAACCCGAGACTATAGTCGGCATAGGTTATCACAATTATGGTTTAAGAGCCAAACAATGGATAGAATTAGGTTATATCCCAATTTATGAATTGCAGAAAATGGTGCAGAAATCGAATGGTTTGACAATCAACTATACTCTTGTTTATCTTTTCATCTTATTTACTATATTGGGCTTCAAATTACTATTCTGTTTGGATTTCCTCTTTTATCACTCATGCCAGTAATTACATAACTCACCAGGCTTTATGTCTGACTAGCTTTCTTTCTCTCTTCTTCCTTCCTTTCCCTCTAGTTTCTCAGGGTGGATGATCTAGTTGCTGATAGAGTTTTGGCCCAACTTGGGCCATCAGATATTCTCATTTGTCTAATTCTTTGCTTTTACATGTACCTTTTCACGTTTGGTTCATTTCCTTATTTGATGCTAGATGTATTATTTTATTTGGTACTCTAATTTTGTTTTTTTCATGGGACAATTGTGGTTTTTATGATAAAGTACTATCTATGATGTTGTAATGCTTTTTGGTTTACTTTAAATGAAATTTTAAGTTTTGCTATGTTTCTCATATGTTGTCTTGTGAATTTTAGTCTATGTGATTTTACATTATACCTGCTTCATATTTCTTAATGAAATCCTCATATGAGTAACATTAAGAAATTCAGGGTGTTACATTTGGCGTGCTTAATGTTACAAGATCAGTAAAAGATTGTTTTCAAAATAAAAAGTCTTTTAAAAAAAATACAGAATAAAAAGTTGATTTGAAAAGTATCGCCTCAAGCCAATTACAATATTTACTTGATTATATTCCTATGTACTTCTCTCTTTTCCATTCACAGCATGTCCGACGGTCCTAGATTTCCAGAGGTTATCCCCATTCAGACTTGTTTTCATAGGTATGTGGAAGCTACGGCGTCAGCTGAAAGGCAAGAGAATGTCCAAGCTCTCGCTCCAACTGTGGTGGCTCCTCCTAAACCATTACCAGCAGATGATTTCTCTAACCTTTAAAAAGATTTCACTACTCTTGACTGCGATACCTTTCTTAGTTCAAAGACTTTTATTGAGGCCCACACATGGCTTAAGAATACCGAGCGCATATTTGGACTTTTGGAGCTTGATGATATGAGGCTATTTTGGTTAACTGCATGGAAATTGAAGGAAGAGGCTTTGTATTGGTGGGAGATGCTGAGGCAAAGCATGGTTTTGAAACTTGGAATGACTTTATAGAGAGATTTGGAAGGAAGTTTATTTCTCAGGTGTAAGTGCGCTTGTAGTTGGAGAGGTTACTAATACTGAGATAGGGTGATCTTACTATGAAGGAATATGTTAATCAGTTCAATGAGCTTGCTAGATTTGGGATGGGTTTGGTGAATACGGCTCATAAGATAGCTGTAAGGTTTGCTAAGGTCTGAATCAACCTCTATAGAGACTTTCGATGACTCATATTCCGATGGGTGCTACGTTCAAGAATCTTGTTGAGATATCGCTTATGCACGAGAAAGATAAAGGTGGTGCCAAGGAAAATAAAATTGAGGTGGCTAAGGAAAATTTTGGAAAGAAGAAATGGTGGCCTAAGAAAGTTAATAAGATGAAGGGCGAGAATCCAGGGAAGGCTCGGATAAAGAAGGATATTAAATTCCATAGATGCGGCATGACAGGCCATTTTGTGAGGGATTGCAAGAAAACTACTAAGAAAGTAAGTTGCTTTAATTGTGGATAACTAGGTCATTAAAGTAAGCAGCGTGCTCAGAAGCAAGGACAAGGAGCTAGTTTATCAAGCGCGCAGATGCATGCATTGTTGGCGTCTCAATTTAGTGTTGGTAAGGATAGAGGGAGGAAAGTCACAGTCGAAGGTTCGATCTTTCTTTATAACTTTCCAGTTAAAACCTTATTTGATTCTGGCTCCTCTCATTCGTTCATTTCCACTTCATTAGTTGATTGTCTACACCTTAGTATATCTATTTTTCTGATCTAGTAGTAGTTTCAAATCTTATAAGAAGTTTGGCTCATTTTTTCTGTGATGTGTAAGGTTTTTAGTATTTCTAATATATGCGTTGAGTTTGATTGTGACGCCTATCCTAGGGATGGATTTGCTAGCCATATAGTGCCATTCTTGACTACGAAAGGAGGGTAGTGGGATTGATGACTTGTCCTGGTAGGGTCGTCGAGATATCTTACGTCCGACGAGGGTCATCTACATTAAGCTTCTTAGAGTCCATATATACTTTATCGATGATCTTAGCCTAGTACCCGTAGTGATAAATTTTTCGGACTTATTTAAGGAGGTGAAGGGCTACCTCCGAGACAAGAGGTTGACTTCCATATTTATTTGATAGATAATTCTAAGCCTATTGCATTGCCTATGCATCATATGGCTCCAAGGGAAAGGAAGGAGCCGAGTTAGCATGTGACACCCCACGTCCATTAGTGTCACTCTTTATTAGAATGCATTAAGTTCCGTGAAGCATTATAGGTAAGCGGAAATAGAATCTCACAAGACAAATATATTAAAATAGTAGTAGAAATTTAAAATTTCATTGTTCAGCAAAAACACATCGTAGTCTCAAATCCAATTACAGCATCAGACTAAAATATTGGAACCAAATACATCAAATAAAAAACATTTTTCTTGTGCTAAAAACCATCAGAGTACAAAAATGTAATGTCATAATCCTCATAAGTAGCCATAACAAAGTAGACAAGTAATCAAAGCAATACATCAAAGCTGATCCAGATCAAGCAGAAACAGAAGAGAGAGAAAGTCATAATAACGACTGAGCGTTTCCACCTTGAGAACCTGGAGGGGAAAAGAAAGAGAGAAAAGGGAAACAAAAAGGGTCAGGCATAAAGTCTGGCGAGTGCAGTGACTTTTAGCTTATATAGAAGTTAAAGTATCAAGATAAATAAATATAATGGATGAGAGATAACAGTAACATACAAGTATAAACAAAATGAAATGGATAATCAGGGTAAACGATGCTTCTCACTTACTTTTCTCTGCACCAATACTTGTATATATGATTTATGATAGGATTAGGTGTTCCCTAATATAACAGAAACATAATGATCCCAACAGAAACATAATGGTAGTTTTTGGTGTACTCTAGTTTCATAATTGGTTTTACCCCTAAACAGTAATAACAGGTAGCTCAACAGAAATAACGGGTACTGTCGGGTACAACAATGTGTTGTATGATTTTTGTTTGATGATAAAAAACATATAATATTATTTAAATGTATTTTTAACTGTATTATTTTATATTTCATTTCATAGAAATAATTATTTATTGAATAATATACTATTATACACCGTTCATAGTATATTTTTTCAATTAAATAATTTATTTCAAAATTTGAAATAGTACAACATTATAACTCCACTATTGTATATTCACAGTTATAATATTTCACATGATATTGTACTCGTAAATAAGTTGAATAAGATAGAAAAATTTGTTTGAACATAATAAAATAATATTTTATTTCAATCAAATCTATTTATTACAAATAACAGTACAATTTTAGTCACGTTTACAATCGATTTCATATACAGAAATGCCTCACTACGTAATCACTCAATCACTCAGTCATATATAGACTCATACATTTTTTACTTGTATACTTGTCTTGATGTACTCCAGATCCTATCCAGCAATCAAGTCCAGCCACCTATACACCTATCACAAACACACACAATAAACTAGAACAAAAAAATACAAGCAAATAAAATAATTATTTTTAAATTTTATTTGCCTCAGAATTACAGTGTGTTTCTCATCATTTTTCTAATTCAGTCTGATATACATTGACAATAATATTTTATGAATGGCTGCATATACACACGTGAATATGCATACACGTGTGCACTGCCTCGCCAATCCAGTGTGCAACTGAGGAGTAGCCACGTGGACCATCTCGACTCAATGCAACATAATCAACAAAGCTAGGTGTCAAGCTAAGAAATGGTCAATGCAGTCAAACCATCATAAGATACACAAAACATGAATGAATCAATTCAATGTGATCGAGCTTTTTTCAAGATGACACAACAATAGTGTAGTGCAGCACTGACATGTGCATGTCAGTATGGTGGAGCATGGGTGATGTACACATATGCAAACCCAAATATACAGCAAGTTTCAAGTGCAAGGGTCAATATTCAAGTAACAAGATCAATACAACATGCACAACAGATGTCGAGCTAAGTCATGCCATAACTTTTCAACTCAAAATAATGGTATACAACTATGACAAAATTGGACAGTTTAAAAGCATGGACGAGCATGCTCATATGCAACAAATCAAGTAAGCATGATTCTAAACAAGTTAGCGACAAAGCAAGACTGTAAAGCATATACACAAACCAGATTCAAGAGAGTCAATCATGGTCGAGCCTGTGTGTGTCAACATGAACATGTGTACATCATATATGGCTAAGTAAGTGGAGACAAGCACTCAGACAACTCAAGTTTCATTTCAGTTTCATCATTTTAGGTGAAACAAGTTTCACACAGCAATGAAATGGTGAATGTACATGGTGCAGCCATGGTGATCGAACATGTTTTCAAGTCAGCTCAACCACTATGGCCACAAAAATGCAACATATGTACAATTACAAGTAGATATGAACACAAATACAATAAGCAGCAGTTCACATTTACACGTAGGAGGTTAAGCACAAGGCAAAATTCAAAGTGCAGTGTGTGTTAAAAATCTGTTCAATGGGAAATGATCAATCTACTTTAGCAACAGTTTAAAAGTCGAGTGTGAAATGGCAAGTCGAGCAATTCTTATTAGTTCAAAGACTGATATCTGGCAAGTTTAAGTATAAAAGAAATCAAATGCAGACCAAACAAGAATATGATTCAAGTACAAGTGCATAGGTCAAGCCATGGAGGAAACAGTTTGGTCAAGGCAAATCAAGTGAAGCATCTTTTCTTTTTCATGAACTAAAAGGCAGCAAAATCAATATGGAAAAATCAAGTGTTAAGCATCAACTTATTTTCTACAACGGTTCATACTTATGGATGTTTAAAGTTCCAGAATAACTAACGGTTTGGTTTTCAGAAAAATATATTTGGCATTTATTTTAATAAGGACCAATTCAAAGCAAACCTTACGCAAGTTTTCAGAATGGTTGAAAATTTCAAATCCGTTAAATAAAAGGTTGAGGATTCTATAAACCCTAAGTCCATGCAATATATACTAAGGACAAGTTCAAATCAATACTTTTTTGGAGAGCCCAAATTGTCAAACTATTCTCAGGGAGGACCAATTCAAAATCAAAGATTTGAAGCCCAAAATAATTCAAATATCATGACCAAATCAAGCATCGAAATCAGAAAATTTTTAGGAGTTATAATCCTACAAAAACACCTTTTCATCATCAGCTACAAGCATCGAAGACCAAAACAACAATTCAAAGAGAAAATCAAAGAAATCAAATCAGTAAAACTCAAATTTTTTTGAGTGTTTTCGATTAAATCACCGGAGAGAGAGGAAGACAATCAATCAACAAAGAAGCAACTCAAAGCATTATAGCAATTAGAGAAACTCAAATCACAATTCATCAAGCAACAATAAAGATTTGGATTTCCAGAGAAACCCTAGGAATTTCTCCAGCGCCGCCATGTTTTTCCAAAGCAAAGTGATCAGATAAAATAAAAGAGGGTGCAACACAAACAAATGTGGTCGGTCAAGTAAATTAAAAGTGACATTTTTTTTATAAAACTAGGGTTTTAAATTCTTTTTTAAGGGTTTTTGTCGTTTGTTTCTTATTTGTTTTTCAATTTCAATTTGTAATCAAATTTAGAGTTTTCTAGTTTGTCTCTAAAACTAGGGTGACGAATTACGGGATTTGTAATTTGGGGAAATCTGGTTTCGGGGATAGAAACTAGTGCAGGGTTTTAAGCGTAGGGTTAAGAAAAGTTGGGAGCGAATGTCGCGAGTTTACAGGGGATTGTAAGTGTAGTGATTGTTTTAACTCCTAGTAGAAATCTTGGGAAATGCAGCAGTAGGCAGGGTTTTTCCGAAGCTGGGTATATCTGTGTGTTATTTATTTTCCGCATTTACACTGATTGTTATCTGTGTTGTTATTATTTGATTACTCAACAAAAATTTGCGATAAACCTTATTCAACCCCCCTCTAAGGTAATTTAGATCCTACAAGTGGTATCAGAGCAAGTATTTTTTTATTTTATTTTAACTCTAGAGTCATGAATCTGACTAATAACACTTTTTCTGAGGGTCAGCCCATAGCTAGGCCACCAATGTTTAATGGAACTGATTATGCCTATTGGAAAGCTGGGATGAAAATTTATTTGAGTTCTGTCGATTATGATGTGTGGGATATTATTGAAACGGGTTATAGATCTCCCATTGTTTTTGTTAATGGTGTTGAAATTCCTAAATCAAAAGACAGGCGAGATGCTAATGAAAAAAACTAATGCCAAAGCGATGAATGCTTTAATCTGTGCTCTCGATAAAACAGAATTTAATCAAATTTCTCATTGTGAAATTGCATACGAAATATGGCATATGTTGGAGGTCACATACGAAGGAACATCTCAAGTGAAGGAATCTCGTCTCGCTCTACTCAGCAACGAATATGAAAATTTCTCTATGCAAAGAGATGAGGATATAAAAGAGATGTATGGACGCTTCTCATCACTAGTCTACAATGCAAAAGCTCTTGGAAAAACTTATACAGAAGTGGAATTGATTAGAAAAATATTGAGAGCGGTACCGACGAATTTTGAAGCTAAGGTAATAGTGATTCAAGAATCAAAAAATCTAAATAAAATAAGCATGGAATAGTTAATCGGAAATCTGATTACTTACGAGATGGAGTTAAAAGCAAGAGAAGAATGAAAGAATTCTGAATCAAAGAAAAATACGATGGCTCTAAATAATACTGTTGAAACTGATGATGGAGATCCCGCTGAAGAGCTAGCCATGGTTTTGAGAAAGTGGGCCAAAGGAAATTACAAGACACAAAAAAAGAATTCAAAATCTAATAAGTCCGAAAGTTTAGACGATGAAGTGTTTTTCTACAATTGCAAGAAACCCGGACATATCAAACTAAATAACCCACAGCTTAAAAATGAAAAGAAGAAGAAGTTCAGAAGAAAGAAGAAGGCTTTTGCTGCTACATGGGATGATGAGGAAGGAGAAGAAGTTTCTGAAAGTGATGAAGAGCAAGCTAACTTGTGTCTTATGGCTCAATCTGATTCGGAAAGTAGTGAAGAGGATTCAAGCGAGGTATCGAATTTTACTTATAAAGATTTAATTTTAATGTGTCACGATCTCACAAAAACCATTGATTTTCTTGAACTAAAAGTTAAGAAATTAAAATTTGATAGGTCAAAACTAGTTCAAGAAAATAACAGTTTAGAAAGAAAACTTGAAAAAGTTAAGAATTCACCGTTTTCAGAATGTGAAAAATGTCAATTTTTGAGTAATGATCCTTTGAAATTCAAAGCATATTTTGAGTTACTTAACAGTGAAAATGTGAATTTGAAGAACGAAAATTGTGATTTTGAGAAGGAGATTGAAAAGCTTAGAGAATCAGAAAAACTTGATTTTGAAAAGCGAAAACAATTTGAAATTGAAATTTCTAAGTTTAATGCTAAAATCAAAGCACTTGAAAACGAAAATTTGGTTTTAAAACAAATTGATGCTGAAACGAGGAAATTCACTATTAATCGTTGTTCAAATTTAATGAAAGAAAATAGCGATCTTAAATTTAAAATTCAACATCTTGAGTCAACTTTGACTAAATTTTCTAAAGGAGAGAAATCGTTGAATATGTTGTTAAAAACCAGTTTTTTGTTTAGAATAAAAAGGTACTTTTTTTTTGGATTTGATCCAGTTGAAAAACAAAATCCTAGTGATTTTAAAAATCCTTTAAATGGCTTTGAAATCGATAGAATTGAAATTTTGAAATCTAATTATTTCAAAGGGGTTTTAAATCATAAACGAAATAATAACTCATTTATAAACAATTCATTTAAACTTGTTTGGATTCCAAAAAATAACAAAATGATTTTGAATAAGTCTTAACTAATTTGCGTTCCAAAGGGTACTATAATGAATAGTAATGGATTGTTATATAAACGAGTTTGGGTACCAAAACATGTAAACTAAGATAAGAGTGGTAAAACAACTTTTGTTAGACCACTCGATCCTATAAACATTTAGGTACCGAGGGAGGCTAAGGAACAATTGTGCTTAAAAGAGATCAAATTCAAGTTGTTCCACTTTATTGAATTGTTTAAAGTTCCTTAGCCATAGATCTCAGAGTTGGAGATTCATTGGTTTACATCGATAAAGGTAAGTTAGGTATGATCTCTAAACTCATGATTTTTTTTTCTTTTATGCTGATTTGTATTAACACTTCCATGATATTTTTGAGCATATCGTGAACACTGTAAATCGGAATTTTTATAATTTATGATGTTCTCGAATGCTAATGAAATTTCACACATTTTTGCTGTTTTGAGTTTTCTCTTATTCACTTTGGAAAATATTAGAAAAAAATTAAACTCAATACAGCGGACTACTTGAAAGCCATGATTGATTAGTTGTTAAAATTTCATTTTTTTTACTTGGCTTGATTTTGAAATCATTCGTTATTGATTGTTGAATTTCTTGGATTATAAAAATTTGATTTTTTTTCTCAAGTGATTTCAAATAATTATCTTCAGATTTGATTGTTTACAGTTTCGTGCTCTTATTTAGAAATTCTCTGAAAAATTCACTTGTGATCCTTGCTTTGAAAATAATTTTGTGCTGCTCTGATAAAGAAATTGATTTGATTCGTTTTAAGTGCGTTGGTGATTAAATGATGAGTTGGAAAATCAGTGACTGGATTTTATTGAAATTCAAAGGCAATTTGAATTAAATATATAAGTGGTTTTAAAATTGTCTTTGAGTAGTCAGCATTGATATTTTTAAAACCCCTCATGAAATTGATATTTTCCATTTTAAAATTATTTTTTATTATTTATTCAAAAATTGAAATTATTGATTGATTTGAATCGTTTTGGGACTCATAAATTATTAATAGATTTAAGAAATTGTGATGAGTTGTGATTAGGGTATAATTCATAACTAGAGGAGATGTTATTTTAAATCTCATGATGATTGGACAGATTTTATAATATCTTTGAATTAGAGCTTATTTCACAACCATCTTCTATATCTACCATATTTCTGTCATTCATCATGGTTTTATTTAATTTGGGGAGTTCAAATTATTCTTGGAAATAAAAATAAAATATAAAAAAAGAAATATATATATATATATATATATATTATCCTTGGTATTCACTCCCATTTAAAAGTCCTCGCGGTTATGCATGGGTGAATTACCTTAATCTCTATGTGCTTCCATTCTCACTTAAAAGGCCTTTGGGCTGTGCATGGATGGAACTCATTAGAGAAGATAAAGTTAAGTTACTACTAACCCCATTTAAAAGACCTTTGGGCTATGCGTGGTTAGAAAGTTGCTTAACACAATTTGAGCATATTTAAAATCTTCAAAATACATATTCAAATATTAAATTTTTATTGAACTCTCCTCATTTTATAAAATCCATCGTAAACCCATTCATTCTGAAAGTGAAATTTGTTTTTGATTTAAAGATTATTATGAATTTTGTTTGATTCAATGGGATTTACGATATATGTTCTCTCTCTTAATTTGAATTTATATTTATGATCTATATTTGTCATTATTTCGATCTCTATTATTCTTTTGATGATAATAAAAGGGGGAGAATGGTCAAGATTTTGATTGATGAGTATTTAATTTAAGAATATTTTAAGATTGGAAATTAAATATCTAGAGGGAGAATGGTTTGTTGAATTTCATTACTCATATTTTCCACGTGTATAGGGGAGTTCAGTTGTAGGGGGAGCATACAAATAGGGGGAGTAATATATTTCACGTTCAAACATATTTAACACATTCATAATCTTGTATATGTTTGTCATCATCAAAAGGGGGAGATTGTTAGGTACAACAATGTGTTGTATGATTTTTGTCTGATGACAACAAACATATAATATTATTTAAATGTGTTTGTAACTGTACTATTTTATATTTCATTTCATAGAAATAATTATTTATTGAATAATATACTATTATACACTGTTCACTGTATATTTATTCAATTAAATAATTTATTTCAAAATTTGAAATAGTACAACATTATAACTCCACTATTGTATATTCACAGTTATAATATTTCACATGATATTGTGCTCGTAAATAAATTGGATAAGATAGACAAATTTGTTTGAACATAATAAAATAATATTTTATTTCAATCAAATCTTTTATCACAAATTACATGACAATTTTATTCACGTCTATGATCGATTTCATATATAGAATGCCTCACTGCATAATCACTCAGTTACATACAGACTCATACAGTTTTTACACGTATACTTGTCTTGATGTACTCCAGATCCTATCCAGCAATCAAGTCCAGCCACCTATACACCTATCACAAAAACACACACGCAGTAAACTGGAACAAAAAAATACAAAAAAATACAAGAAAATAAAAAATATATTTTAAAATTCTATTTGCCTTAGAATTATGGTGTGTTTCTCATCATTTTTCTGATTCAGTCTGATATACATTTGACAAGAATATTTTCTGAATGGTTGCATATACACATGTGTATATGCATACACGTTTGTATATGCACACACGTGTGCACTGCCTAACCAATCCAGTGTGCAACTAAGGAGTAGCCACGTGGACCATCTTGACTCAATGCAACATAGTCAACAAAGCCAAGTGTCGGGCCAAGAAATGGTCAATGCAGTCAAACCATCATAAGGTACACAAAACATGAATGAATCAATTCAAAGTGGTCGAGCTCTTTTCAAGATGACATAGCAATAGTGTAGTGCAGCACTGACATGTGCATGTCACTATGTTGGAGCATGGGTGATGTACACATATGCAAACTCATGTATACAACAAGTTTCAAGTGCAAGATCAATATTCAAGTGGCAAGATCAAAACAGCATGCACAACAGATGTCGAGCTAAGTCATGCCATAACTTTTCAACTCAAAACTATGGTGTACAACTATGACAAAACTGGACAATTTAACAGCATGGTCGATCATGCTCATATGCAAAAAATCAAGTCAGCATGATTCTAAACAAGTTAGTGACAAAGCAAGACTGTAAAGCATATACACAAACCAGATTCAAGAGAGTCAATCATGGCCGAGCCTGTGTGTGTCAACATGAACATGTGTACATCATATATGGCTAAGTAAATGGAGCCAAGCACTCGGACAACTCAAGTTTCATTTTAGTTTCATCATTTCAGGTGAAACAAGTTTTACACAGCAATCACTACGCCATAGATGGCCTACAGCAACCCCAGAGAAGTGAAGCAGTAGGTGCCAAAAAGTGTTGCTATAGGCAAAAAATGACCTGTGGCAACACTTTTTTGGGGTTGCCTTTTGCCGTGTTGCCTTAGAGTCAAAGGCAACACCTTTGCGACCCTATGGTAAAGTAAGTACATGTGTTTTCATAGTGCAAAATACCCTTTCACAACTGCAAAAAACAGTTGTAATATGTCTAGTATCGCTGGCAATTGTAATAAAGTCAACCTTTTTTACAGCTGTTTCTAGCATTTGTTAAAATTTGTTTTATAACTGCTAAAAGTAATTACGCCTTGACTGCTATTAATCGAAGATTTCATAATATTATAATAAATATTATTATAACATAGTATTTTATTCAAATAAATATTTTATTTCAATATTTCAAATGGTACAGATTTTTGGACTCCACTATTGTACATTCACTCGTATATTACACAATCATTCGTATTTACATACATTCCTCATTACGTTGTCACTCGATTTACTCGATTCACTCATATTTACATACATTCCTCACACATACAACCATAAGAAAGAAAAAATACAGGAATATGATTATATAACAATAATCATGATTATATGTTCAAATCTTAGTGCTATGGATCCTGTAACAAACATTGGCATTCAAAATTTGCTAGTTATTCAAAAACAATCATATAGTGTTGTAAAGTGAAACAACAACAATATTAGACTAAGCTTAGTAACTTTTGTTATAAAAACAATCAAAATGATACCTGAAATGAAACTGATGCAGATATTCAGCACTCGAAGGCAATCAGTGAATCAAAAGAGCTGTCTGCTTTGGTCTGCTTTGTCTCGTCCAGATCTGTGGCCATGACTTTGAAGCTTCCTGTTAAGATTCTGCCATGGTATGTTGAGGTTAGACTTCTTTAAGCTTCTCCCATAGAATGCAGAACTTGGTACTTAAGATCCCAAGCTTGTCCCCTGTTTCAGCTGCAAGCCAAAGTTGAATATCACAGTTCAGTTTACTCAGGTTGAAAATTATAACAAGATGTTTGTGTGGTATATATTTCAAGGATCCTCTACTCCACTTACAATAAATAATATGATATGATAATAAGGGCTTACTCATGATTTCCGGCTTTGTCGGTTCCATCATTTGCCTCAACATCCTCTGGAAATTGGCAGTGAAAATTGGTGCAACCTTAGCACTGTATATATAAATAAAATGCATATCAATAATTCTTTAAAATGGATAGTGAAACCTTGTTATTGTACATTGATATTTTATAGTCTGACAGTATAGAAAGTAAACAGCTAGTCCATATGAAACAACACAGATCAAATGTATATGCTAGTTGCAACTGTTCTCTTCTACAATATAGAAGTAAACAGACCTTGCATGAAAGCATTTCGACAGTACAATATTCACTTATAGATGAGGCTGAAAGCAATACATTCCCAAAACAAATTCTGAAAACCATCCCCAACCAATTCTGTAACAGCAGCTCTAACCAACCACAAACTATAAAATAATTCATCATCCTTACTATTTTTCACATTAATACATGTTTTATCATTGTAAAGAACTCAATGGTTTCATTTTCAAAAGTATGTTTCATGTCAAACCTCAGACAGAGTAGCACTTTGCAACAGTACCAAATCAATTAAAAAGAATCATTGACTACAAGCATATTGTTGCATGCATACAATAGTCAGATATTAAATGGGCTAAGAGATAATCCAATGTTAGTTCAAGTACAAATAATTAAGCATTCTAATGCTAGCATAACATCCATGACTCTATGATAGAGAAACAATGATTTGTGCGTATTGATCAAGACTCAATAGTCAAGATATGCATTTTGGTCTTGAATAGCCAGTCTAAACTTTTGAAAATAAAAACTAACCAACCAACTCTTTTTTGGATAGCAAACTTTGGACTTTAATATTCCGTAAGCAGATGATTTAGAATAACCTTTTACTAACTGTATTTCTTTACATGAATGGGAAAAGCTGTTAGTTTTTACAATAACTTAACTATTTGAAGTAACACTAGCGTAAGAAATCTACATGCTAAAATGATTCAAACTCAAATATGCAGCCCAAAAAGGGAAGTACTGTGGATTCAAACTCAGATATTAAGCATCCTCTCATATTCCAAGCCATCAAACGTTTAATTTATATCGATTTAATATGGTAATGGTTACGGTTATGGTTATGTTGCACACTAAACTGTAGCCAATTCACGAGTAGATAACTTCCATGAGAACATGCAGTAAGAGCAACATCAACTACAAAAGGAACAACCTCCATGAGTAGTGGCAGACCTTTATTTGTTCTAATCCTAGGTTGAAAGGATCAGGATTGTAAGCAGTCTCCATGCTTGCCAGTTTTGATCTAAAGTCAGAGTACGAGCAAGAGTTATGCCAACCTGGATCAGTTATCATCAACTGGATTCAAGGACAATGGTAATATTTCTTATTTTATTTTTATATATTTTGCATGTAATGGAGAAAACATTGGTATGGAAGTTGTTTTGTATGCGCATAGAAAAACAAAAGGTACCGGTCAAGAAGACAGACCCAAACATTTAATGCCTCTTCGCTGATAAATAGTCCGCATCCAGCGGCCATCAACAACCAAAAGTAAACCCACCTGAATAATCATCACAATTGTTTTTTTTTTCAATTGACATTAATTTAATAACAAAGCAATTTTTGCAATAAGTTTCACACGTACACCAAGCATGCTCAGATAATCATAACGACTATACAAAGCTTAATGACAATGAATGGACTGTAAGCCTGACTAAATCGATAGACAATATATAGTGTACCCTTACCATATGAATAAATGATTAGATTAATTTCATCTATAAATACCTTTGTTGTATCAATGAGACCAGTTAGGATAGCAGTAATAAAATTAGAAGCACAATAACACACTAATTAAGGGTTAATGTATTGCATTATTCGATGTGTACAAAGATAATCATTATCAAGTGAAATCATGTAGCAGTAAGTAGTTGAAGGCTTGTACATACCTTTGCGTATATTCTGGAGCTATGATTCTATCACCCAAAACTGTTAACCTAAACCCGACAGGAACTGACTCGCGATAGTCGAACTCGATTTGATTTTTCAAATCAATTTGAAGATCCGATTTTTCGAACCCAATAGGATACACAAGCGCAGATCCGATTTTTTGAATCGATTTGAAAATCTGATTTGAAAAATCGCAAGTAAATCGTTATCAAGCGGAAGCGAGTTCGACTATCTTCAAATAGTTATAATCTCAGCCAATAATTGATTTAAAGATCCTATTTTTCGAACCTAATAGGATACATAAGCCCAAATTCGCAGCAAAGGAAAGGATGTAGAAGTTGAGGTTGGGATTTAAGATATTTTTTAGGAAACCTAACGGCTTTAATTCACGATTTGATGAAGAGGGCCAAACCATATATCGACATGATTTTTCTCAAGGGAAAAAGTAGGAGAAGAAAACAGTGTGAATTAGGTTACGGCAGGAAAAATGAAAATTTGGGGTCAAAGGAGCTGAGGGGGCAAAGGAAAATCAGAATGCGGATTGCTAAAGTAGACCGTTGGATCATTATCACGCGGATTGATAATTTTATTAATTCTTTTGATTTAAATAAATCTATAGGTACTGTAACACAATTTGATATCTATGCTAACACATTGAAGTGTGCGTTGCAATAGACAAAAATCAGCATGCTGAGGCAATATTTTAGCTGGCAACACCTTGGATTTTCATTGTCGTAGGTCATCTATGGCGTAGTGAATGAAATGGTGAATGACATGGTGCAGCCATGGTGATTGAGCATGTTTTCAAGTCAGCTCAACCACTATGGCCACAGAATTGCAACATATGTACAACTAAAAGTAGATATGAACACAACTACAATAAGCAGCAGTTCACATTTACATGTAGGAGGTAAAGCACAAGGCAAGATTCAAAGTGCAGTGTGTGTTAAAAATCTGTTCAATGGGGAATGATCAATCTACTTTAGCAACAGTTTAAAAGTCGAGTGTAAATAGCAAGTCGAGCAGTACAAGAATTGTTCTTATCAGTTCAAAGAATGATATATGGCAAGTTCACGTACAAAAGAAATCAAATGAAGACCAAACAAGAATATGATTCAAGTACAAGTGCATAGGTCAAGCCATGGAGAAAACAGTTTGGTCAAGGCAAATCAAGTGAAGCATCTGTTCTATTTCATGAACTAAAAGGAAGCAAAATCAATATGGAAAAATCAAGTGTTAAGCATCAACTTATTTTCAACAACGGTACATACTTATGGATGTTTAAAGTTCCGGGAGTAACTAACAGTTTGGTTTCCAGAAAAATATATTTGGCATATATTTTAATAAGGACCAATTCAAAGCAAACCTGACGCAAGTTTTCAAAATGGTTAAATATTTCAAATCCGTTAAATAAAAGGTCGAGGATTCTATAAACCCTAAGTCCATGCAATATATACTAAAGACAAGTTAAAATCAATACTTTTCAGGAGAACTTAAATTGTTGAACTATTCTCAGGGAGGACCAATTCAAAATCGAAGATTTCAAGCCTAAAAATTATTCAAATATCATGACCAAATCAAGCATCGAAATCAGAGAATTTTTAGGAGTTATAATCCTATATAAACACCCTTTCATCATCGGCTACAAGCATCGAAGACCAACACAACAATTCAAAGAGAAAATCAAAGAAATTAGATCAGTAAAACTCACAATTTTTTGAGTGTTTTCGATCAAATTGCCAGAGAGAGGAAGACAATCAATCCATAAAGAAGCAACTCAAAGCATTAGAGAAATTAGAGAAACCTCGAATCACAATTCATCAACCAACGATTAAGATTTGGATTTCTAGAGAAACCCTAGGAATTTCTCCAGATTCGCCGCCATGTTATTCCAAAGCTAAGTGATCGGATAAAATAAAAGAGGGTGCAACACAAACAAATGTGGCTGGTCAAGTTAATTAAAAGGGACAAGGATTTTTATAATTTAAAACTAGGGTTTCAAATTTGTTTTTTAAGGGTTTATATCATTTGTTTCTTATTAGTTTTTCAATTTCAATTTGTAATCGAATTTAGAGTTTTTTAGTTTGTCTCTAAAACTAGGAAGACGAATTACAGGATTTGTAATTCGGGGAAATCAGGTTTCGAGGATAAAAACCAGTGCAGGTTTTTGAGCGCAGGGTTAAGAACAGTTGGGAGCAAGTGTTGCGAGTTTACAGGGGATTGTAAGCATAGAGATTGTTTTAACTCCTAGTAGAAACCTTGGGGAATGCAGCAGTAGGCAGGGTTTTTTCGAAGCTTGGTATATCTTTGTGTTATTTATTTTTAACATTTACTCTGATTATTATCTGTGTTTTTATTATTTAATTACTCAGCAAAAATTTGCGATAAACCCTATTCACCCCCCCTCTAGGGTTAATTTAGATCCTACAGGTACCCTAACGGAAACAAGCAGGTTTAGATGTACCCTAAATACTACCCCAAGCGATCCGCTCCGTGATGCATAAATATCCTGTGTCGGCTCCATAGTAGGGTGTATTACTTCCTAAAGTGGCAACCTACAGAAGGACACAGACCTATTTACTAGTGCTCAACGACTTATTTTCTTTTACATATCCGACCCATGCACGCTTATGACTCCATTGGAACGCTCCTGTATATAACCCATTTCATATGAACTTCTTACTATCAGTTCAGTATGCGTGCCCTGATTCCTACCTAGTGCGGGGTTCTCGTTTAATACCGAAATGGGTTACTGACTGATATGGTCCCCACACAACAGATGACATAAGTCAAACCCCTAAACTTGTGCCCCCAATTAACTAGGATTTTAACGGGTTAAGTCTTATAGATTAACAGGTTTATATAATCTCCACAGATTTAACAGATTTACTTAACCCCCATAGATTGAATAGATTCCACAGGAATTTACAGTTTCATTAACATGTTCTACTTAATCTTTGAATTAAGCCTACAGATTTACATGTTCATACACCTCAAATTTTCAATCATATTCCACAGTACTAGGTACTCCCCAAATTTCCCTCTTTTATTTTCATTCCAAAACATTCCCCAATTGTCCCAATTACGTTCAGATGTATGTCTCTTACGAGATTGGCTAAGGCTCGAAGGTAGCCTAGACTTATAAAAGAAAAAGGGGGAAAGAAAAGGAGAAGAACTGAAATAGGCATATAAAACAACTGAACAATAGAACAGGGGTACAAAAAAATATATGTAATTACAGAAAAACTGTTTAGATATGAATCAGTTTATTAATAGGCATAGGCTCAGATCCAGGTTTATTAACAGGTCGGGATTACTTTTAAACGTTATATCTAAAAGTAACATGAACTCATAGAGATTGGATTTAAAGAACAAAGGATAATATGATGATGTTGTAGAAGAGATTCCTATATAAATCAGGTAAGAATTGTCTTGATTCAATCCAAATTTCGGCAGCAACTCCCTATCTTCATCTTAAATTTTTAGAACAGTGGTTTGAGGAAGAAGTGTAATTGATTTGATAGGAGTGCAAGACTTTATATAGAGTATACAAGACTATCCTTAACCGTCAGATCCTTGTTTTCAAATCCAATACGTTTAGTAAAATAGTGAACCTGGTTAACAAAATAGGCCAGGTTCGCTACGAAGAATTTGGATGGATCCAGGTGGGGTCGACCCACCTACCTCCTAGATTGACCCTAGGGTCAACCCAACCACCAATGGGTCGACCCAGGCTAGAGCGTTTCGTCCCTTGACAGGATGATTTCCCACTTCAGTTCCGGCTCGCTCGTTTGATTTATTTTGAATTATTCTAGATTGTTTTATTCATACACAAACATCTTAAACTTCTAACCTTTATATCTTTCTCATAAAATGTAGGTTTTACGCATACTCGGAGTCTATCTGAACCAAAATTTCTAGATGAACCCAATGGTACAGTCTATTTTACTTAGATCCCAATATTTATTGAAGTGTCTTTTAGTTTATTAAAAATAATGTTGTTTAAAATTACGAGGTGTTACATTCTCCCCTACTCAAAGGAATTCGTCCCCGAAATCTCCAAGTTAAGAAGAATGTTCATTACATTTACTTACAATCATCTACTCATCCATCATCCACATGCATCCATTGTACCTAGGGATTCCAAATGCTTGTATGAATATATGCAAAGATGTGTGTATATGTCCTTATGCTAACGCGAAATCAGGCGATCTACTGATTCACTCAACCCCCTTAATGCAATATAAGTTATTGCCATGAATCCAAAATTTATGAAAACAGTCCTAGTACATCATGTAACTTCTATATGTGTGCACAATCATCCATTCAAATGCAACATCTATATGATGATACATCCATTTCCACCCATAAAAAGTAAAATGCACACACATCCATATGCAGTATGTGTGTTTGAGCCTTTCTAGCGCCTAGTGTGTGTATATGCATCCAGGAGCAGCCACTAGCAACCAATTTCATCCACTTGCATCCATCAAACATAACATATCTCAAATACATGTTTACATCCATTGGTTTTTCTACTTAAAAGTCAAAGATTCGATCAATCAAATATACTCAAATGATTGAAGCAAGTACGAATAAAAGATTGGAAAAAGAAGTTAAGAACTGTAACACCCCGTATTTTCTGTGAACGTATAAGTAACAAATCAGAGGATAATTAATTTTTAAAATAAGAATCAAGGGAAACGGGTTGCGCCATTGCGTTCGTCCGAGTTTGCAAGAATCGGAGTCCGTATGAAGGAGATATGACCCTCCGAAGTTTCAGGAATTTTCAGAATCGAAAACAGCTCGAAATTCGAACTCAAAATTTGCGTTCAAACCCAGAAGCGGGCTGGGCGGGAAATTTCCCGCCCAGGACCCGGGTCGACTGGGAGTCGACTGGGTAGTCAACCCCCAGTACGCAGGTCGATTGGGGAGTCGACTGGGCAGTCGACCCCCCCCCCCCCCGACCAGGTCAACTGGGCAGTCGACCTGGCCTCCGAACCTGGTTTTGAGCCTGGGTGCAATCTTATGCATCTGGTACGATTTCTGTCTAGATTCGTTGACTTGACCCTATTTAAACAACCCCAAACCCTAGCCTTCTCTACACACAATTCTATTCTACTTCTTCTCTGCCTCCGTTCTAAATAAAAATAAAAATGGCGTCGCTACTCTGTTGGAATCAAAACTAGAAGCTAATCTACATCAACCTAAGCAACTCAATTCAAATTAGAGATTAAAGCTTCTGCAACGATTCTACAATAACTAAAGTTCTTTCTTTAATCCAATCAAGGCAAGTGCAGTTATTTTCCGATATAAACGTTAATTCTGATTATGACATGAATTGTAAATCTGAATCTAAGATTATATATATTCTATTCTGTTTAGATCTACATTATTTCTGTATTTCTTTCTGCTTTCTGTTCTATAGCCAGGCTACCACGAGCCTGAGCCAATCTCATAAGAGATTAACATACGTTAAAATGTTTGGGACAGTAAAATGAATGATGCATAAATTGGGCATGACCAATAGGTGACTGATTTGAGGAAAGAACATGGACTGTAGATAGAACATAAATTTAAGGACACAAAATTGGACATAAATATAGACTGTATTGAACATATGATTTGAGATAAAGAGGATATGGCTTAGGTATAAAGATTTACATGAAAGTAGGATATCTATTAATGTAAATAAACACCTAAGTAAGGGATCTTTGGGATATATGACATGCATAGTAATCGATGGCTATATTTGGTATAATTTATATATGGATCTTCTGTACTATGCAAGTTTAATAAAAATTGAAACATATGATATATGGTAAATTATGACCATAATCTGTGCTATGTAAATTTAATGCAAACATGGGGTATATGATCATATTGTGAATCATGACTATTATTTATGCATGTGAACTTAGGCAAGATTTATAATTAGGCAAGATATGTTTGTGAAACTTTAAGGAATGATTAAATCTGTTATATTTTCCTAATTTGCTAGTTCTGCTATATTTGCCTAATCTGCTAGTTCTGTTATATTGCCATCTGCTAGTTCTGTTATATTGCTTAATCTGTTAGTTATGCCCTACTGCCTAGTCTGCTAGATCTTTTCATCTGCCAAATCTGTCATCTGCTAAAAATGCCAAATCTGCTAAACTAAATCAGTTGAGATGCTTAATCTGTTATCTGCTAAATCTACTAGTTTGCTTAATCTGCTGAATCCGTTAAGTCGCCAAACCTGTTATCTGCTATATATGTTAAGTTGATATATTCAGTCTGTTATTGACATAATCTGAATTAGTTATGAATAATTGACATTTATATTAGGTGTGGGTATAAATGGTAAATCATTAATTAATTGGCCGCAAAGATAAACATGGCTAACTCGAGGTTAGAATGAGTTTGCGGCGTAACTCTGCCCGGAACCGCCCTGCATATTCCAGTGGCCGCAAACAATAGGTTCTAATGTGAGAAGTTAGTCATAACATTCTTGAAACCTGAGGTTAGACTCAGTTTGCGACAGAAACCTGCCCGGAATCAACCTGCCTAACCAGTAGCCGCAAACTGTCAGTCTAATGTGAAAGGTCTGGGCATTAATATTTAATTAATGAAAATCTGAGACAAATATAATGTCTAAAACGTGTTGGGTGGGTAAGGTTAAGCCAATTGGACCAATGAATCTGATAAACCCATTTCATGAATCTGTAGGCCCAATACAAAGTTAGACAAATCTGTAAGTCTGTTAATTTGTAATTGGTTAATCGGTAAGTCTATTAAATCTGTATATCTGATCCGTTAGCCTGAAAACTTGTTTGTGAACTAGTTGATCTGAATTCTGTATGTCTGAACCTGTAAATAAGTTAATATGAAGTCTGTTAGTCTAGGGACACAAGGTTAGGAAGGGAATTACTTGTGTCATCTGTTGTTTGGGACCCATATTGGTCAGTAACCCTTTCTGGTATTAAAACTATGAACCAATAGTAGGTAGGGTCCAGGCACGCTTACTGAACTAATTATAAGCGGTTCATTCTGATAATGGCGAGGGCTGTTGATGGTGCGTTTCAACTGGGTCATGTGCGTGCATGGATTCCAGTCTGCCTCTGAGGATGTAAGACGCCGTGACATCTGTAAATAGGTCTGTGCCGATTGGTTGTCACTTTAGGGAGTGATACACCCTACTGTGGGGCCAACACAGGGTATTTATGTATTAGGGAGCCGATCGCTTGGGGTAGGGTTTTAGGGTACACTTAGTTCTGTCTGTTTCTGTTGGTATCGTCTGTTTCTGTTGGGTGGCAACACCTTTCTGTTTTTGCGTGGTACCGTCTGTTCGGGTGGTAAAGGCCCAATTACTAGTGTACACCTTATGCTACATTCTACTTCTGTCTGTTTCTGATCGGGTGGTAAAGGCCCATTACCAGCGTGGAAATTATTCTGTACCCATTTCTGTTTCAGTTTAGACATTAGGGTGACACCTAATTCTGTTATACTAGTATTAGTACAGAGAAGTGTAAAGTAGTAGTTTATATCATTCTGTTCTTCTGTTATATCCGCTACACCTGTTACTGTTATCTCTCATCCAGTTTTATTTTCATGTCATGTTATTATTATCTGTTCATAACTGAAAATCACTGGACTAGCCAGACTTTATGTCTGACCTTGCTTGTTTTCGCCCCTTTTTCTTCCGTTTCCCCCCCAGGTTATCCAAGGAGGGAATATTTTAGCTTGATCCGGATTCCTTCTGCTTGAAGTGCTTAAAGTATGGCTTGGCTCTGTATAGCTTCCGTTCTGTTGGGATTATGATTTTAAAGTTTTGTACTCTGATGGCTTTTGAACAAGGCTGATATATATGTACTTGAGTTTTTGGTAAAGTTGTAACCAAACTGATTTCTGTCTACTGCAATAAAGTTATAAAGTTTTTCAAGTACTATTTTTATATTTGTCTTGTAATATTCTGTTCTATTTACTAAAATGGTCCATCAAAGTTAAGGCATTCCCTTTATGAGTGACCTTAACGGAGATGCGGTGTTACACTTGGTATCAGAGCTGAAGGTTACCAGATTGAGTAAAGTTTTTGAAAACTATTTTCAAAAAGGTTTTGAAAGGAAGTATTTTTCAAAAATAAAGCTTATTTTGAAAAGCATGATCCCCCAAAGCCATATATCTTTCCTTCAGTCCTTTGGTATTGAATGTTTCCATTTTCGTTTCAGCATATCTAAAGCATCTGAGATACCAGAGGGTGTTCATGTACCCGGTTGGTTTCGTCAATATCTTGAGGCTAGGACCGCAGCCGCAGGTCCAGCAAATGATCCCCCTCCTCCACCACCTCCTCGTGCAATTTCTTTCTCAAAGATCTGTAGAGATTTTAGGGCCATGGGTGGAAAGGATTTCAAGGGAACTGAATCATTCGTAGAAGCGAGGAACTGGCTCAAAGAAACTGAGGATCTGTTCGTTATCTTCGAGGTGGACGATAGGCAGAAGGTACAGTTGGCGGTATGGTTGCTCAAAGACGAAGCTTCCTATTGGTGGGAAGTCACTAACGCCGAGAGGCCGGTTGAAACATGGATGGATTTCAGAACAAGGTTTGAGACAAAATTCCTCTCGCAAGCTGAACGAAGTCTACAATTGGAAAAGTTCTTATCTCTTAAGCAAGGAAGTATGACGGTCAAGGAATACGTCAACCAGTTCAACCAACTGGCTAGGTTCGGATTGGATTTAGTCAACACTCAGCATAAAAAGGCTCTCCGCTTTGTTAAAGGATTGAACGAGCCACTGCACAACCTAGCCATGACCCATGTACCCATGGGAGCGACTTACGAGAAATTGGTGGACATGGCACTACTGCACGAAGAAGACAAGGGCCCGAAAGAGACAAAGAAGGAAGAGCCACCGAACAAGAAGGCATGGCCCAAAAAGGAAACCCAAAAGAAAGATAAGGAGTCTGAAGATAAGAAGGGGAAAAAGTTCTTTACTGGTGGAAGCTCGACTCATCTGAACAAGGATTGCAGCAAAAAGGAAGGGCACTTGCTTCAACTATGGAGAGATGGGACACTTCACTAGGGACTGCCCGAAGAAACGAGGGCAAGGAGGGCAGGCGAACACTCTTGAGACTAGTGGCTAGGATAGAAATAGAAAATTCCTATAGTAGGTTTAATTTCTTTATCTGATTATGGAGTTAAGACTCTTTCTGATTCTGGTATTTTGAATTTGTAATCGATACTCAGCACTTTAATACTAGTATTGTTTCTGATTCCGCTGTAGACTCAAACCCATAAGGGTTATGATTCATCTGTTTGTGAGAGATTGGGGTTTGAGAGATATCTGTGTTAGGCGTCAAGTGGGACGCATATATTCTGGGTTTTATCATGCTTAGTTCAGTAACCTGATCTGTACCAGTAATCTGTAAATATCTGAATACTTCCGATAAGGTTAAGATTTCCAGTTTTGACATTATCTAAAGAGGGTAATCCTCTGGGTGTCAATTTGATGTTGTTTTCGGTCTTCGGGCCCGATACTTAGGACCCATGTCTAATGGGAGCCAAGTTTTTGTTTTATTTGTAATCGCTTCCATCATTCGACTGTATCCTATCGATCGAATCTTCGAACTTTATGTAGAAACTAATGGGTGTAAACATGTGTTTGAGACATATTATGTTTGATGGTTGCAAGTGGATGCAAGTGTTTTCTAGTGGTTGCTCGTGGATGCATATACACACACTAGGCACTAGATCGGCTCAAAAACACTCTCATATTGCATATGGATGTGTGAGCATTTTCAATTTTTGTGGATGCAAAATGATTGACTCAGCACATGGATGTTGCATATGACTGAATGGTTGTGCACTCATATAGAAATGATATGTATCAAATAGGAAAATTTGTGTAATAACCCGGAAAATGTGAACCAGTTTAAAATTTTTAAATTAGGTTATTAACAAGAAATTTGAATGATTAAAATAGCCTATTTCCATAAAAATATAGAATTGTGTATAATATGGTCGTTTGAATTTTTGAATGTAGACTAAGTCTGACTGTGCAGGATGGAAAATATAACGGATTTTAGTGAGACCAAAAATATTTAAATCTGTTAGTCAATACCTTTCTAACGAATCTGAAGAATCGAAGTTTCATAACGAGAATCAAAAGATATGGCCGAATGAATTTTCAGAAGAGTCGGTATATAGAATATATAGGCCTGGAAAATTGATATTTTGCATATGGCCTCGGAATTCGACGAAACCACTTTTGTTGGGTCCGGGATGTCAAACTATTGCTAGATTTCAAATTTCATAATTTTTCGAATCAATATGTGAGCGTGGCAAAGGAAAACGCGTTTGACCAATTTCTGTTGAATTTAATCGACTGGAAATTGGCCATTTGCAAACGGTCTCAGAATTCGACGAAACTAGTTTTGTTAGGACCGTATCGTCCATACGAAACTAGAAAATATTTTTCTGGAATTTTTCTAGTTAGTATGTGACCCCGGTAATTTGAAATGTACGTTTAAAATTCAATATAAGGATTTAAATTGTAAATTCCACGGAAACTGATTGTAACGATCAAACCAGCTTACGATACATATCCCATTGTGTTCGGAATGGGGGTAAAACGCTATGGACGGCAGGCGGTAGACCTCGTTTCGAGGACGTATGTAAAAGTCAACCTTTTTGAATAAATAAATAATTAAATAATAATAATAATAATAATAATAAAAGAATTCCCTCCTTTTCTTCATTGCCCCCCCCGATTCATTTATCAGAAAAAAAAAAAGAAGAGAAAACCTAATCTAGTCGAGCCGCCGCCAGAACCCACCGCCGAACAACCCCTCGACGCTGCCCCCCCCCCCCCACCTCGAAGCCGCCCTTACCCCGAGACACCCAGTCGCGACAGCGAATCGAAGCAACCCCACTACCTCGAAGACGCCTCCACCTCGAACACCACATCGCGACACCACTGAGCCACCGCCGACGCTCCTTCTTCCCTCCTCCACTTCGAAATCTCGGTGAGCTTTTAGATTATTTTGTTTTGTTTTTATTTTTGTTTTACAGTAAATTGAAAACTGTTTTTTTTATAATAATTTAAAAACTGTTTTGTTTTTAAAAAAGTTAAAACTGAACTTTTAAAAAAAGAAAGTAAAACTGATTTAAAAAGATTTTAAAAACAGATTTTATAAAAGATTTTAAAAACTGTTTTTTTTTTAAGAAACTAAAAACTGGATTTTTATAAAAGATAAAAACTGGATTTTTGAAAAAGATAAAAACTGCATATTTTAAAAGAGCAAAAAAAAACTGCATTTTAAAAAAAAAAAAAGATAAAAACTGCATTTTTATAAAAGATAAAAACTGCATTTTTTAAAAGATAAAAACTGCATTTTTTAAAAGAGCAAAAAACTGCATTTTAAAAAAAAGATAAAAACTGCATTTTTATAAAAGAATGTAAAAACAGAATTTTTGAAAAGAAAGTAAAAACTGAGTTTATTTTAAGGTTTGAGAAAAAAAGGGGTTTGAACTTTAAAATAGGAAAAAGGTTTAATCATTTAAAAGAAAAAGGTTTAATCTTTTAATAGAAAAAGATTTGAACTTGCAAAAATAAAGATCATATTTTTAAAAATAGAAAAAATGGAATTTTTATTGGGTAGAAGGAGCAAGACATGATTTTAGTATTTTTTAAAATAATAAAAATATAATTTTTACATCAAAAGAATAATAAAAATATAATCTTTATATTTAATAGCGAAGTCAAAATGCAATCTTTATATATTGAATAACATAGAAAAAATTCGATTTTTACCTATGTAGAGAATACAGGCAACGAAAGCAACAAGAAGACGAAATAGGCGAAGATTTCTATTGAGGAAAAATCGTGTTATTGGATAGCTATTGGTGAGGATTTTTCACTCTTCAATTCCTTTTTATATAAAGATTATATATGTTGAAAATGAAAGTGAATTGCTATATATAAATATCTATATATATATATATATATATATATACGCCCCTCGTCCACAAACCATGGACGATATTTATTGGTTGAAATTGTTGTGAAAATTGATTGATAGCGAATGATTGTTTGGGATTGTTTGTGGTTGATATTGGTTGATTGCGGTTGAAAAATACCCGTTTGTGATTGGAAAATATTTGGTTGAAACCACATAGGATTAGTTTGTGGAAATGAAAAAAAAAATATAAACATGCCGCCTGCGTGCGAATTAGATGCATGATTCCCATTGTCAAAAACCGCGAGGTTTTAAGGTAGAGCGAGGAGCCGTACTAGGGACGGTGCCGGTGTAACTACCCTGCCGTTATGCTGCCGAAATTTTGAATGATATTCTTGTGTTTGAATTATTTTCATATGCTTAAGCTATATTTATTCATTATATAGAAAACATTCATGTGTTGAATTGATATTCATTCGTTGTTTAGAAATTCATGTGTTGAATGATATTCATATTTTGAAATAAACCGTTCGATAATAAAAATCACATTTTTATCTATATATAGAAACTATAGAAAACATTCATGTGTTGAATTGATATTCATTCGTTGTTTAGAAATTCATGTGTTGAATGATATTCATATTTTGAAATAAACCGTTCGATAATAAAAATCACATTTTTATCTATATATAGAAACTATAGAAAACATTCATGTGTTGAATTGATATTCATTCGTTGTTTAGAAATTCATGTGTTAAATGGTATTCATATTTTGAAATAAACCGTTCGATAATAAAAATCACATTTTTATCTATATATAGAAACTATAGAAAACATTCATGTGTTGAATTGATATTCATTCGTTGTTTAGAAATTCATGTGTTGAATGATATTCATATTTTGAAATAAACCGTTCGATAATAAAAATCACATTTTTATCTATATATAGAAACTATAGAAAACATTCATGTGTTGAATTGATATTCATTCGTTGTTTAGAAATTCATGTGTTGAATGATATTCATATTTTGAAATAAACCGTTCGATAATAAAAATCACATTTTTATCTATATATAGAAACTATAGAAAACATTCATGTGTTGAATTGATATTCATTCGTTGTTTAGAAATTCATGTGTTGAATGATATTCATATTTTGAAATAAACCGTTCAATAATAAAAATCACATTTTTATCTATATATAGAAACTATAGAAAACATTCATGTGTTGAATTGATATTCATTCGTTGTTTAGAAATTCATGTGTTAAATGGTATTCATATTTTGAAATAAACCGTTCGATAATAAAAATCACATTTTTATCTATATATAGAAACTATAGAAAACATTCATGTGTTGAATTGATATTCATTCGTTGTTTAGAAATTCATGTGTTGAATGATATTCATATTTTGAAATAAACCGTTCGATAATAAAAATCACATTTTTATCTATATATAGAAACTATAGAAAACATTCATGTGTTGAATTGATATTCATTCGTTGTTTAGAAATTCATGTGTTGAATGATATTCATATTTTGAAATAAACCGTTCGATAATAAAAATCACATTTTTATCTATATATAGAAACTATAGAAAACATTCATGTGTTGAATTGATATTCATTCGTTGTTTAGAAATTCATGTGTTGAATGATATTCATATTTTGAAATAAACCGTTCAATAATAAAAATCACATTTTTATCTATATATAGAAACTATAGAAACATTCATGTGTTGAATTGATATTCATTCGTTGATTAGAAATTCATGTGTTGAATGGTATTCATATTTTGAAATAAATTGTTTATGATAAAAATCCCATTTTTATCACTAACTTAAACCATATAGAAGAATAGTGTTTTGAAATGAATTGTTTTACAATAAAAATCACATTTTTATTGTATGCATAAATCGTTGAAAAGTGAAGTGTTAAAAATAGCCACTTGTTCAAAATAAACATATATGAGATGAAATATTCATTAATTTGCTAATGAAAGGATTTGCACCTATGTATGTAACATTAGAATAAATGGTGTCTTTAAACCCAACGGGAATCAAATATGAAGTTGAATAGAAGATGATAAATGATAAGAACTGTATATATATGTACCTGCATATTTATTGAACAGGTTATAGCAAAAGGGCTAGAGAAGAGGAATAAAACTTGTGCCCGACAAATAGGTACACATTTACTGATTTGTTTGGGTGATGATTTTGAGCCTGTTGGCTAGCCGCTTGGCTTTTTCTTTTTCTTTTTGAGATTAGAAGGACCGAGAACGCTATTTGCGATTTCCCGATGCTCCCGGTGCAGGGGAGGTTATGGCGAAATTTTTCCAAAATTTAAGGTGTTAGAAAAATATTTGAAGTGAAAAACGATATAGAAATCATCGAATGAACTATATTTATATAAATATATAAATATAAATAAAATTAAAACGAAACGAGGCCGTGCAGTTCGTATTTTGAAACCGTGATTTCAAACGACTAGTGCGGGAAATCCGACCATTGGATTTTCCCGAAACCTCAACCGTCGGGTTCGCCTTGGAATAATCTTTCCAACGGCACCAACCTTGTAAAAATCCAACGGTTGGATTGTCTGGAATGTTTAATTCAAAATTAAGGAAAAACAGCGCCAGGAACGATTATATTTATATATATATATATAAATATAATTAAATTTAATCGAATAACGACGCTGCAGTTCGTAAATTGAAACCGTAACTTCAAACGACTAGTGTGGAAGATCCGACCGTCGGATTCTCACGAAACTGGAACCGTTGGGTTCGCTTTGGGAATATCTTCCCACTGATATAGACTTTGTAGAAATCCAACGGTTAGATTTTCCGATATGTGTAAAACAAGTTAAGGGAAAAACAGCGCCAGTGCCACGAAACGACCTGAAACGTCGTTTAATTAAATATGGCCATTTTTAAATAAATAAAAATGGCGAAAAATCGTTATAAAATATTATAAGCAACATAGGTTGCAAATAAACCAGTTGGGCTTGAATTGTTTGATATTTGATGGTTGTATGTGTATGACATGAAAATAACACTAAATAACTGAAAGATGGATGTCGAATAATATAACCATATAAAGAATCGATTTAAATTCTAATGACGTGAGTTATTTGAAAAGGCCGAGCTAACCCTCATTTCAAATAATTCATCGAGCGATTCGAATTGGAAAATGCAAAGACGACTCAAGACCGACGATCTTCGTATCGGTTGGATGGGCGCTACTGAGGTTCCTAACCGGAGTAGCTACCGGAAAGGGACGGAAGTAGTAGCCGTCTGAACGTATATGTTGATTGGACGGATATACGAGGAATTTGACGCCTCCGGTTTCGTTCAGACCCAGGACGGACTTGTAAATGGACTGTGTGTCTGACATTGGATTTTGTTCTATACTGATTGATCTCTGTAAAATATATATCTGTTTGGCGGCGGAGAATTTATTCTCTTGCTTAACGCCCTTCTCTGACGTACGAGCTTAGAGGTTATATATCGATGGAAATCAATCGTATGGAGTGGACTGCCTATGTGGCATGCTAAGATGTTGTGAACAAGGCTTCTGTTGCAAAGCAAAGTCTTGTGGATGATGATCGAAGCAAGGCCTACGTGGCCTAGCTTTGTGTATTTCGTAGATTCGCGAACCTCACACCCCGGTATGAGTTAAAAACGGGATACGGACTGCAGGGAGAGCACGACGTTTCTTTCTAGCTATGGTGGTGTCAGTGACTTACCAGCCCTGACATATTTATCTACTTTTCACCTTTGTGGTTGTTGGAATGCGAGGCGCCTCGATATTAGGTCTGTAAGGACCGGGAAACGTGTGTTCAGGAATACTAATCCTCTAACGTAAGTGAGGACCGGCCCTGAAGCATCCAGGGGTTACCCAGTGTGCGTAATCCTGAGGCATTTGCTAGAGTGTCTCGAAGCGGAGAGGAGCTTGCCCCTTGCCTCGACTCATGACGGAAATCCAATTTCCAATACGAGATAACGGCTTCGATTGTAACTTATATATGGCGACATAGTGGCATGGGACGCTCATGTCGCCTATGATTGATATTTATGATGCTATTCGTTTTTGAAACATATATGCACTAGTAATAATATCAAATGATTTTGCTTTATACGTATCAAGCATATTTGGCTATTATAAGGTAAAACTCTATCCTCCGGCTTGCGTTGCATTGTGTGATGGGACCTGAGTCTTATAATGGCTTCATTCTTTCTAAAAGCATTGCGATTGTTTTAAAAGAATTTACTTTGTTTTAAATGCACTAGCAATCACTGGAGAAAACCCGTTCCGCGAAAGTGGCGTGGTCCTATGATTTGCTATTACTGTTGTTTAACTGTTAAATAGATTCCTCATACCAGTCCCCATGACTGACTCGTTGTTTGTTTCACTTTGCAAACGCGGGTGCCCTTATTTTCACACGGGCAGCCTAGTACACAGGTGACAGGTGGTTTTTGGTTCTGCACTGCTGCATAGCATGCACTTTTGGCTCATGGCGAGGCTGACTTCATAGTGATGACTTAGATATTTTCCGCCATTCCTGTATTTATGTTATGATTCCGCCACTGGCGATGCAGACTGATTTACTTTCCGTATTTCTCACTATATGTATATGTATTCCGCCTTCGGCGATGTAGACTGATACTCTTATTATGTCACTACATGTATGTATTCCGCCTCTGGCGATGATGACTGATCACTTCCCTTTCTTTTTACTAAGTATACCCCACGTTATGCTATTCTGATATTCCTACATGTTGTGATTCCGCTGTCATATCCATGTAAAATTATTTTATTTATTGTTTCTGCTATTATCTGTACTCTGCTATGACGATTAATGTGTTATTTCCTAATGATTATCCTTAATACCGCCCCTCGGATTTTGGGATCGTCACAGTTGGTATCAGAGCTTTGGTTAACCTTAGTTCCGGGATCTAACACATTAAACACCTCGTCAGAATAGAATCAGTAGTGTTCTAATGCGAGTAGCTCATTAGAGATAGGATTAGCAACGTCCTAGAATGAGCTAAACAGATTAGCAAAACAATTTGATCAGTACATCATCATTATCTTTCCTTGTATTTCCTTGCTTTATCATTTATGAAAACTATCAAATCTGTGAGCTTGACTCTTTTCTTGCTTATACAGTACTCTTAGATGGCTACACGAGCAGCAGCAGCCAGAGGAGGCCGTGGAGGCCGAGGAGATGCAGCAGGAGGACGGGGGAATATCCCCGTAGCTGCAGAGATCCCTATTATTCAGCCACCAGCACCAGAAGACTTTGAGTTGGATAAAGTGGCAAAGAGGTACAGAAATCTTGGAGGGAAACCTTTTACTGGCACAGGCACAGTGACCGAAGCTATCGCTTGGCTGAAAACCTGTGAGAAAATCTTCGAAGGTATGGGCATGGGAACTAACAACAAAGCCCGACTTGGCATTTGGCTCCTTCAGGAAGAGGCAGAGCTGTGGTGGGATGCCATTACTTCTGGAGATGCAGCTGGTACTATCCGAACTTGGGAGCAGTTCAAGACTTTATTCAATGAGAAGTTTGTGCCAGAACAAGCTCTTGGGAGGATGCGGGAGCAATTTGCTAATCTCCAGCAGGGAGACCTCTCTATTCAAGACTATCTGAATAAGTTCACTCAGGTATCGCGCTATGCTCCAGAGTTGGTTTTGACCGACAAAGCGAAGAATAAGAGATTCATTTTTGGGCTGAAGCGCAAATACCATGATAGAGCTATGAGCAACATCAAACTTTCTTTTACAGAACTCGTAGAGATGGCTTGCAACTATGAGGACATGGATGAGAGGCATGCTAGCCAAGACCGCGCTAAGAGCCAAGCAGGGAATAAGCGCAAGACCTCAACTGACCAACCCGAATCTACCATCACCGCGGCCGCTACTCAAAAACCCGCAAAGATCCCGAAAGGAAACTGCTACAATTGCGGAAAGCCCGGTCATTTCTCTAACGTGTGCAAAGCCCCAAAGAAGCCAAGGGCCAGTGACTCAGCTGAATGCTACAATTGCCACAAGAAGGGGCACTACAGCAAGAATTGTCCTTTGAAGAAGAGCGCACAAGTGGCCCATGTTTATGACGGGAATACCCCGCCAGCTATCACCGACGGATCAGGTAAACCCGATGTCTTGGGAGGTACCCTTACTATTAAAAATATTCCTGTTTCTGTACTTTTTGATACTGGTGCATCACGTAGCTTCATTTCGGGTAAAATTGTACACAAGTTAAAATTGAAACAAAGAATTCTAAAGGAACCAATTTAAGTTCAAAACCCGATAGGAGGTTCTGTTAGTCTCAGTATATACTGCAGAGTGCCTATCTCTTATTCACGTTACAAGTTTCCCATCCACTTAATTGTCATGGATTTATCAGAATTCGATGTTATTCTCGGTTTGGAGTGGTTAACCAAATATAAGGCCGAAGTTAGATGTGCCGAAAGAATCGTTAAAGTTGAAACAAAATCTGGGCATATCACTATACCTTGTCTCGGTGCAGAAATAAATAGAGCAGAATTCTGGGCTTCTTTAGAAATTACTCCCCCTTCAATAGAAAAGATACCGGTCGTGAAAAACTATGCGGATGTGTTTGAAGAAGTAGAGAACTTACCACCGCAAAGAGAAATTGAGTTTAGAATTGATCTAATTCCGAATGCCCGACCAGTAGTACATCCAATAAGAAGAATGGCCCCGAAAGAAAAAGAAGAGCTAAGTAGCCAAACCCGAGAATTACTTTGGAAAGGTCTGATCAGGCCAAGCTTTTCAGCATGGGGAGCCGCAGTAGTATTTGTCCCTAAATCAGACGGTACTCTAAGACTTTGCGTTGATTACCGGGATCTCAACAAACAAACACTGAAGAACAAATATCCTTTGCCCCGAATAGACGATCTGTTAGATCAATTAAATGGAGCAACCGTATTCTCCAGAATGGACCTAGCTACAGGTTTCCACCAATTGCGTATAGCCGAAGACTGTGTTCCTTTGACAGCCTTCAGGGGTCCCGATCTATTCTACGAATGGTTAGTAATGCCGTTCGGTTTGTGCAACGCTCCGGCATACTTCGTTGATCTTATGAACAGAGTGTTCCGTGGTGTGTTGAATAAATTTGTTCTAGTCTTCATCGATGACATTCTAATCTACTCAAAGTCGGAAGAAGAACATGCAAAACATTTAGAACAAGTGTTGAAAATTCTAAGAAGAAATGTCTTGAAAGCTAAATTTTCTAAGTGTGTCTTCTGGCAGAATGAAGTTAAATTCCTTGGCCATGTCGTATCAAAAGAAGGAATTGCTGTAGATCCAAGCAAAATTACAGCGATTCAGAACTGGAAACAACCTACTACACCCACTGAAGTTCGAAGTTTCCTTGGATTAGCTAGTTACTATCGGAAATTCGTTCAGGATTTTTCAAAGATATCAGGAGTACTGACAAAGCTTACAAAGAAACATGAGAAATTCAAATGGACTCCCGAATGTGAAGAAGCTTTCCAGGAGCTGAAACTGAAATTGACAACCGCTCCGGTATTGACAATAATAGAAGGTAACCAAGACTTGACAGTATGGACAGATGCTTCTATTAGAGGGCTAGGAGCAGTGTTAATGCAAAAAGGCCAAGTGATCGCATATGCCAGCCGTCAACTAAAGCCGCATGAAAGAAACTATGCTACTCATGATCTTGAGTTATTAGCTATCGTGTTCGCTTTAAGAATCTGGAGGCATTATTTATTAGGCGAGAAATTCGAACTATATACCGATCATCAATCCTTGAAATACCTGTTCACCCAGAAAGATCTAAACCTGAGGCAACAGCGTTGGTTAGAATTCCTTGCAGCATACGATTTTGAAATTATATACACTCCGGGGAAAGCCAATGTAGTAGCAGATGCACTCAGCAGGAAAAATGAAATCATTGCCAGTTTTATCATTACTTCTTCCTTGCAAGATAAGATTACTATTCTTCAGAAGGACGATGAATTCATTAAAAGGATTAGCCAGCGGATCCAGGAAGGAAAACCCTCAGATTTTAGCCTCGATAGCCAAGGGGTCCTAAGGTTAAAAGGGAGAATTTGTGTGCCTGGAATTCCAGAGCTCAGAAGAGAAATACTTGATGAGTGCCATAAGTCCAAATTAAGTATCCACCCTGGTGTGAGCAAAATGTATAATGATATTAAACGCACATTCTGGTGGAAGGCGATGAAAAGAGATATTTCAATATATGTTAGCAGATGCTCCACTTGTCAACTAGTCAAGAGTGATCAGCAGAAATTGGCTGGATTATTGCAACCATTAGAAATTCCAGGATGGAAGTGGGAACAAATTTCGATGGATTTCATTGATGGCCTGCCTCGGACTAGAAAATGAAACGACAGTATATGGGTAATCGTAGATCGCTTCACGAAGACTGCCCATTTTATACCTGTCCGATCCAACAGAACGGCTCAAAGTCTGGCACAGATTTACTTCAAAGAAATTGTTAAACTTCATGGAGTACCGCTCAATATAGTCAGCGATAGAGATCCCCTGTTCACTAGCAAATTCTGGGAAGCATTCCAGGAAGAATTGGGAACCAAATTAAATCTAAGCACCGCTTATCACCCTCAGACAGACGGCCAAACTGAGCGGGTGAATAGAATTTTAGAAGATTTGCTGCGGGCTTGCGTTATTGATTTTGGAGGCTCATGGGAAGATCATTTACACTTAGCAGAATTCTCTTACAACAATAGCTATCAAGCAAGTTTGGGAATGTCCCCATTTGAAGCACTATACGGTAGACCGTGCAGATCTCCCGCATGTTGGGTAGAACCTGGCAACAGACTTGTGTTAGGGCCCGATATGATTCAAGAAGCATCGGATAAAGTCGATTCCATTAAGAAGCGATTAAAAACCGCGCAGAGCCGACAGAAAAGTTATGCTGATGCGAGAAGAAGGGATATATCGTTTGCCGTTGGCGATTATGTTTATTTAAGAGTTTCTCCCATGCGGGGAGTAATCAGATTTGGCAAGACTGGGAAGTTGGCACCGAGATTTATTGGTCCCTTTCCTATACTTGAACGGATTGGAACTCTTGCATATAGGGTTTCATTACCTAATTGGTTGCCTGGTGTACATAATGTGTTCCACGTATCTCAACTCAGAAAACATGTTCATGATCCAGATCTTGTTGTAGAAGAAGCAGCACAACAGGATATTGACATAACTCCAGAATTAGCACTCAAAAGAGATCCATTAAAGATAGTTGGCAAAGAAACCAGAGAGCTAAGGAAGAAAAAGATCCATTTAGTCAAAGTGCAGTGGAGTAGTGATCCTAGAGACTGTACTTGGGAAACTGAGGAAAGCATTAAACAAGCCTATCCCAAATGCAGAGTGGACATCTCTGACTAACTCCGGTGCAAGGTACCTTTACAATACTTTGCATTTACATTTTATTTCCTGCTTAACTATTATTTCCTTTTCGAGGACGAAAAGTTTTAAGTGGGGGAGATTGTAATAACCCAGAAAATGTGAACCAGTTTAAAATTTTTAAATTAGGTTATTAACAAGAAATTTGAATGATTAAAATAGCCTATTTCCATAAAAATATAGAATTGTGTATAATATGGTCGTTTGAATTTTTGAATGCAGACTAAGTCTGACTGTGCAGGATGGAAAATATAACGGATTTTAGTGAGACCAAAAATATTTAAATCTATTAGTCAATACCTTTCTAACGAATCTGAAGAATCGAAGTTTCATAACGAGAATCAAAAGTTATGGCCGAATGAATTTTCAGAAGAGTCGGTATATAGAATATATAGGCCTGGAAAATTGATATTTTGCATATGGCCTCGGAATTCGACGAAACCACTTTTGTTGGGTCCGGGATGTCAAACTATTGCTAGATTTCAAATTTCATAATTTTTCGAATCAATATGTGAGCGTGGCAAAGGAAAACGCGTTTGACCAGTTTCTGTTGAATTTAATCGACTGGAAATTGGCCATTTTGCAAACGGTCTCAGAATTCGACGAAACTAGTTTTGTTAGGACCGTATCGTCCATACGAAACTAGAAAATATTTTTCTGGAATTTTTCTAGTTAGTATGTGACCCCGGTAATTTGAAATGTACGTTTAAAATTCAATATAAGGATTTAAATTGTAAATTCCACGGAAACTGATTGTAACGATCAAACCAGCTTACGATACATATCCCATTGTGTTCGGAATGGGGGTAAAACGCTATGGACGGCAGGCGGTAGACCTCGTTTCGAGGACGTATGTAAAAGTCAACCTTTTTGAATAAATAAATAATTAAATAATAATAAAAAAAATAGAATTCCCTCCTTTTCTTCATTGCCCCCCCCCCGATTCATTTATCAGAAACAAAATAAAAAAAAAGAAGAGAAAACCTAATCTAGTCGAGCCGCCGCCAGAACCCACCGCCGAACAACCCCTCGACGCTGCCCCCCCCCCCACCTCGAAGCCGCCCTTACCTCGAGACACCCAGTCGCGACAGCGAATCGAAGCAACCCCACTACCTCGAAGACGCCTCCACCTCGAACACCACATCGCGACACCACTGAGCCACCGCCGACGCTCCTTCTTCCCTCCTCCACTTCGAAATCTCGGTGAGCTTTTAGATTATTTTGTTTTGTTTTTATTTTTGTTTTACAGTAAATTGAAAACTGTTTTTTTTATAATAATTTAAAAACTGTTTTGTTTTTAAAAAAGTTAAAACTGAACTTTTAAAAAAAGAAAGTAAAACTGATTTAAAAAGATTTTAAAAACAGATTTTATAAAAGATTTTAAAAACTGTTTTTTTTTAAGAAACTAAAAACTGGATTTTTATAAAAGATAAAAACTGCATTTTTGAAAAAGATAAAAACTGCATTTTTTAAAAGAGCAAAAAAAAAACTGCATTTTAAAAAAAAAAAAGATAAAAACTGCATTTTTATAAAAGATAAAAACTGCATTTTTTAAAAGAGCAAAAAACTGCATTTTAAAAAAAAGATAAAAACTGCATTTTTATAAAAGAATGTAAAAATAGAATTTTTGAAAAGAAAGTAAAAACTGAGTTTATTTTAAGGTTTGAGAAAAAAAGGGGTTTGAACTTTAAAATAGGAAAAAGGTTTAATCTTTTAAAAGAAAAAGGTTTAATCTTTTAATAGAAAAAGATTTGAACTTGCAAAAATAAAGATCATATTTTTAAAAATAGAAAAAATGGAATTTTTATTGGGTAGAAGGAGCAAGACATGATTTTAGTATTTTTTAAAATAATAAAAATATAATTTTTACATCAAAAGAATAATAAAAATATAATCTTTATATTTAATAGCGAAGTCAAAATGCAATCTTTATATATTGAATAACATAGAAAAAATTCGATTTTTACCTATGTAGAGAATACAGGCAACGAAAGCAACAAGAAGACGAAATAGGCGAAGATTTCTATTGAGGAAAAATCGTGTTATTGGATAGCTATTGGTGAGGATTTTTCACTCTTCAATTCCTTTTTATATAAAGATTATATATGTTGAAAATGAAAGTGAATTGCTATATATAAATATCTATATATATATATATATATATATACGCCCCTCGTCCACAAACCATGGACGATATTTATTGGTTGAAATTGTTGTGAAAATTGATTGATAGCGAATGATTGTTTGGGATTGTTTGTGGTTGATATTGGTTGATTGCGGTTGAAAAATACCCGTTTGTGATTGGAAAATATTTGGTTGAAACCACATAGGATTAGTTTGTGGAAATGAAAAAAAAAAATATAAACATGCCGCGTGCGTGCGAATTAGATGCATGATTCCCATTGTCAAAAACCGCGAGGTTTTAAGGTAGAGCGAGGAGCCGTACTAGGGACGGTGCCGGTGTAACTACCCTGCCGTTATGCTGCCGAAATTTTGAATGATATTCTTGTGTTTGAATTATTTTCATATGCTTAAACTATATTTATTCATTATATAGAAAACATTCATGTGTTGAATTGATATTCATTCGTTGTTTAGAAATTCATGTGTTGAATGATATTCATATTTTGAAATAAACCGTTCGATAATAAAAATCACATTTTTATCTATATATAGAAACTATAGAAAACATTCATGTGTTGAATTGATATTCATTCGTTGTTTAGAAATTCATGTGTTGAATGATATTCATATTTTGAAATAAACCGTTCGATAATAAAAATCACATTTTTATCTATATATAGAAACTATAGAAAACATTCATGTGTTGAATTGATATTCATTCGTTGTTTAGAAATTCATGTGTTAAATGGTATTCATATTTTGAAATAAACCGTTCGATAATAAAAATCACATTTTTATCTATATATAGAAACTATAGAAAACATTCATGTGTTGAATTGATATTCATTCGTTGTTTAGAAATTCATGTGTTGAATGATATTCATATTTTGAAATAAACCGTTCGATAATAAAAATCACATTTTTATCTATATATAGAAACTATAGAAAACATTCATGTGTTGAATTGATATTCATTCGTTGTTTAGAAATTCATGTGTTGAATGATATTCATATTTTGAAATAAACTGTTCGATAATAAAAATCACATTTTTATCTATATATAGAAACTATAGAAAACATTCATGTGTTGAATTGATATTCATTCGTTGTTTAGAAATTCATGTGTTGAATGATATTCATATTTTGAAATAAACCGTTCAATAATAAAAATCACATTTTTATCTATATATAGAAACTATAGAAACATTCATGTGTTGAATTGATATTCATTCGTTGATTAGAAATTCATGTGTTGAATGGTATTCATATTTTGAAATAAATTGTTTATGATAAAAATCCCATTTTTATCACTAACTTAAACCATATAGAAGAATAGTGTTTTGAAATGAATTGTTTTACAATAAAAATCACATTTTTATTGTATGCATAAATCGTTGAAAAGTGAAGTGTTAAAAATAGCCACTTGTTCAAAATAAACATATATGAGATGAAATATTCATTAATTTGCTAATGAAAGGATTTGCACCTATGTATGTAACATTAGAATAAATGGTGTCTTTAAACCCAACGGGAATCAAATATGAAGTTGAATAGAAGATGATAAATGATAAGAACTGTATATATATGTACCTGCATATTTATTGAACAGGTTATAGCAAAGGGGCTAGAGAAGAGGAATAAAATTTGTGCCCGACAAATAGGTACACATTTACTGATTTGTTTGGGTGATGATTTTGAGCCTGTTGGCTAGCCGCTTGGCTTTTTCTTTTTCTTTTTGAGATTAGAAGGACCGGGAACGCTATTTGCGATTTCCCGATGCTCCCGGTGCAGGGGAGGTTATGGCGAAATTTTTCCAAAATTTAAGGTGTTAGAAAAATATTTGAAGTGAAAAACGATATAGAAATCATCGAATGAACTATATTTATATAAATATATAAATATAAATAAAATTAAAACGAAACGAGACCGTGCAGTTCGTATTTTGAAACCGTGATTTCAAACGACTAGTGCGGGAAATCCGACCATTGGATTTTCCCGAAACCTCAACCGTCGGGTTCGCCTTGGAATAATCTTTCCAACGGCACCAACCTTGTAAAAATCCAACGGTTGGATTGTCTGGAATGTTTAATTCAAAATTAAGGAAAAACAGCGCCAGGAACGATTATATTTATATATATATATAAATATAATTAAATTTAATCGAATAACGACGCTGCAGTTCGTAAATTGAAACCGTAACTTCAAACGACTAGTGTGGAAGATCCGACCGTCGGATTCTCACGAAACTGGAACCGTTGGGTTCGCTTTGGGAATATCTTCCCACTGATATAGACTTTGTAGAAATCCAACGGTTAGAATTTCCGATATGTGTAAAACAAGTTAAGGGAAAAACAACGCCAGTGCCACGAAACGACCTGAAACGTCGTTTAATTAAATATGGCCATTTTTAAATAAATAAAAATGGCGAAAAATCGTTATAAAATATTATAAGCAACATAGGTTGCAAATAAACCAGTTGGGCTTGAATTGTTTGATATTTGATGGTTGTATGTGTATGACATGAAAATAACACTAAATAACTGAAAGATGGATGTCGAATAATATAACCATATAAAGAATCGATTTAAATTCTAATGACGTGAGTTATTTGAAAAGGCCGAGCTAACCCTCATTTCAAATAATTCATCGAGCGATTCGAATTGGAAAATGCAAAGACGACTCAAGACCGACGATCTTCGTATCGGTTGGATGGGCGCTACTGAGGTTCCTAACCGGAGTAGCTACCGGAAAGGGACGGAAGTAGTAGCCGTCTGAACGTATATGTTGATTGGACGGATATACGAGGAATTTGATGCCTCTGGTTTCGTTCAGACCCAGGACGGACTTGTAAATGGACTGTGTGTCTGACATTGGATTTTGTTCTATACTGATTGATCTCTGTTAAATATATATCTGTTTGGCGGCGGAGAATTTATTCTCTTGCTTAACGCCCTTCTCTGAGACGTACGAGCTTAGAGGTTATATATCGATGGAAATCAATCGTATGGAGTGGACTGCCTATGTGGCATGCTAAGATGCTGTGAACAAGGCTTCTGTTGCAAAGCAAAGTCTTGTGGATGATGATCGAAGCAAGGCCTACGTGGCCTAGCTTTGTGTATTTCGTAGATTCGCGAACCTCACACCCCGGTATGAGTTAAAAACGGGATACGGACTGCAGGGAGAGCACGACGTTTCTTTCTAGCTATGGTGGTGTCAGTGACTTACCAGCCCTGACATATTTATCTACTTTTCACCTTTGTGGTTGTTGGAATGCGAGGCGCCTCGATATTAGGTCTGTAAGGACCGGGAAACGTGTGTTCAGGAATACTAATCCTCTAACGTAAGTGAGGACCGGCCCTGAAGCATCCAGGGGTTACCCAGTGTGCGTAATCCTGAGGCATTTGCTAGAGTGTCTCGAAGCGGAGAGGAGCTTGCCCCTTGCCTCGACTCATGACGGAAATCCAATTTCCAATACGAGATAACGGCTTCGATTGTAACTTATATATGGCGACATAGTGGCATGGGACGCTCATGTCGCCTATGATTGATATTTATGATGCTATTCGTTTTTGAAACATATATGCACTAGTAATAATATCAAATGATTTTGCTTTATACGTATCAAGCATATTTGGCTATTATAAGGTAAAACTCTATCCTCCGGCTTGCGTTGCATTGTGTGATGGGACCTGAGTCTTATAATGGCTTCATTCTTTCTAAAAGCATTGCGATTGTTTTAAAAGAATTTACTTTGTTTTAAATGCACTAGCAATCACTGGAGAAAACCCGTTCCGCGAAAGTGGCGTGGTCCTATGATTTGCTATTACTGTTGTTTAACTGTTAAATAGATTCCTCATACCAGTCCCCATGACTGACTCGTTGTTTGTTTCACTTTGCAAACGCGGGTGCCCTTATTTTCACACGGGCAGCCTAGTACACAGGTGACAGGTGGTTTTTGGTTCTGCACTGCTGCATAGCATGCACTTTTGGCTCATGGCGAGGCTGACTTCATAGTGATGACTTAGATATTTTCCGCCATTCCTGTATTTATGTTATGATTCCGCCACCGGCGATGCAGACTGATTTACTTTCCGTATTTCTCACTATATGTATATGTATTCCGCCTTCGGCGATGTAGACTGATACTCTTATTATGTCACTGCATGTATGTATTCCGCCTCTGGCGATGATGACTGATCACTTCCCTTTCTTTTTACTAAGTATACCCCACGTTATGCTATTCTGATATTCCTACATGTTGTGATTCCGCTGTCATATCCATGTAAAATTATTTTATTTATTGTTTCTGCTATTATCTGTACTCTGCTATGACGATTAATGTGTTATTTCCTAATGATTATCCTTAATACCGCCCCTCGAATTTTGGGATCGTCACAATTTGCATACATGCTGGACTCATGGCACTGGCATAATTCACATTAAGGTGGTCAACTGAATCAGTGGACCGCCTGATCTTTGCATTAGATAAGGAACATATACACACACTTTTGTATATGTTCATACAACATTAGAAGTTTCTAAGGACAATGGACGCCAGTGATTGATGATTGAGTAGATGGATGTTGGATGGTAGGACACATTCTTCTTAACTTGAAGATTTCAGGGACGAAATCCTTTAAGAAGGGGAGAATGTAACACCCCGTATTTTCTTTGAACGTATAAGTAACAAATCAGAGGATAATTAATTTTTAAAATAAGAATCATGGGAAGCGGGTTGCGCCATTGCGTTCGTCTCGGAATTCTTCTTGGAAACGAGTCCGAGTTTGCAAGAATCGGAGTCCGTATGAAGGAGATATGACCCTCCGAAGTTTCAGGAATTTTCAGAATCGAAAACAGCTCGAAATCCGAATTCAAAATTCGAGTTCAAACCCAGAAGCGGGCTGGGCGGGAAATTTCCCGCCCAGGACCTAGGTCGACTGGGGAGTCGACTGGGTAGTCGACCCCCAGTACCCAAGTCGACTGGGGAGTCGACTGGGCAGTCGACCCCCCCCCCCCCCGACCAGGTCGACTGGGCAGTCGACCTGGCCTCCGAGCCTGGTTTTGAGCCTGGGTGCAATCTTATGCATCTGGTCCGATTTCTGTCTAGATTCGTTGACTTGACCCTATTTAAACAGCCCCAAACCCTAGCCTTCTCTACACACAATTCTATTCTACTTCTTCTCTGCCTCCGTTCTAAATAAAAATAAAAATGGCATCGCTACTCTGCTGGAATCAAAACTAGAAGCTAATCAACATCAACCTAAGCAACTCAATTCAAATTAGAGATTAAAGCTTCTGCAACGATTCTACAATAACTAAAGTTCTTTCTTTAATCCAATCAAGGCAAGTGCAGTTATTTTCCGATATAAACGTTAATTCTGATTATGACATGAATTGTAAATCTGAATCTAAGATTATATATATTCTATTCTGTTTAGATCTACATTATTTCTGTATTTCTTTCTGCTTTCTGTTCTATAGCCAGGCTACCACGAGCCTGAGCCAATCTCATAAGAGATTAACATACGCTAAAATGTTTGGGACAGTAAAATGAATGATGCATAAATTGGGCATGACCAATAGGTGACTAATTTGAGGAAAGAACATGGACTGTAGATAGAAAATAAATTTAAGGACACAAAATTGGACATAAATATAGACTGTATTGAACATATGATTTGAGATAAAGAGGATATGGCTTAGGTATAAAGATTTACATGAAAGTAGGATATCTATTAATGTAAATAAACACCTAAGTAAGGGATCTTTGGGATATATGACATGCATAGTAATCGATGGCTATATTTGGTATAATTTATATATGGATCTTCTGTACTATGCAAGTTTAATAAAAATTGAAACATATGATATATGGTAAATTATGACCATAAACTGTGCTATGTAAATTTAATGCAAACATGGGGTATATGATCATATTGTGAATCATGACTATTATTTATGCATGTGAACTTAGGCAAGATACGTTTGTGAAACTTTAAGGAATGATTAAATCTGTTATATTTGCCTAATTTGCTAGTTCTGCTATATTTGCCTAATCTGCTAGTTCTGTTATATTGCCATCTGCTAGTTCTGTTATATTGCTTAATCTGTTAGTTCTGCCCTACTGCCTAGTCTGCTAGATCTTTTCATCTGCCAAATCTGTCATCTGCTAAAAATGCCAAATCTACTAAACTAAATCTGTTGAGATGCCTAATCTGTTATCTGCTAAATCTGCTAGTTTGCTTAATCTGCTGAATCTGTTAAGTCGCCTAAACCTGTTATCTGCTATATATGTTAAGTTGATATATTCAGTCTGTTATTGACATAATCTGAATTAGTTACGAATAATTGACATGTATATTAGGCATGGGTATATATAAATGGTAAATCATTAATTAATTGGCCGCAAAGATAAACATGGCTAACTCGAGGTTAGAATGAGTTTGCGGCATAATTCTACCCGGAACCGCCCGGCATATTCCAGTGGCCGCAAACAATAGGTTCTAATGTGAGAAGTTAGTCATAACGTGCTTGAAACCCGAGGTTAGACTCAGTTTGCGACAGAAACCTATCCGGAATCAATCGGCCTAACCAGTAGCCGCAAACTGTCAGTCTAATGTGAGAGGTCTGGGCATTAATATTTAATTAATGAAAATCTGAGATAAATATGATGTCTGAAACGTGTTGAGTGGGTAAGGTTAAGTCAATTGGACCAATGAATCTGATCAACCCATTTCATGAATCTGTAGGCCCAATACAAAGTTAAACAAATCTGTAAGTCTGTTAATCTGTAATTGGTTAATCGGTAAGTCTATTAAATCTGTATATCTGATCCGTTAGCCTGAAAACTTGTCTGTGAACTAGTTGATCTGAATTCTGTATGTCTGAACTTGTAAATAAGTTAATCTGAAGTCTGTTAGTCTGGGGACACAAGGTTAGGAGGGGAATTACTTGTGTCATCTGTTGTTTGGGACCCATATTAGTCAGTAACCCTTTCTGGTATTAAAACTTTGAACCAACAGTAGGTATGGTCCGGGCACGCTTACTGAACTAATTATAAGCGGTTCATTCTGATAATGGCGAGGGGTGTTGATGGTGCGTTCCAACCGGGTCATGTGCGTGCATGGATTCCGGTCTGCCTCTGAGGATGTAAGACGCCGTGACATCTGTAAATAGGTCTGTGCCAATTGGTTGTCACTTTAGGGAGTGATACACTCTACTGTGGGGCCGACACTGGGTATTTTTGTATTAGGGAGTCGATCGCTTGGGGTAGGGTTTTAGGGTACACTTAGTTCTGTCTGTTTCTGTTGGTACCGTCTGTTTCTGTTGGGTGGCAACACCTGTCTGTTTTTGCGTGGTACCGTCTGTTCGGGTGGTAAAGGCCCAATTACTAGTGTACACCTTATGCTACATTCTGCTTCTGTCTATTTCTGATCGGGTGGTAAAGGCCCATTACCAGCGTGGAAATTATTCTGTACCCATTTCTGTTTCAGTTTAGACATTAGGGTGACACCTAATTCTGTTATACTAGTATTAGTGCAGAGAAGTGTAAAGTAATAGTTTATATCATTCTGTTCTTCTGTTATATCCGCTACACCTGTTACTGTTATCTCTCATCTAGTTTTATTTTCATGTCATGTTATTATTATCTGTTCATAACTGAAAATCACTGGACTTGCCAGACTTTATGTCTGACCTTGCTTGTTTTCACCCCTTTTTCTTCCATTTCCCCCCAGGTTATCCAAGGAGGGAATACTTTAGCTTGATCTGGATTCCTTCTGCTTGAAGTGCTTAAAGTATGGCTTGGCTCTGTATAGCTTCCGTTCTGTGGGGATTATGATTTTAAAGTTTTGTACTCTGATGGCTTTTGAACAAGGCTGATATATATGTACTTGAGTTTTTGGTAAAGTTGTAACCAAACTGATTTCTGTCCGCTGCAATAAAGTTATAAAGTTTTTCAAGTACTATTTTTATATCTGTCTTGTAATATTCTGTTCTGTTTACTAAAATGGTCCATCAAAGTTAAGGCATTCCCTTTGTGAGTGACCTTAACAGAGGTGGGGTGTTACAAGAACATACCCTTAAAAAGAAATGGGTACGAAGCGCGAATCTTATCTTCAATCTCCCAAGTTGCATCTTCTCTCCATTGTGCTTTTATTAACTTAACCTCTCTGTTGTGCAGTTTCTTAACCTTTGATCCTAGTACTCGTGTAGGAACTCATCTAACTATTGCCTCCTTTTCTACCTCTACTTCCTTAAGCATGGTCGGCTCAACTACCTCTGTTGTATCATGAAGGCACTTCCGCAAATGGGAAACATGGAAAATGTAATGAACACCCGCCAATCTATCTGGTAATCTCACTCTATAGGCCATCTGACCTATCGTCTCTACTATGGAAAATGGCCCTACAAACCTTGGCACCAATTTCCCTATAGATGCAAAGAGGACCACATTCCTCAGGGGTGATGCTTTGATGAAAGTCATGTCTCCTACCTCAAACTCAATGTTAGTCCTCCTTAGGAGTGATACTTTGATGAAAGTCATGTCTTTATACGTCGGCGAAATAGATCAACCTTCTATGAAGTCTCTCTAATCATCTCAAGCCTAAGAAAAAGCCTATCCATAGACTCCTACCAACAAGCCGGTGATCTGCAAGGTCGCTCGTATAATGCCTCGAAGGGTGCCATGCCAATACTAGTCTAATAACTGTTGTTGTAGACGAAATCCATCAACGTGAGATGCTCTTCCCAAGTCTCTCTGAAGTCTAGGATACACAGACTCAAAAGATCCTCAAGAACCCTATTGACCCTCTCTGTCTGTCCATCAGTCTGAGGGTGATATGCCGCGCTTAAACATAACTGTATGCCTAGTGCCTCTTTCAAGTTCTTCCAAAACACACTAGTGAAGATGGGGTCACGATCACTCACTATGCTAGAAGGTACTCCATGTAGACGTACTATCTCACAAAGATAAATTGATGCCAACCATGTTGTTGTTCTCTTGCATTTAATAGGAATGAAATGAGCGCTCTTAGTAAGCCTGTCTACTATGACCCAGATACTAGTATTGCCTCTCCTCGATCTAGGTAAACCATCGATGAAATCCACAGAGACTCTCTCCCACTTCCATTGTGCGACCTCCAAAGGATAAAACAAATCGCCAGGCTTCTTTTGTTCATATTTTACTTATTGGAAAACTAAACATCAAGCTACAAACTCCTCTATATCTTTCTTCATCCTAGCCCAAAAAGAAAACCCTCTTCATGTCTCAATACATCTTATCGCTGCCTAGATGGATAGTCATGCTATAATGATAGGCTTCCTCGTGGACTGTCCTCAAAAAATCTCCAACTTGGGGAACACAAAGCCTCCCATCTCGTCGCAGCCACCCTTTGTCATCCATGGAATATCTACTTAAGTGACTAGAAATCTCCACTCTGCTGAGCTTATCCAAGATGTCTTCTATCTATGGGTCCTCTAGCTGCAAAGATCCTATCTAATCCATAAGAGTAGGTAGCACCTCTGAAGATGCCAACAACCCAGGTGTAAGATTATAGATGGCCTAAAATCCAAGGTCGATATGTACTCCAAACTCAACCTCTCTACAAATAGAGGACTCAAGGTCATCCTCTGCCTACTCAACGCGTCCCCTACTACATTACTCTTGCTAGGGGTATAAGAAATCTCAAAGTCTTAGGATGCTAGGAACTCCATCCTCTCTACTATCTCAAATTGAGGTCCTTTTGTGAGAACAGATACTTGAGCGACATATGGTCCGTGTATCACTCATAATTTTCTCCAAGTAGATAATACCGCCAAGTTTTAAGTGCGAACACTATAGAAACTAACTCTAAATCATGGGTAGGGTAGTTCCTCTCATGAACTCTCAACTGTCTACTACCATACCATACTACCCTTCCCTGTTGCATCAAGACGACACCAACCTGTGCCACATGCATCCGTATACACTGTGAACACTTTATTCCCATCAGGCAATGTCAAAACTGGGGATATTGTCAAAGCCTTCTTCAACCACTAAAAAGCATCCTCACAATCACTACTCCAAGAAAAGGTCAGATTCTTCTTCGTCGGTCTGGTGAGAAGGGCTGATATCTTTGCGAATCCTTGATGAACTTCCTAAAATATCCTGCCAAACCAAGAAAACATCTCACCCCCGTTGCATTATTTGGAACCTTCCAATCTTGAACTACAACTACTTTCATGGGATCCACCGCTATCCCATCCTTAGTGACCATATGCCCAAGAAATCTTACCTCCTTTCTCCAAAAGTGACACTTGGAGAATTTCGCCTTAAGCTATGTGCTCTGAGAATCCTCAAAACCTATCCTAAATGTAGGGCATGCTCTTCCTCGTTCTTGGAGAAAATCAGGATGTCATCCACAAAGACCACCGCAAACTTGTTCAGAAACTCCCTAAACAACCTACTCATCAGATCCACAAAATACGCGGGTGAATTCGTCAACTCAAAAGGCATGACTAGCCACTCAAAGAAGCTATCTGGAGTTCTGAAGCAGTCTTGTCTATACTGTCCTCGGCCACCCTCAACTGATGAAATCCTGTGGCTAGATCTAACTGCGAGAAACAAATGTGCCAACAAGTTGGTTAAATAGATCGTCAATCCTCAGAAGTGGGTGCCTATTCTTCTTAGTGAGCTTATCCAACTCCTGATAATCCACACATAGATGAAGTGAACCGACACCCTTGGTTGCAAAGACGACTGGTGCACCCCATTCTGATATACTTTCCTAATAAACCCCTTCTCAAGTAGCTTCCCTACTTGCTTGCTAAGCTCCCTCCTCTCCCTAGGAGCCATGTAACGCACAGTCAATGCGACTGGCTTTGGATTATCCACCAAGTATATCCGGAAATCCATTTCATGCCTCGAGGTAAGCCCCTAACCTAATAAAAAACATCCGAATACTCATAGACTATGGGTACAGATCGCAAATCATCAACAGAAGCATCAAGTGATTCTAAAAAACTAAGCATGACAGACCCCTTTGCATCATAGGAAATCTCAAGAGTCCTCCCTCGGCAAGTCAAAAGTCTAATGACCCTCCTCTCACAATCTAGGATGACACCATACATTGCTAGCCAATCCATCCTTAGAATCAGACCATAGCCCCACAAAACCAAGCATACACTCGTCGCACTTGAACTCGACGCCGAACACAGATATCCTCAAACCCCGAAATATCATAGACAGATAAGTCGTGCCCCCAATGGGGTTTAAGACAATAATGGGATCAAAAACAATACTTGTACTAAGGTGCAGAGACTCAACCAAAGAATCAGATATAAAAGAGTGGGAAGCGCCAGAACCAAAAAGAGTCCAATTTGGATGATCGAAAAGGGAAATCAAACCTTCAATAGAAAGTTTCCTACCTTTGTCCGTTCCACTGACATCGAGAGCATGCACCTGCCCTTCATAAGATCCTGCCTTTTTCCTCTGTCCTTGCTTCCTCGGGCATTCTCTAGTATATTGTCCAACACTACCACAATTGAAACAAGCGTTCTTCCTTTTTCTACAATCCTTGATGAGATGACCCAAGCTCCTACAAGCATGACACTTCATCTTATTCTGAGCCTTGTCGTTCTTTTCACCCTTCTTTTGTGCTTCTTGCTTAGGCCACACTTTCTTCTTTTGTGTCTCATCAGTCTTAACCTCTTTCTTCTCATCTTTACCATCTTCGTGGATCAATGCAATGTCAACAAGTCTTTCAAAAGTTGTCCCCATCGGTATATGAGACAATGCCAGTGCTTAGAGAGGTTAATTTAATCCTCTCGCAAACCTTAAAGCTTTCTTGTGCGGCGTATTCACCAATTTCAGACTAAACCTTGCCAACTGATTGAACTTATTGACATACTCTTTAACAGACATACTTCCTTGCTAAGCGCCAAGAATATCTCCGTATGCATACTCTCTTCTGCTTAAGAAAGAAACTTCGTCTCGAATCTCTATTGAAAATCAGCCCAAGTATCAACTACATTCCCTGCTTGTGTCACCTCCCACCAAAACGAAGCCCCATCTTTAAGATGCCATGCGGCCAACTGTATCTCTCTATGGTCGTCGACCTCAAAAATTCCAAACAAGTACTCTGTCTCTCGCAATCAATTTCAATTCTTCCACAAAGCTTTTAGTTCCACGAAATGGTTTTCCTCCCATAGCACAGAAGTTCTTGCATATCTTAAAGAAATTATCTACTCGCGGACATGGAGTAACAGTGGCTGCTGCTGTGGGAGGGGCATCTCCTTGGCCTCTGGCAGGTGCCGTAGCCTTGAGATATCAATGGAACCAAGCAGTATCTGAACGCCCTTAGGAAGATTGGGTTCCTCAAACATGCTGAAAAGAGAAGAAAAAGGGATTCGAACAGAGAACCGAAAAGATATTTTGTATGGCTTTGGAGAATGTGTTTTTCAAAAATAGATTTTTCATTGAAAATACTTTATTTTTGAAAAAATTTCCAAAACTTCTATTCGATCTTGTAACCTTCAGCTTTGATACCAAATGTGACACCCCATGTCCGTCAATGTCACTCTTTATCAGAATGCATCAAATTCTATGAAGCGTTACTGGTAAGCAGAAACATAATCTCACAAGACAGATATATAAAATAGTAGCAAAAATTTAAAACTTCATTGTTCAGCAGAAAAAAATCGTATTCTCAAATCCAGTTACAACATCAGACGAAAATACTAGAACCAAATACATTAAATAAAAACATCTATCTTACGCTAAAAACCGTAAAGTACAGAAATGTAATGTCATAATCCACATAAGTAGCCATAACAAAGTAGACAAGTAATCAAAGAAATACATGAAAGTGGATCCAGATCCAAGCAGAAATAGAGGAGAGAGAAAGTACTAATCACGATTGAGTGGTCTTGCCTTGAGAACCTAGGGCGGAATAGAAAGAGAGAAAAGGGAAACAAAAAGGGTCAGAAATAAAATCTAGCGAGCCCAGTGACTTTTAGCATATAAAGAAGTAAAAGTATTAAGACAGGTAAATAAACTGGGTGAGAGATAAAAGTAACATACAACAGGTTAAACAGGATGAACAGGATAAGCAGAATAAAAAGGGTAAACTTTGCTTCTCACTTACTTTTCTATGCACTAATACTTGTATACAGGATTTATGACAGGATTAGGTGTTCCCTGATACAACAAAAACAGAATGATCCCAACAGAAACATAATGGTAGTTTAGGTGTACTCTATTTTCATAACGGGTTTTACCCCAAATAGAAATAATTGGTACCTCAACAGAAATAATGGGTGTTACCCCTTAATAGAAATAGCGGGTACCCTAACAGAAACAGGCAGGTCTAGATGTACCCTAATTACTGCCCCAAGCGATCGACTCCCTAATGTATAAATATCCAGTGTCGGCCCCACATTAGAGTGTATTACTTCCAAAAGTGGCAACCTACAGAAGGACATAAACCAATTTATTGGTGCTACATCGTCTTATATTTCACTGTAGATCAGACCCATGAATGCTCATGACTCCGTTGGAATGCGCCCGTATACACCCCATTTCAGGAGATCCTTTTACTAACAGTTCAGTATGCGTGCCCTGACCCCTTCCTAGTGCGAGGTTCCCATTTAATACCAGAGTGGGTTACTGACTGATATGATCCCCACACATCAGATGACACAAGTCAAACCCCTGAACTTTTGTCCTCGATTAACTAGGATTTTAACAGGTTAAGACTTACAGAATAACAAGTTCATATAACCCCCACTGAATTAACAGATTTTCTTAACCCACACAGATTTAAAAGATTCCACGTTTACTTACAGTTTCAATAACATGTTCCACTTAATCTTTAAATTACTCCTACAGATTTACATGTTCATACACCACATCATTCATATTCCACAGTACAAGAGATGCCCCAAATTTCCCACTTTTATTTTCATTCCAAAACATTCCCCAATTGTCGCAATTATGTTCATACATATTTCTCTTTCGAGATTGGCTTAGGCTCGAAGGTAGCCTAGACTTATAAAATAAAAAGGGGGAAAGAGAGGAAGAAGAACAAAAATAGGCATATAATAACAACTGAACAACATAATAGGGGCATAGAATAATACATGTAATTACAGAAAACAGTTTAGATATGAATCAGTTTATTAACAGGCATATGCTCAGATCCAGGTTTATTAATAGGTCAGGATTACCGTTAAATTTTATATCTAAAAGTAACATGAACTCACAGAGATTGGATTTAAAGAACAGAGGATAATATGTTGATGTTGTAGATGAGACTCCTGCATAAGTCAGATAAGAATTGTCTTGATTCAATCCAAATTTCGACAGCATCTCCCTATCTTCATCTTAAATTTTTAGAATAGAGGTTTGAGGAAGAAGTGTAATTGATTTGATAGGAGTGCATGCCTTTATATAGAGTTTACAAGACAATCCTTAACTGTCATATCCTTGTTTTAAATTCCAATCCGTTCAGTAAAATAATGAACCTGGCTAACAAAACAGGCCAGATCCGCTCAAAATAATTCGGATGGATCTAGGTGGGGTCGACCTACCTACCACGTGGATCGACCCTAGGGTCGACCCAGCCACCTGTGGGTCGACCCAGCCACCTGTGGGTCGACCCATAGATCGACCCAGGCTGGAGTGGGTCGTCCCTTAACGGGATGATTTCCCGCTTCAGTTTCCCGCTTGCTCATTTGATTTATTTTGAATTATTCTAGTTTGTTTAATTTTATTTATACGTAAACCTCTTAAACTTCTAACCTTTGCATCTTTCTCATACGATATTTGTTTTATGCAAACTCAACATATGTCTAAACCAAAATTTCAATGGTACAGTCCATTTTACTTAATTCCTAATATTTAATCACATATCCTTTAGTTTATTGTCAATAATGTTCTTTAAAATTATGGGGTGTTACATAATAAGTAAGTGAGATGTTAGAGAAAAGCTTTATCAGACGGAGAATATCTGAGCGGAGAGCACTAGTCATTTTTGCTACTGTGTTAGATGTCTTTCTCCATCTATGTGTGGATTACAGAGAATTAAACAAGATCACAAAGAAGAATCGACATCCATAACCTCGAATTGACAACTTATTCGATCAGTTGGTGGGTGCATCCATTTTCTCTTAGTTAAACTGGGTTTCATCAGCTTCGAGTTGCAGATTATATTGTGGATAAGACCACTTTTAGGACTCCAAATGGATTTCTCTAGTGGTTGGTTATGACTTTTGGGCTAAGCAATGCACTAGTATATTTTGTTAATTTGATGAGCCGAGTGTTTAGAGACTTCCTAAATAAGTTTGTGGAAGGTTCATGGATGACATCTTGATATTATCAAGAGATGAGGATGATCTTTCGTTACATTTGGGAGAGGTTCACTACACTCTTCGTGCCCAGTTGAAGGAAAAATTCTAGAAGTGCCACTTATGGCATAAGGAAGTGAGATTTTTGGGGTACATAATTTCAAGAGACGGTATAGATATGGATCCCACTAAAGTGGTGGTTATGCAAGACTGGAAGGACCCCAGGAATATGGCTAAGGTGAGGAGATTTCTAGGTTATGCGGGGTTTTATCGGAAATTTATTATGGACTTTGCATGGATTTTAGCTTTATTTACTCATCTTACTAAGAAGAACTTGGTATTCTCATGGGACGTGAATTGCGAGGATTCCTTTATGAGATTGAAGAAGACACTTATAGTTATGACCTCTTTAGTGTTGACTCTCCTAGATGGATTTAAGATGTTTATAAAATATATAGATTATTGTGGTACATGATTAGGTGTGGTCCTAATGCAGGAGGGTAGGAGTTTATTTGATTTTTTATTTCAAACCATCCATGGATTATGCACATGATTATTAGCATCGCTTGACGTGCAACATACTCTATTGGGACAGACTGGATGTAGTCAGCGTGATGATCAGAAGCTAGCCAATATTTTGTACCGGTTAAGTAGAGGTGATACCTCTAGGTACTTTTATAAATAATCAGTTGATAAGAGAGGATGTCTACACCGTGACAGAAGGTTTTTTGTACCTGCACGAGAGATGTGACGAGAGCAGTATTATCGGAGGCTTGTCACTCTTGGATGACCGTCCATCCGAAAGGAGATAAGATGTATAGGGATATGAAGAGGGTCTGCTATTAGAAAGGGATGAAGAAAGACATTTTAGATTTTTTGGAAAGATGCATATCATGTCAAAATGTTAAGGCTGAGCAAAGGAAGCCTGGTAGATTATTTCATCCCCTATATATGCCACAGCGGAATTTGGAGAGCATCTCGATGGATTTCATAGATGATTTGCCTAGAATGAGGAAAGACAATACCAGTATTTGGGTGATCATGGATACATTAACCAAGAGTGTTCATTTCATCCTATTTAGGAATAAGGGGACGAAGCTGGATTAGCTTTGATATATTTGAGGGAGATCGTGCAACTTGATGGAGTTCCCATAAGTGTCATTAGTGAAAGAGACCCCATCTTTACCAATGAGTTTTTGAGAAGCCTATAAGGGGCGCTAAGGACACAGCTGAGACTTAGTACTACATACCACCCTCAAACAGACGGACAGACTAAAAGGGTTAATTGGATTCTTAAGGATTTATTATGGTTGTGCATATTGGACTACAGAGGGAGTTAGGAGGAGAATCTTCCCTTATTTGAGTTTGCTTATAACAACAACTACCAGAGGAGTATTGGTATGACACCTTTTGAAGTTTTGTATGGACGTCCCTGCAGATCGCCATCTTGTTGTTGGAAGACTAAAAATAGACTTCTTCTTGGATCAAAGATGATCAGAGAATCCTCAGACAAGGTTAACTTAATTCGAAAAAGGATAAAGGAAGCTCAAGACAGATAGAAATCTTATGTGGACAGAAGAAGGTCTGATTATGAGTTCAACATGGAGGATATGGTTTTCATTAAAGAATCTCCCCATACGAACGTAGTGCAATTTGTTTCAGTTGGGAAATTAGCACCAAGGTTTGTTAGGCCATTTGCAATAGTAGATAGGATATGCCATATGTCCTATAGGGTTCGGCTAACAGAGAGGCTGTCAGGGGTTCACGATATATTTCATTTCTCACATTTGAGGAAATGCCTACAATATTTTGCGGTAGTAGTGGAGCCAAGTACCTTAGAGGAGGTCGATGTTGAGAAGGAGGCTTCTATCAGACAAGAACATATTCAGATTCTAGATTTTGAAATAAAGAGGTTAAGGAATAAGGAGATTAAACTCGTCAAAGTTCAGTAGGGGAAGGATAAAAACGAAGCAACGTGGGAACCATAGGAGATAATTAGAGCATCTTTTCGATTCCTTTTTAACAGTACGATCTCAATCTTTTCTTAGTTTTGAATTTGAATCTTATCACTTTCCTATTGATCAGCATAGAAATATGTTAATTTATGCACCTATATTTTATCTTTTTGTATATAAATAAATGTTACGCTGGGTATTTTCTTGTTGTTTTTATAGGTATGTTGACCAGACCTCATTCAGCCTTAAAAGTGAAGAATAGATGCTATTTAGTTGAAGAATTTCATAAGAGCTTTCATTGGAAACTAGATGTGTTCACATTGATCACATTAGAAGAAGATTGGTAGAAGAAATCTCCTGAAATCTTATCTTCCTTCAATTAATCACATTCCAGACAAGGAAGATATGAGAGAAATAATGGCTAATAAAGGAGAGGAATAATGGCTAATAAAGGAGAGGAATAATGGCTAATTAATTGGAGGAATAAATGCTGATTAATATAAGAGAAATAATTGCTATTAAAAGGGTCATATATGCATATATTGGATTAAGGTTTGAGGTTGGCATTTTATCTTATAAATACCATTGTACTCTCATTGTAAAAATAATCCTGGAATCAATAAAGTTTCTTCTTCTTCTCTTTTCTTTTAATTCTGTAATTTTTATTTTCATGGCAATTTGTGTTGTCTAGTCAATTAGATTTGCTAGAACACAATTGTTATTGCAATTTTATTTTCCTGTTAATTTATTTCTATCTTGCAAGTCTATTTCCAGCAATCTGTTTATTTCTTAATCATTGAATTGATTATAGATTCGATTAGATTCGAATTTGTTGTGAATTCAATTGCAGTTTTAATTTGTTTTATTAATAATTGTAATTTGGTCGTTGATTCAATTAGTTTTGTTTTGAACCAAGTTGCAATTTCAATTTTAATCACCCTCCAATTTTGTCTAACTCGCCCAAGGAATATATAAATAACAAAATTTAATTTATCCTCCCTGTGTTCGACCTGCATACTACACACCTGTACGCTTGCAGAATTTATTACAATATCGCGCTTTTTTTAGCGTCGATCAAGTTTTTGGCGCCGTTGCCGGGGAGGTAACGATTAAATTTTATTATTTATTTAATTTCTGATTCGTGTTAGTTTTATTTTATTGTATTTCCTTTTGTTTTCTTGTATATATAGAAAAAGAAATTCTTGATTGATTTGATTTGGCATTATTCAATGATGCTGTAATCTTCATAACAAAGAAAAAAAAAATAACATACCATTTTCATTGATTTGCTACTCTTGCCATTTTTATTTTCTTTTATTTCTTTCTTTTCTTTCCCAATCATTTTCCTTCTTTTTACAAGTTTATTTCTTCTTTTACATATAAAAAAAATCGTTCTTTCTGTGTTTTTTTTTTTCCTTTTTTTTTCTTTTTTCCTTTCTTCGGTATTCTCCACTGCCTTCTCCTCTATATACATCTTTTCTACCAACAAACCCAAGTTCCAACGTCCGCCTGCCTTGTTATCCCTACATCTCCATCATTCAATAGCCACCGCATCTCAATCCTCATCCACCCTCCTGCCAACCCATATCCTTCAAACAACTTTCACCACACCTAACAACTTTCACCTCTGGAAAAAAACCACCACCGCAAAAACCATTCATAACAACATCACCATCAGTTCACTCCACGCAAAGCAACCAAAATCATCACAGTATCATGCACCTTCACAACCCATTAACTTTCTCAAACAGCGATTGCATAGACTGTACTTCATCAGTCAACTTCCATCCGCAAGACAAGAAAAAAAAAACCTATTCAAGATTGAACCACAACCCCTCTGCCCTGTACATTCACCTTCCCATCACGCACCGCAGCCCTCACGTCAACCTCCCATCAGACTAAAAAACCACCCTCATCGCAACGACCAACCTTCACCAACTTTCCCTATTTCCACGACCCTTCACATCACAGGCAATTAAAACCACCGCACTTCTACTTGTTCATACAGATCCGCTACTCAAAGCCCAATTCACCGATCATCAAAAATCTGAAGCACCCAAAGCCGATTCGAAACCCTCTTCGAAAAAAAAGAAAAAAAAACTTTCAACCAAATTCAACGCAACTCGCAAAACCAATAGCAAACCCGACTGATTTCAATCGGATCTTAAAAAAAAAAAAAAAAAAAAGGAGGCGTGCTTGCATGTTCTAAGGAATTTGCTGAATTAAGGGGGCAGATATTTTATTTCGTTGTTTAAAGTTGAGAAAAGGGTTTAGGCTATGCTTATTTAAAAAGGAGACGAGTGCATATAGTTTTCGATCAGTGGGTGTATATTTAAGTGAAGTCGGGCAATTTGTTTTGGGTGTTTGTCTCTCTTCTTTATTGTATTTTGGAGAGCGCTAAACGTGTCCTGTTGTCTGTGTATTAATTTGGTGAGGGAGTTTAGTTTTGTTGGTTAGGTGCTTCTTTTCCTTTTTCCTTTTTTTCTTTTTTTTTATTTCATTTGTTTTTTTTAGATGAGTCTGAGTTTTGTTTCGAGTCGGTTGTCAGTTTAGTTTCTTTTCCCTAATTTAGCATTTTATTTTTTTGTTTTTTTGTTTTGTGTTTGTTATATTTTCTCTCCTTTTTCCAAAAAAAAAAAGGAGAATTTTTCAAAAACAGGTACAGCTGAAATTTTAAAAAAAAGGGTCTTAAAAAAAAAAAATCGGGCTCCTAGCCCGAACCCGTGCCGCAGCGCAGTCAAGCAATTAATAGGAGGGGACAACAACAGAAAGCAGCGGACGATTCAGATAGGTTGGAGCGGTTGCACACCAAGTGGGGTGTGAGCGCGCTAGCGCTACCCAATTTCACTGGAGGACGGCCGATCAAGGTGAAAATTTTTAAAACACTACAGGTGCTCTGCTGCAAAGAAAAAAATATAGTCAATTGTTGTAAAAAAAATTCTGCAGGGGCAGCGGCTTTGAATGTACAATTTTTTTTAATTTGTGCAATTATTTTGTGTGTTTGTTGTTCTCTCTGCATTTTTATTCATTCTGTTAAGGGCAATACCCCAATTCACATAAGGTGAGGGATTTCATCACCCTTTCCTTAGCCCACAAATTGCATCTCATCGTAGAATCTGACTAATAATAACGGTTAGACATTGGACTTAAGGGAGTCACGGGCTCATATAGGGCTTAATTATATTGTGATAGTTGATTCATTTGGAACGAATTATTTCTTGGTGTCTAGACTACGGCAGAGAAATAACCGTTTATAAATATTACGGTGATTCGTAAATATTATATCGGTTGTTACTCTGAAGGTACTTAAACCTTCGGCTGCATTGCTAGGGTGATTCCTGGTGCACCGATAACTCCTGTCCGTTAACTGGCTAAGAAATCTTTTGATCTAAGTAATCAAACGCATCACTTTATAATTTTGGGTTAAGAGCCAATAAGGACAGAAAACTTCATTGTAGCTAATTTCTGTGCTTGCATTTAACAACAATGAGTGAAAAAAGTGTTAGCCAACAAAATTCTCCTAGGGGTTCTCGTATCAACCAAAATTTTCCAACCGAATTGGATCAAAATCGAGTAAATCAAAATTTTCCAAACTTTGGGGATCAAAACCAAATAAATCAAAATTTCCAAAACCTCAATATCCAAATGGATAGACCTCTGTCTCTTCGTGATCGATGTTATCCTACTAGGACCGTTCAACCATCTGTCATTGTGTTCCCACCAGCTGAAGGAAACAATTTTGAGCTAAAACATTCTTTTATCCAAGGGGTACCAAAATTTACTGGGTCTGAAAATGCGTATGAATTTCTATGTGAATTTGAATTGTATGCGTCCACAACAAAAATGCAACAATTATCTAACGAATCGATCAAGCTAAGGCTAATTCCATTTGCACTACTTGAAAGCGCTAAAAGATGGCTAAATTCTCTTCCACGACATTCCATAAGAAGTTGGGATGAATTTGTCACTGCATTCTTGAAAAAGTTTTTCCCTTTCCATAAAACTTTGAAAATTCGAACTAAGATAAACCAATTTTGTCAAAATGAGGGGGAAACCTTTTCAAAATACTTTGAGAGATTCAACCAGCTATTATATAGTTGCCCTCATCATGGAATTCTAAAAGATCACTTATGTCAAATTGCATATGAAGGGCTAAACTATCAGACTAGAACTCAGCTAGAATCAATGTGTGGAGGAGACTTTATGTCCAAAACAGCCGATGAAGCTTGGCGGTTTTTAGAAGATTATTCTGAGAAGGACATGCAGTGGGAATCGATTCGTGTTCCCATTCGTACTTCTACTAGAGGGGTGCATGTCGTGGACCCAAGTCAAATTCCTTTAGAAAATCAAACTCCTCAAACCGGAGAAGGGTTACCCCACTATTACTCTCAAGACCAAGCCAATGCCATAGCTCAGAATAATCCTTACTCATCCACGTACAACCCTGGTTGGAGGAACCACCCAAACTTTTCTTGGTCAAACCCCAATAATTCGGCTAACCCATCTCACGTGCAACCCTTTATTCCCAATCCGAATTACCAAGGCCCACCCCCCAATTCTCAAACCTCTCAAGCTACACCTCAATCCAAACAACCTTATAGGCACCCCAATTTTCAATCACCAAACCAATCATCTCAATCTTCTCAACCGTCACCAGACATTGTGCGTTTAGAAAAACAAATGGAACAAATGATGAATATGATAAAGGAACTAGCGAAAAATAACGAGAAAGGAAAGTTGCCTAGTCAACCTGAGGTGAATCCAAAATATAACTCTCGTACTATAAATTCTTGTGAGGACGAAAACCATAATCCAGTCAACGCTATTACAACCCTTCGATCTGGAAAGAGGATTGATAATAACGTGGACGACCCTGACGAACCTCCTAACTCGACCCCAACCCCTAATCTTGATGATCACCCATTGGCTTCGAATGCCAATTCTTCTAAACCTCAAGTTCCCTTAAATGTTGGCAATCCCAACAGTTCTTCTCCTAGCGTCGGCAAACCCGACCCACCTTCGGAAATTAATGTTGGCAATCCCAACATTTCATCTTCTACACCCCTACCACCTTCTTCTTCGAATGATGAAACTCATCCCAGAATCGAAAAACCAGTAGCTCCTTTTCCTCATAGACTCAATAATAAGAAGAAAGCTGCAAATTTCGATAAAATCTTGGAAATTTTCAAACAAGTCCGTGTGAACATTCCTCTTTTAGACACCATTGAACAAATCCCTCAATATGCCAAATGTCTTAAGGAATTGTGCACACAAAAACGTGCGACCAATGTCCCAAAAACCGCCTTTCTAACTGCGAATACAAGCTCTGTTCTTTCGAATCTTGCCCCAGTCAAGTATAAAGACCCTGGCTGCCCTACGATTGATTGCAAAATAGGAAACACTCACATCTCTCGTGCCCTACTCGACCTTGGTGCCAGTGTCAACCTTCTCCCTTATACTGTCTATCGTCAACTTGGACTAGGGGAGATTAAACCAACAAACATCACACTCCAACTAGCCGATCGATCTGTCAAAAAGCCATTGGGAATTATCGAGGACGTCTTGATACAAATCGAACAGTTTTACTTCCCTGTCGATTTTATAGTTCTAGAAACAGAGCCTGTCTCAAATCCCAACGTTCAAATACCATTGATCTTAGGACGCCCTTTCTTAGAAACCTCTAATGCGGTCATTAATTGTAGGAATGGTCAGCTTCGACTTTCCTTCGGGCACCTAACCATTGAGCTAAACATCTTTAATCTCAACAAACAACCTAGGGATTTTGAGATCGATGAAATTGACATGATTCAAACCACAATTGACGAAACCTCTAATGACACTTCTGAAGCCTTGAAAATGTGTCTTGACCATTTCAACTCCGATTTCGATGAACTCGAATACATTTCTGAACTAAACAAAATTCTTGACTCCGACACTTTGTCACCTGAATCTAACCAGGGAATGTTGACCAATGTTGATACACAAGAACTTCCTAAGTTAGACCTCAAACCCTTGCCACCAGACCTTAAGTATGCCTACCTAGACTCTTCAAAAACTTCTCCCGTGATCTTGGCCTCCGATCTTGCCGAGGACCAATAAGAAAAACTTTTGGATATCTTGCGGGAAAACAAGGACGCCTTGGTGTGGGAAATTGGCGATATAAAAGGAATTAGCCCATCAATTGTGGAACATCGCATACACTTAGTTGATGAGGCTAAACCCACCCGTGAGGCTCAAAGGCGATTAAACCCAAACATGAGAGAAGTGGTCAAGGAGGAGATAATCAAATGTCTAGACAATAACATCATCTATCCCATCTCTGATAGTACTTGGGTGAGTCCGGTACAAGTTGTACCAAAGAAGTCAGGAGTCACAGTGATCAAAAATGAAAGTAATGAACTCGTCCCAACAAAAATCAAAACCAAATGGCGTGTGTGCATCGACTATCGAAAGCTTAACTCAGCCACACGAAAAGACCATTTTCCCTTGCCTTTTATTGACCAAATGCTCGAACGCTTAGCGGGACATGAGTACTACTGTTTTCTCGATGGATACTCTGGCTATAACCAAATCCCTGTTGCTTTAGAGGATCAACATAAGACCACCTTTACTTATCCCTTTGGAACCTTTGCTTATCGTCGCATGCCCTTCGGTCTTTGTAATGCCCCCGCGACTTTCCAAAGGTGTATGATGAGTATTTTCTCTGATATGGTGGAAGAATTCTTGGAAATATTCATGGACGATTTTTCAATATATGGATCATCTTTTGCCCAATGTCTCACTCATCTAGAACTCGTCCTTAAGCGTTGTAAGGAGAAATCACTTGTGCTTAATTGGGAGAAATGCCACTTTATGGTAAAAAGGGGGATAGTTCTAGGTCATGTCGTCTCCAAAGATGGCCTAGAAGTCGATAAATCCAAAATCGATTTGATTGCTAATTTACCTCCTCCTAAGTCTGTCAAAGATGTTCGTTCATTTCTTGGCCATGCAGGATTCTATAGAAGATTCATTAAGGATTTCTCAAAAATTTCAAAACCTCTCTCGAATTTACTTGCCAAAGACGTAAAGTTTGAATTTTCCAATGATTGCAAAACATCTTTTGAAACTCTTAAATCACTCTTGACCACAACTCCCATCATTCAACCTCCTGATTGGACTCAACCCTTCGAACTTATGTGCGACGCTTCTGATTTTGCTATTGGAGCCATCTTGGGTCAGCGTATTGATAAACTCCCTCGAGTCATTTATTACGCTAGCAAAACTTTAAACGAGGCCCAACTGAATTACTCAACTATTGAAAAGGAATTTTTGGCAGTTGTCTTCGCTCTTGAGAAATTCAGACCATATCTCATAGGATCCAAAGTCATAGTTTACACTGACCATGCTGCCTTACGATATTTGCTTTCTAAGAAGGATGCCAAGGCCCGCTTGATCCGTTGGATCCTTCTTCTTCAAGAATTCGATATAGAAATACGAGATAAAAAGGGTTCTGAAAATGTCGTAGCTGATCACCTCTCTCGAATTGTGCACGAAAATGGTAACGACACCCAAATCGATGACAATTTTCCTGACGAACAACTCCTTTCGATATCTAACACCCCTTGGTACGCTGACATTGTGAATTATCTTGTCACACAACAAATGCCCGCTGAATGGTCGAAACAAGATAAACAAAAATTTCTCTCGAAAGTTCGAAACTTCTATTGGGACGACCCATATCTTTTCAAATACTGTCCCGACCAAATCATTCGAAGGTGTGTGCCTGATCATGAACACCAAAGTATTCTCTCTTTCTCACATGACCATGCTTGTGGCGGTCATTTTGGAGCAAGAAAAACTGCTGCAAAAGTTTTGCAAAGCGGTTTTTATTGGCCCACACTCTTCCGTGACGCTTTCGAATTTTGCTCTAAATGTGAGCGATGTCAAAGAACGGGTCGAATCTCTAAGCGAAACATGATGCCCCTCAACCCCATTTCAGTGATTGAGTTATTCGATGTTTGGGGCATCGATTTCATGGGACCATGCCCTAATTCGTTTGGGAATCTTTACATCCTACTTGCGGTAGATTATGTCTCAAAATGGGTTGAAGCTATTCCGACCAAAACCAACGACAACAAGGTTGTTGTCAAATTCCTCAAAGAAAACATCTTTTCACGCTTTGGCACACCTCGAGCTATCATTAGCGATAATGGCACTCACTTCTGTAATCGTTCTTTTGAGTCCTTGCTCAAGAAATATTCAATCACACACAAGCTGTCGACCCCCTACCATCCACAAACGAGTGGGCAAGTAGAAGTTTCCAATAGACAAATCAAACAAATTCTTGAGAAAACCGTGAATTCCAATAGAAAAGATTGGTCTGTAAAACTTATTGATGCACTTTGGGCTTTTCGCACTGCTTATAAAACCAATCTAGGGATGTCACCATATCGATTAGTCTTTGGAAAGGCCTGCCACTTACCTCTTGAATTAGAGCATCGCGCTCTTTGGGCCATAAAATTTTTGAACTTTGACTTAGAAAAAGCCGGCTCACACAGGAAGTTACAAATTTCTGAATTAGAGGAATTAAGAAATGAGGCGTATGAAAATGCGAAAATCTTCAAAGAAAGAACCAAAGCCCAACACGACAAAAATATACTTCGTAAGGAATTCAACATAGGTCAAAAAGTTCTTTTATACGACTCTAGACTTCACTTGTTTCCAGGAAAACTCAGATCTCGATGGACTGGACCTTATGTCGTGAAAACAGTATACCCTCATGGAGCAGTTGAAATTGAAAATCCTAGGGATGGAAAAGTCTTCAAAGTAAACGGTCAACGACTGAAACCATTTTTGGAATTCGAACAATATGACGAAGATGACTCTATCGATCTGCATGATCATCCACCATGAAATCAGGTGGTACACGTTCTTTTTCTTTTATTTTTATTTTTCATTTTTTTTCATTTTATTTTTGTTTTTCTGCCTTAGACAGTTGGGACACTGTCTCAATCAAGTGTGGGGGGGAGTCTGCATTTCATCCATTTTCATTTTTTTTTCTTTGTTTTTTTTTTCTTTTTATTTTCAGCCATTTAAATAGGACCATCATACATTTTAGATTGTAGTAACATACCATAATTTTTTTTTTAAATACGACTCATTTTCAATTGATACAACAAAATAAGTTTACAATTTTTAGCCAGTTGATAATATTTTTCTCTCTCAGCTAAATTCGAATTTGAAATATAATGAAAAGTTTAATTTTGAGGGATAATAGTGTAACCGGTACATAGGGAGATTCTTAGGTGATGGCCATGAAATCTATTCTATATTGTAGACTTCGTTTAAATAAGTGGAGGACTTAAAATACTTATATTGGCTTTTCAAATCTTTAAAACTAAGTTGTGTTAAGTTGAATTCGCGTAACTCTCTTTTGTGCTTATATTTTCGATAATAATAATAGTATTCCAAGTGTATCCAACATTGCTTGTATATCGAGCGTTGGTGTGCAAACCCGCCAAGCTCTATCCGACACGTTGTTGACAAAGTCAAAGTTGGAATATCTTGGTCTCATTTTATGGGATTGGACACCTAAGGATTACCGACACGTTGTTGACAAAGTCAAAGTCGGCCTGCACAATCCGCCAAGCTCTTTACCTACTCTCCGTTAGTCCGCGAGGCAGTGCATGGGTGGTAAACCTTGGTCTTTTTAGTTAGGTGTATGTACTTAATCATAAATCTTAAAATTTTATAGAATAAAGAATAAGCGATGATACCCAAACACTTCTTGACCTTATTGATTTGACTAGCCATACATGAGAAAATTAGAATACCACTTTGCAAACTGTGCCAAGCAAACTAAGAATCTATTTCATGGCTGCACTATGTTATCGACCGAACTAACTAACCAAACTGGAATTTAACATTTGAAAACTTGATTTATATTGAAAAATTTGTGACAAGTTGAGGTATCTAAAATAAAATCAACTGATCAGAAATTGTTAACTTAATTTGTTGTACCACTTTCCAGAAACAAGTCGTATTTTCATTTTTCGTTTTTATTTGCATATGTCCATTGCATTCATGTAGTTTCATTAGAATCATAGCATGCTGCAATTGGATTTTGTGGGTAGTATCCGCTGAAAACCCTCACGAGACACCACTCGTCCTACTAGGGACACCTAGAGGTTTAACGGCTTGTTGCATACGCTCAATGCAATCGTGTTTCCTACGAAAGTGTGACCTATCTAGTTAATTTTTCATTTTTTTTTGTTTTACTCGAGGACGAGTAAAAGATAAGTGTGGGGGTATTTGATCAGCATAGAAATATGTTAATTTATGCACCTATATTTTATCTTTTTGTATATAAATAAATGTTACGCTGGGTATTTTCCTATTGTTTTTATAGGTATGTTGACCAGACCTCATTCAGCCTTAAAAGTGAAGAATAGATGCTATTTAGTTGAAGAATTTCATAAGAGCTTTCATTGGAAACTAGATGTGTTCACATTGATCACATTAGAAGAAGATTGGTAGAAGAAATCTCCTGAAATCTTATCTTCCTTCAATTAATCACATTCCAGACAAGGAAGATATGAGAGAAATAATGGCTAATAAAGGAGAGGAATAATGGCTAATAAAGGAGAGGAATAATGGCTAATTAATTGGAGGAATAAATGCTGATTAATATAAGAGAAATAATTGCTATTAAAAGGGTCATATATGCATATATTGGATTAAGGTTTGAGGTTGGCATTTTATCTTATAAATACCATTGTACTCTCATTGTAAAAATAATCCTGGAATCAATAAAGTTTCTTCTTCTTCTCTTTTCTTTTAATTCTGTAATTTTTATTTTCATGGCAATTTGTGTTGTCTAGTCAATTAGATTTGCTAGAACACAATTGTTATTGCAATTTTATTTTCCTGTTAATTTATTTCTATCTTGCAAGTCTATTTCCAGCAATCTGTTTATTTCTTAATCATTGGATTGATTATAGATTCGATTAGATTCGAATTTGTTGTGAATTCAATTGCAGTTTTAATTTGTTTTATTAATAATTGTAATTTGGTCGTTGATTCAATTAGTTTTGTTTTGAACCAAGTTGCAATTTCAATTTTAATCACCCTCCAATTTTGTCTAACTCGCCCAAGGAATATATAAATAACAAAATTTAATTTATCCTCCCTGTGTTCGACCTGCATACTACACACCTGTACGCTTGCAGAATTTATTACAATATCGCGCTTTTTTTAGCGTCGATCACCTATCATTTGAATAAGTTTGTCTTAGTAAAGCCTATGAATGGTAGGACATGGTTTAAACATGTTATTAAGACATGTTACATTAGATGGATTCACGTGGTGCAAGTGTTTGCTAATGAATGCAATGAATGCATATACACAAACTAGGCACTAATTAGTGATCGACAATTAGGACAACGACATAATTGCATTTGGATGTGGGTGCACTTTTAATTCACTTTTAATTTATGGATGAAAATTGGGTGATTATCATATGATGTTGCATTTTGATCGTGGTTGTACCATGTATATAGAATTTCTTGTACCATTAGGATTTCTTCGCATACATTTGGGATGCATGACACTGACATAAATTGCATAAAAGGAGGTCGACTAAATCAGTGAAAAACCTAATTTCTTGCATTAGTTAGGGTCATATACACTACATTATTGCATATGTTCATGAAAAACGCTATAAATCCTAAGGATAATTAATGCATGTGACTGATGGATGACTAGATGGATGTAGATAAGGGTGTGATGATATTTATGACATTCTTCTAGCCTTGGAGATTTCAGGGACAAAATCCTTTAGGAGGGGAGAATGTAACAATCCAAAATTTTAATAAAGAAAATTAAATAAAAGTTTTGTAAAATAAATGTTAACCAGAAAACATTGAGAAATGGGCAGTAAGGGTATTGCCACTAGATCCATTATGAAATTTTGGCTAAGATAGACATTTGGTTTGCTGAAATTGAACATAAAACGAAGAAGATATGAAAAAAAGAAGTTTGAAATTCAAATTCGAAGTTTGAATAAACAACGAATTAACATATAATAAATTAAGCTGCAAATCACAATTAACTGGGGCGACCTAGTAGCTGGGTCGACCCAGGGGTCGTTCCCGACCCCAAGTGGTTCGACCTACCCATAAGGTGGGTCGGCCCAGTCCGCTAACGTGCTCAACCTACTGCGCACAGTCCTGTTGCGATTCAGGTCGGCTTTGGGTGTGTTTTCTGGAGACTTCTTCTGACCTGATGACCTAAGTTTTTAACCTAGAATATAGCGGTCCTGAATTCTCTAGCTCTATTATAAATATAGCTCCAAACCTAACCCAATTTCTCCCTATTCCATTCCCTCCATTCTCTACCTCCACCTTAAACAACTTTCTCTTTAAATATTTTAATAGAGTTATAAGGCTTGGGTTTTCATATATTTTTGGAGAATATATATATATATATATATAGAGAGAGAGAGAGAGAGAGATTTCCTACTGGGGCTTATTGGATTTGCATAAAATTGTGAGTACATTCAGTAACTACAAGATTCAGTATAAGTTGGTATTTTTTTGACATTATAATAGTTGTAGATTTCTTCAGATTTCAGTTTTCTTTTCTATAAATAATCTATGTATACCTGATCACTGCTTCTATCCTTTCTTCTGTCTATTCGATAATCTATCCCGTTAATATAATTTTATTTAGTTCAACTTTATCTCTTTTTCATCATATATCATTTTATTTACAGTTCAGATTCAACCCTATTTTATTTTAGATCTGCTTTTATTTATCTAAGCTTAGGCTATGCGAATCCTAAGCAATTGTCTTTTTTTATTTTCACCTTGAGTTTAGGCCTTTAAAGAGCCTAAACCATTACCCTTTTTGTTTATGCGTTGTTTGGGTCAAAATATGAAATTGACAATAAAAGAGCATTTGGGAAAAATATTAATTATGTATAAAAAGGATAAATTGGGGCTTATTGGAATTATGCAATAAAGGATAATTAAAGTGTAACTTTGATAAATTGAATAGATGTCGTTTGGATACACGTTAAAAAGCGGGGTTTAGTTTGTATAATTAAATTAAATAGAAATGATTTTTATAGACAACCTATAAATTGAAGTTTATATGTAACCTATGATATGGCAACAAGTTACATAAAGAAAGTAGACTTATTAGCAAAACTTAAGATTAGCATTAAGTTTATGATAAACAAACTAATAAGAATGTCTAGTAGTGTTTTGTTCGGGTAGCATAAACTGAATAGGGAAAATAAGTGACCCATTAAGAAAATGTGTAGTAGGAGTCCGTTCCGGCAACGACGGCTGATTAGGGAAAATAAGAGGCTTATAGTAATGGTTTGTTCCGGTAGTAGGGGTAGGATGATTAGGGAAAATAAAAGGTCAATTAAAATAAACAATGTATAGTGACCTAGGCATTTGTTGATAATTTATGTGGGTTTGGGGTAGCTAGGTAGTCAATAATAATTCTATGGGGGCCTTGGTGCTAGTAAATTAAATTGGGGACTAAATTAAGGGGTGACTAAAGTCAAACTGTATTTTTGGTTGGGGATCTGTATCAGTCAGTATTCATTTTTATCACACTAAATCATGGTCTCACACGGAGGTGAAGGCATGCTTATACTATACTATACTGAATAGTAAGAGGTCCAAACAAGGAGGGTACGTGCATGTTTCGACGGGGCGGTGAGCGTGCATCCCGCCGATTAGGGAAGATAAGATGTTGTGATGCATGTGGTTTATTCTGTGTCCTTAAAGCTGATGGATCGGGTCTGATAAACCCAAGGCCATAGCCGGCATAGGTTATCAGAATTGTAGTTAAGGAACCAATCAATGGGTAAAATTATGTTATATCCTAATTTATGAGTGGCAGCATATGGTGCAAAAATCGAATAATTTGACAACAGACTATACTATTATTTGTCTTCTTGTCTTATTTACTGTATTGAGCTTCAAATTATTGTTTTGTCTAGATTTTCTCTTGTATCACTCATGCTAGTAATTACATAACTCACCAGGCTTTATGTCTAACTAGTTTTCTTTCTCTCTTTTTCCTTCCTTCCCCACTCCCCTAGGTTTTCAAGGTGGAGGATCTAGCAACTGATAGCGTTTTGGCCCAGTTTAGCCCATTGGAGATTCTAATTTGTCTCATTCTCTTTTTTTACATGTACCAATCCACATTTGGTTCACTTATGTATTTGTCATTGAGAGGGATTATTTTATTTGGTACTCTGATTTTATTGCTTTCATGAGACGGCTATTGTGGCAAAGTACAATCTATGATGTTGTAATTCTTTTTATTCTTCTTTAAATGAAAATTTTAAGTTCCGCTTTGTTTCTCCTATGTTGTATTGTGAATTTTAGTATATGTGATGTTATTTTATACATATACGCTTCATATTTCTTAACGAAATCCTCATACAGGTAACATTAAGAAAATTGGGATGTTACAATCCAATTCTTAACGAGTTCAAAAACATACTTTCACAAATTACTTAAACATGGTGGTTTTGAAATTTTGATTTGAGCATATCTCAAAATCTACAAAATGAAATCTTATCTTTTTTACTTTCATTTGAAAATTATATTCCAGTGGGCCTTAAATATTCTCGTTTCAAAGAATCTAACTTAAATTAAATCCTATGCATTAATTTAAACTTCAAATAGGAAAATTACAAACTACTGCTATGCGACGAGCTCAATTTGATTAAATTAAATTAATATGTTTAAACAAATTATGAACATATATTTTTATGTTTTCATATAAACTTTGTTAAGTTTTGAATTCGACTTAGAAATTTTTGACTACCAAAATCGTTGACTATTCCATTTCATTTAGAAATAGATGAAAATCACAAATGATCAATTAAAATGAGATGGAAAACCGGACTACTTTTTTCTACATGCTACATGCATCCAAATAACAACTAAATTGGAAATTCTAGAATTCGTCATCTAGAATATATTTCATTATATTTAAAACAATAAAAAATATAATAATAAAATAGATATATTCAAATAATCAAGAGAAAATTGTGTATCAAGTTAAAGTTGATATGTAGAATTTTCATGAAAAAGAGAATGTGCAGAAACATAAGCAGTATAGGGACACCAATGCTGATGCAAACTTTGATAAGTGGACTAATGTCTATAATAGGAAGCAGAAGTACTGGAGGAAAAAAGGATGGAGGTAGGGATCAAAGTAATGCAAACATTGCTGATAATGCTAGGAAAGAAAGTGTTAATCCCTTTGAAAACTTAAACTACATGGATGAAGATGTGAATGTTATTGATGGACAAATTCATAATGAAGCTAACAAATCAACACCAAATGTTAATCCTGGGAATGTTGACACTGCTAATACAGAAGTTAATGTGAATAAGGCTATAAATGTTGAATTTGAAGAGGATGTTAATGTTGAAATTTGTTTGAGGATACTACTGTACAATCAGATTTCACTCAAGTACTATCAGATCACACTACCAGTGCATGCTCCACAGGTTTGAGCACTTCAACTGCTTCTTCATGCACTGGTTTATCTGCATCGGTTAATTTAGCTGCTCCTAGTTCATCAACTGCTACCACTATGTCATGTTCTTCTACATTTAGCCAAAGTTCATCTGCTCTGGCCAACTCATCTTTGAAAGATTCTTCAACTCTGTCAGGTGCAACAGATTCAAGTGACAAGCAGTCCCCACATGCTCATTTAAAGCCACCTGATCATCTTGTATTACCTTCACCAGTGATAGATCCTTCCATCCTCTCCATATAGTGCCTACGAGTGTTCATCCATCATCTAATTCGAAGGGCAATAAACTAACGGGTAAATTTTGGGATAATAACAATCTAGATGAGGGGACTGACTTTAATGTAGAGGATATACTACCTGCTAGTAGTTCTGTTAAGTCTAAGAAAAGACACACGCGAAGAAATCTTTCACCTCTCTTCACATGATTGTTTGGTATGAATCTGGTGGGTAGTTCTCTTATCAGGTTCAGGTGATTGTTATGGTAAATGCTTATGCAATGTTGATAACAAGAAAAGCTTCTTTTGTTATGATATTAAGGCACGTTTGTTGGTAGCTTTCTTATTATAATTTGTTTTTTTACTCTTAGATACTTGTCAAAGGGAGTATTGGGTTAGTGAGTTTGGATTTTAATATGGCATAGCATACTTATATGCTCGAATATATATTGCAAATATCATGGTGATTAATAAAATTTTGTGCTTAGCTTTCAAATTTTAAAATAGATATATTCTTTTATACATCAAACAATATTTCTAATAATAAAACTTTTGTTTTTATCTAAGTAGCTCCAAACAAATTCCAAATGATTATCATACTAGCAATTGCTCACTTAGGAACCCAAAAATGAACACCGGTAATGTCGTAGTCATCATCATAATTATTTCCCAGCTATCATAATGAGTACAGTGCATTTTAGATTTTTTTAGAATTCAAAATAATCATAATTACTAATAAATAATATTATTTATTTTTCAACCTTTTGAAAAACTGTTTTTCAAAGCTCCAAGGTCTAAAAACCTCAAATCCATTTTTCTTGAACTAAATTTAAAATTATACTTGTATATAAATTCCACTTCATATATAAGTTATTTTTACAAATGAACCTTTTTTTATTTAAGCAATGTTATTGTTAAATTTAAATTCTAATCCATTATTATCATTGAAAATCTTATAGTTATATCGTAAAATTAAATTCACAAGATGTTCGTTGTTAATTTTTTTAATAATTATTAAGCTAGATGGCCTATGTAGTGAAGAGAATAAATTGCTTCTAATTAAACACAATAGTCAAAACCAATAAACTTGTCAAATAAAATTACTCAATCAACAATAATACAAGTCACACTCAATAGCAAACACTCCTAACTAGATGAGCATGAATAATCAACAATAAATGACAATAATGAAATATCATCATTTTCCTAATAAACAAAACATCAAAGTAATTATATTTAGTATATGATCTTTTGTATATGAAATATAAAATTATATTAAAATTATTCCATTTACCAAAATTTTAAACTAATATTATGGAAACTAAATTTGTTTAATTATTTTGAAATCCAAATCAACGACGTTGGCTACTCGTACAGTCAACCTATCTTAGGTACTAAGGATAAAAGGTACAGGAAGCTACGCTAATTTGCAACATAGCTATCCAAGATCAGAACCATCCTTAAAATCTGGAAGACGATGAATATGATCACCATGTTGATAAATAACCATATAAGGCCCAATATCATGTAAGGAAGACCGATTCTAGATATGGAATTATCATATTCTAATAGAAACGACCCATATAGTCGTGCCGCTTTCCCCTAGTTTATTCATTTACCGATTGATAAGGCTAAAGGTTACATATTTACCTTATAAATAATATATAATCTTGGAATGCTAACATTGCCTTCCAGAAGATACACAATGCTAGCATTCAGCTATGCAATTTTGTTATGGATCTGAACGAAATTGAATAACTCTATCTTTAATAATCTTCATAATATTTTCTAGCTTGAAATGCTTTAACCAAATTGAAATGGTCTCAAGCAACTAGTTCCGACCCTGGTCTCTTCGAAACGACAATTGAACTTTGCACCTAAGTTTGATAATCAGTTATTTAGCTATCAAATATATTAACAACAATCATCCAAGGATTTATTATCCCATAATAATCTCCAAGCCACTTTTAAAATAAATCATTCATTTAAAAAAATCTTTTTAGAATATTCATTTAAAATATTTATATACTTATCTCACTAACCTAAGTATATTTGCAACATTATATTTTCGGTACTTAGAGAATATATGCATAACGTATGTTATCAATAAGTATAGTCAAAAAGCATTCTTTTTTCCAAGTCATATTTAAAAGTAAAGTAGTTTTAAAAAGAAACAGATATAAGAATAAATCCAAACATGATTCCTCCAGTATTAGGTGTCGAACAAATATCTGTACCACCCTATTTAAGAAGATCAAATTTAGAAGAATCAAATATCGGTTCCTTCCATAAATCTCTTCAATAAATCCTTTTATAAAATATCTTATTAAAATGATATGCATATAGTAAAGTTGTCCATTTTACATAAATTCGTTAAAAAACAATTAACATTTAAAAATATGCTTAATTGATTTATCGTTCTCAATATACATGTATATAAGTAAAAAAAAATTTACTCAAAAATAATATCAAAAGAGTAACTATTATTATTTAATAAAATGTTCTTTTTAAACCTTATAAAGAAATGATTTATCATTTTAAACTAATACTTAATAAATAAATTACTTTATTTTAAAATAATGTTAATGCATGATGATATATCCTTAAACCATTATAAGAAAATGATTATTATATTTAAACGAATTAAAAAATATTAATCCATTAAATCCTTATCACATACATGGTAATTGATTTTCTTTAAATATATAAATAGTAAACATTAAAATAATTATTGATAACTAATTATTATGCATAAAAAATTGTCAATAAGTTAACTATTTAGCTTTTAAATAAATAATTATTAATGTTACTACCCCAATTCAACACCACTGCCTGTTAACGATGAAGGGTTATCGGACCAAAACCAACACAGAAGATTGGTTTGAAAGCAAGAATCCGGTAGTAGACTAAAGCCGAAAGCATGAAGGAGGCGATTGGGTCAACAAGTTATCAGCATCAACACAGAATAAGGAAGCCTGGTGCGAATACGAAGGAGATAGCGACAAAGCAATGGCGACACCAAAACAAGCTAATATGGAATTGATCCCAAAGGGAAATCACTTGAAGATCGAAAGTAGGTAGGAAAGAAAGGACGAAAGCTTACAACCTGAAACCAAAGTCATGATAGGAAGCATCAAGCCTAACAAAGGGAGACGAAAGGAATATCAGCACTAATTTACTTAATGTCGGTCTAAAAGGAGGTGAAGACATTGATGGCATGAGAAGCCGAAACACCAGCAAAATGTTTCGGAAGTTAGCTATCGGATTCAAAGCTTATCGGCCACCGAAAGATAACTTCGAAAGTCAACAAAAGATGTACCAAAAGCTCACTATCGGAAAATAGAAGCCAACCCCAGGCATTCACCAGAAGCAAACAAAAGCTTCTCAGAAAAAGAGCAATCCACACAAACCCGCTTAGTGTCAATACTGAAAGGGGTGATGGATCCCAAAAAAGGGGAAGTTGAAGCATGAAACAAAATACCGTAAAGACTTAATGACAAAACCAAAAGATTATTAATGAAAGCCGAAAGCCATTCCCAAAGCTATCAACACCAACGGGCTTGGTATCGATACAAAAGGTAGAGATAACATCAAAGCAAAACTATAAAGACTGAGACCAGCTACCTGAGAGCTAAGACCGACACACCAAAGGCTATGTTATATCTATTAACAATGTCAAAAGAGCAGCCAAAACCAAGGAAACCAGAACCTAAAGACGAAGAGCGGCCGACACATTGTTGTCTCCTCCGAAAGTGGCCTCAGATGGACCAATGACAGAAGGGGACCCAATTTTTCTATAAATAAGACCCCAAGGGTCACATTTTGGGGGCCGATTTTCTCATTCTGTAATCTTGTACTTTTTCCTTCAAGAGCAAACCCTAGTTTCTAAATCAAATTGGGGGTTTCTTCAATTCCTGTAATATACCTGAAATAAATAAAAAGGGAGAAGTTTGGGACTTCAACATTTCTCGATTCGATAATCATATTGTGTTTATTATGATTAAACATGGAGTTAACATTAACCTTATTCATGAAAGGGTTAATCACAATGTAATAACCCGGAAAATACGAGCCAATTTAAAAATTTTAAATTGGTAATTTCAAAAGGAATTTGAACAATTGAAATAGAATATTTCAATAAAATAGTGAATTAGGAATAGTGAGTCAGTTTGAGAATTTGAATTCAAACTTTGACTGACTGTACCGGGTGGAAAATATATCGGATTTTGGCGAAACCAAAAATATTTAAATCTGTTAGTCAATACCTTTCTAACGAATCTGAAAAATCGAAGTTTCATAACGGGAATCAAAAGTTATGGCCGAATGAATTTTCAGAAGGGTCGGTATATAAAATATATAGCCATGGAAAATTGATATTTTGCATACGACCTCAGAATTCGACGAAACCGCAACCGTTGGGTTCGCCTTGGAAATATCTTTCCAACGGCACCAACTTTGTGAAGATCCGACGGTTGGGTTGTCTGGAATGTTTAATTCAAATCTGAAGAAAAACAACGCCAGAAACGATTATATTTTTATATATATATATAAATATAATTAAATTAAATCGAATAACGACGCTGCAGTTCGTAAATTGAAATCGTAACTTCAAATGGCTAGTGTGGAAGATCCGACCGTCGGATTTTCCCAAAACTGAAACCGTTGGATTCGTTTTGAAATGACCTTCCTAATGATGTAAAATTTGTGAAGATCCAACGGTTAGATTTTCATATATGTGTAAAACAAAATTAGTGAAAAGCAGCGCCGGTGCATCGACACGACCCGAAGCGCCGTTTAATTAAATATGGCCGTTTTAAATTAAATAAAAATGGCGATATATCATTATAAAGTACTATAGACGATATAGAGCGGAAATAAACCAATTTTGTTGTGTTTGTTTGATATGTGATGGTTGAATGTATTTGACATGAAAATTATAACTAAATAACTGAAATGTGAATGTTGAATAGTCCAACCATGTGATTAATTGATTTGAAAATCTAAATATACGTGGGTTATTTGAAAAGGCCGAGTTTATTTCATTTCAAATAATCGATCGACGTTGAGAAGTCGAAGAGTCGAAGACGGATGAAGACCGACGATCTCCACATTGGATGGATGGGCGCTACTGATGCTCGTGATTGGAGTAGCTACCATGAAGGAACTGAAGTAGTAGCCGTCCAAACATACTGTTGATTGTACGGATATGCGAGGAATTGGTGCCTCCGGTTTCGTTCAGACCCAGAACGGACTTGTAAATGGACTGTGTGTCTGACATTGGATTTTGTTCTGTGTTGATTGATCTCTGTTAAATATATATCTGTTTGGCGGCAGAGAATTTATTCTCTTGCTTAACGCCCTTCTCTGAGACGTACGAGCTCAGAGGTTATGTATTGACAGAAATCAGTCGCATGGAGTGGATTGCCTGTGTGGCACGCCTAAGTGGCATATGATCAAGGCTTCTGTTGCAAAGCAAAGTCTTGTGGTTGATGATCAAAGCATGGTCTGGGTGACGTAGCTTTGTGTATAACGTGAATTCGCGAGCCTCACACCCCAGTATGAGTCAAAAACGGGAGAAGGACCCAAGGAGTGCATGACGTTTCTTTCTAGCTATGGTGGTGTCAGTGACCTCCCAGCCCTGACATTTATATCTACTTTTTCACCTGTGTGGTTGTTGGAATACGAGGCGCCTCGATTATAGGTCTGTAAAGACCGGGAAACGTGTGTTCAGGAATTGCCAATCCTCAAAAGTAAGAGAGGACCGGCCTTGGAGGATCCAGGGGATTGCTGTGTGCGGTCCCGAGGCATTTGCTAGAGTGTCTCGAATTGGAGAGGAGCTTGCCCCTTGCCTCGACTCATGAAGGAATCCAATTTCCAATACGAAATATGCGAATGTGATTGTATTACTAGTATGGCGACATGATATATGGTACCCATGCCATCTAGGATTGATATTTATGATTGAATTTGCTTTTGAAACATATATGCACTAGTAATAATATCAAGCACTTCTGTTTTATTCGTATGAAGCATCTTTGGCCATTATAAGGTAAAAACTCTATCCTCCGGCTTGAGTTACATTGTGTGATGGGACCTGAGTCTTATAATGGCTTCATTTTATAAAAAGCATTGCGTTGATTTAATCGTTTATTTTATTTCATGCACCAGTACTCATTGGAGTAAACCCGTTCCGCGAAAGTGGCATGGTCCTTTGATTTGCCTTATTATTGTTGTTAATAAGTTGAGTAGATTTCTCATACCAGTCCCATGACTGACTCGTAGTTTGTTTCACCTTGCAAACTCAGGTGCCCTCATTTTCACATGGGCAGCCGAGTTACAGGTTTCTGACACGCCTTTTGGCTCATGGCGAGGATTGACTACACCGTGCTGACTTGGATTTTCTCCGCCATTATTGTATCTATATTATGATTCCGCCATTGGCGATGTAGACTGATATTCCTTTTGTGTACTCTTTATGTAAGATTCCGCCTCAGGCGATGGTGACTGATTATGTATCATTATGCACTAAGTTGTATGCTGTTCTGTGCTTCTCTGATGTGATGATATCTATATGATTCCGCTGTCATATGTGTGTAAATTATTCTATTTTCTGTTTATGCTATTATCTGCGATCTGCTAATGATGATTAATGTGTTATATTCCAATGATTATCCTTAACACCGTGTCACGGGGTTTTGGGATCGTCACACACAATCCATTCAGAAGAGGAAAGACTTTAGGTAGAACCAAAGATTTTCCCCTTTCGAGTCTCCAATATGTGACTTAGCTCTTTAATAATAAGCCTAATGTAGCACAACGCATGACAAAAAACTGTTGGAAGCTTGCGACTTGATAACTAACACAACCAATGCAATGTCTCGCATTTTTTTGCCAATTATTTAAATTTTTTATTATTTAAATTATCGATTTGAATTTAAATAATTTAATTTAACCATTTTATTTTTTAATATGTTATTAATATTAATAAAATAATAATATTTTATTTCCAAAATGATAGGAAAATGTTATGTTTACAATATAATGTGAACGGGCAGTTTAAAATGGTTTAATATTGTTTATACTGAAATTATATTAATATATTCATTTATAAAACAACGGTTGAATGTATAATTTATAATTTAATTATAAAACGAGATGCAACGGTGTGGTAGTTCGTAATATTGCGTTTTGAAATATAATTTGCTATACAGGATCCAATATAAGCCGGATTTTCTCGAAACAAGAAACGCCCGAATCTATTTGATAATATTTTTCTAATGAAAGAGAAAAATCGAGTTTTCATATTGTAGATTTTGTTTTATGTCCAAATCAAATTTTAAAAAGGCCGCTATAGAATTCGTTTATAAATTATATCGATTTATTATACAAAAAATGGTTTTTTAATATTTTTAAATATCGTTTTGGCTTGGATTTCAACCAGCGTTATTTTATTTTGAATCTATATGAAATTCTGGTCATATATGGCCAACTATAATATTTTAGTATTTTTATATTGAAGTATTTTTTTAAAATTGATTTATTTTAATTCAAATTTGATCCCTAAAAAGTGACTTTATCCAAACAACCTCTGTTCGGCGAAACCAATTTTATTGGGACCCAATGGAAAATTATTGCTAAATTTCAATTTTCACGCAAATCGAAGTTATTCCGTGAGCTTGGCAAAATTTAATGCAAATAAAACGACCACTTGGACTTGAACGAGTGCCGTTTGAGCAAACAGACATGGAATTCAACGAAACAAGTTTCATTACGACCGTAACATCAAATTATACCGTGATGTAAATTCTTGTCATGAACGGAGTTCGTACGTGTTCGCAGGAACCAATAAACTGTTTTAAAAAAGAGATAAGTACGGAAAAAAATATCGTTTGTCATATCAGCATAAATTAATATTATTTCTCTATATAAATACAACCTAACATCAGCCCCAATCTCAGAAAACCGTCCAAACTTTTCCAGCGATCCACTTTTGCAGAAAAACCCCTGTACATAAAAAAATTTATATCTCCAAATCTGTAGTGAATCGGCAAAGGCGTTTTGTAGGAGAGTTGTAGATTTGGTCCATAGCTACCTTCTGTAAAAATTTGGAGGTGATCGGACGGTTGTGGTGGCCGGAATCGGCCTAAATCCGTGGATTTTGACTTTTGTTTTAATGGGATTTATGGTATGAGATTGTTGTTTAATTATAGGGTCAAAGGAGATGTTGTAGAGGGCAAGGAGGTGGTGATTTTCTCCTTTGGGTCGAGGGTCTAAAAGTGTTCGTAGTGGCGGTGGAAGGAGATGAATGGAGAAGGGTGTTTTTTACGAGCACGATCAAATTTTGGCCGATTGCGTGGCGGTCCTAGCGAATTAGGTGGGGGTACTCGAAGGTGAAAGGTGGAGGTGGCCGACAGCGTCGGACTGAGGTGGTCGGAGGAGTTACGATCATCAGTGGCGGTAGAATTTGACGATGAACGCATTTCAATTGAATGGGATTTTCTGGCGAACTGAGGGTTTTTGGGTCTCAACGTTCCAAGCGTCGGCGCTGGGGGGATGGCCAGTCATGGCGGTCACAGGTGGACAGGCTCTATTGCTCTAACGGTGGCGCGGTAATCTCCTGAAGAGTGCGTGCTTTCTTCGAACTGGAGAACAACAGGGATGTCGGGTTTCAGGAAAATCCAAAATGGAGGACGCTTTAAACTATCTGACGTGGACTGTATTTACCAAGGTGATTAACAGTTGATTTTTAAAGTCAATTAATAATTAAGTTAATTAATTCTAATTTCAATAAGACTTTTAATTACTAGTTAATTTAAAAAAATGTAAAAATTGTAACAACTCTATCTAGATCACACGTTAACGGAATTCAACATAACAGGATCCATTGGGATCGTAGCGACGGGCGCTACGCTGTCAAGATGGTCTGATATGAAATGGAAGAAGTTGGAGATTCATGTAATTTTAAACACCAATTTAAAATTATACGATATAATGCATCAACCGTCAATTGTAAAAGTAGTGAGTTAACTCTCACACTTTTCTGGACTACTATGATGTGATAAATCCACATAATTAAAATACCATTAAAAAATATATTGGTTGGTTGGATGCATTGGTTGCTTATGGTTGATTTAATGGTTGTTATTATTCATATTATAGTCGTAAATTTATTTATTTAAAATTATATGCTATCATGAAATGTTATAATAATCTGTAATGTAGGGAAGAAAAGGCTGGAGGGATCCGACCGGGTTCCTCAAATATTATGGTTGTTGTTTATTTTTATACTACTTACACATGAAATGATTGAACCCCAAATGAAAATGAAACCAATTTGAATATTGATGGTTGAATGGATTTGATCGTTGTTGTAATTTTATTCAATCGATAGTATTGATTAAGTGGTCGGCACTGATGGTCTAAATCTATTGTTCTATGATGTTGTTGTGCTGATAGGCAAATTGACATAGTTTAAATTTATTTTATAAATAAATTCAAATTTTCAAGTTATTTTAAATGAGTCGATTAAAATCGAAGTTTTATAAATATATTTATATTAAAATCATGTTTTACAAATGTGATCATTAAAAGTTTATATAACGAATTCTTGCGCAGTTTTATGAACAGAAAGTCAGGAGCTAATATACGGATCAGTGAAATTGAATAGTTAATGTAGGAGGGAAAAATGAATAGAAATCAATTAGCATCTTAACTGATGGTTACGGTTGGCAAAGTCAACTGGTTTAGAATTGAAATCAACGATTGGGTTATTAAATCCAATCAATAGTTTCCGAATATTCAGATGTTGTGAAAACTTGGTTAATCTTTGATTAACTTTATTTTTAAGTAATTATCAAACTGTTTAATGTTAAATTAAGTAAATTTTTATTTAATAACCTTTTTAGAATGATTTAATTATCTTGTCTTTATTTAATAATGAAGTCAATAATTTTTACTGTAATTAATAATGAAGTTAATTGATGAATGATTAATTATTGAAACAAACTACCTTTATTCGGTTAATAATGAAATTAATTATTATATTAATAAAAATTAAAGCTATTATTTGTTTATTGGAATCCCATTCCTAAAAGGAATCGAATTTTATGAGATTTTAATTAAGGAAAGGTTATAAAGGGATTTTGTTGTAAATCCCAGATTTTCGTAAACATAAGTTTATAGAAGAATTTCGAGCTAAGGAGATATTGGAGATAGGCTTTAAACATAATAGAAGCAATGGGATCGAAAAGGAATTTCTAAAGTAAGAGTAATAAAACATATTAGAAATTATAAGATTTAAAATTTAGTTCAAATAGTATAAACCAACTTTGTAAAGAGATTATAGATAAAGATGTTATTTCATTAAAATATAATAATAAATAAACTTTCGCTTATGGATTGAATTAAAACGTTGCAATGGAATTAAGGACTTCAAAGGGAAAGGAAATTAAATAGTTAATGACTTAAGAGATTAATGAATGGTAAATTAAAAAATGAATTTAGTAAAGGAGATTTCAAATATACGATACGGTGTATAAAACCATATTTGAAATCAAAGATATATAAGATTTTGAAAGTTTATTTATTGAAGTAAAAAGATTTTACTACTACAATGTGTTTTCAAATAAAAGAAAATGGTTAATAAAACCATATTAAATGGGAAATGGAAATGAAATATCAGGTTTTGAATTTCAAACTTGTATTATCTTAAGATAAGAACGTTGTTGATAATGGTCTGAGAGGTAATTAGAATACCCCAACTTGAATGGCTTCACTATTATCGAGAGATAATATTATTTTGTAATGGGTAAGGATGTGGAATGATTTATTTATTCTTAATAAATAGAATATTGCAACATAAATTGCAATGGATTTAGAATTATAATAATAGCTTTTGGGTTTTTCAATAAAAAGAATAAAATGCTTATATGACATAGTTGGCTAATGGTAAATTTAGGAAATACCTTTACTCGAAGAGATGAGTTAATAGTTGTGGATTTCGGGAAAATGAGTAGAGGTCTATATGAGTTGGATGTTAGAAATTAAAATTTTCATAAATGAGGGTGGTAATCTTAAATGAGTTAGATTTGAAGTTAATGAAACCGTTGAGATTCATATTATAAGAAATGAGTCATATGATGATTTTATGGCCATAAAGGATTGGATAACGAAATATAATATTGGGGAATATTGATAGCGATATTTCAAAACAAAAGAAAATAAGGAAATGGATTTGGAAAACATGTTGATTTAAAGGATGAGTATTGGTTTACGTTTTCAAAGGTAATGATAGAAGGAGAGTTTGTAGAAAATATAATTATAATTTCCATAAACATGATTATTTAATAAGACCATTTAAGCTTATATTTTACGAAGTATGTCACCTAACGTTATTCTAACCATATAAGATTGGAAAGGAAATTTATATCGATTAGTTAAGTATACACATAACGATATTTCCAATGGTAAGGAAAATGAAATGCTAGTCTATAAAACCATAGCGATAATTTCAAATGTAAGAAAATATGAAAAGGATTTTGAAAATATTTAAACGGCATTTCCACGATAAAGGAAAATAAAAGATGTTGATAATGAATATGGTAATATTTCTAGACAATAGAAATAAAAAGAGAAGTTGATAAAAAGAGCCTTGAGTAATGTTTTCAAAGTAACGAAACTAGAAGAGTTTTGACAAGATAAAATTTACGGAATTGATTATAAGAAATCGATGAAATGGTTTAAAGGAAATATTTTATATAAAGGACCTGAGCTGCCATGTGACGACCCAAATCCCGTACTGACGGTGACAAGGGTAATCTTTGGAATATAACACATAAACAGATAATAGTAGAACAGAAATAAATAAATACACCAGATAATGTACAATAGAATACACTGGATAAACATAATCATCGGAGTTACACAGTATACAGGATCATACTTAGTACAAATATAGTTCAACTATACATAAATGTCTACAGCGGAAAACAACATAATATGTACAATACGAGCTGAACAGCATAAAAAGAGATAAATGATAGAATCCAACTTTAGCTCCAGCTATCCAGAACGAGCCTACTAACCTGAACACAAGGCTGCCCGTGTAGAAAAAGGGGCACCCGAGTTTGCAAGTGAAACAAACTACGAGTTAGTTATGGGACTGGTATGAGGAATCTACTTAACACATTATACAATTGGCTAATCACAGGACCACGCCACTTTCGCGGAATGGGTTTACTCCATTGGATTGCCAGTGCTTTAAAACAAGTAAATCTTTAAACATCACAATGCTTTTTATAAAAATGAAGCCAATATAAGACTCAGTTCCCATCACACAATGGAACGCAAACCGGAGGATAGAGTTTTACATTATAATGGCCAAAATATGCTTGATACGAATAAAACAAAAGAATTTGATATTATTACTAGTGTTTATAAGTTTCAAAAACAATATCAATCATAACTATCAATCATAGACGGCATGGGTACCAAATATCATGTTGCTATATATAGGTACAATCAAAACCGCATAGTCACGTATTTGGAAATTGGATTTCCGTCATGAACCAAGGCAAAAGATAGTCCTTACCGACTTCGAGATGCTCTAGCCCGTGTCTCAGGATCAGAACGCATCGACCCATGGAGCAACAGGACCGGTCCACCGATGTGGATTAAAATGCCTGAACACTGCGTTACCCCGCCCTTTGGGAAATCAATAAGCCAATGAATGGCCCCATCGGCTTCACATAGTCACCGATATATCCTAAGCGCCATGCAACAGCAACAACCACATAGCTGAAAATAATATAAATGTCAGTCAATTTAAGCACTGACACCACCTCTAGCTAGAAGGAAACGCATGCCCTCCCTGAGGTCCTCTCCCGTTTCTGGTCCATACCGGGGTGTGAGGCTCGCGAATTCACGTTATACACAAAGCTACGCCACACAGGCGGTGCTTTGATCATCAACCACAAGACTTTGTGTAACAACCCGTAAAATGCGAGCCAGTTTGAAATTTTTTATTTTGACAATTTTGGCGAATTTTGAATATTTAAAATGAATTATTTTAAATAATATCGACGAGAAATTTATTTTGAATATAATTCGATGTATATATTATATACGTCGTCGTTAGAATATAAATATTTATATATAATTATAAATAGAATGGAAAATGGCGCGGTAGTTCGATAATTCGATTTCAAACTTCAATTGAATGTACCGGGTGCAAAACAATCCGGATTTTAGTGAAACCAAAAATAATGGAATCTAATAGTGAATATCTTTCCAACGAATCCGAAAAATCCAAAGTTCGTAGCGGGAATCAAAAGATATGTCCAGTCGAAAATTCTGAATAGTCGCTATGGAATTCAGGCCCTTAAAAATGAACATTTTGCAAATGACCTCGGATTTCGGCGAAACCAGTTTTGTTAGGTCCGTGATGTCGAATTATTGCTAGATTCCAAATTTCATAATTTTTCGAATCAATATGTGAGCGTGGCAAAGGAAAACGTGTTTTGACCATTTCAGTTGATTTTAATCGACTGGAAATTGGCCATTTTTCTAACGGTCTCAGAATTCGACGAAACTAGTTTTGTTAGGACCGTATCGTCAATACGAAGCTAGAAAATATTTTTCGGGAATTTTTAGAGTTAGTATGTGACCTCGGTAATTTGAAAAGTACGTTTAAAATTCAATATAGTGATTTAAATGTAAATTTAACGAAAACTGATTGTAACAATCGAATCAGCTTGCGATACATATCCCATTGTGTTCGGAATGGGGGTTAAACGCTATGGACGACAGGCGGTGGGCCTCGTTTCGAGGTCGTATGTAAAAGTCAACTTTTTTTTGAATAAAATAATTAATTAAAAATAGAAGAAAAATATAATCCTTCTCTCCCCTCTATAACTCAACTGCCCCCCCCCCCCCCCCGTTGAAATTTCATTTCAGACAGAAAAAAAAAAGAAGAGAAAACCTAAATTAGATCGCGCCTCTCGTTCGAAGCACCCACCGCCCTCATCGCCACCACCACCTCCCTACGGCGCCGACCTCGCGACGTTCCCTCCTCCACCTGCGGTAGCTGCGACCCCCCCCTCTCTCCTCAAGCGATCGACAGAGAAACCCCCCCCCCCTAAGCCTACCGCCGATCGATGAGAACCCCCCCCCCCTAATCCTGCTGCCGACAGAGAAACCCCCCCGTAAGTTTTTTTAGCTTATTTATTTTATTTGATTTTTATATTAAAAAGAAAACAGATTTTTTAAATAAAGGTTTTGAAAACTGAAAATTATATAAAGTTAAAACTGTTTTTTTATAGGTTGAAAACTGAAAATTATATAAAGTTAAAACTGTTTTTTTATAGGTTGAAAACTGAAAATTATATAAAGTTAAAACTGTTTTTTTATAGGTTGAAAACTGAAAATTATATAAAGTTAAAACTGTTTTTTTATAGGTTGAAAACTGAAAATTATATAAAGTTAAAACTGTTTTTTTTATAGGTTGAAAACTGAAAATTATATAAAGTTAAAACTGTTTTTTTTTTATAGGTTGAAAACTGAAAATTTTATAAAGTTAAAACTGTTTTTTTATAGGTTGAAAACTGAAAATTATATAAAGTTAAAACTGTTTTTTTTTATAGGTTGAAAACTGAAAATTTTATAAAGTTAAAACTGTCTTTTTATAGGTTTTAAAAACTGATTTTTATTTTAAGAAAAAAAAAGTGAAAAGATTTAAACTTTAAAAAGGAAAGGATTTGAACTTTAAGAAGTAAAAATCATATTTTTATATATTGAATAGCGTGGAAAAAATCATATTTTTATATATTGAATAGCGTGGAAAAAATCATATTTTTATATATTGAATAGCATCGTAAAAATTCGATTTTTACATATGTAGAGGATACGGGCGAAAGCGACAGAAAGGCGAGGATTTCTCTAAGTGAAGTTGGATAGCTATTGGTGAGAATTTCTCACCTTTCTATTTCTTTTCTAGTTATATATATATACTAGGATGCAGACGGCGCTTAGTAGCACCCGACACAATCGTCCACAGACCATGGACTTGTTTGTTTGGCTGTGTTGTTAGTTAGATTGTTTGGGTTGATTTGAATAGTTTGGTGAAATGAAATTGATATGATTGATGTGTGAATGGCGTGGGCCTTCACTAGACCGGGGATAAGGCTAGGCCTTGTCCCGTTTCTAGTATCGTGCCGTTATGCCGCCGAAATTTTCTAAAATATGTTAGAAAATAAAAAAAATATCATTTTATTGTGTAAATGAATTGAATAGAAATTCATAGGTTGAAATAAAATGTTTTATCGTTAAAAATATAATTTTTAATGTGAATGTGAATAAATGAATAGTTATAAACAAATCGGCCGATTTGTTTGTATATACACTGATTTGACTGATATTGATTGGGTCGATAAATTTCACACATCGCCCAACTGCACAAATAAAATTTGTGTTTGATTGTTTGAAACCCCACACGGGTGTTGGGATGAAATTTGAAGTTCACTCATCCTGATTGATTAAATATGTCGATCGATTGATTGACAGGCTGTTATAAGCGTTAGATATCTATATTTGATGCTTATACAGTGTAGTGCACTTTGGTTGATGGTTGATTATTTTTCAATGCTATTATACATGTGTTGTATGAAAATCCATATAATAACTTTATATGGTAACTGATTGGGCCTCATTCCAGTTTTAAATTAGAAATATTTGAAATAGAAATATTCGAAATGGAATATTTGAAAATATCAATATATGAAGCCGTGTTGATTAGATTGACGCCATTTTGACGTGAACGATATTTATATCGATTTTATTCATTTTAAAATGAATATTGAAAGTGATTTCGAAATGAATTGAATTGAAAACGATTTCGAAATGAATTGAATTGAAAACGATTTCGAAATGAATTGAATTGAAAACGATTTCGAAATGAATTGAATTGAAAACGATTTCGAAATGAAATGAATTGAAAACGATTTCGAAATGAATTGAATTGAAAACGATTTCGAAATGAAATGAATTGAAAACGATTTCGAAATGAAATGAATTGAATTGAAAACGATTTCGAAATGAATTGAATTGAAAACGATTTCGAAATGAATTGAATTGAAAACGATTTCGAAATGAAATGAATTGAAAACGATTTCGAAATGAATTGAATTGAAAACGATTTCGAAATGAATTGAATTGAAAACGATTTCGAAATGAATTGAATTGAAAACGATTTCGAAATGAATTGAATTGAAAACGATTTCGAAATGAATTGAATTGAAAACGATTTCGAAATGAAATGAATTGAAAACGATTTCGAAATGAATTGAATTGAAAACGATTTCGAAATGAAATGAATTGAAAACGATTTCGAAATGAATTGAATTGAAAACGATTTCGAAATGAATTGAATTGAAAACGATTTCGAAATGAATTGAATTGAAAACGATTTCGAAATGAATTGAAAACGAATTCAAATTGAATTGAAAGCAAATTGAAATGAATTCAAATTGAATTGAAATTTGAATTGAATAGAAACGAATTTATAGAGAAGAATTCAATTTTGATTTGAATTGAAAAGGAAGTTGAAATTGCTTTTGAAACGAATTTTAAAACTATTTATATAATTTGTTTTAAATAGAAATCGACGAAGTATATATTATATATATTATATATATAATATAATGGCCTGAATAGAACGCGCCGCGGCAGTTCGTGAATTTCGACCATTTATTTCAAACGGACATTACGGGAGATCCGACCGTCGGATTCTCCTAAAACCGGAACCATTGGGTTCGTATCGAAAAGAGTTTTCTAACGAATATTAAAAATTAGAAATCTAACGGTTGGATTTGGAATTATGTCCAAATCAAATTTGAAAAAGGTCGCTATAAGTGCAGTTCGATGGCCATTGATGGAAATCGACTGTACGGGCCTTGATAAAATTATTAAAAATAGTAATAATTTGTGTAAAATCATAAGAAATGATTTGTGAAGATTTGGGATGAAAAACTCCATATTTGAAAAGATAAAAATAGATTTTTATCGAAATGAACTAGTTTTGAACTAGAATTATAATTCTATTTATTTTTAAATAAATAAATTGAATTTGAAAAGGGTTTTGAAAATAACCAAAATTTCCAATGATTGCATTGGAGTGGATTTGAATCGAAATTGTCTTCGGAATATTTCGATGTTGGAATTCGTGATTATACAGATGTTGTTATGGAAATTTGAAAGATATATATTTATATCGTTATTTCCAATACGACATTTGTTAGTCGTAGAATTTGATATTGAATATAAGCCGATATATTTTCTATTCAGAGCCTTGTATTGAATATCAAATGTGATTTGGGTTTGTCGCGAATGGTGTCTTCACTAACACTGTTCTTGAACCTAGTTGTGAAAAGATTAAATCTTTTTATTTAGATTTAATGAAGTGTACCAATTAAACGATATTTAATTGGAATTGAATTGGTATTGATTTTTGGGTTTATCGTGAACAGTGTTTTAAATAACACTTGTTCTTTAACCCGATAATTAATGGAATGTGATTTTGGGTTTATCGTGAACCGTGTTTTAAATGACACTGATTCTTTAACCCAGTTAAAGATTAAAACTAAGTGGAGTTTTAATGAATCTTTAATTAGATTGAGATGATCGAAAATGGGGTATCACCAGTTTTGCTCCAGGCGATGGTTAAATCTTTAATTAGATTTGAACGTGAAATGGTAATTGAATTTACCGATAACACTGTGGTGTTAGATATGAAGTATTACCAGTTTTACTTCATGGGATGAATAGGTTGGGATTGGGAAATAAAATAAATGATTACTTCGGTGTGGTTCGCTAATCCCGACTAGTTTGAATTGATATTCAAAGGAGATTAAAGAATAAATTTAAAGAATTTATCTTGGATAAAATTAATGGGAACTTTTCCCAAAGTATAGGAATATTTGAATAAAAGAATATTCTGAATTGGAATGAGGCGTATGTTGTGTTTGTGTAACACTTTTATAATATATACGCGAGTTATTCTTAAAGACCGGGTTTATCCCATTCTGAATAACTGATTCGACGTGGTGTCGAAGATGAAGACAGTGGTCGAAGACCGGAAGTCTTCACGTCGTTTGGGTAATTACTGATGATCTTGATTGGGCTGTACACCCAAGAAGATGGAAACAGTTAGTGATCGTCCAGACGTACTTGGAGATCGATGGATATGCGGGGTACTAGGTGCCTCCGGTTTCGTTCAGACCCAGAACGGACTTGTAAATGGACTGTGTGTCTGACATTGGATTTTAGTCCGTGTGATTGATCTCTATTAAATATATATCTGTTTGGCGGCGGAGAATTTATTCACTTGCTTAACGCCCTTCTCTGAGACATACGAGCTCAGGGGTTATATATTGATGGATATCAAACGCATGGAGTGAATTGCCTGTGTGGCATGCCTAAGTGGCAATTGATCGAGGCTTCTGTTGAAAAGCAAAGTCTTGTGGTGATGATCAAAGCACGGCCTTTGTGGCGTAGCTTTGTGTAACGTTTGCTTTGCGTGTTTCACACCTGGTATGAACCAAAAACGGGAGACGGACCTCAGGGAGGGCATGCGTTTCTTTCTAGCTAGAAGTGGCGTCAGTGGTTTTACACGCCCTGACGAGTTTGACTTATGTGGTTGTTGCTGTTGCGAGGCGCCTCGGTTATATCGGTTTCGGCCGATGCATTCTGGTCGGTAGACGGACCAGACTTACACCCCATAGGGTGGGGAAACGTAGTGTTCAGGGTTTAAGTTTAATCCACATCGGTGGACCGGCCCTGTCGCTCCAAGGCTTGACTGAGTACTTGCCTGAGACATGGGCTAGATTGTCTCGAAGTCGGTGAGGACTATCTTTTGCCTCGGTTCATAGACGGAAATCCAATTTCCAAATACGTGACATTTGCGGTTTTAAATTGTAAAACTAGTATGGCGACATGATATATGGTACTCATGCCGCCTATGATTGATGCTTATGATTTGAAGTTGTTTTATACACTATGCACTTATAATAGTATCAAATGATTTGTTTTAAACGTATCAAGCATTCTTTGGCTGTTATAAGGGAAAACCCTATCCTCGGCTGCGTTGCATTGTGTGATGGGACCTGGGTCTTATAACAGCTTCATTTTTCTTTATTTAGCATTGCGCTGTTTGTTTTATGCACTGGTATTCTTGGGAGGAAACCCGTTCCGTGTTATACGGCATGGTCCCTTGATTTACCTAGCTTTAAAAATAAAGATTAACTGTTTTAGTTCTCACACCAGTCACATGACTGACCTGGAGTTTATTGTTTTAACCTAAACTCTGGGTGCCCCTATTTTGACACGGGCAGCTAGTAGTTTTGGTTTTGCAGATTTATATTCACAGGATCCTGGTTTACAGCTGGAACGATATCCGGAAAGCTTTGTATCCGTATATCTCTTCTAGTTGTGCATTTTATTATTTTCCGCTGCTATGTATTTAAAGGTAATTTGAATCTCTGATATTTCTGTGTAATATTCATTTATACTCTGTATATTCTTGTAATCTGATGCATTGTTGTAATATACAATGAAATGTTCTTCTGTATGCGTTCTGTTGTGGTTTGTTCTCGAACTATCCGACGCTTTCCTTTACGGGGAAGTTACGGGCTGTTTCATTTGGTATCAGAGCTTTGGTTTACAAAGCTAGAGAACAAGGCACATTAGAACCATACGAAAGAATTCATCAGATATTGGATTAGTAAAATCCAATGGGAATGACTCGTTAGAGATAGGATCAGTAGTATCCTAGAACGAGTGTGAAGAGTATATTTTTGAAAATGAAAACATTTTTGTTTTGAAAATTTAAAATTCAATTATTCGTATTTGATTATTTATTTTATATTGATTTGGACAGTCCAGTATATAAAGATTTTGCATATGCGCCTTGCAAACGTATATTTGAAATTTTAATATACTGGATAGATATAGAAGCACACTCTGGTCGCACGGACCTGATTCTGATGATTGACGCGTCATCATTAGTAATTATTTTCGTGTTTCGAAGGTGTGATATCTATATATTTCCATTAGACTGGTGTGAGAACCAAAACTTATATAGTTAGAACACATTGTTGTGATTTGGCATCAAAACATGATTTTCTTTATATATATCAAAATCTGATTTTTTGACTATATATCAAATTATGAATTTGAAACTCTAATCCACTAATTGATGATGGTTGTGTTGTTTGTTTATTTGTTTGACAATTTTGAACCATTAGCCTAATTGAATTATATATGGAACTGTATTGAAAATTGGTCGCATCTGCTTGCATATACTTACATTGAACAGGTCATAGCAAGGAGGCTAGAGCAGAGAATAAAATTTGTTTGCCCGACAAATAGGTACATGTTTACTACCTAATTTACTGTTTTGTTTGGGTGATGATGATTTTGTGAGCCTATTGGCTAGCCGCTTGGCTTTTTCTTTTTCTTTTTGAGATCTGAAGGACCGGGGAAGCTATTTAAAATTCCCCGATGCTCCCGGTGCAGGGGAGGTTATGGCGAAATTTTTCAAAAATTTAGGGTGTTAGCCAAATTTTTGAAGAATTTGAAAATTCTCAGAAACTGAAAAGTTGGAGAATGCAAGCCAGATCGAGCGTAGAGTTGATTAATCAAACCACTTTCGACTTTGTTCCTTTTCGGGGACGAAAAGTTTTAAGTGGGGGAGATTGTAACAACCCGTAAAATGCGAGCCAGTTTGAAATTTTTTATTTTGACAATTTTGGCGAATTTTGAATATTTAAAATGAATTATTTTAAATAATATCGACGAGAAATTTATTTTGAATATAATTCGACGTATATATTATATACGTCGTCGTTAGAATATAAATATTTATATATAATTATAAATAGAATGGAAAATGGCGCGGTAGTTCGATAATTCGATTTCAAACTTCAATTGAATGTACCGGGTGCAAAACAATCCGGATTTTAGTGAAACCAAAAATAATGGAATCTAATAGTGAATATCTTTCCAACGAATCCGAAAAATCCAAAGTTCGTAGCGGGAATCAAAAGATATGTCCAGTCGAAAATTCTGAATAGTCGCTATGGAATTCAGGCCCTTAAAAATGAACATTTTGCAAATGACCTCGGATTTCGGCGAAACCAGTTTTGTTAGGTCCGTGATGTCGAATTATTGCTAGATTCCAAATTTCATAATTTTTCGAATCAATATGTGAGCGTGGCAAAGGAAAACGTGTTTTGACCATTTCAGTTGATTTTAATCGACTGGAAATTGGCCATTTTTCTAACGGTCTCAGAATTCGACGAAACTAGTTTTGTTAGGACCGTATCGTCAATACGAAGCTAGAAAATATTTTTCGGGAATTTTTAGAGTTAGTATGTGACCTCGGTAATTTGAAAAGTACGTTTAAAATTCAATATAGTGATTTAAATGTAAATTTAACGAAAACTGATTGTAACAATCGAATCAGCTTGCGATACATATCCCATTGTGTTCGGAATGGGGGTTAAACGCTATGGACGACAGGCGGTGGGCCTCGTTTCGAGGTCGTATGTAAAAGTCAACTTTTTTTGAATAAAATAATTAATTAAAAATAAAAGAAAAATATAATCCTTCTCTCCCCTCTATAACTCATCTGGCCCCCCCGTTGAAATTTCATTTCAGACAGAAAAAAAAAAAAAGAGAAAACCTAAATTAGATCGCGCCTCTCGTTCGAAGCACCCACCGCCCTCATCGCCACCACCACCTCCCTACGGCGCCGACCTCGCGACGTTCCCTCCTCCACCTGCGGTAGCTGCGACCCCCCCCCCCCCTCTCTCCTCAAGCGATCGACAGAGAAACCCCCCCCTAAGCCTACCGCCGATCGATGAGAACCCCCCCCCCTAATCCTGCTGCCGACAGAGAAAACCCCCCGTAAGTTTTTTTAGCTTATTTATTTTATTTGATTTTTATATTAAAAAGAAAACAGATTTTTTAAATAAAGGTTTTGAAAACTGAAAATTATATAAAGTTAAAACTGTTTTTTTTATAGGTTGAAAATTGAAAATTATATAAAGTTAAAACTGTTTTTTTATAGGTTGAAAACTGAAAATTATATAAAGTTAAAACTGTTTTTTTATAGGTTGAAAACTGAAAATTATATAAAGTTAAAACTGTTTTTTTATAGGTTGAAAACTGAAAATTATATAAAGTTAAAACTGTTTTTTTTTATAGGTTGAAAACTGAAAATTATATAAAGTTAAAACTGTTTTTTTTATAGGTTGAAAACTGAAAATTTTATAAAGTTAAAACTGTTTTTTTTATAGGTTGAAAACTGAAAATTATATAAAGTTAAAACTGTTTTTTTTATAGGTTGAAAACTGAAAATTTTATAAAGTTAAAACTGTCTTTTTATAGGTTTTAAAAACTGATTTTTATTTTAAGAAAAAAAAAGTGAAAAGATTTAAACTTTAAAAAGGAAAGGATTTGAACTTTAAGAAGTAAAAATCATATTTTTATATATTGAATAGCGTGGAAAAAATCATATTTTTATATATTGAATAGCGTGGAAAAAAATCATATTTTTATATATTGAATAGCATCGTAAAAATTCGATTTTTACATATGTAGAGGATACGGGCGAAAGCGACAGAAAGGCGAGGATTTCTCTAAGTGAAGTTGGATAGCTATTGGTGAGAATTTCTCACCTTTCTATTTCTTTTCTAGTTATATATATATACTAGGATGCAGACGGTGCTTAGTAGCACCCGACACAATCGTCCACAGACCATGGACTTGTTTGTTTGGCTGTGTTGTTAGTTAGATTGTTTGGGTTGATTTGAATAGTTTGGTGAAATGAAATTGATATGATTGATGTGTGAATGGCGTGGGCCTTCACTAGACCGGGGATAAGGCTAGGCCTTGTCCCGTTTCTAGTATCGTGCCGTTATGCCGCCGAAATTTTCTAAAATATGTTAGAAAATAAAAAAAAAATCATTTTATTGTGTAAATGAATTGAATAGAAATTCATAGGTTGAAATAAAATGTTTTATCGTTAAAAATATAATTTTTAACGTGAATGTGAATAAATGAATAGTTATAAACAAATCGGCCGATTTGTTTGTATATACACTGATTTGACTGATATTGATTGGGTCGATAAATTTCACACATCGCCCAACTGCACAAATAAAATTTGTGTTTGATTGTTTGAAACCCCACACGGGTGTTGGGATGAAATTTGAAGTTCACTCATCCTGATTGATTAAATATGTCGATCGATTGATTGACAGGCTGTTATAAGCGTTAGATATCTATATTTGATGCTTATACAGTGTAGTGCACTTTGGTTGATGGTTGATTATTTTTCAATGTTATTATACATGTGTTGTATGAAAATCCATATAATAACTTTATATGATAACTGATTGGGCCTCATTCCAGTTTTAAATTAGAAATATTTGAAATAGAAATATTCGAAATGGAATATTTGAAAATATCAATATATGAAGCCGTGTTGATTAGATTGACGCCATTTTGACGTGAACGATATTTATATCGATTTTATTCATTTTAAAATGAATATTGAAAGTGATTTCGAAATGAATTGAATTGAAAACGATTTCGAAATGAATTGAATTGAAAACGATTTCGAAATGAATTGAATTGAAAACGATTTCGAAATGAATTGAATTGAAAACGATTTCGAAATGAATTGAATTGAAAACGATTTCGAAATGAAATGAATTGAAAACGATTTCGAAATGAATTGAATTGAAAACGATTTCGAAATGAAATGAATTGAAAACGATTTCGAAATGAATTGAATTGAAAACGATTTCGAAATGAATTGAATTGAAAACGATTTCGAAATGAATTGAATTGAAAACGATTTCGAAATGAATTGAATTGAAAACGATTTCGAAATGAATTGAATTGAAAATGATTTCGAAATGAAATGAATTGAAAACGATTTCGAAATGAATTGAATTGAAAACGATTTCGAAATGAATTGAATTGAAAACGATTTCGAAATGAATTGAATTGAAAACGATTTCGAAATGAATTGAATTGAAAACGATTTCGAAATGAAATGAATTGAAAACGATTTCGAAATGAATTGAATTGAAAACGATTTCGAAATGAAATGAATTGAAAACGATTTCGAAATGAATTGAATTGAAAACGATTTCGAAATGAATTGAATTGAAAACGATTTCGAAATGAATTGAATTGAAAACGATTTTGAAATGAATTGAAAACGAATTCAAATTGAATTGAAAGCAAATTGAAATGAATTCAAATTGAATTGAAATTTGAATTGAATAGAAACGAATTTATAGAGAAGAATTCAATTTTGATTTGAATTGAAAAGGAAGTTGAAATTGCTTTTGAAACGAATTTTAAAACTATTTATATAATTCGTTTTAAATAGAAATCGACGAAGTATATATTATATATATTATATATATTATATATATAATATAATGGCCTGAATAGAACGCGCCGCGGCAGTTCGTGAATTTCGACCATTTATTTCAAACGGACATTACGGGAGATCCGACCGTCGGATTCTCCTAAAACCGGAACCATTGGGTTCGTATCGAAAAGAGCTTTCTAACGAATATTAAAAATTAGAAATCTAACGGTTGGATTTGGAATTATGTCCAAATCAAATTTGAAAAAGGTCGCTATAAGTGCAGTTCGATGGCCATTGATGGAAATCGACTGTACGGGCCTTGATAAAATTATTAAAAATAGTAATAATTTGTGTAAAATCATAAGAAATGATTTGTGAAGATTTGGGATGAAAAACTCCATATTTGAAAAGATAAAAATAGATTTTTATCGAAATGAACTAGTTTTGAACTAGAATTATAATTCTATTTATTTTTAAATAAATAAATTGAATTTGAAAAGGGTTTTGAAAATAACCAAAATTTCCAATGATTGCATTGGAGTGGATTTGAATCGAAATTGTCTTCGGAATATTTCGATGTTGGAATTCGTGATTATACAGATGTTGTTATGGAAATTTGAAAGATATATATTTATATCGTTATTTCCAATACGACATTTGTTAGTCGTAGAATTTGATATTGAATATAAGCCGATATATTTTCTATTCAGAGCCTTGTATTGAATATCAAATGTGATTTGGGTTTGTCGCGAATGGTGTCTTCACTAACACTGTTCTTGAACCTAGTTGTGAAAAGATTAAATCTTTTTATTTAGATTTAATGAAGTGTACCAATTAAACGATATTTAATTGGAATTGAATTGGTATTGATTTTTGGGTTTATCGTGAACAGTGTTTTAAATAACACTTGTTCTTTAACCCGATAATTAATGGAATGTGATTTTGGGTTTATCGTGAACCGTGTTTTAAATGACACTGATTCTTTAACCCAGTTAAAGATTAAAACTAAGTGGAGTTTTAATGAATCTTTAATTAGATTGAGATGATCGAAAATGGGGTATCACCAGTTTTGCTCCAGGCGATGGTTAAATCTTTAATTAGATTTGAACGTGAAATGGTAATTGAATTTACCGATAACACTGTGGTGTTAGATATGAAGTATTACCAGTTTTACTTCATGGGATGAATAGGTTGGGATTGGGAAATAAAATAAATGATTACTTCGGTGTGGTTCGCTAATCCCGACTAGTTTGAATTGATATTCAAAGGAGATTAAAGAATAAATTTAAAGAATTTATCTTGGATAAAATTAATGGGAACTTTTCCCAAAGTATAGGAATATTTGAATAAAAGAATATTCTGAATTGGAATGAGGCGTATGTTGTGTTTGTGTAACACTTTTATAATATATACGCGAGTTATTCAGAAAGACCGGGTTTATCCCATTCTGAATAACTGATTCGACGTGGTGTCGAAGATGAAGACGGTAGTCGAAGACCGGAAGTCTTCACGTCGTTTGGGTAATTACTGATGATCTTGATTGGGCTGTACACCCAAGAAGATGGAAACAGTTAGTGATCGTCCAGACGTACATGGAGATCGATGGATATGCGGGGTACTAGGTGCCTCCGGTTTCGTTCAGACCCAGAACGGACTTGTAAATGGACTGTGTGTCTGACATTGGATTTTAGTCCGTGTGATTGATCTCTATTAAATATATATCTGTTTGGCGGCGGAGAATTTATTCTCTTGCTTAACGCCCTTCTTTGAGACATACGAGCTCAGGGGTTATATATTGATGGATATCAAACGCATGGAGTGAATTGCCTGTGTGGCATGCCTAAGTGGCAATTGATCGAGGCTTCTGTTGAAAAGCAAAGTCTTGTGGTGATGATCAAAGCACGGCCTTTGTGGCGTAGCTTTGTGTAACGTTTGCTTCGCGTGTTTCACACCCGGTATGAACCAAAAACGGCAGACGGACCTCAGGGAGGGCATGCGTTTCTTTCTAGCTAGAAGTGGCGTCAGTGGTTTTACACGCCCTGACGAGTTTGACTTATGTGGTTGTTGCTGTTGCGAGGCACCTCGGTTATATCGGTTTCGGCCGATGCATTCTGGTCGGCAGACGGACCAGACTTACACCCCATAGGGTGGGGAAACGTAGTGTTCAGGGTTTAAGTTTAATCCACATCGGTGGACCAGCTCTGTCGCTCCAAGGCTTGACTGAGTACTTGCCTGAGACATGGGCTAGATTGTCTCGAAGTCGGTGAGGACTATCTTTTGCCTCGGTTCATAGACGGAAATCCAATTTCCAAATACGTGACATTTGCGGTTTTAAATTGTAAAACTAGTATGGCGACATGATATATGGTACCCATGCCACCTATGATTGATACTTATGATTTGAAGTTGTTTTATACACTATGCACTTATAATAGTATCAAATGATTTGTTTTAAACGTATCAAGCATTCTTTGGCTGTTATAAGGGAAAACCCTATCCTCGGCTGCGTTGCATTGTGTGATGGGACCTGGGTCTTATAACAGCTTCATTTTTCTTTATTTAGCATTGCGCTGTTTGTTTTATGCACTGGTATTCTTGGGAGGAAACCCGTTCCGTGTTATACGGCATGGTCCCTTGATTTACCTAGCTTTAAAAATAAAGATTAACTGTTTTAGTTCTCACACCAGTCACATGACTGACCTGGAGTTTATTGTTTTAACGTAAACTCTGGGTGCCCCTATTTTGACACGGGCAGCTAGTAGTTTTGGTTTTGCAGATTTATATTCACAGGATCCTGGTTTACAGCTGGAACGATATACGGAAAGCTTTGTATCCGTATATCTCTTCTAGTTGTGCATTGTATTATTTTCCGCTGCTATGTATTTAAATGTAATTTGAATCTCTGATATTTCTGTGTAATATTCATTTATACTCTGTATATTCTTGTAATCTGATGCATTGTTGTAATATACAATGAAATGTTCTTCTGTATGCGTTCTGTTGTGGTTTGTTCTCGAACTATCCGACGCTTTCCTTTACGGGGAAGTTACGGGCTGTTTCACTTTGCTTTTCAACAGAAGCCCTAATCACTGCATCTTAGCATGCCACACATGCAATTCACACCATGCAACTGATGGCTATCAATTACACAGAATGAGTTCCAATGTCAGACACACAGTCCATTTACAAGTCCGTTCTGGGTTTGAACGAAACCGGAGGCACTATATACCTCGCATACCCATCGATCTTCATGTACATCTGGACGATCACCACTCATTATCCATATTTCGGGATGCCTCCCAATCAGGACATCGGTTACCATCCAAATGAGGTGAAGATCTCCGGTCTTCGACCACCGTCTTCACCTTCGATTTCTTATCGTCGATTTAGTTATTCATAATGGGATAAACCCAGTTTTTCTGAGCAACTCGCGTATATAATTAACAAGTGCTACACAAACACAACATAACCCTCATTCCAATTCATTATTCACAAACCATAAATATGTAAGAGAACGAGTTCCCAGATATTAACCCCGAAGGCCGAAACCAATATCAGATCAAAACCAAGGAAACCATTCGACTTAGTTGACCTTCAGTCAGTTTCTAAATTTCACATTCCATATCGTTTATAATATTTTATAATGATTTATCTCTATTTTTATTTATTTAAAAATAGCCAATTCATTCGAACGACGCTTCGGGCCATAACGCGGCCGTGGCGTTGTTTTTCTTAAGATTTGATTTACACATATATGAAAATCTATCCATTGGATCTTCACAAATTTTATATTATTAGAAAGATCTTTTCAAAACGAATCCAACGGTTCTAGTTTTGGGAAAATCCGACGGTCAGATCTCCCGGTACACTCGTTTGAAGTTTCGATTTCAAAATACGAACTGCAGCGTCGTTATTCGATTTAATTTAATTATATTTATATATATATAATCGATCCTGGCGCTGTTTTTCTTCAGATTTGAATTAAACATTCCAGACAATCCAACCGTTGGATCTTTACAAAGTTGGTGTTGTTGGAAAGATATTTCCAAAGCGAACCCAACGGTTTCGGTTTCGGGAAAATCCGATGGTCGGATCTCCCGCACTAATCGTTTGAAATCACGGTTTCAAAACACGAACTGCAGCTTTGTTTTTCGATATATTTTAATTATATTTATGTATATATATAAATATAATCGATTCTTCGATTTCAAAACCATATTCTTTTCATACATTTGATAAAAAAGATATTTTATCCAACAGACATTTATTTCGACACTTCACTATTTTTAACGATTCGTGTATATAGTAAAAATGTGATTTTTTATTGCAAAACAATTTCTTTCAAAACACGACTATTTTATATATTTCATGTAGGTGATAAAAGTAGGATTTTTATTATAAAACAATTTCTTTCAAAACACGACTATTTTATATAGTTCATATAGATGATACAAACAGGATTTTTATTATAAAACAATTTATTTAAAACACGAATACCATTCAACACATGAACTTCTATTCAACGAATGAATTTCTATTCAACACATGAATGTTTTCTATTCAACACACAAATATAGTTTCTGTTGTGTATAACGGTGTTGTATACACAATTATATGATTTTTGTTTGATGATAACAACCAAATATATTTTTATTATAAATGTGTTTGTTGCTGTACTGTTTCATATATTTATCACAGACTGGAATATAATATTTATATTCAAATAAAAATACAACTGTACAGAAATTTAAATATTCACAGTATTTTATTTGAATGGAATATTTTATTTAAATATCAAATAGTACAAATTTTATACTCTACTATTTGTACATCTCTATATTACATTTCATGTCATATCAGACTTCATACAGAATCACTCTGTCACTCATTTCATATATACTTTCTTTCACTGTTTCATACATTCTGTTATACAAACACATTGACACTTTTACATTTCACTGACACACACTCATTTACTGATATTTTCTAGTCTTCTGTATTCAGTCTTCTGTCTTTATAGCATCCTCACAGTCAGTCCAGTCTTCATACCTGTCACATGAAAATAGAAACACACAGTACACTGTAACAGTAATTTAAATTGAATACTTGCAAATATAAATTTTATTTTTTTTAAAAAAAAAATTATTTGCCTCAGATTTCTGGTGTGTTTCTCATCGTTTTTCATGACTTGACCTGATTCATCTGTGTCTAGCCAGTTTGTATATAGTATAGGGACATGAAATCTTGTCTGTTGGCTGCATATACACACGTGTATAAATATACACGCATGCACTACCACACCAATCAGAGTGCAACTGAGGAGTAGCAACGATGGACCATCTCGACTCAGTGCACAGTACAAAGTGAAAAACAGCTCAAACATATCAATCAACACAGGCACAAAGTGGTCGAGGCAAGCAAGTATCAATGCAACAAACAAATATAACAATGCAAGTCAAAATGCTCGAGCACAAGGAAATATAAGTACACAAGTCAAAACAGCAAATGCATGGTCTTCAAATACAAGTGCAACAATGGTGTGAACATACTCAAATATGAAGTGCAGCATGTAAACATGATGCAACAACAAGGTGCAAGTGTGTACAAGCTAGTGACATAGCAGCATGGTGAAGCATGTATCAAGCTCATGGTGCAACTGGAAGAATGGTCAAGTCAGGCACTTAGTGCAATATGTATATTTCAAAATGATCAAGCATGGATGGTGTTGTCCATGTGTGCATGTACAATTTCTGTGTCACACAACAAATATAAGTGGAGCAGTTTTCATCAAGGTAAGGCAGTGAACAGATGACTCAAACAGTTCAAGACATGGGAGATTAAAAGTTGGCAAAATAGATTGAACAGCAAAATCAATGGTACATCAATACAATAAATAATACAAGTTTAACATGCATGTCATGTTTTCGAAGCTCAACATAGTTCAGTAATGGACGCAACATACAAATCAGTTCAGTACACATGTTTTTTTAACCCAGAGCATGGATAAAGGAGAAACAGTTTAATGGAAGTGAGACAACTTATATGGATGGCATGTACACAGCTTTTACAAATGTCTAGTGGGGCATATTCAATGTGCAGCATATACGAAGTCTTTCATGACAGCATGTAAAATGTTTTGAGAAGCACAACAACACAAAATAAGAGACATTCAGCATGAAAAAGGGTGCACAAGCTCGAGTATGGTGATGCATTTCAGGTACAAGAATGTACACAAATGGATTGGCATGAAAATGATGGATTCAGATGAGAACAACTATTTGTTCAAAGCCATATATGGATGTGTGTATAATAGAAAAATGAAGACAACCAAGTTTCAAATGCACAAAATCAATTGATTAATGATTTCCAATTTTAGATTATATTTTTATGGCAAGTGATTTTCCATAAAACACTGAAAATCTGATGCATGTGTTAAAGGATTAGCAAATGGGACTAATTCAATTGTATTTCCTGAAATCATGCATGATCAAACTGATTGAATTCAAAAAAAGAAACAAGTTTTTTTTTAAATTGACCAGGTTCATAAGAAAGATTTTTTTTATCACGCTGAATTCAATCAAGGCAAGAAATTAATCATACAATCCGAAATATAATGCAAGAGAGCCACAAACAGCCTTCCAGAATATCTCTCATGAATATCACGCAAGGGTCTAAAAGGTGTAATTCACTTTCAGGAAATAATTCAATCACACGGCAATACAATCAATGCAGAGAAATCAAAAGAGGAAATCACACCTCTTTGCAAAAGAGGAAACCGCAAATCAGCTAAGTCAATATTAGCGAAATCAGAGTGTTAAGGGATTTATTTTTACCCTATAAATCACACCTCTTACATCACAGGCAATTATCGAAAATCAACCCAAAAATTAAGAGCAAAAATCAAATCAAATTCAGAGAACTTACAAAAGATTTTTGATCGCAACTCAAGACAGTCATTCGATCGAGAGCACCATCAACGTCTTCAAGATTAAGAGATCAATCTCCAGAATAACATCAACAATCGATCGATTTGGACGAAGCAAGAGAAACCCTAGGAAGCCGCCTTTCTTTTCTCCAGATATAAGAGGGAGAGCAAAGTGAACGGGTGCAACAAATTGAAATGGACCGGCCATGTTTTTTTATGTGAAAAGGGGATGACCCTTTTTATTTAACTCCAAGGGCTTTTCTATTTTAAATTTCTCTTGTTTATTTTATTGTATTTGTTTTAAAAATTGTCGAACAGTTCTAGAGTCTATAAAATTCTAGGAGAATCAGTCAGGGTGTTGACTGACAGTTTTCTAGATTCTGTAAAAACTAGGTTGCGTGTTATGGGTTTGTAATACGGGAAAATCTGGTCGAAGGGATATCGGCCAGTCTAGGGTTTTGAGCGTTGGGTTAGGACAGGAGTAGGCGCTGCGAGTGAACATGGTCTTGTATGCGGGATCTGTTTATAACACCTAGTAGAAACCTTAGGAATGCAGCAGTAGACAGAATTTTGCCGAAGCTGGGTATCTCTGTGTGTTATTTCTTTTCTGCTTTTTATTTCTACTGCAGCGTGTGATCTGTTTATTATTATATATCTCATTAGATTTTTAATTCAGTAAAAAACTGGGATAAACCCTATTCACCCCCCCCTCTAGGGTTAATCTAGATCCAACAAGTGGTACCAGAGCTGGTATAAGGTTACAACATGATAGGGAGTTCTCGCTCTATGATCTAGGGGTGAAGTAGTGACTCTTATCCCAACATGTCCATGGGTGGTTGTCCATGTCGAGAGGCAGGACGTGAAATCAGTCTCTGAGGTTGTTGGCAAGCTTTTTGACCAAGCCACCCATGTTCATTCACAAGAAGAAAGTATGAAATTACATTCCTTAAGTACATGAAGGAACGGATCGCACCATCGACTCGCCCCTTATCGGATCGCACCTCATCGGATCGCACCTCAACGGATCGCCCTCATTTCATCACCGAAACGACACCTCTATGTGATTCGATCCGTACATACATTACTGCCCAGTATAGACCGATCCGATCCCCTGATGCATGGCGAAGCCTCTGACCCGTTCAAGCATGAGCTAGTCTTCAGCGATCCGAGATGCATGGATCCAGCGACACGTGGCCCCAACCGTCATTTTGACTGATTCTCCCCCTTTGCTCGATCCGATTTTCGAGGGGATCGCGACACCTGTCCACAACGGCTAATTTGACTATTTCTTCATCAGCTACGATCCGATCCGATGTTCTCGGAATTCATGCCACATGTTACCGCGATCCGCCTAACAAAATTAGCTATAAATAGCCCAGAGCTTGGCATTTTTTGGGAGCTTTTTGGCAATATTGAGGACCGATTCCGCCATTATTGTCATACTACCATTTCTTATCAGTTTTATTACTAGATTACCGAGAGAAATCATAATTGTAAAAGTGAGCTAGTGAGAAATCATTGATTGTACCAGCATTCAAAGTATAATCAATAACATATAAAGTGGACGTAGGCTCGTTAAGGCCGAACCACTATTAATTCTGTGTGTTATTTTCTTTTTCTCCATTCTTCAGTTAAAACTCTATAAGATTCAGAACAATTTGGGTGTTAGGTCCAAATTTTGATCTAACATTTTGGTGCTTTCACTGAGAACACAGTTCTAAAGCTTCACCATTCAGTTCTTTGAAGATTCCAGTGACTCGGATATCATGGCTGGAAAGAGATCTAAGGAAGTACGAGCTTCACGAACCAATGAAACCACGAATGAAGCAGTCGAAGAAAGTGTGCACGAGCTAGGCAATGAGGAAACTTTGGATCACGGAGCGCAGGGGGCGAACCGATCTGATGAAGACGCCACGCTCCGAATCGACGAAAACTAGGCGATCCGGACTGCTGAAGGGGTTGTTACTCGATCCCGAGATAACGCCTCGAATCCTCCACGTACCGTGGCCACGAACCGATCCCAGGGGGGCACTGCGAGCCACCATCCTCGATCCACAGCGATCCGAATTGATGATCGGACTACAACTCGACCTGGAAAGGAGCCTATGGCTCGCTCCTGCCATCCTGGCCCCTCCGCTCGACCTGGCTCAAGCTCTTTGCGCATAAGAGAAAGTGATGATGACCAATATGACCCTGCTGCTCCCGTTATTGAGGGGGATCTCTCTCGCTTTTCTGAAATGTGGGAGAGACTGTTTGATGAATTGGCTGCCCAAAGGCAGGAAAGCTCCGTTCTGTGACAAAATTTGACCGCTATGGATAGAAGGCTTAATGATCTTGTAAGGCAAAGGACGCCGCCAGCTCGTCCGCTCACTCCAGGATATTCTTCTTCGTCGGAGGAATCGCCGAGACCTCCACGGCGACCATATGAGAGACCCGAAAACATAGAGCAGCTTCAGTTCGGGACCCTTCCGTCACGAGAAGAAGAGGCACTAGGGGCAGGGCCCTCAAACCATAATGTGTACGATCACACCGCGACTCCCAGAGCTCGAGCTGCGGATAGTCCTGTACAGAACAGACTACCTCAGCCCCGTCGCCGCGCAAATGCTCATGGTAACAGGGGTAAACGAAGCCCAATCCAAGCCGCTGATTTTGTGACTGCGCCCGGAAGAGAGATTAGAGAACCCCGCCGAGCAAGAAGCACTGACCCTGAACCTCCGCTGACCAGTGCAAATGTTGCGGCCATGATCCATTAAATTTTGGCGGATAGCCATGGACAACGGAATGAAGATTGGGGAATTGACCACAGTCACACCCCTTTCACTGACGATATTTTGGATGCGACTTTCCCGAGTCGTTTCAACATGCCACAGATGAACCGATACGTGGGTAGGTCTGATCCCGTCCGCATCTGATGAGGTATTCTTGGTCAATGACCGCTGCCGCAGCTTCTGACGTTGTCAAGTGCAAAGCATTTCCCATATTCTTGGAGGATGTAGCATTGTTGTGGTTTACTCGCTTACCAGCAAGATCGATTTCTGGCTTCAGGGAGTTGAGTGAAAAGTTCGTAGAACAATTCCGCATCTATGCACAAAAGACAAAGAGTGTGATTGATTTGTTCCTTGTCAAGCAGCGACCAGGCGAGAGTTTGAGGGTGTAACTAGACCGTTTCAATTTGGCCACTACTGAAGTTAAAGATCCCCATGAGCCAACCGTTGTCGCAGCTCTGATTGATGGAGTAGATAAAGACACTAAATTTGGGAGATACCTGGCAGGCAAGCCACCCCATACTAGAGAATTATTCTACGAAAAAGCTAACGTACACTTACGCCAGGAAGAAGTATATGCTAACCGAAAGGCAAAAACGGCCGATAAGGAGGAAATCCAGAGCAATGTCGCCATTAAGCAGACAGGAGACAGCTCGGGAAAGGTCGAAGTTAATGTTGGAAATCGGAATCAGGGTGGTCGTCAGTCAGGGAACAATGATAATAATAGTAATGGCAACAACTGGAAGAGGAACCGAGGGAATGACTCCCAGAGAAGGACTCGTCCCAGGGCCTTTGAGAGTTATACGCCAATAAATGATACTCTGGAAAATATCTTCATGGATTCATACAACGTCCTCCAGAATAAGAGGCCACCTCCCAGAGAGTCGACAGAGAAAGAACGTGAAACGGGGAAGTTTTGTCTCTTTCATCAGATTCATGGCCATTCGACAAATGAATGTCGTCACTTAAGAGATGTAGTCGAGAGGCTTCTTCGAGAAGGAAAATTAGATAAATACAGAGTAACGCCCAGAGATAATGGGCAAGCCGTACAGGCCCCAAATCAGAACCAGAATCAACTTGCTGCCAGGCCAACTGCCCAGCAAAAGGGAAAGGACATCGTTGTCTATACCATAATCGGAGGGCTTTATCTCGCCGGACACAGTTCCAAGGAATTGGATCAATATGTCAATGCAGCCAAGCAACACCTCGAGGTAGGGGAGTGTAGTAACCCCGAGGACAATATCCCGGTAAAGCAACAAAAGATGATGTCCGACGATGTCGTTTTCCGTGAACGAGAAAGCATTGGAGTCCATGCTCCGACTGAAGATCCATTTGTAATCACAGTACCTATTGGACCAGCCATTGTTCATAAGGTTTTAGTGGACAACGGGAGTTCCATCAACATTCTTTTCAAAAGGACATTCGACCAGATGAACCTCGAAATAAAAGACTTGAAGCCCTGTCAGGGATGGATCCGTGGATTTAACGGAGCATCCACCGCTCCAATGGGTTATGTAGAGTTACCAGTTACGCTTGGGGAAGGAGAACGCCAGAGAGTGAGAATTCTTCCCTTCGTGGTTTTGGATGTTGAATCACCCTACAATGCCTTCTTGGGCCGACCGGCCCTCGCAAAGTTTAGAGCCTGTATAGCCCCCTGGTGCTTATTATTGAAATTCCCCACAGAAGCTGGCGTTGGTATTGTCAGAGGAGATCAGGTTGCTGCACGAGCATGTTATGTTTCCGAGCTAAAGTTACTTCGCAATGGAGGGGACATAGAAACCAAAGGCGCTTCTCCCCCTACAAGGGCGGAGACCTTATAGCAACTAAAGAGGATAACCGTTGGAGAGTCCCCCAGAGAGTTGCCCGAGGATATAGATCCCAGAGAGGATCAAGAACCTGGGGGCAGAATGGCGACTCCCAACGAGACAACTATGGATGTACCGATCGATGATAGTGACCCGGAGAAGGTCCTTAAGATTGGATCCCAGTTAAATCCGAATCTTGCTAAAGAACTGACGGATTTCTTAAAAAATAACTTGGATGTATTTGCTTGGACCCACGCAGACATGTGCGGGATATCCCCATCAATCATGAGCCATTCATTAAGCATTAACCCTGAACATCCTCCGGTAAAACAAAAAAGGCGAATGCTGGGCCTAGAGAGGTCCGCTGCCTTGAAAGAAGAGGTTGGAAAGCTAAAGAGTAATGGATTTATCAGAGACTCGATCTACCAAGACTGGATTTCAAATCCAGTCTTGGTAAAGAATGCCAACGGGAAGTGGCGAACGTGTATCGAATTCTCGAATTTGAACAAAGCCTGCCCAAAAGATAGTTTTCCGTTACCCCGGATCGACCAGTTGGTGGACTCGACGGCGGGTCATGAACTTCTCTCATTTATGGATGCTTACTCAGGATATAATCAGATTCCGATGCATGTTCCAGATCAAGAACACACTAGTTTTATCATGGATCTGGGATTATATTGCTATGTAGTGATGCCCTTTGGCTTGAAAAACGCAGGCGCTACATATCAACATTTAGTCAACAGAATGTTCTATAACCAGATCGGGAAGACAATGGAAGTATACATCGACGACATGTTGGTTAAGTCCAAGCAATCCTCCCATCACACTACGGACTTGGCAGAGATGTTCGGCATTCTTCGAAAGTATGGAATGAAACTCAACCCAACAAAATGTTCATTCGGTGTTGCCTCCGGGAAATTCTTGGGGTTCATCGTCAGTTCCCATGGGATTGAGATTAATCCAGACCAGATCGCGGCAATCAGAGACATTCAGGAACCTAGGCAAATTAAGGATGTGCAAAGCCTTGCAGGAAAAGTAGCCGCACTGAGCAGATTTATCTCCAGGGCTACGGACAAATGCATCCCATTCTTCGAACTCATAAAGCGGGGAAAGCGCAACTTCAAATGGACGCTTGACTGTGTAGAAGCATTTCAGAACTTACTAAGGCACCTGGAGAAACCTCCGATATTATCTAAGCCGATGGATCACGAGGACTTATTCGTATACTTGGCAGTCTCATCCCACGCGATCAGCTCAGCGCTGGTAAGAGAAGAAGATAAGGTCCAAAGACCTATGTATTACGTGAGCAAAAAATTGACGGCAGCAGAGCGTAATTATCCAAGGATAGAAAAGTTGGCGTATAGTTTACTGATCGCCTCTAGGAAGCTTCGACATTATTTTCAGGCGCATCCCATTACCGTATACACCGATCATCCACTCAAGCAAGTCCTACAGAGACCAGAGGCGTCTGGAAGATTACTCAAATGGAACATTGAGTTAAGTCAATTTGATCTGAACTTTCAGCCCCGACGATCAATTCTGGGGAAAGTGATAGCCGACTTCATAGCAGAGTTTACCATCCCGGAGGAAGATATAGCCAGCGAAGAAGTCGATCCTTCAAAATTACTTTTCGATCCCAATGCCTGGAGATTGTATACTGATGGCGCTAGGAACAACGAAAGATCCGGCGCTGGAATAGTTCTTGAAACTCCCGAGAAATGATTGATATCCTACGCTATCCGGATGGAGTTTCACGCCACTAACAACGACTCCGAATATGAAGCCCTGATAGCCGGACTAAGGATCGCAAAGGAGTTAGAAGTCACAAAGCTGAATATCTTTTGCGACTCCAAGTTAGTTGTGAACCAGGTTACTGGAAAATTCCAAGCCAAAAGTGCAAGATTAATTCTATATTTGAAGAAAGTGAAGGAGTTGCTGAACGACTTTGATCACTACAGCATATCTCACATTCCGCGGTCAGAGAATCAGCATGCGGATAAGTTGGCAAAGATGGCTAGTTCCGACAATCCTGAAGAGATCGGGCTAGCCCCCGTTGAAGTGCTTCGGTCCCCTAGTACAGATCAAATGGAAATCGACCCAATACTAGAGACGGAACAAGAAAGGGAGTCGTGGATGACCCCTCTAAAGAATTTCTTGATGAATGGAGCGCTTCCGACCAACAAAAGCGAGAGGCGTAAAGTAATTCGTAAAGCTACCTGATACGTTCTGCAAGGCGGAGTTCTTTACAGACAAGGATTTTCGATGCCCCTTCTCCGGTGTATAGCCCACGATGACCTCAAGCGTGTGCTGCAGGAGGTACACGAAGGCGAATGAGACGATCACACTGGAGGGAAAACATTGGCAAAAAAGGTGTTGTGGCATGGTTATTTCTGGCCTACCATAAACAAGGATGCGGCAAAATACGCACGACGGTGTGATGCGTGCCAGAGATTTTCAAAAGTACCTAGAGCACCTCCTAATCAGTTAAAAACAATGACGAGCTCATGGCCTTTCGCTATGTGGGGAATTGATATCATTGGAAGTCTCCCCATAGCTAGGGGCGGAGCAAAGTTCGCTATTGTGGTCGTGGATTATTTCACTAAGTGGGTCGAGGCTGAACCACTGACTACAATCACAACCAAACGAGTGATCAATTTTATCGTTAGAAACATCATCTGTCGATTTGGGATTCCAAAGATTGTGATAACAGATAACGGAACTCAGTTCGATAGCATTGAATTCAGAAATTTCTGCCAGAAATACCATATTGAGAAACGGTACACCTTTGTGGCGCACCCGCAATCGAACGGACAAGTCGAAGTGGCGAACAAAGTGATTAAGTCCATTCTGAAAAGAAGACTGAAGCGGGCCAGAGCCATGTGGGCTGATGAATTGCACTTGGCACTATGGGCCTATAGGACAACATATAAATCGGCAACAGGACATACCCCCTTCTCCCTTGCTTTTGGAACGGAAGCGGTCATCCCGGTTGAGAAAAAGGTACCTTCTCACTGAGTGACTTATTATGATCCGATGACCAATAATGAATTGCTCCTTGAGTCCCTGGATATGATCGAAGAAAAGAGGGATGAAGCAGACCTACGCGCCTTGAGATGCAAACAATAGGTCGCTCGATATTACAACAAAAAGGTTCCAGCCCGAACCTGGGAACCCGGAGACTTGGTTCTGAAACGTGTCTTTCCACCCCCAACTCATATGGGAGCGAAGTGGGAAGGACCGTATTCCATTCTGAGCAAGCTTGATAATGGAACCTTCAAGCTGGCAACCGTAGATGGAAAGGAAATCCCCAGAGTGTGGAATGCCCAACATTTACGGCCATACTTAACATAAGAATTTCAAATCTGTTCTTTTGCTTTGTTGAAAACCATGTACAAGGCACGGCTTGCCTAGAATAGTCTGATTCCTTAAAGCAAAGAATTATAAAGTGGATGTAGGTCATGATTCGACTAAACCACTATAAAAATATTGTGTGTCGTTTACCTTTATTGCATTATATATCTGTCTTTATATTTTTATGAAAATTACTGTGAATCATGCAGTAATCCCAGAAGCATATAATCATAAATGCCTTCCATCAGAATGGAATGTAATCACAAGTCAAAATCATGAGGATACAATAAAGTAAATTATATCGTTGATAGCGCTCTAACTCTCCAGAGCCGAGAGAGAGCATAACGGACATGAAGCCGATGTCCATAAGTCATGGCGGTGTACCATGATCGGAACCGCCTTGATCGAACTCTAACTCTCCAGAGAGAGAGAGAGAGTATAAAAGCGTCTCAGAGTAAGCGCTGAGAAAGAGCTCCTTCCCCGCTGAAGGATCGGGGAGCGAATGAATTGCTGAGCTCGAACTCTAACTCTCCAGAGAGAGAGAGTATAAAAGCGTCTCAGAGTAAGCGCTGAGAAAGAGCTCCGTCCCCGCTGAAGGATCGGGGAGCGAATGAATTGCTGAGCTTGAACTCTAACTCTCCAAAGAGAGAGAGAGTATAAAAGCGCCTCCGATTGAGCGCTGAGAAAGAACTTCTTCCCTGCTGAAGGAACAGGGACCGACTGAACTATTGAATTTGAACTCTAACCTCGGCAACCGCTAGGAGAGTATAAAGGGGTCTATGATTAAGCACTGAGAAAGGTGCCAGAAATTCAGTACCACAAGTACAGTTATCTTATGAAATTTTCTAAGCCCCCCATATTCAGAAATAGGGGGCAACATGCGAATAATGCTAATCAATCTTTAATAAGCCATAGTTAAGCGCCACATTAACGACTGGTTGGAGGCCATATGCATATACACATGAACTTTAATGCAGCAATGCAGCATGAAATTTTTTAATTTTTCTTACTGTTGTTTGACTGATTTGTAGTTATAATTAGATGGTCTATGACTAAACATGGAAAGTTTATTTGAATACAGGTACACGATGATGCAAAAAGAGATAAACTTTCCTTTATATACGGCAAGCCTACAAAGTGAAAAACAACTTAGAAAACAAAAGTGAGGGCCAGTCTCATAATTACACTTTCTGGCCAGTGGAAAAACTAAAGACAAAATATAGACCAGCGACAATATCCTATTTACGCTTTGACCTCTTCTCCTGCTTCTGTTTCTCCAGCTTCACCTTGTCAGCGTCAGATTGATCTCCTTTCTTCCTCTTCCTTTTGTCTATGAGACGAACATCTGACTCTTCAGAAGATTCCTCTTCCGCCTCCTTTCTCTTCCTTTTATCAGAAAGGGAAGCCGGGAAATCATCAGGATTCGCAAAATGAAGCTGTCTACTGATGGATTTGGGCTGGATTTTCAAAATCATCCCAGTTTTGGGATCAAACTCTGCGATAGGGACTATGTCCAAAGGTTCTTGTCCCGCCTTCTTCGAAGCAATCTCTTTTTCCTGCCTAGCTTTTCTGCTGGCCAAAGTTTCGTCGCCATCGTCTTCGGTCTCTTTGGCGCCAATGATATCCTCCTCATCCTCTACATGGCGCCCATCCATGTCTTTCAAGGCCTCGATGGTTTCAGCATCCTTGGGGACATCAGCACTAGGTGCCAGGACACTTTTTTCTGCTGTTGTAGCCTCAGTATGCATCGATATATCAACACTGGCACCTGGCGAGACGGCCTCCTTCTCCGCCTCTTTTCCTTTTTCAACACCCTTGTCGACGGGCTCACCACCTGTATTATGGGGAACACACGTTACTAATTCAATTGGTTGTTCTACCAGACGACGACAATTCACAATTGCTTTGACAAATTGTGGGGAAAAAAGGGAGATACCTTCCGCAGATCTTCCTTCTTGGGTAGCTGCAGGAGCTCCAACAACCACAGGAGTTAGGCCCAAAGGGATTAGTAGATCATCAGGATGGTATTCCTCAACTCCGGAGGTCTTGGGCTCCACGGCTGAACTCGAACCCTCGTCAGCTTTGCCTTTACCCTTAGCCAAGGCCCTCTCTTTTTCCATTTCCGCTTGAATCAGGCGACGACCCTCTGCCAGGTCCTCGGGCTCGTTATCCCTCAAGATACTCTTCATCAACTCATCTTCATCAATTTCTTCGACTCCCAATCTCTGCTTCTCACCCTTAACAATGGCATCCCATAAATTGGCTAAAGTAACGTGGTAATCCGGGATCCACGAGATGTTGCGGTTTTGAGGACTTGGCCAAGGAAGCCGAAAATCATCTCTCCAAACCCCTCGATATCCTTCTCTCTTTCGAGGAGCTTGTTGTTAGAAGCAGTGGCCATTTCGATGGAACTTTCATCATTCATTTCGGCGAGAGCTGCCCGTCTCTCCGCATCCGCGACTTGATCATTCAAAATCACCTTTTCCGCTTCAGCCAAAGCTAAACTTTCTTTCAAACTTGCTTTTTCTGCCTCCCAAGCAGCTCTCTCAGCTTCAAAACGGCCTTGTGTTGTTTTCAACTTGATGTTGGCCATTTTGAGATCTTCTACTTCCTTCTTTAAAGCCATCTTCTCTTGGCTATTGGAGTCAAGTTCCGAATGAAAGCGCTTCTTAGCATTATCCAATTCAATCTTATAATTTTCGGCATCTCTCCGCGCTAAAGCAAGTTGGGATTGAGCATCTTCCAGGTCCTTCTCCATCTTTGTCCTGGCCCTTTCGTTGTTATCAATTTTCACTTTAGATCTATGGGCTTCCATTTCGTGCATTCGAATGACTTCGGAAAGATTAACCGCATGTTTCTTCATCATCTCATACTGTCTGGCTACATGGCGGATGTGCCCGACGACTTCATTATCCTAGTTCTTAGGGACCGGTTCCAAGGCTGGAACAAACGTCATCCTTTCGAAAAAAATGTTTGGGAATTGTTCCCGCAGCTTTTCCAGCCTACCTTGATTCTCGGGACCATGGATGTAGTCCCGTGACCCGGGGGTAGCCAACTCTGGCTAGCTGGAAGGGACAATGTCACTCCTCTTCTTTTTAGACTCTTTGATTGGGTCCTTGCCTTTATCCTTAGATTCGTGATGCCTTTTTGATGACCTGCTGTGAGAGGGAGCACTTTTCGGAGGAGTTAACTCTTTAGGAAGTTTCTTTCCCCCTGTAGGAACTACCGGATAAGTGGAAAGCTTGGCAGATGTCGATTTCGGTGGAGACCGGGGTTGCGAGGAAGTCGGCTTGTGAGAAGGGCCGCGAGAGCGCTCAGTAGCCAGATGAAGACTGGGTGTGCCCTCACGAAGAGAGCAATAAGAATAAGATCGCCTGCGGGACATCTTTCCTGCAAAAAAGAAAAAGAGCATATTAAAACTTTTAATACCGACGATGTAAGAGTGCGGGGTCAGACAGTGTGTGTGATTTGTGCATCCCATATAATTCCCCCTAACAGACCCGGGCCTGAAGACAGGCTCATCTGACTAGTTTCTTGTTCTCTAGTTGGAGCGATGGTCTCTTCAGAAGCAGGGAAGAATGGATCCCCTTCAAAGTCCCTCTCTGTGTATACATCATCGGCAGAGGAATTTTGCTCAGCTCGTTGAATAACTGTTCTTCTTTCAAATCATCGGGAGCAGCGGGTTCGATTGGAGTAGAAACAGGGATTTCCTTGGACTTGTCACCGCGGGCCTCATCCCCTCTGTATATGTTCAGGTCCACATCGTCTTGGATGACTATCGGGGAAGGACTCTTGCGAAATTTAGTTGTTTCTACTGCTTGCGATGTTCCCTCTCCCTCCGTTGAGGGCACGTACTTATAGGGTTTGCCACCAGCGCCAAGTCCAAATCTTATATCCAGAAGATGGTGCTTATGAAGATTCTCGTCAGTAATGCATTTTTTGATCCTTAGAAAGTCGGATCTGCTTTGTAGAAGAATAGACAATCGATTGTTGTATAACGGACCCTCCGTTTTCGGGAAGACGTGATATGTTTAAGACAAAGAAAAAGCGGGGAGAATGTTAATGCTTCGACTTCTTGAACAAGATATTCAGTCAAAAGCTTAAAGTTTACTTGATTTAAGCCATCTTCTTGAGCATCCGGCCTGTTTCTTTATATAGAACCAATCAGACTTAGGATCCCCTATATTGTTGTATCCGTCGTACAGAACCTTCCAATTCGGCACCGATTCAAAGAAAGAGAAATTTGGGGTTGCCGAGGAACGATGCTTGAAAAGAAAGAAGAATGTCAAATCTCTAAATGTGTGTTCGGTATGTAAGATCTCCGCGTATGCAATATATAGGGTGTATAGAGATGCGTAGGCGTTAGGATGAAGCTGCATCGGAGCGATGCCCAGTCGTTTTAAAGTCTCGATGGCGATTGGAGGAAACGGAGGAATAGCTCCTACCAAGCACATGGTTCGACTGATTGCCATATACCCTTCCGGAGCTAAGCGGGGTCTATCTTCGCTACCGGGTGTCATCACATCATCCCAAGGAATCCCATGTCTCAGGCAGATTCTTTTAAGCTTTATATCATTGAGTTTAGATGCTAAAGAATCAGAAAATTTCTCTATTCTGAGCGCGTCAGGAATCTCGTCGGGAGCTCGCCTGTCTATCTAAGACTCTTCACTAGATGAAGTACTTTCAGACGGATTCGATTCCGTTGCCTCGTATTCAAAGCCAGAATCTTCACCTCCTAGGTTAATTGGAGAGACCTCGGGGTTGTATTGCTCAGGAACCTCGGACTCCGTTTCTGTAACGGATCTTGAAGAAGATTGATTATTCGACATTACTGTTAGGCGAGAAAACATGAAAAATGAGATTAAAACTACCTGTCCCCCGTGTGTGCAAGTGCCGGTGTGTGTGCTTGTGCATGCATTAAAGATAAAGCGTAAAAGTTATCAAGATCATCAAAATGTTAGTCGTCATATGCAGTCAAATTATGTGGTCATTTAGTCCAGAAAGTCCGACATCAAGGCCCTAGCCTAACTGTTCAGAATTTATGGTGACAAGGCATCGTCTAAGGTTCAAAATTTGTTTGGATCGTGAGCTACGAGTCGGATCGCGGTGTGTATAACTGTTTGCCCTCCTTCGGATTGCAGGGCAGAGGGATCGCCCTCCTTCGGATCGCAGGGCAGAAGGATCGCCCTCCTCTCGGATCGTGAGACAGTAGGGATCGACCCTCTCGTGGGTCATGAAATTGCGTGATCGCGGTCCTTGCCGGATCGTTGCAGCCCCCCACGATACACGCCTCTGCCGTCACCACGACCCTCCGTCTCGCCACTGGCCTTCATCTTCCCCCTCTCCTCTCCTTGCCCACGATCTAAACCGGCCTTCTCTCTTCTCCTTCCTCCTCCGTTTCTCTCCTCTTCTTCTCATTTCCGAACTCCAACCTCTGAACCCATCGGCCATGGCGCCTCGCTGGTCCCCCCAAAAATCATAAAATTTCCCTCAAACCGGTCGAAAAAACTCATAAAAACGAGAGCGATATCGAATAAGGATGCTTTCGATAGATTACCTTTATAAAAGTTGGGAAAACAATCGGATTTTTGGAGGTTTGAAAAACTAGGGTTTTTCCTCAATGATGCCGGCGATACGATACGAAAGAAAGAAGAAGGAAGAAAGTGGAGAGGAGGGTCGACTTATATAGGCAAAAGGGCGACCGTTTGTCTCCCCTTTTTGTCTTATTCGATCCGCGAAAATAGACGGGCCGCGAACCAAAAGCCCACCACGTCTCGAAGAGAAGCCCATTTCGTTCCGTTACGTGAAGAGGCCCAAGTGCTCACCAAAGAACGAGGCGAATGGCTTGCTAACGGACCACGACTCGAGCACGCGATCCGAATCGATAAATGACTGACAGACCCAGTGATGAAGACTCTGAAAAATCCCAGAAAAGGAATTGTTCACTGATTTGCGACTCGTTGTGAAAAGACGATTCTATAGCTTCGAAGCATGTTCCATCATCGATAAAACATACTTCGAGGGGGCAACATGTTGGCAAGCTTTTTGACCAAGCCACCCAGGTTCATTCACAAGAAGAAAGTATGAAATTACATTCCTTAAGTACATGAAGGAACAGATCGCACCATCGACTCGCCCCTCATCGGATCGCACCTCATCGGATCGCACCTCAACGGGTCGCCCCCATTTCATCAGCGAAACGACACCTCTATGCGATTCGATCCGTACATACATTACTGCCCAGTATAGACCGATCCGATCCCCTGATGCATGGCGAAGCCTCTGACCCGTTCAAGCACGAGCTAGTCTTCAGCGATCCGAGATGCACGGATCCAAAGACACATGGCCCCAACCGTCATATTGACTGATTCTCCCCCTTTGCTCGATCCGATTTTCGAGGGGATCGCGACACCTGTCCACAACGGCTAATTTGACTATTTCTTCATCGGCTGCGATCCGATCCGATGTTCTCGGGATTCGTGCCACGTGTTACCGTGATCCGCCTGACAAAATCAGCTATAAATAGCCCAGAGCTTGGCATTTTTTGGGAGCTTTTTGGCAATATTGAGGACTGATTCCGCCATTATTGTCATACTACCATTTCTTATCAGTTTTATTACTAGATTACCGAGAGAAATCACAATTGTAAAAGTGAGCTAGTGAGAAATCATTGATTGTACCAGCATTCAAAGTATAATCAATAACATATAAAGTGGACGTAGGCTCGTTAAGGCCGAATCACTATAAATTCTATGTGTTATTTTCTTTTTCTCCATTCTTCAGTTAAAACTCTATAAGATTCAGAACAATTTGGGTGTTAGGTCCAAATTTTGATCTAACAGAGGTGCCATTGTAGGCCACCAGGGTGTGATTAAAATCCTTGAGAAGGAGACTCCAGGTGGTATCAGAGCAGGTATTCTGTTAACTCTAGAGTAATGGTGATCCCTAGTTGTCAGTCTAGTAAGAGTCAGTCCAGTTCATCTCCAACTATTTTCAATGGAACAGATTTTTTAAACTGGAAATCCAAAATGGAATTTTATTTAAAATATGTTAATATTAAATGTTGGGATGTTGTTATCAACGGGTTTGATAGTGTAGATATTACTTTCAATTCTCGTGCTATGAAAATTATATTTGATTATCTTAGTACTAAACAGTTTAATCTTTTCTGCCATTGTTTATCTACACAGGAAATCTGGGATACTCTCAATACGAAGTATGGAAGATCTGACAACGGTAGCTCAAGACCCCAGAATGTCAACTTAGTTTCAGAGTTTTTCTTAACTGGATTTACAAATGAAAATTCAGATGGATCAGTCGATGGAGATTCAACAGACACTGAGATAGAAAATTTCTCATATGAAGATTTAGTTTATATGTGCATGGATTTAACTAAATCTGTTGACAAACTCCAATCTAAAAATAAATCTTTGAAAACTTAAAATCGTGAGTTGACCAGCAAAATTCATTGTTTGGAATTAAAACTTGAAAATGTTGTGAAATTTGAAAATTCTAATTGTGAAAATTGTTTGAAATTAAAAACTGATCTCGTTCATCTCAATGATAGCATTCAAAGGCTTGAAGAAGAAATTCTAATTTTAAAAGATAACGAGATTAAGTTGAAAGATGCAAACAATTTTTTACAAAAGGAATTTATAAATCTTAAGGCTACCAAAAATTCCAAACATGATATTGCTGAAAATAATAGTTTGTTGAAAACAGATCTGATTTTGAAAGAGCTTGAAATTGAGACTGAAAAATTCAAAACTTTTGAAAAACTTGAATCTAAAAAACAAAATCATTTTGAACTTGAAATTTCCAAATCCCAAGCCAAAATTAAATTGCTTGAAAATGAGAATTTGGTTTTGAAACAGTCCAATGCTGAACAGAAGATCGCTGTAAATAATTGCTCAAATTTATTAAAAGAAAATAGCGATCTAAAATCCAAAATTCAACGATTTGAATCAACTTTGGATAAATTTTCTAATAGGGAAAAATCGTTGAATATGCTGTTACAAAACCAAGTTTCTACTGGAAATAAATCTGGTCCTGGCTTTTGGGAAAATGATGTTTTTGGAAAACAAAATTCAAATGATTTGAAAAATCCCTCAAACTGTTTTGGAAAGAACAGCTTTGAAAATTTGAACTCTGAAAATCTCAAAGGTTTTTTGAATCAAAATTGTGATATGAAATCGTTTTATAATAAACCATTTAAACATTCTTGGATCCCAAAAAATAAAACAGGCTTCATCAAGTTCAAACAGATTTGGGTTCCTAAGGGTACGAAAGTTAATTCTAATGGTTTGTTTTATAAACAAGTCTGGGTACCAAAACATATGAATACAACTGTGAGTGGTTTTACAAACTTTGTTAGACCACTCGATCCTATAAATTGTTAGGTGCCGGAGAAGGCTGAGGAGCTACTTTGTGAATGAGAAATTGGATTCAAACAACTACATATCATTGAATCATTTTCAATTCCTTAGCCAAACCTGCTGAGTTAGACATTTATTTACTCACGTCTATCTCAGGTATAACCTCTAAACTCATCTTTGTAAATATTTTTTTTGTTTTCCCTCATTCTATCTCTTCTATTTATTTTCTTTGTCTGTTTGATTTGTCACAGTCATATCATTGTAATTTTTCTTGTGCCTCATTAACTTCCAATTGTAAAACTCATATTTTTAAGGAAATTTGCTTCATTTGTATAAAACTCTAATGTTTAATAATTTCCAGATCTTGAATTCAAATTTGAAAATATTTCTGCAATTTTTTTGGAGTTTATTTTTTGATTGTTGAATTTCCAACAGTGCTGAAGCATTCATATCATATCTTGAACACTGTTAGTTTAAATTCTAAATTTTTGAAAATCTGAAAATTAAATGGAATTTCACACACCTTTGCTGTTTTGAGTTTCTTCTAATTCATTTTAGAAAAGCTTGAAATAATATACTCATTACAGCACTCTGCTATTATCAGTTGTGATAATTTCATTATTTTTCAGATTGGCTTGGATATTTTAAATTGTACTGAATCTCTGTAATACATCTTGAAATTCATTTTGTATTCATGATCTGTGTGGTTGAAAATTATTTGTTTGAAATCATTGGAAATCCTTGATATTTTGAATATCACACACCTCTTAAATTTGAAATTATCAATCTTGTGTGATTGATTCAATATATCTCAAAACTTAACATTGATTCAAGTGATTTCAAATAAATTATTTTTTAATTTTTCTGAATCATGAATATCTCTTAAATTTGATGTAAATGATCTGAAATTACTCTTGTGCTTGTCAGAAATTGTTTTTGAAAAATTCCTTGAAAAATTTGGGTCCTGAAATTTATTGGTATTTCATGGTTATTTGATTTGAATATCTGTTATTTTAAAATCATTTGAAATTATTGATTTACTGAATCACACACATATCTTGAATGTGAAACTAATAATTTGGTGTGATCGATTCATTGAATCTAGAGTTTTTTCATATTCCTCAAATGATTTCAAATAAACAGTATTTCTAATCTTGGATCATGAACGATCTTATGTGACCATCCTTTGACAAGTCTGATGTGAAAGTGTTTTCTATGCTGCTCTGATACTGTTTTAAATAATTTCTAGTTCTTATCTGCAGCTTTGAAAAAATGAGCAAATTTGTTAATTCTGTCTGTTTGGGCTTTGTAATTAAAATTTGTTAATAGAGACACCAAGTGGTATCACTAGCGCTGAATTTTTATGTATACATATTTTTTCTTATCCCTCTTGCTTTGTATAGCTCTTCATATTCCTCTTGTAATTGATTTTCAATTTTAAATTATTTATTGATTATTCATTCAGAAATTGAAACCAATATCCAAATTGAACTGTATTTATAATTCATCAAATTTATATCAGATTTTGAAATTGTGATGAATCATGACTACAGTATACTTCACAACAAGAGGGGATTTATTTATATTTTCATGATGGTTGAACATTTATTATAATATCTTTGAATTGGGAATTATTTCACGACCACCTCTTTTATATATCATATTTCTACCATCCATGATAATTCTATATTAATGTGGAGAGTTTGATTTTTTTTTAAAATATCATCTTAAGTAAACATTGAAACTTTTGTGATGGAATTGTGGCTATATTATTACTCAGAATTAGTGATAATTGAAATTTTTCAATAATTCTGGTACAGTCGAGCATATTTCATAATATAATTAATTTAGAAATTTATTTCATAGACCATTTCTGTACCTACGTGTTTCTATCATCCATTTTTGGTTTTATATACTGAGGAGTTTTTTATTTTGAAACTGAAAATGATAAATATATAATAAATATATAAGTGTGTCTCTAACTTCATTTAAAAATCCAAGCTCTGGTCATGCATAGTTAAGAGGCAACTTATGTTTTAAGCTGCAACTGACCTCATTTAAAAATCCAAGCTCTGGTTATGCATGGTTAGTGTGCTCTTAAATAAAATAAAAGAAAAAAAGGTAAAATGTGCTATAAACAGAAATTAAATCTGAAATTCTCTTCTGAGTATAAAAACCGTCCTATCAAACCATATTCTAATTTGTGAAATGTGTTAATATTTTATGACGTATTATGATCTGTTGATTGATAGGTATTGGGATTCGAGATTATTTGATTTTCTCACTTAAGTTGAATTATTAATTATAGTCCAAATCCATCACTGTTTTTATACTTAATTTTATAAAATTCTTTTGAAAATAATTGAAAATCATTTTTTTAACTCTCTCCATTATATATAAATTTCAAAGTAAATCCGTCATTCTCAGCGATGTGAAATATGCCACTAATTCTCAGTTTATTATGATTTTTGTTTGACTGATTGAGATTTATGACGACCGTTTCTTCCTCATAAGCTGATATTGTATTTATTTAGTCAATTTCTCATCTATATTTTAAATTCTGAATCCTTTTGATGATAACAAAAGGCGGAGAATGGGTTGAGATTTTGATTTATGAGTGAATATTTTATAAATACTTTTATTTTTGAAAATTTATTATTCATTCATTTCACTCATGCACAGTTATAGAGGGAGTTGTCTGCTGTAGGGGGAGCAAATAAATAGGGGGAGTTCAATATTCACTGTCAATATTCACTGTCAAACACATTCATTATATTCAAAATCTTCATATTTGTTTGTCATCATCAAAAGGGGGAGATTGTTGTGTATAACGGTGTTGTATACACAATTATATGATTTTTGTTTGATGATAACAACCAAATATATTTTTATTATAAATGTGTTTGTTGCCGTACTGTTTCATATATTTATCATAGACTGGAATATAATATTTATATTCAAATAAAAATACAACTGTACAAAAATTTAAATATTCACAGTATTTTATTTGAATAGAATATTTTTTTTAAATATCAAACAGTACAAATTTTATACTCCACTATTTGTACATCTCTGTATTACATTTCATGTCATATCAGATTTCATACAGAATCACTCTATCACTCATTTCAATTATACTTTCTTTCACTGTTTCATGCATTCTGTTATACAAACACATTGACACTTTTACATTTCACTGGCACACACTTATTTACTGATATTGTCTAGTCTTCTGTATTCAGTATTCTATCTTTACAGCATCCTCAAAGTCAGTCTAGCCTTCATACCTGTCACATGAAAATAGAAACACACAGTACACTGCAACAGGAATTTAAACTGAAAACTTGCAAATATAAATTTTATTTTTAAAAAAAAAATATTTGCCTCAGATTTCTGGTGTGTTTCTCATCATTTTTCATGACTCGACCTGATTCATCTATGTCTAGCCAGTTTGTATATAGTACAGGGACAGGAAATCTTGTCTATTGGCTGCATATACACACGTATATAAATATACACGCGTGCACGGCCACGCCAATCAGAGTGCAACTGAGGAGTAGCAACGATGGACCGTCTCGACTCAATGCACAATATAAAGTGCAAAACAGCTCAAACATATCAATCAACACATGCACAAAGTGGTCGAGGCAAGCAAAGTATCAATGCAGCAAACAAATATAACAATGCAAGTCAAAATGCTCGAGCACAAGGAAGTATAAGTGCACAAGTCAAAAAAGCAAATGCATGGTTTTCAAATACAAGTGCAGCAATGGTGTGAACATACTCAAATATGAAGTGCAGCATGTAAACATGATGCAACAGCAGGGTGCAAGTGTGTACAAGCTAGTGACATAGCAGCATGGTGAAGCATGTATCAAGCTCATGGTGCAACTGGAAGAATGGGCAAGTTAGACAGTTCAAGTGCAATATGTATATTTCAAAATGATTAAGCATTGTTGTTGTCCATGTGTGCATGTACAATTTTTGTGTCACACAGCAAATATATGTGGAGCAGTTTTCATCAAGGAAAAGAGGTGAACAGATGACTCAAACAGTTCAAGACATGGGAGATTAAAAGTTAGCAAAATAGAGTGAACAGGAAATCAATGGTGCAGCAATACAATAACTAATACAGGTTTAACATGGATGTCATGTTTTCGAAGCTCAACATTGTTCAGCAATGGATGCAACATACAAATCAGTTCAGTACACGTGTTTTTTTTTAACCCATAGCATGGATAAAGGAGCAACAGTTTAATGGAAGTGAGACAACTTGCATGGATGGCATGTACACAGCTTTTACAAATGTCTAGTGGGGCATATTCAATGTGCAGCATATATGAAGTCTTTCATGACAACATGTAAAATGTTTTGAGAAGCACAACAACACAAAATAAGAGACATTCAGCATGAAAAAGGGTGCAAAAGCTCGAGTATGGTGATGCATTTCAGGTACAAGAATGTACACAAATGGATTGGCATGAAAATGATGGATTCAGGTGAGAACAACTATTTGTTCAAAGCCATATATGGATGTGCGTATAAAAGAAAAATGAAGACAACCAAGTTTCAAATGCACAAAATCAACTAATTAATGATTTCCAATTTTAGACTATATTTTTATGGCAAGTAATTTTCCATAAAACAATGAGAATCTGATGCATGTGTTAAAGGATTAGCAAATGGGACTAATTCAATTGTATTTCCTGAAATCATGCATGATCAAACAGATTGAATTCTAAAAAGGCAACAAGATTTTTTTTTAAAATTGACCAGGTTCATAAGAAAGATTTTTTTGTCATGCTGAATTCAATCAAGGCAAGAAATTAATCGTACAATCCGAAATACAATGCAAGAGAGCCACAAACAGCCTTCTAGAATATCTCTCATGAATATCACGCAAGGGTCTAAAGAGGTGTAATTCTCTTTCAGGAAATAATTCAATCACACAGCAATACAATCAATGCAGAGAAATCAAAAGAGGAAATCACACATCTTTGCAAAAGAGGAAACCGCAAATCAGCTAAGTCAATATTAGCGAAATCAGAGTGTTAAGGGTTTTATTTTTACCCTATAAATCACACCTCTTACATCACCGACAATTATCGAAAATCAACCCAAAAATTAAGAGCAAAAATTGAACCAAATTCAGAGATCTTACAAAATATTTTTGATCGCAACTCAAGACAGTCATTCGATCGAGAGCACCATCAATGTCTTCAAGATTAAGAGATCAATCTCCAGAATAACATCAACAATCGATCGATTTAGACGAAGTAAGAGAAACCCTAGGGAGTCGCCTTTCTTTTTTCCAGATACGAGAGGGAGAGCAAAGTGAATGGGTGCAAGAAATTGAAATGGACCGGCCACGTTTTATTTATGTGAAAAGGGGATGACCCTTTTTATTTAACTCCAAGGGCTTTTCTATTTTAAATTTCTCTTATTTATTTTATTGTATTTGTTTTAAAAATTGTCGAACAGTTCTAGAGTCCGTAAACTTCTACGAGAATCAGTCAGGGTATTGACTGATAGTTTTCTAGATTCTGTAAAAACTAGGTTACGTGTTACGGGGTTGTAATACGGGAAAATCTGTTCGAGGGGATATCGGCCAGTCTAGGGTTTTGAGCGTAGGGTTAGGACAGGAGTAGGCGCTGCGAGTGAACATGGTATTGTATGCAGGATCTGTTTATAACACCTAGTAGAAACCTTAGGAATGCAGCAGTAGGCAACATTTTGCCGAAGCTGGGTATCTCTGTGTGTTATTTCTTTTCTTCTTTTTATTTCTGCTGCAGCCTGTGATCTGTTTATTATTATATATCTCGTTAGATTTTCAATTCAGTTAAAAACTGTGATAAACCCTATTCACCCCCTCTAGGGTTAATCTAGATCCAACAGTTTCGACACATGAAAATAATTCTAACACATGAATATTATTCAAAATTTCGGCAGCATAACGGCAGGGTAGTTAAAACCGGGGCCGTCCCTAGTACGGCTCCTCACTCTACCTTAAAGCCTCGCAGCTTTTGACAATGGGGATTTCATGCATCTAGTTCGCATGCAGGCGGCATGTATATTCTTTTCATTTTCACAAACTAATCCTATGTGGTTTCAACCAAATAATTCTCAACTACAAACGGGTATTTTTCAACCACAATCAATCAATTTCAACCACAAACAATTCTAACCAACCATTCGCTATTAACCAATTTTCACACCAGTCACAACCAATATATATCGTCCATGGTTTGCGGACGAGGGGCGTATATAAATATATATAAGTAAATTTCACTTCTATCCAACACATATATAATTTTTACAACGCATATATAACTTATACAACGCTTATACATTTGGTGTACAATGCTTATATAACCCATACATCAACTATATAATTTATACATCGTCGTTTCCATATCGTTTATAGTTTAGAAATCTCACATTGCTTTTCGCATTGCCAAAAATTGTAGAAGGCTCAGAAAAATATCCGGTCTCTTCTAGAATGTAGAAGACGTCCACACGGTCCCGGCGTCTCTTGTTTCAGTGGATTTCGACCAAAAACGAAAAAGATACGTATTTTTAAACATCGAACAATTTACAAATGTAATTAATCAAATTCATAGCGCTTAAAAACATCACCCTTTTTCCCCCAAAACCATCGTCTTCTTCAAATTAACCCCTGGCCGTCGAGACCCCTATTTATTCGAAACTAGGGTCGCTAATTACGATCTAACCATGGCACTTCGCGTCGATCAGGTTCCACCATGTTGTACTGCTCCGAAAGCCGCGCCCGTGGGTCCTCATTTCGTTGCTCTCGAACTTTGCCAGAGGGCGGAAATCCGGCGCGAGCGGCAACACTTTGCGGAGGTGAATCGAGGCGAATGTTGAACGATGCTCTTCCAAACTTGTATGGATCTGTAGAGGAGAGAATTCTCTCTAAAATCACCAAAAGAATCGATTGATTTTACTGAGAGTATCGAGGGATATTGGGGAGGAAAGAATCGAACTTCAGCTGCTTTCGTGTTCGAGGGTTACGGGTTCTTCGCGGATCTGATATTTGTCAAGGAGGAATGTGATTGGGCCATGGTTTATATTTAAATGTTTAATTTATTTTAAATTCAAAAATATCCTTTTGTCCAAACGAACACTAATTCAAACCAAACGACTGTCACCCCTAGCTAAATACCCCCATTCCGAACACAATGGGATATGTTTCGTAGGCCAATTCGACTGTCACAGTCAGTTATTCTTCAAATTAAAATATAAAACATTCAATATCTAATTTGAACGTACATTTCAATTTGTCGGGGCCACATACTGATTCTAAAAATTCCCGAAAAATAAATCTTGCTATGTTTTGACGATACGGTCCCAACAAAACTAGTTTCGTCGAATTCTGAGACCATTTGAAAAATGGCCCATTTCTAGTCGATCCAATTTAATTGTAATTGACCAAAACACATTTTCCTTTGCCACGCTCACATACTAGCTTCAAAAATTATGAAATTTGAAACCTAGCAATGACATCCTGGATCCAACAAAAGTAGTTTTGTCGAATTCTGAGGTCGTTTGCAAAATAGCCATTTTCACGGGCTATATAAACTCTATAGGGACCTTTCTGAAAATTCATTTGGCCATAACTTTTGCTTCCCGCTACGAAATTTCAATTTTTCAGATTCGTTAGAAAGATATTCACTAACAAATTTAAATATTTTTGGTTTCACTCAAATCCATTTTTTTGCACTTGGTACAGTCATTCAAAGTTTGAATTCAAATTTTGAAACTACCGCACCATTTCAGGCCTTGTTTTTAATTAGAATTAATTATATTTATTTTCAAACGTCAATTCAAACTTACTTGTCATCGTTATTATTTAAAATATTTATTTTTAATATTTAAAATCCACTAAAATAGCCAATTTAAAAAATTTAAATTGGTTCAGATTTTCTGGGTCGTTACAATCTCCCCCACTTAAAACATTTCGTCCCTGAAAAGGAACAAAGTCGAAAGTGGTTTGATTAATCAACTCTACTTCCAATCTGGCTTCCATTACCGAACTTTTAATTTCTGAGAATTTTCAAATTCTTCAAAAATTTGGCTAACGCCCGGAATTTTCAAAAAATTTCGTCATAACCTCCTTTGTACGGGGATGGGTTTGGAAATTTATTGGGCCGTATTAGGTACCCAATAAATCCTATAAAGCATACACATATTTATAGTGATATATTCTGGTGTTTACATGGGAGCGTGTATAAATAATAACTCCAGAGAATAAATTCTCGTCACCCTGTCTGAGCCCGAGGGAGTGTGTATTTTTAATTACTCCAGAGAATAAATTCTCGTCACCTCGTCCCGTGTGGGAAATAAATAATCCATGTGCCGTATCTAATAACTAGAGAGACATGATTATTGTCAACTCCAGACCCGTGTAGGGTTTTTATTATTCTTGCAATTTACCGTTATATTTTATATGGTCCATATCAGTAATCAGTTCAACCTGTAATATATAGTCATAGCCAAACAAGCCTCTCGCTCGTATGGTAAATCTTCCACCTCGTGACACAAGCTCCAAATGCTTGTGGTATATGATGAAGTATGCCTATCTTCCAGAAGTATGCCATGTAGTGTAGTTCAAAATTAATTATTACTATCCTATGGCGACGTTTATTATTACACACAGAACAACCAACACTCCGCATCCAATGGCATTCACAGGAGTTAATATAATAATATTTTGCATCCAACTCATTAAGTTTACCTATTTTTCGGGCACGCAAATAAATTCTTTACTTAACAGCTAATCATTTTACCTGTTCAAACATATATAATGCACATGTATATATTTCTATCTATTTTTTTAACTCAATTCAATGTGTGATTTAATCGAATAAATTCTACCATTCATTCTCTTATTGATTAAATTAACTATTGTTCTAATAATTTAATTAATCAAATCTATTATCACACAACACAAACAACAATTAATTTTATTTTTAACTTTTCAAAAATGTACTAATCAATTCCTATACTCTTTTAAAATCATTCGGACTATAGAAATAAAAGTTCACATCCATGTAAAGAAAATAACAACAAAGCAGAGAAAATAATGGGAATTTCAAGATATGGTAAATGTAACTTGCACCGGAGTCAATCAGAGATATCCACTCGACATTTAGGATAGGCTTTTGAATGCTCTCCTCAGTTTCCCAAGTACAATCTCGCGGATCTCCACTCCATTGCACTTTGACTAAGTGAACCTTCTTGTTCCTCAGTTCTTTGGTTTCTTTGCCGATAATCTTTTGCGGCTCTCTTCTTATAGCTAATTCTGGAGTAATTTCAATATCCTGTTGAGCTGCTTCTTCCATGATCAAGTCTGGATCATGAACGTGCTTTCGAAGTTGAGATATGTGAAATACATCATGCACTCCAGGCAACTAATCAGGCAATTGAACCCTATAAGTGAGAGTTCCAATCCGTTCCAGAATAGGGAATCGACCAATAAATCTAGGCGCCAACTTCCCAGTTTTGCCAAATCGAATCACTCCTCTCATCGGAGAAACCTTTATATACACATAATCACCAACAGAAAAAGCCAAATCCCTTCTTCTCGAATCAGCATAGCTCTTCTGTCGGCTTTGAGCGGCGAGTAATCGTTTCTTAACGAAATCGACTATGTCTGCAGCTTCGCGGATCATATCGGGTCCCAATACAAGCCTATTACCAGGTTCGACCCAACAAGCAGGAGATCGGCATGGTCTACCATACAATGCTTCGAGTGGTGACATGGTCGGGCTTGCTTGTTAGCCATTGTTATATGAGAACTCGGCCAAATGTAAATGGTCTTCCCATGATCCACCGAAATCTAGAACACACGCCCGCATTAAATCTTCTAGTATACGATTCACCCTCTCAGTCTGACCATCTGTTTGAGGATGATAGGCGGTGCTTCAGTTCAGCTTCTTTCCCAGTTCTACTTGAAATGCCTCCCAGAATTTGCTAGTAAATATTGGATCTCTATCACTAACTATACTGAGCGGCACTCCATGTAGCTTAACTATTTCCTTGAAATATATCTGCGCCATAATCTGAGCAGTTCTGTTCGATCTGACAGGTATGAAATGGGCGTACGATCACCCAAATACTGTCATTCCCTTTCCTGGTTCTGGGCAAACCATCTATGAAGTCCATGGAGATATGTTCCCACTTCCGACCTGGAACGTCCAGCGGTTGCAACAATCCAGCCAGTTTTGGTTGGTCGCTTTTGACTATTTGGCAAGTAGGGCATCCGCTAACATATAAGGAAATGTCTCTCTTCATCGACCACCACCAAAAAGTGAGTTTGATGTCATTATACATTTTGCTTACTCCCAGATGGATACTAAGTTTTGACTTGTGGCATTCATCCAACACTTCCTTTCGGAGCTCAGAAATGTTAGGAACACAGATTTGACCTTTTAGCCTTAGAATCCCATCATTATCTACCTGAAAACTCGAGGGCTCACCTTTCTGAATTATCTCTCTGATCTTCTGAATGAAGTGATCATCCTTCTGAAGAGAAGATATTTTATCAATCAATGAAGTTGTAATGATAAAACTGGCGATCATTACATTCTTTCTACTTAACGCATCCGCCACGACATTGGCTTTCCCTGGAGTGTATAGAATCTCAAAATCGTATGCTGCAAGGAACTCTAGCCAACGTTGCAGCCTCTGATTCAAGTCTTTCTAGGTGAACAGATACTTTAACGACCGGTGATCTATAAACAGTTCGAATCTCTCACCCAGAAGATAGTGTCTCCAGATTTTCAAAGCAAATACTATAGCCAACAACTCAAGATCATGAGTGACGTAGTTCTTTTCATGTGGCTTCAGTTCACAGCTAGCATAAGCAACAACCTGACCTCTTTGCATTAATACTGCACAAGGCCTTCTCTAGAGGCATCTGTCCAGACTTTCAAGTCCTGATTGCCGTCGATTATCGTTAACACTGGAGCCTTTGTTAATCTTAACTTTAGCTCCTCAAAAGCCTCCTCACATTCTGGAGTCCACTTGAATTTTGAGCGCCTCTTTGTAAGCTTTGTTAAGTGACTAGATATCTTCGAAAAATCTTTAACGAACTTCCGGTAATAACTAGCCAATCCAAGAAAACTTCGTACTTCTGTGGGAGTACTAGGCTGTTTCCAATTTTGAATGGCGGTGATTTTACTTGGATCCACAGCAATTCCTTCTTTCTATACGACGTGGCCAAGAAACTTTACTTCATCTTCCCAGAATATACATTTGGAAAGTTTAGCTTTCAATACATTCCTTCTCAGAATTTCTAGAACCTGTTCCAAATGCTTTTCATGTTCGGCTTTTGATTTAGAGAAGATTAGAATATCGTCAATAAAAACCAGAACAAACTTATTCAGGACTCCTCTGAACACTCTATTCATTAGATCGACGAAGTAAGATGGAGCGTTACATAAGCCGAACGGCATTACTAACCACTAGTAGAATAAGTCTGGACCTCTGAATGCTGTCATGGGAACACACTCTTCGGCAATACGAAGCTGATGGAAGCCTGTAGCTAGGTCCATCCTTGAAAATACTTGTGCTCGATTCAGAAGATCCAATAAATCATCGATACGCGGCAATGGATATTTATTCTTTATTGTCTGCTTATTCAAGTCACGATAATCCACACATAGTCGCAGAGTACCGTCAGACTTTTGGACAAACACCACTGCTGCTCCCTAATTAGAGAAACTAGGCCTGATCAGACCCTTCCGCACAAGCTGTCGAGTTTGATTGTCTAGTTCTTCTTTCTCCTTTAGAGTCATTCTCCGAATAGCGTGCACTACCGGCCTTGTGTTCGGAATTAAAGCGATCTTGAAATCAATTTCTCTCTGCGGAGGTAAGCTGACAACTTCTTCGAACACATCTGCATAATTCTTTACAACTGGAATATCTTTGATGAGGTCGGGAATATTTTCTGTGACTACATGGATATTTTCTATTTGAGCAGGAGAAATATCAAGAGCCGACCAAAAGTCTTTTCTATTTGAATTCGGACCTTCGCATGGTATGGTTATATAATCTCCTGACTGGGCCTTTGCCTTAACAACTCTCTCGGCGCATCTAACCTCTGCCTCATATTTGGTTAACCAATCCAATCCCAAAATAAGATCGAATTCGGTAAAATTTATGACTATAGAGATGGTAGGGAACTTATAACAGGAAAAAGAGACAGGCACCGCAAAAATCCAGCTAAGATCGAGAGAACTTCCAACCGGATTATGGACAGTGATGGGTTCTTTAAGCCTTTTCAAATTCAAATCCAGCTTCTTAACTGCATTCTTTGCAATAAAGCTTCGCGACGCGCCTGCATCAAATAGTACTTTAACTGGAATGTTTTTGACATTGAGCATGCCTTCTAAAACATCAGACCTTTCCTGAGCAGACAAAGATGCAGGCACTTCTGCCACTTCATTTACATGCACTGCTTTGGATTTCTTAAATTTCCCGCAATCCTTTTCAAGATGACCAGTCCGATGGCATTGACTACATTTTCTATTCTCTAGAAACTTGTCCTTGGATTTAAATTTATCCTTCTTTCGTTTCTTCAAGGGTCCACAGTTTATCGACAAATGCCCTTTCTGATGGCAATTATTGCATATGGCGGTCGTTACTAGTTCTTTCTCAAATTTAACCCTTTTCCTCTTGGCTTTGGGCTTCTTACTGGCATCAGGATCGTCAGTCTCAGACTCCACTTTGTTACTCGAACTGACTTCCTCTTCGTCGCGCAACATACCTTTCTTGTGGAGATATTCATACTGATAAGCCATGTATATCATTTCTGAAAAAGGAAGCTTCACATGCCACATTACTTTATTCCGGTATTTCCTTTGAAGCCCGTTGATAAATCTCAGATTCTTTCTCTTCGTATTTTGAATTAGATGAGGAGCAAAGTGAGAAAGTTCGTTGAATTTCTTATGATATTCTGGAATGGTCATATCTCCTTGTATCAGATAAGAGAATTCATCACATAATCGCTCAGTTGCTTCAGGAGGAGTAAATCTTTCTAGGAAAATCTCTTTGAACTTATCCCAGGTGATATCACCTTCTCGATTATCCTTGATGATTGTTTTCCACTAGATTAAAGCTTCCACTTTGAGCGTCGAAGATGCCACTAATCTTTTCTGATCATCTCTCAACTGGATACATTCAAAAATTCTTTCAATAGAACTCATCCAAGCTTGAGTTTGAATTATAGATTCACTGTCCGAGAATTGTGCTCCGCCCAGATTTCGATATCTCTTTAATAGAGCCTCTAGATCTGGTTCTGCATTTCTTTGTTTCTGACACTCATTTTCAAGTACTTCTGCAAATAACAGATCAAGTGTCAAGTCACAGAAAAGGTATTTTAAAACAAAGAAACATATACTTTAAATGTAAATGTGTCTATTGGGGTGTATTTCATTCTGCTATACTCATACTTGGATATTGCTGATCCTATCTGTAATGAGTTACTCTACCTAGAACTCTACTGGTTCTATTTCTGACGAGTTCGTTAATATGTTATATTCCAGCACTAAGCTTAACCAAAGCTCTGATACCACGTTGTGACGACCCCAAATCCCGTACTGACGGTGACAAGGGTAATCTTGGGAATATAACACATAAATAGATAATAGCAGAACAGAAATAAATAAATACATCAGATAATGTACAATAGAATACACTGGATAAACATAATCATCAGAGTTACACAGTATACAGGATCATACTTAGTACAAATACAGTTCAACTATACATAAATGTCTACAGCGGAAAACAACATAATATGTACAATAGGAGTTGAACAACATAAAAAGAGATAAATGATAGAATCCAACTTCAGCTCCAGCTATCCAGAATGAGCCTGCTAACCTGAACACAAGGCTGCTCGTGTAGAAAAAGGGTTACCCGAGTTTGCAAGTGAAACAAACTACGAGTCAGTCATGGGACTGGTATGAGAAATGTACTTAACACATTATACAATTGGCTAATCACAGGACCACACCACTTTCGCAGATCGGGTTAACTCCATTGGATTGCCAGTGCTTTAAAACAAGTAAATCTTTAAACATCGCAATGCTTTTTATAAAAATGAAGCTATTATAAGACTCAGTTCCCATCACACAATGCAACGCAAACCGGAGGATAGAGTTTTACCTTATAATGGCCAAAATATGCTTGATACGAATAAAACAAAAGAATTTGATATTATTACTAGTGTTTATAAGTTTCAAAAACAATTTCAATCATAACTATCAATCATAGACGGCATGGGTACCATATATCATGTCACCATATATAGGTATACAATCAAACTGCACAGTCACGTATTTGGAAATTGGATTTCCGTCATGAACCAAGGAAAAAGATAGTCCTTACCGACATTGAGACGCTCTAGCCCGTGTCTCAGGATCAGAACGCATCGACCCTTGGAGCGACAGGGCCGATCCACCGATGTGGATTAAAATGCCTGAACACTGCGTTTCCCTGCCCTTTGGGGCGTCAATGAGCCAACGAATGGCTCCATCGGCTTCACATAGTCACCGATTATCCGAGGTGCCTCGCAACAGCAACAACCACATAGGTGAAAATAATATAAATGTCAGCCAGTTCAAGCACTGACACCACCTCTAGCTAGAAGGAAACGCATGCCCTCCCTGAGGTCCTCTCCCGTTTCTGGTCCATACCAGGGTGTGAGGCTCGCGAATTCATGTTATACACAAAGCTACGCCACATAGGTGGTGCTTTGATCATCAACCACAAGACTTTGCTTTTCAACAGAAGCCCTGATCACTGCATCTTAGCATGCCACACAGGCAATTCACACCATGCAACTGATGGCTATTAATTACACAGAATGAATTCTAATGTCAGACACACAGTCCATTTACAAGTCCGTTCTGGGTCTGAACGAAACCGGAGGAACTATATACCTCGCATACCCATCGATCTCCACGTACGTCTGGACGATCACCACTCATTATCCATATTTCGGGATGCCTCCCAATCAGGACATCAGTTACCATCAAAACGAGGTGAAGATCTCCAGTCTTCGACCACCGTCTTCATCTTCGATTTCTTATCGTCGATTCAGTTATTCAGAATGGGATAAACCCGGTCTTTCTGAGCAACTCGCGTATATAATTAACAAGTGCTACACAAACACAACGTACGCCTCATTCCAATTCATTATTCACTAACCGTAAATCAGTAAGAGAACGAGTTCCCAGATATTAACCCCGAAGGCCGAAACCAACATCAGATCAAAACCCAGGAAACCATTCGACTTAGCTGACCTTCTGTCAATTTCTAAATTTCACATTCCATATCGTTTATAGTATTTTATAACGATTTATTGCTATTTTTATTTATCTAAAAATAGCCAATTCATTCAAACGACGTTTCGGGCCATAACGCGGTCGTGGCGCTGTTTTTCTTCAGATTTGATTTACACATATCTGAAAATCTAACCATTGGATCTTCACAAATTTTACATCATTAGAAAGATCTTTTCAAAACAAATCCAATGGTTCCAGTTTTGGAAAAATCCAACGGTCGGATCTCCTGGTACACTCGTTTGAAGTTTCGATTTCAAAATACGAACTATAGCGTCGTTATTCGATTTAATTTAATTATATTTATATATATACATTTAAATAAAATCGATTCTGGCCCTGTTTTTCTTCAAATTTGAATTAAACATTCCAGAAAATCCAACCGTTACATCTTTACAAAGTTCGTGTCGTTGGAAAGATATTTCCAAAGCGAACCCAATGGCTCCGGTTTCGGGAAAATCCGATGGTCGGATCTCCCGCACTAATCGTTTGAAATCACGGTTTCAAAACACGAACTACAGCTTCGTTATTCGACATATTTAAATTATATATATATAATCGATTCTTCAATTTCAAAACCATATTATTTTCATACATTTGATAAAAATGATATTTTTATCCAACAGACATTTATTCCGACACTTCACTATTTTTAACGATTTGTGTATATAGTAAAAATGTGATTTTTTATTGTAAAACAATTTCTTTCAAAACACGACTATTTTATATAGTTCATGTAGGTGATAAAAATAGGATTTTTATTATAAAACAATTTCTTTCAAAATATGACTATTTTATATAGTTCATATAGATGATTAAAATAGGATTTTTATCATAAAACATTTTATTTAAAACATGAATACCATTCAACACATGAATTTCTATTCAACGAATGAATTTCTATTCAACACATGAATGTTTTCTATTAAACACACGAATATAGTTTCAACACATGAAAATAATTCTAACACATGAATATTATTCAAAATTTCGGCAGAGTAACGGTAGGGTAGTTAAAAACGGGGTCGTCCCTAGTACGGCTCCTAGCTCTACCTTAAAGCCTCGCAGCTTTTGACAATGGAGATTTCATGCATCTAGTTCGCACGCAGGCGGCATGTATATTTTTTCATTTCCACAAACTAATCCTATGTGGTTTCAACCAAATAATTATCAACCACAAAGGGTATTTTTCAACCACAATCAATCAATTTCAACCACAAACAATTCTAATCAACCATTCGCTATCAACCAATTTTCACACCAATCACAACCAATAAATATTGTCCATGGTTTGTGGACGAGGGGCGTATATATATATATATATATATATATATATATATATATATATAAGTAAATTTCACTTCTATCCAACACATATATAATTTTTAGAACGCACATATAACTTATACATCGACCGTACAACTTATACAACGCTTATACATGTGGTGTACAACGCTTATATAACCCATACATCGACTATATAATTTATACATCGTCGTTTCCATATCGCTTATAGTTTAGAAATCTCACATTGCTTTTCGCGTTGCCAAAAATTGTAAAGGCTCAGAAAAATATCCAGTCTCTTCTAGAATGTAGAAGGCGTCCACACGGTCCCGGCGTCTCTTGTTTCGCTGGATTTCAACCACAAACGAAAAAGATACGTATTTTTAAACATCGAACAATTTACAAATGTAATTAATCAAATTCATAGCACTTAAAAACATTACCCTTTTCCCCCAAAACCATCGTCTTCTTCAAATTAACCCCTGGCCGACGAGACCCCTATTTGTTTAAAACTAGGGTCGCTAATTACGATCTAACCATGGCACTTCGCATCGATCAGGTTCCACCATGTTGTACTGCTCCGAACCGCGCCCGTGGGTCCCCATTTCGTCGCACTCAAACTTGGCCAGAGGGAGGAAATCCGGTGTGAGCGGCAACACTTTGCAGAGGTGAATCAAGGCGAATGTTGAACGATGCTTTCCCAAACTTGTATGGATCTGTAGAGGGGAGAATTCTCTCCAAAATCTCCCAAAGAATCGATCGATTTTACTGAGAGAATCGAGGGATATTGGGGAGGAAAGAATCGAACTTCAGCCGCTTTCGTGTTCGAGGGTTACGGGTTCTTCTCGGATCCGATATTTGTCAGGGAGGAATGTGATTGGGCCATGATTTATAATTAAATATTTAATTTATTTTAATTTCAAAAATATCCTTTTGTCCAAACGAACACCAATTCAAGCCCAACGACTGTCACCCTAGCTAAATACCCCCATTCCGAACACAATGGGATATGTTTCGTAGGCTAATTCGACTATTACAGTCAGTTATTCTTCAAAATAAAATATAAAACATTTAATATTTAATTTGAACGTACATTTCAATTTGCCGGGGCCACATACTGATTCTAAAAATTCCCGAAAAATAAATCTAGCTATGTTTTGACGATACGGTCCCAACAAAACTAGTTTCGTCGAATTCTGAGACCGTTTGAAAAATGGCCCATTTCTGGTCGATCCAATTTAATTGTAATTGACCAAAACACGTTTTCCTTTGCCACACTCACATACTAGCTTCAAAAATTTTGAAATTTGAAACCTCGCAATAATTTGATATCCCGGATCCAACAAAAGTGGTTTCGTCAAATTCTGAGGTCATTTGCAAAATGGCCATTTTCACGGGCTATATAAACTCTATAGCGACCTTTCTGAAAATTCATTTGGCCATAACTTTTGCTTCCCAATACGAAACTTCGATTTTTCAGATTCGTTAGAAAGATTTCACTAACAGATTTAAATATATTTGGTTTCACTCAAATCCGTTTTGTTTTTCACCCGATACAGTCAGTCAAAGTTTGAATTCAAATTTTGAAACTACCGCACCATTTCAGGCCTTGTTTATAATTAGAATTAGTTATATTTATTTTCAAGCGTCAATTCAAACTTACTTTTTGTCGTTATTATTTAAAATATTTATTTTAAATATTTAAAATCCACTAAAATAGCCAATTTAAAATTTTTAAATTGGTTCAGATTTTCCGGGTCGTTACATGCCAATTCATCTAGATATACTGTTACGATTTGATAGTTAAATAACTGACTATAAAAATATAGTCATTTATCGATTGTTCATATGGAAAGATAGGGATCGAATTTATATTCGAAAACCATTCCGACCAGCAAATACGTGATGTGGAAGATATCATAGGATGGTCGAGATGGTGCATTGAAGACCAATGATCTTAATGAGCGGAAGAACTACTCGTTAAATTTCTTTGGCTAGGTACCAGAGTTTTGATGACTTGTGATTCTATTGTGATTGAAATCTTTGGATTTGCAAGGACTTCTCGCTACTGATCTATAAGGTGATACCTAGGATGTTGTAGGAGGGTTCCTTTGGTTCATCATGTTCCTGGATGACTTGTATGGACGAATGTATGATAGAGTATTTCCTTAAAAATCATGTATGTTGATTTTTACAAATATACCAAGTTTGGTGGCGGAGAAACTCTCTTGCTTGACACCCAGAGTGTATTTGTGGGCATCAATTAATGTTTTGATGGATCTGACGATGTGGCTTTCAAAGTGAATGAAGATGTACTAAGCGTGACCTCGAGCCTCATCAACTTGGAAATGGCACCAAATCGGGTAGGAAGCATGGCTATGTGGGTCGCACCCATTAAAAGGGTATATCATTACCTGATCTGGAGAAATCAAATGCCTTCGGATGTCCCTTTTATTTTTATATGTATGATTTCTCCAGTTCAGATAATGATATACCCTTTTAATGGGAGCCGGCCATGTGTAGTCGGGTTGCAAGACGTTCTTGTTGAACCCCCAATGTATTCATCTCCGGAGGCACATTGTCGGAAGGTGGTCCCATACCTTGCCAGGAAATCCATTCTCCAATAAGCGCCCGCAGTTTTGATTTTATACTACATATGTAGAGCATTAGATGCAAGCGTTCTGCTAGATTGATATTTATTTGTAATTGATAGACATTATTATAATATCAGAAAAGATATTGATTTCAAAGACTTTTTGGGTTATAGTAAGGTAAAAACCGTCCGTATTTATTTGTGGGCTGGTCTTACTATTATCCTTTTATTTCAAAAAAGGAATTTTTGAAGTTAAACAAGTTGATTGTGCTGTGAATTTATCACTTAAAGTATTCCAGACTGATCTGGGTGAATTTTGCTTTGCTTCAAATATGCTCGGGTCAGACCGAGTATATTTCCAGGTTAGGTTTCACATGGAGTTTCAGGAGCTGGAAGCAGCAGGCTTCACCGTTAGTTATGCAAAGTTTATTTTCGATGTGATTGTTGTATGTTGTACTCTGATAAATGATAAGTATATATATAGTTCTTTTATAAAGAGATTTGTTATATTATATTTATTTGTTCCACTATGAGATTCTGATGTGTTCTTCTTTCTCTTTTATTCTAACACTTCTCTCTTTCTACTTCTCAACCTCTAACTTCTTTCTATTAATAGTCTGGGGTTCGATACTTGGATTTTTGACAAGTAATACGGGATTAGGTATTATTATTGAAAATTCGAGCATCGAATTTTTTTGGGCCGTTGGTATTACAGTTGGTATTATAGTTGGTACTACAGTTGGTATCAGAGCTATTGGTTTAGTGATAACCTCATCTCCAAGGCGTAACTCAATAGAGATAGGGTTAGTAATACCCTAGATTGAGTTTGAGTTGAGTGTATATATGGGAGCACGTATTGGTAATTTATTATAAAATTATTTTTATATAGTTTTCTCGAATTATATTTTTATATAAATATATTTTTCTCAAACGATTATAATATGGATTTGTTTGAATAACTTGAATAAGAATTCAAGTTGGAATATTAAACTGGAATAGATTAATATAATAAAAAGAGATTTCAAATGTGAAATCGAGTAAATGATAATTGTATGGAAATTAATCCAATATAAATCAATTGATGTGAAACCAAAATGAAAGCAAACGAGAAATATTTATGTGAATCAAAATAGTTTGGTTGAATTGTTATGCCTTGGTTGTTTGTCATATATTGGATGGTTTGTATAGAATTCGCCAACAGTTGATTGAAAACCAATATAGAATAAATGAATTGAAACTACTGAGATGGATCAAAGTATAATGTGGAAATCAAGGAATTGTTTAGTTGAAATATATGGCATTGATATAGATTTGGACATTGGTTGGAAACCAATAAACGAATTAATTTAAGATGTAGAATCTAAGCGGATTGCTAAGACTTGGTTATAATAAAATCCATCAAAATTGAATAAAGTGATATGATTATTTCCAATTGGTTGGAACGAATGATATGGATAATATGGATGATATGGATATTTGGATCTAACTGACATTGTTTTGAGAATAATGAAGTTCATTGGAGTTGAGAATAGGTATAGAGTTAATCCAAGAGAATTCTTGAGTAAATTGAATTCAGTTTGGCATGCTAGTCGAGTGAGCACGAGTAAATTTGTCGCTTATCCGTAATAACGCTCGCAAAAAGGCACGCCTACACTAAATATAAAAATTTTGGTTTTTGAGATTGAATTTTGGATTTTTCCGATCGTGTTGGTCGATTTATATATATTTCTTGAACCTACAATATTGCAGATGTCCCTCCGTACATGGGAGACTCTGCCAAAATTTAAGGTGTTAGTATATTTTTGAAGATTTTTGGAAAATTTTGTTATTTGAAATAAATTTGGTTTAAAACCAATTGAGTTAGCTTGAAAATAAAACCGAGTTTTAATTAAACATTTTTTTAATAATAATGGGTTTGCAGCATTTCTTCTACCTTAGTAATTTCGGGAACGAAATTCTTTTAAGAGGGAAGGAATGTAATGTCAAGTATTTTTCTAGCCAATTATTTAAATTATTTTATTATTTAAATTATTGATTTGAATTTAAATAATTTAATTTAACCATTTTATTTTTGAATATGTTTTTAATATTAATAATATAATAATATTTTATTTCGAAAATGGCCGGAAAATGTTGTGTTTACAATATAATGTGAACAGACAGTTTAAAATGGTTTAATATTGTTTATACTGAAATTATATTAATATATTCATTTATAAAATGACAGTTGAACGTATAATTTAATTATAAAACGAGCTGCAGCGGCGCGATAGTCCGTAATATTGCGTTTTGAACTTTAGTTGGTTGTACAGGATCCAATATAAGCCGGATTTTCTCGAAACAAGAAACGCCCGAATCTATTTGATAATATTTTACTAATGTAAGAGAAAATTCGAGTTTTTGTATTGTAGATTTTGTTTTATGTCCAAACCAAATTTTAAAAAGGTCGATATGGAATTTGTTTACAAATTATATCGATTTATTATATAAAATAAAGGGTTTTTTAATATTTTTAAATATCGTTTTGGCTTGGATTTCAATTGCAGTTATTTTATTTTGAATATATACGAAATTCTGGTCGTATATGGCCAACTATAGTATTATAGTATTTTTATATTGAAGTATTTTAAAATTGATTTATTTAATTCAAATTTGACCCTTAAAAAGGGACTTTATTCAACCGACCTCCATTTTTTACGAAACCAATTTTATTGGGACCACAATGGAAAATTAATGCTAGATTTCAATTTTCACGCAAATCGGAGTTATTCTGTGAGCGTGGAAAAATTTAATGCAAATAAAACGACTATTTGGACTTGAACGAGTGTCGTTTGAGCAAACAGACATGGAATTCAATGAAACAAGTTTAATTAGGACTGTAACATCAAATTATACTCTGACTTAAATTCTCATCATGAACGGAGTTCGTACGTGATCGCAGGAACCAATAAACAGTGTTTAAAAATAGTGATAGGTACGGGAAAAAATGTTGTTATCACATCAGCATAAAGTAATATTATTTCTCTTTATAAATACAACCTAACATCAGTTCCAATCTCGGAAAACCATCCAAAACATTTTCCAGCGATTCACTTTTGCAGACAAACCCCTATACACAAAACAATTTATATCTCCAAATCTGTAGTGAATCGGCGAAGACGTTCTGTAGGAGAGTTGTAGATCTGTCCATAGCTACTTTCTGTAAAAATTTGGAGGTGATCGAACGACTGTGGTGGCTGGAATCGGCCTAAAACCATGAATTTTGACTTTCTTTTTAATGAGATTTGTGGTGTCTGAGATTGTTGTTTGATGTTGGGGTCAAAGGAGATGTTGTAGAGGGCAAGGAGGTGGTGATTTTCTCCTTTGGGTCGAGGGTTTGAAAGTGTCTGTGGTGGCTGGTGGAAGGAGATGAACGGAGAAGGTTGTTTTTTACGAGCACGTTCGGATTTTGACCGATTACGTGGTGGTCCTGTCGAATTAGGTGGTGGTACTCGAAGGTGAAAGGTGGATGGTAGCCTATAGCGTCGGACCGAGGTGGTCGGAGGAGTTATGATCATCAGTTGCGGTAGAATTTGACGATGAACGGATTTCGATTGAATGGGATTTTCTGGCGAACTGAGGGTTTTTGGGGCTCGTCGTTCCAACCGTCGGCGCTGGGGGGATGGCCAGTCATGGCAGTCACAAGTGGAGAGGCTTCGATGCTCTAACGGCGGCGCGGTAATCTCCTAAAGAGTGCGTGCTTTCTTTGAACTGGAGAACAAAAGGGATGCCGAGTTTTAGGAAAATCCAAAGGGGAAGACGCGTTAAACTATCTGACGTGGACTGTATTTACCAAGGTGATTAACGATTGATTTTAAAGTTAATTAATAATTAAGTTAATTAATTCTAATTTTAATAAGATTTTTAGTTATTAGTTAATTTAAATAAATGTAAAAATTGTAACAACTCTATCTTGATCATACGTTAACGGATTTCAACAATACAGGATCCACTGGGATCATGGCGACGGACACTACGCTGTCGAGTTGGTCTGATCTGAAATGGGAGCAGCTGGAGATTCGTGTAATTTTAAATGCTAGTTTAAAATTATACGATATAACGTGTCAACCGTTAATCGTAAAAATGGTGAGTTAACACTCACACTTTTCTGGACTGTTATGATGTGATAAATCCATATAATTAAAATACCATTAAAAATATATATTGGTTGGTTGGATACGTTGTTTGCTTATGGTTGATTTAATGGTTGTTATTAGTCATATTATAGTTGTTAATTTATTTATTTGAAATTATATGCTATCATGAAATGTTATAATAATCTATAATGCAGGGAAGAACAGGTTGGAAGGATCCGACCGGATTCCTCAAATATTATGGATGTTGTTTATTTTTATACTACTTACACATGAACTGATTGAACCCCAAATGACATTGAAACCAGTTTGAATATTGATGGTTGAATGGATCTGATCGTTGTTGTAATTTTAATCAATCGACAGTATTGATTAAGTGGTTGGCAGTTATGGTCTAAATCTATTGTTCTATGACGTTATTGTGCTGATAGGAAAATTGACAGAGTTTAAATTTATTTTATAAATAAATTGAAAATTTCAAGTTATTTTATGTGAGTTGATTAAAATCGAAGTTTTATAAATATATTTATATTAAAATCATGTTTTACTAATGTGATCATTAAAAGTTTATATAATTCTTGTGCAGTTTTATGAACAGAATGTCAGGAGCTAATATACGAGTCAGTGATATTGAATAGTTGTTTTATATAACAATTAAAGAGATGTTTTTAAATTAATTAAATTATTAATAAGTGTAGGAGGGAAAAATGAATAGAAATCAGTTAGCAGCTTAACTGATGGTTACAATTGGCAAAGTCAACCGATTTAGAATTGAGACTAACGATTGGGTTATTAAATCCAATCAATAGTTTTCCGAATATTCAGATGTTGTTAAAAGTTGGTTAATCTTTGATTAACTATATTTTTAAGTAATTATCAAATTGTTTAATGTTAAATTAAGTAAATTGTTATTTAATAACCTTTTTAAAATGATTTAATTATCTTGTCTTTATTTAATAATGAAGTCAACAATTTTTACTGTAATTAATAATGAAGTTAATTGATGAATGATTAATTATTGAAAAAACTACCTTTATTCGGTTAATAACGAAGTTAATTATTATATTAATAATAATTAGAGCTATTATTTATTTATTGGAATCCCATTCCAAAAAGGAATCGAATTTTATGAGATTTTAATTAAGGAAAGGTTATAAAGGGATTTTGTTGTAAATACCAGATTTTTGTAAAAATAAGTTTATAGAAGAATTTTGAGCTAAGGAGATATTGGAGATAGGCTTTGAACATAATAGAAGCAATGGCACAGAAAAGAAATTTCTAAAGTAAGAGTAATAAAATGGATTAGCAATTATAAGATTTAAAATTTAGTTCAAATCGTATAAACCAAGTTTGTAAAGAGATTATAGATAAAGATGTTATTTTTTTAAAATATAATAATAAATAAACTTTAACTTAAGGATTGAATTATAACGCTGCAATGGAATTAAGGACTTCAAAGGGAAAGGATAATAAATAGTTAATGACTTAAGGGATTAATGAATGGTAAATTAATAAATGAATTTAGTAAAGGAGATTTCAAATATAAGATATGGTATATAAAACCATATTTGAAATCAAAGAGTATGTAAGATTTTGAAAGTTTATTTATTGAAGTAAAAAGAATTACTACTAAAGTGGGTTTTCAAATAAAATAAAATGGTTTATAAAACCATAGTAAATGGGAAACGGAAATGAAATATCAGGTTTTGAGTTGCAAACTTGTATTATCTTAAGATAAGGACGTTGTTGATCAAGGTTTGAGAGGTAATAAAATACCCCAACTTGAATGGCTTCACTATTATTGAGAGATAATATTAATTTGTAATAGGTAAGGATGTGGAATGATTTATTTTTTTCTTAATAAAAAGAATATTGCAACATAAACTGCAAAGGATTTAGAATTATAATAATAGCTTTTGGGTTTTTTAATAAAAATGTTAATTTGACATAGTTGGCTAATAGTAAATTTGGGAAATACCTTTACTCGAAAAGATGAGTTAATAGGTATGGATTTTGGGAAAATGAGTATAGAGGTCTATATGAATTGGATATTACAATTTAAAATTTCCATAAATGAGGGTGGTAATCTTAAATGGATTAGATTTGAAGTTAACGAAACTGTTGGGATTCATATTATAAGAAATGAGTCGTATGATGATATTATGGCCATAAAGGATTGGACAACGAAATATAGTGTTGGGGAATATTGATAGCGATATTTCAAAACAAAAGAAAATAAGGAAATGGATTCAGAATACATGTTGATTTAAAGGATGAGTATTGGTTTATGTTTTCAAAGGTAATGATAGAAGGAGAGTTTATAGAAAATATAATTATAATTTCCATAAATGTGATTATTTAATATGACCATTTAAGGTTATATTTTACAAAGTACGTCACTTAATGTTATTCTAACCATATAAGATTGGTAAGGAAATTTATATCGATTAGTTAAGTATACACAAAACAATATTTCCAATGGTAAGGAAAATGAAAAGCTAGTCTATAAAACCATAGCGATAATTTCAAATGTAAGAAAATATGAAAAGGATTTTGAGAATATTTAAATTGCGTTTCCACGATAATGGAAAATAAAAGATGTTGATAATAAATATGGTAATATTTTTAGACAAGGGAAAAAAAGAGAAGTTGATAAAAAGAGCGTTGAGTAATGTTTTCAAAATAACGAAACCAGAAGAGTTTTGACAAGATAAAATTTGTGGAATCGAATATAAGAAATCGATGAAATGATTTAATGGAAATATTTTTTATAAAGGACATGAGCTGCCAATTCATCTAGATATACTGTTATGATTTGATAGTTAAATAACCGACTATCAAAATCTGGCCTTTTATCGATTGTGGTATGGAAAGACGAGGATCGAATTTATATTCGAAAACCATTCTGACCAGAAAATACGTGACGTGGAAGATATTAGAAGATGGTTGAGATGGAGCATTGAAGACCGTTGATCTTCATGAGCAGAAGAACTACTCGTTAAATTTCTCCGGATAGCTACCAGAGTTATGATGACTTGTGATTCTGTCGTGATTGAAATCTTCGAATTTGTAAGGACTTCTCGCTACTGATCTATAGGGTGATACCTAGAATGTTGTAGGAGGGTGCCTTCGGTTCATCCTGTTCCTGGATGACTTGTATGGATGAATGTCCGACAGAGTATTTCCTTAAGAATCATATAAATTGATTTTTACAAATATACCAAGTTTGTTGGCGGAGAAATTCTCTTGCTTAACACCCAAAGTGTATTTGTGAGCGTCAATTAGTGATTTGATGGATCTGAAGATATGGCATTCAAAGTGAATGAAGATGTACTAAGCATGACGCCGAGCCCCATCAACCAAGAAATGGCGCAAAATTGAGTAGGAAAACATGGCTATGCGGGGTCGCACCCATTAAAAGGGTATATCATTACCTGATCTAGAGAAATCAAATGTCTTTGGTTGTCCCTTTTATTTTTATGTGTATGCTATTGGTTCGGTTGGCTGGCCCCCAACCGTGGTAATGATATATTTGGTTCTCTCTAGAGAAATGAGGGTCTGGTCATGTGTAGACGGGTTGCAAGACGTTCTGGTTGAACCCCAATGTATTCATCTCTAGAGGCACATTATCGGAAGGTGGTCCCATACCTTGCTAGGAAATTCATTCTCCGATAAGCGCCCGTGGTTTTGATTGTATATTATATATGTAAAACGTGAGATGCAAGTGTTCTTGTAACGACCTGCATTCTACGCATCGGAGGATCGTAGAATATTTATTTCATTCACATATGAAGTCGTATGGTCGTGTAACTTTGGTGAGTGACTATTGGGGTCATTTCCCATGTTTACAATTTTTGCCAAATTTTAAATGACCGTTTTGCCCCTAGAGGATCTTGTTTCGCCTATAACTTTTGAATGGTAAGAAGTTTTAACCTGAAACCACCTCCATTGGATTTGAATGATGGTTTACCTATTCGTAGAGTGGTCACATTAGCCAGACGGACTTTGAAACAAGGTTTGGAAGGTGAAAATAGCTTAACCGGGCCAAATAGGGTTATTAGCAGTGAGGTCCATAACCCATTTCGGAATTAGGGTTATGGGAGGGCTGATAGGATTGGAAAATTCAGTTTTATTCATTTTTCCAGCTGTCATTTACGTCCTTGAAACCCTAACAATGGCCTCCATCCTCTAAATCACCCCCAAAATTAACGTTTAAGCATATATTAGCCTAACCAACATCAAATCAAGGAAAATCAATACCAAATCAGAGTTGGAGCTGCTGAGTTGAATAGAGAATCGATCCAAATCAGTGATATTTTCAAACTTATAGTTTATTTGTGGCTAAGGTGAGTGATTAGCATTGTTTTTCACTCATTACGGCTAATTAAGGGTAATTAGTGATAATTAGCGAAATTATAACTCAGAAAAAATTGCAAAAATATTTAGAAATTCTGAAATATTATTTTATGCCTCTGTTAGAAATTTAGGTTAATTTGGACTAAGTTTGCTAATCCTATAATTAAAATATGGTCAAGGGAAAATCATGCTTTTGGATATGTTTGATCCAAAATATTTCATGTGAATGATGTTTTAATGTTTTTGAGTGATTCTATATGTTGTTACTACTATTTGGAATGATTTGAGATGTCGTAGGAAAGTTAGAATGGTTGAAAATGTCGTCGTTTGGCGAAATTAGCTTGCTGGAAAAACTGCAGAATTCCTGATGGTGGTCAGCATGTATGGTCACGAATCGGATTAGTCGGCATGTATGGTCATGAACCGGATTGGTCAGCATGTATGGTCACAAACCGGATTGGTCAGCATGTATGATCACGAACCGGATTCCTGAAGGGGTATGCTAACGATTCCTGAAGGGGGTATGCTGACGATTCCTGAAGGGGGTATGCTGACGATTCCTGAAGGGGGTATGCTGACGAGGACCACGACCACGACCCGAACTAAGACGAATGAGGCCAAAACCCGAGATGCAAAGGAAGTCCAAATTCGAAGTTATTAGTCAAGATCCACACGGGAACCAACGAGTTTACTTCTCGAGTTAGACTTTGTTGTAGGACATGTGCAAAGGGGTTACCGATATCCATAACTTTGGTTTACCACTGAAGAGAAGGAGGGGGCATGTAGACGAACCAGGGCCAGGGAAGTGTGGAATGGTTGGCCCATTTGGGTTATTGACTATGGACCAGTGTAGTGGGGACAGTGTAATAATTGTATGGATTTGCCGTCATAGCCCCAAAAGGGAGAATTGGTCGTAGCAGTAGTTGTACGGAGTTGCCATCATGACCCCAAAGATTTGGTGACCAGGGAGGTGGATATTGTATACTTTACGCACTGAGTGAGAGATTTGAGGATTATTGCTATGTTTTATGTTTGTTATAACCATGACATGCACACCCCCTCCCCATTATTTTCACACCATATGTTAGTGTCACCTATGAGTATTATACATCTTGTAGTGCTAACTCTTTGGTTGAAGATCCGGGTTCAGGTATGGTTGTTATTGTTCTATTTTGCTGCTTATCGCTCATACCAGACTTTTATCTGACCAGGAGTTTTATGTCTCTTCTTATTACTCTGGATGCTCCTAAACGAGCAGACTAGAGACAGGTAAGCTGGTTGTGCACGGTAGCTGTCCGGAGACGAGTAGGAGGCTTACACGTATTACTCCCATATATTCTCCCTGTATTGTTGTTGGTCACTACTTTAGGCATTAGTAGTGTACCTTCCTATTTTGCTTTAGAGACAGTTTTAGAAGTTGTAATAATTATGGTTTGGATCATAAGCTGTATTTTGAATTTTCCGCTGCTATGATGATTTAGTTTTCAGCTTATGCGATGTCTCATCTGTTTTATATCAAGTTATGTTACTTTTATACTTTGTTCCATGTGTTGTGAGATACACTATATGTTCTTTGATGATTCATTCACCTTCTTTCTTTTCTTTTGACGACCATCTCATGCTGGTTGGACATCGGCACAGCACGTTTCATTGGAAATGTCGGCGGGCACGGGGCGGGCTGTCACACTTGGTACCAGAGCTCTGGGTTGCGTAGTTAACCTAGGGAAGACATCAGGGAAAGATAGTACACGTATAAGAGAGTGCATGTTTATGATAGTTTGGATTTCAAAAGCTATATATATATACTATTAGTATAGCTAAGGATGAAGTCGCACTGCATGGGCACCACTATGGAGATGGTTAATCATTTTCTCTTTGCAAATTGGACGATGAGCTGATATACGAGGAGTATTGGTTCAGGATCCAATAATATGAATGTAACACCTTGTGTATTCTATAACAGTGAAATTCACAAATTAAAGTATAACTAATTTCAAATCAAAGAATTAAGGGAAACGTGATACACCATTGCGTTCGTCTCGGAATTCTGCTTGAGATAGAGTCCGAGTTTGCGTAAAACGGACTCCGTATGAAGAAGATATGGCCTCCGGAAGTTTCAGAATTCAGTTTAAAAATTCAAACATACCAAAACAGCTCAGAAAACTAATTTAAAATTCAAAATCGGGCCCAATTGGCCAGGGCGGGAAAATTCCCGCCTAAGGCACCCAGGTCGACTTGGCAGTCGACCTGGGGCTAGCCAGGTCGACTGGGCAGTCGACCTGGGTTACCCGTGTCGACTGCCAAGTCGACACGGTGTCAAATGGGGTGTCGACCTGGCCCCTGAGCCAGGTCGAACCCAGCCCACCCTGGCTGGCCTGGTCTATGTTTGTCAATTTTCTGAGCCTTGCCTCGTCACTAGGGCTAGGTGTCAGCTCCTAGTTGGTCTCTCCTTTGAACGAACGGCTATTATTAACCCAAGCTCCATCGACGGTCCGAATCAACTCAAAAACACTATAAAAAGAACCTAAGACCTAGCCTAAATCATACTATTTCATTTTAGCCTCAGGCCGCCGCCATTAAACCTAGAGCTCTAGATTAAAAATACAAAGAACAAAATTAAAGAAGACGAAGGACGAATCTTGAAGGCTACAACTAGAAGCTACAACAACTACGATGCTTTAGACAACGAATTTGGGGCTATTTGATTTGGAATTTTGATTACTTGCCTCATATTGTAAGTTCTATGTCACTTTTTAGGCAAAAATGCTAAAATAACATGGACATGCCATGAATTGAAACCGGATTTAGGAACTATTTTTAATCCATGTTTATATTGTTTAACTTTGAATCATAATTTGGGAATATTGCTATGTCAACGTTGCAAGTTAAACTTATCATGATTTTGATGTTGTTATGAATCACTTGGGCTTAATTGTATGGCAAGTTGGACTAATACATGTCCATGGAATCACTATGTTTAATGAAATCTTTATGTTGATTAAACCATGCCTATTATGCTAATTAAACCATGTCTATGATGTTGATGGAACTATGCCTGTGATGTTAATATACCTATCATGTTAATGACAAGTTGGGAATTGCTAGGTTATGATGAAAAGTTGGAATCATTATGTTTATAATGCTAGATGAGAATCATTATGTTAAAAATGCTAAATTGGAATCCACTATGCCTATTAGAGTTACCATGCCTTTAATGTTTCATGTTTGTAATAAAATTATTACTTTGCCCGCAATGATTACTATGCCTATGATGTAAAGTTGAAATCATCATGTTAAACTAAGTTGGAACCATTACTATGCCAAGTTATCATCATGCTAGTATTGAAACCATGTGATATGTTATAGCCTGTTTATTATGCAAGTGATGTTGGAATTGTCACATATGCCTATCACATGTTTGGTGTTAATCCCCTTTATCTCTTGAATTGTTTATACTTGTGAACGAAGTACGTTTATATACGTTGGGGATACGATTGGGTAGAATAGGCAAAACTTGAATTAATTATAATCATAAACCGTGAAATTTGGCATAAGTAGAACATGAAATATGGCACGAAAACTTGACTTGAACATGCCATAACTTGACTTGAAAAACATGCCTTAGTTGGGCACGAAGTTGACATATGAACATGCTATGGAAATAGCACGAATCTGATAAGAACATGGGCATGACTTTAGAAAACAAGAAAGTGGCCAACTCGAGTTTGGGTTGAGTTTGTAGTGTAAATCTACCCGGAACTGCCCGGCAAATCCAGTTTCTACAAACAATAGGATCCAATGTGGGTAGTTGGTCATATCGCGCTTGAAACCCGAGGTTGGGTTGAGTTCGTAGCGTAAACCTGCCCGGAACCGCCCGGCAAATCCAGTGGTTACGAACAATAGGATCCAATGTGAGTGGTTCAGTGCATTAACGAATCAATTAATGCCAATTAGGGTTAAGTCATGAACATGAAAAAGAAAACTTAACCAACTTGAACAAGATTTGTAGGGCTAAGTCATGAACTTGAAACGACAACACTTAGTGTGACGGCCCGCCCCGCACCAACCGACATTTACTCCAAAAGTGCGCTGTACACATCCAGTTAGCGCGGAACGGATCGTTAGAAGGAAAAGGAAGAAGGAAATGAACATACAAAGAACCTGTAGAATGTCTCACAGCGCATCGAACAAAATATAATAATAACATACTTGACATAAAACAGGAGAGACAGTGCATAAGCTGAAAATCAGAACTAAACATCATAGCAGCGGAAAATTCAGAATACAGCTTATTACAACTTTCAAACTGTCTCAAAGCAAAAGTAAGATAAATGAGGTACACTACTAATGCCCAAGTAGCGACCACCAATGACACAGGGAGAATGTGTATATATATAATACGTGGAAGCCTCCTGCCCGCCTCCGAATCAGCTACTCGCACATCACCAGCTAACCTGTCTCTAGTCTGCTCGTGTGAGCACCCAGAGTAATAAGAGGAGACATAAAACTCTGGGTCAGACATAAAGTCTGGTATGAGCGATAAGCATCTAAAGTGAACAATAATAGGTAGACTAAAACATACCTGAACCTGGACCTGCAACCAAAGAGTTAGCACTACATACTATACAACACTCTAAGGTGTCATATCAAACAGTGTAAAGATACGGAGGTGGGGGAGGTGTGCATGTCATAATGATGGCAAACAATCAAGCATAGCATCCATCCTCACATCTCTCACTCAGTGCTTAAAGCATACGATATTCACCACTTCGATCACCCAACATTCCTTGCTACGATCACTTTGCCCCATGAAGTCATAAATGGCTTCACTGCACTGATAACGTAGCCACAAATCCTTCGCTATGTCCACTTTGCCCCATGAAGTCACAAGAACCCCACTGCACTGGCTCATAGCCTTACTAATCCTTACTATGTCCACTCTGCCCCATGGAGTCACAAGAACCCCACTGCACTGGCTCATAGTCTTACTACGCATCACCTTGCCCCTCAGGTCGTAATGACCCTACTGCACTGATAACGTAGTCTTGCTACCATCACTTTGCCCCTCAGGTCATAATGACCCTACTGCACTGATAAGTAGCCCATCGTTCCTTTTTAGTGGTGAATCGAAGTTATGAACGTCGACAACTCCTTAGCACACATCCCGCAGCAAAGCCCAACCATGAAGTGAACTCATTAGTTCCCAACTGGTTCCGGGATCCCGAGCTCTAACTTCCATTTGGACTACCTTTGCATCTCGGGTTATTGGTCTTCTTTCTTGTTTGGGTCGGTTGATCAAGCATCTTTCATCCTGGTCGGTTTTCATCATCCCTGGTCGGTCGGTTTTGTTCCCCCCCTGGTCGGTCACATTTCATCAAACCTGGTCGGTCGGTTTTGTTTCCCCCTGGTCGGTCGCATTTCATCAAACCTGGTCGGTCGATTTTGTTTCCCCCTGGTCGGTCGCATTTCATCAAACCTGGTCGGTCGGTTTTGTCCCCCTGGTCGGTCTAACCTTCACCATCCCAGGTCGGTCGTTCTGGAGCTCGGGTCGGTCGGTCTCCTTCACCATTTCTGGTTGGTCGTCCTCCTTCATTCCTGGTCGGTCTGGAACCTGGTCGGTCAGAAGCCTGGTCGGTTTTTCCTAGTCCTAAAACCTGCACCATTCCAGCAAGCTATTTTCGCCTCTCGACGGCGTTTTCGACCAATCTAACACTTCTAATCAACCACAAAGCATATCATACAATCATAGGAACATAGGGAATCAACCACAAACACCAAAACAACAATATGACATATCAAAATGGATCAAACATGACCAAAACCCCATATTTCCCTTTAAGCATGTTTTAAGCAAAACTAATGGTATGATTAGCGAAACTTAACCAAATGGAACCAAATTTCTAACAGAGGTCTAAAACATCATCCCGAATTTTATAAACATTTTTCCAGAAATTTATCATGTTTAAATTCGCTAATTAACAATAATCACCCCTAATTAGCCATAATTAGTGTAAAACTATGCAAATCACTCACCTTAGCCATAAAATAAACTAAGATCTGAAATAATTCTCTGATTTGATGTGAATCTCTATGCCAACAGCAGCTCCTATGTTGATTTGGTGAAGATCTTCCTTGATTAGGGGTTGCTAAGCCAAATCCTTGACCAAAAGATGATTTGGAGGTGATTTAGAGGTTGGAGGCCATTTTTAGGGATCCTTGGTGATAAGTGGAGGCTAGAAAACTGAAATGGAATGATTCTCCATCTCATTTCAGCCCTCCCATAACCCTAATCCCGAAATGGGTTATGGGCCTACTCACTAATCACCCGATTTGGCCCGGTTAAGCAGTTTTTCACCCTCCAAACCTTGTTTCAGCCATATCTCCCAAACGGTAAGTCCGTTTGGCTATTATGACCACTCTACGGAAAGGTAAACCATCAAACGAATCAAATGGAAGTGGTTTCAGGTCAAAATTCCTTTCCAAACAAAAGTTATGGCCAAAACAGTACCAACTAGGGGCAAAATGGTCATTTAAAAATCGACAAAAATCATGAACATGGGAAATGACTCTAATAGATGTTTCCCAAAGTTACATGACCATACAACTTCACATGGGAAAGAAATAAATATTCTACGATCCTATGATGTGTAGAATACGGGTCATTACACTCTCCCCCCCTTAAGAAATTTCGCCCCCGAAATTCCCTAATCAAAACACACACAAAGGTTCCCGCATGCCTATCAATCATGAAACAACAATCAAATATGCAAACAAGCAAAGCAAGTCTATCCTAGCATGCGGAAAACTAAATCGTAAAGTAAATCTTACCAGGCAAAGAGTTCTGGATATGCCTTCCTAATGCTCTCCTCTGTATCCCAAGTACAATCATTCTCGTTCTCGCCCCACTGAACCTTGACTAGCTTCACCGCCTTCCTTCGAAGTTGCTTCGTATCATGCCCCACAATACGAATCGGCTTGCGGTTCCCAACCGCCTCGGGTTCTACTTCGAAGTCCTCTAACTGATCAGGTGAAATAGTCACATCTGAGTCGTGAACGAACTTCCTTAGTTGGGAAACATGAAATACATTGTGAACTCCCGCCATTTTCTCTGGTAAGCCAACTCTATATGCCAAATTCCCGACTAGTTCAAGAACAGGGAATGGGCCAACAAATCTTGGTGCCAACTTGCCTCTTCTGCCAAATCGTATCACGCTCTTCAACGGAGAGATCTTGACAAACACCAAGTCACCAACGGAGAATTTCAAGTCTCTTCTCCTCTTATCAGCATAACTCTTCTGCCTATCTTGAGCAGCTTTCATTCGTTGTTGAATGATCTTAATCTTACCCGAGGTTTCTCTCACCACATCTGGTCCAAGCACAAACTTCTCGCCAGTCTCTATCCAACATGATGGTGAGTTGCACGGTCTTCCGTACAAAGCTTCATATGGAGCCATACCGATACTGGATTGGTAGCTATTATTATATGCAAACTCTACTAGATGCAAATGGTCATCCCATGATCCACCAAAATCCAATATACACGCTCTCAAGAGATCTTCCAATATACGATTCACCCTCTCCATCTGACCGTCGGTCTGAGGATGATATGCAGTACTGAGATGTAATCTTGACCCTAGAGCCTCTTGTAAGCACTTTCAAAACCCACTAGTGAACAACGGGTCTCGGTCACTCACAATGCTTTTGGGTACTCCATGAAATCTCACTACCCACTTCATATACAATTCTGCCAACTTGGCTGCCGTTCTGGTCGATTTGACTGGTATAAATCTTGCGCTCTTAGTCAATCGATCCACAATTACCCAAATGCTATCATATCCCGATCTAGTCCTTGGTAGGCCATCGATGAAATCCATCGAGACTTGCTCCCATTTCCATTCGGGAATTTCTAATGGTTGCAACAACCCACTAGGCTTCTTTTGCTCGGCTTTAACTAGCTGGCAATTCATGCATTTGGATATAAACTTCCCAACGTCTCTTTTCATACCTTCCCAGTAGTAAGTCTGTCTCATGTCTCGATACATCTTATTACCACCGGGATGTATAGTTAGTTTTGAGTGATGACATTCTCTAAGCACTTCATCTCTCAAACCATTTACGTTGGGCACAACTAGTCTTCCATTCTTTCGAAGCCATCCATCTCGATCAAGCCCATACACACTCATCTCCTCATCAATACCCATCTCTAACTTGGAGATGATTTTTAATATATTAGGATCGTCCCTCTGGCTAGAACCAATCCGCTCTATTAAAGTGGGTCTGATCGTCAAACTAGCTAGCATAACTGGATCCAATTCGCACTTCGGTCTGAAATCAAACCCCGCGATATACTCCAGTTGCTTCCATTCAAGAAACATTGCCCCTAAGCTGGCATGTCTCCTACTCAAAGCATCGGCTACCGCATTACCCTTCCCAGGTGTATGCGCGATATCAAAATCATACGAAGCCAAGAACTCTAACCATCTCTGCTGACGGAGATTCAAATCCTTCTGAGAGAAGAGATACTTTAACGATTTATGATCGGTAAACAACTCGAATCTTTCTCCTAAGAGATAGTGTCTCCACATCTTCAGCGCAAATACAATCGCTGCCAATTCCAAATCATGGGTAGGATACTTCTTCTCATGCGGCTTTAGCTGTCGACTAGCATAAGCTACAACCCTACCTCCTTGCATCAATACTGCACCTAGTCCGGTACCACAGGCATCCGTGTATACCGTCATCTCTTCATTCCCTTTAGGAATGACTAATACTGGCGCACGCGTCAACCTCTCCTTTAGACTTTTGAAGGCATCCTCACACACTCCGTCCCAGAAGAAGGACTGATTCTTCTTAGTCAACTGAGTCAACGGTGCTGCTATCTTGGAGAAGTCCTGGATAAACTTACGATAATATCCAGCTAATCCCAAGAAACTTCTTATATCTGTTGCATTCTTGGGTGTAGGCCAATCCTGTACCGTAGCTACCTTCGCAGGGTCCACGGCAATACCATTCTCTGAAACAACAAGACCCAAGAATCTCACTTCCCTTCTCCAAAAATGACACTTAGAGAATTTCGCTTTCAATTGGTGTTTCCTCAACACCTCCATCACTATCGTCAAGTGTCCCTTGTGTTCCTCCTCTGTCCTTGAGTAAACAAGGATATCATCCACGAACACAAGAACAAACTTATTCAACTGATCTCTGAATACTCGATTCATAAGATCCACAAAATAGGCTGGTGCATTGGTCAACCCAAATGGCATAACCAACCACTCATAAAATCCAGACGGCGTCCTAAATGCCGTTTTCGGAACACTCTCATCTACTACTTGAAGCTGATGAAATCCTGTCGCGAGGTCCAACTGGGAGAACACTCTAGCTCCTTCCAGTTGATCAAACAAATCATCTATCCGTGGTAGAGGATACTTATTCTTCCTCGTCACCTTATTCAACTCGCGATAGTCCACACACAAACGAAGGGAACCATCTGCCTTAGTGGCAAACACAACTGGTGCTCCCCACTCGGAGACACTCCTTCTAATAAATCCCTTCTTCAAAAGATTGCTGACTTGCACCCCGAGCTCTCGCTGCTCCCTTGGTGCCATACGACGAAGTGGCATCACTATAGGTCTGGCATCTTTCAATAAATCAATACGGAACTCAATCTCCCGGTGTGGTGGAAGCCCGGTCACCTCCTCGAAGACGTCCGGATACCGGCCAACCACGGGCACATCTGACAACTCATCCTGCGGGATGTCGAGGGAATTTACAAAACTAGCCATAACCCCATCACTAGGTAGGCTACCAAACACTACCCTCCGCCCATCATCCGCCCTCACTGTCACCAAAAAGCCCTCACAGTCTACCACCACCCCGTATCGTTGGAGCCAATCGACTCCCAATATAATGCCATACCCAGTAAAGCCCAAAACAAAGCAATCACATACAAACATACATCCATGACTCGATAAGACCAAATTCCTGCAAATCATACTAAGGCTAGTCGAACCACCAATCGGGTTCGTCACTATCAATGGTCTATCGATTATCTCGGTTTCCAGTCCCAACCTATCTACCAGGTCACTAGATATGAAGGAACGGGAAGCCCCAGTATCAAACAAAACTCGAACTGGTATATCATAAATAGAAAGCATACCTTGAATAACAACATTCTTTCCTTTCTCCGCCGCAGTTGGGGCATTCGATGAAGAAGGAACAGCATCAATAGCATATGCTTTCACAATCTGCTTCTCCTTAAGAGGTTGCAGACACTTATCTTTCTGATGTCCCACTTGGCCACAGTTATAGCACTTCCTTCTCGCTAAAGTGAGCCTTGAACTGATTCCAAGTAACCTGATCCTTTGGAGTAGCTGTTCTAATGGCATTCCACCAATTCATCGCTCGCCCTTACAGCTGACGAGACGCTAGCCTTATCTTCATCGCATCCTCAAGACCCAAGTCATCAAAGATACGGTCACAGCTATCCATTCAATCTTGAACATCCGTGGCCGACTCCGTCCCGTGGAACGGCTTCCCACCAAGGTTAGTGTAATCCTTGCACAACTTGGCGAAATCGACCCTAGGCGCCTGCACTACTGGGCCAACACCAACTCCGGGATTGGGAACTGCCCCTTGCACTTCTCTAAGCATATCTCTCATGAGGTTAGTAAACATCGCCCTCATGTCAGCGGCATTCCCTTGGTTGGTCCCTCTACCAGCACCTCTCGTGTCTCGGCTCATCGTTAATCTGTAAAAGGGAAACGATTAACGACCCCATAGTGGTGCTAGTGCAGTGTGACTTCATCTTTATACTACTAATACTATATATGTACATAGCTTTTGAAAACCAAATTAATCACAAATACGCGCTCTCATATACGTACTATCTCTCCCTAGTGTCATTCCCTAGGTTAACTACGCAACCTAGAGCTCTGATACCAAGTGTGACGGCCCGCCCTGCACCAACCGACATTTACTCCAAAAGTGCGCTGTACACATCCAGTTAGCGCGGAACGGGTCGTTAGAAGGAAAAGGAAGAAGGAAATGAACATACAAAGAACCTGTAGAATGTCTCACAGCGCATCGAACAAAATATAATAATAACATACTTGACATAAAACAGGAGAGACAGTGCATAAGCTGAAAATCAGAACTAAACATCATAGCAGCGGAAAATTCAGAATACATCTTATTACAACTTTCAAACTGTCTCAAAGCAAAAGTAAGATAAATGAGGTACACTACTAATGCCCAAGTAGCGACCACCAATGACACAGGGAGAATGTGTATATATATATAATACGTGGAAGCCTCCTGCCCGCCTCCGAATCAGCTACTCGCACATCACCAGCTAACATGTCTCTAGTCTGCTCGTGTGAGCACCCAGAGTAATAAGAGGAGACATAAAACTCTGGGTCAGACATAAAGTCTGGTATGAGCGATAAGCATCTAAAGTGAACAATAACAGGTAGACTAAAACATACCTGAACCTGGACCTGCAACCAAAGAGTTAGCACTACATACTGTACAACGCTCTAAGGTGTCATATCAAACAGTGTAAAGATATGGAGGTGGGGGAGGTGTGCATGTCATAATGATGGCAAACAATCAAGCAAAGCATCCATCCTCACATCTCTCACTCAGTGCTTAAAGCATACGATATTCACCACTTCGATCACCCAACATTCCTTGTTACGATCACTTTGCCCCATGAAGTCATAAATGGCTTCACTGCACTGATAACGTAGCCACAAATCCTTCGCTATGTCCACTTTGCCCCATGAAGTCACAAGAACCCCACTGCACTGGCTCATAGTCTTACTAATCCTTACTATGTCCACTCTGCTCCATGGAGTCACAAGAACCCCACTGCACTGGCTCATAGTCTTACTACGCATCACCTTGCCCCTCAGGTCGTAATGACCCTACTGCACTGATAACGTAGTCTTGCTACCATCACTTTGCCCCTCAGGTCATAATGACCCTACTGCACTGATAAGTAGCCCATCGTTCTTTTTTAGTGGTGAATCGAAGTTATGAACGTCGACAACTCCTTAGCACACGTCCCGCAGCAAAGCCCAACCATGAAGTGAACTCATTGGTTCCCAACTGGTTCCGGGATCCCGAGCTCTAACTTCCATTTGGACTACCTTTGCATCTCGGGTTATTGGTCTTCTTTCTTGTTTGGGTCGGTTGATCAAGCATCTTTCATCCTGGTCGGTTTTCATCATCCCTGGTCGGTCGGTTTTGTTCCCCCCCTGGTCGGTCACATTTTATCAAACCTAGTCGGTCGGTTTTGTTTCCCCCTTGTCGTTCGCATTTCATCAAACCTGGTCGGTCGGTTTTGTTTCCCCCTGGTCGGTCGCTTTTCATCAAACCTGGTCAGTCGGTTTTGTCCCCCTGGTCGGTCTAACCTTCACCGTCCCTGGTCGGTCATTCTGGAGCTCGGGTCGGTCGGTCTCCTTCACCATTTCTGGTTAGTCGTCCTCCTTCATTCCTGGTCGGTCTGGAACCTGGTCGGTCAGAAGCCTGGTCGGTTTTTCCTGGTCCTGAAACCTGCACCATTCCAGCAAGCTATTTTCGCCTCTCGACGGCGTTTTCGACCAATCTAACACTTCTAATCAACCACAAAGCATATCATACAATCATAGGAACATAGGGAATCAACCACAAACACCAAAACAACAATATGACATATCAAAATGGATCAAACATGACCAAAACCCCATATTTCCCTTTAAGCATGTTTTAAGCAAAACTAATGGTATGATTAGCAAAACTTAACCAAATGGAACCAAATTTCTAACAGAGGTCTAAAACATCATCCCGAATTTTATAAACATTTTTCCAGAATTTTATCATGTTTAAATTCGCTAATTAACACTAATCACCCCTAATTAGCCATAATTAGTGTAAAACTATGCAAATCACTCACCTTAGCCACAAAATAAACTAAGATCTGAAAAAATTCTCTGATTTGATGTGAATCTCAATGCCAACAGCAGCTCCTATGTTGATTTGGTGAAGATCTTCCTTGATTAGGGGTTACTAAGCCAAATCCTTGACCAAAAGATGATTTGGAGGTGATTTAGAGGTTGGAGGCCATTTTTAGGGATCCTTGGTGATAAGTGGAGGCTAGAAAACTGAAATGGAATGATTCTCCATCTCATTTCAGCCCTCCCATAACCCTAATCCCAAAATGGGTTATGGGCCTACTCACTAATCACCCGATTTGGCCCGGTTAAGCAGTTTTTCACCCTCCAAACCTTGTTTCAGCCATATCTCCCACACGGTAAGTCCGTTTGGCTATTATGACCACTCTACGGAAAGGTAAACCATCAAAAGAATCGAATGGAAGTGGTTTCAGGTCAAAATTCCTTTCCAAACAAAAGTTATGGCCAAAACAGTACCAACTAGGGGCAAAATGGTCATTTAAAAATCGACAAAAATCATGAACATGGGAAATGACTCTAATAGATGTTTCCCAAAGTTACATGACCATACAACTTCACATGGGAAAGAAATAAATATTCTACGATCCTATGATGTGTAGAATACGGGTCATTACACTTAGCCAACTTGACATGACATGTAAGCGGGTTAAGTCGCGAATTTAAACGACATACTTAACCCTCTTGACATGACTAGACTGGAAGAGGATTAAGTCACGAATTACATGACTTAATCGGTTAGGCGGGTTAGGTCACGAATTACATGACCTAATCTGTTAGGCGAAACCCTAGACACGACCCTTTTCAGCAGTAACCCTCTAGATGTATCAAGGTACCCTGCGGCTAGGACAGGTGGGGCACGATTACTGGGCTGATTGTAAGAGGTGAACGACGACAGTGGGGTAAGCCAGTGTAGGTTCGGTGGACTATGGTCGTGCACGTATTCCGGGGCAGACACTGGGTATCTGTAGATTTATCTGTGCATCTTCAATCGTGTCAAGGGTTGACACCCTAGGGCTGATACACCTGAAGGTGGACCTAGCAAAGGTGACTACATTCGTGATTAGCCGTATGACACGGACACTTGACGAGCTAGAACTTGTAAGGAGCCGATCGACTAGATAAGCTCTCCGTAGGACCCCGTACTTGGGTCAGACCCCGTTTCAGGGTCGTTTCACGATATTGGGCCGTGGGATTTATTTCGTGATTAACTCGTGACATGGGCTTAGTATACTAGTACAGTCGATGCAACGAATCTTGAACACGTGATGCTTTATTTGACTTGTCTTGACTTATCATGATCACCTTAGTCTATCTTGTCCACCTTGACACCCTTCTTGAGTTTAGTTCCAGTTCATACATGACATGTTGTTTTAACCATTTTTACACTGAAAGTCACTAGGACTTACTCGGTCTTTATGACTGACCCTTTTCCTTTCGCCTCCTTTTCTTTCGTTTCCCCCCCAGGTTCACAGGGAGGGAATACCGCAGCTTGACCAGTTTTCACATCCAGCTTGAAGAGAAAGAATGTATTGCTTGGATCTTTTCCGTTTTGGACTATGGCTTTGGACATCAATTAGGGGACTTTTGCAGTTTATCTATGTTTTCTTTATGCTTCTTTAAATAATGTAATCAAGACAGTTATGATTTTGGAAGTATTGTAAGACAAATTATGACATGGTTTGTGAACACGTATTATGTTGAAATAAAAGTTGTTGTTGTTTTTCCGCTGTTCAAAAATATGTGTTCTTATATATGTCTTGTATATCTGTGACTTATACTTACAAACCTCCACCAAAATTAGGGCATTCCCTTTGAGAGTGACCCTAACGGAGGTGGGGTGTTTCACTTGGTATCAGAGCATAAGTTTACCAGATAAGATAAAAAGTTTTGAAAATTTATTTTTCAAAAAGAAATTTAAAGAAACATTTTTAAAAGATAAAATATTATTTTATTTTAAAAAGGCAAAGTCCCCCAAAGCCATAGGTACTATCTCTTATCCTTCATTTTGAATCTATCCTTTTTGTTTCAGCATGTCCGAAGAACTTAACTTGCCAGAGGGTGTACCAATACCTGGTTGGTTTAGACGGTTCTTAGAAGCAAGGGCCACTCAGCCAGGTCCTACCGTTCCTCCTCCCCCAGCTGCAGGAAATCATCCGGCTGTAGCAGCACCTCTTCCTCTACCTCCTCCGCGGGGAAACACTTTTGCTAGGATATGTAAAGATTTTAAAGCTATGGGAGGAAAGGACTTTCATGGAACTGAGTCCTTCGTGGCAGCTAGGAATTGGCTGAAGGAAACCGAGGACCTATTCGTCATCTTTGAGGTAGAAGATAGGCAGAAAGTACAACTGGTAGTATGGCTACTAAAAGGCGAGGCTTCCTACTTGTGGGAAGTCACTAATGCAGAAAGACCAGTGGAAACATGGGAGGACTTTAGGGCAAGGTTTGAGGCTAAATTTCTCTCAGAAGCTGAAAGGAGTTTGCAGTTGGAAATTTGTTATTTCTTAAGCAAGGGAATATGACAGTCAAAGAGTATGTTAATCAGTTCGATGAGCTGGCTAGGTTCGGACTAGACCTAGTCAACACCCCGCACAAGAAGGCTCTCCGCTTTGTCAAGGGGTTGAATGAGCCATTACACAGTTTGGCCATGACCCATATACCCATGGGAGCTACGTATGAAAGGTTGGTACAGATGGCATTGCTGAACGAAGAAGATAAGGGCAAGAAGGAGACAAAGGCAGAAAACTCTCAAGGGAAGAAAGAGGTCAAGCCCAACGATTCTCAGAATAAGAAGGTAGACTCCGAGAAAGGAGGCAAGAACGACAACTCACGTGATAAAAGGAAATGCAATTTCTGTGGTACGGAAGGGCACATAGCCAAGGATTGTAGAAAGAGGAAAAGGAAGCAAGGTGAATGTTTTCATTATGGGGAGACTGGACACATCTGCAAAGACTGCCCTAAGAAGCAGACCGGACCTTCTGGGGGTACATCGTTAATTTCTTCTAGATGCTTTGTTTTATCTTATTTCTCTCCTCGATCCTATCTTGAGAACCATAGGTAGAATCTTTTTGGATGTAAACATGTAATTGAAACATGTTATGATTGCGAAATGGTTGCAAGTGGTCGCAAGTGGTTGCTCGTGGATGCATGAATACACATTAGGCACTAGATCGGCTCAGACACATTTTCATGTTGCATATGCATAAATGTATTTATTCGTATATGGATGAAGTTTAGTGTGTTGTCATATGGATGTTGCATTTATATATGAATGGTTGTGCACTCATGTAGAATCATGAATAGGAAAATTCGCATACATAATGGATTCATGGCACTTACATAATTCGCATTAAGGAGGTCAACTGAATCAGTAGACCGCCTGATTTTGCATTAGATAAGTACATGTACACACACACACTTCGCATATGATCATGAAACATTAGAAGTCTTTTAAGGACAATGGATGCTCGTGTTTGATGGATGAGTAGATGGATGTTTGGATGTTAGGATATACACTCTTCCTGAACTTGAAGATTTCGGGGACAAAATCCTTTTAAGTGGGGGAGAATGTAACACCCCGTGTATTCTATAACCGTGAAATTCACAAAATAAAGTATAACTAATTTCAAATCAAAGAATTAAGGGAAACGGGATACGTCATTGCGTTCGTCTCGGAATTCTGCTTGAGATAGAGTCTGAGTTTGTGTAAAACGGACTCCGTATGAAGAAGATATGGCCTCCGGAAGTTTCAGAATTCAGTTTAACAATTCAAACAGACCAAAACAGCTCAGAAAACTAATTTAAAATTCAAAATCGGGCCCAATTGGCCAGGGCGGGAAAATTCCTGCCCAAGGCACCCAGGTCGACTTGGCAGTTGACCTGGGGCTAGCCAGGTCGACTGGGCAGTCGACCTGGGTTACCCGTGTCGACTGCCAAGTCGACACGGTGTCGACTGGGGTGTCGACCTGGCCCCTGAGCCAGGTCGAACCTAGCCCACCCTGGTTGGCCTGGTCTGTGTTTGATCGATTTTCTGAGCCTTGCCTTGTCACTAGGGCTAGGTGTCAGCTCCTGGTTGGTCTCTCCTTTGAACGAATGGCTATTATTAAACCAAGCTCCATCGACGGTCCGAATCAACTCAAAAACACTATAAAAAGAACCTAAGACCCAGCCTAAATCATACTATTTCATTTTAGCCTCGGGCCGCTGCCATTAAACCTAGAGCTCTACATTAAAAATACAAAGAACAAAATTAAAGAAGACGAAGGACGAATCTTGAAGGCTACAACTAGAAGCTACAACAACTACGACGCTTTAGACAACGGATTTGGGGCTATTTGATTTGGATTTTTGATTACTTGCTTCATATTGTAAGTTCTATGTCACTTTTTAGGCAAAAATGCTAAAATAACATGGACATGCCATGAATTGAAACCGGATTTAGGAACTATTATTAATCCATGTTTATATTGTTTAACTTTGAATCATAATTTGGGAATATTTCTATGTCAACGTTACAAGTTAAACTTATCGTGATTTTGATGTTGTTATGAATCACTTGGGCTTAATTGTATGGCAAGTTGGACTAATACATGTCCATGGAATCACTATGTTTAATGAAATCTTTATGTTGATTAAACCATGCCTATGATGCTAATTAAACCATGTCTATGATGTTGATGGAACTATGCCTGTGATGTTAATATACCAATCATGTTAATGACAAGTTGGGAATTGCTAGGTTATGATGAAAAGTTGGAATTATTATGTTTATAATGCTAGATGAGAATCATTATGTTAAAAATGCTAAATTAGAATGCACTATGCCTATTAGAGTTACCATGCCTTTAATGTTTCATGTTGGTAATAAAATTATTACTATGCCCGCAATGATTATTATGCCTATGATGTAAAGTTGAAATCATCATGTTAAACTAAGTTGTAACCATTACTATGCCAAGTTATCATCATGTTAGTATTAAAACCATGTGATATGTTATAGCCTGTTTATTATGCAAGTGATGTTGGAATTGTCACATATGCCTATCACATGTTTGGTGTTATTCCCCTTTATCTCTTGAATTGCTTATGCTTATGAACGAAGTACGTTTATATACGTAGGGGATACGATTGGGTAGAATAGGCAAAACTTGAATTAATTATAATCATAAACCATGAAATTTGGCATAAGTAGAACATGAAATATGGCACTAAAACTTGACTTTAACATGCCATAACTTGACTTGAAAAACATGCCTTAGTTGGGCACGAAGTTGACATATGAACATGCTATGGAAATAGCACGAATCTGATAAGAACATGGGCATGACTTTAGAACACAAGAAAGTGGCCAACTCGAGGTTGGGTTGAGTTTGTAGTGTAAATCTGCCCGTAACCGCCCGACAAATCCAGTTGCTACAAACAATAGGATCCAATGTGGGTAGTTGGTCATATCGCGCTTGAAACCCGAGGTTGGGTTGAGTTCGTAGCGTAAACCTGCCCGGAACCGCCCGACAAATCCAGTGGTTACGAACAGTAGGATCCAATGTGAGTGGTTCGGTGCATTAACGAATCAATTAATGCCAATTAGGGTTAAGTCATGAACATGAAAAAGACAACTTAACCAACTTGAACACGATTTGTAGGGCTAAGTCATGAACTTGAAACGACAACACTTAGCCAACTTAACATGACACGTAAGCGGGTTAAGTCGCGAATTTAAACGACATACTTAACCCTCTTGACATGACTAGACTGGAAGAGGATTAAGTCACGAATTACATGACTTAATCGGTTAGGCGGGTTAGGTCACGAATTACATGACCTAATCTGTTAGGTGAAACCCTAGACACAACCCTTTTCAGCAGTAACCCTCTAGATGTATCAAGGTACCCTGGGGCCAGGCCGGGTGGGGCACGATTACTGGGCTGATTGTAAGAGGTGAACGACGGCAGTGGGGTACGCCAGTGTAGGTTCGATGGACTACGGTCGTGCACGTATTCCGGGGCAGACACTGGGTATCTGTAGATTTATCTGTGCATCTTGAATCGTGTCAGGGGTTGACACCCTAGGGCTGATACACCCGAAGGTGGACCCAGCACAGGTGACTACATTCGTGATTAGCCATATGACACGGACACTTGACGAGCTAGAACTTGTAGGGAGCCGATCGACTAGATAAGCGCTCCGTAGGACCCCGTACTTGGGTCAGACCCCGTTTCAGGGTCGTTTCACGATATTGGGCCGTGGGATTTATTTCGTGATTAACTCGTGACATGGGCTTAGTATACTAGTACAGTCGATGCAACGAATCTTGAACATGTGATGCTTTATTTGACTTGTCTTGACTTATCATGATCACCTTAGTCTATCTTGTCCACCTTGACACCCTTCTTGAGTTTAGTTCCAGTTCATACATGACATGTTGTTTTTACCGTTTTTACACTGAAAGTCACTAGGACTTATTCAGTCTTTATGACTGACCCTTTTCCTTTCGCCTCCTTTTCTTTCGTTCCCCCCCCCCCCCCCCCCCCAGGTTCACAGGGAGGGAATACCGCAGCTTGACCAGTTTTCACATCCAGCTTGAAGAGAAAGAATGTATTGCTTGGATCTTTTCCGTTTTGGATTATGGCTTTGGACAGCAATTAGGGGACTTTTGCAGTTTATCTATGTTTTCTTTATGCTTCTTTAAATAATGTAATCAAGACAGTTATGATTTTGGAAGTATTGTAAGACAAATTATGACATGGTTTGTGAACATGTATTATGTTGAAATAAAAGTTGTTGTTGTTTTTTCGCTGTTCAAAAATATGTGTTCTTATATCTGTCTTGTATATCTGTGACTTATACTTACAAACCTCCACCAAAATTAGGGCATTCCCTTTGAGAGTGACCCTAACGGAGGTGGGTGTTTCAAGGAATGTCCGTGATATAAGGGCGATGTTTACTACCTTCATGTAAGAGATGCTTAGGGATGTTCAGGAGTAGCTCCTAATGCTGCAAATTGTGGTGGTGCAGTAGTGCAAGCACTTAGAGCCGATTTTGCCAAGCTTAACAAGGATTATACTAATCTTGGTGGGAAGACGTTCCATAGAACGGTGTCAGCTACGGATGTTCAAGATTGGCTAGATAGTTGTGAGCGCATCTTTGAAGATTTTGGGATCGAAGATGCAATGAAGAGGAAGTTAGCATCGCGGCAACTTCAAGGACATGCAATGAATTATTGGAATGCCATTAAAGCAGCTACTCCTGAGGATCAACTTACTTGGAATCATTTTAAAACTTGTTTTAGTGATAATTTTATCCCAACTGCTCAGATTTCAGAGTTGTTTAGGAAGTTCCTGGAGCTTAAACAGAATCGTAGGGTAGTCTCGGAGTATATTGCTGAATTCGATACCTTATCGAAGTATGGATTATCCCTTATTGACACTACCGAGAAGAAGAAATAGAAGTTCATAACTGGCTTAGATGGGTAATTAGGGGAAAGGCTTATAAACCACATTGATGAGACGTTGGAATCTATTGTAAGAAAAGCATTGAGATCGGAGAGTCTTTACCCTAAGTCGGAGACCGAGGTCGTTACTGCATCTACAGGAGAGCCAAAGCCGCAAGTAAGCGATGCAGGCAAGGGTATTTCCCAGAATAAGAGGAAACAAAACTAGCCCAAGGATGGTCAGAAGAAGAATAACAAGAAAGATATCGAGTGTTTTAGCTATGGTAAGAAGGGTCACTCTGCTAGTGAATGTCGAGCTAAGCCAGGGGAAAAGAAGTTCTTCAACTGTGGCCAAGTGGGACATTTCAAGGATAAATGTCTACAATATCCTAAAGAGAAGCAAATCGTGAGAGCATTTGCTATCAACGTTGTTCCTTCTTCGTCGAATGCCCCAACTGCGGCATACAAGGGAAAAGGCATCGTTATTCAAGGTATGCTTTCTATTTATGATGTTCCTGTTCGAGTGTTGTTTGATACTGGGGCTTCTCATTCCTTCGTATCTAGTGACCTGCTAGATAGGTTGGAATTGGAACCCGAGATAGTCGATAGACCTTTAGTTGTGACGAACCCGATCTGTGGTTCGACTAATCTTTGTATGATTTGTCGTAATTTGGTCTTATCGAGTCATGGATGCATGTTTGTTTGTGACTGCTTTATTTTGGGCTTCACTGGGTTTGGCATTATTTGGGGAGTCGATTGGCTCCAAAGATATGGAATGGTCATAGACTGTGAGGTGTCTTTGGTGACTATTAGAGCGGACGATGGGCGGAGGGTGGTATTGGGTTGCCTACCTAGTGATGGGGTGATGTCTAGTTTTCTACATTCCCTCGACATCCCACAGGATGAGTTATCAGATGTGCCTATTGCTGGCGAGTATCCAGACATCTTCGAGGAAGTGACAGGACTTCCACCACACCGAGAGATTGAGTTTCAGATTGATTTAGTGAAAAATGTCAGACCTATAGCGATGCCACTTCGTCGTATGGCGCCAAGGGAGCAGCGAGAGCTCGAGGTGCAAGTAAGCGATCTTTATAAGAAGGGATTTATCCGAAGGAGTGTTTCCGAGTGGGGAGAACCAGTTGTGTTTTCTACCAAGGAAGATGGTTCCCTTCGATTGTGTGTGGACTACCGCGAGTTGAATAAGGTGACGAGGAAGAATAAGCATCCTCTTCCACGGATAGATGATTTGTTTGATCAACTGGATGGTGCAAGAGTATTTTCCCAATTGGACCTTGCGACAGGTTTTCATTAACTCCGAGTAGCAGGTTAGAGCATTCCTAAAACGGCATTTCGGATGCCTTTTAGATTCTGTGAGTGGTTGGTCATGCCACTCAGGTTGACCAATGCATCCACATATTTTGTGGATCTTATGAATAGAGTTTTTAGGGATCAATTAAATAATTTTGTTCTTGTATTCATGGACAATGTCTTGGTTTACTCGAGGACAGTGGAAGAACACAAGGAACATTTTAGGATAGTGATGGAGGTGTTGAGGAAACACAGACTGAAAGCAAAAATTTCCAAGTGTCACTTCTGGAGAAGGGAAGTGAGATTCTTGGTCCATGTTGTTTCAGAGAGTGGTATTGTCGTGGATCCGACGAAAGTGGCTACGGTGCCAGATTGGTTTATGCCCAAGAATGGAATAGACGTGAGAAGTTTCTTGGGATTGGCTGGATATTATCATAAATTTATCCAGGACTTCTCCAAGATAGCGGCACCATTAACTCATTTGACCAAGAAGAATCAAGCTTTCATCTGGGATGGAACGTGTGAAAATGCATTCAAGAGTCTGAAGGAAAAGTTGGCGTGTGCGCCAGTGTTAGTCATTCCTAAAGAGAATGAAGAGATGACGGTATACACGGATGCATGTGGTGCCGGACTAGGTGTTGTATTGATGCAAGGAGGTAGGGTAGTAGCTTGTGCTAGTCGACAACTGAAACTGCATGAGAAAAGATATCATACCCACGATTTGGAATTGGCAGCGATCGTGTTCACATTAACGATGTGGAGACATTATCTATTAGGAGAAAGATTCGAGTTGTTTACCGACCATAAGTCATTAAAGTATCTATTCTCTCAGAAAGATCTAAACCTTCGTCAGTAGAGATGGTTAGAGTTCTTGACTTCATATTCTTGCAAGCGTGATACTCACCTTTTAGAAGGAAGTGTGACTTATCTTTGGACTAAAGTCTTAATGTCGAGTGAACGACAGATCAAGTTAGGCTCGTTGAGACCAAGATGGATTTCAATGTCTATTAGATTAATTATTCCATTAAGCTCCAATATATATGCATTATTTAGCTTATTTCCAATGTTAACGAAATATATCATTAACATTTTGGCACTAGAGGGAGGGGTTGAACCTCTGGCCTTGTGGTTTTATTATGGATTGATTTGGTGAACCTATTGCTTCATGGCAAGAAAAATGAAGTCAAAGAGATTGGTAGAGTGAAATAAAGAACCAGTTCCTGGTGCAACTCTTGTAGAGAACATGAGCCCAACCTTCAACTCTAACAACAACGAAGAAGGAGCAACTTCTAACCCGGTGCAACCACCAAATTTGAATGCCACGGAAGAGAATGCCTCCAAGCTTATGGCTCTAGAGAATCAGATTCAGGAAATGCAATCTCGAATGGATATTGCTCAAACGCAGAGGTCCTTAAAGGTTGCCAAGCCAAGTCAAAGGGACGTAGATGAATATCCAAAAAGAAAGGCTCCCATCCAACACTCTGAAGGAAAGGAGAGACTCAAAGCAACTTCCTCTAAGAAGAAAAGGTCCTATCAGATGGGTGTGGATCGTCAAGGAAATCAATGTAGCCAAGAGTAGTCTGGGAGTTCTTCTTCCAAAGGCTATGATCCTAAGAGAGAAGACCATGAAAATATGGAAGCTTATCTCAAAGACATAACCAGGAAAACGGTTAAAGATTTGTCAGAAAGTAAGGGGAACAGAACCTAGGATGAAAAGGTTAATGACAATGAGTGGGTGGCCCATTTCACCAAAGAGATCGTGAATAATATGACACCATCTTGAGTAGACTAGTCAAATGGGTCGGATCGGGTCGTAATGGGTCGAGTCTAAATGACCCGAGCCATTTTTTAATCCAACCCATTTAATATATTTATTAAGAAAGTTAATTGACCCAACCCTCTTCATGTACGGGTCAGCCCATTTAACCCATTTAGAACATAAAAAAATGAAAAATGAAAAAAATACTGCATATACTAGTATCATAAAAATAAATAGACAACACTACATACAAAAATAGTATTATGACACAAAAACTGCATATAATAACAATTTTATCTAACATTTGCAAACTACATACATTAATACAATAAATAAGATGGATAAAACATCATCAAATACATACTAAAAACAACATAAAATAATTGTTTTCACTAAAAATGATATTAATAATGCATCAAATTACATGTTTTTCTCAAATATAAATCCTAAAGCAACTAAAGATAGCCTTCTCAATTTCACAATGCACCCTTGTATCTCTTTCTAACACCTACAAAACAAATAGACATATATCAGTTACTATCCTAAGATATGTGAACATGATATTACAATTTATATACCTGGTGCCGCTAAGCTAAATGCTCCAAGATATGTTATTAGAACAACTAAGATATGTGAACATGATACTGCAATTTATATATTTGTGTATTTGGTGAATATACTTAAAGGTCAGTAAACTAGATCCTTTTAATGATCAGCCATGCTTGAACTAGCTGGCCTTGCAAATACATTGAACAATTGACATAATGTATAATCAATAAAGTCACATTTGATAGAAATATAACCATTTAATGTATTTGAACAATAAGTACTAAAAAACATCTACACTAATAATTAAAATACTAGGAAAACAAATACCAACTGAATCATGTTTGACAGAATATACAACCAACAAAATACTGTAAAAATATATATATTAACTGATCATTTCAAAATGAGAACAAATCAGAATTTGTTAACTGAAAATAACAAAGACACTAACAAAATACTACAATAACAACTGACATTGCACCAATCAAGCAACAATTTCATTGATAAGTCTATTATCAAAGGAAATCTGATTTCTACAGTTGGGAACTAATAAACACCATGTATAGTTGTCATGTTTTACATGTTAAGAAATGTTTTTTTGTTCTTTTTATTTTTTGATGATTTTTGTTGAAAATAATCAGAAATAAGAATTGTGTACATATTTGTTTATGTAAAAACCATGCATGACAAGCTGTATAATTTATGTGATATCTTATCTTTTTGGAATTAAGAAAAATATAAACATTCTGAAATGTTTGCTCTTACTTGTTGCGGATATATTTCTTGGAACTCTGGATTCTATCCCAATAGGACTTACATGGATATTTCATTATGATGTTTGTGTTTTGCTAGGCCAATATCTGACCTGATGATCTATGCCTAATTTCAAAACTTACTTAATTCCATCTTACATAAGGATAATTTCGAAACTATGGCTAATTTTTTAACTGAGATGATTAACTGTGCATAATATTATATTGATATACAATGTTCGGAGTTATTTCTAACTATTAATTTTTGGTAACATAAACTTACAGATAGGCTATGCATTAACTTTTCCTAGTGCTCCATCCTTGATTACTTACTACTTTAAGTTTTACTATAGGAAAAAAAGGAAAATTAATTTTTAACATTAATCACATGCATCTATGAGTAATAAAAAAATCATAGAAAACAAATGCAAATATTTGCAGTATCCGGTACTCTACAATATTTACAGTTTAGAAATTTCAAATAGGTGAAAAATGTTCTGTAAACAGAGAAGGCTGGTATACAACAATTCATGTTGGACACGGTTCACTACATGTCATTAAATGGAAGGGAACAAAACTCCTTCTTACTTTGAAAATATACATATAGAATAGGTCAACATGCATGTTAAAATCTCTATTACTCTAAAGTATATCTTATCCGATACAGTTATGCAATCAAAAGTGAACATCTACCTAATACAAATTCAAAAGAAGTATGTTGAATGGCTACTGGCCCACTAACTAGGACAAGTTATTCTGTTGTAAGGAATGTCATTTGTATACAACCTATTGACAAAAATGATACTCAAATGCAGACTCTGGTAACCTAAATGACCAGCTAGTGGTTGCAAATGATACGGAACATGCAAAGTCGGTTTAACATGTCCTATTCCAACTTGCTAACTGCTATTTGATGAAATGTTGATTGTAGACTAATGCTCATTCAACTTTTGAAGTCTAGAAAATTTCATATAGCATGAATGTGTCGTATACCAGCCTTCTATATTTTCAAATAGTTGCAAAATGCAAATATTTACAACCAATTGATAAAGCAGTCCATCTTACTATTTGGTTTAATGAGTTTTACAGTTTTACATGCATAATAATCTCTCATTACACAATGTTACATGCAGGCTCATCCATGTGTTTTACAGTTTAACTTGATGTATTCTTTAAGAATCCACAACTCAAAATATAAATGACATCATGTTTACAGTTTTACATTCTTAAACAAAACCATCAACTGCTAAAATGATTATTCCATAACCTAATTTATTATAAAAATAGTTTCAATTTTTTTTATCAACTAATTTGAGATGTCTGGTTAAAATTTTAGTAATTTAGTTTTGGCCATGTTTCAACAATCAGGAATTTTAGTAATTCAGTTTTAAAATTATATAATCAACATCATTAACTTAACAAATATCATATACATGCATGTCTAAGCACATGTTCAACCATGTCTAAACCGAAATAAGAGCCTACAGTAAAAAATAGCTCATGATATGAAACCTTATGCGTATAAAAAATCAGTTCAGCAAATCAGTAATACTGATAGGGTTTACTGTCAAAACTGAAATTATACCTTCAACTCCATGGTAATATGGATGCAGAAACTGCAGAAATCGATTCAGAAATTAGAGAAATCGATCCATAAATTGTAGCAAGAGGGGTTTACTGCAAATGTAGTAGATTTAAGATATCTCTATTCAATTATCTTTCATAAATAAATTTCTCTGAACAAAATACCGTACCTTTGGTTGGTTTCGAGCGAAGATGGATCCACAGTTTCAGTTATCTTCTATTAAATCGTTTCAAAGAACAAGGAAGATGGATCCACAGAGTTTCGAGCGAAGTGTAGAGATATTTTTTAAAGATAATCCATAGTGTTTTGAACAAAGATTGATCCCAGGCGAAAGAGAAACCAATTTCGCGTTTTTAAGAAATGAAATTTTGGACGATGATTAGGGTTTTGGATGGGTAATAGGTAAAGAGGGTGCAATGTGTTTTTTTTGGGCCGAATGGGTTGTTTACCCAACGTATAATAATAACGGTATTTGTTCAACCTAACCCAATTAAAAACGGGTTAAAAGGGTATGGTTAAAGGGTTGTCTTGAATTCTGATAGTCCTAGTAAAGGTTCCAACCATAAAGTATCTCGGAACCAGTGACCCTGATGACCACCTAATAGCTTTTGACAGCCAAATGGATCTCTATAACGCATCGGAGGCTGTCTGATGTCGTCATTTCCTAGTAACCCTCCAAGGAGCGGCAGCCAAGTGGTATCGTCAATATTGGGAGAATACCATCCATTCATAGAAGCAATTTGCTTATGAATTCTCTACTTAGTTTTGTATTTGTAATGATCCGGCGACGGATTACACGGTTATCACCAACATCAAGCAAAGACAAGGGGAGTCCTTGGGAGATTACTTGAAAAGGTTCAATGTTGAAGCTTTGAAGGAAAAGATATGAATGACCATGATAAACTTATTGTTGTTCACTCGGGCTTGATTGAGAGCACCCCTTCGTGGGAAGAATTTATATTCTTAGGCGTAAAGGCCTACAAGACTTCCACTTCCAAGCTGAAAAATTCATCCGCATGGACGAATTATACCACCCAAAGAAGAAGTTCGGGCCTCAAGGGGAAGGAGGAAAGTCGGGATTTGGTCGAAAGCCTCAAGGTGGAAGTTTTGGTCTAGATGGAAATCAGAAAAGGCCAAGATGGGAGGACTCTAATTCTAACTCAGTAGCCCTAAGCAAGCCCATCTCCTTTGTATACGTTGTGGCTAAAGAAAGGGTCAATAACTTCCCCTTTTATTTAAAGCCAAGAATTGCCCTGAACCTTATGTTGGAGGAAAATACTGCAAATATCACAAAACTAATGGACAGAAAACTGATGAATGCAAGGTATTAAATGGAATCATTCAAAATCTTATTCGCGAGGGGGATCCGAAAGATTTTGTTCTATACAAGCAGCCGTCAGCCGAGCAGTCTGGCACCAAAAGGTTTCGGCCAATGCAGTGGAAGCTCCAACTGAAGAAGGGAATCTAGATCTGGACCCTCCGTAAACCAAATTAAGGTTATCCATGGTGGGACACATCCAGTTGGAAACTGCCCAGTACCTTGGAACCGATATATGAAAGAGGCCCATGAAGGACTATTCTCCATCCAGGAGGAACTGTCATTGAAGCATGCCCACTACAACGTCAAGATGCATAGTCTAGTGATTTCTCCATATGAGATGAAGAAAAGAGTTCGTCATCTGCACAATGATCCTCTCATGATAACGGCTCAAATTGGGCTCTTTGTTGTGTCCAAGATTCTTGTTGATATTGGGAGTGAGGTAAATGTGATTTCTAAACATTCTTTTGATCAACTGGGAATATCCGAAAGAAATCTAGGGATAAGCTGTTGGAGAATGGAGTTTTGATGACAACAACCTTATTTCAATTATCATTATTAATTGATTATAAAATATATACTAATATCTTTATCTACAATACATATATATATATATATGTGTGTGTATATGTATATATATGCAAGGTTTGTATATAGGATTTAATACCGAAGACTGTATAGTTTTAGAGTTCCAAGAGATTCAGGATTCAAAGAGATTCAAGACTCATGAGTATCAAGATTTCAAAGAGCTCAAGAAAATATAGTAATTGAGTCAAGTTTATATGTAAGACTATAAATAGCACTCCATTTTCAAATTCTATTTTCAAAATTCAAATTCTGATTTTAAGTTATTTCAGACTACTTTTCTAAATGGTTTCAAATTATTATGATTTCAAATATATATATTTATAAGTTCAAAGTTTTATAATAATATGTTAATAATATATATATATAGTTTTATAGTTTGAAATGATGTAACTTTATAAATAAGTAATATTATATATCACTATGTTTTTATATGTTTTATACTTTAGAAAATCTATTTTTAGACACTAGTTTCGATTTAAGAGTTTCCTGAAAATATATATTGGTTTTAACACTTGAATTTGATTTTAAAAATACAACGCATATGTCAACATACCAAAATGAGAATGTCGACATATAACTGTCATAAATTCAATTTTCAAGGACACGTCTTTTCATAATTTGAAACATTTCAGCAACGATGAAAACTTTGAGACACTATAAAAAGGATTGATTTCGAATTTTTAATCATTCTTTCTTCTCATTCTTCACCCTTTTACTTACCACCATTAATATACATAAAATTCTTGATTTCTACACTTATACTCTGTCGATTTCAACAAAATTTATGTCATTCTTTTTCTCTTCTCATTCTCTATAAACTACTCTCTATTTGAAGTGTTATTGAAGAGTTCTAGGCTACTATAATCAAGGTTTTAAATCTCGGATATCGGTCGTGTTTCGTCTCGGGGATTTTATAGACTTGATCTCGTATCGGGGGAAATCTCGGACGAGATGAGTCAAACTATGGAGTTTGGCTCGGATTTCCATCTTAAGTCTGAAAGATCATATCGGAATAATCTCGGGTACATGATATGTTAAAAAAATGATATTTTTACAAAACATTTTTTGTGAATGATGTTAAAAACATAGTAAGTTAAACTTGAATTGCAAAATAACTTTATTATTCATTATTTTGCGGAAGATCATTCGTACTTTAAATCGTAATATGCTTAAAACAGAAATATTGTTAGACATAAAACTTTAAAAAGATCCAAAACATTAAATTTGTTTGCATAAATAGACCATAAAATACATAATTTCATGGGTAACATGTATGTAAAAAAAACGAATATGAAAATCATAAGCATTGTAGAATATACAGGAACATACAATATGGTCATTTAACATGCAAAATGTAAAATAACAAAAGATTATCATGGCTAGATTCGAGTTTTTAATTGTGGTTCAAGTTCAGGCATAGATTTAAGTTTTAACCAAAAAACTAAGATCTCAGATGATATTCCAGTATTTCGTCTCGGTCGATATATCATGTGATATCGCAATATCTCGGGCGATATATTCGAAAGGTGATTTAAAGTGATATTTGCTGTTTCATTTTGGAAGGAGCCCAAAACGAGATCTCGAACGAGATCTTGGGCGATATTTGTGAGATTTAAAACAGTGGTTGTAATTGAATAGGAATTGCTTGAGAAAGGGTGTGCTCCTTGTAGCCCTGAAATCAAGGAAAGGGAGCGATGTTGACCTTGTAGCCGTGAAATCAAGAGTGGCAGAATCAGTGTTAACCTTGTAGTCATGAAATTAAGGGCATTGTACTTGGATATTGATAATAATTTTTTTTGCACAATCCAGCGTTGCATGGGACTGGAGTAGGAGTAATCCGAACCAGTATAAATCCGGTGTGTTATTTCCTTTTATGCATTTTACATTTACTTATTTCTGTGTCTATGATTGTTTCTGTGTTTGTAATCATTTCTGGTGTGATAATCATTATGTGATTCATATAGTAATTGAATTTATTTTAACATTTCTATAAATTCCTCATAAACACTATTTACCCCCCCCCCTCTAGAGTTATTTCCGCCTTAAGATCTGCATTCTGCATCCTTAACAATTAGTATCAGAGCATAGGTTTTCAAAATTTCACAATCTGAATTTTGGAAAGATTATATGGCAAATCTTGAAATGATTTAAAATACTAGTCTTAACTCATTCACTACATCAATGTTATAAGAGCCTGCATTCAATTATGTTTAAAAATTAAGTGATCTACTGAATTGTTGTCCAATACAGGAAAAGGTGTGTTACATGGCTGTTGGGAATTCAAACTATGAAAAGGTGTGTTACATGGCTGATAAAAATTCAAATTCAAATGGACAAATGGTGGAGATCAAAAAGGACAAATGGATATTGGATAGTTGCTTTTCAAGGATATATAGTCTATGAAAATTAAAATTCTAATGGACAAATGGTGGAGATCAAAAAGGACAAACGGTGGAAATATAGAATTATTGAATAATCTAGTCGATGAAGATGGAGGAATGGCCAACTTCAGAGATGACTCTAAAGGATATATAGTTGGCACTGATAATGTCGGTAATTCTGAAACCCCTATTATTTCTGATATTTTACTAGTTAGGAATTTAAAACATAATCTACTACGTATAAGTCAATTTTGCGATAAAGGTTATAAAATAAACTTTGAAAAAGATAAATGCTTTATAGAAGATAGGAATTTAAAAATAATAGTCGAAGGAGACAAAAAGAAAAATATCTATATATTAAGTATGAAAATCTATAATGATAATTTATGTCTTATGGCCAATACTAGTAACCCTTGGATTTGGCATAAGATATTCGGTCATATAAATTTCAAACACATCTCTAGGATTTCAAAGTTAGATTCAATTGGAGGATTACCCGAAATGAAATTCAAATTAAATAATTTATGCGACGCTTGTCAATTAGGAAAACTGAAAAGAAGTTCATTTAAATCAAAAGGGGGAAATTACAACCTTGAAAACATTAGAGTTAATTCACATGGATCTATTTGGTCCATCCCAAACTCAATCAATAAATCACAACAGGTATGTTTACATAATAATCAATGATTTTTCTATATTTATTTGGACTTTGTTTCTTAAAAATAAAAGTGATGCGTTTGATCAGTTTAAAACCTTTGCTAAAAGAATTCAAAATTTGTTATCTTAAAAATCAAAATAATACGTAGTGACCATGGTAGAGAGTTCGAAAATGAAAATTTTGAAAATTTTTGTAATGAAAAGGGGATAACCCATAATATTTCCTTCCCACGAACCCCTAAACAAAACAGAGTAGTTGAAGTAAAAATAAATCAATTTAAGAATGTGCTAGAAACATGTTATCAAATAGTAATTTACCAAAGGAATTTTTGGGCTGAGCTAGTTGCAACTTCTTGTTATATATTAAGTAGAATTTTAATAAGACCTCTAACCCATAAAACACCATATGAACTTTTATATAATAAGAAACCAAAAGTATCATATTTTAAATAATTTTGAAATAAATGTTTTATTCTTAATGCTAATGAAAATTTAGACAAATTTGACTCGAAATCTGATAAAGGAATATTTATTGGATACTCAGAGAGAAGTAAGGCATAGAGAGTTTTTTATTTAAGAACTAATACTATAGAAGAAACATTATAGGTATCCTTTGATGAAAATTATAAAAATATAACAAAACATAACGAAGATGAAAGTGAAAATGAGATCGATGAAACGAATAATGAAATTAAACAACCAGATAAAAGAATTTGACTTCTAAGCGACCACCCTATAGAAAATATCTTAGGAGATATTAAATCTGTTGTTAGGAGTCGAAACCAATTAAACAATATGAGTAAATTGGTGTTTATTTCAACTATTGAACCAAAGAATCAAAAGGAAGCATCATCCGACAATTCATCGATCCTTGCTATGCAAGAGGAATTGAATCAGCAAGAATGATGTATGGGAATTTGTTCCTAGACCAGAGGATAAAACTGTAATTGGAACTAAATGGGTTTATAAAAATAAAATGAATGAGAGGTTGTAAGAAATAAAGCATGGTTAGTTGCACAAGATTATAGTCAAGAACATGGAATATATTATAGTGAAAACTTTGCCATTGTAGCAAGATTAGAAGCGATTAGAATTTTATTAGCCTTCGCTATCCATAATAATTTCAAATGGATGTGAAAAGTTCCTTTCTAAACGGATATGTTCAAGAAGATGTATTTGTAGAGCAACTGCCTCTTTTTGAAGATAATTTTTTTTCAAGTCACGTGTATAAGTTAAAGAAAGCGTTATACGGATTAAAAAAAGCTGCTAAAGCATGATATGATCAGTTAAGAACATATTTTTTACATTCAAACTTTGAGATTGGTAAGATAGATAATACACTGTTTATTAAGAGAAATAAAAACGATATTCAGTTAGTACAAATATACGTTGATGATATAATCTTTGATCAACCAATAACCAAATGAATAAATAATTCTCAGATATTATGACCTAAGAATTTGAGATGAGTCATATAGGGGAACTAACATTCTTCTTAGGCTTACAAATCCGTCAACTAAAGAATGGAATATTTATTAATCAAGAAAAATATGCAAGAGATTTAATTAATAAATATAATTTAACAACAACTAATGGGAGATCAACTCCAATGGCAACTAATATAGCCCTAAGTAAAGATGATACATCAAAAGACATTGATTAAAAACAATATAGAGGTATGATAGGATCATTATTATATATAACCGCTAATAGACCAGATATAATGGATAGTGTATGTCTATGTGCAAGATATCAATCGCAACATGAGGAAACACATTTAAAAGCTGTAAAACATATTCTAAGTTATGTAAAACATACGTTAGATTTTGGATTATTTTATCCTAAGGATGATTCATTTGATTTAATGTCTTATTGTGACGCTTATTATGTGGGATGTTAATCCAATCGTAATAGCACTAGTGGATGTTAGTCGAACTTGCGCCACTCTCTTGAAAGTCACCTGCTCTTACCAACTGGACTACATAGGCTTTTGTCAACAAAACTAAAAACAGTGGTGGTCATTGTTCTTTTCTTATACATTCTTTCCATGTTTGTTGTAATATTTCATTTAAAGGTATCTCTTTCATCTTAAACCCGTTTTCTGCAATCCATAGGTCTAAATTGACCAAAAAATCACCACGGACGCAATGACGCTAATCCCATGACCAAATTCTGGAAGCTCTTCAAATATTATCTTATTATCTAATTAAAAATGTGGGGTGTTACAGAACATGTCATTTCTTAGGACATTCATTAGTTTCCTGGCTTAGTAAAAAGCAAAATATTGTATCCTTATCAACAATTGAAGCAGAATATATATATATATGCTGCTTTGGCTTGTTCACAAGTAATATATATGCAACAAACTCTAAATGATTTTGGATTAAAAAAATATAAATCACAAATATACTATGATAATAAAAGCACTATAAATATATCTAAAGATCCAACTCATCATTCAAGAACTAAACATACAAATACGAGACATCACTTTCTACGAGATAACGTAAGTAAAGAGAAAATTTCACTCGAATTCATAGAAACTGAAAAATAATTAGTAGAAATATTAACAAAACCTTTAAATGAAGCAACAATCACTAAATTTAGCAGAGAATTAGGCATTTGTTCTTTAAGTGAAATAGAATAATTGAATATATAAGTAAAATATAAAATATAACAAAAATTAGAAAATTAAAATAAAAAAGACACATATGTCGACATGTGCAAAATGGTACGTTGACATATAACTGCCAAATTTTCAAAAATTAATTATCATCAAAAGTTATTTACAACATCTGTTTAAACTTCTTATTTCGAATTTTCTTCTTCATCTTCTCATTTCATTTCTAGAAAAATTCTAAACTAATTAAATTAATGGACTCCACTAATTATAACAATCAAATCAATCCCGATTCGTCCGCTGGACCATCTAAAGGTTCATTTCAATGTATTATGCTCGCTTATGTGATGAAATGATATGAGAAAATGGAGAATGTACTACAAATGCTCGCTAAAATCCAAGTTTTACAAATAACGATGAATTATGATCATGTGAAACAAGGAAAAATCATGTGAAATCTACAAATAGTTGTTATAGATAACCACACTAATCTGATTATCATACAAGATGATAATCAAATAGTGGAAGAGGAAGAAGAAGAAGAAGAGGAAGAAATGGTTGAAGAGAAAAGAGGAGGAAGAAGAAGCACAAACTAAAGGCATGAAGGAGGACGACCAAGTCATATGCATAGGTGAAGTATGTTCCGATAGAGAAGGGAATATAATTGAGCAAAGCTTGGAATTTTGTCTCCATTATCCGCATTGCCCAATTCACAAATCCCCAACCGTTAAGAATCATTAAACGTTCAAGTTTCTCGTTTACTCGTAAATACGATGTAATATGAACAATACGTTTTTCGTAGATGTTTTAATTTGTATATTGTGTATAATGTTTGATTTGTAAAACATTGTTTGAATTATATGGTTTATTCAATGTTTATGTCCAATGCTTTCTTATTTAATTTAGAGAATAAGTAATTAGAATTGGGTATTATAGCATAATTTTAGGGAGAGTATAATAATCTTAAGCTAGATACATATAGGTATAGTCTTAGGAGGAGTGATAAATACCTTAAGTCATTTATATAGATTTAAGGGTATTATAATTAGGAAATTTTTTGTTGATGAAAAATGGGGAGAAAATATAAAATAAGGATTAGTTAGGCTTAGTTTAAGGGGGAGTATGTAGGATTCATGGTGAAAGGGGGAGTATTCGAAGAATCAGATCAATAGGTATTAACAAGTATGAATATTTTATAAATCAAGGTTGTCATCATGAAAATGGGGAGATTGTTCGAGAATTGAGTTTTGATGACAACAACCTTATTTAAATTATCATTATTAATTTATTATAAAATATATACTAATATATTTATCTAGCATATACATACATACATATATGTATGTATGCAGGGTTTGTATATAGGAATAAATATTGAAGACTGAACAGTTTTATAGTTCCAAGAGATTCGTGATTCAAAGAGATTCAAGATTCATGAGTATCAAGATATCAATATTTCAAAGAGCTCAAGAAAATATAGTAATTGAGTCTAGTTTATATGTAAGACTCTAAATAGCATTCCATTTTCAAATTCTGTTTTCAAAATTCAAAATTCAAAATCTATTTTCAAAATTCAAATTTTGATTCCAAGTTGTTTCAAACTACTTTTCTAAATGATTTCAAATTATTATGATTTCAAATGTATATTTATAAGTTCAAAGTTTTATAATAATATGTTTATAATATATATATATATAGTTTTATAGTTTTAAATCATATAACCTTATAAATAAGTAATATTATATATCACTATGTTTTTATTTGTTTTTGTACTTTAGAAAATCCATTTTGAAACACTAGTTTTGATTCAAGAGTTTTTAGAAAATATATATTGGTTTTAACACTTGAAGTTTGATGTTAAAAATAAAAAATACAAAGCATATGTCGACATACCAAAACGAGCATGTCCACATATAATTGTCATAAATTCAATTTTCAAAGGAAGTGTCTCATTTGAAAAGTTTCAGAAACGTTGCAACCTTTGGGACACTATAAAAAAGGGTCGATTTCGAATTTTTAATTATTCTTTCTTCTCCTTCTTCACCTATAACGACCCGCATTCTACGTATCGAAGGATCGTAGAATATTTATTTTATTTTCATACGAAGTCGTATGGTCGTGTAACTTTGGGAAACGACTATTGGGGTCATTTCCCATATTCACGATTTTTGCCGAATTTTAAATGACCATTTTACCCCTACCGAATCTTGTTTTGCTTATGAATTTTGATTAGTAAGGAGTTTTGACCTGAAACCATTCCATTGAAATCAGGTGACGATTTGCTATTCCGTAGAGTGGTCACAGTAATCAAATAGACTTACCGTTTGGGAGATATGGGTGAAATAAAGTTTGAAAGATGAAAAAAGCATAATTGGGCTTAACAGGGTCATTAGCAGCAAGGCATATAACCCATTTCGAGATTAGGGTTATGGGAGGGTTGAAAGGGTTTGGGAAAACATTTCATTTCATTTTTCCAGCTGCCGCTAACTTCCCTTGAAATCTAACAATGACATCCATCTTCTAAATCTCACCCTAATTGCTTTCTACTCACTAATTAACCAAAACTACACCAAATCAAGTCAAATAAGCACCAAATCAGGGTTGGAACTGCTGCAATACATAGAGATTTATGCCATAACAACAAAGTTTTAGATCTAAGATTTCATTTGCGGCTAAAGTGAGTGATTTGCACTTTTATTCACTAATTGCGGCTAATTAGGGGTGATTAGTGACAATTAGAGAAATTACACATCAAAAAAATATCGAATAATATGTAGAAATTCTAAAATATTATTTTACGTCACTGGTGAAAATTTTGGTTAATTTGGATTAAGTTTTCTAATCATATGGTTAAAACATGCTTAAGGGGATTAAGTGGAAAATCATTCTTTTTGGGTATGTTTGATCTAAATTATCATATGAAAATACTATGTTGGTGTTTTTGGTTGATTCTACATGTTGCTATTGTTTTTTGGTATGTTTTGTGACTTCATAGTAAGGTTAGAGTGGTTGAAAATACCATCGTTTGGCGAAACTAGCTTTCTGGAAAAACTACAGAAAATCGGTTCCTGAAGGGGTATGCCTCATGAACTGCCTAGGAGAACTTCGATTCCTGAAGGGCGTATGTCTCAAGAACCGCTCCAAGATCATGGTCACGAACCGCTCCAAGAAGATGGTCATGAACAACTCCAATATGAGGACTCACGAATCGAGGGAGGAGGTCACGAGTCGGGGGGTGTCACAAGCCAGGTGGGTCACGAGCAAGGGGGGTCGCGAGCCCGGGGGGGTCACGAGCCAAGGGGGGTCATGAACCGACCTGGTAGAGGACCAAGACCCGAACCGAGATGATGACTCCGAACCGAACCAGATTCAAACTTCTACCATGCGACGATGATCATAAACTCTTCTGAAGATCAACTCCAATCCGACCAAAACCCGAATTGAAAAGGATGTCTAAATGGGAAGTTATCACTCAGGATCCAGATGGGAACCAACGAGTTAACTTCTAGAGTTGGGCTATGCTGCAGGACGTGTGCAAAAGGGTTATCAATATCTATAACTTTGGTCCACCGTTAAGAGAGGGGGCATGTAGAAGAACCAGAGCCAGAGGATGTATGGACTGGGAAGGGTTATTGGTTATAGACCAGAAGGGCATGGTCATGGAAATTAGCTGTACGGAGTCCAGAAGGGCATGGACCCGTCATGGCTCCAAATGAATTTGGCGATCAAAGCGGTGGATATCTTATGCTTTACACAATGAGTGAGAGAAGTGAGGATGATTTCCATGTTTGATGTTTGCTATCACCATGACATGCACACTCCCATTTTACACTCTACGTTAGTGTTTACCTTAAAGTACTGTACATCCTGTTGTGCTAACTCTTTGGTTGCAGGTCCAGGTTCAGGTATAATTATTTATACCTGTTATTGCTTCATTTTGTTGTTATCGCTCATACTAGACTTTCGTCTGACCCATAGTTATATTGTAATGACCCGCATTGGCAGAGGTATTATAATTAATTTATTTAATTATTTGAATAGTGAATTAAAGGATTTAATGGTCGTGGAATTAAATAATGGTGAATATTAATTAAAATAATAAATTAAATAATATATTTAATTCTGAAATAATCAGAATTGGTTGAAATGGCGATATGGTGTGAATTGGATCATCTGTGATATTTAATTCAGTTCAGAATTGAATTAGAATAACGAATATATTATTTGAACGACGGTTTGAACGTATAATTATATTATAATTAAAATCGAGCTTGAAATGGCGCTACAGTTCGTAATTTGGCGATTTGAACTTCAACTGAATGTACATGATTCGTTTTAAGCCGGATTTCTGTGAAACAAGAAACGTGTGGAGCTGGTGGAGTATATCTTTCTAGTGGAAGAGAAAAATCGGGATTTCGTCGTGCAAATATTGATTTATGTCCAAATGAAATTTTAGAAAAGTCACTGTGGAATTCCTTTATAATTTATAAAGGAATTATTTATATTTTTAAAAAGGAATTTCATTATAAATCGAATATCGATTTAATCGGGATTTGAAATATCGAGCTAGAAATTCACATAGGAATATTCTAGAGCTGAACGATATCGTATGTGGATATATACGATAATATTAATTTATTAATATTTAATTTAATTTTTTTTAAATATATTTATATATTTAAAAGGGTTATTTAGGGCTTTAAAAATAGCCACTTTTGCAAACGAAGTCGGAATTCGACAAAACTAATTTTGTTGGATCCGCAATGTCAAATAGTTGTTAGATTTCCAGTTTCGTGATTTTTAGAGTCACTATACGGATTTTTAGAGTGAGAAACAGTTATTATTTTACAGTTAAAAATACGATGTGTGAGCAGACGGAGTCGGAATTCGACGAAACCAGTTTCGTTGGGACCGTAAAGTCGAACTTTAGCTGCATGTCCAGTTTCATGATTTTTGGGTATCGTATGTGGTCACATGAATTTTTAGAAGATGAATTTAACGAATAATTGACTAAAATAATTTTCTAAAAATATCTAGGAAAATATCTAGATATTTGTCGAGCCTATAAATACTCTCACCTTTCTCACCAAACCCTTTCTCATAATTTCTCTGGTGGTTGTCATTTTCTTTTTACAGAAAAGGATTTCGATCCACATAAAAAAATCAAGAGAAAACCAAATAAAATTCCTAAATTCAATACAACTTGATTTTTGAGTTCTCTATATGATTCTCCTCTCATCTGGGTGGCTATTTCATGGTGCGATTCTACTCTTGTCGAAGCAGTTTTGTACAGCGTTGCGTATTCGAGACCTAGGGTTCGATTTCTACTTTGATTGGTGAAATCGAGTTCGGATATGAATGGAGGAGGTTGATTTGCAGTTTGTTGCAAAGTATTTAGGGTTATAGTGAGGATTTTGTTCGGTCAATTGTGGAGCAGCAGCTCGAGCAACAATTGAACGCATTTCAATAGGAGAGTGTGAGTTCGAGATTAAGGCTATGATGAGGTGCGGTTTTGGAAGAGCAAAGCGATGGTGGTTTCGGTTTTTAAAATCACAAGGAAACGAGGGTGGTAGAGGAGTTCAAAGAGATCGGCTATGTTTGGTTGTACAGGAGGAGGCCACGACAGTTTGATTTGGGGAAGATAAGTAAAAGGAGCGGATGGGTTTAAGGGGTAGTTGGGCCGGATTTCATATGGTAAGCCCAATATGGAAATTAAATTAAGTTTAATTCATATTAAATAGAGTACATATGCTAATATCTAACACATACGGTATAAGATTGACGAACCGTAAGTTGTGTTGGGACCATATGGACGAGAGCTTCACAATGAAGCTGACTGGAAGTGGATTGGGGCTCGTATGAATTTATGGCGAAATAAATTGTTTGATTCAAATCAAATAACAGCTTATCGTTCTTTAACGATGAACTGCAAATGTGAGTAAATCTCATTAACGCTGAACAGTTTATAATTTCATGTTGTATTTTTAGAACTGTTAAATATTGATTGATTGATTGTGTATTGAGTGTTTGATTAAACTGCTAGATAGTTAGTTGAATTTTTATATTGATTCTGTTTAACAGAATATATCATATGGAACTGAAAGTGATGTTGATTTTATTGTGTAACATCTGTGGATGCAGGGAAACAGGTTGGAGGAATCCGATTGGATTCCTCAACAGTTATTTTATTGTTTTTCATATATTTTGATATATGATGTGAATTATAACCTGTTGGTGATTTTGTGTGTGTATGGACGATATTGGTCATCGTGATTTGATGTGTTAAATACCATAACATACCGAAATGTTGATAAGGGAATATTTCAAAGTGATACTTGAAAATAAAATATTTATAAATGGAATATTTATAAATAAGAAATATTTATAAATTGGAATATTTATAAATAGGAGATATTTAGAAAAAGGGAAAACGTTATAAAAGGGAACTGTTATAAGAAGGAAATCATTTTTAAAGTGGAGAACCGTTACTAAAAGTAAATATTTAAAATAAATAAATGTTGTTAAAAAGGAAATCTTTATAAAGTGAATAAAGGAGTTAAATCGAATATGGTATTTGAAAGGAGCTAAATCAAATATGGTATTCGAAAGGAGTTAAATCGAATATGGTATTTGAAAGTAGTAAATTGAATTAGTTATTCGAAAGGGGTTAGTCGAGTCGAGTCAGCTGAGTAGAGTAATCGAATATTTGTTATTCGAATTAGAGTTAACCAGTTAGAGTTAACCAGATGGAGTTAATCAGTTAGAGTTAACCAGATGGAGTTAACCAGTTAGAGTTAAACCAGTTAGAGTTAACTAGTTAGAGTTAACCAGATGGAGTTAATCAATTAGAGTTAACCGGTTAGAGTTAAACCAGTTGGAATTAATTGATTAGAGTTAAAGCAAAAAGGAGTTAATTCGAATAGGAAGCAAAAAGGAGTTAATCGAATATAGTTTATTCGAATAGAGTAAAAGGAGTTAACCGAATATAGTTTATTCGAATAGAGTAAAAGGAGTTGATCAAGTATATAGTTTATTCGAATAGAGTAAAAGGATTTAATCAAATATATAGTTTATTCAAATAGAATTAAAAGAGTTATCGAATATAGTTTATTCGATATGAGTTAAGTGAATAGAATTAGAGTTAAATCAAAAGAGTTAAGTGAATAGAATAAATTGAATAGAGTTATCGAATATACCTTATCGAAGGAAAGAATTATTGAATAGAAAAGATTTGAAAGAGAGTTACGTAAGGAAGTTAGTTAAAGAAATTTAAAGTGAACTTTGTCTATTTCAAGGTTAGAAACGTTGTTCAGTTAAGGTCTGAGAGGTAGTATTACCCCAACTTGATTGACTTCATTTTTAACTAAGGAATGGTTAAGGTTCGATAGTAAAGGATGGTTAAGTGAATTTAGTAATTAAAGGAAATGGTTTGAGTTGGCATCGCGATGGTTTGTTTAAACATCTGTCTAAGTCCAATGAAGAAGCTTTGGAAATGTTTTCCAAATAACAAACCAGAAATGTTTTGTAATAAATAAAACAAGAAATGGAAATGTTTTCCATTGTTAATAACGTATATTTTCCAAATTTAGAAAATAAGAAATATTGAATATAGGGAAACAGGAGATAAGTAAGTTAATGAAATAAAGAGATAAATGTTAAATGATGTTTGATGGATATAAATTTCCAATTGGAAATAATATCATTGTTTTCATACCTGTTTTTCTTCGATAGTTAAATCACAGACTATCAAAGTTTTGACCATTTTAACGTTGTTAATATGGAGAGACCGGTTGGATTATTATCCAAAGAACCACTCTGTATTGGCATAGGCGTTGCGAATCATATATGCCAAAGGAAATTGAAGACGGAGTTATGCAAGGGCTATCCTATTTACAGAATAGTGCCTTCGGTTCATCCTGTTCCTGGATGACTTGTATGGATGGATGTCTGACAGAGTATTTCCAGACGATCACGTATATTGATTTCTCCAACTATACCAAGAGTGGAAGCGGAGAAGGAAACTTCTTTTAGCTAACACATAATGTATGGTTGAGGACGTCAATCGGTGATTTGATGGATTTGACGATGTGGCATTTGAAGTGAATCTGATGTGATGATGAAGTGTAACCTCAAGCCTCATCACACCGGTAAATGACAGAAATCGGGCAGGCAGCATGGCTAAGTCTGTCGCACCGAAGTAGGGTGTATAATCACCTGATTTAGAGTTTCATTTACTTCTAAAAATCTATTGTTGATGCTGTCCTATTCGGGAAACGGTTGCTGATCCCAACCGTTGGTGATATACATTCGATACATTCAAGCGAAATGAGTGGTCGGTCATGTGTGGCCGGGTTGCAAGATGTTCTTGTTGAACCCAGTGTATTCCTTTCTAGAGGTACACTAGCGAAAGGTGGTTCCATACCTTGTCATAGTTGGAAATCCATTACCCAATACGTGCCTGCGGTTTTGATTTGTATACCATATATATAGAACGTGAGATGAAAGCGTTTCTGCTAGATGATTATTATATTGCGTTGATAGGCATTATTATAATATCAAAAGGTTTTTGATATAAAGATATTTGGATTCTCATAAGGGAAAAACCCGTTCCGTTATATGGCGTGGTCTTGTGAGATATCGATTTCCTGCTTGAACTGTTTTAAACTGTTTTACTCACACCAGTCCTATGACTGACCCAAGTTTATTTTGTTTTGTTTTCCCTAAACCCTTGGGTGCCTAAATTTGTACGGGCAATCAAGTAGTCGGGATTTACAGATATACTGGAAGAGCTTAGAGCAGGAGGCTTCAGGATCATATAGCTATAATTATTTTCCGCTGTGTTGTAAGTGCTGTACTTTGATAATGATATGTATATTCAAGTACATATTTGTATTTCAAAGTTATATTATGAAATATATTTATTCGTTCCGCTGTGAGATTCGTGTTACTCTGATATTGTGTTCTTCTTCTTCTTCTATTCTATGTTTCTATCTTATCTTTCCTCACCCTCTAATTTCTTTCATTAATGACTGGTATTTTTCGATGTTTGGTTAGTCATCAATGAGTTTATGGAGATAACCAAAGTCGACAAAATCCCGGGTCATTACATATATGTCTCTTCCTATTACTCTTGGTGCTCCTAAATGAGCAGACTAAAGGCATGTTAGGTGGTGATGCGCTAGTAGCTATCCGAGGACGAGCAGGAGGCTTCCAAGTATTATATACATATATTTTCCATGTGTTGTTCTTAGTCACTACTTTGGGTATTAGTAGTGTACCTTTTTTATTTCCTTTTTAGAGGAAGTATTTTGAAGTTGTAGTAATGATTTGATCATAAGCTGTATTTTGGATTCTGCTACTCTGATGGTTATGGTTTAGTTTCATTTTATCTCGCCTATGTTATATCAAGTTATGTTACTTTTATATTTTATTCCATGTGTTGTGAGATATACTTTAGGTTCTTGGTTATTCATCGTTCCAACCCTTTTCTTTTAATGACCGTTCTGTGCTAGTTGGGGGTGAATGTTGGCTGGTGCAGGGTGGGCCATCCCACTTGGTATCAGAGCCTGGGTTGCATAGTAAACCTAGGGGAAGACATCAGAGGGAGATAGTATACGTATATGAGAGAGGGTATTTATGTTATTTTGGTTTTCAAAAGCTATATATATACTACTATTATATCTAAGGATGAAGCCGCACTGCATTGGCACCATTAAGGAGATGGTTAATCATTTTCTCTTTACAGGTTGAACGAGGAGCCGAAATATGAGGAGCACGGTGAGGAATCCCGCAGCAGGAGTTGAAGAGGAGCAGGTGCAGCGACCCGAACTTCCCGACCGGCCTAAACCAAACAAGAAGGCGGACTGCTTTGAGAACAACACTCATCAGAACACAAACAGTTGAACATTTCATTGTTATTACAACAATTTACATCAGAGTACAAGAATATAACAGAGTATGAATAAATAATATACATAAGAAAAATATCAGAGATTAAAATAATTTACGTAGCAACGGAAAAATAATAAATAACACAACTGAAAGAAATACACGGATACAAAGCTTTTCGAATATAGCTCCAGCTATAAATCCAGGATTCTAAGAAAATACTATTTGCAAAACCAAAACTACTAGCAGCCCGTATGGAAAATAGGGGCACCCAGAATTTAGGTTAAAACAATAAACTCCAGGTCAGTCATGGGACTGGTGTGAGAACTAAAATAGTTAATTAAAACTTTACTTTAGAAATAAAGTAAATCAAGGGACCACGCCATATAACACAGAATAGGTTTTATCCCAAGAATACTAGTGCATAAAACAATTTATAACAGCACAATGCTTTTCAAAAATGAAGCTATTATAAGGCTCAGGTCCCATCACATAATGCAACGCAAGACGGAGCATAGAGTTTTACTTTATAATAGCAAAATATGCTTGATATGTGATAAAACAAATCATTTTAATATTACTATAAGTGTATAGTGTCAAAAAAAATTCAAATATAAATGTATCAATCATAGAAGGCATAGCTACCATATACTATGTCGCCATACTAGTTCTACAACTACAACTGAAAAGTCACGTATAGGAAATTGGATTAACATCTATGACTTGAGGCCAGGGATGACTCCTCACCGATTCGAAACACTCTAGCAAATGCCTCAGGATCACACCTATGGGCAACCCTTGGATCTTCAAGGCCGGTCCACATGTACTTTAGTGGATTAATTGTAACACCCCAAGTCCATTAATGTCACTCACTAAGGGAATGCATTAACTTTCACGGAGTATTATAAGAGTATAAAACAGAATATCACAAGACAAATATATAAAATTGTACTTAAGAAAATTCAAAATTTACTCATTGAAACGGAAAAGCAAAACATGTCTGGTTACAACATCAAAACCATATACTAAAGCCAAGTACACAAATATCCATCTTGTACAAAATTATTATCAGAGTACATAAAAGTAAAACCATAATCCCACTCCAAATAGCCATAGTGGAAAAGAGATAAAGCTGAGAATTACTTTCAACACTTCCAAGCACTTCAAGAAGAAAGGAATCCAAGTCAAGCTTCACTAATCCCACCCTGAGGACCTGGAGAAGGGGGAGAGAGAAAAAAGAGGCAAAGCAAAAAGGGGTCATACATAAGTTTGGCGAGTCTAGTGACTTTAACAATATAATAAGTAAAGTAAAGGATAAGAACATAAACTGGATATAAGAGATGACTGCAACATAAGCAGATATGACAAGGTAAACAAGATAAGTAAGATAGAACATCTACAGCGCTCCTGGCCACTATAAGATATGCTCTACACCATACCACATACTAATTACATACTAAAAGATGGTCCCTTCCTACTAATCATGATAATGGTAGCTTCGTGTACTCCTAGCTACTCTCGTAGGTGCCTATTTGCTCCTACCACCACTAGTTGTACCCACTACCCTCCCCATTCGATCGGCTCCCTAACCTCATAGATACCTATGCTGGTCCCACAATAGGGTGTATCACTCCCTAAGGTGGCAACCCCGATACTACTGAAATGCACAGCTTATACCTGCACGATACAACAACGTCTTACCTACCAGCCCGGACCCGCGCACGCACATGACTCCGTTAGACTTGCAATACCATTGCTAACTCTTTATTGACCTGTTACAATCAACCCCAGGAAGCGTATCCCTGTCCTCGACCTAGTTCGAGCTCATATAGATACTAAAATGGGTTACTGGTTGAAAAGGGTCCACCCACTTGACACAAGCTTCCCTCCTAAGATTGGTCCCTACTAGGAATTCCCACTTAACCCCTCTTTATCCCCATGTCTAATCACATGTCTCATCTTGGTTAAGTGCTTTTATTATGTTTCACATGCTACCCATGTTACCCACTTAACCCTTTATTATCCTCATGTCTTATCTTGGTTAAGTATTAATTAATTCATTATAACCGTAATCTTGCAAGACCTCCCACATTAGATTACGTTTTGCGGTTGCTGGATTTACCAAGCAGTTCCGGGTAGGCTTATACCGCAATCTGAATCTAACCGCTTGTCTTTGCATTATTATGCTTCTAGTTTCTGCCTTTGACCTCTCACATTAGATTACCAATTGTGGTTGCTAGATATGCCGGGCGTTCCGAGCAGGCTTATACCGCAATCCGAATCTAACCTCGTCTCTTAGGTGTTCATTATCACTTTCTCGATTCAAGTCCCAATTTCAAATATATTCCAATACCCATAATTTCCAATTTAAATTATGTTTATACTCTCATATGCCAAATTATGACCAAACCCATCTTCGTAGTTATCAACAATTTATGCCAAATCTCATGTATACAAGTCATACTCAATTATGCCCAAACCAATTTTTCATATTCATCAACAATTTATGCCAAATTTCATTTCATTGCATATTTCCCAAACTTTTCCCAATCGTTCCAACGTTATTCGTACGTAAATCTCAACGCAATATGTTAGGCTCGAAGTTAGCCTAATCTCATAAAGAAAAAGGAAAAGAAGAAGGGAAGAGAATCAAAACATCAAAACTAGCATAAACATAAGAACAAGCATATGAAATATAAATAGGCATATAACGATAAAATGGATCAGAAAGGCATATGACAGATTTATAGGTATGTATCTGAAAAATAATGATTTACAAGCTTGATAAGATTCATTTCAGTCACAGGCATATACATTAGATCCAACTTACAATCCTATTACAATTACTTTTTTAATTTAATTATATGTGAAAGCAACATAGACTTACAGCGATAGGATTCTTAGAAAATATAATTAGGCATTGTAGTGGTAAATCTGATCTTGAATAATCTCTACTTTGATTATTTGTAGATCTGATCTTCTAATTTGAATAATCCTATTCTGATTTGCTTTGGTGGAGAAGAGAGGCTAGATTTGATTTAGATAAGAGTAGCATGGAGGCGCCATGGATGAAAACAATGAGATTAGGGTTAGGTTTAGGGGTATTTTATAGATGCTCTAGGTGAATTAAGACCCTTAAATTAGATTAGGATCAATCTGAACCATCCCAACAGAAAACACTTCATCAGATCCACTACAAAATATGTCAGGCCAGATCTGGGCTGATGGCTTTGACACCCCTATAGAGGGGTCGACACCCCATGAGGGGTCGACACCCCATGAGGGGTCGACACCCACAAGTGGGAAATTTCCCGTTCAGCTCGCTTTGTCTAAATTTTGATTTTTCAATAGTTTTTGTTATTTAATTATTATTTAAATAAATTCTGCTTTAAATTGAAATCTTCTAAGCTTCATAACTTCTTTATAAAATATCCGATTTACGCAAACTCGGACTCTATACCAAGCAGAATTCTGAGATGAACGAAATGGCGCAGCCCGTTTCCCTTAATTCTTCTTATAAAAATTAAGTATTCTTTAATTATCCATTATGTCATGTTTTAAAATTACGGAGTGTTAGATTCTCCCCTCCTTAAAGGATTTCGTCCTCGAAATCTTCAACTTAAGAAGAATGTAACCTACCATCCATCATCCATCTACTCATCCATCATCCACGAGCATCCATTGTCCTCAAATGATTTCTAATGTTATACGAAGATATGCAAAAGTGTGTATATATACCTTATCTAATGCAAAGATCAGGCGGTCTACTGATTCAGTTGGTCTCCTTAATGCAAAACATGATAGTGACATGCGTCCATTATGTATGCAAAAGAATCCTAATGATACATATCACTTCTATATGAGTGCACAACCATTCATTCAAATGCAGCATCCATATGATAACGCATTCAATATACATCCATTAACTTAAATATGCACACTCATTCATATGTAATATGAAAGTGATTGAGCCGATCTAATGCCTAATGTGTGTGTAAATGCATCCATGAGCAACCATTGGCAAACACTTACATCCACTTGCATCCACCAAACATAACATGCCTCAAACACATGTTTAAAACCATAGGATTTTCTATCTAAAGGTCAAAGATATAATCGAGAAGATACACTAAACGATAGAACAAGTACAAACGAAGTGGTAGAAAAAGGAGAAGTTAAGAACATACCCTCAAAAAGGAAAAGGTACGATGCACGTATCTTGTCTTCAGTCTCCCAAGTCGTGTCTCCTTGATCATCTCCCCACTGGACTTTAACCAAATTGACCTCTCAACTACGTAATTTTTTGTCCTCCGATCCAAGGATGCATATAGGAACTCGTCTAACCGTGGCATCTTGCTCTACTTCCGCTTCTCTAAGCATGCTCGGCTCTACTACTTCCGCGGTATCATGTAAACACCTCCTCAATTGTGACACATGAAATACGTCATGAACACCACTAAGCTTCTCAGGCAACTTCACTCTGTAGGCCATATGTCCAATTTTTTCTATAATGGGGAATGGCCCTACGAACCTTGTTGCCAATTACACTACAGATCCAAAACGAACTACATTCCTCAATGGTGACACTTTAATAAAAAAAACCATGTCTCCAACATCGAACTCAAGATCGGTTCGTCTCTTATCAGCGTATGACTTTTGCCGGTGTTGTGCCGTATCCATGCGTCTTCGAATCAAGCCTATCTTCTCTGAAGTTTCCCTAACCATTTCGGGCCCAAGCAAAATATTATACGTAGACTCCCACCAACAAGTCGGTGATCAGCAAGGTAATCCATATAGAGCTTCAAAAGGTGCCATGCCAATACTAGTCTGATAACTGTTGTTGTAGGCGAACTCTACTAATGGAAGGTGTTCCTACCATGTTCCTCCAAAGTCCAAGATGCATAATCTCAAAAGAACTTCTAGAATCTGATTCACTCTTTCTATTTGACCGTATGTCTGAGGGTGATAAGTGGTGCTCGAACACAATTGCGTTCCTACCGCCTCTTGCAAGAACTTCCAAAACTCACTGGTGAAAATGGGATCTCGATCGCTTATATACTAGAAGGTATGTCGTGTAGACGAACTATCTCTCAAAGATAAACAGATGCTAACCATGCCGCTGTTCTTTTACTCTTAGTGAGAATGAAATGGGCACTCTTGTTAAGTCTATCTACTACTAGCCAAATCCCCATATTACCCTTCCTTGACCTCAGCAACCCGTCGATGAAATCCATGGAAACATTTTCCCATTTCCACTGTGAAACCTCTAAAGGGTGAAGCAAACCACCAGGCTTCTTTTGCTCAGCCTTGACTTGCTGGCACACTAAGCATCTAGAAACGAACTCAGCCACATCCTTCTTCATTTCGGCCCAAAAGAAAACTTGCTTCATGTCCTTATACATCTTGTCACTACTGGGATGTATGGTCATCGAAGAATGATGTGCTTCTTCAAGGATTGTCCTCCTCAAACCCTCGTCTCGTGATACGCAAAGTCTTCCATCTCTACATAACCAACCTTTGTCATCTATAGTATACCTACTAATATGGCTTGAAGACTCCCCTCTTATGAGCTTGTCTACTATCTCTATCAACTGTGGGTCATCTCTATATGCCGCACCTATTTGTCCCAAAAGTGTAGGTCATACCTATAACAATGCCAACAATATGGGTACATAATCGATAGAGGGTCTAAAGTAAAAGGTAGAGATATACTCTAAACTCTACCGCTCGACAAACAAAGGACTCAAAGTCAACCTCCTTCTACTCAAGGCGTCAGTTACAATGTTACCCTTGCTAGGGGTATATGCAATCTCAAAATCGTAGGATATTAAGAACTCCATCCACCTATGTTTCCTTAAGTTTAGATCTTTTTGAGAGAACAAGTATTTTAGTGACTTGTGGTCTGTATACAACTCAAACCTCTCTCCAAGAAAATAGTGACGCCAAGACTTAAGCGCAAAAACTATGGCAGTTAACTCTAAGTCGTGGGTAGGTTAATTCTTCTCATGGACCTTTAACTGCCTTCCACCGTAGCATATCACCCTTCCCTCTTGCATCAAAACTGTGCCAAGCCCTGTCCCGCAAGCATCGGTATACACTATGAACAGTTTACTCCCATCCAGCAAAACTAAAACTGGAGCTGACATCAATGCCTTCTTCAAATGTTGGAAAGCATCGTCACAGTCAACATCCTAAGAAAAGGTCAAATTCTTTTGCTTCAACCGTGTAAGTGGGGCTAATATCTTTACGAAGTCCTTGATGAACTTCTTGTAATAGCCCGCCAAACCACGTTGCATTCCTAGGAATCTTCCATTCTTGGATTGCTACCACCTTCACGGGATCCACTTCTACCCTTTCCTTGGAGACCACGTGCCCTAAGAACCTCACTTCTGTAACACCACACCTCCGTCAAGAACACTCACAAAGGGAATGCCTTAACTTTGTGGAGCGTTTTAGTAGACAGAACATAAATTTACAAGACAGATAAACAATACTTGAGAAATTATAACTTTATTTCAGTGGAAAATAGAAATAAGGGTGGTTACATCTTTACCAAAAACTCAAGTACATAAATATCAGTCTTGTTCGGAAAGTCATCAGAGTACAAAACTTTAAAATCATAATCCCCACAGAAGGTGCCATAAGAAGCTAAGCCATGCATTACGCACTTCAAGTACTTCAAGCAGAAGAAATACAGATCAAGCTAAAGTATTCCCTCCTTGGAAAACCTGGGGGGGAAACGGAAGAAAAGGGGCGAAAACAAGCAAAGTCAGACATAAAGTCTGGCAAGTCCAGTGACTTTCAGCATATGAACAGATAATAATAATCATGGCATGCAAATAAAACTAGATGAGAGATAACAGTAACAGGAGCAGCAGATGTACTTAGGTTAAACAGAAGAAACAGAGTAATATTACTTTTCATTTCTCTGCACTAATACTAGTATAACAGGATTAGGTGTCACCTTAATGTCTAAACTGAAACAGAAACGGGAACAGAATAATTTCCACAGAAGAGAATGCTAGTAATGGGTCTTTACCACCCCAACAGAAACAGAAAGAAACAGAATGTTAATAATGGGCCTTTACCACCCGAACTGAAACAGACAGAAACATAATGCTAATAATGGGCCTTTACCTCCCGAACAGAAAGTACAGAAACAGAAACAGATTAATCCCTATGGAAACAGAATGTAGAATTAGTTGTACACTAGTAAATGGGCCTTTACCACCCGAACAGATGGTACCACGCAGAAACGGACAGGTGTTGCCACCCAACAGAAACAGACGGTACCAACAGAAACAAACAGAACTAAGTGTACCCTAAAACCCTACCCCAAGCGATCGGCTCCCTAATACATAAATACTCTGTGTCGGCTCCATAGTAGGGTGTATTACTACCAAAAGTGACAAACAATTGGCACAGACCTATTTACAGATGTCACAGCGTCTTACATCCTCAGAGGCAGACCGGGATGCATGCACGCACATGACCCGGTTGGAACGCACCATCAACACCCCTCGCCACTATCAGAATGAACCACTTATAATTAGTTCAGTAAGCGTGCCCGGACCCTACCTACTGTTGGGTCAAAGTTTTGATACCAGAAAGGGTTACTGACTAATATGGGTCCCAAACAACAGATGACACAAGTAATTTCCCTCCTAACCTTGTGTTCCCCAAACTAACAGATTTCAGATTAACTTGTTTACAAGTTCAGACATACATAGTTTAGATCAACTAGTTCACAGATTAGACAAGTTTTCAGACTAACGGATCAGATATACGGATTTAACAGATTTACAGATTTGTCTAACTTTGTAATTGGGCCTACAGATTCACGAAACGGGTTTGTTAAATTCATTAGTCCAATTGGTTCAACCCTATCCACCCAACACGTTTTAGACATCATATTTATCCTAGATTTTCATTAATTAAATATTAATGCACAGATCTGTCACATCAGGTCGGTAGCTTGTGGCCGCTGGATATGCCGGGCGGTTCCGGGCGGTTCCGGGCAGACTTCTGCAACAAGCCAGACCTAACCTCATGTCTAAGCATATTTTAGTTATGCCTACGACCTCTCACATTAGACTGACAGTTTGCGGTCGCTAGTTAAGCCGGTTGGTTCCGGGCGGGCTTCTACCGCAAACAGAGTCTAACCTCGTGTCATAGCCAATTCATTTCAATACAGATTTTTCAGATATCAGACTAATTCTGTTTATTTAACAGATTAAACTTCTTCATAGGATATAACAGATTAATCAAATTTCCATGTTCTATCAATTCGTAGGTCGAGCCTACGGATTTCCATATCAAATTACCATTATCTAGTTTCAACAGATCATACAATTCAACAAGTAGCAGATTTAGCAGTTTAAGCGATTCAACAGATTTAGCAAATAACAGATTTAGCAGTTTAGGCAATTCAACAGTTTTAGCAGTAACGGATTAGGCAATTTAACAGATTTAGCAGATAACAGATTTAGCAGATTATATATATATATATATATATATATAACTCTATTTACCTATCTTGCCTAATCATAAATTTAGCCTAAACTTACATGCCTAAATCAAGGTCATAATTCATAATACAATATATGCCCCAAATTTTAGCCTTAATATTCCCATTTACAGTTCATTTCAAAACTAGATTTAATATTCTAGTTCACCCTTTATGTCCAAGACTAATACACATGTAAATCATTCTCTATTATAGCCAACTCAGATTATGCCAACATATTTGTTATGCCAGATTTACTTAATTAAGCTACGCCCAATCCCCGTATAACATGTTTCCACAAGTTCTCTAAATACTCATGAAATGGCCCTATAGGCTCGATGTACATAACAGTGAATTGGAATAAACTAGTAAAGTTACATACTAAATATGAGATCTAACATCATTAAGGGAATATGCATAAGAAACTAATTACCATAGTTATAGGAAACTAACCACAATAGTCATGGGCGACTAATCATAATAGTTTCTTATTCATTGTCATAGGCAATAGTCTCATAGTCAATGAATCATAGTCATAGGCAATAGTCTCATAGGCAACAGTTTCATGTCCAATTATGCATTATTATTTGTCCCAAAATTTAGCGTTTGTGCGTTAATCTCTTATGAGATTCGGCGCAGGCTCGTAGTAGCCTGGCTATAGAACAGAAAGAAGAAAGAGGTACAGAATAGTCATTGAAAAACAGATCTGATAGATAAGAATATACATAACCTCAGATTCAGATTTATATTCATGTCACAATTATAATTACAGTTTATATCGGAAAATAACTGTACTTGCCTTTCGTGGTTTTAAGAAAGGATAATAAACTGTCGTTGATGTAGAAATGTTGAATTACTCCTCTTTAATTGTTGTTGTAGCTCTAAACTTTGATTTGAGATTTGATTTAGATTTTTATTCTATTTCAGGTTGGAAGAAGATGCATCAGTCCAAGTTTTGATTCCAGCAGAGTAGCGACGCCATTTTTATTTTTAATTATAACAAAGGCATAATATAGACAGAATGAAATTGTGTAGAGAAAATGAGGCTAGGAGCTGTTTAAATAGGATTAGGCAGACGAATCTAGACAGAAGGGAGATCGGATACATCAGAATGAACCAGGTTAAAAAAATTGGGTTTCGGGAGCAGGTCAAACCCCAGGTCGACACTATGGTCGACCCCTAGGTCGACACTATGGTCGTCCTGGTCTGGCCAGGTCGACCCCCAGGTCGACACTTTGGTCGACCTGGCCCCTGGGAGGTCGACCCCCAGGTCGACCTGGTCCATGGGCGGGAATTTTCCCGCCCAGCCTATTCTGGGATTTTGAATTCGAATTCGAATTTTCGAGCTGTTTTCGATTCTGAAATTCTCTGAAACTTCGGAGGGCCATATCTCCTTCATACGAACTCCGTTTCTCGAAAGCTCGGACTTGTTTCCAAGCCGAATTTCGAGATGAACGCAATGGCGCATCCCGTTTCCCTTGATTCTTATTTTATAATTTAATTATTATCTAATTTGTTAATTATACGATCACAGAAAATACGGGGTGTTACATTCTCCCCTCCTTAAAGGATTTCGTCCCTGAAATCTTCAAGTTAAGAAGAATGTGTCCTACCATCCAGTCATCCATCTACTCAATCATCATCCACAAGCATCCATTGTCCTTAGAAAACTTCTAATGTTGTATGAACATATGCAAAAGTGTGTGTATATGTTCCTTATCTAATGCAAAGATCATGCAATCCGCAGATTCAGTTGACCTCCTTAATGCGAACTATCTCAATGTCATGAGCCCAACATGTATGCAATATTCCTATTTGATACATATCATTCTTATATGAGTGACAACCATTCATTCATATGCAACATACATGTGATGAATCAATCATTTTGCATCCACAGAATTTGAAAATGCTCACACATCCATATCCAGTATGAGAGTGTATTCGAGTCGATCTAGTGCCTAGTTTGTGTATATGCATCCACGAGCAAACACTAGCAACCACTTGCATCCACTTGCAACCATCAAACATAACATGTCTCAAACACATGTTTACATCCATTAGTTTCTACCTAAAGTTCTAAGATTCGATCGATAGGGTACAGTCGAATGATGGAAGCAAGTACAGATAAAACAAAAACTTGGTTCCTACTAGACCTTGGTTGAGAAAAATAATTCCCCTAAGTATCAACCTCGAAGACCGAAATCAACATCAGATTGACACCCAGAGGATTACCCTCCTTAAACAATGTCAAAATTGGAAATCTTAACCTTTTCAGAAATATCCAGATGCTTACAGACTACTAGTACAGATCATATTATTGAATGATTCTTAGAAGACTAAGCATGGGAAAATCCCACCATATCCCTCAAAAACCTAGAATGTATGCATTATAATCGACTTGACGCCTAGCACAGATACCCTCAAACCCCAACCTACCACTAGCAGATGAGTCATAACCCCTATGAGGTTTGGGACTATAACCAGATCAGAAACAAGACTAGTATTAAAGTGCAGAGACTCGACTACAGAATCAGAATGCCATAATCGGAAAGAGTTCTAACTCAGTAATCAGATAAGGAAACTAAACTCTCTACGGAAATTTTCCTACTTCTATCCTATCCACCAACTATGAGAGCATTCGCCTGCCTTCCCGAAGTAGGTCATGTCCTCTGTCCTTGCCCCCGTTTCTTCGGGCAGTCCCTAGTGAAGTGTCCCATCTCACCACAGTTGAAGTGAGTGCCCTTTCTTTTTCTGCAATCCTTATTTAGATGAGTCGAGCTTCCACAAGTAAAGCACTTTTTCTATTCCTTTATCTTCAGACTTTTCTTCCTTCTTCTGTGTTTCCTTTTTGCCTCCATTATGAACCAAGTCCATATCCATGAGTTTCTCATCCTTGGGTTGTGCTCCTTAGCCCAACTCCTCATTCTCATCTTTAATATCCGTGTGTAACATGTTGACAAGTCCCTCGAAAGCGGCCTTCATCGCACGGAAAATCCTACAAAGCTCGAAAGAAATTTAGCCGTAGGTGAGACTACTGCGGCTACAGATGGAAATCGGGCACTTATTTGCCCTTTGACCGGTGTCGTAGTCTTTTCAAGCCTACAGAATCATGCCGCGATGAGGTTACCTCCCAGAAAGCAAGGAGCCCTGGAGAAAGAAGGAAATAAAGATTCAAACAGAGGATCAAAAGATAGATATAAGGATTATGGGGATTATGCTTTACAAAAATAAGCTTTACTTTCGAAAATACTTCCTTTTAAAACCTTTTTGAAAATAGTTTTCAAAAACTTTACCCAATCTGGTAACCTTCAGCGCTGATACCAAGTGTAACACCCCACCTCTGTTAAGGACACTCACAAAGGGAATGCCTTAACTTTGGTGGAGCGTTTTAGTAGACAGAACAGAAATTTACAAGATAGATAAACAATACTTGAGAAATTATAACTTTATTTCAGCGGAAAACAGAAATCAGTGTGGTTACATCTTTACCAAAAACTCAAGTACATAAATATCAGTCTTGTTCAGAAAGTCATCAGAGTACAAAACTTTAAAATCATAATCTCCACAGAAGGTGCCATAAGAAGTTAAGCCATGCTTTACGCACTTCAATTACTTCAAGCAAATGAAATCTGGATCAAGCTAAAGAATTCCCTCCTTGGAAAACCTGGGGGGAAACGGAAGAAAAGGGGCGAAAACAAGCAAGGTCAGACATAAAGTCTGGCAAGTCCAGTGACTTTCAGCATATGAACAGATAATAATAATCATGGCATGCAAATAAAACTGGATGAGAGAGAACAGTAATAGGAGCAGCAGATGCACTTAGGTTAAACAGAAGAAACAGAATAATATTACTTTTCATTTCTCTGCACTAATACTAGTATAACAGGATTAGGTGTCACCCTAATGTCTAAACTGAAACAGAAACGGGAACATAATAATTTCCATAGAAGAGAATGCTAGTAATGGGCCTTTACCACCCCAATAGAAACAGACAGAAATAGAATGTTAATAATGGGCCTTTACCACCCGAACAGAAACAGACAGAAACAAAATGCTAATAATGGGCCTTTACCTCCCGAACAGAAAGTACAGAAATAGAAATAGATTAATCCATATGGAAACAGAATGTAGAATTAGTTGTACACTAGTAAATGGGCCTTTACCACCCGAACAGATGGTACCATGCAGAAACGGACAGGTGTTGCCACCCAACAAAAACAAACAGAACTAAGTGTACCCTAAAACCCTACCCCAAGCGATCGGCTCCCTAATACATAAATACCCTGTGTCGGCTCCACAGTAGGGTGTATCACTCCCTATAGTGACAACCAATTAGCACAAACCTATTTACAGATGTCACGGTGTCTTACATCCTCAGAGGCAGACCGTGATCCATGCACGCTCATGAACCGGTTGGAACGCACCATCAACACCCCTCGCCATTATCAGAATGAACCACTTATAATTAGTTCAGTAAGATTGCCCGAACCCTACCTACTGTTGGGTCAAAGTTTTGATACCAAAAAGGGTTACTGACTAATATGGGTCCCAAACAACAGATGACACAAGTAATTTCCCTCCTAACCTTGTGTCCCCCAGACTAACAGATTTCAGATTAACTTGTTTACAAGTTCAGGCATACAGAGTTCAGATCAACTAGTTCACAGATCAGACAAGTTTTCAGACTAACGGATCAGATATACGGATTTAATAGATTTACAGATTTGTCTATATTTGTAATTGGGCCTACAGATTCACGAAACGGGTTTGTTAAATTCATTAGTCCAATTGGTTCAACCCTATCCACCCAACACATTTTAGACATCATATTTATCCCAGATTTGCATTAATTAAATATTAATGCACAGACCTCTCACATTAGGTCAGTAGCTTGTGGCCGCTGGATATGCCGGGCGGTTCCGGGCAGACTTCTGCCATAAGCCAGACCTAACCTCGTGTCTAAGCATATTTCGGTTATGCCTACGACCTCTCACATTAGACTTACAGTTAGCGGTCGCCGGTTGGTTCCGGGCTGGCTTCTACCGTAAACAGAGTCTAACCTCGTGCCATAGCCAATTCATTCCAATACAGATTTTTCAGATATCAGAATAATTCTGTTTATTTAACAGATTAAACTTCTTCATAGGATATAACAGATTAATCAAATTTCCATGTTCTACCAATTCTTAGGTCGAGCCTACGGATTTCCATACTCAGATTACCATTATCTAGTTTCAACAGATCATACAATTCAACAGGTAGCAGATCTAACAGTTTAAGCGATTCAACAGATTTAGCAAATAACAGATTTAGCAGTTTAGGCAATTCAACAATTTTAGCAGATAACGGATTAGGCAATTTAACAGATTTAGCAGATAACAGATTTAGCAGATTATATATATATATATATATATATATATATATATATATATCTAAAACTCTATTTACCTATCTTGCCTAATCATAAATTTAGCCTAAACTTACATGCCTAAATCAAGGTCATAATTCATAATACAATATATGCCCCAAATTTTAGCCTTAATATTCCCATTTACAGTTCATGTCAATACTAGATTTAATATTCTAGTTCACCCTTTATGTCCAAGACTAATACACATGTAAATCATTCCCTATTATAACCAACTCAGATATTGCCAACATATTTGCTATGCAAGATTTACTTAATTAAGCTACACCCAATCCCCGTATAACGTGTTTCCACAAGTTCTCTAAATACTCATGAAATGGCCCTATAGGCTCGATGTACATAACAGTGAATGGGAATAAACTAGCAAAGTTACATACTAAATATGAGATCTAACATTATTAATGAAATAGGCATAAGAAACTAATTACCATAGTTATAGGAAACTAACCACAATAGTCATGGGCGACTAATCATAATAGTTTCTTATTCAATGTCATAGGCAATAGTCTCATAGTCAATGAATCATAGTCATAGGCAATAGTCTCATAGGTAACAGTTTCATGTCCAATTATGCGTTATTATTTGTCCCAAAATTTTGCGTTTGTGCGTTAATCTCTTATGAGATTCGGCGTAGGCTCGTAGTAGCCTGGCTATAGAACAGAAAGAAGAAAGAGGTACAGAATAGTCACAGAAAAACAGATCTGACAGATAAGAATATACATAACCTCAGATTTAGATTTATAATCATGTCACAATTATAATTACAGTTTATAGCGAAAAATAAATGTACTTGCCTTTCGTGGTTTTAAGAAAGGGTAATAAACTGTCGTTGATGCAGAAATGTTGAATTACTCCTCTTTAATTGTTGTTGTAGCTCTAAACTTTGTTTTGAGATTTGATTTAGCTTTTAATTCTATTTCAGGTTGGAAGAAGATCCATCAGTCCAAGTTTTGATTCCAGCAGAGTAGCGATGCCATTTTTATTTTTGATTAGAACAAAGGCAGAATATAGACAGAATGAAATTGTGTAGGGAAAATGAGGCTAGGGGGCTGTTTATATTGGATTAGGCGGACGAATCTAGACAGAAGCGAGACCGGATACATCAGAATGAACCAGGTTAAAAAAACTGGGTTTCGGGAGCAGGTCGACACTATGGTCGACCTGGTCTGGCCAGGTCGACCCCCAGGTCGACACTATGGTCGACCTGGCCCCTGGGAGGTCGACACTATGTTCGACCCCCAGGTCGACCTGGTCCATGGGCGGGAATTTTCCCGCCCAGCCTATTCTGGGATTTTGAATTCGAATTTGAATTCGAATTTTCGAGCTGTTTTCGATTCTGAAATTCTTTGAAACTTCGGAGGGCCATATCTCCCTCATGCGGACGCCGTTTCTCGAAAACTCGGACTTGTTTCCAAGCAGAATTTCGAGACGAACGCAATGAAGCAATCAGTTTCCCTTGATTCTTATTTTATAATTTAATTATTCTCTGATTTTTTACATATACGATCACAGAAAATACGAGGTGTAACAACTTCCTTTCTCCAAAAATGACATTTGGAGAACTTAGCTTTGAGTTGATGTGCTCGAAGGGTCTCTAAGACTTCCCTGAGATGTAGGGCATGTTCTTCCTCGCTTCCAGAGAATATCAAGATATCATCCACAAAGACCACCGTGAACTTGTTTAGAAACTCCCTAGACACCCTACTCATCAAGTCTACGAAATAGGCGGGTGCATTCATCAAACCAAAAGGAATGACGAGCCATTCGAAGAAACCGTCGGGAGTCCTAATAGAAATCTTATCTATACTATCCTTACCTACCCTCAACTGATGAAATCATGTAGCTAAGTCCAACTGCGAGTAAACCGAAGCACCAACCAACTGATTGAACAAATCATCTATCCTCGGCAATGGGTTTATGTTCATCTTCATGATCTTATTCAGCTCTCTATAGTCCACGCACAATCTAAGAGAACCGTCAGCCTTTGTAGCAAAAACAACATGAGCGCCCCACTCCTAGATACTTCTCCTTATGAACCCTTTCTCAAGAAACTCTTTCACTTGTTTACTGAGCTCCTTCCTTTCTCTTGGAGCCATGTGGCGCACAGGCAATGCAACTGTCTTTGCATTGTCCACCAAATATATACGGAAATCTGTATCACATTTTGAAGGTAAGCCTCTAACCTCCTCAAAGACATCTGCATACTCATGGACTACTCGAACAGATTGCAAATCATTAATAGATGTGCCAAGAGATTGTAGGTAGCTAAGCATAACAGAACCCTTAGGATCGCATGAGTTATCGAGATTATTGCCCAAACTAGTCAACTATCTAACTACCCTATTTTCACAGTCGAGAATGGAACCATACTTGGCTAGCCAATCCATTCCTAGAATCAACCCATAGCCCGTGAAGCCAAGCACATAAGTGTTGCATTCGAACTCAACGCCATACACATATATTCTCAAATCCTGACATAACATAGAAAGATGAGCCGTACCCCCAATAGGATTTGAGACAACAACGAGATCCACTACTATATTAGTATCTATGTGCAGAGACTCAACAATAGAACCAGATGAAGCGCTAGAATCAAACAAAGTACGTATAGGATGATCGAAAAGGATAATCTAACTTTCAACAAAAATGTTTCTACCTCTCTCTTGTTTAGGTGCCATGAGAGCATGAACCTGCCCTCCAGAAGTAGATCATGTCATTGCCCTTGTCCTTGCCTCCTTGGGCAGTCTTTAATCATATGTCCTACCTCACCACATTGGAAGCAACCCGTCTTCTTCTTCTTCCTACAGTCCTTCTTCTTCAAATGGCCAGGTATTCCATAATTGTGACACTTCCTTTTCTCTGAACCCTTGTTATCCTTGCCACCCTTCTTTTGTTGTTGTTGTGCCTTCTTGGAATCCCCTTTCTTATCCTGTGCCTTATCTGCATTAGCACATTTCTCCTCTTCATGTATCAACGCCATATCAACAAGATTCTCGAAAGTAGCCCCCATAGGAATGTGGGACATAGCTAACCCGTGTAAAGGTTCATTCAGACCCTTGGCAAATCTCAAGGCCATCTTGTGCGGTGTATTAACTAATTCCATACCAAAGCTTGCTAACTGGTCAAACTTGTTAACGTACTCCTTCACAGACAAACTCCCTTGTTTCAAAGCCAAGAACCTCTCCTCCGCTTGTAAAAGAAATTTCAACTTGAACCTTTGCCTAAAATCCATCCATGTCTCCACTGCACGTCCTCCATTAGTTACTTCCCACCAAAAGGAAGCTTCATCCTTCATTAACCAAGCAACTAGCTGAACTTTCCTTCCCTCGTCTATCTCAAAGATACCAAACAAATCCTCTACTTCCTTGAGCCAATTTCGAGCCTCAAAAAATGTCTCAGTTCCATAAAACAGGTTTCCGCCCATTGCGCGGAAGTCTTTGCATATCTTAGAAAAAGCGTCTACACGGGGGGGGGGGGGGGGGAGGAGGAGGGGGAGGAACGTCTACTGGGCCTGCGACAATAGCCCTAGCCTCTAGATACCTTCTAAGATATAATGGGTTCCCCAGACATGCTAAAAGGAAAAAGGAAGAGATTCAAAACAGAGAATCGAATGATAGATATATGGCTTTTTGGGGATTATTTTTTTATAATAAACTTTTCTCTTGAAAATATCGTACATGTTTTTGAACATACTTCTTTCTAAAATTGCTTTTGAAAACGGTTTTCAAGATATTTTATTTGTCCTGGCAACCTTCAGCTCTGATACCAGGCGTAACACCCCACGTCCATTAATGTCACTCACTAAGGGAATGCATTAACTTTCATGGAGTATTATAACAGTATAAAACAGAATATCACAAGACGTATATATAAAATGGTACTTATGAAAATTCAAAATTTATCCATTGTAGCGGAAAAGCAAAACATGTCTGGTTACAACATCAAAACCATATATTAAAGCCAAGTACACAAATATCCAGCTTGTACGAAATTATTATCAGAGTACATAAAAGTAAAACCATAATCTCCAAATAGCCATAATGGAAAAGAGATAAAGCCGAGCATTACTTTCAACACTTCCAAGCACATCAAGAAGAAAGGAATCCAAGTCAAGCTTCACTAATTCCACCTTGAGGACTTGGGGGGGAAAGAAAGAAAAGAGACGAAACAAAAAGGGTCAGACATAAGTATGGAGAGTCTAGCGACTTTAACAATTTAATCAGTAAAGTAACAGGATAAGAATATAAACTGGATATAAGAGATGACTGCAACATAAGCGGATATGAAAAGGTAAACAAGGTAAGTAAGAAAGAACAACTACAGTGCTCCTGGCCATAATAAGACATGCTCTGCATCGTACCATATACTATTTACATACTAAAAGATGATCCCTCCCTACTAATCATAATAATGGTAGCTTCGTGTACTCCAAGCTACTCTCGTAGGTGCCCACTTGCTCCTACCACCACTAGTTGTACCCACTAACCTCCCCATTCAATCGACTCACTAACCTCGTAGATACTTATGCTGGTCCCACAATTGGGTGTATCACTCCCTAAGGTGGCAACCCCGATAATACTGAAATGCACAGCTCATACCTACACGATGCAACAGCGTCTTACCTACCAGCCCGAACCCACACACGCACATGACTTTGTTGGACTTGCACTGCCATCGCTAACTCTTTATTGACCTCTAACAATCAACCCCAGTAAGCGTGTCCATGTCCTCGACCTAGTTCGAGCTCATATAGATACTAAAATGGGTCACTGGTTGAAAAGGGTCCACCCACTTGACAAAAGCTTCCCTCCTAAGCTTGATCCCTACTAGGAATTCCCACTTAACCCCTCTTTATCCCATGTCTAATCACATGTCTCATCTTGGTTAAGTGCTTTTACTATGTTTCACATGCTACCCATGTTACCCACTTAACCCTTTATTATCCCTATGTCTTATCTTGGTTAAGTGTTCATTAATTCATTCTAATCGTAATCTTGCAAGACCTCCCACATTAGATTACCGTTTTGCGAATGCTGGATTTGCCGGGTGGTTCCAGGCAGGCTTATATCGCAATCTGAATATAACCTCGTGTCTTTGCATTATTACTCATCTAGTTTTTGCCTTTGACCTCTCACATTAGATTACCAAATTGCAGTTGCTGGATATGCCGGGCGGTTCCGAGCAGGCTTATACCGCAATCTGAATCTAACCTCGTGTCTTAGGCGTTCATTATCACTTTCTCGATTCAACTCCCAATTTCAAATATATTCCAACTACCCATAATTTCCAATCTAAATTATGTTTATACTCTCATGTGTCAAATTATGCCCAAACCCATCTTCATAGTTATTAACAATTTATGCCAAATCTCATGTATACAAGTCATATTCAATTAAGCCCAAACCAATTTTCCATATTCATCAACAATTTATGCCAAATTTCATTTCATTGCATATTTCCCAAACTTTTCCCAATCGTTTGAACGTTATTCGTACGTCAATCTCAATGCAATATGTTAGGCTCGAGGTTAGCCTAATCTCATAAAGAGAAAGGAAAAGAAGAAGGGAAGAGAAAACATCAAAACAGGCATAAACATAAGAACAGACATATGAAATATAAACATGCATATAACGATAAAATGGATCAGAAAGGCATAGGACAGATTTATAGGCATGAATCTAAAAGATAATGATTTACAAGCTTGATAAGATTCATTTCAATCACAGGCATATACATTAGATCCAATTTACAATCCTATCACAAATACTTTTTTTAATTTAATTATACGTGAAAGCAACATAGACTCACAGTGATAGGATTCTTAGAAAAGAGAATTAGGCGTTGTATTAGTAAATTTGAACTTGAATAATCTCTGCTTTGATTATTTGTAGATTTGGTCTTCTAATTTGAATACTCCTATTCTGATTTGCTTTGGTGGAGTAGAGAGGCTAGATTTGATTTAGATTAGAGCAGCATGGAGGAGCCATGGATGAAAACAATGAGATTAGGGTTAGGTTTAGGGGTATTTTATAGACGCTCCAGAAAAACACGTCATCATATCCACCACAAAACACGTTAGGCCAGATCTAGGCCGATTGGGTCGACACCCCATGGGGTGAGGGGGTCGACACCTATGTCGACATCCCCTGGGGGGGAGGGGGGTCGACACCCACGAGTTGGAAATTTCCCGCTCAGCCCACTTTTTCTAAATTTTGATTTTTGAATAGTTTTTGTTATTTAATTATTATTTAAATAAATTTGCTTTAAACTGAAATCTTCTAAGCTTCATAACTTCTTCATACGATATCCGATTTACGCAAACTCGAACTCAATTCCAAGCAGCATTTCGAGACGAACAAAATGGCGTAGCCGTTTTCCCTTAATTCTTCTTATATTATTTAAGTATTCTTTAATTATCTCTTATGTCATGTTTTAAAATTACGGGATGTTACATTAATTATTCTTGAACAATATGTTTCCCGGTTCTATCGGACCTATCACTTGGCCGGTAGAAACTAATATCTAGAGCCACTAGGGACTCAAACCGAGGCGCCTCATAATCCATCATCCACATAAGTAAAAATGTCTAGGCTCCATACCATGACACCACTGTTAGCTTGAAGGAAATGCATGCACTCCCTGCAGTCACGATCCCATTTTTGACTCATACCGGGTGTGAGGTTCGTGAATGAATGCTATACAAAGATATGCTATTTAAATCCATCCTTTGATGATCAACCACAAGACTTTGATTTTCAACAAAAGCCCATATCGTTTGCATCTCAGCATGCCACACTGACAATTTACGCCATGCAACTGATGTCTATCAATATATAACCTCTAAGCTCGAATGTATCAGAGAAGGATGTTAAGCAGGAGAATAAATTCTCCGTCACCAAACAGATATATATTTAATAGAAATCAATCAACACAGAATGTAATCTAATGTCAGACACACATCCATTTACAAGTCCATTCTGGGTCTGAATGAAACCGGAGGCACCTTATTCCTTGTCCCATATGCCAAATATAGGAGAGAGGTCCTCGTATATCCGGTCAATCTCCAAGTATGTCTGGACGATCACCACTTATTACCTTTTCTTGCGTGTACGGCCCAATCAAGACATCAGTAATCATCCAAACGATGTGAAGATCTCTGGTATTCAACCACAATCTTCATCGTCGACTTATAGTTGTCGTATTAATTATTCGGAATGGGTAAAACCCGGTCTTTCCGAATAATTCACGTATTTTATAATCAATAATCAAGTGCTATAAAAACTCATCATATGCCTCATTCCAATTCAGAATATTCTTATATTCAAATATTCACATCATTACGGAAAGGTTCCCATTAATTTTGTCAAAGATAAATTCTTTTAAATTTATTCTTTAATCTTCCTTGGGATATCAATACAAAACAAAATAATGGTTTATCAACTAGTAGGGATTAGCGAGCCTTACCGAAGTAATCATTTATTTATTAATCCCAATCCCAACCTATTCATCCCATGGAGCAAAACTGGTAGTACCCCATATCTAACACCCACAGTGTTATCGGTAAATTTAATTACCATTTCACGTTTAAATCTAATTAAAGATTTAACTATCGCCTGAAGTAAAACTGGTGGTACTCCATTCTCGATTATTTCCCAAATTTGATAATTTAAATTATCACATTCTCATTTCAATCTAATTAAAGATTTTGAAACACCCCACCCCCATTAAGGTCACTCACAAGGGGAATGCCTTAACTTCGGTGGAGGTTTATAAGTAAAAGTCACAGATAAAACACAAGACAGATATAAACACATATTTATAAGCAGCGGAAAACAAACAGACTTTCATTTCAAAAATACGTGTTCATACAAAACATTTCCATCTTTGTCTCACAATAATTTCCAAAACATTACATCATCATTTCTGTCTTGATTATTAAATAAAGAAGCATAAAAACATAATTAAAGCTGCATAAATCCCCATAAAATGTGTCCAAAAGTCATAGCCAAGGAAAGCGAGTCCAAACCATATATTTCCTATCTTGAAGCTTGAAAGAGTCTGGCTAAGCTGGGTTGTTTCCTCCCTGTTGAACTTGGGGGGAGGGGGGACGGAAGAAAAGAAGACGAAAGAAAAATGGAGTCAGACATAAAGCCAGGTTAGTCTAGTGACTATTCGGTATGAGAATAAGAAAAAGGGCATGATAGGTATAAACTGGAAATAGGAAAGTATCATAAACTAAGATAAAGCAGTTTTGAACCGAATATACTATCGCACCCCACAATATATCTCTACACCTACTTGTATCTTTTTCCGATTGGCACCCCATGATCGGGGTGAAGTGATCCCATTTCTAAAGATCGGCTCCTACTCGCAAAATCATATGTGTCATACGGCCCCTAATGATTGTAGATACCTATGCTGGTCCCACCATGGGGTGTATCAAGTCCCATGGTGGCGGCCCGACACAATTCTAGAATGCATAGTGTATACTGCTGGTGCCCAGCACCCTGTTCGTCTGCTCCGAAGTGTGTGCACGCCCGCACTCTATTAGAACCCACACTGCTGCACCAACCGCCATCGCTTTTGACTGCTTACAATCAACCCAGTAATCATGCCCCACTCTGCCTAGTTTCAAGGTTCCATGATACCTAATTGGGTTACTGCTAAAATGGGTCCCCGTTACTAGTGTTTTCTAGTCAAACATGTTAAGTGGGTAGGTGTCTGTATTAACCTAACCCCACCCATCAGTTTAGTTAACATGTTGAATTGGTTAAGTGTTTTAGTTAACTTAACCCTACCATCCTCATTCTAGCTTTAATTTATTCATTAAAGCACCGACCACTCACATTAGACAGGTATTGTTGCGGTTACTGGAAAACCGGTCGGTTCCGGGCAGGTTTACACCGCAACTCAGTCTAACCTCGGTTATTTATTGGGCTTAATGCCTTAACATCCCACATTGGATAGGTATTGTTGTGATTACTGGACAACCGAGCGGGTCCGGGCAGGTTTACTTCACAACTTAATCCAACCTCGGGATAAGCATATTCGTATTTTCTAAATTTTCATATTTGTCTCTTTTACTTGTTATATGTAAATGTTATGGCCCATTTTCCAAGTTCGTTATCTTTTAGGCATGGCAATTCATACCATTTAAATGTCACCAATCATTGGCATGCACCAAACATGCCAACACATATATTTTTCATGTTTAACCCCAACGATATTTCCCCCATTTGTACGTTCGCAAGATTATAATGAATGTTGGGCTAGATATTTCAGCCCAACTTATAAACATAGAAGGGAAAGCCAAGAACATGAAATATTCTAAATGACATAAAGGGTGTGTGACATATGAACTTGCAACTTTGCGATCTAATTAACATAAATCATGGGTTTCAACTTGTCATGTGAACTTGCATTCAAATAAGAATCTAATTAAATAGGTGTCACATGAAATGGCATAATTTAGACTTGCATAAAACATAAGCCTAAACATATTTTTATCTAGTCATAACTTCAAACACAAACTAGCATGTGACAAAGTTACTACATGTCCATAAAAAATGTCAATTTTTGACATTGACCCAAAGCGTGAACTAGATCAAATCATGTATCCTTTTATAACATGAAACTTGCAATAATCGTGTGAAACTAAATGGTACTTGGCATGGACCCAATTACAAAATTGCAAAGGACATAAGAACATATACATGGGTTTTAATCATGTAGGCATAATGGTCTTAACATAGAACATGTGTATATAAGTCTTAACTTGGACTTAGAAAAATGTATACAACCTATACTAAACATATAAACATATAGGTGTAAATTCTAGCATTAACCATATACTTGTATGCGATGTTGCTTTCATTCTAAATGTACAATAGGATCAACATCAAATTAATTACACCACAAACATCCTAATACCATTCACAATACAATCATTGCAACACACAGATATGAATTTAGCATCGTCGTTACACTATAGTAAAGTTCCATTTCCACTTTACATCAAAACAAGTCTTAATTTTATTCCCATCAGAAAAATCACTATACTTACAACAAACGATGAACTTGAATTCTGGATTCTAAGTTCTGAATTTGCAATGCTTTCCTTTGGGTAGATAAACGTTGTTTGAATCTTGTTTTTACTTTAGTTTTGCTCGTCTCTAAGCTTTCTCCACTGACGGCTACTCTTAGTTTCTTCCCGGCAGCATGACGGCTCTGGTTCTATTTTATTTATGTAAGTTGAGGTTGAGTGTTGAGTTGTATTTATAGAATTTCATATTGATTTGAGACGTCAGATGATCATAGAGTGAATCCAGACCACACACACCAAGAGGAGCCAATCAGAAAGTGACAAATCAGCCCTAGTGATACACAAGAGCTCAGGAATTCGACCAGTACCCGACCAGGCCAACCAAAACCTGACCAGGTCGACTGGGCAGGTCGACCCCAGGTCGACCCCTAGGTCGACCCTCAAGTCAACCCCCTGGTCGACCTGGTTCCTAGGCGGGAAAATTCCCGCCCAGCCTAGTTTGGGTCTGTCTTTCGAATTTTGAATGGGATTTTGAACTGTTTGAATTTTAAATTGAATTCTAAAACTTCGGAAGGTCATAACTCCTTCATACGGAGTCCGATTTACGCAAACTTGGACTCAATCTCAAGCAAAATTCCGAGACGAACGCAATGGCATAACCTGTTTCCCTTAATTCTTTCATTTTGAATTAAGTATACATTAATTTGTTAATTTAATGTTAACTGAAAATTCGGGGTGTTACATTCTCCCCTCAAAGGATTTCGTCCCCGAAATCTTCAAGTCTGGAAGAATGTATATTATAACATTCAATCGTCCATCTACTCAACAAACAAACACAGGCGTCCATTCTCCTTAAAGACTTCTAATGGTTCATGATCATATGCATAGTGTGTATATGTCCTTATCTAATGCAAAAATTAGGCGGTCTACTGATTCAGTTGACCTCCTTAATGCGAATCATGTAAGTGTCATGAAACCTTATGTATGCAATTTTTTCCCTACTCATAATTCTACATGAGTGCGCAACCATTCATACAAATGCGACATCCATATGACAACATATCAAGTTTCAACCACATACAAATATGAACACATATATGCATATGCAATATGGAAGTGACTGAGCCGATCTAATACCTAGGGTGTGTGTGTATATGCATCCACGAGCAACCACTAGCAACCACTTGCATCCATCAACCATGACATGTTTCAAATACATGTTTACATCCATTAGTTTCTACCTAAGGAGTTAGGAGAAAAAGAACCGAGAAGATACACTAAAAGGTAGATAAGTATAAAATCATGGGAAAAGAGAGGTCAAAGATGTTCCTTCAAAAAGAAAAGAGTAACCCACGCGTATTCAGTCCTCTGTTTCCCAAGTCGCGTCTTCCTCGGCATCGCTCCATTGAACTTTAACAAGCTTGACTTCGCAGTTGCGTAGCTTTTTTATTTCAGTTCCTACGATTCGAGTTGGAACTCTCCTCACAGTTGTTTCTCGTTCTATTTCAACTTATTCTAGAATGCTTGGCTCCCCGCAGACTCATGTAAACATTTCCGGAGATGAGAAACGTGAAAGACAGTGTGAATTCCAGCCAACCTTTTGGGCAGCTCTATTCTATAAGCCATCTTCCCAGTCTTCTCGATGATAGGGAACAGTCCTATGAATCTTGGTGCTAGCTTTCCTACAGATCCAAAGCGAACGACGTTCCTTAAAGGAGATACCTTAAGGAAAACCCTGTCCCCAAACTCAAGGTCGATCCTTCTTTTGTCTACGTAGGATTTTTGTCTACCTTAGGCAGTCTTCATTCTCCTTTGTATCAAGTCCACTTTTTCTGAAGTCTCTCTAATCATGTATGGCCCAAGTATAATTTTGTCTATAGACTCACACTAACAAGTTGGTGATCGACACGGTCTTCCATACAAAGCTTCGAAAGGCTCCATGCCGATGGTGGCTTGGTAGCTGTTGTTGTGGGCGAATTCCACTAAAGGAAGATGATCCTCCCACGTCCCTCCAAAGTCAAGAACGCATGTCTCAAAAGATCTTCTAATACTCTATTCAAGCTTTCCGTCTAACCATCTATTTGGGGGTGATAGGTCGTGCTCAAGCATAACTGTGTGCCTACAGCTTCTTGCAGACTTCGCCAAAACTCGCTCGTAAAGATGGGATCTAGGTCACTCACTATGCTGGAGGGTATTCCATGGAGTCGAACTATTTCCTTGAGATAAAGAGATGCTAGAGATGAGGCAGTCCTTCCACTCTTGACAGGTATAAAGTGGGCGCTTTTTGTGAGCCTATCCACTATTACCCAAATGCTAGTACTGCCCCTTCTTGACCTAGGCAACCCATCAATTAAGTCCATTGAAATGCTATCCCACTTCCATTGCGGGACTTCTGGAGGATGAAGCAGTCCTCCAGGCTTCTTTTGTTCCGCCTTGACCTGTTGGCATATCATGCACTTAAAAATGAAATTTGCCACATCCTTCTTCATGTTGTTCCAAAAGAAAATTCTCTTCACGTCTTTGTACATCTTGTCTCCACCTAGATGTATTGTCATCTTGGAATGGTGTGCTTCCTCGAGAACCATCTTTACCAAATCCCTTGCATGTGGGACACATAGTCTTCCATCTCGTCTCAACCAGCCCTTGGCATCCATGGAGTATCTATTGAGGTGGCTAGAAGTCTCACCCGTGATTAATTTGTCCATTTATTTGGCCAGTTGAGGGTCTTCTCTTTGCGCGGCCCTGACTGAGTCTAATAGAGTTGGTCACACTTCTAATGTTGCTAGCAGGCCGGGTACAAAGTCAGTGGAGGGTTTGAAGTTAAAGCTTGCTATGAACTCCAAGCTTTTCCTTTCCACAAAGAGAGGACTTAAGTTTAGGTTCTTTCTGCTTAAGGCGTCTGCTACCGCGTTGCCCTTGCCAGGCATGTAGGAAATCTCAAAATCGTATGAGGCAAGAAACTCCATCCACCTTTGCTGCCTCAAGTTGAGATCTTTCTGCGAGAATAGATATTTCAACGATTTATGGTCAATATACAGTTCAAATTTCCCACCTAGAAGATAATGGCGCCAAGACTTAAGCGCAAAAACGATGGCTGCCAACTCTAGGTCGTGGGTCGGGTAGTTTTTCTCATGTACTTTCAACTGTCTTCCACCATAAGCCACTACCTTCCCTTCTTGCATCAGAACAACGCCTAGTCCCGTTTCGCATGCATCTGTGTATACTGTGAACATCTTTCTTCCATCAGGCAATGTCATAACTGGGGCTGTTGTAAGACCCTTTTCAAGCGTTGGAAAGCAATATCAGAATCCAGATCCCAAGTGAACGCTAGATTCTTCTTTGTTAGCCTTGTGAGTGGAGCTGAGATTTTCGCGAAATCTCTAATGAACTTTCGGTAAAAACCTGCTAGCCCGAGAAAGTTCGGACTTCAATTGCATTTCTTGGTGCCTTCCAATCTTGCAACGCCACCACTTTCGTGGGGTCCACAGCTAACCCCTCTTTGGACACTACATGTCCATGAAACCATACATCTTCTTTCCAAAAGTGGCACTTGGAGAATTTGGCTTTCAGCTGATGAACTCGAAGAGTTTCCATGATCTCTTTTAGATGCTAAGCATGTTCTTCCTCATTCTTTGAGAAGATCAAAATATCGTCTACGAAGACAACCACAAACTTGTTGAGGAATTCTTTGAACACCCTGCTCATTAGGTCTACGAAATAAGCGGGTGCGTTTGTCAAGCCGAAATGCATGATAAGCCACTCGAAGAAACCGTCTGGGGTTCTGAACGCCGTCTTATCAATGCTATCTTCAGCTACCCTTAGCTGATGGAATCCAGTAGCCAGATCAAGTTGGGAGAAAACCGACGCACCTACAAGCTGATTAAACAAATCGTCTATTCTGGGAAGCGGGTGTCTATTCTTCTTAGTCAGCTTGTTTAGCTCCTTATAGTCCACACAAAGACGAAGTGAGCCATCTGCTTTGGTGGCGAACACCACTGGAGCACCCTATTCCAAGATACTCCGCCTCATAAACCCCTTCTCGAGAAGCTCCTTAACTTGCTTACTGAGCTCCTTTTCTCCTTTGGAGCCATGTGTCTAACAGGTAAAGCTACGGGCTTTGCATTATCAACAAGATATATGCGGAAGTCTATTTCCCGCCTCGGAGGTAAGCCCTTCACCTCCTCAAAGACATCTGGGTATTCACGGACCACTCTAACCGACTGCAAATTCTCAACAGAAGCATCAAGCAACTCTAGATAACTAGGCATAACAGCATTCAAGGAATTACAAGAAATTTCTAGAGTGTTACCGAGCCGAGTCAAGAGTTTAACCACTCTCTTCTCACAACCAAGAATGGCACCATTACTGGATAACCAGTCCATGCCTAAGATCAATCCATATCCCTAGAAACCCAAAACAAAGGCACTACATCTAAACTCAATGCTTAGAATAGAGATTTTCAAATCCAAACAAACTGTTGACAAATAAGCTGAGCCCCCAATTGGATTTGAAACAACCAAGGGATCTTCTACCATACTAGTGTCTAGGTGTAGAGATTCTACTAAAGCAGATGAAATAAAGGAGTGTAATGCGTCAGAATCAAAGAGAGTGCGAACTGGATGATCATAGAGATAAACAAAGCTTTCTACAGAAATATTTCTACCTCGTTCCTGCGGAGGTGCCACCAGCGCGTGAACCTGTCCCCTGAAGTGGACCCAGTCCTCTGTCCCTGCCCCCGCTTCTTTGGGTAGTCCTTAGCCATGTGTCTAGTCTCGCCGCAATGGAAACAACCGCCATTCATCTTCGCCTTCTTCTTTCTGCAGTCTTTCGCTATATGTCCAACAATGCCACATAAATTACTCCTCTTTTCATGGGATTTGTTGTTCTTCCCGCCCTTCTTGAAGTCTATTTTCTTAGCCTGCAAACCCTCTTTATTTTCCTGAGGCACTTCCACCTTTGCCTCTTTCTTGCCTTTATCTTCCTCGTGTAGCAGCGCCATGTCCACCAAGCTTTCATAAGTCGCTCCCATGGGTATATGGGTCATAGCAAGGCTGTGTAGAGGCTCATTCAGACCTTTGACGAAGCGAATGGCCTTCTTTTGTTGGGTGTTTACTAAATCCAGCCCAAATCTGGCCAGCTGATTAAACTGATTGACGTACTCCTTGATCGTCATACTTCCTTGTTTAAGAGTCAGGAACTTCTCCATCTGCAGGCTTCTTTCAGCTTGGGAGAGGAATTTCATCTCAAACCTTATCCTGAAATCTTCACAAGTTTCCACTGGCCTCTCAACATAGGTAACTTCCCACCAATAAGAAGCTTCGTCTTTAAGCAACCATACTGATAGTTATATCTTTTGTCTGTCGTCAACTTCGAAGATGACGAACGAATCTTCGGTCTCCTTCAGCCAGTTCCTTGCTACGACAAAGGATTCAGTTCCGTAAAAGTCCTTTCCACCCATAGCCTTGAAGTCTCTGCACGTCTTAGCGAAAGCATTTCCACGAGGAGGAGGAGGAGGAGGAGGAACCGCTGCCACTGTGGGAGGAGGAATGTCTGCTAGGCCCGCACCATTGGAACTAGCATCTAGGTATCTTCGGAACAAGCCAGGTATCGGTACTCCTTCTGGAAGGTTAAGATCTCCAGACATGCTGAAACAAAAAGGAAAGATTCAAGAAAAAAGGATAGAGAGATAGTGCGTATGGCTTTGGGGAATTATGCCTTTTAAAAACAACGCTTTTTCTTGAAAAAAATGCTTCTTTAAACTTCTTTTTGAAAATAGTTTCAAAAACCTTTACCTAATTTGGTAAATCTGTGCTCTGATACCAAGTGAAACACCCCACCTCCATTAAGGTCACTCACAAAGGGAATGCCTTAACTTCAGTGGAGGTTTATAAGTAAAAGTCACAGGTAAAACACAAGACAGATATAAACACACACACACACACACATACACATATATATATATATATAGGCAGCGGAAAACAAACAGACTTTCATTTCATAAATACGTGTTCATACAAAACATTTCCATCTTTGTCTCACAATAATTTCCAAAACATTACATCATCATTTCTGTCTTGATTATTAAATAAAAAAGCATAAAAACATAATTAAAACTGCATAAATCCCCATAGAAAGTGTCCAAAAGCCATAGCCAAGGAAAGCGAGTCCAAACCATACATTTACTATCTTGAAGCTTGCAAAGAGTCTGACTAAGCTGGGTTGTTTCCTCCCTATGGACCTGGGGGGGAATAGAAGAAAAGAAGACGAAAGAAAAATAGAGTCAGACATAAAGCCTGGTAAGTCTAGTGACTCTTCAGTATGAGAATAAGAAAAAGGGCATGATAGGTATAAATTGGAAACAGGAAAGTATCACAAACTAAGATAAAGCTGTTTTGAACCGAATATACTATCGCACCCCACACTATAACTCTGCACCTACTTGTATCTTTTTCCGATTGGCGCCCCGTGATCGGGGTGAAGTGATCCCCTTTCTAAAGATCGGCTCCTACTCGCAAAATCATATGTGTCATACAGCCCCAAATGATTGCAGATACCTATGCTGGACCCATCATGGGGTGCATCAAGTCCCATGGTGGCGGCCCGACACAATTCTAAAATGCATAGTGTATACTATTGGTGCCCATTGCCCTGTTTGTCAGCTCCGAAGTGTGTGCACGCCCGCACTCCGTTAGAACCCACACTGCTGCACCAACCGCCGTCGCTTTTGACCTCTTACAATCAGCCCAGTAATCGTGCCCCACCCTGCCTAGTTTCAGGGTACCATGATACCTAATTGGGTTACTGCTGAAATGGGTCCCTGCTACTAGGGTTTTCTAGTCAAACATGTTAAGTGGTTAGGTGTCTGTATTAACCTAACCCCACTCATCAGTTTAGTTAACATGTTGAATTGGTTAAGTGTTTTAGTTAACTTAACCCTACCATCCTCATTCTAGCTTTAATTTATTCATTAAAGCACCGACCACTCACATTAGACAGGTATTGTTGCGGTTACTGGACAGCCGGTTGGTTTCGGGCAGGTTTACACCGCAACTCAGTCTAACCTCGGGTCCTTATTGGGCTTAATGCCTTAACCTCCCGCATTGGATAGGTATTGTTGTGATTACTAGACAGCCGAGCGGGTCCGGGCAGGTTTACATCACAACTCGATCCAACCTCGGGTTAAGCATATTCGTATTTTCTAAATTTACATATTTGTCTCTTTTACTTGTTATATGTAAATGTTATGGCCCATTTTCCAAGTTCGTTATCTTTTTAGGCATGGCAATTCATACCATTTAAATGTCACCAATCATTGGCATGTGCCGAACATGCCAACACATATATTTTTCATGTTTAACCCCAACGATATTTTCACCGTTTGTACGTTCGCAAGATTATAATGAATGTTGGGCTAGATATTTCAGCCCAACTTATAAACATAGAAGGGAAAGCCAAGAACATGAAATATTCTAAATGACATAAAGGGTGTGTGACATATGAACTTGCAACTTTGCGATCTAATTAACATAAATCATGGGTTTCAACTTGTCATGTGAACTTGCATTCAAATAAGAATCTAATTAAATAGGTGTCACATGAAATGGCATAATTTAGACTTGCATAAAACATAAGCCTAAACATATTTTTATCTAGTCATAACTTCAAACACAAACTAGCATGTGACAAAGTTATTACATGTCCATAAAAAATGTCTATTTTTGACATTGATCCAAAGAGTGAACTAGATCAAATCATGTATCCTTTTATAACATGAAACTTGCAATAATCGTGTGAAACTAAATGGTACTTGGCATGGACCCAATTACAAACTTGCAAAGGACATAAGAATGAATACATGGGTTTTAATCATGTAGGCATACTGGTCTTAACATAGAACATGTGTATATAAGTCTTAACTTGGACTTAGAAAAATGTATACAACCTATGTTAAACATATAAACATATAGGTGTAAATTCTAACATTAACCATATACTTGTATGCGATGTTGCTTTCATTCTAAATGTACAATAGGATCAACATCAAATCAATTATACCACAAACATCCCAATACCATTCACAATACAGTCATTGCAATACATAGATATGAATTTAGCATCGTCGTTACACAATAGTAAAGTTCTGTTTCCATTTTACATCGAATCAAGTCTTAATTTTATTCCCATCGGAAAAATCACTATACTTACAACAAACGACGAACTTGAATTATGGATTCTGAGTTTTGAATTTGCAATGCTTTCTTTTGGGTAGATAAACGTTGTTTGAATCTTGTGTTTACTTTAGTTTTGCTCATCTCTAAGCTTTCTCCAATTGACGGCTTCTCTTAGTTTCTTCCCAGCAGCATGACGGTTCTAGTTCTATTTTATTTGTGTGAATTGAGGTTGAGTGTTGGGTTGTATTTATAGAATTTCAGATTGATTTGAGCCATCAGATGATCATAGAGTGAATCCAGTTCATAAACACCAAGAGGAGCCAATCAGAAAGTGACAAATCAAGCCTAGTGACACACCAGAGCTCAGGAATTCGACCAGAACCCGACCAGGCCAGCCAAGACCTGACCAGGTTGACTGGGTAGGTCGACCCCCCGGTTGACCTGGGTAGCCAGGTCGACCCCCAAGTCGACTCCCTGGTCGACCTGGTTCCTGGACGGGAAAATTCCCATCCAGCCCAGTTTGGGTCTTTTTTTCGAACTTTGAATGGGATTTTGAACTATTTGAATTTTAAATTGAATTCTGAAACTTCGGAAGGTCATAACTCCTTCATACAGAGTCCGATTTACGCAAACGCGGACTCTATCTCAAGCAGAATTCCGAGACGAACGCAATGGTGTAACCCGTTTCCCTTAGTTCTTTCATTTCGAATTAAGTATACTTTAATTTTTTAATTTAATGTTAACTGAAAATTCGGGGTGTTATAGATTCAATAAAACTCCAATTAGTTTTATTCTTCCAACAATCATTATTTAATGATTAGTTAACTTTGGAAACACTAACACACCACATCAACCATCTACACTGTACCACTGATTTCTTCCAATATATAACCTCTAAGCTCATATGCCTCAGAGAAGGGTGTTAAGCAAGAGAATAAATTCTCCACCACCAAATAGATATATATTTAGTAGAGATCAACAATATAGTTCGAAATACAATGTCAGACATGTAATCCTGTCTTTAACTGGATTAAAGAACCAATGTCATTTAAAACACAGTTCACGATAAACCCAAAATCTCATTCCATTAACTATGGAATCTTCACGGAAAACAGATTAATATATAATCGATATCAATTTCCGTATCCGACTAATAGTATAAATGAAATAACGACAAAGTCTTTTAAATTCTATATATAGTAACAGTCTTCCTCCATAGAAGCTCACTTCGATTATCAATAAACTGAATTCCATTCAATTCCAATTTAATATATTAAATTGGAAAACTTTACTTTGGAAAATTTCATTTATCTTAATTGAAAGACTTATAAATTCCAAATGACATTTCACTATTAATCGGGTTAAAGAACGAATGTCTTTAAGAACACAGTTCATGATAAACCCTATTCACATTCCATTTTATTCCAATTTACTAAATTTAACTGGAAACTCTAATAATCTTAATTAAAAGATTTATTCTTTTCATACAGGGTTTAAGAACAGTGTTATTTAAGACACCATTCATGACAAAACTAAAATCTAATTTAATATTAAATGCAAGGCTCTAAATAGAAATTATATCGGCTTATATTCAATATCAAATTCTAAAACCAACACATATCGTATAGGGAATAACGATATATATCTATCTTCCAAATTCCTCCACAATATCTGCATAGTCACGAAATTCAGTATCGAAATATAACAAAGATGATTTCTATTCAAATCCATTCCAATAATATAATTGGAAAATTCTGGTTAGATTAAAACCACTAACAAATCCAATTTATTTATTTAAAAACGTTGGATTTTCTTTCTAGTTAATAACTCGTTCATTTTGATAAAAATATATTTTATCTTTACAAACATGGAAATTTTCATCCCAATTCTTTCCAAATCATTTATTATAATTTTAACAAGTTATTAATATTTTTAATAATTTAATCAAGGCCCGTACAGTCAGTTTCCAATAACGGCCACCGAACTGCATCCATAGCGACCTTTTCCAAATTTGTTTTGGACGTAATTCCAAATCCATCCGTTAGCTTTCTAATCTCTTAATTCATTAGAAAGCTCTTTCTGATACGAACCCAAGGTTTCGGTTTCAGGAGAATCCGACAATCGGATCTCCCGTAATGTTAACTCGAATTCGATGGTCCAAATTCGTGAACGGTTGTGGCGCGGCGCATTCTATTCAAGCCATTAATATATGTACAATATATATAACATATATTTCATTCAAACGTATTTTATAATTTCATTTTAAAAACGATTCCCACTTTCACTTCAATTTTAAATCAAAATTGAATACTCTTTATCATTATAATATTCAAATGATAATATTTTCAAAATATCAGATTTTGTAATCATTTCCTTTTCGATATTCATTTTAAAAATGAATAAAATCGACATTATAAATATCGTTCACGTTAAAATAGCGCATATCTAATCGGTACGGCTTCACATAGTTCAATAATTTCATGTCCATCCAAAATCGGACATTAAATTCACATTTTAATCCTTTACAGAATATTATTTTAAAATATTCGTTATTTTAAAATATTTGTTCTTTCTGAATTAGAATCAAACCCAGTCAATTACCATATAAAGTTATTTATATGGATTTCGTACAACATATGTATAAAACAACAATGATAACCATTTATCCATCATCCAGAGTGCATTACACAACTACATAAGGATTAAATATAAATGATTAACGCTTACAACAGTCCGTCAACCAATTGACTGATATACAACTAAACAATTGGGATTAGTGTACGTCAAATATCATACCTGTACCCGTGTGAGGTTTCAACCAACAAATACCAAATATTATTTGTGTAGTTGGACGATGTGTAAAATTTATCGTCCCAATCAATGTCAGTTAAATGGGTGTACATAAACAAATAGTCTGATTTGTAAATGAATATTATTTTCATTTTAGGGGAATTTTATGTCGTTCACATATACGTTAAAAATTACATTTTTAAAGATAAAATATTTATTTCAATACTTGACTATTTTATATAGTTCATACATTCAGTAAAAATAATATTTTTATTGTTCAAACATTTTATTCAACACATGAATATTTTTATAGTTCATTTACACATTATAATGATATTTTTTAATGAATAAATATTTATTTTAGAAAATTTTGGCATTACAATGGCGCGATATTAGAACTGGAATGACGTCTAGCATTACCCCTCCCCTGATACTGACTCGCGCCATACACAATAATCAATCCAATCAACAAAATCACAATACAATCAATAACCGCAATACAGTCAATTTTCTAATAATACAATCCAAAAATAAAAAACCATGGTTTGTACAATAAATATTGTTAGGAGCTACTAAGCCCCGTCTGCAACCTAAAATACTTTTAATTGTAAATTAGTTTGAGTGAGAAGGTGTTCTCATTTTGGGATCCACTCCGCCATTGTTTTCTAACACTCTGATTTACCGTTCTGGCTCCAGAATTTGCAAAGGAGCTCTAATCTTCACACGATCTTTTCTTTCTAGCTTAAACGCGCCATTCTGGACAACTTTCGCCTGATGGACTTTTCCCGAAAATGCTCCATTTCACCGGAAATCGCGAAAAGACAGTATTTGGACAGAAGACTTTGGACGTGTATTCTGAACAACTCCGCAATCCAAAATATGACTTCCATATACTCAAATCGAAGAGAAATTCATGCTCCTTGATTTTGGCGTTGGAGTTTTGGCTAAAAATGCACAATTTGTGAGTTATTGGCTAAAGAAGGATAGGGCGTTATTTGCAAAACGGATTTTTGTGAAAATTGGCTTTTTGGTGATGGGGTCCCACGGCCGGAGCTGGGGTGGCCAGAGGCGGCGCTAGTGGTGGTCAGGCCTAGGGGAAAGGCGGTGGTGCAGCGGTGGGGTCCATAGTGGTGATGGTTGGTGGATTTAGGATTTAGGGCTTAGAATTTTTGCAAATTAAAGTAGAAGATAGAGGAGAGGAGGGAGAAGAGAGAGGAGGAGGAGGAGGAGGGGAGGAGACTGCTGACGATGCTAGGGGCGCGGTGTTGGCGCGGTGGGGAAGGGCGGTGGCTAGAAAGGGGAGTGACGGATTTGGTTTTGTTTTTTTCTTTGGTGCCTTGACTGAGTGGAGAGACGGAGAGGGTATATATAAATATATAATTATATAATTTTAATTTCCAAAAAAGTTACTTTTTCATACGAACCCTAAATCAAACCCAACGACTGTCGCTTCTAGCTAAATACCCCCATTCTGGACACAATGGGATATGTCCCATAAGCCAATTCGACAGTTTCGATCTATTTTTATAAAATTAAAATATAAATTAATATAATGTTCAGAATTGAATTCAACGTACATTTTAATTTACAGGGGCCACATACTGACTCTAAAAATTTCAAAAAAATAAATCTAGCTATGTTTTTATGATACGGTCCTAACAAAACTAATTTCGTTGAATTTGAAGACCGTTTGAAAAATGGTGATTTTTCAGTCGATTAAATTCAAACTGAAAGTACCAAATGCGTTTAAATTCACCACGCTCACATATCAATTCCAAAAATTATGAAAATTGGAATATAACAATAATTTGAAATTTCGGATCCAAGAAATGTGGTTTCGTCGAAAATGGAGATCATTTGCAAAATGGCCATTTTTAAGGGCTATATATTATATAAAAATATATATATAAATTCCATAGCGACTATTCTGAACTTTAAACTAGACTTAACTTTCAATTTATATTATGAAATATGGATTTTTGCATTCATTAGAAAGAAATAATTAAATAGATTCCAATGTTTCTGGTTTTACTGAAATCCGATTTATTTTGAATTCTGTATATTCATTTGAAATTTAAAATCGAATTTTCGAACTACTGCGCCGTTTTGGCTAATTTTATAATTCAAATAAATTTATACGTTTAACTTCAATTTAAATAAATTTTTAGTTATTATTATTTAAAATAAATCATTTTAAATATTCAAAATCCATTAAAATAGCTAAAATAAAAATTTTTAATTGGTATTGAAAATCCGGGTTGTTACAATCTACCCCACTTAAAATCTTTTCGTCCCCGAATAGGAATAGAGCTGAAAGTTGTTTAACTAACCAATTTAACTTTCATTCTGGCGTTCATCCTTCAACTTTTCAATTTCTAAGAATTTTCTAATTTCTCAAAAATTTGGCTCATACCCTAAATTTTCGAAAATTTATCCATAACCTCCTTTGTACGGTAGACCATTAAAACTACAACTTGCCTCACAAGGCCCTCATCAATCCAAAAGAAAAAGAAAAAGCCAAACGGGTAGCCAATTGGCTCATATAATTATCAAAACCCAATAAATACGGTAAACATGTACCTATTTGTTGGGCATAGAATTTTATTCCTCTTCTTAGCTTCCATGCTATGACATGTTCAATGTATATACGTGTACATATATGCAATTCTAATCAATTTTCAATTTAGTTCAATATTTGATTCAATCTAGCTAAATTTACCTTATATTTTCCTATTGGTTTCATTAATTATCATTCCAATTTTTTTATTAATTAAACTAATAATCAAACATCACAACCAGCAATCAATTAGTTAATTAGCTTTTCAAACATATGTCTTTATACATACTAAGAAATCACATTTTTAAGGCCAAGTCACAGCAATAAATCCCAATTAAGTTTGGTTCTTACACCAGTCAATTGGAAATATATAGATATCACACTTTCGAAACTCGAACATAAATACTAATGATGTCCGGACATCACCAGAATTATCCCCGCGCGTCTAGAGTGCGATCCTATATCCATCGTATACATGTGGATCAGGCATATATTAAAATCTCCATATACCCGATAGTCCAAAATCAATTTAAAATTAAATACTCAAATACATATAATATGATATAATTTTCAAAATTTAAATTCATTTTTATTCCCATAAATAACACTATTAGAACTCATTCTAGGATATTACTGATCTTATCACTAACGAGTTATTTTTATTGGATATTACTAATCCAATCTATGATGAATTCTTTCGTTCGGTTCTAATGTGTCTTGATCTCGAGCTCTGTAAACCAAAGCTCTGAGACCAATTGTAGCTACCCGAATTTCCCGTCCGGCCTAAACCAAATGAGAAGGCGGTCTGCTTTGAGAACAACACTCATCAGAACGAAAACAGCAGAACATTTCATTGTTGTTACAACAATTTACATCAGAGTACAAGAATATAACAGTATGAATAAATAATATACATCAGAAAAATATCAAAGATTAAATTAATTTACATAGCAGCGGAAAAATAATACATAACACAACTGAAAAATACATGGATACAAAGCTTTCCGAATATAGCTCCAGCTGTAAATCCAGGACCCTAGGAAAATAATATCTTTAAAACCAAACTACTAGCTGCACGTGTGGAAAATAGGGGCACCCAGAGTTTAGGTTAAAATAATAAACTCCATGTAACACCCTGAATTTTCTGTGAATATTAAAATTAACAATCCTAAGAATACTTAATTATTAAATTGAGAATTAAGGGAAATGGGTTATGCCATTGCGTTCGTATCGAAATTCTGCTTGGAATAGAGTCCAAGTTTTCGTAAATCGGACTTCGTATGAGGAAGTTATGACCCTCGGAAGTTTCAGCAATTTTATATAAATTAAAATAGTTCAGAATAAAAATTCAAAATTCAAACAGGGGAGTGAGCTGGGCGGGAATTCTCCCGCCCAAGGCCAGGTCGACCTGAGGGTCGACCTACCCTATACAAGTCGACCAAGGGGTCGACCTACCCCCCCCCCCCCCCCCGGGCAGATCTAAAATGTGACAATTTCTGACTCTTTGCTGATTCATTAGGGCTGCTGTGGTTGTTCTAGATAACTCTATCTAGTCTGGATGGTTCGATTGCTCCTATGATAATCTAACAGCTTAGGTTGATTCAAACTTCTATAAAAGAGTGCCTAGACTCAAACCCTAAACCCAAACTAAATTAGTTTCTTGGCCATCATGCTGCTGCTAGAATATTTCTTCTTCCTAAAGCATAGGATTAGCAAGTCAGAATTCTAATTCTAAAGACGAACGCATCATTCTCTTCACTAACCTATCATTGTGAGTACAATTTCTTTCACAAAATAATTAATAAATTAATTATGATGAGTTATAATTGGGATTATTATAACATGTTTGTTGAATCATGTGATGTTTGTTATCGTCTGTTGGTGAACATATAACAATTTTGTTAACTTATGTTAGTAGATCTATTTGGTGTGTCCAATCACATATGTTTAACTTGATTCATTTTATGACATCAGTTTATATGCAAGTTTGGGATGTAAATCATATGCTAGTTTTTATGTGAATCTTATGCAAGTTTGGGGATGTTAAATCATATGCTAATTTGTATGTGAATCTTATGCAAGTCTGTTTTTACATATGCTAGTTTGTATGTGAATCTTATGCAAGTTGGGATGTTAAATCGTATGCTAGTTCGTATGTGAATCTTATGCAAGTTTGGGATGTTGAATCATATGCTATTTTGTGTGTGAATCTTATGCAAGTCTGTATGCGGATTATACACAAGTTTATATGTGAATCAAGTATATACATATGCTAGTTTATATGCAAAATATGTGATAAATTCATATGCAAGTTTGTAGAAATCCATATGCAAGTTTAGGTGAAAAACTATATTCACATTTTTAGGTGAAAAACTATGAATTCATTTGCAAGTTTGGGTGAAAAACTATATTCACATATGCAAGTTCACAATTTCATGTTTAGATCTATATTTAGATCCATAGCAGTACATAGTTTATGCAAATTTATGTTATATATGTTCATTGCCTATGCAAGTTATTGGCTATGCAAACTTATGTTATAATTATTATTTGCAAGTTAGATCTATTTTGTGTGTTATGCAAGTTGTGATGTTTCTTTTCTTTTTATGAGTTTGACTATTTGCGAGTCTAACATATTTCGTGTAAAAAGTACGTATAGCACGGGGACAATGGGAAAATATTAACTATGAAAATTGTGAATTGGCATAAAATGGCTTAAAAGCATATAATAAATTTGATACATTAATTGGCCTAATTAATATGCATAGAAATTATGGACATAATTTAGGTGACAATTATGGACATATATTAATTTGGAAGTTATTGACAATTTGAAATAGGGATATTAATTCAAATTGGGGTTGAATAATAGTGTGTAATAATAAATGCCTAAGACATGAGGTTAGACTCGTTTGTGGTATAAGACTGACCAGACCCGCCCGGCACATCCAGCAACTACAAACGGTAGTCTAATGTGAGTGGTCAAAGGCATAAATTAAATGAGTAATAAATGCCTAAGACACGAGGTTAGACTCGTTTGTGGTATAAGACTGCTCGGACCTGCCCGACACATCTAGCAACCGCAAACGGCAGTCTAATGTGAGAGTTCGTAGGCATAATTAAAAGATGCTTACACACGAGGTTAAGTCTAGCTTGTGTAGAAGTCTGCACGGAAGCATCCGACATATCCAGCAGCCACAAGCAATCGACTTAATGTGAGGGGTCTATGCATTAATAATTAATTAATGCTGATCAAAGACGAATATGAATGACAAACAGAAGTTTGGTTGACTTGAGTAATTCTCTGAGTACCAATCTGATGTTGATTTCGGTCTTCGGGGTTGATACTTAGGGAGTTATTCTCTTAACCAACGTATCTGTGAACTAAGGTGTATTTAATCATAAATTAAGTAAAACATGTTAAACGATATAAATATATATATATATGATGATACATAAAACATGATAAGTGAATTGGGTTAAGACCAGCTTAACCTATAATTTGATAAGTAGGTAGGGTTAAGACCAGCTTAACCTATAATCTGATAGGTAGGTAGGGTTAAGACCTGCTTAACCACTAATATATATTAATTTAATAAGTGGGTAGGGTTGAGACCATCTTAACCAATAATATATCTGATAAGTGGATAGGGTTAAGACAAACTTAACCAATAATACATATTGATATGATAAGTGGAAAGGGTTAAGACCAACTTAGCCAATAATATATAAGTGGACAGGGTTAAGACCAGCTTAACCAATAATATTTATATTGATCTGATAAGCGGATAGGGTTAAGACAAGCTTAACCAATAACACATGTTGATTTTATAAATGGGTAACATGGGTGATATGTGGGATATAATTATAAATACTTAACCAAGTTGAAACATGTAAGAAGAGGTTAAGTTGAAACATGTAAGAAGACATGAATAAGAGGGGGTTAATTGGGAAATCCTAGTGGGGATCAAGTATAGGTGGAAAGCTTGTGTCAAGTGTGGGGACCCTTTTCAACCAGTAACCCATTTAGTATCTAAGTGAGCTCGATCTAGATCGAGGACGGGACACGCTTATTGGACTTGATTGTAAGAGGTCAAAACAGGTTAACGGTGGCAACGCAAGTCCAACGGGGTCATGTGCGTGTGTGGGCCCGGGCTGGTAGGTAAGACGTTGTTGCATTGTGTAGATATAAGCCATGCATTTTTAGTGGTATCAGGTTGCCACTTTGGGAAGTGATACACCGCACTGTGGGACCATCATGGTTATCTACGAGTTAGGGAGCCGATCGCATGGGGGTAGTGGGTACAACTAGTGGAGATAGGGGTAGGCGGCACCTATGGAGACAGCTAGGGGTAAACGAAACTACCATTATGATTATTATGTTCAGTAGGCGGGATCAACTGTTAGGGTGACTAGTAGTGGTACAGTATAGTAATTATCCTATAGTGATTAGAAGCAAGATTAACGCCAGAATATTCCTCTTGTTTGTTTTGTCTTGCCCACTTGTTTCACAGTCATTCCTTGTTTTACCAGTTTATGCCTTATTCTAATTACTTTAATAATTATATTGTTAAAATTATTGGACTCGCCAGAATTTATGTCTGACCCCCTTTGTTTTCGCCTCTTTTCTTCCTTCCCCCCTCCCCCCAAGTTCTCAGGATGGGACTTGTACTAGTGGAGCTTGATTTGGATCCTTTTCTCTCTCTTTTGGAAGTGCTTGGATTGTTGAAAGTAAAGTTCGGCTCATCTCTTTCATGGCTACTTATGTTGGGGTTATGCTTTTTACTTTATGTACTCAGAAAACAATTTGTCAAGATGGTTACTAAGTGTACTTGGTTTTACTGTTGGTTTATGGTGTTGATGTAATCAAACTATTTCTCCACTGCAATAAAAATTGTTTTAAAATTTTCAAGTACCAATATATGTATCTTTCTTGTTATATTTTGTTCTATTCACCAATAATACCCCATAAAAGTTAATGCATTCCCTTTGAGAGTGACATTAATGGACATGGGGTGTTACACATGGTATCAGAGATGAAGGTTAATAGAACATATAAGAGATTTTGAAAAATTGTTTTTCAAAGCGTTTTATAAAGAAATACTTTCAAAAGTATGTTTAAAGGAAAGTATTTTCAAGAGAAACGTTTGTTTTAAAAACATAACCCCCAAGATCCGTACATATTTCCTTCGGTTCTCTGTTTTGAAATCCTTTTTGAATTTCTTCCTCCGCGTATAGACGCTTTTTCTAAGATTTGTAAGAACTTTCGTATGATGGGCCGAAAACTGCTTCATGGGACTGGGATGTTTGTCAAAGCTAGAAGGAAGCAGAGGACTTGTTGGTACCTTTAAGATAGACGATGGGAGGAAGGTTCAATTAGCTGCTTGGTTAATAAAGGACGAAGCCTCATTTTGGTGGGAAGTCATGAATGGAGAATGTACAGGAGAGACATGGATAAGAAACACGATAAGAAAGTAGATCCAAAGAAAGGTGTTAAGGATAACAAGGGGCCAAGGGAAAAGGAAGGGCCACACTTGTGAAATACATGACTACTTAAATGAAGAAGTTACAAAGAAGAAAAAGACTAGTTGTTATCATTACGGAGAAACAGGACATCTTATTAGGATCGTCCAAAGAAGCAAAAGGCAAAAGTAAGGACAAGGTATAGGATCTTCTGGAGGGCAGACGCGTTCCCTCACGGCTGGCATACCTGATAAAGGTAGAAATATCTTGGTTGGAAGTTTGGTTTTTCTTTTTGATCGTCCTGTTCGAACCTTGTTTGAATTCTGGCGCTTCACACTCGTTTGTATCCGCTTCGTTAGTTGAAACCCTGCACCTAAATACTAGTCTAGTTACGGATCCCATAGTAGTCTCAAATCCTATTGGTGGTTCGGCTCATATTTCGATGATTTGTCGGGATCTGAGAGTGTCTATCTTGGGCGTTGGGATTGAATGCAACGCCTTCGTTCTTGGCTTCATGGGCTACAGCTTGATTCTAGGCATGGATTGGCTAGCCAGATACGGTGCCATCCTAGACTGTGAAAGAAGGGTAGTTAGATTGTTGACCCGTTGCTGAAAGACCTTCAATATTTCTTGTGACCCTAGAGGTCCGGTGATGCTTAGCTACCTAGAATCTCTTGACGCTTCCAACGATGATTTGGAATTTGTTCGTTTGGTCCGTGAATATGGTGACGTCTTTGATGAAGTTCGGGGTTTACCCCCGAAGCGAAAGATAAACTTTTGAATATAACTAGTAGATAATGCAAAGCTAGTTGCATTACTAGTGCGCCACATGGCTCCGAGGGAGAGAAGAGAAATCAGTAAGCAAGTAAAAGAGTTGCGTGAGAAGGGATTCATAAGAAGAAGTATTTCGGAATGGGGTGCTCCAGTTGTTTTTGCTACAAAGGTTGATGGTTAAATTAGATTGTGCGTGGACTATAGAGAGCTGAATAAGCTCACCAAGAAGAATATACACCCGTTGCCAAGGATAGATGATTTATTCGATCAGTTGGTTGGTGCTTCGGTTTTCTCGCAGCTGGATTTGGCTATAGGATTTCATCAGCTAAGGTTGGTTGAAGACATCATAAATAAGACTGCATTTAGAACTCCTGACGGTTTCTTTGAGTGGCTCGTCATGCCTTTTGGTTTGACGAATGCACCCGCATACAATGTTGACTTAATAAGTAGGGTGTACAGGGAGTTTCTAAACAAGTTTGTGGTAGTCTTTGTGGACGATATCTTGATTTTCTCCTGAAGCGAAGAAGAGCATGCCCTACATCTTAGGGAAGTCTAAGAGATCTTACGAGCACGTCAACTCAAGGCTAAGTTCTCCAAATGTCATTTTTAGAGGAAAGAAATAAGGTTCTTAGGACATGTGGTCTCTAAGGAGGGGATAGCTTCGGATCCCGCAAATGTGGTGGCAATCCAAGATTGGAAGATTCCTAAGAACGCAACAGAAGTAAGAAGCTTTTTTGGGCTGGCGGGATATTATAGAAGTACATTAAGGACTTCGCGAAGATATCAGCCCCACTTACTCGGTTAATGAAGAAGAACTTGACTTTTGCTTGGGATGTTGACTGTGACGATGCTTTCCATCATTTGAAGAGGACGTTGACGACAGCTCCAGTTTTAGTTTTGCCAGATGGAAGTAAGCCATTCGTAGTGTATACCAGTGCTTGCGAGATAGGGCTTGGAGCAGTTTCCGATGCAAGGGGAAAAGGTGATATGCAAAAGGCGGCAAGTACGAGCATTGCTTATCATCCACAGACGGATGGTCAGACAGAAAGGGGTGAATAGAATCCTTGAAGATCTTTTGAGGTTATGTACCCTATATTTTGGAGGGACATGAGAAGAGGCAACGAGCTTAGTGGTGTTCACGATCTGTTTCACGTATCGCATTTTTGGAAGTGTTACAAGATACCGCGGATGTAATGGAGTCGAACATGCTTAGAGAGGTGGAAGTAGAGTGATATGCCACGATTAGACGAGCTCCTACATGCATCCTTGGGTCGGAGGTATAAAAGCTATGCAACAAAGAGGTCAAGTTGGTCAAAGTGCAATGGGGAGAAGATCAAGTAGACGCGACTTGGGAGGCGGAAGACAAGATGCGTACGTTGTACGCTTTCCTTTTCGAGGGTATGTTTTTAACTTCTCCTTTCTTTACCGCTTTGTTGATACTTTTCCTATCGTTTAATATGTCTTTACGATGATATCTTTTATCTTTAGTTAGGGAAAAACCCTACGGTTGTAAACATGTGCTTGAGACATGTTATATTTGGTGGATGCAAATGGATGCTAGTGGTTGCTTGTGGATGCATGTACACACACATTAGGCACTAGATCGGCTCAATCACTTTCATATTGCATATAAATATGTTTGCATATTTAATGGATGTATAATGGTTGTGTTATCATGTGGATGCTGCATTTTAATGAATGATTGTGCACACATGTAGAAATAATATGTACCGTTAGGATTCTTTCGCATACATAATGGACGCATGGCACTGTCATGATTTGCATTAAGGAGGTCAATTGAATCAGTAGACCGCCTGATTTTGCATTAGATAAGGAACATATACACACATTTTTTGCATATGTTCATACGAAATTAGAAATCTTGTAAGGACAATGGATGCCTGTGTTTGATGGTTGAGTAGATGGATGATTGGATGTTAGGATATACATTCTCCTTAACTTGGAGATTTCAGGGGCGAAATCCTTTAAGGAGGGGAGAATGTAACACCCTGAATTTTTTGTGAATATTAAAATTAACAATCCTAAGAATACTTAATTATTAAAGTGAGAATTAAGGGAAATGGGTTAAGCTGTCTCGAAATTCTGCTTGGAATAGAGTCCAAGTTTTCATAAATCGGACTTCGTATGAGGAAGTTATGGCCCTCGGAAGTTTCAGCAATTTTATATAAATTAAAACCGTTCAGAATAAAAATTCGAAATTCAAAATTCAAACATGGGAGCGGGCTGGGTGGGAATTCACCCGCCCAAGACCAGGTCGACCAGGGGGTCGACCTCCCCTATACAAGTCGACCAGGGGGTCGACCTACCCATCCCTCGGGCAGATCTGAAATGTGAGATTTCTGACTCTTTGCTGAGTCATTAGGGTTGATGTTGCCGTTCTAGATAACTATATCTAGTCTGGATGGTTGGGGTTGCTCCTATGATAGTCCAATGGCTTAGGTTGATTCAAACTTATGTAAAAGAGTGCCTAGACTCAAACCCTAAACCTAAACTAAATTAGTCTCTTGGCCACCATGCTACTGCTAGGATAGTTCTTCTTCCTAAAGCTTAGGGATTGGCAACTCAGAATTCTAATTCAAAAGACGAACGAATCATTCTCTTCTCTAATCTATCTTTGTGAGTACAATTTCTTTCACAAAATAATTAATAAATTAGTTATGATGAGTTAAATTGGGATTATGATAACATGTCTGTTGAATCATGTGATGTTTGTTATCGTCTGTTGGTGAACATATGACAATTTTGTTAATTTATATTGGTAGATCTATTTCATGTGTCTAATCACATATGTTTAACTTGATTCATTTTATGACATCGGTTTATATGCAAGTTTGGGATGTAAATCATATGCTAGTTTTTATGTGAATCTTATGCAAGTTTGGGATGTTAAATCATATGCTAGTTTGTATGTGAATCTTATGCAAGTATGTTTTTACATATGCTAGTTCGTATGTGAAACTTATGAAGGTTTGGGATGTTAAATAATATGCTAGTTCATATGTGAATCTTATGCAAGTTTGGGAAGTTGAATCATATGCTAGCTTGTATGTGAATCTTACGCAAGTCTATATGTGGATTATACACAAGTTTATATGTGAATCAAGTATATACATATGCTAGTTTATATGCAACACATGTGATAAATTCATATGCAAGCTTGTAGAAATCCATATGCAAGTTTAGGTGAAAAACTATATTCACATTTTTAGGTGAAAAACTATGAATTCATTTGCAAGTTTAGGTGAAAAACCATATTCACATATGCAGGTTCACAATTTCATGTTTAGATCTATATTTAGATCCATGGCAGTACATAGTTTATGCAAATTTATGTTATATATGTTCATTGCCTATGCAAGTTATTGGCAATGCAAACTTATGTTATAATTCTTATTTGCAAGTTAGATCTATTTTCATGTAAAAACTTATGAATAGCGTGGGGACAATGGGAAAATATTAATTATGCAAATTATGAACTGGCATAAAATGACTTAAAAGCATATAATAAATTTGAGACATTGATTGGCCTAATTTATATGCATAGAAATTATGGACATAATTTAGGTGACAATTATGGACATAGATTAATTTGGAAGTTATTGACAATTTGAAATACGGATATTAATTCAAATTGGGGTTGAATAATAGTGTGTAACAATAAGCGCCTAAGACATGAGGTTAGACTCATTTGTGGTATAATACTCTGAGTACCAATTTGATGTTGATTTCGGTCTTCGGGGTTGATACTTAAGGACTTATTCACTTAACCAATGTATTTGTGAACTAAGGTGTACTTAATCATAAATTAAGTAAAGCATGTTAAACGATATATATATATATATATATATATGATGATACATAAAACAAGATAAGTGAATAGGGTTAAGACCAGCTTAACCTATAATCTGATAAGTAGGTAGGGTTAAGACCAGCTTAACCTATAATTTGATAAGTAGGTAGGGTTAAGACCAATAACTAATAATATATATTAATTTGATAAGTGGGTAGGGTTGAGACCAGCTTAACCAATAATATATCTAATAAGTGGATAGGGTTACGACAAACTTAACCAATAATACATATTGATCTGATAAGTGGAAAGGGTTAAGACCAACATAGCCAATAATATATAAGTGGATAGGGTTAAGACCAGCTTAACTAATAATATATATATAAATATTGATCTGATAAGCAGATAGGGTTAAGACAAGCTTAACCATAAACACATGTTGATTTGATAAATGGGTAACATGGGTGACATGTGGGATATAATTATAAATACTTAACCAAGTTGAAACATGTAAGAAGACATGAATAAGAGGGGGTTAAGTGGGAAATCATAGTGGGGACCAAGCATAGGTGGAAAGTTTGTGTCAAGTGTGGGGACCCTTTTCAACCAGTAACCCATTTGGTATCTAAGTGAGCTCGATCTAGATCGAGGACGGGACACACTTAATGGGTTTGATTGTAAGAGGTCAAAACGGGTTAACGGTGGCAACGCAAGTCCAACGGGGTCATGTGTGTGCGTGGGCCCGGGCTGGTAGGTAAGACGTTGTTGCATCGTATAGATATAAGCCGTGCATTTTTAGTGGTATCGGGTTGCCACTTTGGGGAGTGATACACCACACTGTGGGACCAACACGGGTATCTACGAGTTAGGGAGCCGATCGCATGGGGATAGTGGGTACAACTAGTGGAGATAGGGGCAGGCGGCACTTATGTAGATAGCTAGGGGTACACGAAACTACCATTATGATAATTATGTTCAGTAGGTGGGATCAACTTTTAGGGTGACTAGTAGTGGTGCAGTATAGTAATTATCCTATAGTGATTAGGAGCGAGATTAACGTCATAATATTCCTCTTGTTTTTTTGTCTTGCCTACTTGTTTCATAGTCATTCCTTATTTTACCAGTTAATGCCTTATCCTAATTACTTTTATAATTATATTGTTAAAGTTATTGGACTCGCCAGACTTTATGTCTGACCCCCTTTGTTTTCGCCTCTTTTCTTCCTTCCCCCCCCCCCCAAGGTTCTCAGGGTGGGACTAGTACTAGTGCAGCTCGATTTGGATCTCTTTCTCTCTCTTTTGGAAGAGCTTAGATTGCTGAAAGTAAAGTTCACCTCATCTCTTTCATGGCTACTTATGTTGGGGTTATGCTTTTTTACTTTATATACTCAGAAAACAATTTATCAAGATTGTTACTAAGTGAACTTGGTTTTACTGTTGGTTTATGGTGTTGATGTAATCAAACTATTTCTCCGCTGCAACAAAAGTTGTTTTAAAATTTTCAAGTACCAATATATGCATCTATCTTGTTATATTATGTTCTATTCACCAATAATACCCAATGGAAATTAATGCATTCCTTTTGAGAGTGACATTAATGGACGTGGGGTGTTACACTCTAGGTTGATCATGGGACTGGTGTAAGGACTAAAACAGTTATTTAAAACTTTACTTTAGAAATAAGTAAATCAAGGGACCACGCCATATAACACGGACCGGGTTTTCTTCCAAGAATACTAGTGCATAAAAAATTTTATAAACATCGCAATGCTTTTCAAAAATGAAGCTATTATAAGGCTCAGGTCCTATCACACAATGCAACGCAAGCCGGAAGATAGAGTTTTACCCTATAGTAGCCAAACATGCTTGATACATTATAAAACAAATCATTTTAATATTACTATAAGTGTATAGTGTCAAAATGATTTCAGATATAAATGTATCAATCATAGACGACATAACTACCATATACCATGTCGCCATACTAGTTCAACAACTAAAACCGAAAAGTCACGTATTGGAAATTGGATTTCCATCTATGAGTCGAGGCCAGGGATGGCTCCTCACCGATTCGAGACACTCTAGCAAATGCCTCAGTATCACACCTACGGGCAACCCTTGGATCTTCACTGCCGGTCCACACACACTTTAGTGGATTAATTATTCCTAAACAATACGTTTCCCGCTCCTATCATACTTATCACTTGGCCAGTAGCGACCAATATCTAGAGCCACTAGGGACTCAAACCGAGGCGCCTCGTATTCCATCATCCACATTAGTAAAAATGTCTAGGCTCCATACCATGTCACTTCTAGATAGAAAGAAATGCATGCACTCCCTGTACTCACGATCCTGTTTTTGACTCATACCGGGTGTGAGGTTCTCAAATTAACGATATACACAAAGCTATGCTATTTAAAGCCTTGCTTTGATCATCAACCACAATACTTTGCTTTTCAACAAAATCCCTGATCATTTGCATCTTAACATGCGACACTGACAATTTACGCCATGCAACTGATGCCTATCAATGTATAACCTCTAAGCTCGTACATCTCAGAGAAGGGTGTTAAGCAAGAGAATAAATTCTCCTCCACAAAACATATATATATTTAATAGAAATCAATCAATATAGAATGAAATCCAGTGTCATACACACATCCATTTACAAGTCCGTTCTAGGACTGAACAAAACCAAAGGCACCATATTCATCATCCCATATGTCCAATACAGGAGAGAGGTTCTCGCATATCTAGTCGATCTCCAAGTACGTCTGGATGATCACCACTTATTATCTTGTCTTGGGTGTACAGCCCAATAACGACATCTATAATCATCCAAACGATGTGAAGATCTCTGGTCTTCAACCACTGTCTTCATCGTCGACTTATAGTCGTCGTATTAATTATTCAGAATGGGTTAAACTCGGTGTTTCCGAATAACTTGCGTATTTCATAATCAATAATCAAGTGCTATAAAAACACATCATACGCCTCATTCCAATTCAGAATATTCTTTTATTCAAATATTCACATCATTAGGAAAGGTTCCCATTAATTTTATCAAAGATACATTCTTTTAAATTTATTCTTTAATCTTCCTTTGGATATCACTCCAAAACCAGATTAAGGTTTATCAACTAGTCGGGATTATTGAGCCTTACCAAAGTAATCATTTATTTATTAATCCCAATCCCAACCTATTCATCCCATGGAGCAAAACTGCTGGTACCCCATATCTAACACTTGTGGTGTTATCGATAAATTTAATTACCATTTCACGTTTAAATCAAATTAAAGATTTAACTATCGCCTGGAGAAAAACTGGTGGTACTCCATTCTCGATCATTTCCCAAATATGATAATTTAAATTATCATATTCTCATTTCAATCTAATTAAAGATTCATTAAAACTCTAATTAGTTTTATTCTTCCAACAATCATTATTTAATGATTATTTAACTTTGGAAACACAAACACACCACATCGACAATCTACACCGTACCATTGATTTCTGCCAATATATAACCTCTAAGCTCGTATGTCTCAGAGAAGGGTGTTAAACAAGAGAATAAATTCTCCGCCACCAAACAGATATATATTTAGCAGAGATCAACAATACATTTCGAAATACAATGTTAGACATGTAATCCTGTCTTTAACTGGGTTAAAGAACCAATGTCATTTAAAACATAGTTCACGATAAACCCAAAATCTCATTCCATTAACTATGGAATCTTCATGGAGAACAGATCAATACATAATCGATATCAATTTCCGTATCCGACTAATAATATAAATGGAATAATGGCAAAGCCATTTAAATTCCATATATAGTAAAAATCTTCCTCCACAGAACCTCACTTCGATTATCACTCAACCGAATTCCATTCAGTTCCAATTTAATATATTAAATTGGAAAACTTTTCTTTGGAAAATTCCATTAATCTTAATTAATAGATTTATAAATTCCAAAATACATTTCACTGTAAATCGGGTTAAAGAACGAATGTCTTTAAAAACACAATTCACGATAAACCCTATTCACATTCCATTTTACTAAATATAATTGGAAACTCTAATAATCTTAATTAAAAGATTTATTCTTTTCACACGGGGTTTAAGAACAGTGTTATTTAAGGCACCATTCACGACGTACCCAAAATCCACTTTAATATTAAATACAAGGCTCTAAATAGAAATTATATCGGCTTATATTCAATATCAAATTCTTAAACCAACACATATCATATGGGGAATAACGATGTATATCTATCTTCCAAATTTCTCCATAATATCCGCATAGTCATGGAATTCAATATCGAAATATTCGAAGACGATTTCTATTCAAATCCATTCCAATAATATACTGGAAAATTCTGGTTAGATTAAAACCATTCACAAATCCAATTTATTTATTTAAAAACGTTGGATTTTCTTTCTAATTAATAACTAGTTCATTTTAATAAAATATTTCATTTTGATAAAAATATATTTTTATCTTTACAAACATGGAAATTTTCATCCTAATTCTTTCCAAATCATTTATTATGATTTTACACAAATTATTAAATTTTAATAATTTTGTCAAGGCCCGTACATTCGGTTTCCAATAATGGCTACCGAACTGCATCCATAGCGACCTTTTCCAAATTTGATTTTGACGTAATTCCAAATCCAACCATTATATTTCAAATCTCTTATATTCATTGGAAAGTTTTTTCCGATACAAACCCAACGGTTCTAATTTTAGGAGAATCCGATGGTCAGATCTCTCGTAACGTCAATTTGAAATCAATGGTCGAAATTCGCGAATGGTCGCATCGCAGCGCGTTCTATTCAAGCCATTTATATATATAATATATATTTCGTTCATAATGTATTTTATAAATTAATTTTAAAAAGATTCCCACTTTCACTTCAATTTTAAATCAAAATTGAATACTCTTTATCATTATAATATTTAAATAGTAATATTTTCAAAATATCATATTTTGAAATCATTTTCTTTTCGATATTCATTTTAAAAATGAATAAAATCGATATAAATATTGTTTGCATTAAAATAGCGCATATCTAATCAATACAGCTTCACATAGTTCAATAATTTTGTGTCCATCCAAAATCGGACATCAAATTCACATTTTAATCCTTTATGGAATATTATTTTAAATTATTCGTTATTCTAAAATATTCGTTGTTTTTGAATTAGAAACAGACCCAATCAATTACCATATAACGTTATTTATATGGATTTCATACAACATATGTATACAACAACAATGATAACCAATCATTCGTCATCCAGAGTCCATTACACAACTACATAAGCATTAAATATAAATAATTAATGCTTACAACAGTCCGTCAACCAATCGATTGACATGCAACTAAATAATTGGGATTAGTATACGTCAAATATCATCCCAATACCCTCGAGAATTAAGTAAAACGGACTGTAATGAAAAATTGATTTTCAAGGCCTTTGTCAATGGCGGTAGCGAAAGCTTCTTCTTCTCTTCTCACATCACCTGCCTTCGACTTTGATTTTCCGCCTCTTTCATATCGCCTTCCACCTTCTAAACCTCCAGATCCGCCACCTCCTGCCGAAAATCCCTCTTCGTCGACTCCTCCTTTGGCTATTCAGTCTAACGCATCTTTTCCATCATTCATGAAAAAGGATTACGCATCTCTTTTTGAATCGGCTCTGCGTAATGCTGGATCTTATAAACCGCTTCATTTTGATATTCCGCGAAATGGTAAGAAGCAGATGGTTCCAGATCTAGTCAAGCAAGAGGGAATCAACTATTGGAATAATTTTCTGACTGGATTCTTCCTAGATGGTACGTTATCCTACTATGCTGTTTCCAACTACTTGTTAAGGCATTAGAGGCTAATAGGGGGGTTGATATAAAATCTGATGGTTACCACTTTTACTTCAAATTCTCTAATGATGCCGATAGGGAAAAAAATTCTAAGATCTGATCCTGTTTTTATTCGAGGTCGAATGTTTATCATCTCTATTTGAGATCCTTCTATAAGGTGCGCACAATCACAAGTTAAATTGGTTCCTTTGTGGATCCATTTATATAAAATCCGTATGCTGTTATGGACCTTAATTGGTATCAATTGGTTAGTTAATCATGTAGGCAGGCTAATATGTTATGATATTAGTACTGAAAGGATGGAAAGGTTCAGATATGCTAAGGCTTTAGTGGAAGTATCATTCGAGTATGAACTGCCTAATGCTATTGAGATTGATGGTTTTGGGGATCCATGTCTTATTGTTAAAATCAGTTATGATTGGGAGCCTATGATATGTGTAAATTGTAAGGTTTTTGGGCATGATACTCAATACTGTGAGTTACATACCAAGGAAGATGGTAATGTTCAGCAGCCTGTCAAAGTGGATATGAGGAATTATCAAAATAAAGAGGATGGGCAAGTTCAAAAACCTTATAATGACATAAATGCCAATTATAGGTGGACTAAAGTGTATAGCAAGAAGCAAAAATATTGGAGGATAAAGAATGTAGATAGTAATCAGGGCAAAGCAAATTCTGCTGCTAATGTAGGAAATGTGAATGTTAATCCATTTGAACACTTAGCATCTGAAGGCATGACTGATAATGAGGGTGGTAAGGATGGTCTTAATCAAGGCTTGGTTAACAATGAAAATAAGGAATCAGATTAATTTGCTAACCCTGAGGAGGATATTGTTGTCAACGAGCAACTTAATGGGTAGGTGGATAAGGCATCTAATGAAATTAATGAGGATGATGTAGATATAGGTAACTTGTTTGAGGATAGTGGTGACCTTTTTGATTGTGCAAATGAGTTTTCTGGTCTCACTGCTAGTGCGTGTTCTAATTCTTCTTGTTTGAATTCTTCAAGCTCCGCATGCTCTGGTTTAACTTCTTCTTTTGCTGTTGTTTCTAAGGTTTCGAATTCTTCACCTTTAACTGGTACTATGTCTTGTCCTTCATTATATAGTCACAGCTCACCAGTCTTAGCTAGTTCTTCCTTGGATTCTGCTTCTGCTGTATCTACCGCAACAAGATCAAATGTGAAGCAGTCCATGTCTCATTATGCTCATTTAAAGCCTCCTGACAACATTGTTTTTACCACCACCTGGTTCGGCTTCAGCTTCCTCTGCTGCTCAGACTAAAACAAAGAGCAAAAAGCTTAAGGGTAAGTTTTGGGCTGATGAAGATCCAGATGAGAGGCGTGAGTACAGTTTGGAGGATGTTTTACGCACTGGTAGTAATGTATTTTCAAAGAAAAGACACACGAGAAGCAGTCTATTGCCTTTATTTAATCCCTTTTTACATAGTCTGATGGTATGCTGGATAATTGGTGATGTAAGTCTACGTTTTTGATGAATGGTAATGTTGTTGGAATTTTTTTCCTGATGGCAAATACAGAAATTAGCAAGGAGTGCAAACTTATAACCTTTTTTATTTTCTTTACTTCCTTTTGCAATTTTCTCTTTCTTTATGTTTTCTTAATTTCTTTTTGATTTAGAAAGACTAAGGAAGTGGTGAGGTTCTAGAGAGATTGGTTCTTTTAGAAATTGTAGCATACTTGTATATGCTCAAATATGTATTGTAAATATATTGGTGTTAATAAAAAATTTGTGCTTAACTTCAAAAAAAAATATCATCCCAATACCCGTATGGAGTTTCAATCAACAGATACTGAATATTATTTATGTAGTTAGACGATGTGTAAAATTTATCGTCTCAATCAATGTCAGTTAAATGGGTGTACATAAACAAATCGTCTGATTTATAAATGAACATTTATTTTCATTTCATGATAATTTTATGCCATTTACATATACGTTAAAAATTACATTTTTAACGATAAAATATTTATTTCAACACTTGACTATTTTATATAGTTCATACAACGACACAATATTCGAACCAGAATAATGTCTAGCATTACCCCTCTCCTGATACTGGCTCGCGCCATACACAATAATTAATCCAATCAACAATGCCACAATACAATCAATAACCACAATACAGTCAATTTTCCCATAATACAATCCAAACAAACAACCATGGTTTGTACAATAAATAGTGTCAGAAGCTACTAAGGCCCGCCTGCAACCAAAAGTATTTTTAATTGTAAATTAATTTGAGTGAGAAGGTGTTCTCACTTTGGGATCCATTCCCCCGTTGTTTTCTAACGCTCTGATTTACCGTTCTAGCTCCAGAATTTGCAAACGATCTCTAATCTTCACACAGACGTCGTTTTCTAGCTTAAACGTGCCATTCTGGACAATTTTCGCCTAATGGACTTTTTCCCAAAAATGCTCCATTTCGCCGGAAATCGCGAAAAGACATTATTTGGACATCAGACTTTGGATGCGTTTTCTGGATAACTTTGCAATCTAAAATATGACTTTCATAAACCCAAACGGAAGAGAGAATCGTGCTCTTTAATTTTGGCATTGAGGAGTTTTGGCTAAAAATGCACGGTTTGTGAGTTATTGGCTAAAGAAGGACAGGGTGTTATTTGCAAAACGGGATTTTTGTGAAAATTGGGTTTTTGGTGATGGGGGGCCCACGGCCGGAGATGGGGTGGCCAGAGGCGTCGCTGCCGACGGTCAGGCCTGGGGGAAGGGGGTGCGGATGTGGGGTCCACGGTGGTAGTGGTTGGTGGATTTAGGAATGGGGCTTAGTGTTTTTGCAAATTAAAGCAGAAGAGAGAGGAGAGGAGGGAGAAGAGAGAGAGGAGGAGGAGGGGAGGAGGAGGCCGGCAACGGTGCTAAGGGGCCCAATGGTGGCGTTGTGGGGGAGGGTGGCGGTTGGAAAGGGGAGCGGCGGGTTCAGTTTTGGTTTTTTCTTTCGTGCGTTGACTGAGTGGAGAGAGGGAGAGGGTATATATAAATATATAATTATATTAATTTAATTTTCAAAAAAGTTACTTTTTCATCTGAACCCCAATTCGGACCCAACGACTGTCACCCCTAGCCAAATACCCCCATTCTGAACACAATGAGATATGTCCCATAAGTTAATTCTACCATTTCTATCAGTTTTTATCAAAATTAAAATATAAATTAATATAATATTCAAAATTGAATTCAATGTACATTTTAATTTACCGGGGCCAGATACTGACTCCAAAAATTCTAGAAAAATAAATCTAACTATGTTTTGACAATATGGTCCTAACAAAACTAATTTCGTTGAATTTGGAGACCGTTTGAAAAATGGTCATTTTCCAGTCGATTAAATTCAAACTAAAAGTACCAAACGCTTTTAAATTCACCACACTCACATTTCAATTCCAAAAATTATGAAAATTAAAATATAACAATAATTTGACATTCCCGATCTAACAAAAGTAGTTTCATCGAAAGTGGAGGTCATTTGCAAAATGGCTATTTTCAAGGGCTATATATTATATTAGAATATATAAATTCCATAGCGACTATTCTGAATTATAAACTGGACATAACTTTCAATTTATATTATGAAATCTGGATTTTTCATATTTGATAGAAAGATATAATTAAATAGATTCCAACGTTTCTAGTTTTACTGAAATCTGATTTATTTTGAATTCTGTATATTCATATGAAATTTAAAATCGAATTTTCAAACTACCGCAACATTTTAGGCTCGTTTTATAATTAAAATAAATTTATACGTTTTAACTTTGATTTAAATAATTTTTTAGTCGTTATTATTTGAAATAAATCATTTTAAATATTCAAAATCCATTAAAATAGCTAAAATAATTTTTTTAAAATTGGTTCTACAAATCCGGGTTGTTACAGCAGGTTCAAAGGCCAACAATGGGAATGTTCGTGATATGAGAACGATGTTTACTGCCTGTACGCGGGATATCCTTGCTCAGGGAGTAGTTCCTAATGCTGCTAACGGTGGTGGTGCAGGCGTCTAGGGCCGATTTCGCCAAGCTTAACAAGGATTATACAAATCTTAGTGGGAAGCCATTCCATGGAACGGAGTCGGCTACGGAGGTTCAGGATTGGCTTGATAGTTGTGAGCGCATCTTCGAGGATTTAGGGATCGATGATGCGATGAAGAGGAAGCTAGCATCGCGTCAACTTCAAGGATGAGAAATGAATTGGTGGAATGTTATCAAAGCAACTACTCCCGAGGATTAGGTTACTTGGAATCAGTTTAAGACTCGCTTTAATGACAAGTTTATTCCAACTGCTCAGAAATCAGAATTAATTAGGAAATTTTTGGAACTTAAGAAGAATGGTAGGGCAGTCTCGGAATATATTTCTGAATTTAATAACTTATCGAAGTATGGATTATTTCTTATCGATACTGCTGAGAAGAAGAACAAGAAGTTCATAACTGGCTTGGATGAGTACTTGGGGAAAAGATTTATAAACCACATTGACGAGACTTTTGAGTCTATTATGGGAAAGGCATTGAGATCTGAGAGCGTTTACCCTAAGTTAAAGACCGAGTTTACTTTTACATCTGCAGAGGAGCCAAAGCCGCGAGCAAGCATTGTAGGGAAGAATAATTTCTAGAATAAGAGGAAACAGGACCGAACCAAGGATGGTCAAAAAAAGAAGAATAAGAAAGAAGTCTAGTGCCTTGGCTGCGGCAAGAAGGGTCACTATATCAAAGATTGTCGAGCAAAGCCAGCGGAAAAAAAGTGCTTCAACTGTGACCAAGTGGAACATTTCAAGGATAAATGTCCAAACCCCCTAAGGAGAAGCAGATCATGAAAGCATATGCTATCAACATTGTTCCTTCTTTGTCAAATGCCCCAACTGCGGTGCAGAAGGGAAAGGGTGTCTTTATTCAAGGTATGCTTTCTATTTATGATGTTCCTATTCGAGTATTGTTTGATACCGAGGCTTCTCATTCCTTCATTTCTAGTGACGTAGTAGATAGGTTGGAATTGGAACCCGAGATAGTCGATAGACCTTTAGTTGTGACGAACCCGATTGGTGGTTTGACTAGCCTTAGAATGATTTTCCGTAAATTGGTCTTATCGAGTCATGGATGTGTGTTTGCTTGTGATTGCCTTGTTGGGCTTTACTGGGTTTGGAATTATTTTGGGAGTCGACTGGCTCCAAATATATAGGGTGGTGGTAGACTGTGAGGGGTCTTCGATGACCATTAGAGCAGACGATGGAAGGAGGGTGGTATTGGGTTGCCTACCTAGTGATGAGGAGATGGCTAGTTTTCTACATTCCCTCGACATCCCACAGGATGAGTTATCAGATGTGCCTATTGCTGGCGAGTATCCGGACATCTTTGAGGAAGTGTCCGGACTTCCACCACACCGAGAGATCGAGTTTTGGATTGATTTAATGAAAGATGCCAGACCTATAATGATGCCACTTTGTCGTAAGGCTCCAAGGGAGCAGCGATAGCTTGAGGTGCAAGTAGGCGATCTTTTGAAGAAGTAATTTATCCAAAGGAGTGTTTCCAAGTAGGGAGCACCAGTTGTTTTTGCCACTAAGGTCGATTGTTCCCTTCGCTTATGTATGGACTACTGCGATTTGAACAAGGTGACTAGGAAGAATAAGTAACCTCTTCCATGGATAAATGATTTATTTGATCAACTGATTGGAGCAAGAGTTTTTTCCTAGTTAGATCTCACGATAGGACTTCATCAGCTCCGAGTAGCAGCTGAGAGTATACCTAAAACGTCATTTTGAACGTCGTTTGGATTTTATGAGTGGTTGGTCATGCCATTCGGGTTGACCAATGCACCCGTATATTTTGTGGATCTTATGAATATGGTTTTCAGTGATCAATTAAATAAGTCTGTTCTTGTGTTCGTGGATGAGATCTTGGTTTACTCGAGGACAGAGGAAGAACACAAGGAACATTTGAGGATAGTGATGGAGTTGTTGAGGAAACACCAATTGAAAGCAAAATTTTCTAAATGTCACTTCTGGAGGAGGGAAGTGAGATTCTTTGGCCATGTTGTTTCAAAGAATGGTATTGTCATGGATCCTGCGAAGGTGGCTATGGTGCAAGATTGGTCTACGCCCAAGAATGCAACGGACGTGAGAAATTTCTTGGGATTAGATGGATATTATTTTAAGTTTATTCAAGACTTCTCCAAGATAGCGATACCATTAACTCAGTTAACCAAGAAGAATCAAGCATTCGTCTGGGACAGAAGGTGTGAGAACGCATTTAAGAGCCTAAAGGAAAAGTTAACGTGTGCACCAGTGTTAGTTATTCCTAAAGGGAATGAAGATATGATGGTATACACGGATGCTTGTGGTACATAACTAGATGTTGTACTAATGCAAGGAGTTAGGGTTGTAGCTTATGCTAGTCGGCAACTGAAACCGCATGAGAAAAGGTATCCTACCCATGATTTGGATTTGGCAGCGATCGTGTTCGTGTTGAAAATGTGGAAGCACTATCTCTTGGGAGAAAGATTCGAGTTGTTTACCAGTCATAAGTCATTAAAGTACCTTTTCTTTCAAAAGGATATAAATCTTCGTCAACAGAGATAGTTAGAGTTCTTGGCTTCATATGATTTCAATATCGCATACACACCTGGGAAGGGCAATGCTTACTTATTAGTGCTTCTAATTTTGATATAATCAACATGTTTTTCTATTTGCATACTTTTAATTAAATTTGAAATTTTTATTAAATTTAGTAATTTTAGTAAAAGTGTATGCGTGAGACACAATCTATTAATTGGGTTTATTTCAGATATCCTACTAGAACAATATCCTAATTTGGTAACTAATGATTGAGTAGGAGACATGCCAATTTAGTGACTATGTTTCTGGAACGGAAGCAACTGGAGTATATCGCAAGATATGATTTTAGAGCTAAGTGTGAATTAGATCTAGAAATGTTAGCAAGTTTGACGATTAGACCCACTTTGATTGAGCGGATCTATTTCAGTCAGAGGGACGATCCTAACCTATTGGAAATCATCTCCAAGATAGAGTTGGGCATCGACGGTGAGGAGATGAAAAAGTATGGACTTGATAAAAAAGGATGTCTTCGAAAAGTTGGGAGACTAGTTGTACCCAATGTTAATGGATTGAGGGATGAAGTGCTTAGAGAGTGTCATCACTCAAAACTTACTATACATCCTGGTGGTAACAAAATGTATCGAGACATGAAGAATACCTACTACTGGTAAGGGATGAAGAGAGACGTTGGGAAGTTTATGTTCAAGTGCATGAATTTCCAGTTGATTAAAGCCGAGCAAAAGAAGCCTAGTGGTTTGTTGCAACTGCTAGAAATTCCCAAATGGAAATGGGAACAAGTCTCAATGGATTTTATAGATGGTTTACCAAGGACTAGATCAGGTCACGATAGTATTTGGGTTATTGTGGAACGATTGACCAAAAGTGCAAGGTTTATACCGGTCAAGTCGAATAGAACGACAGCTAAGTTAGCGGAATTGTATATGAAATGGGTAGTGAAATTTCATGGAGTACCCAAAGGTATTGTGAGTGACCAAGATCCATTATTTTCTTGTGGGTTTTGGAAAAGCTTACAAGAGACTTTACGGACAGAATCATATCTCAGTATCGCGTACCATCCCTAAATCGACGGTCAAACAGAGAGGGTTAATCATGTATTAGAGGATCTCTTGAGAGCTTGTATATTGGATTTTGGAGGGTCAAGTGATGACCACTTGCATTAGGTTGAGTTCGTATACAATAATAGTTATCATTCCAGTATTGGTATGGCTCCATTTGAAGCTTTGTATGGAAGACCGTGTAACTCACCATCATTTTGGTTGGAAACCAGTGAGAAATTTGTGCTTATCCGCGATGTAATAAGAGAAACTTCAAATAAGATCAAGGTTATTCAATAGCGAATGAAGGCTGCCCAAGATAGGCAGAAGAGTTATGCTAATAAAAGGCAAAGGGATTTGAAATTCTCCATTGGCGACTTAGTATTCATCAATATTTCTCCGTTGAAAAATGTGATGAGATCTAGTAAAAGAGGTAAATTGGCACCAAGGTTTGTTGGTCCATTTCCAGTTCTCGAACAAGTTGGGAATTTTGCATATAAAGTTGGATTACCTGACAAGATGGAGGGAGTTCATGACGTATTTCATGTTTCCCAGTTAAGTAAGTTCGTACATGACTCTGATATGACTATTTCACCAGATCAGTTGGATGATATCGAGGTAGAATCCGAGGCAGTTGGGAGCCCCAGACGAATCGTATTGTCGTAAACGACACAAAACAACTTTGAAGGAAGACGGTGAAACTGGTTAAGGTTAAGTGAAGCGATTATGAGAATGGATGTACATGGGAAACCGAGGAGAACATAACGAAGTCGTATCCAGAACTCTTTACCTGGTAAGATTTTTAATCGCAATATAGTTATTCTGCATGCTAGGATATGTCTGTTGTGTTTATTATGCATGTTTGTTTGTTTCAAATGGTTGATAGGCATGTGGGACCCATTGTTGTTTTCTTAGTTAAGGAATTTCGGGTGCGAAATTTCGAAATTTCGTAAGGGAGGAAGAGTGTAACGACCGGCATTCTACATATCGTAGGATCATAGAATATTTATTTTATTTTCATACGAAGTCGTATGGTCATGTAACTTTGGAAACGACTATTGGGTCATTTCCCATATTCACAATTTTTGCCAAATTTTAAATGACCATTTTACCCCTGGCGAATCTTGTTTTGCCTATAACTTTTGATTGGTAAGGAGTTTTGACCTAAAAACACTTCCATTGGTTTCGGATGATGGTTTACCATTCCATATAGTGGTCACATAAATCAAACAGACTTACCGTTTGGGAGATATGACTGAAATAAGGTTTGGAAGATGAAAAACAACATAATTGGGATAAACAGGCAATTATCAGCTAGGCCCATAACCCATTTCAGGATTAGGGTTATGGGAGGGATAAAAGGGTTTGGGAAAACATTTCATTTCATTTTTCTAGCCGCCACTAACCTCCCTTGAACCCTAACGATGACCTCCATCTTCTAAATCTCACCAAATTGCTTTCTAATCACTAATTAACCAAAACTACACCAAATTAAGTCAAATTAGCACCAAATCAGGGTTGGAGTTACTGCAATACACAGAAATTTCTGCCATTATAGTAAAGTTTCGGATCTAAGATTTCATTTGTGGCTAAGGTGAGTGATTTGCACTTTTATTCACTAATTACGGCTAATTAGGGGTGATTAGTGATAACTAGCAAAATTACACATCAGAAAAATATGGAAAAATATGTAGAAATTCTTAAATATTATTTTATATCACTGGTGAAAATTTTGGTTAATTTGGATTAAGTTTGCTAATCCAATGGTTAAAACATGCTTAAGCGGATTAAGGGGAAAATCATGCTTTCTGGGTATGTTTGATCTAAATTATCATATGAAAATATTATTTTGGTGTTTTTGGTTGATTCTACATGTTACTAATGTTGTTTGGTATGTTTTATGACTTCATAGTAAGGTTACAATGGTTGAAAACGCAGTCGTTTGGCGAAATTAACTTGTTGGAAAAACTGCAGAAAATCGGTTCCTGAAGGGGGTATGCCTCACGAACCGCCCAGGAGATCTTAGATTCCCGAAGGGGGTATGTCTCACGAACCACTCCAAAATGATGGTCACGAATTGCTCCAAGATGATGATCAAGAACCGCTCCAATATGAGGACTAACGAACCAGGGGAGAGGGTCACGAGCCGGGGGGGTCACGAGCCGGGGGGGTGTCACGAGCCGGGGGAGTCACGAGCAGCGGGATGGGGGGAGGGGTGTCACGAAACGGGGGGTCACAAGCCAAGGTGGGTCACGAACTGACCTAGTGGAGAACCACGACCTAAACTGAGATAATGACTCTGAACCGAACCAGGTTCAAACTTCTACCACGCGACGACGATTGTAAACTCTTCTGAAGATCAACTCCAATCCGACCAAAAGCCGAGATGCAAAGGAAGTCCAAATGGGTAGTTATTACTCAAGATCAAGATGGGAACCAATGAATTAACTTTTAGAGTTGGGCTTTGCTGCGGAAAGTGTGCAAATAGGTTATTGATATCTATGACTTTGTTCCACCATTGAGAGAGGGGCATGTAGACGAACCAGAGCCAGAGGATGTATGGACTGGGAAGGGTTATTGTTATAGACCAGAAGGGCATGATCATCGCCATTAGTTGTATGAAGTCCAGAAGGGCGTGGACCCGTCATGGCCCCAAATGGATTTTGTGATCAAAGTGGTGGATATCGTATGCTTTACGCATTGAGTGAGAGATTTGAGGATGATTGCAATGTTTGATGTTTGCTATCACCATGACACACACACACTCCCATTTTACACTCTATTTTAGTGTTTACCATAAAGTATTGTACATCTTGTCGTGCTAACTCTTTGGTTGCAGGTCTAGGCTCAGGTATGATTATTTATACTTGTTATTGCTTTATTTTGTTGATTTTGCTCATACTAGACTTTCTTCTGACCCAGAGTTTTATGTCTCTTCTTATTACTCTGGGTGCTCCTAAATGAGCAGACTTGAGGCAGATTAGGTGGTGATGTGCGAGTAGCTTTTTGGAGACGAGCAGGAGGCTTCCATGTATTATATACATATATTCTCTCTATGTTGTTGTTGGTCACTACTTTGGGCATTAGTAGTGTACCTATTTTATTTCCTTTTTAGAGACAGTATTTTGAAGTTGTAATAATGATTTAGATCATAAGTTATATTTTGGATTCCGCTACTCTGATCGTTATGGTTTAGTTTCAGCTTATGTACTATCTCGCCTGTGTTATATCAAGTTATTTTACTATTATATTTTATTCCATGATATACTACAGGATCTTGGTTATTCATCATTCCAACCCTTTTCTTTTGATGATGTTCCGTGCTAGTCGGGCATTGGCAGTGCATTTTGAGGGAAATGTTGGCTGGGGCGGACCGGGCCGTCACATCTCCCCTTTACTTACCACTATTAATATACATAAAGTTCTTGATTCACTTGTACTCTGTCGATTCCAAAAAAATTTATACCATTCTTATTCTCTTCTAATTCTCTATCAACTACTCTCTGTTTTAAGTTCTAGGGCTGTTGCAATTATTTGGGAATTTTTTGGGAAAGGGTGTATACTTTCCAGCCTTAAAATCAAGGAAAGAGAGCGGTGTTAACCTTGTAGCCGCAAAATCAAGGATGGTGGAATCGGTGTTAACCTTGTAGCGGTGAAATTAAGGGTGTTGTACTTGGATGTTGATAACAATAAAACTCTGCACAATCCAGTGTTGCATGGGACCGGACATACGAGTAATCCGAACCAGTATAAAATCTGGTGTGTTCTTTTCTTTTCTGCATTTTATATGTATGTATTTCTGTGTTTGTGATTGTTTCTATGTTTGTGATCATTTCTGGTGTGATAATCAATGTGTGATTCATATAGTAATTCAAGCTAGATAACATTTCTATAAATTCCTCATAAACACTATTCGCCCCCTCTAGTATTAATTCTTCCTTAAGATGCGCATTCCACATCCTTAACATAAGCAATGACACTATCTTCGGATTCAACAACAAAGGATTCACTCCGGTGGGGTAGATCAAGCTTCTGGTTCAAGTATGATTGTCTCCTATCCATAGGACCTTTGAGACTCTCTTCGTTGTCATCAACTAGTCTTCCTACTATAATTCATTCTTTGGTCGACCCGCTCTGGAGGAGATGGATTCTGTTGTCTTGTCCAAATATCTTATGATGATGTTCTTAAAAAAGCAAGGATGGGGTACTATCAAAGGTGAACAGTTTAGTTCTCATAAGTAGTATTTTGCAACTGTGAACTAATACTAAAGGGAGTATTTTGCTTACTTTAATTCTTCCATGATTTTTCGACCTTTGGATGATGGTTCTTACATCCAACATTCGAAGCAAAAATAAGAATTAATAAAAATGACAAACATATGAATGGTTGGTACACTTCTTTGAGGAGAAAGAGGAAAAGGGTGATGAAATAAATTTAGCAGAATAGGAAGAAATTATAACCGAGTTAGATTTCCGAGGGGATACTGAAAGGATCAAACCAATAGAAGACTTGGAAGAAATAAATGTTGATTCAACTGATAAAACTAGAATCACCAACATAGGAAAGAGACTAGAAGAACCATTGAGAAGCAGCCTGATTCTATTCCTATAACGTAATAAGGATATGTTCTCTTGGACCCAGTAGGAATCGATCACTCATTCATGGGCCATGCCCTGAATATCAATCCGTCCGTAACTCCCATCCGATAAAAGAAAAGACAATAAAATAAAGACAGATCAGAAGTTTTGAAAGAAGAGGTCAAGAAGTTGCTTTCACAAATAAATTTATCCGGGGGGGCTTTTATCCCAAGTGGCTAGCCAACTCCGTGCTGATGGAAAAGTCCAACGGTAAGTGGAGAACTTGTGTTGATTATACAGACCTAAACAATGAATCCCGAGGTACTGCTACCTCCTTCCCAGGATTGATCAGCTGGTGGATGCAACCAGCGGGCATAAGTTGTTATCTCTAATGGACGCCTACTCGGAGTACAACCAGATCACTATGCATAAGCCCGATGAGAAACACACAAGCTTTTTTACTGACTAGGGAACATTTTGCTATAAGTTAATGCCCTTTGGGCTAAAGAATGCTGGCGCAACATATCAGAGGCTAGTTAACAGAATGTTTTAGGATCAGATAGGGAGAAACATGGAGGTATATGTGGACGATATGCTAGTGAAATTCATAAAGGCAGAAAGCCATATGAATGATTTAGAGGAGATTTTCAATACCCTAAGAGAGTACCAAATGAAGTTAAACCCTAAAAAGTTCTCTTTTAGAGTTGTGTTCGGAAAGTTCCTAGGGTATGTGGTCAGCCAACATAGTATCGAGGTTAGTCCTGATCAAATCTAGGCCATAAAGGATATGGAGGAACCTAAAACAGGAAAAAGGTCATGAGATTAAACAGAAAGGTAGCAGCCCTAAGTCGGTTCATTTCCAAAGCTACTAATAAGTGTGTCCATTTCTTTGATGTCATAAAGAAGAAGAACTTTGAATGGAGTGATGAATGCAGAATAGCTTTTCGAGACTTAAAATATTACATGGGGAAGCCCCCGATTTTGTTTAGTCCTAGAAATGGGAAGATCTATATCTTTATATGGCTGTCTCAGAAAATGCAGTAAGCTCGATCCTTATTAGAGAAAGTGGTGGAACTCAACATCCGATTTATTATGTTAGAAGAAGGCTAAACGATGCGAAAACCCAATATCCCATAGTAGGAAAATTGGCTTATTGCCTTATACTTATAGCACGGAAACTCATGGTTACTTCCAGGCACATCCTATCAGAATATTGACCAACTTTCCTTTTAAACAAGTTTTCAGCAAGCCAGATACCTCAGGAAGGTTAGTAAACTGGGGAGTTGAGCTTAAACAATATGAAATTGAATTCTGACCTCGGTAGCAATTAAGGGGCGGGGTCTCGCAGATTTTGTAAACAAATGCACAAGTTTAATTATAGAATACTCAACGAAGAAAAATGATCTTAAGACTAAGTACAATTGTCGTAGACGGAGCTTCAAATGAACAAGGAGCAGGGGCAGGATACATAGTAATTACCCCTAACGGACATTGCTCACATTATGCAATCAAGCTGGGTTTTGCAACGACAAACAATGTAGAAGAGTATAAGTTGATGATGGTAGGACTAAATCAAGCACTACAGTTGAAGATACCTCGAATTGAGATATTAAGTGACTCGCAGTTGATGGTAAATCAAATCAAACAAACTTACCAGACCAAAGATGCTCGATTGGCCCTGTATGTGAAAAGAATACTAATGATGCTTTCTCAGTTCGAGGATTTTTCCATACATCAAATCCCAAGGTGGGAAAATTCCCAAGCTGATTCATTAGCAAAATTGGCTAGCTCTGAAGGAGTACTCAAGACTTGAATAATCCCTGTAGGATATCAGGAAAATCTTAGCGTTAAGCAGGAAGCATCTGAATCGGGAAAAGAATTGATAGTCTTAACTAAATCCCAAGCCTTGGGAAGGGAAAATGAAATAGAAAAGGGAGTTGCTCCCAGTGATGATCCCATGACAGCTGAATTGGAATACCATTACGAGAACACTTGGATAGCTCCCATTGTGAATTATCTTCTAAAAGGAACCAAGTCTATCAATAGGCAAGAAGCAAGAAAGATTAAATACAAAGCTCCAACAATCGTGATTGCGGACAAAGTACTTTATAAGAATTGACATTCTCTCCCTTACCTAAGGTGCGCAAGCCTTGAATACGGGCTCAATTTGTTAAAAGAAGCACATGAAGGTTTGTCTGGAGACCACTCCAACGAAGTTAAGCTAGCTAAAAAAGTCGGCAAGGCTTTTATTGGCCGAAAATGGTTAGCTAAGCAATTGATTATGTCAAGAAATGCGAAAAATGCCAAAGGTATTCCAAGATACTCCGACTGCCTCCAAGTGACCTACCCCCTATTTCACGCCTATGGATTTTCAACGTATAGGGAATAGACCTAATTGGACCCCTAGCAATCTCTAAGGGAAGAGCTAAATATGTTATGGTAGCCATTGACTACTTCGTCAAGTGGGTGCAAGCAGAACCCGTTCCGACAATTACATCCAAGAAAGTATCGAAGTTTGTAATAAACAATAACGTTACGTGCTTTGGAATTACTTAATAAAACATAGTAGATAATGAAACGAAATTCAAAAGTGAAGAATTCACACGATTTTGTGATAAGAATGGAACCATAGAAAGATTTTCCTCTATGGCACATCTAAGGGAAAATGGAGCCATTGAAGCTACAAACAAAACCATAAAGACGATTCTAAAGAAAAGACTGAACCAAGCCAAAGGAAATTAGGCAGATGAATTACCCTTAATGCTTTGGGCATATAGAACTTCCACTAAAACAGCAACGGGGCATACTCCATACACCTTGACGTATGGATGTGAAGCTATGCTACCGATCGATGTTGAGGTCCCTTCATACAGAAGAGTAGTCTATGCTTTTGATCCTAATCAAGAATTAAGAAAGGAATCCTTAGACCTAATCCAAGGGTTGAGGGATGAGGCCACCGTTAAGATGGTTGATTATCAAAGGAAAATTACTAAGTACTACAAGGTTAAAGCAAGAACCTTCACTAAATAAGACTTGGTCTTATGAAGGCTAATGGCCAATACAAAGAATCCAATAGACGGTCTGCTTTGCCCAAACTAGGAAGGGCCCTTAATCATTCACCAACAAGTCATACTAGGAACGTATCGACTCTGCAAACAAATGCTAATCTCGTACCTAGAATGTGGAATTCAGAACACTTAAGACCATACTTTTCGACAATAAGAGAATAAATAAAAATATTCTCCAAGAATACTCGCACAAACAAGGATTGGTAAAACCCTTTCAAAATTTTGGACTATCGAATGGAGGGGTGAAGCAACCCACATGTTCAATGATGAATATTCTATGAATTAGAAAACCATTGCGAAGTGTAATAAATCGCAAGCGCATGGCGTACACTTGTAGTACGTTAGGGAGTACGAGTCGATCCACGAAGAAAGAAACAATTTTAATTATACAATCAAATTAACCCAACTTTAAATTTTGATTCAGTTATAAAAACAAAAAAATAAACTAAAATATAGAGATTAAAACCAATTTAGAGGCAACGTCACTTTTCTCTCTTTCAACATAGTTCAACAAAAAATAATATGAAGGTCTCTCAATAATCTAAGTAAGATTAATTATGTAATTATTATAAGCATGACTTATTTACGCTAATAATTAACTCAAAATAAGTCATTAAGCTATAATACACAATTAATCTAACTTTTTAACTTTTATGAAACATGAAATCGAAATGAAACTAAAATCTAATTTAAGTATGATCTATTTACTATTGGTTAGTAATATAGATCATCAAATTTCAACTTAAACCCCAATTCATTGCCATAATCACATTTTTAGAAGAAGAGGCAATTTGTTGTTTATGTCATAAACATAGCCTCAATGTTATGAAATGAACAAAAGAGGCTATTAAATTCAATATGAAACACAAATACACAAAAATATCCATTCCCATTAAACCCAAAGAGATCATTCAAACAAATTCATGTTAAATCTACGTCAATGAGAGGAAAAGCTTCATCACCCCTAAATTGTAGGGATTTAACTCTTCATTTGTGCTATTATTTCAACACAATTAGATTTCAACATTGAAGAACAATAAAAATAGAGAGTAAATAATGAAGAAAAGATATTAACTGCTAACTAATTGCATAAAATAAAATTACACTACTTGCAGAAAAGAAAATCTAAACTACTAACATAAAATAGAGCATAGAAATTAAAAGAGACATGAGAGAGACATAAAAGAAATAGGTTTGGAAGCCATTTTTGTTTATTTGATCAATTACACTTTCAATTGCTAAAAAAGAGATCCTGAAATACATGAAACAAATGGGTATATATGCATGATAAAAAAAACCTAAAACCCTAATCAATTTCCTTGGGAAATCCCCATAATGCCCATTCATGAAGCTTCAAATTTCCATTAGCCACTAATAAGTCATGTAGAATGCATGAGGCCTTTTGTCTCAGTCTTTAATATAAAGCTTAAGAGCAAGTGGGCTAATAGAAAGGTGTGGGCCTCAACTATCCATAAAATGAATTAATTCTTTGCCTTCTTTTGTGTAAATGCATGCTTTCCCTCATCTCTTAAAGCGTATATATTCTTTTAGCTCCAAAATTCCTACAAGAGATAATCACAAGGAACAAGTAAAAGATTCCACAAATTAAACATGCACAAGTGACCACTTTTTCTCAAAATAAGTGATGATTTTGAAAATATTTAAAACAAGGTATGATCATATAAAATACCGAAAAATGTTCATTTATTCAACTAAAAAAGAACAAATATATGAATATAAATGTGCATTTTTACATGCACATCAAATACTCCCATACTTATCTTTTTATTCTTCCTCGAATAAAGTAAAAAAACTAAACTAAATCCATTTTCGTAGGGAGCACGATTGCATTGAGCATATGCAACAAGCCTTAAACCTCTGGGTGTCTTCAGTAGGACGAGTGTTGTCTCGTGAGCATTTTCAGCGGATACTACCCACAAAATCCAAAAGTTAAATGCAAAAAATATTTACAAAATGCAAGATTCGAAGATGAATGCAGATTTTCAAAAAAAAACTATATTTACAAATGGATAATTTACTTTTAAATAATGTGACACCCCACGTCCGTTAATGTCACTCACAAAGGGAATGCATTAAGATTCATGAAGCATTATAAGTAAATAGAACAGAAATATTACAAGACAGATATATAAAATAACAACGAAATAAAAACTTTATTTAGCATAACACACCATGGTGCAAAAATTCATATGTCTGAAATACAAAAACCCATTACAACATAAAAGCTACTGTCTTGTACTATTAGAGTACATAAATACTTAAAAGAAAACATGATTCCCCAAAAAGAGACAAAGCCGTAGTAGAGATAAGAACTTGAGCCATACTTCGAAAGTAGCTCCTAGCAAGATGATAACCGTATCCTGACTATGCCTGAGTATTCCCACCATGAGAACCTGGGGGGGGAACAAAAGAAAGAAGAGGAAATAAAAGGGTCAGACATAAAGTCTAGCATGTCTAGTTACCTTTAGCACGTAAATAAATAAAAGTAGCATGATAGGCATATAAAGAGGATAAGAGAGATTACTACATAAAAGGAAGGTGTGACAAGGTAGACGGGATAAGGTGTGTACGCTTCTCTAGCGATTACTCTGCACTAGTACTAGTATATCCAGAATGAGATGATCCCCAACATGTATGAAATGGTAGACTTAGGCGTACTTCTAGTGAGAGGTTTTAACCCCATATAATCCACAGGAAGCCCCAATAACGGACTCCTAAACTTACCAGAGTCTAGATGTACCCTAACTACTACACTAATCGATCGGCTCCCTACTCTGTAGATACCTTGTGCTAGCCCCACAGTAGGATGTATCACTTCCTAAAGTGGCAAGTATTCGTTTTCAAGATGTGCACAACCATATCTACTGGTGTCATAGCGTCTTAATTCCTATGGCAAATCGGACCCATGCATGCACATGACTCCGTTGGTTTCCTATGCTATTGACACCGCCCCTTCGTTTTAGATCTCTTACAATCAGCCCAGTAAGTGTGCCCCTACTCCGACTTAGTTCGGAGTACTCGTTTGATACCTAGATGGGTTACCGACTGAAACGGGTCCTACACATAAGATGATACAAGCTCTCCTTAGGCTTGCATCCCCACCACTAGGATTTTAACTTATTATGCCTAACAGTCCAACATGTAAAATAGGTTAAGTTGTCGTGCCTATACATGTAAATATTACCCCACCGCTACAAGATTTACTTAACCCTCACTGATCCAAGTAAGTTTACTTAATAAAGTTGCATAACCCCAAAGTATAAAATAGGTTAAGTTTTTGGGCCTATATATATATTACCCACTCCCACAAGATTTACTTAAACCACCTACTGTTTCAACCAAGTTTACTTAATCCCTATTCAAGTTTACTCGTTCATACAATCCCTATGGATTCATCTAGGTTAAGTATTTCAATTCGTTACCAAGTCCATTTATGGTTATAATGGGCTAGACCTCCCATATTAGGACTACAACTTGTGGATGCTGGATATGCCGGTTGGGTCCGGGCAGACTTCTTCCACAAGTTGGGCCTAACCTCGTGTCTTAGCTCGTCTCGTATTTGTGCACTTAGACCCCTTACATTATATTCAACATTTGCAGTTGCTGGATATGCCGGCCGGGGTCGGGTCCGGGCAGACTTCCACTATAAATGCAATCTAACCTCGTCATAAGTGCCATTACAGTTTTCTAATTACTGCAATCCTAGGTATTTTAATTATTATCCAATTAATTATACCTATGTCTTTATAGTTGTTCATGCCCACTTATCCAATTATATTCGTAATGGATTATATGTCCAAATTCATACTTGTCATTCAAGTTATGCCAATTCTAATGTTTCCCCCATTTCCGAACTAACGCATTCGCATATATTTGGCGTCATGTCTAGGTTAGAAAGTAGCCTAGCCATAAACAATAAAAGGGAAAGATGACAATAGTGATTATTTTAACAAAAGTGACATAAACATGTAATTGGCATAGTGATAAGGTGGACATATAAAAATAGATCTAGTGAGCATGTGATAATAAAACTAGATCTAACATACCAAGGATGTCATAATAGGCATGAATAAATAAGGATTCATATTTCCAATTAATGACAGATCTAAATTAATCACCACATGATAGATAAAGTTTAAGATGCACAAATGTGACATGATAAATTAACCATAAGCGAATTAAATCTATAAAGGTAGATCTAGCATGACATGATAAATTAACCACAAACGAACTACATCTATAAAGGTAAATCTAGCATGACATGATAAATTAACCACAAGCGAATTAGATCTAAAAGATTGAGCATAACATGATAAATTAACCACAAGCGAATTAGATCTAAAATGATCTAGCATGATAATATTTAAGATCCACATCATGGTTATATCATAGATTCAAAAGTTCCAACAGATTGGATATGATAAAGATTTATATCCAAGTCATAGAATACTATAAATTCACAAATTATGATAGATCCAATATGATTTAATCACAGGCATATATCCAAATCACAGCCTTATCGTGTTTACTTTTAATCATTTAAATCTAAAAGTAATTAACTCACCGTGTCTGGATTTTAGAAGATAGAAAAGAAATTGTTGGTGTTAAATATCAGGTCTATAGTTGAAATGCTTGAATCTTATTAAACTTGATTTTGGAGAAGAATAGGCAATTCAATTGAGGTTGTAGCAGAGCCTCACCGTCACCATTATTTTTCAGATGAATAAAACTAGGTTTAGGATCCTTTATATAGCCTAAGGTTCACGAATCTAGCTCCAAAATCGGTCCAAGTTCAGAAAAACATATACTACCCAGATCTGCAGGGGGTCGACCCTTTACATGGGTGTCGACCCCTGGATCGACCCTAGAGTCGACCTCAAAGAGCCTGGGTCGACCCTCGGGTCGACCCCAGGTCGCCATTTCCCTATTTGGCGCGTCGATTTCGTATTTTTTCTAATTTTTGAATTTTGAATTCTGAATAATATATATATATTCTCCTTATATGCATACAAACTTCAAACCTTAATAACTTCTTCATACGAAGTCTGTTTACGCAAACTTGGTGTCAATCTTGACCAAAATTTCAAGGTGGACGCAATGGCACGATCCGTTTTACTTAATTCTGCGTATTTAATTAAGTTTTCCTTAATTCATTGTTAACAGTGTATTTCAAATTAATTATTCTTTAATTTATCATCTTTGGTGTCGTTAAAACTTCGGGGTGTTACAAATAAGACATTAAATGAGTTAACACATATTTAGGTCGTCATTATGAAATTTGAGTCTGTTACTAGTCAAAACTTCATACAAAAGTCATGTTATCATCACAAACTCCTCTAGCTTGGCTAGTAGTTATGGTAGAAACATAGTGCAAATATGAAATGAATTCTATAATCGATATCAAACAGTCATAAAATGGCATCTCAACTTCCTTTTTTGTTAACAAGTTATGTCGAATAAGTGAAGAGTGCACTTGGATTTTAAGTGCTAACTCTCCCTTTATTACAAAATTTTCAAATTATTATAATTTACAAATACCTTGGTATACCACCCCTACACTACATTACGACTTTACGTGAGGGTCGGTAATCCTAAGGTGTCCAACTCATAAAATGAGACCAACGTATACCGACGCTGACTTTGTCAACAACATTTTTAAAAGAGCTTGACGGGTTTGCACAGTAATGCTAGATGAACTGGCAATGTTGGATACCTTGGATTATTATATATATGTACACACACACACTTCTCATTTTTCTTTTTTTTTCTTTTTTCTTCTTTTTCTTTTTTTTCACTTAAGAGAGAGAGAGTTAAGTGAGAGTATCTTAGCACAACTTCACTTAAAAGATCTAAAATGTTACCGCAAGTAGTCTAAATCAACCATTCATTTAATCAGATTACAATTCAAAAAACATTTCATAATCATCACCTACGAATCTCCCTACATACCAGTTACACCAAATTTGCTCATAATTCAGACCTTCCTTTCGTTATCTGTTAAGAGAGGTAAATTTCCATACGCTTTGATCGAACGACCAAAGTTGTATGCTAACTCCGTCATGTCTTATTTAAAGGTTAATAGAAATGCGAAACTCTTTTTTTTTGGAGGGGGCCTGAAAACAGAAAGGAAAATTCTATGCAAAACCAAAATAATTATGAAAACCCCCCCACACTTGATTTGGACTGTATCCCCACAGTCAAACCAAATGGAAAGAAAATGAAAATTTTGAAAATATGACTTATTTTTACAAGAGAAAAGAAAAAAAAATTATTTACAGCATATCAGAAAATATATTGACAAGTAGTAAATGAAACAGTCTTCTAAAGACCGATCCATTTGTCTCTTCAAGTATGAGAGACGCCGCTTAAGCACAGAAAACCAAATCATAAAGGATGGTATGTTGCATTTCAGATTTGGAAAAACAAATTTTGTTTTTCGAGTTGCTAATTTTAAATTTTTTAGCTAAATATTGGTCCTAAAATCGAATTGAATATCTGTAGCTACTAAAGAGAGGTCATCGAGCTGGGGTTCAGTAAAAGTTTTGAAAACAAAGTTTGATTTGTTCAGATGATGTATAAATTAAGAGATGTGTGCATCATTCTCACCCCCACACTTGTTTTGAGAAATATTATTCAGTTTTTCTTTGACATCTGAAATTTTGTTGACTAAAGGTTCATTCGAAAACCTAAAGTTAAAACCAAACAAATGAATTTTCAGTAAATTTCGAAATTGTGTTTCCTCAAAAACAGTGTTATTCCAAAAAGATTTCATATACTGCAGAAATGTATCATTGAAAAATAAGTGATCACAGTGAGGTTCAGTTGAAATGATTAAGTCGCAAGGAGTTTCAACAGTTTTTAAAAAATCGTCATTGTGCTCAAGATCACATTCGGCAATTTCTTTGTTTTCAACCTCAAGAATTTCAAAGTTTTCAAATGTTTCATTTTCAATTTCATACCCAACAACATCATCGTCAATTAGTTTAAGAAATTTTCGCTCATCAAAGTCGTCCCCACTTAAACAATTGTTAATAACTTCATCATTTTTGTCATGTTGACAATCTAAAGTTGCTAAATTTTCAAAATTTTCAGAATCTGAGAGAGGAATATCAAATTGAAGATTGACGTCTTCTTTTTCAAGAGAATTTAAATTCAAACCAATCACAGATCTTTCAACAACTCCATTAATATTTTCATCCATTTCAAAAGTTGTTAGTTGAAGATTGTCGATTTTGGTAAAAGATGGATTATCATTCGAATCGTCACACGTTCGGTTCTGATTATTTTGTTTTTCACGAAAATTCAAGTAGTCTTTAAACAAAAAATTCATGTGATTATCGTGAATTTCCTTTATTTGCTCAACAAAATTAATGTTATAGTTATTAACTTAAGAAGTTTCAATCTGATATTATTGAGAAAAGAACCGTTAATCGCACCGTCATTGAAATTATTCCCATTGCCAAAACCATTTGTAAAGTGATTCACATTTCCGTTTTGAATTTGAAAGTCATGTTGGAGTTCGAAATTGAATTGACAAGGGTTATAAGCAAAATCATCTGAATTTGGAAGTGAATTCAAATTTTGATTATTTTGAAAACTTTGACTTAAATTGTTGCCCAAGTATAAATTACACCATTCACTTATTATTTGATTTTGTTATGTGCACATTTCAAGTAAAGATTCGACATTTGTATCAAGATTTGAAGATTGGTCGTGAATTTGAAAATTTCGTTGCGCAAAATTAGGATTATTTTGAAAATTTTGAAAAGTTGGTGGTGTAAAATCCAAATTGTTCGTACAATAGTTGTTATTAAAATATCCATATGAATTTGGTGTAAAATTATATGGGTTATATTGATTCACAACTATCATAAAATTCATGAGGATAAAGAAATTGGGACATTTTCAAGAAAGCTTCTTTTCTTAATTTTTTTGGTATGAGAAAAAGAAATATTCAAAAAAGAAAATTGTTTTTTTAGATTTTGGATTTTTTTTTTTATATATATGCATGAACCTAATGCAACTATATGAATGTCACCTGCTTATTTACAAATTTTCTAAAATTATATAATGACGTTTAGATTAATTTCAACACAAAGATTTCTTAGCCAGTTAATGGACAAGAGTTATCGGTGCATCAGGAATCACCATACCAATGCAGCCGAAGGTTTAAATATATTCAGAGGAATAACCGATATAATATTTATGAATCACCATAATATTTATAAACGGTTATTACTCTGCCATAGTCTAGACACCGAGAAATAATTCGATAGAAATAAACTAATTTGTCAAAATATAACGATGTCCTTAGAAAATAAAAATAAAATAAGAGGAATGCAAAACAGAAATTAAACGCGAACTACAATGCAACTACGATGAATTTTTTTTCCTTTTTTGTGAATGCAAATGTATGCAATCGACAATGCAAGAAAAATAAAAACAAAGGATAAGAGCACAATAACAGAGCATGTAGAATTATTAGCAATTTTTTTAAAGTGGCAATTTATTTATTAGCAAGCAACGCAGTGCGTGGCAAACAAGCAAGCAATTTTGTTTCGCTAAATTTTGCAAACCTGAAAAGTGATTGCAATGTATGTACAAGTGAAAGGCAAATGATCCCCTTTTTTTTCAAACTAACGCAAACGAAAGTGAACATACATGAATAACAAAAACAATAAATACAAGAGCAAATCAAAACACAAAAACAAATACAATCACACACAAATGAACTTGAAGGAAGGGGAAGCAAAACAAATGGAATTTTTTAGGAATTTAAACTCAAATAAAACAAAGAAAGAAATACACACATAAACAACACTCGAATGAACAAAAAGAACAAAAACAAAATGCAATACACACAACAAAGCCCTTTTTTGTTAGAAGAGAGAAGAGTAGTTTATGAGAAGAGGTGGTTTATAGTGGTGAATTTGAATTGGGTGTGAGTTATAGGAGAAGGAAAAGAGGGTATTGCGTGAGGATGGATTTTTTGATTGCGGATTGGGAAGAAGGTGTTGAAGTGGTGATGAATTCAGTTTGTGGAAGAGATGGAAAGGAAGTTGGTACGTGATGTTGGCAGAGAAGTGTTAATGAATTGATTGTTGAATTTTGTATGGTAGAAGAAATAAAAGAAATTGTAGAAGGATTTTTGTAAAGATTGGAAAGGAGACTGAAAAGGGGAAAGTATTGAAGGTGGAAAAATATAATTGTAAAAGAGTTTTTTTATTGTTGTGAAAGTAGAAAAGAATTGTAAGAGGGAAAGATTTTGTAGACAGGAAAGAAATAAATGAAAAAAAGTAAAAGAAACTGCATAAAATTTGGCAAGAATTTTTATTTGTTTTTTTTATTATTATAAAAGAAGAAATATGAGAAATTGGAAAGAAACTTGAAAAGGAAGGAAAAAGGCAAGCAATAAATCAGGAGGTTACTGGAGATAAACAAAAAGAAATATAGACCAAGGATAAGAAAATTTGAGAAGTTTTTTTTTTGAAATTTTTAAAAGAAGGAGGAAAGTAATAAAAAATAGCAAGGAGATTGAAGATGGAAAGAAATAACAGAAAAGGTGGTAGTTTTTTTTTTCTTTTTCTTAGAGATAATAGGAGAGTATTGTGGTAAGAAGAGAAGATGGAAGTAAAACACAAAAAAAGACACAAAAAATGACAAAAATGAAAAGGATTTTTTTGGAAATGAATTGTAAACAAAAGGAAATATAGACTACAAAAATAAATTGGAAATGAAATTGAAAAACGGAAAGAAATTCGAGAAAATAAATGGCAAGAAATTAATGGGGAAAAAATGGCAAGAATAATTATATATTTTTTCTCTTGTTTTGAGATTGTAGTACCAATAAATAATACCAAATCCCCTAAACAAGAATTTTCTTTTTATATATAAAAGAAAATACAAGGAAAAAAAATCAAACAAACACTCTTTTTTTAAGAAGAACAACGAAATTAATCAGAAGAATAAAATCAAAATTAATTAACTTTCCCTGGCAACAGCGCCAAAAACTTGTTCAACGACGAATATTCTATGAATCAGAAAACCGTCAGGAAATGTAATAAATCGCAAGCACACGGCGTACACTTGTAGTATGTTAGCTAGTACGAGTCGATCCATGAAGAAAGAAACAATTTTAATTATATTCAATCAAATTAACCCAACTTTAAATTTTGATTAAGTTCTAAAAACAAAAAAATAAACTAATATATAGAGATTAAAACCAATTTAGAGGCAACGTCACTTTTCTCTCTTTCAACATGGTTCAACAAAAAATAATATGAAGGTCTTTCAATAATCTAAGTAAGATTAATTATGTAATTATTATAAGCATGACTTATTTATGCTAATAATTAACACAAAATAAGTCATTAAACTATAATACACAATTAATCTAACTTTCTAACTTTTATGAAACATGAAATCGAAATGAAACTAAAATCTAATTTAAGTATGATCTATTTACTATTGGTTAGTAATATAGATCATCAAATTTCAACTTAAACCCCAATTCATTGCCATAATCACATTTTTAGTTGAAGAGGCAATTTGTTGTTAATGTCATATACATAGCCTCAATGTTATGAAATGAACAAAAGAGGCTATTAAATTCAATATGAAACACAAATACACAAAAACATCCATTCCTACTAAACCCAAAGAGATCATTCATACAAATTCATGTTGAATCTACATCAATGAGAGGAAAAGCTTCATCACCCCTAAATTGTAGGGATTTAGTGACTCATTTGTGTTATTATTTCAACATAATTAGATTTCAACATTGAAGAACAACAAAAATAGAGGGTAAATAATGAAGAAAAGATATTAACTACTAACTAATTGCATAAAATAAAATTACACTACTTGTAGAAAAGAAATTCTAAACTACTAACATAAAGTAGAGCATATAAATTAAAAGAGACATGAGAGAGACATAAAAGAAATAGGCTTGGAAGCCATTTTTGTTTATTTGATCAATTACACTTTCATTTGCTAAAAAAGAGATCCTGAAATACATGAAACAAAGGGGTATATATACATGATCAAAAACCCAAATCACTTTCCCCTGGAAATCCCCAAAATGCCCATTCATGTAGCTTCTAATTGCCATTAGCCACTAATAAGTCATGTAGAATGCATGAGGCCTATCGTCTCAGTCTTTAATATGAAGCTTAAGAGCAAGTGGGCTAATTGAAAGGAGTGGGCCTCCACTATCCATAAAATGAATTAATTCATTGCCTTCTTTTGTGTAAATGCATGATTTACCTCATCTCTTCATGTGTATATATCCTTTTAGCTCCAAAATTTCTATAAGAGATAATCACAAGGAAAAAGTAAAAGATTTCACAAATTAAAACCTACACAAGTGGCCACTTTTTCTCAAAATAAGTGGTGATTTTGAAAATCTTTAAAACATGATTTGATCATATGAAATACCCAAAAATGTTTATTTATTCAACTAAAAAGGAATAAATATGTGAATATAAATGTGCATTTTTACGTGCACATCACTACAATGGTCAAAAACCCTTGTCACCGCCAAGATGGCCAGGGCAAGTCACATTCCAGAGGAAGGTGGAGTGTAAGCCTTTACCATCATCGAAACCAAAATGGACCAGGATAAAGCATCAAAATCGTAAGCCTTCGATCCGCGCTAAAAATGGTCGAGATGGAGCATCTAATTAGCACGCACTGCCTTTGCTCGTATAAGAGCATGCCCTGTCTCTGCTATGAACTAAGCAAGTCCTACCTCTGCTCGTAGAAGAGCACATCATACCTCTGCTTAAGTTCCTTGTATTCTGCAGAAAGGAACGAATAAGCACGCTCTTCCTCTGCTCGCAAAAGAGAATCCCCTGCCTCTGCTTTGACTATCTACATCTTGCCTCTGCTCACAGAAGATCAGGCTCTAACTCTACTTATGTCTCCTCCCGCAGAAGGAAGCAAAAGCCTAGAGAGTGGCTATTAAGGCACGTACACCTTCTTCCTTGACAATCTAAATCCCGGAAAGTGGCCAACAAAGCACGTCCATCCTATGTTTTGCTAATCAAAAGCCCAGAGAATGGCTAACAAGGCACATACACCCTCTGCCTTGACAATCTAAGGCTCGGAGAGTGGCCCAGTGAGCACATACATCCTCTACTTACATCTAATCCCGAGAAAAGGAACAAAATCTTTGGAGGAGCATCTTAAGCATGCAGTCACTTCTATTTATACAAGCATTCCGCAAGAAGGGTATGACGTACAAACCACTTCTATCCCAAAGAGAAAGCCTAGAGATGGTATTAATACCCAAATCTGGGTTAGTTCAGGACTTTTGTTCAATATCAGATGTGGATTTTTGGTTTTATATATCTGATACCCGAATCTGGGTTGGTTCGGGACTTCTACTTAATACCAAACGTGGATTTCTTGTCTTAGATCTCTAATACCTGAATCTAGGTTGGTTCGGGACTTCTACTTAATACCGTAGGTGGATTTCTTGTCTTATACATCTAATACTCGAATATAGGTTAGTTCGGGACTTCTACTTAATACCATAAGTGGATTTCTAGCACATATCTCTAATACTTGAATCTGGGTTGGCTTGGGACTTCTACCTAATACCAAAAATGGATTTCTGGTCTCATATCTCCAATACCTGAATTTGGGTCGGTTCAGAATTTCTACGAATACTAGAAATGGAATTATGGTCTTCTACATTTAATACCCGAATCTTGGTTGGATAGAGACTTCTTTTATGTCCAGAAACGGGATTCCAGTCTTCTATTATGAACATCGAGGGTTTAATATTAAGAATAAAATCTATCCACGTTTTAACAAAAAAAATTAGGTCTTATTCATTATTCTTCTAGTAAGCTATAAAGCATTAACGCTATGAAGCTTTAGTTACAAGCTTAACATACTCTTGGGCTTAGGCCTGAGCAATGTTTAATATGATATAGTTGAAATAACTTAAGAAAGTATATTAGGACTAAAAGAATAACGCAAAGTATTAGTTGTTGAAATTTATGCAGGAATAAAATGCAGGTAAAAGTTTGAACAAAATGTCATGATACGAAAAGGAACAGGTGAGTTGGAAAGTCAGAAATACCGCTTCACTTGGGGAGGCTAAATGGTACTACCCAAATTCAACACCACAGTCTGCTGACGATGATGGGGTGTCGGACCGAAACCAGCACAGAAAAGTGGTCCAAAAGCATGAATCTGGTAGCAGACTAAAGTCGAAAGCAAGAAAGAGGCGATTGGGTCAACAAACTATCAACATCAACATAGAAGAGGGAAGCCTGGTGCCGATACCAAAGGAGATAGTGGAAAAGCAATGGCAACACCAAAAGAAGCTAATATGAAATTGATCCCGAAGGCAAATCACTTGAAGAACAGAAGCAAATAGGAAAGAAAGGACGAAAGCTTACAACCCGAAACCAATGTCATAACAGGAAGCATAAAGCCTAACAAAGGGAGACGAAAGGTCTATCAACACTAATTTACTTAATCTCGGTATAAAAGGAGGTAAAGACATTAAAGGCATGAGAAGCTAAAACACCAGCATAATGCTCCAAAAGTTAGCTATCGGATTCAAAGTTTGTCGGCCACTAAAAGACAACTTTAGAAGTCGTCAAAAGATGTACCGAAAGCTCACTATCGGAAAATCGAATCTAACACCAAGGATTCACCAGAAGCAAATCAAAGCTTCTAAGAAAAGAGATATCCACACTAGCTCGCTTAGTGTCGATACCGAAAAGGGTGATGGATCCCGAAACAGGGGAAGTTGAAGCATGGAAGGAAATATTGTAAAGACTTAAAGACAAAACCGAAAGCTTATTACCAAAAGCCATTCCCAACGCTATCTATACCAACAGGATTGTTATCGATACGAAAGATAGAGACAACATGAAAGAAAAGCTCCAATGATCGGGACCAGCTATCCGAGAGGTAAGACCGACACACCAAAGGCTATGTTATATCGATTAACAGTGTTAAAAGAGAAGCAAAAATCAAGGCAACCGGAACCGAAAGATGAAAAGCGGTTGACACATAGCTATCGGCCCCGAAAGAGGCCTTTGATGGACCAATGACAGAAGGGGGTCCGATTTGTCTATAAATAAGATCCCAGGGGTCACATTTTAGGGTCGATTTTCTCATTCTATAATCTTGTACTTCTTTCTTCAGGAGCAAACCCTAATTTCTAAATCAAGTTGGGGATTTCTTTAGTTCTTGTAATATACCCGAAATAAATAAAAAGGTAGAAATCCGGGACTTAGACATTTCTCGATTCGATAATCATATTGTGTTTATTATGATTAAAAAGGGAGTTAACGTAAACCTTCTTAATGAAAGGGTTAATCACAATCCATTCGGAAGAGGAAAGACATTGGGTAGAACCAAAGAGTTTCCTCTTTCGACCCTGCTATATATGACTTAGCTCTTTCATGATAAGCCTAATGAAGCATAATGCATGACAGGAATCTATTGTAAGCTTACGACTTGATAACTAGCACAACCAACGCCTTTCGTGGGCTAGTTCGATGTGGAAGTATCACCTAATTCGATAAGTGCCATGACACGTTAATGTCCCAATTGTTGTGTAGCATTAGCCTATTCCTTCTCAACACAGTGTATATTATTTTTTCCTGAATCTAAGGATGGCCAGTGTGGTAAGATATTCAACCTTCCATAACTTGTAATACCCTCATCCTTTTAAAAGGAAGAGTAACAAATCTTTGGACTTAAGGTCTTAATTCCTAAGGAGCGACGAATCAAGTTAGGCTTGTTGAGACCAAGCTGCATTTCAACGTCTATTAGATTAATTATTCTGTTAAGCTCCAATATACAGGCATCATTAAGCTTATTTCTGGTGTTGACGAAATATATCATTAACAATTAACTATTAAATCATTATTTGAATAAAATTCAATTAACTTTAAATTATATTGTAAAATAATTGAAAACACTTTTAATACATATTTATTAACTATTTAAACTTGATTAATGAATAAATCAACTTTATTATAAAACATTATTAAAATAAGGATTCTACTTCTAAAAACATTATGACATATAAATAAATAATGATCTGGAAACATTTATTTCAAATGAATTTAATGACCATAATTAAGCAATGGTTATGTCTTTATCTCTAAGAAGCCATAAGCAATTGTTGCTTAAAATCCATATATTTAGCATACTTATTCAATGGGACTTGACGATCACATTGGTACTTAATAAGCTACCATATGCTTAATTTATCTTCCAGTCAACATGTTATTTACATTAAACAGACATGTGTAAATAATTAAACAATTAGCATTTAACGGCTAATATAACACTTAACCAGTAAAAATCAATTCACATAAACAAAATATCCAACTGAATATAAATAGCCGAACGAGGAATTATTTTGCTAATATGATGTCAAATAAAACAAGTTCAATTGGTTTTTAGATGGTGTTTATTTGGCCACATCAATAACACTAAACATGTGACTTAAATTAACTATGCTATTATTAAATAACGTAATCAAATCAATTTTACCAAACCTTTTACAAAGAATCAAATATTTGCAATAAATCTTGAATATACGATAAACTCAAAATTTGTCTAGTAGCAATTCAAAATGCTATATCGCGATCCTAGATTTAATTCAAACAATAAATCAATATGATCAATCCTAGTGATAATCTAATAATTTATCCAAATCCAACAACCAACTAGGTCCAAAATCAAGCAGATAATAAATATTCTAATGTTTTATAAATTTACTAATAAATAAGAAAGTTGAGTTTTATCACCAACATTTCAGTTATTCTTTCGCTCTCTAATTCTATTTAAGTTCCAAAGACGTTCGAAATTAGCTGAAATACTTATTAGCTCCTAAAGCAACCATATTAATACCATAACATAAAGAATGTCGGTACGTGATTAACTAACTGACAATGCCTCGATTAGACCTTGTATTAGAGAGATATTTATTTTTATAAGATTTCGAAATTCAAATTATAATCAACACATAATTACTAATTAAAATTAGGTAATTACCACTCATCATTAACTAGTAATCCTTTTCTTCCTCATTCATATGCTCGCTCCAGGATTTCATACTCAACGTTATTGTATCCTTCAACTCCCCTCAGCTTCTCAGTTTCAGCACTAAAACCCAATCTGACAACACTGATCCACTCTCCATCGCCATTTATACTCGATCCCCACCAATCAATGATGTCCGAACCTCCACCTAAAGTTGCAACCTAAGGGATGAAAGCCCTGTGATGTGTAACAAAAGCTTTACCAAATCCACCAAAATTTCGACACAAATTGCTAAATAACCTCGGGAAAAAAACTTCAAAACTCACATCAATCCTTACAACCCATAAAAATAGCAACCCTAGTTCACTGTGAAGTCATGCAAACTCGTTTGTAAAACTTTCGCACTCAACCATCAAAACCAAAAAGCAATAAATGTTCCTCAACATGGTGATTGTTGACGGCAAAAAATGTCGTAAACACCAAAGATTCCTATTACTAGGAATAGTTAATTCGGTCGCAAGACTTAGTAGAAGAAAGCGGTGAATGACATGAGTATTTATAGTGGTTCGGTCGCGGATTAGGCCTACGCCCACTTTGGAAGGATGTTGGAATTTTATTAATCACTCAAGAATTACAAGGGTAGAGCCACATTCATTACATTTACTTTCATAATTGCCATATGCTAGGTATTTGGGAAAAAGAATATTTAATTCTCCTTCTTCCTCAAATAGAAGATGCCATTAATGGGGTTTAGGAAGCTCTAGGAAGGTCTCAAGTGAAGAAAATCCAACCCCTTTGAAGTGTGAGGCCATGGGCTATATATAGGAGTGGGGTAGGTAGGATTAGGTAGGAATAGGTAGAAATAGGGGACCACCATACGATTTTTGAACTCGTCACCTACACACCTCGAAATTTCGAATGCGGGCACGGGTGCGAAACTTCGCACCTGCTGGGTGTGAAATTTCGAACCTAGGCATGGGTGCGAAATTTCACACTCGGACATGGGTGCGAAATCTCGCACCGTTAGGTGCAAAACTTCGCACCTGCTGGGTGTGAAATTTCGAACCTAGGCATTGGTGCGAAATTTCGCACTCGGACATGGGTGCGAAATCTCGCACCGTTAGGTGCAAAACTTCGCACTTGCTAGGTGCGAAATTTCGCACCTGATGGTTGCGATTTTCATGCCCTGCCCAGTGTGAAGTTCTTCCGAGGGGCGCGAGGATCCCGGGATCGGGCGCTTGAGGCTCATAACTCCTTCGAGGCCCGAGGCCTTGGTTCGTGGATGTATTCTGGATGCCGTGAGGTTATGAGCGATGTAGTCCCTTCTTGATCTTGTTTCCTTCATTCCTAAGCGTCCCTTTTCGGCCTCAGCTTCACGTGATACGTTGAGGTGAGCATGTCTGATGCACTCTTAGGAACTAGACCAAAAAGCCGATTAACATTTGCCCCTAAAAGTACGTTTTGTCTTTGACATGATGTGCTTTGTGTTGGTTGGGATAGTAGCAAGGCTGTCAATTTTTCCTGTAATTCAAAAGGCGAATAAGCGTTAGCTGTGGGGCTCATTCTCCCTGGCGGTGTAGATGAGCTGTCGTCATAGGATGCACCGTGCTCGAATCGTTGAGTGTCCATAGTACGTCGCCTCCGTGGATGCATGAGAATCTGCATGCACATGCATGGAGTACATATATGATGGCACGGTGTTTCAAACCCTAGGGTATGATCATCGTTTTTTTTTTGAACCTAGGTCGGAAATTTTCGAACCCCAAGAGGTTCGAAATTTCGAGCCGAGGGGGATCGATATTTCGAGCCCAGTGGTTCAGAATTTGAACCTCTGGGGGTTCAAATTTTTGAACCCTTGAGGTTTGAAATTTCGAACCCGGGAGGTTTGAAATTTCGAACCCCGTGGTCTCGAGAATTTCGAACCCTCACTGGAATGCAAAGGGACATTTTTCCTTTTATAAATAGACCCCCTTCACCTTTTTCCTTCTATTTTTACTTTCTCTGGCCGCCATTGTTGAAAGCTTTGAAACCAATAATTTCGAATCGGAGAATTTCAAACCTAAGCTAGGTAGGGCCTGGTGTCAAGAGAGTGAGGAGGAAAGGAGGTCGAAGGACCACGGTGGAGACCTCGAAATTCGAACCCAATTGGGTTCGAAGTCCTGGACCCTCGTGGGTTCGAATTTTCGAACCTTGCTGGGTTCGAATTTTCGAACCCTCGTGGGTTCGAATTTTCGAACTCCATGGGGGCTCAAATTTTCGAACCTCGTGGGTTTGAACTTTCGAACCCTCTATCTGGTTTCGGACTTTCGAACCTGGAGGAGTTCGAATTTTCAAACCTGAATGGGTTCGGAATTTCGAACCCTTCTGGGTTCGAATTTTCGACCTTTAAGGGGTTCGAATTTTCGAACCCTAGGGTTCGAAATTTCGAGCATTATAGGTTTTGCGGGATTCGAATTTCGAGGCGCCGGGCATTCAATTTTTCATGCTGTTGGACTTTGACTTTCAGACTATCCGCCTCGGGATTTGCACACTTAGTGTTGACGCATATATTGTTAACCGCACGAGCAGGGTTTAGGATTGTTCACATAGGATAGAGCATACAACCGGACTGGGACTTGGACTGTTTCGAATTGTTCTGAACTTTTCTTTATTTAGCTTATCTTTGCATAGCATCGCGCACATATTAGTTGTTACTAACACGAGGGGAACAGGTCACTGTACTGCCTGTTCTAATACTGGTGCATTAAAGTATAGCTAGAGATGCAGACATGATCAAAGACTGGAAAGACCACGAAATCCGAGGCTTCCTAGCCCTCATCACATGCATCCGATCCTACCCCTAGCGGTAGCTTGTCTAGCAGCGAGCTTGAGACTACCGAAGGATCGAATCCTTCTCATACGACTAGCTCGTCCGAAGCATCTAAGCACGGGGAACAACTTGAGCGACAACATTCCCCGATCGTGACTGAAGAGGCCGAGAATGTGGATATTATGGGTGAGGATGCGCCCACACCTCAGGTAGCTCCGGACGTGCTGCCTGATGCGGTGATTTTGGAGAATCCAATTGATTCAGTACCATCGTGTATGGATGCTACCGCAGTCAGGAAAATGGAAGTGCAATTTAATACACCGGCGGATGATGCCCATGCCTTCGGAAGAGATGGCAGAGCCCATGTGCTGCCCGAGGATCTTACCGTCTGGAACCGACAAGCTTGCTTTGCCGGATGTGTGCCCCCAGCTAATAACTTCATTTGGGATATGTTGTTCTATTTCCGTCTCGCGCCATCGCAACTGCACCTGAATGCTTATGCTTCTCTCCTGGGTACTTATTTTCTTTTCCACGAGTTTTTGCACAGGGAACCCACTGGGGAATATATTCGTATTTCTTCCACCGAAGGAAAACAAGCACTGCATCCCCCTCTCAATGGTTTCTAGAAGTGACTGCTACTATAAATTCTTTATCGGAACGTGGCCCAGGCTGTCAGTGTTAAACGCGAGTGGTTCTTCATTAACTGTCCTCCCGAATTTGCCAGAAGATGGATTGAGAGAAGTAAGTATTTCTCTAGCTCTGTTCCTTGCCGTAACTTTTGGATTCCTTCCTTTATTCATAATTTTAGTTGGGTTACGACGGGAAATCCAAAGGCGCCTATCGGGGACGAATATCGGCAACGCCTTAATGCTTTGCGGGCGATACCAGAGAACCTCCGCTATACTAGCACTGTAACCAGTCAGGATTGCCTCCGCCGTGTTGGGTTGCTGCCTAACAATCGGGTTGTGATCAGGCCCACGATTGCTATTAGTGCACCAAAAGCGGGAGTTGTGGCAGGCCCAACCACCATTGGGTGAAAGAGGAAAATGCCCACCATAGGAGGGGAGCTACATGAGACTACTCAGCCTCAAAGAGATGTGCGTGAGGGCAAGGCCCACAGTCAAGAGGAGGCCGCCAGAGACAAGGGGCTGCCGAGCACTCCGGTCCCATCCTCGATAGGGGAGGGGGAGGGAGTGTTGTTGGACCGCAGTCTCTTGCGACTTGCTCTGGGGTCACCGCCTCGCTCGAACCTACGGGCCAGTTTGATGGCTTAAAAAGGCTAGAACTGGTAGTGACTCCATGGACAAATACGACAAGACTAGAAGAATTTACTTGTGGTGCAGAGGGTTTAACTCCCTCAAGCAGACAACAATCTGGTATGTTGAGAGAACACTTAGGGTGTACATCCATAACACTGCATAGCTAGATGTTTGCCTGTGCGGGTGACTTGACTAACTTTGGTCTGTATCATTGGCAAGTGATATGGCAAGAGAACGCGGTGGATGAGGCTAAGGCCACGGGGGCCGCCAGCATCCGCAGAGTTCTTCCTTTGAGAGTTTTTGAAGGTCGACCAGTTTGTACGGTACTCTACCTCCACCGAAACACGGCAGCGAGCACCGAGGCAGGGATCGATATAGGCGATCTCCGACACCTCCTCTTCCTCCTATTCGAGTGTCCGTGGGAGATACTCGGCTTGACATAGGTGACTCTCGGTCTTTGCCTTTGACAGCTCCCATGTCTGTCCCCCTGGCTCCCGCTCATCCTGCTAGGGAAGGGGAGTGCCTCTTGGCCAGCGAGGCCAGAAAGAGAGACTGGGTAGAGGTGCCAAACATAATAGAACCCCAACTTCAAGGGCTATCCATAGAGGAGTGAAGGGCATTCCTGAAACACCATTTCCCTCGACACTATTTTGACGAGCTAAAGTTCGTCCCTAACCTCCGCCCGGCTCCCAATAGAGAGTCTAGGGAGGTGTGGATGCACATGAAAGCTTCCTACAATCAAACCAACGATCTCATCAAGTATTCCTTCTGGCTTTTGAAGCTTATCAAAAAGAAGAACTGGCAGCTTGTTGATCATATGTCGATTACTGACGCCGAGAAGACCACCGACGAAGATTTGAACAAGAAGATAGGTATGCTCGTTCCACGCATTGTAAGTTCTCTTTTATGCATCATCAGACACTTTGACGCTAGCTTTGTCGCTGCAACCGAGATGATTCAGGATTCTGATACACTGAAGAGGGAGTCGGAGTATGCCCTCTCGAATTTTAAAGCCACCTTGGTAGATTTAACTATCGAGATCACAGCTCTAAAAGAGGACAAAGCTGATCTAGCGCGAGCGTGTGGCATCTTGGAAAAGGATAATGCGAGGGTTACCGAGCTCCAGAATGACAACATCGCCTTGAGGGCGGAAAATGAAAAGTTGCAGGCTAAGAATGCCGAAGTTGCCAATTTGAAGAGGCAGCTCGAGGTGATAAGAAAAGCGAAGGAGGACGCCGAAGCTAGCAATCGAGATGTGCTGAGTATGACTAGGGGTGTAAAAGCTGAACATTTAAGGGAGATAGAGTAGCTGAGGGGACAACTGAATGATGCTGAGTTCCATGTTGGGTCCTCCATCGAGGAGAGTATCCACAATATGTATGTCAAGGCTTTGAAATTCCGAGGAATCTCGCGGGTCGAAGATTATCCCCGTGAGCTAGCCAGAACTTGGGAGAGGTTAGTCCCCTATGAGGCCTACTTGCGTCGAGTGGACGTGAGTACTTTAGATGAGCACCAACTTGCGGACGTTCTCTTGGACAGTGACGAACGTGAGAAACTGAGGAAGGAGGCTGTTGTAGGAGGATGCTGAGAATGAAAGGTTGGCGAGGCTTGTTGAGGAGAAGGGGAAGTCCATGTTGACCAAGAGCATGGTTGCAACAGAAACGTTTGCAGGGGGGAGTTCTTATCAGCCCCTGGCCCCCGAATTTGTAATGGTGAGCGATCCCGAGACTTTGGCCCAATTCACCATCGAGTACAATCCTGACTTCCCAGCACCGGGGGGTACCAGATTCACCTTACCTACCGTCACAAGCACCCTTCCTACCTTGACCATGGGTAAATTCCATTTACCCTGTGTCCTTGAGGATGAAGTCATTACCGAATTTACAAACTAAAACGGTTGTGTCTTTGCTATGCATCTCCTCCTGAGTCTATGACGGTTGTGGGCCCTGCCTCCATGATCCCATAAGTGACTGAATCGGGTCAGGACTCACGGGAACACAGGTTGGAGAGGGAGGCGACCAACTTGACACCTTTTCTGACATAGGAGTAACCCCTAGTATGGTGGACATTCTTAACGAGGAAGGGGAGGTGGTCGATGGACAGAGTGCTACTGCCAGAGGCCCAATGGAAGCTGACGTATCTACGATGACGGCTATGGTAGAGAGCTAAAATGCCAAGATGGTGGCCAAGCGCGAGAAGGAAGAGGAGACGGAGACGGCTGAGTGGGAAGGAAAAGAGATCCCAAAGAAAAGCAAAACCATGGTAGGTCTTCCTGTTGGGAGTGCCCCGTGCCTACACCACTTGCCATTACTATTGATACCACGGGAGTCTCTAGCGCTGATGGTGCGGGAGATCGCGGCCTTTCGGTCACTCATGAATCAGTTACTCCTCTAAAGGGTCGATCAAGTAAGAGTGGGTCGAGCAGGAAGAGGTCTAGTGCTGGAGCCAGGGAAGAACCATCAAGTGCTGAATCTGCAAAGAAATACAAGCGTAAGGAAAAGAAGAAGAGACACGGTTAGTGTTAGTAGCCTAAGCAGAGGTTACCGTATATTTTATTAGTGTAGGCCGATAGTTTATGCGAGTACGACCCCCATTTTTGGTTTTTCAAGACACGATGCAGTTCTCATGTACACCCTGTCATTAGAAAGTAAAAGTATTAGACACGAAGTTTGTTTAGTGTGTGTGCAAAAATGAAATATGAATTAGTAAAGATCATTATTTATGTCAAGTGTTTAGATGTTCTTTTTATGTTTTCCAGCATCCTGTACTTGCATAAGCATACTTATCATTACACTTCTCACAAAAGCAATTAGGGGTCGTCTCTAGGTAAATTATTCCAGAGAGGTGAGATAGAGCGTTGTTTTTAGTAAGTTTCTCTCGGCTCAGCGAACACGTAGTTTGCGAAACCAGACTATGCAACTGCTGTTTTGGGTGTCCCGGGGTTATACCCCAAGTATAGCGAAGGCGTAGGGCATCGCGTTGTACGGTCTGCCAGGTGGGTGGCTCTCCCGTCGTTCATCGGGTTGAGGCAAGCCGCCAGACGTCGTTTATTCGTCGGCGCAGTTTACAGCCCCAATCATCAGCTCATAAGGTCCGATCGTGGCCATGTGATGCTCCTAAGCCTTAATAGCTAAGGGGGAAGAAACGATTTAAGGTCGGTCTTGGAGTTATGCTAAGATTCGACTGGCACTAGCAACCGGCGAAGAGAGATTTGCATTGATCTTAGTCTGTCGCAGAGTGGCGCCAAGTCGCCTAGACTAGGATGCAGAACGATTTATCCTCGGCTTCCACACTGGGCCGAGGTTCAATTTACTGGTTGTTTATGCTCGGTCGCGCTGCGGGCCGGCGATTCGAGTAGCGTTGCCGGCTCCCGTGCCAGGGGTGTCGGGCATAGCCAAATGTTTCAAACTCGATGTTACCTAGAGGTTGGAACGGCAGCGCCGACTCCCTTGCCCGGGGTGCCGATGCGGCAGTCGCAGGCGTGAACCAAGTTGGTTATCGGAACTAATAAGACCCATTACGTGAGAAGTAAACAACAAGGAGATAGGAAACCGACTACTGATAACTTTGGCAGTGATAGCCTTTACAATGCCTGGAATTTCTGAAAAAAACAGAACATTGTTTGAAAAGCATAAACAACCGTAAAATGAGTTATGTAAAATAGCGGCGAAGATGTTCATTGTTCCATGCCTTTCGGAGTTCAGCTCCGTCGACGGTGGCGAGTCTGAAAGTCCCATCGCTGAGCTTTCGCTGTATGGAGTACGGGCCTTCCTAGTGAGGTGCGAGGCCTGTTGGTAGGGGAAAAACCCGCTTCAGAACGAGGTCGCCGATGTTGAGGTCCTTATGGCATACCCTGGAATTGAAGTATCTTCTACTTGCTGTCATTGGGCGGCGGCTCTGATATCGGTCTCGTTCCTCTTTTCTTCCAGTAAGTCGAGTGATCCTAGAAGTAAATCTTGGTTAGTCCTTGGATCGAAGTACGTGACCCGATAGGATTGAAGCTTGAGCTCAATGGGATTGACAACTTCAGATCCGTATGCGAGGGTAAATGAGTCTATCCAGTTGTTGTCTTATATGTGGTGTGGTAAGCCTATAGAGCTAGAGGAAGTTCGACTGCACACATGCCCCAGCCTTTTCTAGGCGCTTCTTGATGATGGATTTGAGGACTTTATTAACCGCCTCGACTTGCCCGTTACTTGGGGGTGAGCCACCGTTGAGAATATTTTATCGATGTTGTGACGCTGACAGAAGGTTTTGAACTCAGTGCTCTCAAATTGAGTGCCGTTGAGATGATAGCTTGGGGAACCACATAGTAGGTAATGATGTTGTAGACAACAAAGTTAATCATATTCTTCGTGGTAATAGTGGCGAGAGCCTTAGCTTCTGCCCACTTGGTGAAATAGTCCACCGCAATGACGGCGCATCATGCCCTGCCTCTAGCTAATGGAAGGGTTCCAATGATGTCGATTCCCCACATGGCGAACGGCCATAGACTGACCATTTGGGACTATTTGGTAGGCGGGGCTCTTGGAATCTTGGAGAAGCGCTGGCACTTATCGCACTTGCGAGCGTAGTCCGCGGTGTCTTGATCAAGCGTGGGCCAGCAATAACCATGTCTGAGAATCTTTCTGGCCAGGGTTCCCCCCCAGTGTGGCCGCCGCATTCGCCTTCATGCATACTGCTTAGCATTCAGAGGGCATCATCGTGGGCTGTGCATCGAAGCAAGGGAACAGAAAAACCTCTGTGGTAGAGTACCCCGTCCATAAGAATGTAATGGGCTGACTGGCAAGTGAGCACGCGCCTTTCCTTGCAGTGCCTCGATAGGGTCCCATGCTGCAGGTAATTTATGATTGGTGTCATCCAGGACTCGGTCTCGGGTTCGGTGCTCATGATCATCTTGTCTTGCTCTTGATTGATGCTCGAAGAGTTGAGGATTTCAACCAGGGCGAATCCATTGAATTGCAGATCTTCGAAGCTTGCCATTTTGGCGAAGAAATCTGCTTTTTCATTTTGGTCGCGCGGGACATGGGTGATGGTAAAATGTTCGAGGTGGTCGAGTAGCACTTGGACCCAGGCCAGGTATTGGGCAAGCCGTCCCTCTTTCGCTTGGTACTCTCCCAGCACTTGTCGGACGATAAGTTATGAATCATAGAAGATGTAAACGATCTCCAGTTTGAGTTCGATCACAATTCTAAACCCAGTGATCAAGGCCTCATATTCCGCTTCTTTGTTAGTAGAAGGGAAATTAAGCCTTAATGCGTAATACATCGGGCATTCTTCATGGGTGATGAGCATGACTCCAGCCCTGGAGCACTTTCTGTTAGAGGAGCCATCTACGAACAATTTCCATTGGGCGTTGGGAGTCCCAGCGTTCTTTGTGGGGGCCTCCTCGGGGGCTGTGAACTCCATGATGAAATCTGCGAGAGCTTGGCTGAGTATGGCTCGTCAGGGGATGAAGGTTATCTCGAACTGGCTTAGCTCCACCTCCATTTTAGCAATCGTCCAGACGCCTCGGGTCGTTGTAGGACCAGACGTAGCGGTTGGTCAGTGAAAACCTTTATGGGATGAGACTGGAAATATAGTCGGAGCTTTCTAGAGGAAATCAATAAGCAGAATGCCGGTTTTTCTAACTTCAGATAATTCTTCTCTGCCCTCGTCAGCTGCTTGCTAATATAGTAGATGGGTCGTTGGGTGCGATCTTCGAGGCGTATTAGTGCCGAGCTGATTGCCTGCGCAGAAACAACCAGGTAAATGTATAAGTCCTCACGGTTTATAGGCTTAGAAAGGATAGGTGGTTGCTCTAAGTGATTTAGAAGTTCCTTGAATGCGGAGACGCATTCGGGGGTCCACTCGAAATTGCATTCCCTTTTCGGAGTAAATCGAAGAAGGGATGCACTTGTTGGTGGCCTAAGAGATGAACCGACTCAAAGCGGCGACCTTTCCGTTCAGATTTTGGACATCCCTGTTGTTCTCAGGGACTTGGATGTCCCGAATAGCTTCAATTTTTTTTGGATTGGCGTCAATGCCCCGAGAGTTGACAATGAAACCCAAGAATTTTCCCGAAGTGACTCCGAAGGAGCATTTCGAGGAGGTTGAGTTTCATGTCGTACTGGTGGAGGACATCGAACATTTCAAAGAGGTCGTGGACAGGGTCGCTTGACATCTTAGATTTCACTAGCATACCGTCCATGTAAACCTCCATGGCCTTTCCAATCTGACTTTTAAAGAGTCGATTAACCAATTGTTGTTAAGTGGCGTCGGCATTCTTGAGGCCGAAGGGCATAACACAGTGGCAGTAGAGCCTAAGATCGGTGATGAAAGAGGTATGATCTTGATCGTGGAGACTCATCGGTATCTGGTTATAGCCTGAGTATCGAACATTTTGAAGAGGTCGTGGACATGGTCGCTTGACATCTTAGATTTCACTAGCATATCGTCCATGTAAACCTCCATGAACTTTCCAATCTGATTTTTAAAGAGTCGATTAACCATTTGTTGTTAAGTGGCGCCGGCATTCTTGAGGCCGAAGGTCATAACATAGTGGCAGTAGAGCCCAAGATCGGTGATGAAAGAGATATGATCTTGATCATGGAGACTCATCGGTATCTGGTTGTAGCCTGAATAGGTGTCCATGAAAATAGCAACTGGTATCTGGAAGACGAGTCGACTAATTAATCGATCTTCGGGAGCGAAAAACTGTCCTTGGGACGTGCTTTGTTTAGACCGGAGAAGTCGACGCATGTCCGCCATTTACCATTGGCTTTTTTAACCAGAACCGAATTGGAAACCCATTCAGGATAGTCAGCTTAACGGATGAAGTTATTGTTGAGCAGACAATCTACCTCCTCCACGAGTGCTTTAGACCCTATGGGTCCCAAGAAGCGGCGCTTCTGTTTGACGGGAGTTATTCTAGGATCTAAGCTAAGGGAATGACAAGCAACTGCAGGGTCGATACCCTTCATGTCAGAGTGTGTCCATGTAAACACATCCAGATTGGCTTTTAGGAAATATATTAGGTCTTCTTTGATTGCATGGTAGAGTTGTGACCCTACCTTTAACACCCTTGTTGGGTCATCGAGGTTGATGGGAACATCCACTGTGGATTTGACTGGGGTAGCCCTCTCATACTCGGGCTCTTCATCCTTCCATGGGTCGATGTCATCGTAAATACGGCAGTGGCGCCTGAGCTAGGTCCCAGACATCGTTGATTGCTATGCTGAGGTGTTTTTGGCGCAAGAAGGCATGGACACGGCTTTGCCCTTATCCCTATTGCACGCATTCTTCCATTCTATTGCGTAGCATTCCCTAGCACTTACTTGATCGCCCTTAACGGTTCCAATCCCATTTTATGTTGGGAATTTCATCAAAAGAGACCATGGCGCCATATAAACTTGGGATTCAATGAGAAAAGGACGCCCTAGAAAGGCGTTGTAAGGGGAGTCGATGTTTAGAACCATGAAAGTGAGAATTCGCACTCGGCTTCGGTCCCCTTCGCCCAGTTCCACAGGTAGGTCGATCATCCCTACGAGGGAACTGGAGGCCCCATTGAAGCCGTGAATCGCGACGCGACATGGCTTCAAATCATTCGTTTCCAATTTCATCTGGTCATAGGCGGCCTTGAAGATGATGTTGACCGAGCTCCCTGAGTCGATTAAGATCTTTCGAATGGAAGCGACACCGATCTGGGCAGTGATGACCAATGGATCGGTGGTCAGGATTTCTACCCCTGTTGGTTCTCTTTCTTGGGAGAAGATGCCGTCTCGCATGGTTTTTTGTAGCTTGGATAGGGTGGACTCAGGGAGAGCAGAGCAGGCTTCGTAAGTAGCATACTTTATGGAACTCACATACTCCTCCATTTTTCAAAAACTGTCGTGTGTGGGGTAAGGTCCGCCACATATGGTGTTGATCACGATTCCTCGCCTTGGGTAAGATGGTCCCGGAGCTGCCTTGGTGGCTGCTTGTAGAGCTGGCGCTAGAGGCTGCGAGTTTGCTTCAGGGGGAAAGGGCTCTTAGACATATTGCTCGAGCCGTTTCTCACGAATAAGTTTCTCAATTACGTCCCTAAGTTGGCGGCATTCATTGGTGTCGTGCCCATATACAGAAAAACCTCTCGGTGTTCTTCTCGCGGTCAATTGATTCTCTGACTCACGGCTTCTTGTACGGCAAGGTGTTACAGGTTTCCAAGTAGATCGTCTCTATGTATTCATTCAATGGGGTGTAGGTCTCAAAAGCATGGCGAGGGCCGGGCTTTCTCGATTCTCTTGGGGCTTGCCCATTATTCTGTCCATCCGGCCTGCCGTTGCTTGGTCTTTGCCTAGAGGGACATGCCCCCTGTTTTGGTTGAAGGGCTCCCCGCCTCGCCTATCCCTAAGGTTGTTATTAGTGGTGCCCGCCTGGGGATTATTTGGATGGCTTGTGGCGGAGAGCCGGTTCCGTCTTGCCTCTTCTTGGCACAAGTATTGATTTGCCTTCTCGTATAAGGCATCGAGGCTTTTTGGCTGCTTCCGATCGATCCAAGCCCTAATCTCTAAAGTAGGTAGGACACCTTTTGCCAGCTGAAAGAGTATGGTGTGAGGATCTGGATCCTCGACCTCGGCAAGAGCTATGTTAAACCGGGAAAGGTAGCTTCTAAGTGACTCGGCGTGCCCCTGGTATAGGTTGGATAAAGTGAGGGCATTCTTCGAAGTTGGGATATGCACCCTGAATTGCTTGACCAGCTCTGTTGCTAGTTGCCCAAAGTTGTTAGTGGAATCAAGCGGGAGGCGAGAGAATTAAAGTAAAGCGGCACTGGACTGGAAGACCGGGAAGTATTTGCATTTGGCTGGATCATCACCCCGGCTCGAGTCCATTTGCCATTCATAGTGATTCAAGAAGGCACAAGGATTAGTGGTACCATCATAGAGCAGCATTTGTGGCATGCTAAAGCGCCTAGGCCACTGGGCCTCATTTACTCTCCTTGTAAAGGGGTTGCGCCTAATGTGAGCTTCCCATGAGCTGTGCGTGCCTCCTCGCATTTCCCTCATGATCTTTCGCACCATGTCAGGAAGGTAAGTTGGATGGGGATCCGTCATCGGGATCCATGGATTTTTATGTGGCTCTGGGGTCCTATTGCAAGGTCATCTTCTATGATGGATGTCTGGATCGTCTTCCTTTATGTCCTCGACATCTATGTTTGGGTCTTGATGTGGATGGTTAGGTGGAGCGGGGTGATGCGGATCCTGCTCTGGGGGATCGGGGGCCGTTAGAGTAGCGGACCCATCACCTTGATTAGTGACCATCGGGTTGTGTTGAGGAAGAGGTTGGTTTGTAGGATTTGGTCTGTCATTTACAATCGACTGAGGGTGGTCTCGGTACTGTGCCCCCTCGCTATATGTGACTATAGTTCGGTCGCCGTTGTCGTTTCCATTGGCATGACCGTTACCGTTATCGAGGGCATTGGTACGAGTGGCAATGTTGTTGAGGAGGGTGAACCTCCTCCTTTGGTGCAGGCCCCTTTACTCCAGAGAGGATGTTTCTGAGGCAATTAGTCAGGATCGAGCATTGTTCCAAGTTAGTTGGAGTCAGGCGACAACGCGTCGACTTTCTTGGAGTTGCCGCATAAGGTCGATGTTATTACTTAATGCTTGGTTGAGCTCGACCACGGTGTTCTCATATCTTTCATTAAGCGCGTGAATTTGAGCTTGGGTAACGGGCGTTTCGAGGTCCACAATAGGAGGGGCAGTTTCATTCGTGGTCGGGATATCTACCGGTTGAGGTTGTTGGGTTGTACCGGCACCGGCTGCGGCTGAAGAGCTGACAATTGCGTTCTTTTGACTTCTTTACCATCGTAAGCGGACCCGACAGCAGGTTGAGCAAGGAACCTTAAGCTCGTCAAAGTCGAGATGATAATGCAGAAGAAAGACGCAAATCTTGAGTCCAGTTCTCAGTGAAAGAACCAAATGTTAACGACAAAAAATGTCATAAACACCAAAGATTCTTATTACTAGGAATAGTTAATTCGGTCGCAAGACTTAGTAGAAGAAACTGGTAAATGACACGAGTATTTATAGTGGTTCGGTAGTGGATTAGGCCTACGTCCACTTTGGAAGGATGTTGGAATTTTATTAATCACTCAAGAATTACAAGGGTAGAGCCACATTCATTACATTTACTTTCATAATTGCCATATGCTAGGTATTTGGGAAAGGGAAAATTTAATTCTCCTTCTTCCTCAAATAGGAGATGCCATTAATGGGGTTTAGGAAGGTCTCAAGTGAAGAAAATCCAAACACTTTGAAGTGTGAGGCCATGGGCTATTTATAGGAGTGGGGGTAGGTAGGAGTAGGTAGAAATAGGGGACCAATAGCAGAATTTCGAACCCGCCACCTGCACACCTCGAAATTTCGAACCCGGACACGGGTGCTAAATTTCGAACCTAGGCATGGGTGCGAAATTTCGCAGTCGACTGAGTGCGAAACTTCGCACTTGCTGGGTGCGAAATTCTGCACCCGCTGGTTGCGAATTTGGCGCCCTGCCCGGTGCAAAGTTCTTCCTAGGGGCGTGAGGATCCCGGGATCGGGCGCTTGAGGCTCGTAACTCCTTCAAGGCCTATGGCCTTGGTTCGTGGATGTTTTCTAGATGTCGTGAGGTTACGAACGGTGTAGTCCCTTCTTGATCTTGTTTCCTTCATTCCTAAGCGTCCCTTTTCGGCCTCAGCTTCACGTGATACGTTGAGTTGAGCGTGTCTGATGCACTTTTGGGAACCGGACCAAAAAGTCGGTTAACAATGATTTACACATTTCTAAGTCAAAGACACAAGCCTTTTATTTTTAGGAATGTTTCATGAATTGGTCATAAATTTAAAATAGGAAGTTATTCTTTTCCTTTATATTTCCTTTCACTGCCATAGAAAAGATGAAAAGGTGAACATGACATATGCGTTGTCTAGCTATGGGTGGAGTTATGCTTATTTTATAACATATTTTCTAGCTCTGCATTGCACATTTTTATGATTATATACGGACTCCGATTGACTTAAACATAGCATCATCTTGTTCTGCATCTTGACATGATCCAAATACAATAACAATTTATGTCAATTACTAAATTTTGAAAAACCATAAAGCGCTGCGAGTTAAAATCGAATTATTCCTAAATTTAAATTATCTAAATTAACACTGCATGTTTTAAATGTGCACGATCACATAGTAAGACCAATCTCCATGAAATTTGAAATCCTATAATAATATAACGATCTATATTAAATAAAACAAGTTTCATCATATTCCAAAATAGTTTGTAAAATGGAAATTTTATGTATTAAGGAAAATATAGTACTTTAAATCAATTTCCAGATAATCTAATTCATTAATAATCAATTTTATTATTATTATCATTAACATTTAAACATGAATTTATATAAGCTTTAATTTAAATTTAATTTCATTTTAACTTGATTTTCACAATTTCAACTTAGTTCAACATTTAATTTCTCCTTTATATTTAATTAAAGTCATTAAATTCCAAAATTATTCGTTTTAATATTTCAATTAATTAAATATTCATGTATAAAAAATTCGGGCTGTTACACATAATGTTTGAAACACCCCACCTCCGTTAAGGTCACTCACAAAGGGAATGCCTTAATTTTGGTGGAGGTTTATAAGTAAAAGACATAGATAAAACACAAGACAGATATAAACACATATAAATAAGCAGCGGAAGAACCAGCAGACTTATATTATCATAAATACGTGTTCATACAGAATATTTCCAACATTGTCTCAAAACAAACTTCCAATTATTACAACCATAATACTGTCTTGATTTTAAAAGTTAAAGAAGCATGAAACATAAATAAAGCTGCATAATCCCCATAAATGATATCCAAAACCATGGTCCAAATGAAAGAAATCCAAGCAATACATTCTCTCTCTTCAAGCTGGATGAAAAACTGACTAAGCTGCGGTGTTTCCTCCCTGTGGACCTGGGAGAGGAAACGGAAGAACAGAAGACGAAAGGAAAATGGGTCAGACATAAGTCTGGTAAGTCTAGCTATATTCTTAGAATGTTAATAATAAAAAGATCATGACTTGCATAAAATGAGAACAGGACGATATCAGGATAATAGACTATCCTAGAACTAGATAAGGTGTCCTAAACCGAACATCCCTTCGCACCCTATTTTAAATCTCTATCTCTGCACCTACTAATTCTTATACCAACAGGCACCCCGTGATTGGGGTGAAGTGATCCCTTTCTCTTTCTTTAAAAGATCGGCTCCTACTCGTATATTCACATGTGTCCTACGGCCCTATATGGTAGATACCTATGCTGGTCCTACCATGGGGTGTATCAAGTCCCATGGTGGCGGCCCCAACACAATTCTAGCATGCATAGGGTATACTACTGATGCTCCAGTGCCCTGACTTGTCTGCTCCAGAGTGTGTGCACCCCTGCACTCTGTTAGAACCCACACTGTGCACCAACCGTCGTCGCTTTTGACCGCTTACAATCAGCCCAGTAATCGTGCCCCACCCTGCCTAGTTCAGGGTACCATGATACCAAATTGGGTTACTGCTGAAACGGGTCGTCGTTACTAGGTTTTCTAGTCAAACATGTTAAGTGGTTAAATGTCTAAATGAACCTAACCCCCACCCATCCAAATTATTTAACATGTTGAATTTCGTTAAGTATTTATTAAATTGACTTAACCCTATCAGTCCTAACTCAGCTCTAATTATCTTATTAGAGCACCAACCTCTCAGATTAGACAGATATTGTTGTGGCTGCCTGTATGCCGGTTGGGTCCGGGCAATTTTACGCCACAACTCAGTTTAACCTCGGGTCTTTATTGGGCCCTATGCCTTAACCTCTCACATTGGATAGCTATTGTTGTGACAACTGGATAGCCGGCGGGTACGGGCAGGTTTACGTCACAACTCAATCCAACCTCGGGTTAAGCGCGTTCGTATTTTCTAATTTACATTTTAATTATGTAAATTATTCAAATTCAAATTACTGTCACATTCATTTCCAATTAATCTCATTAATTAAGGTAATTAATGCCTTTTTATGCCATGAATCACTTATGTGATTAATGACCAATATGTAAATTAGAAAATATTCAAATTACTGTCACATTCATTTCCAATTAATCTCATTAATTAAGGTAATTAATGCCTTTTTATGCCATAAATCACTTATGTGATTAATGACCAATTTATGGCAAGTTTTCCTAAAATTATCATTTTAACCCAACGTTACCCCGTCCAATATTAGGCTAACCATCTCAGCCTAATTTACGTTCGCATGATTTTTGGTGTAAAGTATTAGGCTAAAAACTTAGCCTAATTTAATATATGCAAATTGGCATAAATTAGCATAAACATGACAAGGGTATAACTTTGGTATTGATGGCATAATCAATATGAACATAATAGGGTGTACTTGCAAAATAACTAACATGAACATTTTAGGGGTGAACTTGCAAAATAACTAACATGAACATTATAATGTCACAGGTACAAACTTGCAAAAAGACTAACATAAACATTATAATGTCATAGGTATGAACTTGCACTTATAGGCTAACTCAACATATATGTGTTTTTAACAAAGGCCATAATAACAACATGCATGAGAATTAGCAATATGAACTAATCCATATACATATGTTAATATGCAACATAGGCAAATCAACGTACGTATATGTGAGTTAGCAACATAGGCTAATCAATATACACATGTGTTAATTAGTAACATAGATTTAAACATACTTGCAAATTAATCCCAACATATGATAAGTGTGAACATGGCATAAGTTTTGCATAAACATGAACATATAGATTTGACAATTGGTCGCATAACTTCACTACATAAACTTGCATAATAAACTACACAATTCTCATAAGATGTTACAATCCAAGTCCATGCTTATACAAATAATCTAATCCAATAATCCCAAATTTAACATGATAATAGAATCAAGTCAGTGGCATAGATTAATACTATAAAACATAATAAACATCATACTTAATAATTCTCAATTCAACATGATAATAGAATCAAATCACAAACGTATATTAATAACATAACGAGTATCGTACTATTATCATTTCATCGCAACACATGATATTCATATTAATTCGCATTCTAAAAATGTAGCTAAACTTACAATCGTAGACGGTCTTGTTTTCTGAGTTCTGAAATTCTGAATTTGCAAAGCTTTCCTTTGGGAAGACTTTGCTTTGATTCTAATTTGTTGTTGCTTTTTAATCTTTTAGTTTGTATTCGCTATGTTGTTCGTCTCTTTCAAGTGGAGGCTCCCTCTAGTTCTCAGCAGACAGCATGGTGGCTCCAATTCTTATTCTTTTTTTTGTGAATTTTTAGTTTGAGACCTAGGGTCTTTTTATAGAGTTGCAAGTTAATTTGAGCCGTCGATGAAAGTAGGGTTAACCAGAGCCGTCCGTTGTAAAGAGACGCCAATTATGTTCACCATTTCTTTCTTAATGTACATTTACTATTATTTGTCAATCCATATAAATACGTACGCATTAGATACATCTCCCCTTTACACATTTATTATTATTTTTGTATGCACATTAGATACATCTCTCCTTTACACATTTATTATTATTCTTGTATGCACATTAGATACATCTCCCCTTTACACATTTATTATTATTCTTGTATTAGCAACTTTAGTGTTAACAGAAATACGGGGTGTTACATTCTCCCCTCCTTAAAGGATTTCGTCCCCGAAATCTCCAAGTCTAGGAGAACATATATCCTACCATCCAAATGTCCATCTACTCAATCATCAAACATGAGCGTCCATTGTCCTTAAAAGACTTCTAATGCTTCATGATCATATGCATCGTGTGTGTACATGTCCTTATCTAATGCAAAAATCAGGCGGTCTACTGATTCAGTTGACCTCCTTAATGAAAATTATGTAAGTGTCATGAATCCATTATGTATGCAAGCTTTTTCCTATTCATAATTCTACATGAGTGTGCAATCATTCAAACAAATGCGACATCCATATGACAACATATTAAGCTTCAACCATATACAAACAAAAACACATATATGCATATGCAATATGAAGTGACTAAGCCGATCTAAAACCCTAGATTGTGTGTGTATATGCATCCACGAGCAACCACTAGCAAACATTTGCAACCACTTGCAACCATCATCCATAACATGTTTCAATTACATGTTTACATCCAAAGGGGTTTCCACCTAAGGATAAAAGGGTAAGGTCGGGGAGATATACCTAAAAAGATAGATACTAACATGACTTTAAGGAAAAAGAGAGATCAAAAATGTACCCTTAAAAAGAAAAGGGTAGGCTGCGCGTATTCTATCCTCAGTTTCCCAAGTCGTGTCTTCCTCGGCATCGCTCCACTGAACTTTGACGAGTTTGACTTCGCGGTTGCGTAGCTTTTTCACTTCAGTTCCTAAGATGCGAGTTGGAACTTTCCTCACAGTTGCTTCGTGTTCTACTTCAGCTTCTTCAAGAATGTTTGGCTCTACCACTGCCGCTGACTCATGTAGATACTTTCGGAGGTGAGAAACATGAAAGACGTTGTGAACTCCGGCCAGTCTCTCGGGTAACTCTAACCTGTAGGCCATCTTCCCAATCTTCTCGATGATAGGAAACGGCACTACAAATCTTGGTGCTAGCTTCCCTGTGGATCCAAAGCGAACGACGTTCCTTAAAGGAGATACCTTAAGGAAAACCCTGTCCCCAACCTCAAATTCAAGGTCGGTCCTTCTCTTGTCTGCGTAGGATTTTTGTCTGTCTTGGGCTGTCTTCATTCTTCTCCGTATTAAGTCTACTTTCTTTGATATCTCTCGGATCATATCTAGTCCAAGTATGAGCTTGTCAGTAGACTCCCACCAACAAGTGGGCGATCGGCACGGTCTTCCATATAAAGCTTCGAAGGGCGCCATTCCGATGGTGGCTTGGTAGCTGTTGTTGTAGGCAAATTCCACCAAAGGAAGATGGTCGTCCCAAGTCCCTCCAAAGTCAAGGATGCAAAGTATCAAAAGGTCTTCCAAAATCCTATTCACCCTTTCCGTCTGACCATCGGTTTGGGTGTGATAGGCCGTGCTCAAACATAACTGTGTGCCTACATCTTTTTGCAGACTCTGCCAAAACTCGCTTGTGAAGATAGGATCCTTATCGCTAAAAATGCTGGAAGGTATTCCATGGAGTCGAACTATCTCCTTAAGATAAAGAGATGCTAGAGACGAGGCAGTCCTTCTACTCTTGACAGGTAAAAAGTGGGTGCTTTTAGTAAGCCTATCCACTATTACCCAAATGCTAGTGTTTCCTCTTCTAGACCTAGGCAGCCCATCAATGAAGTCCATTGAAATGATATCCCACTTCCACTGTGGGACCTCTAGAGGATGGAGCAGACCGCCAGGCTTCTTCTGCTCCGCCTTGACTTGTTGGCAAATCATGCACTTAGAAACAAAATCTGCCACGTCCTTCTTCATGCCACTCCAAAAGAAAACTCTCTTTAAGTCCTTGTACATTTTATCCCCGCCTGGATGTATTGTCATCTTGGAATGATGTGCCTCCTCAAGAACTTTCTTCACCAACTCCTTTGCCTGTGGGACGCATAGTCTTCCATCCCGTCTTAACCACCCTTTGTCGTCGATGGTGTATCTATCGAGGTGACTAGAAGTCTCACCCCTAACGAGCTTATCAACCACTTCTACAAGTTGAGGGTCTTCTCGTTGTGCGGTTCCTATTGAGTCTAAGAGAGTGGGCTGCACTTCTAGCGATGCTAACAGACTGGGTACAAAATCAGTGGAGGGCCTAAAGTCAAAGCTGGCTATAAACTCTAGGCTTCGCCTTTCAACAAATAGCGGGCTCAACGTTAGCTTCTTTCTACTCAAGGCATCTGCGACTACATTGCCCTTACCAGGAGTGTAGGAAATCTCGAAATCATACGAGGCAAGAAACTCCATCCACCTTTGTTGCCTTAAGTTAAGGTCCTTCTGCGAGAAGAGATACTTCAAAGATTTATGGTCAGTATACAGTTCAAATTTCTCACCTAGGAGATAGTGGCGCCAAGACTTAAGCGCAAAGACGATGGCGGCCAACTCAAGGTCGTGGGTTGGGTAGTTCCTTTCATGAACTTTCAACTGTCTTCCGCCATAAGCTACTACCCTTCCTTCTTGCATTAGGAAAGCGCCTAGTCCTGTCCCGCATGCATCCGTGTATACTGTAAACATTTTGCTTCCATCCGGCAAGGTCAGAACTGGGGTTGTTGTAAGAGCCCTTTTTAAGCGTTGGAAAGCAAACTCGCAATCCAAATCCCAAGAGAAAACTAGATTCTTCTTTGTTAGACTTGTAAGAGGAGCTGAGATTTTTGCAAAATCTCTGATGAACTTCCGATAAAAGCCTGCAAGCCCGAGGAAGCTTCGGACCTCGGTTGCATTCCTTGGTGCCTTCCAATCTTGCACCGCTACTACTTTTGCAGGGTCTACAGCTAACCCCTCTTTGGACACTATATGCCCAAGAAATCTCACTTCTTCTCTCCAAAAGTGGCACTTGGAGAATTTAACTTTTAACTGATGTGTTCTAAGAGTCTCCATGATTGCCTTTAGGTGCTGAGCATGCTCTTCCTCATTTTTTTGAGAAGATCAAAATATCGTCTACGAAGACCACCACGAATTTATTGAGGAAATCTCTGAACACCCTACTCATTAGGTCCACGAAGTAAGCGGGTGTGTTTGTCAAGCCAAAAGGCATGACAAGCCACTCAAAGAATCCGTCTGGGGTTCTGAAAGCAGTCTTATCAATGCTATCATCAGCTACCCTTAGCTGATGAAATCCGGTCGCCAAATCAAGTTGGGAGAAAACCGGCGCTCCTACAAGCTGGTCAAACAAATCGTCAATTCTGGGGAGAGGGTGCCTATTATTTTTAGTCAGCTTGTTTAGCTCCCTATAGTCAACACATAGACGGAGTGAACCATCCGCCTTTGTAGGGAACACCACTGGAGCGCCCCATTCTGAAATGCTCCTCCTAATGAACCCCTTTTCTAAAAGCTCTTTAATCTGCTTGCTGAGCTCTTTCCTTTCCCTGGGAGCCATGTGCCTAACAAGCAAAGCAACGGGCTTCGCATTGTCAACAAGATAGATGCGGAAGTCTATTTCCCGTTTCGGAGGTAAGCCCTTCACCTCATCAAAGACAACCGAATATTCTCGGACCACCTTAACTGACTGCAAATTCTCAATAGAAGCGTCAAGCAATTCAAGATAACTAAGCACAACCACATTCGAGGGATTACAAGTAATTTCCAGAGTGTTACCGAGTTGGGTTAAGAGCCTAACCACTCTTTTCTCACAATCAAGGATGGCACCATTACTGGATAGCCAGTCCATGCCCAAAACCAATCCATACCCCGAGAAGCCCAAAACAAAGGTACTACATCTAAATTCTACACTTAGAATAGAGATTTCCAAATTCATACAGATCATTGACAAATAATTTAGGCCTCCAATTGGATTGGAGACAACCAAGGGATCCTCTACCATACTAGTTTCTAGGTGTAAAGATTCTACTAAAGCGGATGAAATAAAGGAGTGTGATGCACCAGAATCAAATAAAGTGCGAACTGGGTGATCATAAAGATAAAATACACTTTCTACAGAAGTATTTCTACCTCGCTGTTGCAGAGGAGGTGCCTCCAGTGCATGACCTTATCCACCCGAAGTGGATGCAGCTTTCTACGCCTGCCCTCGCCTCTTAGGGCAGTCCTTAGCTATGTCTCCTGTTTCTCCAAAATGAAAGCAGCCACCATTCATCTTTGCCTTCTTCTTCCTTCAGTCTTTCACCACATGTCCAACCACACCACAGAAATTACACTTTCTTGTTTCGCGAGCTTTGTTGTTTTTCCCGCCCTTCTTAAAGTCTGCTTTCTTAGGTTGTAAAGCTTCTTTCTATCCCTGAGACCCTTCCGCCTTTGTCTCCTTCTTGCCTTTATCCTCCTCATGTAGTAACGCCATCTATACCAGCCTTTCATATGTAGCTCCCATAGGTATATGGGTCATGGCCAGGCTATGAAGCGGCTCATTTAGTTCATTGACAAAGCGGAGAGCCTTCTTGTGTTGGGTGTTGACTAGGTCCCGTCCGAACCTATCCAGCTGATCAAACTGGTTGACGTACTCTTTGACGGTCATACTTCCTTGCTTAAGGGATAAGAACCTCTCCATTTGAAGACTTCTCTCAGCTTCTGAAAGGAACTTCAGCTCAAATCTAAATCTGAAATCTTCCCATGTTTCTACTGGTCTTTCTACATTGGTGACTTCCCACCAGTAGGAAACCTCTCCTTTGAGCAACCACACTGCCAGTCTTACCTTATGCCTGTCTTCTACCTCGAAGATAACGAAAAGATCTTCGGTCTCTTTCAGCCAGTTCCTGACTGCTACGAAGGACTCGGTTCCATGAAAGTCTTTCCCACCCATAGCTTTAAAATCTCTACAAGTCTTGGCAAAAGCATTTCCTCTCGGAGGAGGAGGAGGAGGAGGGGGAACTTCAGCAACTGGGGGAGGAGAAGGAGGAGAAATTGCTGCAGCTGGGGGAGGAAGTTTCGCTGGGCCCGCCTCATTGGCCCTAGCTTCCAAGTATCTTCTAAACCAATCAGGTATAGTCACACCTTCTGGAAGGTTAAATTCTCCCGACATGCTGAAACGAAAAAGGAAAGATTCAAAACAAAGGATAGATAATTCACACGGCTTTGGGGGGTTATGCCTTTCTAAAACTATGAAACAATTCTTTTCTTGAAAAATTCTTCTTTAAATTTTAATTTTAATATAGTTTCAAAAACTTTTTATCTGGTCTGGTAAACCTATGCTCTGATACCAAGTGAAACACCCCACCTCCGTTAAGGTCACTCACAAAGGGAATGTCTTAATTTTGGTGGAGGTTTATAAGTAAAAGACACAGATAAAACACAAGACATATATAAACACATATAAATAAGCAGCGGAAGAACCAACAAACTTTTATTATCATAAATACGTGTTCATACAGAACATTTCCAACATTGTCTCAAAACAAACTTCCAATTATTACAACCATAATACTGTCTTGATTTTAAAAGTTAAAGAAGCATGAAACATAAATAAAGCTGCATAATCCCCATAAATGATATCCAAAGCCATGGTCCAAATGAAAGAAATCCAAGCAATACATTCTCTCTCTTCAAGCTGGATGAAAAACTGACTAAGCTGCGGTGTTTCCTCCCTGTGGACCTGGGGGGGAACGGAAGAAAAGAAGATGAAAGGAAAATGGGTCAGACATAAGTCTGGTAATTCTAGCTATATTCCTAGAATGTTAATAATAAAAAGATCATGACTTGCCTAAAGTGAGAACAGGACGATATCAGGATAATAGACTATCCTAGAACTAGATAAGGTGTCCTAAACCGAACATCCCTTCGCACCCTATTTTAAATCTCTATCTCTGCACCTACTAATTCTTATACCAACAGGCACCCCGTGATTGGGATGAAGTGATCCCTTTCTCTTTCTTTAAAAGATCGGCTCCTACTCGTATATTCACATGTATCCTACGGTCCTATATGGTAGATACCTATGCTGGTCCCACCATGGGGTGTATCAAGTCCCATGGTGGCGGCCCCGACACAATTCTAGCATGCATAGGGTATACTACTGATGCTCCAGTGCCTTGACTTGTCTGCTCCGGAGTGTGTGCACGCCCGCACTCTGTTAGAACCCACACTGTGCACCAATCGCCATTGCTTTGGACCGCTTACAATCAGCCCAGTAATCGTGCCCCACCCTGCCTAGTTCAGGGTACCATGATACCAAATTGGGTTACTGCTTAAACGGGTCCCCGTTACTAGGTTTTATATTCAAACATGTTAAGTGGTTAAGTGTCTAAATGAACCTAACCCCCACCCATCCAAATTATTTAACATGTTGAATTTGGTTAAGTATTTATTAAATTGACTTAACCCTATCAGTCCTAACTCAGCTCTAATTGTCTTATTAGAGCACCAACCTCTCAGATTAGACAGATATTGTTGTGGCTACCTGTATGTCGGTTGGGTCCGGGCAATCTTATGCCACAACTCAGTTTAACCTCGGGTCTTTATTGGGCCCCATGCCTTAACCTCTCACATTAGATAGCTATTGTTGTGACAGCTGGACGGCCGGGCGGGTCTGGGCAGGTTTACGTCACAACTCAATCCAACCTCGGGTTAAGCGCGTTCGTATTTTCTAATTTACATTTTAATTATGTAAATTATTCAAATTCAAATTACTGTCACATTCATTTCCAATTAATCTCATTAATTAAGGTAATTAATGCCTTTTTATGCCATGAATCACTTATGTGATTAATGGCCAATATGTAAATTAGAAAATATTCAAATTACTGTCACAATCATTTCCAATTAATCTCATTAATTGAGGTAATTAATGCCTTTTTATGCCATAAATCACTTATGTGATTAATGACCAATTTATGGCAAGTTTTCCTAAAATTATCATTTTAACCCAACGTTACCCCGTCTAATATTAGGCTAACCATCTTAGCCTAATTTACGTTCGCATGATTTTTGGTGTAAAGTATTAGGCTAAAAACTTAGCCTAATTTAATATACGCAAATTGGCATAAATTAGCATAAACATGACAAGGGTATAACTTTGGTATTGATGGCATAATCAATATGAACATAATAGGGTGTACTTGCAAAATAACTAACATGAACATTTTAGGGGTGAACTTGCAAAATAACTAACATGAACATTATAATGTCATAGGTACAAACTTGCAAAAAGACTAACATAAACATTATAATGTCATAGGTATGAACTTGCACTTATAGGCTAACTCAACATATATGTGTTTTTAACATTGGCCATATTAATAACATACATGAGAATTAGCAATATGAACTAATCCATATACATATGTTAATTTGCAACATAGGCAAATCAACATACGTATATGTGAGTTAGCAACATAGGCTAATCAACTTACACATGTGTTAAATTAGTAACATAGATTTAAACATACTTGCAAATTAATCCCAACATATGATAAGTGTGAACATGGCATAAGTTTTGCATAAACATGAACATATAGATTTGACAATTGGTCGCATAACTTCACTACATAAACTTGCATAATAAACTACACAATTAGATACATCTCCCCTTTACACATTTATTATTATTCTTGTATGCACATTAGATACATCTCCCCTTTACACATTTATTATTATTCTTGTATTAGCAACTTTAGTGTTAACAGAAATACGGGGTGTTACATTGTTTAAGGTGATCCATAACATAAGCTTCTCTGAAATCCTGCGGGCTTATGCTACAACTTCAGTTCATCTTTATGTCTTAAGTGATGAACAATATTAAGACTCAATAAATTTTTAAACCTAAAATTTAAAAACTAGTTTCCAGGGACAGTTTCTACGGTAACTATCACATTCTTCCAAATCTGCAATTATGCCAAAGGTCCGTAATGAAAAAGATGTTAACCACAATTCTATGCAAATGAATTGGTAATGCTGCAATTGCAAGATTTCTAACTAAGAATTATGCAACTTATTTCTTATTCTCATGTGCTTAATCCTTTTTCTCTTGAGGGTGACATCCTAAGAGCTAAAATTTATCTTCTTTCAATAATCCAGAATTGTAAGAATAATGTAATAGCCTGCATTTTACGTACCGGAAGATCGTTAATATTTTTATTTTATTCCTTAAGGGTTGGATCATTCTCATCTTTTGATATGTTGCCTATGGGGATGTGAGACATGTCCATAATTTTTACCAATTTTGTTTGTGACCATTTTTCCCCTGTCATCCTTGTGTAGGGAATAACTTTTGACTTAGGTCGAATCAAAGGGTGACACCTGTGCCATTGGAAAGGAATTCATGATTGCCTTTTTGTAGAGTGGTTAGATTAAAGATTTGCTTTAGCGGTTTGGGAGAAATCATTGTTTTACAGTTTTTCAGTTGGTTGTTCAGGTTTGGAGAGGATAATAGGCTGAATTGGGAAGGCCCATTAGTGGGTTGGTGGAAACTATAAGTAGGGGGTGTGGGGTAGGTTACTTCTCCCATTCTCTCATTTGGAGGCCTTGAGCTCCTTCTTCCTCTAACACCTTTCCACCATTAAAAATCCAAATCCAAGGAGGGAAATCATAGATCTACACCAATGGAGGCTACATCTACATTAATTAAAGCAAGGACTCATTGGATCAAGGATATGGTGCGAAGTGCTTGCTGTCCGGATTCTTATTTCATCAATTTTAGCTTGTTTTGGAGAGTCGATGAGGCATATGCATCTCTCACATGGATTCAATGAAGCATATGAGTGTTTGTTCATGTTTTTCATCAATTTCAAGTGTTTTTCCATAGATCTATGTGTTGCTAAGTCCATTTTCATATGAGTCACTCTATGATCTGATTTAGTAAGTTTAGATAGGTAAGTTCTATGCTATCCCATATGATTATGCAAGCTAGATTTATAGTTTTGTTCATGTTTTACATTCATGGTAATTTTGGTGAATTTCACATAATTATTGATGAAATAGCTAAATAGGTGTTGTTAGTGGTTTCATAACATGGTTATGATTGTGTTGAATGGATTGGTTGAGTTGGTTTCGTCGATTGGCGAAGATTTGGTCGAAACTAGTGTTGCATTGTGTTGAATCAAGGAATTCATGGCATTTTGATTAATGACAAGGAGAAGTTCAAGATCGACAAAAAGAAGAGATTCAATGGTATTGAAAGATAGAGGTTGATTATTTAGTGATTTAGTTGTGTTAACATTGTTAAAATCTATCCTCAAATAATCATATACCTCAGTAGTTTGAATATATATATGTATATATATGAATGCACATTTATTGTGCATAATGTCAAAAACCGGTCGACCGGTTTCAAATTATACGGTCGACCATTTCTGGGCAGAAATGCACAATCAACGTGCATACATGTATATAACGTATATATATTCAAATACCAGTCTACTGGTTATTTTTTTACATGTCGACTGGTTTACGAACTGAAAGCAACTCTTCGTACAGACATCTTCATTCATCAATGGTTGCTTCCTTTTCTTTTCATCAAAAATCATTTCTATTCAATACTTCTCTTCACCAGTGATTGCAACTCCTTATCCTCTATAAATACAACATGAAATCTTCAATTTAATTTAACTAATTCTTTCTATCTATTGTTGATTTCATTTTTGGTCATTCAAAGCATCAAAAGCTCATAATCTTCTTATATCGCTGTTGAATCCTAGAATCTACATATTATTCTTTTGATTCAAACACGATATCATCTTCCATATCTTCATTAATTCAAATTCTATTTGAGGATAAGATTATAGGAAGGTTGTACAAGAATTGACAAATTCGTGTTATTAAGAACACACATTGTCAAATTACAAGTATACTCATCTTGTGTGAAGTCCTCATTGTTGTGAGAGGCAAAGTTATGAAGTCCTCGTGTGTAAGAGGCGTGAAATCCCGTTCGACTGCTCGGGTGTTGTGAACCTGTTCCTCCAGGTAAAGTGAGGTAGTTGTTTAGTGAAAATCCAGAGAGGTCTGGGACTGGACGTAGGACAGTGCTCCGAACCAGTATAAAAATCCCTGGTGTGATTTTCCTTTTTACTGCATCTTCGATTTTATTGTTCTGTGATTAGCTATTACTTTATACGTGGAATATTGCTTGTCATATTACACGATCCTTGTGAGTGTATTATACTTGACAAGTACGCACACACATTTTCACATTGAAGTAGTGCAGGTTTTGGGTCACATGGAAGGGGGTCGTTCGCACCCAAATGTTATCTTGGAGAACAAGAAAAGAAGCATGCTCGAGCGTTCCGGGGGTAGGTCGGTCACGCAAGTAGAAAAGGCCTGGGATTTTGGTTCTGGAGAACAAGTGATCAATCGCTCCTTGTAGTGAGTCGGTTGAGCGACCCTAAAGTAGAGTAATGGGTTCGAGCATGTGAGCCTGGGTAATTGGTTCGAGCGAGCGAGCCCAAAGCCGTGTGAATTGGGAAGAAGTATGGTGGGTCAGTCGGTCTTGTCGGAAGGGAAGAGTTGGTCGCTCCTATGAAGAAGGGACAGTTGGCTATTAAGGGTCAGTCGGCTACTGGAGGGTAGGACGGTCGTATGGGTATAGAAGGGTCGGTCGCTTCTGGGGTAAAGGAGGTCGGTCGGTCTTCTAACGAATGGCCTGGTCATTCATAATGACTCAGGTTTGATTGTGTTGTGAAGATTGAGCCTTAGATTGATTATTGTTCGGTTCAATGGTGTGGTGACTTCAATGTATATCCAGAAGGGAGTGTTCGAAGTGATGTGATGAGTTCATTGATCGGTGTAAAGCAACAAATGGTAGACAACTCAAAGGTGTTGGGTTGTGGATAATGGTTACTCGACTGGGACTTGAGTTTGAGAATAGTCGTCGGTGATGACGACTAGTGATGCGAAGGCTGAGAGATTATAAGTTTTAGCAGGCTCAAAGCAGAGGTACTTTGGGCAATCGTGAAGGGCCTCGTACGTTAGGCAGCCGTGAAAGGCCTAGTTGTTGAGGATAAACATACGAGTCATGATGGCATTTGGAGTTGTGCTAAAACTGGAGTTGCCATTAGCCCTTGACACTTGGAAGTTATGATGGGCCGTCATACGATTAACGATGGTTTCAAAGCAGGGTTGGCGGTGATAGCCAGAGTCTGTCATGGATGTTTGAATGTCTGGATGTTTTGTTATACCATCTCACATGGATTATCCAACGTCAAGGGAGAAGTTTCTTGAATGCTTGACTGATATTGGTTTAGGCCTTTGGGGAGAGTAATTAAGGGATGTTAAACTCGATTAGGATTATCTATGTGAGACCTAAGTAATCTTGATGTTATGAATGTTACCAATGGTTGTTCTGATTGCTATGGATAACTTGTTGTTACCTGGGATCTAATGGATTTTAAAGGCCATCACTGTCGTATGTGGGGAAGACGGGTGTGAGTTCTTCTCTAGTGTTGGGTAGTGGTTGGTAAATCTACCCATTCTCATGTATTTTATTAATGAAGTTTGTTAGCTGTTTTATGTAATGGCGGGAATTTTCGACCTAGAAAATCAACATAAAAACACACTGTTGACTATTCAAGCATCGAAAACACCAGGACATTAATAGAAGAATTTAGAGGGTGAGAAAGAAAAGATAGAACTAATAGAATAGAAGAAGAAGAAGATCACAACTGAACAGAATCAGAGTAACACGAAACTCGCAGCGGAACAAAATAAGATGTATTATATAACATAACTTTGAATACAAAACTGTATTGTATATACATACCATTATCAGAGTACAATACATCATATCACAGCGGAAATAAACCTACATAACTAATGGTGAAGCTTCCTGCTTTTGAGCTCCTCCAAGTGAATCTGCAAAGCCTGAAACACTTGACTGCCCATACAAATTTGGGCACCCAAGAGTTTAGGGAAAACAAACAAAATAAACTCTGGGTCAGTCATGGGACTGGTGTGAGTAAATTCCAACCATACTGTTTAACTTTGAAAATCCTTTTCCAAACAAGAAGGTAATAGTAAGACCAACCCACACATAAACATGGACGGTTTTTACCTTACTATAACCCAACATATTTTTATATCAAACTTCAGTGATATTATAATAATGTCTACTCAATTAAATCATCAAGTAGCAGAACGCTTGCATCTCACGCTCCACATATATATAGTATAAAATCATAAACCGCAGGGCACTTATTGGAGATTGAATTTCAACAAACAAGGTATGGGAGCACCTTCTGAATAGTGTACTCTAGAGGGGATACACTCAGGGTTCAACAAGAACGTCTTGCAACCCGGCCACACATGACCGCTTACTCATTTAGCTTGAGTGTCGCGAATATATTGCCACCACGGTTGTAGGCCATCCAACCGTCATCCGAAGATACAGAATCGAAAAGAAGTATAAATATGAATTTTCTCTAGATCGATGACAATACACCCTGCTTGGGGATGACCCAACTAGCCATGCTGCCTAGCCCAACTTCTGTCATTCTCGGTTGTGAGGCTAGAGGCTACGTTTATCTTCAGAACATCTGATCACCATTCACTTTGAATGTCACATCGTCAAATCCGTAATCACACATTGATTACACAAATGCACACTGGGTGTAGAATAAAGAGAAGTTATCTTCTCCCCACCAACTCGGTATATTCGTAAAATCAACGGCGTGACCGTTGGAAATACGCTGTCAGACACTCGTCCATACAAGTTGTCCTGGGACTGGACAAACAAAAACACACCATTCTATAACTGGACGATCCTTGCATTTAACTCCGTCTTCAATTTTCTTCAGCATATCTAATTCGCAACGATTATGCCTATACGGAGTGGTTTCCAGATAATATATCCAACCGGTCTCTCCGTATTGACAACGATGGTCAAAACACTTCGATAGTCGGTTATTTAACCATCGAAATTAAAACAAACATCCATTCTAATGTATAACTAAACACCACACAACCACGGGCACTTTTATTTGACATTTGTTTTATTTTTCGGATTCTCATATCTTACCAGATATTTCTCAAATCCCGTTTTAGCATTTTCATACTTCTTGGAAAACATTTCCAGTTATTATAAACTCTTATTCTTTCATGTTCCAGAAACATACGTTATTAACGTTCGAAACATTTTCATTCTTTTCACATTCCTTGGTTTCTACACTTGGTTCGTATACCCTATCTTCAGTGGAAAATATTTCCAATTTCATTATAAATATTTTAATCGGCCAACCGTTTACTTTTAAAACATAATTCACTTTAAAATGTGAATACCATTTCTGTTATAGAAATCTGAATACCTTTATCAATTAACTCTTTATTCAAGTAATACTTATCTCGTTTACCGAAATCTCTTTCATACTTTTTCACTCCTATTCCACTTTATAAACTCTGTCTCTAAGTCAGCTTCTTATCTAATCGATATCAAGTTTATAACTAAATACTGACTCATATCCTATTAACATTTATTTGTTTAAACTAAATGTTAATTATTCTATCAGATTATAATCCCTAAAAATAGTTTACTTTTAATACATTCGACACCGTCGAATTCTAATTACAAATCCTAATTGTTTAATTCTAATCACATTTCGAACATCGAAATGTTGTCCTCAGTTTCTAATACGATTCCCCAATTCTTTTTCTAAACTCTTTCTTATATTTCTTTGAACAAACGTCGTTACTTATTACTCTAGAATAAGTGGATTTCAAACCAAACTGTTACATTTCCTAGGAAGTGCTGCTATATATAAAAGTCACGCTTAAGTCTAATCAACAGCAGTTAATTTGTCGCTATAGTTCTAAACTTGTCATATGCTGTAATATTCTCCTTATAACTAATTACAGTCACACTTACCTTATCAACAGCGTTATTTTATTGCTATAGTTCAACTTGTCATACGCTGTAATATTCTTTGTTATAACTAATCTTGACATAACAGTCACACTTATCTTATCAACAGCGTTATTTTATCGCTATAATTCTAAGATTGGCAATACGCTGCCGTATTCCTTTTATACAAAAATCTTGACATCTCTTTCCGTTACCAAAAATCTTGACATCTCTTTCCGTTACAAACTGATATCGTTCCTCGGTAATAGCGAAGCTGTTCAAGTTGGGGTATTCTGTTTACCTCTCAGACCTTGATCGACAACGTTCTTACCTTAGAACTGATACAAGTCTGCACTCTAATCCCTTATTACTTATAATATCTATCCGATCGTACTTTCATGTTTATTTTTAACTATGGTTTTATAACACCATATCGTTACTTTGAAATCTCTGGTGTTTGATTATTTATATTAAACATTTACTCTTCGCTTTCTCCATTCCACAGTTCTATTTATAACTTCTTAACCAAAAGGTAATTAAATCTTATTACCTTGGATTAATTTATTTCTAAACTGTTTCATTAGATTAATTGAAGACCAATTAACCTAATAATTATTTTCCCAAATAACAGTTGATTTAATCAACTTCATTCCATCAGTAAATTCGTTAACTGATTTTAATTACTTCTTAACATTAGATTAATATAATTAATCTAATAATATTATTATCCAAATATTAAATCGTCGGATAATTTCTGTTTTATAAACTCATTTAAATGCCAACAATCGTTTTTATTTATTTTATAAAACGAACTCTAAAATACTGGTTTATAATAGAACTTCTATCATAAATTTAAATCTTCTTTTTAATTATAAAAATATAATTTTTATAATTAACCTTGTTGATTTGCCTGACGGCCAATCAACTCTTTAACAAAACGATGGTTTTACGGTTGGCTGTCACCACTTTCTAAATCGATATCATTTATTTATTTATCGAACCGATGTTGAATATCCCTTCAACATAAATATTCTCATGGGGTTTTAAATATAATTCGGGTTCAAACAGTGCATACAAACAAACAATACATATAAATATCGAGGAATCCGGTCGGATTTCTCCAACCGGTTTCCGCATCCACAGATGTTAGTCAAACAATTTTCACTGATTCCATACTAGGGGATATTTAAAATCGACGGAATCAGTATCTAACTGGTGATGTGTACATATGCAACGATCTATCATATTTAACCAATTTAATTGTAATCTACCTAATCGACCATCACATAATATTCAAACAACATTAAAATATATTAAAATATTTTAAATAGATCAGAGTTAGTGATTTTACTCACCTTTGCGCGTTAACCGTTTAATAACGATTTACGTCAGTCCATCCATGAAACTCGCGTGATACCGTTTGTCCTCCCATTTTAGCTTCCAGCTTCCGTACGATTCCGACATGACGAACGGTTCGTAGAACTTCCTCTAAACCCGGCCCTCGTACACTTATTTTGCTCCATACCCGATCCATCTCGCAATATCATCTCCTCACCGTATTTACTTTAATTTGAACCCGGTTCCTTCATCATTTGCCGATCTTGATCCATTCTCGATCCATCGTCCGTAATTCACAATAGAACTTATGAACCATGACCGTCCCTTTCTGTTACTCGTCTTCGGGTCTATACCATGATTCATGAAGCCCCACCCTTTTTCTTCATGCTCCAACCACCTCATGAGAAACACGTCTATGATTAACAGTACATCATCATCACTCTTCACTTTTATTTTCTATTTAAACTGTGTGTCTCCATTTGATGCCTGCTCCCCACGTTTCATGCAACGCGACGCTCATGAACCCACTCCACCGTGCTGCACGACTTGGCCAAAAACGTATGACCGATTTACTGTTAAACCCTAAATTGCCTCCACCATAGTTGACTCCGATCCGACCTGGATACTTCAGTATACAAACCGCTCGCCTTTCAGCTTGCCAAAAACATTTATTCCTCCATGCTAAACAATAGACAATGTCATTTAGTCTCACGCAACTACTCACCCTTCTGCCAAAACCTGCGGTTTGCTCTGTTAACCACGAATCCATCACCACACTTGCCAAACTTCTTCTCAACGCTTGACTTGTTTCACATTTTTATTTTTCTCCTCTTCATATGTTTGCATGTGCAGGTCCATGATGATGAACAGCATCTAAACTTCCCTACTGAAAACAAAAGCCTGCCCGTATATGTCTGCAAATATTTCTGCCACTTTGCATTTGCCCAGTCCTCACCAATACTTCATGAAACTTAGAACGTCCGCACTACTATTATTCTCCACTCCTCTTCCCATTCGCCACAACCACCTTCCACTCGCAAGCCCATCTCGTCACGTCCCTGAAGTACTCGCCTATACGCAACTACCATTTGCATGAGAAAATCCATGCTATAGGACCAAAGGAAATGCCACCTTCTTCCAGTCAGCTCGACACACATCACTTGCCGTGCCCCTTTTCCTTTTTAAACCACTTCCATGCATGATCATTTTTGAAACCGCTCACGCACAGTAGGATGGCCATAGCCACCCATTAAGTCCTCCCTTCCTTCACGTGATATGCTTCTTCCACCAGCCCACTTATTCACACTTCTACCACCCGCCTCCTATACTCCATGCACCGTTACCATCTTCAGTCCCCTCTCTTCCCAACTATAAAGAAAAACCCGAGCTCCTGTCCACCATTCCCATACACACGCAGCATCATCCCCTCAATGCGTCGAACACCATATTTCAGTCCACTACAGGAATCTGTGACAGGAAATACTCTTAACCTTTCAAAGAAAACACCGCAAACTTACTCCATTTTCCCGAACTCCAACAAACTGGTAAACCCGCCTTGTTGGTTGAAAAAGAGAAAATACACGAACAAAAGACTCTCGCCCAGCTCTTAATCGGTTAAAATGATAGTTATTGTTTCTTTGATTTGGAGGCTGCGTTTTGCTTTTATTTATTCTTCTCGTTTTGGATCTGAGAATCGGTAAGCTTCAGTTTGCTGGAGTATATTTATATACGCGAAGGAAGGAGAGGATTGGACATGGTTGTTTCATTAGTACACACTATACAGTAGGCTATTCTTTCTTTTCTTTTAATCATAGGGCATGGGGTTGGCACGTCACCGTGTATTTAATTTAGATACAAGAGTTAACGTAATAGGGTATGCGTGTTGTTTTGTTCCTTAGTTTTGAAGTACCAAGGAAATAGGGTACGCTGGAGGTAGGTGTTGAAATGAAGGTATGGGGGTGAAAACGTGGGCATCATTAAATTGGAAGAGACAGCATGAGTGGTCTCATCATGTCCATGCCCTATCTAGTAGGCCTTGAAAATCTTCATGGGCGTGAGGAAGAAATCAAATAGAGGGGATCGGTTGTACTTCAAACGATACTTATCTAGACTGTTTACTTGACTTCGAAAATATATATTGATTTGGTATATTTGTTTTTATATGGTTTGTCTCACAGAAGATACTCGTTACGCAAATCTCGTTCATGTTTGGGCGGCCGCGGACAGAAATAAGGACACAGTCGTGTCTAGCGAGGTGCCACGGTCCCAAAAATATAATAATACCGGTAGATTGACTCATATTTTGAAATCCCGAAATATCGATACAGGGTGCACAATACTCCAAATAAAAAGTTGCATATTTAATTTATTAAAAATTACAGTAAAATTCTAAAAATTAAATTATCGCTGCGTCTCAAAAGAACCTTGTCCCGATTTGCATCCGATATCAAGTTATATTCAAATAACCGTTACGGTCGATATATGATTTCACAGCGACTTTTCGAATATTTGATTTGGACATATCTTGCAGTATATACGACGAAATCTCGATTTTTCACTTCTGTTAGAAAGATACAGTTCAACAGATTCCAACGTTTCTCGTTTCGAAGAAATCCGATTCAAAACGAGTCCGGTATACTCAGTTGAAGTTCAGAACGTTAAATTACGAACTGCAGGGTCGTTCTGAGCTCGATTATAATTAATATATATTTATACACGTTCAACTTCGTTTTAATTAATATATAAATCCATTTATATTTCGAATTCAATATTTAAACTGATTTAAATATTCAAATACCAACCGACAAAAATGCGAGACGTTACAGAACTTCCCCCTTAAAATAATTTCGTCCTCGAAATTGCTAAGATAGGGAAAATGCTACAATCTCTGTTATAACATGGTTAAAAATCTTTTTGGTTTATTTCATAATTCCAGTTTCCACTAAACTGATTATTTCCAATTAAAATATTAATTCCTTATTATTTCGAATATTTTCAAAATTTCTGAAAATTTCCTAACAGCTTAAATTTTCAGAGAATCTCGCTAGCATCTCCTCTGCACGGCTCACTCGGTACTACAACAACTTGCCTCTCTGGGATTTTCTTTTTTCCAATTCAATAGAAAATCAAACAGCCAAATGGCTTTCTCAAACCGACTCATAGAAATCCTATACTCGTATATAAACGTGTACCTTCTCTGTTGGGCATTCAACTCTATTTGCCATCTGCTATCAAACCAGCATATCCAAGCATCCTCGGTTGATCCCCCATCAATCCGTTCTCAAACCAGTCTTTCGCTTTTACTAAGCCAAATTTCTATTTCAACTTCGATTCCACTCTCAGTTCTTAACCTTGTTAAATTTTATTACGACATTCCATTTACTGATTTATTTGTCAAATCAGTTATCTTCATCTTCAATTTCAGAATTCGATTCTAATTCTCCAAGAATCAATTCAGTTTAATAACTTGAATGTCCAATATTTCCCTTTTACAATTTCTATTCTGGATCGTTCCAAATTCAGTCCAGTTTTATTATCTTCGTTTAAATTCCACTTTTACCATTTTAACTCCATAAGTTAAATTTTATTTCAGAATTCAAATTCCTGGGATTTATTTCGAATCGGTTTGAAATCATATATATAATAACAATCCAAAACATTTGAATTTTTGAATAACTTGTTTCCTCACACTAATTCAAAACAAAATCTTTGGTAGTAATCCGTCACTTAGCAACTCGAAAATGAACACCGATAATGGCGCGCTTCACCATCGGAATTTATTTTCCAACCATCGAAGTGAGTTCAATACTATATTGCTTTTAAAAACTCATTAATAATCACTCTATTTTTGAAATTACTTCAAAATATCTTTCATAGCACTTGGAAAACAAATTTTCAAATCTCCCAGGATTTTAAAATTCCCTTATATTTAATTCAAATTCAATTTCATTTCTTTTCCAAGTTTCTAGAGTTTTATTTCAATTCTGGTTTTAACTTCAGATTCAGTTTATCTGATTTTGCATATTATACTTATATAATATTTCCATTGGTTATTTATATAACCAACTCAATTATAATCAGGTTCGATCATAATAATGATCACATATCCAATATATTATATTAATATCAAGATATACACTTCTTTTTATATCAAAATATACTTTGGGTAAAATTATTTCATTTACCCTCTTTTCAAAACATACTGTGTCGAATTACTCTGTTCAAGAGTTTAGAAACACCTATCGCCTCAGTTTGCATTACTGTTTCGACCAGAATTCATAAACCACTCGACTAACCAGTCAACACAATATAAAATAGTTTTTATATTAATCACAAATACGCGCTCATATATATACACTCAACTCAATCTAGGGTTTTACTAACTCCATCTCTATTGAGTTACGCCACAGAGCCAAGGTAATCACTTAACCTTCAGCTCTGATACCATCTGTAATGGCGGGAATTTTCGACCTAGAAAATCAACATAAAAACACACTGTTGACTATTCAAGCATCGAAAACACCAGGACATTAATAGAAGAATTTAGAGGGTGAGAAAGAAAAGATAGAACTAATAGAATAGAAGAAGAAGAAGATCACAACTGAACAGAATCAGAGTAACACGAAACTCGCAGCGGAACAAAATAAGATGTATTATATAACATAACTTTGAATACAAAACTGTATTGTATATACATACCATTATCAGAGTACAATACATCATATCACAGCGGAAATAAATCTACATAACTAATGGTGAAGCTTCCTGCTTTTGAGCTCCTCCAAGTGAATCTGCAAAGCCTGAAACACTTGACTGCCCGTACAAATTTGGGCACCCAAGAGTTTAGGGAAAACAAACAAAATAAACTCTGGGTCAGTCATGGGACTGGTGTGAGTAAATTCCAACCATACTGTTTAACTTTGAAAATCCTTTTCCAAACAAGAAGGTAATAGTAAGACCAACTCACACATAAACATGGACGGTTTTTACCTTACTATAACCCAACATATTTTTATATCAAACTTCAGTGATATTATAATAATGTCTACTCAATTAAATCATCAAGTAGCAGAACGCTTGCATCTCACGCTCCACATATATATAGTATAAAATCATAAACCGCAGGGCACTTATTGGAGATTGAATTTCAACAAACAAGGTATGGGAGCACCTTCTGAATAGTGTACTCTACAGGGGATACACTCAGGGTTCAACAAGAACGTCTTGCAACCCGGCCACACATGACCGCTCACTCATTTAGCTTGAGTGTCGCGAATATATTGCCACCACGGTTGTAGGCCATCCAACCGTCATCCGAAGATACAGAATCGAAAAGAAGTATAAATATGAATTTTCTCTAGATCGATGACAATACACCCTGCTTGGGGATGACCCAACTAGCCATGCTGCCTAGCCCAACTTCTGTCATTCTCGGTTGTGAGGCTAGAGGCTACGTTTATCTTCAGAACATCTGATCACCATTCACTTTGAATGTCACATCGTCAAATCCGTAATCACACATTGATTACACAAATGCACACTGGGTGTAGAATAAAGAGAAGTTATCTTCTCCCCACCAACTCGGTATATTCGTAAAATCAACGGCGTGACCGTTGGAAATACGCTGTCAGACACTCGTCCATACAAGTTGTCCTGGGACTGGACAAACAAAAACACACCATTCTATAACTGGACGATCCTTGCATTTAACTCCGTCTTCAATTTTCTTCAGCATATCTAATTCGCAACGATTATGCCTATACGGAGTGGTTTCCGGATAATATATCCAACCGGTCTCTCCGTATTGACAACGATGGTCAAAACACTTCGATAGTCGGTTATTTAACCATCGAAATTAAAACAAACATCCATTCTAATGTATAACTAAACACCACACAACCACGGGCACTTTTATTTGACATTCGTTTTATTTTTCGGATTCTCATATCTTACCAGATATTTCTCAAATCCCGTTTTAGCATTTTCATACTTCTTGGAAAACATTTCCAGTTATTATAAACTCTTATTCTTTCATGTTCCAGAAACATACGTTATTAACGTTCGAAACATTTTCATTCTTTTCACATTCCTTGGTTTCTACACTTGGTTCGTATACCCTATCTTCGTTGGAAAATATTTCCAATTTCATTATAAATATTTTAATCGGCCAACCGTTTACTTTTAAAACATAATTCACTTTAAAATGTGAATACCATTTCTGTTATAGAAATCTGAATACCTTTATCAATTAACTCTTTATTCAAGTAATACTTATCTCGTTTACCGAAATCTCTTTCATACTTTTTCACTCCTATTCCACTTTATAAACTCTGTCTCTAAGTCAGCTTCTTATCTAATCGATATCAAGTTTATAACTAAATACTGACTCATATCCTATTAACATTTATTTGTTTAAACTAAATGTTAATTATTCTATCAGATTATAATCCCTAAAAATAGTTTACTTTTAATACATTCGACACCGTCGAATTCTAATTACAAATCCTAATTGTTTAATTCTAATCACATTTCGAACATCGAAATGTTGTCCTCAGTTTCTAATACGATTCCCCAATTCTTTTTCTAAACTCTTTCTTATATTTCTTTGAACAAACGTCGTTACTTATTACTCTAGAATAAGTGGATTTCAAACCAAACTGTTACATTTCCTAGGAAGTGCTGCTATATATAAAAGTCACGCTTAAGTCTAATCAACAGCAGTTAATTTGTCGCTATAGTTCTAAACTTGTCATATGCTGTAATATTCTCCTTATAACTAATTACAGTCACACTTACCTTATCAACAGCGTTATTTTATTGCTATAGTTCAACTTGTCATACGCTGTAATATTCTTTGTTATAACTAATCTTGACATAACAGTCACACTTATCTTATCAACAGCGTTATTTTATCGCTATAATTCTAAGATTGGCAATACGCTGCCGTATTCCTTTTATACAAAAATCTTGACATCTCTTTCCGTTACCAAAAATCTTGACATCTCTTTCCGTTACAAACTGATATCGTTCCTCGGTAATAGCGAAGCTGTTCAAGTTGGGGTATTCTGTTTACCTCTCAGACCTTGATCGACAACGTTCTTACCTTAGAACCGATACAAGTCTGCACTCTAATCCCTTATTACTTATAATATCTATCCGATCGTACTTTCATGTTTATTTTTAACTATGGTTTTATAACACCATATCGTTACTTTGAAATCTCTGGTGTTTGATTATTTATATTAAACATTTACTCTTCGCTTTCTCCATTCCACAGTTCTATTTATAACTTCTTAACCAAAAGGTAATTAAATCTTATTACCTTGGATTAATTTATTTCTAAACTGTTTCATTAGATTAATTGAAGACCAATTAACCTAATAATTATTTTCCCAAATAACAGTTGATTTAATCAACTTCATTCCATCAGTAAATTCGTTAACTGATTTTAATTACTTTTTAACATTAGATTAATATAATTAATCTAATAATATTATTATCCAAATATTAAATCGTCGGATAATTTCTGTTTTATAAACTCATTTAAATGCCAACAATCGTTTTTATTTATTTTATAAAACGAACTCTAAAATACTGGTTTATAATAGAACTTCTATCATAAATTTAAATCTTCTTTTTAATTATAAAAATATAATTTTTATAATTAACCTCGTTGATTTGCCTGACGGCCAATCAACTCTTTAACAAAACGATGGTTTTACGGTTGGCTGTCACCACTTTCTAAATCGATATCATTTATTTATTTATCGAACCGATGTTGAATATCCCTTCAACATAAATATTCTCATGGGGTTTTAAATATAATTCGGGTTCAAACAGTGCATACAAACAAACAATACATATAAATATCGAGGAATCCGGTCGGATTTCTCCAACCGGTTTCCGCATCCACAGATGTTAGTCAAACAATTTTCACTGATTCCATACTAGGGGATATTTAAAATGACGGAATCAGTATCTAACTGGTGATGTGTACATATGCAACGATCTATCATATTTAACCAATTTAATTGTAATCTACCTAATCGACCATCACATAATATTCAAACAACATTAAAATATATTAAAATATTTTAAATAGATCAGAGTTAGTGATTTTACTCACCTTTGCGCGTTAACCGTTTAATAACGATTTACGTCAGTCCATCCATGAAACTCGCGTGATACCGTTTGTCCTCCCATTTTAGCTTCCAGCTTCCATACGATTCCGACATGACGAACGGTTCGTAGAACTTCCTTTAAACCCGACCCTCGTGCACTTATTTTGCTCCATACCCGATCCATCTCGCAATATCATCTCCTCACCGTATTTACTTTAATTTGAACCCGGTTCCTTCATCATTTGCCGATCTTGATCCATTCTCGATCCATCGTCCGTAATTCACAATAGAACTTATGAACCATGACCGTCCCTTTCTGTTACTCGTCTTCGGGTCTATACCATGATTCATGAAGCCCCACCCTTTTTCTTCATGCTCCAACCACCTCATGAGAAACACGTCTATGATTAACAGTACATCATCATCACTCTTCACTTTTATTTTCTATTTAAACTGTGTGTCTCCATTTGATGCCTGCTCCCCACGTTTCATGCAACGCGACGCTCATGAACCCACTCCACCGTGCTGCACGACTTGGCCAAAAACGTATGACCGATTTGCTGTTAAACCCTGAACTGCCTCCACCATAGTTGACTCCGATCCGACCTGGATACTTCAGTATACAAACCGCTCGCCTTTCAGCTTGCCAAAAACATTTATTCCTCCATGCTAAACAATAGACAATGTCATTTAGTCTCACGCAACTACTCACCCTTCTGCCAAAACCTGCGGTTTGCTCTGTTAACCACGAATCCATCACCACACTTGCCAAACTTCTTCTCAACGCTTGACTTGTTTCACGTTTTTATTTTGCTCCTCTTCATATGTTTGCATGTGCAGGTCCATGATGATGAACAGCATCTAAACTTCCCTACTGAAAACAAAAGCCTGCCCGTATATGTCTGCAAATATTTCTGCCACTTTGCATTTGCCCAGTCCTCACCAATACTTCATGAAACTTAGAACGTCCGCACTACTATTATTCTCCACTCCTCTTCCCGTTCTCCACAACCACCTTCCACTCGCAACCCCATCTCGTCACGTCCCTGAAGTACTCGCCTATACGCAACTACCATTTGCATGAGAAAATCCATGCTATAGGACCAAAGGAAATGCCACCTTCTTCCAGTCAGCTCGACACACATCACTTGCCGTGCCCCTTTTCCTTTTTAAACCACTTCCATGCATGATCATTTTTGAAACCGCTCACGCACAGTAGGATGGCCATAGCCACCCATTAAGTCCTCCCTTCCTTCACGTGATATGCTTCTTCCACCAGCCCACTTATTCACACTTCTACCACCCGCATCCTATACTCCATGCACCGTTACCATCTTCAGTCCCCTCTCTTCCCAACTATAAAGAAAAACCCGAGCTCCTGTCCACCATTCCCATACACACGCAGCATCATCCCCTCAATGCGTCGAACACCATATTTCAGTCCACTACAGGAATCTGTGACAGGAAATACTCTTAACCTTTCAAAGAAAACACCGCAAACTTACTCCATTTTCTCGAACTCCAACAAACTGGTAAACCCGCCTTGTTGGTTGAAAAAGCGAAAATACACGAACAAAAGACTCTCACCCAGCTCTTAATCGGTTAAAATGATAGTTATTGTTTCTTTGATTTGGAGGCTGCGTTTTGCTTTTATTTATTCTTCTCGTTTTGGATGTGAGAATCGGTAAGCTTCAGTTTGCTGGAGTATATTTATATACGCGAAGGAAGGAGAGGATTGGACATGGTTGTTTCATTAGTACACACTATACAGTAGGCTATTCTTTCTTTTCTTTTAATCATAGGGCATGGGGTTGGCACGTCACCGTGTATTTAATTTAGATACAAGAGTTAACGTAATAGGGTATGCGTGTTGTTTTGTTCCTTAGTTTTGAAGTACCAAGGAAATAGGGTACGCTGGAGGTAGGTGTTGAAATGAAGGTATGGGGGTGAAAACGTGGGCATCATTAAATTGGAAGAGACAGCATGAGTGGTCTCATCATGTCCATGCCCTATCTAGTAGGCCTTGAAAATCTTCATGGGCGTGAGGAAGAAATCAAATAGAGGGGATCGGTTGTACTTCAAACGATACTTGTCTAGACTGTTTACTTGACTTCAAAAATATATATTGATTTGGTATATTTGTTTTTATATGGTTTGTCTCACAGAAGATACTCGTTACGCAAATCTCGTTCATGTTTGGGCGGTCGCGGACAGAAATAAGGACACAGTCGTGTCTAGCGAGGTGCCACGGTCCCAAAAATATAATAATACCGGTAGATTGACTCATATTTTGAAATCCCGAAATATCGATACAGGGTGCACAATACTCCAAATAAAAAGTTGCATATTTAATTTATTAAAAATTACAGTAAAATTCTAAAAATTAAATTATCGCTGCATCTCAAAAGAACCTTGTCCCGATTTGCATCCGATATCAAGTTATATTCAAATAACCGTTACGGTCGATATATGATTTCACAACGATTTTTCGAATATTTGATTTGGACATATCTTGCAGTATATACGACGAAATCTCGATTTTTCACTTCTGTTAGAAAGATACAGTTCAACAGATTCCAACGTTTCTCGTTTCGAAGAAATCCGATTCAAAACGAGTCCGGTATACTCAGTTGAAGTTCAGAACGTTAAATTACGAACTGCAGGGTCGTTCTGAGCTCGATTATAATTAATATATATTTATACACGTTCAACTTCGTTTTAATTAATATATAAATCCATTTATATTTCGAATTCAATATTTAAACTGATTTAAATATTCAAATACCAACCGACAAAAATGCGAGACGTTACATTTTATCACTCACTAAGACTGTTGTCTGACTCAAGGTTTTATATTTCCCTCTTATTACCTTGGGTTGTTCATCTAGTTGTGGATGGGCAGACTGAGTAGTAGGTGAAGGTGATGCTTTAGTGAGGACGATGATGCTGATTGATGATGAGCAGGAGGCTCACGTACCAGTTTTATTACTATCCAGTATTTTCTGTTTCCGCTGATACTATATACTCCGAGGGATGTAGTGAGGAACTTTATATATAAATATTATCCTAAGTTATATGGATCTTCCTACAGTTTTTGTTAATAGTTTTCAGTTTCTGTACAATTGGATTTCACTATTTTTATTGTTGTATATGTTCTATTATATTTCATCCTTGCGCTGTGAGATTTGCGACAGGTTTCGATGGTGCTTACCTACCTTGATGATCATCCATAGCTGCCTGGTACTCCTTTTAGCGCATCATTCCTCTTGTTTGGTGCGGGGGCTGTGGGCGATCGTCATAAATAACAATCCAAAATTATAAAAATTTGCTACATTTATCTAGTATAGGCTTGCAAATCAAAATTTTCTTGTTAACTTCCCGTCCTCTAAGTGGTTTATCTCTAGTTAAGTGGTCACACAAAATTACTTACTCAATTTACTTTCTAAATAAAATTTACTTAGTGGATTTAAATCCAAATCGACATAAGCAAAAATAGGGACACATCACTTTCACTATCTTGCACCACCATCCAGTCACCACTGGGGACCCCAAGAGATTATAACTTCAAAATATAATAAAATGTTTTTTCTAGAAGTTATGACTTATAATTAAGAGGTATAAATAGTATAAACGTCTAAACACCTTATCTCTAACCTAATAGGTCATTCCATTTCTATTCTTTTTTCCCAATTTTCCATTTTTGTACTTCTCATAAATGTGGTCCATTCATTATCATAATTAATATATCTGTAATAGTCGGAATTAGAAAAATTAACGAATCTAGCTTTACTTTCTTGTCCTCATTTGGTTTTGAGGATATATCCATTTCTCCAAGATTAATTCTCTCTTAATCATTCCCCATAAATTCCCTTTTCTCTTATTAATTACAAATCTATTGCCTTTTAAATCTATTGACATCCATGAATCCTAAATTCAGAAAACGCTAATTAATATAATATGTATGATATACTTATATATGAATACTTCTGGTCGCTAAGTACGATTACACATGTATTAATTTACTGAACTGTCTATGTCAACCTTCTCGAAAACCTTTCATATAAAGGTCTTTGGGGCTAATACAAAAATTTCCAAATTTGGTTCTACAGCCTATTTTTATTTAGTACATTACCTAGAAACCTAACTCTGTCCTATCTAGTTAGGTAACTTTTTTGCTGTCGTAGAATCTTTTATTTTACTAATAGTATAGTTTTAGCAGTTATACAAAATAAGTAATATATATTTACACACCATTTTTATTATTTTGGAACAATAAGCCAGATTGTGGGGGCTATTCCACTTGATTATTAGAAAAGTGAATAAGGTTATCTGCACAGGTACATAAAATCCAAACCTAGTTTAAAGTGTCCATCCCGTTACAATAAGTACATAAGTGAGGCAAAAGTATCTCATATACTAAAAAAATGACCTAAACCTCCTCTACGATAGAGGTGCAAGCTTCTAGAATGATTGTAAAAGGCGCCTTATATTTAATAAATAGACAATGTGAAAAGCTAAGTCCTTCATTAGTACGTTGAGTTAGTCAAGAAAATATATTTTCTATCCCAAGTTGCATCCTACAATAGCAAATCGTCATCTTCACCAATTTCACCCTCATTCCACATTTCTAAGTTACGACCTACAGGCCTATAGAAAAGTCTTCGAGAATCTCTGGCCTTCCCAGTGAACTTATAAAAATAGCACTCTGTATCATAACTCATCTTAATGCTCGTGTGCACTCATGGTTTGTCACTGTCATGCCATATAATTTTCGAAACTTCCATTGCATCCAAACAAACTTGGGAATTAGGAGGGGATACTGAACTGGGCATCGCCTCTCGGCTTTTGGGGCTCACTTTCTAGCAGTAGAATGAGAAAGTGGGGTCTTTTCATGGGAAGGAATATCAGTCGCAATACTGATATTCACTTACATGATGTGCAAATATCCACTTTCATTTATAATTCATTTATAATTCACACTGACATAAGATCAAAAATGCAAACTTTAATCTAAGAAGAAATGACTTATCCGGTGTAATTTCAATTAGCGCTCTTACAAAAATAAGATTCTTTTTGGAAACAGTATTAGAATCAAAATATTTAAACTTTTCAATATGAAAAGTCAACCAATTAAGACTAAGGAGATGCCATAACACAGACCAGATGTGAGTAAATTGAGTCCAAACAGGAATCAACAATACTTTCTCTATAACCTTTTCAATTGAAATACTTCATGTCATAATATGAATGGTTTTACATTAATAACTGAAGGAACAACCTCTAGTACTTTATGCCTTTCTTTGTCGGATGTGAATTTCAAGTAGAACATGCCTTCCACACATGTAATGTATTATCTACCCTGGATTCTCCAAGCATTGTGATAGTAATAAGAGTATCTACACTCAGAGGAGAGAAATCAAGGAAAAAACCTACCAGTTGATTATTCCGAAAAATAGCAGCTTCATTGAGTATTTTGGGAGGTGGTATTGATCCTGAATCATAAAAAGGAATTGCAAATAAACTAGGAATATTCACCATTAATGTTTGGGAAAGCTGAGAAAAGAGATGTCCACAGAGGACTAGGTGGTGTTGCTTGGGCATTCTAATGAATAGAGTGTGTGCGATCAGTAGAGTTCAAAACTTACTGGGTTATTATATATATTTCAAATAACTAATTAAAACTTTCTAGGTTCAAAAATGAGTATTTAACATTTCATTAAAAACTGGAATGTTAAATTTTCATTTTTCTTCTTTAATTGTAGCACTTTTAGAATTTGTTTGATGTTTCATCTTTTCCAAAACTAGCAATGAAATTAATATAATTACATGCATCCTTTTAAATAAAATATCCTTTATCAAGAATTCACTTATTTATTACAAAACATTACACTAGTAAACATTAAAGACATCTTTTTAAATTTACAAGATTTGGAAGCATTTATCAAGGTTTCAATTAATAGGTTTTCAAAATAACAGTAAAATAATTCTTCCTTTTTCAACATTATATTCATTTGAATTGTTAAATGTTAGTTTTCAATATTTTGTAAAATTATAGAAAGTATTTATTGCTATATTTCCAAAAATGCTTACAAAAACACTTTTTAGACTTTGTTCTAAATCTGTGTTATCTTTCTACAATTTTCTTATGTAATTATGTCTAAAACTTTTGTTGTTATATGTATGCTTGCTCATATTATCACTAACATTAATTTATGTTTTAAATTTTGAAAAAGCTTTTACAATCAAGGAATGCTTATTCAAAAAGAAAACATTCAATATATTCATAAAATAACTATTCATTCTAATTTATTTGCATCTTAAGAATACCTTTCAAAAATCTATTTAATAGTCATTAATTACTGAATTAGATTATTTGAAGTATAATCAATGGAACTTTTTGTCTTCACCTGTTACTATCTCATATACTCTTTATTATTGGAAGAAAACTGACCACTCAATTCCTACTTAAATTCCATTAAATAATTCTATGCACTCATTTTTTAACTGAATATAACTTTTCTACCTATCTATTAGACATTCATACAGATTACTATTCTACTTCCTTTATTTTCAAATAAGTCACACTTCTACAGTCATGACTACTGTAATGTTATAAAGGAAAGCATATTTTTAAATTTATTTATTACATGTGAAACATAACTTAGAAAACGTAAGCTAAAAAAAAGTTGGAAACCTTTAATGAACTTTAAATTTCTGATTTATCTCTTTAAAGAATTAATTTCTTGTTTTCTCCAAAATTTACATTTTTAATTTATTTAATAGAAATGATGGTAAATTTTCTTGAAATTGACTATTTATGTTTTCGGAAGTTCCATTTCAACTTCTTTTTCAAATAATAAAAACTTCCTAACTTAAGCCTATCTATCCAAAGTGACTTCTCATCAAAATTTCGTTTTTACAAAACAATACAGTGGTATGTCCTAAAAATTATATTTTAATGTTTCTTGGCAAAGCATTTAGTCAAATAAAACATATTTACTTTTTTGCTTCAAAATGTACTGCTTTACCATACGACGTTCACAATCTTTTTAATAGGGAGTAATGTCTAACTTTTTATCCTCAAAAAAAATTCTTTTGTAGTTTTGTTTCTTCATTTCATGACATCTCAATTTACTTCTTTCATAAATGCATTTTATCTGCTTTTAAATAACACTTATTCCAACAAACATTTATTTTCTTAAATCAAATGCTTGTATTTTTCTATAAGAGGTCTTAATTGCCTCGCTAATAGGTTAAATTTCTTATAACTCTCAATTAATGACTATTTAGTGCTCTTTTCAAATTTCAATATTACTTCGTAGAAGTTTATACATTTAACAAAATATTTACTTCTGCAACTTATTTAAACCTAGCATATATTTACAATATATGTGAATATTTTAGCGATCAACCTAATGGACATCCATTTGAAATTCAAATCATTTCTTTCTATTTCTCCCTTATCTCCACCATTAATGTCAAATGGCTACTGCTTTAATTCTCATTTTTTCATTAAGTAGAGAATTTCAATTTTATTCCGTTTTCCCCAATCTTATGGTTCATATAACCATTATATGTTTTTAGGTCTCCGATTAACAAGAAGTTTAGTCCATCACTACATGGGTTCTAGGGTATTTCTAAAAATCAATGTCAAAATTTCCCTAAAAGTCCCTACAGGTACTATCTTTTCTTTAAGAAGCAAAGTTTATCATTACTTGTTCTTCCCACCTAGAGTAGCTTCACTCATCCTTTCGAAGCATGGTAGAAACTATTTTGTGGTTAGCACAAAATATAAAAACACATATTTTATATATATAGTTACATATAGTAAAATTGTTGATAACTTTTTTCATAATAACAAGTACGCCTCTCATACAAATGGTTTTCCCTATAATCGGGTAACCTACACTTTAATATCAAAAAAAACAACCTACCGGGAATAGGCCTAAATACAAACCTATAAAACACCCATTGAAACTTTGAGCCGCTCAAAATAGGTCATTGGTTTCTATAAGGAATAGACTTAATAGAGCCGATGAAATTACGACTCATAGTGGAATGGACAATGTATAATAATAAACAAGATGTATCATTTCATAAAACCACATTGTTGCAATATATTGCAGTCATAATGTCAATAATACCAAGTCATAGGTACATTATCATACTAAATGCCCTATAATATAATAATAATAGAATAAGCTAGCTGCCAATATCACTAAGTCCATCATCGCCAAGCTTGCATCTCAAGACCATCCTACCTAACATATGTTGTTAACAGGAGGCGGTTCAGTAAAGCAAGTTATGGCGAATAAAATCTTTAAGCTTAAACTCGTTTGCCTGCAACTGGGTAATATAAAAAATATCAAGGGTGTATCTAGGAGTGATACACAAATATATGAATATTTATTCATTGATCTATATATTATAAAGAAGACGGATCATAGTTAGTACCATATATAAAAAATAAGGGGTGGATTCCTATGATCACTAAATAAGCAAGGGAAGATCTGTATAATCACTTAACAAACAATGTTGAATCCAGCCACTTAAGACCTATTTTCTAGTAGACACCGTAAATACATAAATGCATATAAAATAGTGCGAAAGATAGTAGGCATCCGCTTAGTATCGAAAGGCAGGTGACTCTTCTACCACTTAATACCCTACCAACGGCGGACCCCTTGGTAACTGAAGTTCTGGTGAATTGACAAATTATACACTTTTAAGTTCCAAACTACATATATCATTCTATTTTTGTTTTTATTTATGTTAGGTTATTTGGGTTTACAATACTCTTGTCTCAAGCATATCCATCTACCCTAGGTAGACCAAGCCTAATAATATGTGTGTGTAGTTATATGCCCAATCGATCATCATAGCCTAAGGTACTATCAATAGTACTCTCTGTATCTTCCTCGGTGTTACTTTTCCGTCTCGCTATGAAAAAGTACTCTAACTGCATCTGTAAAAGACTGTTTTGTTAGGCCTACAATATAGATGTTTCATCATCTGATAAGAAAACATAAAACTATGTCTACATCATCTCGCTCAAGTTCTCAGATATTCACGATGTACCACCCACTTCATACACAAAGGACTTACACGTAATCGTACTGTCTACTACCTGAGTTCCGCCAACAAGGAACACCTTTATTCGAACTCAGTCGAGGATTTCTTTATCTTTAACGGATAGCTTCGTGAGGCCTACGACACAGATATTATATATGATCCATCTCTTTCTCCATGGTTATGGCTCTATACAGCCCTCCCTCAACTATTTGAAAGACCCGTCAAGAGCTAGTGGTCATGCCCTACAAAAATTTAAACATCCAATGACATTTTGTCCCTTATCCATATTCTCGTAAGAGAAAGAGCGTTGGCCTTTTGTTTTAGATCCAATATTTCTCATTCTCGCTCTAATTAATAATGATCGATATTTGTATAAGACATCCTTATGGACTCTCACGGTCCTAGAACCTACTCGTAAGGCCATGGGTCCAATGTTATTCTAATATCCTCCTCTATCCATCAATCTTTTGATCGTTATTGAAGGACATCTTCGTTAGACCAACGATACTAATGCGGTCAATGCATACACTTTTGATGGAACCCTTTTATACCTGCCTATGAGGTTGTAGCTTCGTTAGGGCTACCTAGATAGACATCTTAAAGTATCATCACATCTCGTAGAAGTCTCGTACTTCCTTCCATCTTCATTGAACAACACGTCAGATGTGCTCATATTAATCCAAAGCATCTACGATGATCTGCTTCGTTAGGCTCTTTCATCCAAAATCCCTTCCGACTTCTACAGATGCACCTCACTATTTTTTTAGACCCCATGTCTAATCTTTTTTATTCAGTTAACTAACTTTTTTATTACATAATTGATTTGCGTTACTTGCCCAGTTCCAGTTGCTTATTAACTTAATCAGAGATCTAAGTATTAATTACTCTTTCTTCTTTTTAGTTACAATCCTCTTCTTATAATTTAACTTACAAATATCCTGATTTGTCTAATTCGGTATAGTTTCTTTTTATTACAAATCTACAATTTGTACACATATTTACTGTAAATTTAGTTCTCTCTTATTTAATCCACATTCGTAAAGTAACACTTTTTATTTTATTTCTCATTCACATAAAAAAGATTACATCTTCGTCTTTTAACTAAAAATTACATATTTAGGTATTTTTAAGAACGTATGTAATCAATTGTAGAAACTATAAATAACTGAATTGTTAATTCTCGCATATTACATTCTTTTTTTCATTTCAGACTTTTTTATTTTATATTTATTGTAAGTTTTATTTTATGAAATAGTCTTACACCACTTGGTTGGTTTCTACATCAGAATATATTTCCTTATTTTTAATATTGCTATCGTAAACAACAACACATAATTGCAAGATTATTTCTTTTTTTTCTTCTTAATTATTGGATAGTGTAAAATACAGTAATATCTCAATTTTGCACTAATCCTACTTTTCTTAACTTTATCCTTGCAATTACTAACTAACCAACTAACCTAATACTAACTCCAAAACAAATTTATTAGGATTCTCTTTTTATCTCAGTTTCCCCAAAATTTTACATTTTATTGCAAATCTCTTTTTTTAGCCTTATGTCCTTTTCCATAAAACAAAATCCCAACGCTAATTATAATCATTTGGTTGTATTTTATTCCACAATACTAGAAATTTCATATAAGTATGATTTTAACTTTTTACAGTTTAATTTAAATGCACTCACTTGGAAAACGCATTCCAAGTTCCAGATCTGATTTAAACCTAGTTTTGTTATCCATAGCTTTCCCTTTTCAACCTTATTTGGATCTGCAATTTGGAATTTGCATTAATTTATAAATCCAAATCTAAATATTAAAATAAAATAGTTTAAGAACTAGATTTCTAGAACTACCTCATATGGACGACATAAATCACATATCTCTTTCTAAATCTGCAGTTTTTGTCTTTGGATATCTAATCAGAAAAACAAGATCCAAAATATTTATTACTGAATAATTAGAGAAGGAAAAATAACGTAGCTTCCACGTCCACTCAGAAAAATATGAGTTCGTAGGATAACCCAACATGTTTATTATAGATGTCCAATTCACGCTGTTCGTTCGATTTAAATTGAACAAAATTTCACAAAATACGTCAAAATAAAACACATCAATAAGACTTACATGGGTCGACCTACATGCTGACCGACACTTTTCTATAGATTAGAAACATGCGAATTTATTGTAAACTGCAAGCGCACAGATGTGTAGTATGTAGGTCAAACACAGGGAGGAATTTTAAATTTATTATTTATGTAATCTCGTGGGCGAATTAGACAATATTTGGAGATGTGATTTGAAATAATGCTATTGAATTTATTATACATTCGAATCTAATTGGATTTATACTAAATTCAACAGTTAAGACAAAAAGAACAAATTACTGGAAAAGAAACAACAAACAGAAACAACAGAAAATTAAAATTATAATTGTCATTGAATCTAATCAAATGGTCAATCACTAGTATGCAATAAAAATAATAATAACAATCTGTATTCAACCAAAAACTAATTGAATAGAAAACACGTATTGTTATGAAAGAAAAAAACAATAAATTAGAAAAAAACTTTATTAAGGAGAAGAAGAGAATACAGAAAAAGGAACTGCCATTTATAATTAATGCATTGGGTATTTATAGGGGATATAGTCTCCTATCTATGTGAACATAAGGCCTAAGAAAAATATATGAGAAAAAATTCTTTTTAAAGATAAATGAATATTCCTTTCATGGTGCTTGATTGGGGATTTATAATCAATGCATTCCTCTTGACATATGGCACTGTCACTGGGAAGATGAGCATATGCTTAATTGGAGATTTGTAATCAAAGTCTTCCCTTTCTTTTTGCATGGAAATTAAATATAATTGATTTGATTTAAATTCTTTGAGAGGAATATGCCAAATTCCTAAAATCTTCATTAAGTGCATATTATATATATATAGATTTTTTTTTTTTTGAAAATTGGTACTCTTTGTTGCTATTACCAATAAATCTCATTTATATGCCTCGTCAGAACCCGATAATCCCCCAGCCTAAGTGGGTGCCTTACCAGAAAAAGAGTACATATAAAATCGATGTTACAAAATAGTGGGCGGGTTAACACACAGCTTCAAATGGGTCGACTTATCTGAAGCTTAGGTGGACCCAACCAATGTATTGTTATAAATATTATTATTATTTGTGCTTCTGCGCGTTTCTCCTTCTTGCTTAACCATTCAATTCGATGTCTGTTCTGATAGCTCCGGGTCGACTACTCATGGTTTGGACTTTGGTTGAAAGTCCTTAAAGAAATTTGTACCCTCCAAGTAGAGTCTTGATTAATTCCAACTTTATATTAAACCCATTTCCATACCAATGTTGCATCTTTCCCCTTTTACTTTCAAAACTTTCCCATACTCACTTATATCATCCAATCCCATAACTCAATCACATAATTTATTTCAAAATAAATTTGTTGTTGTCTTTTTTTTTCAAAAATCATTTTTAACACAACTTTTCATAACTAACCAAAATAATATTTAAAATTGTAAACTTTTAAATTCAAAGCTTGAAAATTTTCCAAAAGTCTTCTTTTAAAGTTCTTAAAAGTTTTAATTATGGGGATAGATTCAAAGTAGGTTCCTAATTTCCATTCCCTTTCCAAATATTTCTACAAAATTATCTCTTTTAATCCAATTGCATTCTTTATCAATTTTTCTTATTATCCATTTAAAAAACTAAAATCAAGTTCCGACGCCACTGTTGCGCTATATATATATATAAACTTATATATATACACACATATACATACATATATATAAAAATTCCTAGTCCATTTCTTCTCTTATGTTTTTACAAAATCTAAGGCATTATCACTCACCTATTAATCTGGAATAACTACCGATTTTCAGATATCGACATATGAATTTCTCATTTTATTTATAACTTATAGTACATTTCATATCATGGACACACTAGGACTTAAAACTCTTGGATTCCCATAATCTCAATCTTGATGTACAAAACTATAACCACAATATTTTCATATGTCATTTTAGTAAAAGGAAGTTTTTACTATGGATCTGATTATAATATAATTTAATTTTATATTCCAAAAATACAAATAAATTCACTTATTATCTATTTAAGATCACAGACCACTAAACCTAGGCTTTGGTACCAGTGTAACAACCCAAACCCCAGCGAGCTTGGATTTTCACAAATTGCTAGAATTCAAGTCCATTGAAGCCCTAGTTGGATAGCTGGTATACTACAAATAGGCAAAAATAAATATACCAAAGCACAGATAAGAATCTCACCATGGAAATGACTAAAAAATAATAATAGGCATACACTCACCAAACTATAAACACTTTCTAAGCAAGTGTCTCTAAGCTGAATAATCTTTGCATGCAATCTAACCTGTAATTTGTTATAAGGAGTTCAGAACTAAAGTTCTGGTAAATGGACAAATTATACACTTTTTAGTTCAACACTACATATCTCATTCCATTTTCATTTTTATTTATATCAGGTTATTTGGTCTTGCGATACTCTCTCCTTCGCACGTAAATCGTACCCATCTACCCCCAAGTAGACCAACCTAATATTTCATATATATTGCCCAATCGACCATCGTGGTCCTAGGTACTACCCATAATACCCTCTGTATCCTTCTCGATAAGACTATGTCATCTCACTATAAAAGAGTATTCTATATACATTTGTAAATGACAGCTTTGTTAGGCCAACAATATAGATGTTCCGTTGTTTGATAATAAACCATGAAACTACTTCGGCATAAGCTCGCTCCAATGCTCGGACATCTATGATGTACTACCTAGTGCATATATTGAGGACTCATATGTAATCGTACTGTCTACTACCTGAGCTCCGATAATAAGGCCTAACCTTGCATGGAATTCAGTCAGGGATTTCTATATCTGTGAAGGGCAACTTCGTTAGGCATACAATATGGATATTTTATCTGGTTTGTCTCTTTCACCACGGCTATAGCTCCATGCAACTACCTCAACTAGTTGAAAGACCCATCAAGAGCTAAGTTATTGTGCCCTACAGTAAACAATCTAGACATCCAATTAGCATTGTCCCTTGTCTAATGTCTCATTAGTGAAAAATCATTGGCCTTTTAGTTTAGCTCCAGTTTTTGCTGTTCTCGCTCTGACTAACAATAGCTAACATCCTTGTTCGACTACCCTTATGGCCCCTTACACACTAAAAACCTACACGCAAGGCCATTAGTCTAGGTATTATACTACTATCTTCCTCCATCCATCATCCTTCTAATAGCTAGTAAAACACAACTTTGTTAGGCATACAATACTAATGTCGCCAAGGCATACTCTTTTGATGGAACCCCAACAAACCTGCCTCCGGGGTGCAGCTTCCTTAGGCCTACCTCAAAGGGCTATTATAGAGTATCATCATGTCCCGTAGAAGTCTCATACTTCCTTCCTGCCCAGCTGAACAACATGTCAGACGTGCTCCCACTACGCCAAAGCATCTGCGATGACCCTGTTCGTTTGGCTCTTTATCCAAAATCCTTATGGATTGCTCCAAATGTACCTCACTACTTTATTAGGCTCCATATCTAATACTTCTTGATGCATTTATCTTATTTTTCTTTTGTTACGCTACTGATTTGCATTACCTTTCTAGTTCCTTCTAATCTGGGCCTTATTTTTTTTAAATATCTAGATTTGCCTAACTCAATCTGCCTTTTTTATTACAAATCTACAATTTGTACACACGTTTACAATAAATTTAGTTCTCTTTTATTTAATCTATGTTCCCAAAGTTTTACTTTTTATTTAGTTTCTTGCACATATAAAAAGCACTAAATTTGCGTCTTTTATAAACATTTACATATCAAAATATATTAAAGAACATATGTAATCAGTTGCAGAAACTGTAAATAAATTAATTGTCAATTTTCGTATTTTACATTATTTTTTCTTATTTTCATTTAAAATTTTCTTACTTTACAGTTATTATAAGTTTTGTTATAGGAAGTAGTCTTACCCCGCTTGGTTGGTTACAGAAACTACATTAAAATCTATTTCTTTATTTTAATATTGCTACCGTAGATAGTAACACATAATTGCTAGATTCTTTCTATATTTTTCCTAATTACTAGATAGTGCAAAATATAGTAATCTTCCTATTTTGCAATACTCCCACTTTTCTTACCTTTAGCCTTGCAATTAACGTTACCGCATTTCCTATAATATTAAATTATGGAAATATATCCCCTTTTTCTCAACCAACCAACCTAATACTAACTTCCAAACCAATTTATTCATTAGAATCCCCTTTTTCTCTCAATTCCCTAAATTTTGACAGTATGCTGTAAATCTCTTTTCTTTTGGCTTATGTCCTTTTTCTACCAATCAAAATCCCAACATTAGTTATAATCATTTAATTGGATTTCATTCCATAATATTGCAATTTCATATAAGTACGTTTTTAACTATTTATAGGTTAATCCGGAATAACTTGCATAGAAGTTCCTACAACTATCTTAAACACATCTAATATCAAATCCTATAGTTTAACGAGAGTCCACCAATATTGTTGATGTTAAAAGTGGTTCGCTTGACGATCAACCCCCAAAGCATGCAGTCCGTATACAAATCACAGATAATATTCTCACAATCATAGCTACATAATGCAAGAATATAGTAAAAACATAGAACACACAATCATTTTTATAATGGTTCGACAACCTGGGCTTGCATCCACTTTATAACGTATTGTTTATACTGTCAGATTATAAGATACAGTACAGTTGTTTGTAAGAAATGTAGAGAAAACATTGATACAACACAAAATCCTAACGTCAATAATGGAGTTCGGCCTCCACAACACAAAGCCCTTGCACATATGAGTGGAGAAGAAGATGTGGAAGATCCTTTATAGAGTCCATAAATAGGCTATTTATAAGTGGTATAGATCCCGGCTTGGTAGACCACGTAGCGGCCGATTCGGCTCTCCAGGAGAACATAGAGTTAGTCTTTAGGTTGCGGGAGATGTCCTCTATAGGTTGCCTTTGGACACATGTAGTCCCATCCGAGGAAATAAATGATAGTTGACTATACATCTTGCCAGCAGAACAGGTTCGAATTCATTGCTCTAGTGCCCAAGTCAGTATAGCCTGGGTTGGTATAGCCCGGGTCAGTATAATCTGGGTCGGTTAAATCTAGGTCTGTATAACCCGGGCCTGTATAACCACTTAATCGGGTATGAACGCTCGATCTGGTATAGCCATTCGTTCTGGTATAGGCACCCAGTCAAATCAAAACGATAGTGAAGAGGTAGTTTGTTCTTGCTGAGCTAAGGAAAGTACTTTCGTCTCGCTCCTTGCCGCATCCAAGCTCGATATATTTTGATTTGAAATAGGTGTAATGAAAAGTGATGATGCAGTGCTTCACCGAGCCGCGTACACTGACCCGAGATCCAAGTATGCTAAACCAAAATATTTGAGTTGTTGTGAGACCTCCATCTAGTAAACCCAAGTTTTCCTAAGCTCTTACTTAAGTCCTAAGTACTTCGATGATCAAAAATATGTATTGTGATTGCCTTGCCAAATGACAGGTCAACATTTGCCCCCAAAACATATCTTTTAGTGGAAGATGCGTTTTGAATAATCTATATGACATAGAAATCCAGAATAGAAATCCAATATCCAAAGTCCAGGAGTCCATGATCGCGCTGGATCATAATAAATAATAATAGAAAACCCACGGTCACTCCGGATCGTATTAATAGAAGACTAGAAATCCATGATTGCACCAGATCATATTATAAAAAATTCATTATCACTTCGGATCATATTATAAGAAGACCAAAAAGCAAGAATACCAAAAATCCAACAATCTATCTGTATCGTATTATAAAAGAAATCCAAATTCAAGGAATCTGAAAACCATGGCCTCACCGAGCCTAATGCCAGTATAATTCATACCTACAGATAAACCAAGTGAATATTTTTGCCAAATCCTAACATTACTATTTAGTCTTTCCAAACATAAATCATGCTTGGAAAATCACTGTGAGTATAATCCATACTCGATCCATGATTGGTTAAGACCTAACAAGATGGCTAAACCCCTCGAGAATAATCCATACCCAGAAATTCAAACTGAACATAATCCATACTCAAGTTATGATTGAGTTTTCTCGTCAAATCCTAACAAGTTCATCTAAATTCACATGTATAATATATTCCGGGAAGCCTAGATTGAGTATAAACCATACTATAATCCTATTTTAGTAGTCCTATTACATCTTGATAAGATAATTAAGTACTTTCAAGCATAATCCATGCTTGAAAATCCATTTTATTAAATCCAAAATTGTCGCTTACTAAAACAAAGACTGATTGCTTTGTTATTGAATCCAAAGTACTCCTAGGGACTAAATCCTAATCCCGTATCGACCCAGATGTTGACTACCTTAGCGTATGTCACTCGGGGCCTACAACCTCTCGTTAGCTCCATCCCGTCTTAAGCCTGTAACATATTTAGGTCAGCGGAGAAAGCGTGCCCCTCATCTGATGATGCAGGGGACCCGTCGACTTTCTCCCTCATTGGATCGGGATGCTCGTAAGGTGCTTATTACAGGGGTACGGATACAACCCTTTATAGCTCCAAAACTACGCTTTTTAGAAAGACATACCATAGGCAAGTTTAAATCAATATTCAATTAGAAGAGAACTAGCCTTAGTAAACTTATAGGAAAGAAAGGAACCTAATAAACTCAATCATACAAGGAATTAAGAGCTTACTTGCTTCTACATCCACTGGAACGGTACTGAAGCCGGAAGGCTAAGGACCGAGAATAAGAAACAACCTAATAAATAAAAAACGGAGTAGAACTTGCTTTTGCACCTACAACTTTTATCTACTTTAACTTAGCCATTTATTGTCCAATGATTTTATTGTCGAGCATATAGCATGCCTAGGGATTAATTCTTAATCCCTGTACATAAGTGAGTCGACATAGTCATTTGGGAAACCAAATCAAACAGAAATGAAAACACTTATCCTAAGAAATTCAGAAATCTAATGTGATCTAATCCATACCAACCAATAATGATCTCGCGATTGCTCGGTCTAGGATCGTTCCCTCTTCGGGGAACAGTAGGTGGAAGTGCTTATGCTGATACAGGTGGTGGATTAACGTACTCGGTTAGCTCTCCACGTCTGACCTGTTACTCGATCAAGTCTTGCAAATGCCTACATTCATTGTTGGTGTGACCAGCTATCTCGTGAAATTGGCAAAAATTTATAGATTCTCGCTCATGTTGTGTTGGCTCCCTCCTAAGAGGCTTTGGGTAAGAAATGCAATCCTTCATATCAATGTAGATATCATCTATTGAAGAACTGAGCATTTACTTCTCGAATTAGGGTTCTCTCAGGACCTGAACATTCCAATTATCCTTAGCAAGTGCTTTTCCTTTTCCCTTATCCTTGTTCTTTCTAGAATGGGATGGTCCTCCATCCTTAACCATGTTAGCCTCAAGAACGTCCTTCCCGACATTGATGTCTTCCTGATGTAGAAACCTATCCACTTTAAAGTAGAATTTGCGAAGGTTACTCAGTAGAATCTCGTTGTAGAGTGATCTTAAAGTCCATTTTATCCAAGATTCCGAACACAGCTGTCATCAATGCCATGGACGGTTCCGGTCGATCCACGGATGTCATCGCCACATTAAACCTTTCCAAAAATGAGTGTAAAGTTTCTCCAGACCTCTGCTTGTTAATAGTAAGAGACATGACGTTCTTGAGTCGAGCGATATGGACCCTAAACTGCTCTATAACCCTTGCGACCAGTATGTTCCAACTACCGATCGATTCCTTTTCCAGATGCGTAAACTACATAGCAGCGATGTCAGTAAAGTAGAGTGGGAAGCACTTGGCTAGGACATTTTTCGACGTCGATAGAACTTCCATGTGGCGCATGCAGCACATCAGATGCAGGGTAGGATCCTTTCTACCATCATAAGTTTCCAAAGAAGGAAGTTTGAAGTCAAGCAGGTTACATGAGTTTCGGATTTCTCGTGCAAAGGGTCTTTGGTTGACACTATCCATGTCATCTTAGGATGCCCCCTTGTAAATCGTCGAATCATGTTAGCTATCCGAAATCCATTTCCGAGAAGTTGTTGCCAATTATCCAATCCAAGGTTGGTGCCCCCAGCTTGAAGACCTGTAGTGCGCAGAAGCTCATCCGTAGCTCCTAGATCCGAATCGGTAAACCTCTGGTCGGCATAGCCTAGCCGACTTTGGTTGGTATTACCGATCAGAGTTCCTACAGCTTCTGCGTTACTCCTATCTAGAGCAGCATTAGTTTGAACTTATCAGGAATTTCCTATACTCTCTTCCAGAATATCGCGAGCTAAAGTGTCGCGTTGTTGAACATGTTGAACATTGTGTGTGGGCCGATTTCCCCGTGCCGATCACAGACAAGCACTAGTTCTTGGCTGAGCCGGGGTTTTTGCCGATCCTAGTTGGGGTAGGTTCCTTGGTTATGTGGTGACTGCAGTATCGGTTCCTGCCCCATGCCTAATCCTTGACCTCTAGTCGTCTAAATCCATCCATTCTTGCGAAGAATAGTTCACCGTTTCTTCTTATTTGCAGAGGATCTCATCCTGCAGTTGCATCCGCGTCATGAGTTCATCCAATACGTCGTCCATCTCTTCTCTGGTAAGGTAGATAAAAGGATCTCCATGAGTGGAAGCCTCCTGATTTCCCTTATTCCTAACGCTTGCATTGCCAGTAGCTTGAAGCATGCAAGAGAGTTCTATCCTTCTTTTGTTTCACCATTTTCAAATCCTGAAGTTAGCAATCCAATTCCTTTGTAATCCGACAATTGCATGCCCCCTACCTAGAACGCCAAAGTGTTGACATCAAAAATGGTTCGCTTGACGATCAACCCTTAAAGTGTACAGTCCATACACAAAACACAGCTAATATTCTCATAATCACATTTGTAGAATGCAAGAATAAAGTAAAAACAAGGAACACACAACAATTTTTATAATTGTTCGACAATCCAGGCTTACATCCACTTTATAATCTATTGTTTATAAATTGAGATTACAAGATACAATACAGTTGTTTGTAAGAAATGTAGAGAAAGAAGTGATACAACAACAAATCCTTGGGTCGATAATGGATTTCGGCCTTTAAAACACAATGTCCTTGTGTGTAGATGAGTGGAGAAGAAGAAGATCCAGCAGAATATCCCTTCTAGAGTCCAGAAATGGGTTATTTATAGATGGTACTGATCCTGTCTTGGTATGCTACGTGGCGGCCAATCCGGTTCTCTAGGAGATCGTGAAGCTGGTCTTTAGGTTGCGGAGATGTCCTCTCTAGGTTTGTCTTGGACTTGTGTAGTCTGATCCGAAGAAATAGGAGATAGTTGAAGATAAAGCATGTGAGATGAGATGACACAAACCAAACGAAGTCTAATCCATGCTAAACTCGGTTGAAGGACTCGCAACAGGTTAGGAAAGCCAGACGTGAAGATCAAAGCTTGAATCTGTGCAAGTCAATGGACCGATGTCGGTCCATAGTGGTCTGTGGTGTTGTATTATTTTTATGTGGAACTTGGGCTGGAGAATTCTAATTATATTTAGGGTATGTATGAAGCTGGGCTTGGTCCAATACCTCATGGAACTCTATAAATACAACATGCTCTCCAACAGAAAAGGGGATGGGATCCAACTTTTGTCATGCCCAAATGTTGTCAAAGCTCTGTCAAAGTAGATCTTCATCTCTAGCATTCATTACTTACCTTTAACAGCAAGACTCCTCCAGAGATAACAAACTTAGGTCATTTAGACTGATTATTGTAATCCTCTGATAACCAGTAGTACTTGTGATTTCATATTGATCCTTACCATGGAGAATATTATAATCATCTGTAATTCATTGTATTTGGCATGGCAAGGATAAAAATAAAAGTATTCAAAGTGGATCTAGGCCTTATCAATGGCTGAACCACTGTAAAAATTGTTTCTTTCTCTTTACCTTTGTTTTTTTACCTTTTCCATTTATTTTTATATGTTGTTTTCTCCATATAAAGGTGGTGCCTTTGCTAAAATCTGGTGTTAGTATTATTTTTGACGTTAACAATATGATAAAGCATTTTAGTATGTTAAATTATAGGCAAATGTAAAAATTTAAGTTAGTGAGATTATAGGTGGGTTTAAATTACCATAACAAATTTTTGAAAAGAAAATTTTCTAATGACGTAATAACACAATATTTAGCCGAAAAATGCTGGTATAAGCTTACCAAATATTATCCTTTTTTATTTCTGCCTAAAAATGTATCATCCGGTGGTGTACATTTCAAATTAACAATGGCCATTCTTATGAACATTTAAAAGAAATTGGCACTGCTGAACTCGAAGGTTCTTAAAATGTTATGGCTTTCCCAGTATTGCAAACAATCTGAGCTCTACAATTTATTGTTTCCACAGCAAAATTGGAATTGCAAATATCATTGCCACTGCAATGTCAACATCGCATCTTTGGTTGAGAATACAGGTAGCATCCAACTAAAAAGATACTCAAGAATACACATAAAATTACCTACATCTTTTTCAATTGCCCTTAATAAATTGGTTATGCTTATATGCATATTTACTTCCACTTGAGGTACACATGTAAAAGGAAAATATTAAACAATGAGAAACAATGTAAAAAAGGAAAATATAAACAGGAATTACAAAGGTTGCATCGTCCTTAAATGCTCTTGTTACATTACATTATACTCACATGCATATTTATTTGTAAGTTAACTACACATGTAATAGGGAATAAAGAACAAAGAGAATAACATGATGGAGGAAAATACAAAATAATAATCATAATAAGAGCATCTCCAAGAAAGAGAGAATTCTTGTTACGTATCTTGAATTGGGGGAAAAAATGGTCCCCAACAGATGTTACGTTGTGTAACATTCAGGCAAATGTTACGGGCTCAATTCAGATTTCTGAATTGGGTTCGCGCCCCGACTTTATCGGCTCGTGAAGTCGCGAGCCGATTTTTTTGGCGTGTGACGGAAAAATCGGCACGCGACTTCACGAGCCGATAAAGTCAGCGCGTGACTAGTTTAGAGTTTAAATTTTTTTTCCCCTATCCTACCTTATTTTCTAATATGACAAAATAAAATCATTATTATTTTCGCAGAATAAACTAATTTGGAACATAATAATAGATGATTAATAATCCTTACGAATACAAGAGAACGCGATGATACAATAGAAAAGAACAACATCATTACTGCATACATGATCGATAAGTTCGGACAAGCATAAAATAAAACACGAATTCGGATAAGGATGCTTCATAACTAGGTATTGCCATAGTGGTTCCATAAATGATTCATAAGATCCTTCTACAGCCGGTTATGTATTCTTCATCACAAAACGTAACCTGACGGGTCAAATGAATGTTGAAGTCCTCCTCTGATAGTGGTCGATTTTGTCGGAATACTTGCGGTGGTTGCGAAGCACCCTCGTAATCGCAGTAACGTTGCTCTTCGTCCATATCTCTTTCATCTTCTATAATCATGTTGTAAAGAACGATGCAAGCAAACATGATTGTAGACATCTTTTTCTTAGACCACAACCGACATGAATTACTTATCATTGTAAATCTAGGTTGTAAAACACCGAAAGCACGTTCTTCATCTTTCCTTTGTCCCTCCTGCATCACCGCGAATTTGACTTGTTTAGGAGTCAATGGATTTGGACATGTTTTAACAATGGTGCTCCATTTCGGGTATATGCCGTCACCAAGGTAATAGCCATGCTCGTAAGTATTTTGACTGAGGGTAAATGTTAAAGGAGGTACCTTGTAACGATCCAGAATTTTAACCAAATTAAAATTGGAATTTTTATTACTTAATTTGAATTTGATGTAAATATATATGGTTAAGAATATTTAATAATTTTGATAAGCTATATGATAAGTTTTACTTGAATTATAAATGAGAATGATTATTAATAATTTTGGATGTATTGATACTATTTGTCGTTCGATCGGATTTGTCAAATTATAACGCGAATTAGTAGCATTAGAATTAAGTGTTGCCCTTAGTTTTCATAGCATTTAAGGGAAAATGCTACCAAAAGTTCACCTTCTCTTCTTAAGACAAGTGTATGGACGCTTGTCATTTTGCATGTAAGCTTTCATGCATGCCTTCCATGTGCCCCCTTATGTGTCATCACCTCCTTAACTCTCCATTCCTATATAAGGAGACATTTTCTCCATTTTCTTACCATTCCATTCCATTTCCACCTTTCCACCTTCTTCTTAAAGCTTATGGCCATGGTTTCCATGGCATAAGTCTTCCTCTTTTCCACCACCACCTTGCCAAAGTTCGTCATTCTCCTCCTCCTCCTCCTTCCCTTATAAAGAAAGAGAGATTAATATATATTATATTATATATATTTTGGTGAAGAAGACGTTGCGCCGAAATACTGTCCAACAGTTCGCTCAACTAGGCTCGCCTACTGTGAAGATTTGGAAAGCTGTTTGGTGAGAACTCTTTAACCACGGTTTATTATTTAATTAGTAGTTAGTCTAATTTAAATATAGTAATGGATTATTAATGGTTAATGATAGTTGATGTTTGTTATGATGGATGATGGATGCGTAGTTTAGAACACACACACTATTAAGCGTTAGTGTTATAACGTTTGTGCACGGTTATGATTTATTTAATCATGTTGATGATGGTTGCTATGGATGTTTAAATAGTTGTTGATGTTGTTTTGCAAACACTATGACACAACGGTTATGTTATCACATTGGTGATCGGCAAATCTCCTTCGTAATTAGAAATAATATCATTATTGAAATTGAAGGCTAATAATTGGGAAAGACCGTATTCATATATGTTGATAAAATTCTTTAAATGAATAAATTAATACCGGAACATTCTAGGATAACAGAGAGGATAGTATCTAGGCTTGGGTTTGGAAATAAAGTTTCCTACTCTCCCTGGCTATCCCTAACTGGTCCGACGAATGGGATGGTTAATTTGAAGTTATTTGAATTTATAAATGAATTGGAATTAGATTTATTAAGTAAAAAGTAAAAGTTGAATTTTGAACCCAAAATAAATTTGGAAAGTCAATATAAATTACTTTAAATGGTTTACAGAAGTATATAATGGTTTTCTAAGGTATTTTGAAGTATTGAAGAATAATTTTTATTGCGGTCAAAATAGGGCTTGTTGCACAGCGGCAATTAGTGTATTTTAGATGCAAACTTTAAACGCATATAACTTTTGCAATCTAAATCGGATTTGCATGAAACGAAAAACGTTAGATTTATATTAACAAGAGCTTTAAAATGAGTGAAAACAGATTTTAATTTTGAGTTATAATTTTCAAGATATGTTTAAAACCGGTTTGGGGGAAAGGTCGCTATAAGAGAAGTTATCGAACATAACTATAAATAGCCCTTTTTAATGTTTCTAAAATATGGAATTTTTTTGTAAAATCATTATTAATTATGTAAAAGTGTTTTGAATTGTAAAGTTTAAGTTTTGACCAAGATAAATGATATTTGATCAATGTAGTTGAGATAACTAATTTGTGACGCTTTTGTAACACTTTCGAAACACTATTATAACGCTTTCTTTGAAATAATCTATTTTGAAGTTTTTAAACCACGAACTAAAAGAAATCATTTGTAAATGATTGGTGGAATGTTTTCAAAGGTTTAAAAATATTGAAAATAATTTGTTTGGAATTTAAATTGATTTATTTAATAATTAAATGTGTTTTTCAATTTTAAATAATTGGATATGGTTGGAGATAAATCTTCGGATGGTTGATATTAATTCGGTAGATGATGATTCTTACTATTTGAGGAATTTAAAAGGTAGTTCACCATTATTCCGCTTATAGTGTGAGTTGGATATCGAGATTAATATTGAGTATAAGTTGATGGTATTTCTATCCAGATCTAATGTCAAAGAGTTGGATAATTCTTTAAGTTAAGATACGAGTTTCCTGAGTTGACTGGGATAAGTTAGATAGAAATAATCTTCAGATATTTGATATGAAATTATGTGGTGTAAATGTATACTATTTGAGGAATTTGGAAGATATTATTATATCGTTATTCCACTTATAGTATTCGTTGATTATGAGAATTGATATCGAGTATAAGTAGATACAATTTCTGTGTAATTTATGCTCAATATCAATTGATTTGGGTTTTGTCGTGAATCATATCTTCAATAATATCATTCATGAAACCCCATGAGATTGAGTTATGGAAATTCATATCGTAATTGGAGGATTCAATCAGATCTTTCATTTGAGAAAATAAAAAATAAGGAACTAGAAAGAAAGTAAAATCTTTTAGTTAAGATTAAAGAATGGAATGTGGGAAAATCAATTTAATTGGAAACTATGGTTGAAATGTGGATTAAGGATTTTCAAAGGAAACTGGATTTTGATAACGAGTTATCAAACGGAAAATTAATTAAGGCTTTAAGGCTAAATCATCTTTGATTTAAGGGATGTGTTTTAAAAGAGAAAGGTTTAATATGGATTTTGTAATAATTTGAGAATGGGTTTGAAGAAGTTTAATTTTGACAAAATCCAAGACAGAAGGAGATTGGTCGAAAGCCTGTGTGTTCTATAATTGTGTTTTTTTTAATTGCGCCTATTATTTGGAAAGACCGGGATCGGATGTATGTCTGAAACAATTCCAAGTAATAATACGACGTTGTGGAGCAATTGTAGACATTGGAAACGACATTGGAGACGACATTGAAGACCGGGACCCTTCATGTCGTAAGGACGACTTGCTGAATGTCTCAAGTGGGTCGCTTCCATTTGCAGATGGATTTTATATCAGGTAGGTGGCAAGAAGCCCGAACGTATGTGAAGGAATTCCGGATTGTGGTTTCGTTCAGACCCAGAACGGACTCATATGGATTGTGTGTCTGACATTGTAATTAACTGCGTAGCACTGTTTTATCAATATATATCTGTTTGGTGGCGGGGAATTACTCTCTTGCTTAACACCCTTCTCTAAGACGTACGAGCTTAGAGGTTATATATTGGAAATCAATGATGCGTTGTTAATGGATAATGTGGCATACTTAAGATATGTGGTGAGCAATAGATGATCAAAGCATGGCTTGTTTAAGCGTAGCTTTGTGTATCGTGACCTCGACAAGCCTCACAACCCGGTGAATGGCCAAAACAGGAAGAAATGCGGCAAGGTTATGGGGTGTTGTCTCCTTCTAGATAAAAGGTGTACTATGGTATGGAGCCCAGGTATTAACCTATGTGGTAAAAGCATCTACTTTTGTGGTTGTTGTTGGGGCGCGCTCGGAAAGGTCGGTCACGACCGGGAGATGGCATACTCAGGAGTACTCTAAGTTACCCAGTTAAGGGGTATCCCGGCCTTGTGTTGGCATGAGGAGCATTAGTTGATCCTCGGGCATCCCTCTAGAGGTGTTCAAAATTCGGTTCGGAAGGAAGTTCCTTTGCCTGGTCATTGTCGGAAACCCAATCTCCGCTACGAGCCTGTACGGTTTTAGTTGTATACCATACGTCAGTATAGTATATGGTACCTATGCTGGCTAAGATTGATACATTTACTTTCGAAATGATTTTTCACACTATATTATAGTATTGGAAGAGGATTTTCACGTATCAAGCATTTTTGGCTATCATAAGGAGAAACCTCGCCCATGTGTGCGTTTACATTTTGTGTGTGCCGCGAGACCTTATGGTAGTTTCAGTTTTCAAAAGTCATTGCGAATTTCTATGCACGGGAATTCATATGGAGTAAACCCGTTCCGCATTAGCGGCGTGGTCCGTTGAATTACCCAACTTTAAAATGACTCTTAAATAGTAACTGTTTTGAGTTCTCACACCAGTCCCACGACTGACTTGGAGTTTATTGTTCCCTCGCCTAAACTCTGGGTGCCCATAATTTTTACATGGGCAGCCTAGTAGTTTGGTTCACAGATTTAGCCTTGGAGTTGGTTGAAGCAGGATTCTGGTTTTAGCTGAAGCTATTATGACTTGGAGCATTCACATTCTTCCGCTGAGTTTAGTATCTTTTCCGCTATGAAATCGACGTACTCTGATGTATCTCTTGTAACTCTGATGTAATATTATTGTAATGATAATGGAAAAGTTCTTTTTATTTTGTGCAAATGTGTAAGTACCCCTAACAATCCGTCTTTATGAACGGTTTAAGTTGGTTTAATTACCGGCGAAAACCGGGAAAAAAGTCGGGTCGTTACATACCTGGCCTTGAGCAAGATCATTAAATAGATGGGATCTTTCTATAACATTTAAGTCATTATTCGAACCAGGGATTCCAAAGAAAGCGTGCCATATCCACAGATCTTACGATGCCACAACTTCCAAAGATGATGGTTGGTCCCCTTTCCTTGCCGTTGTACGCACCTTCTAATCCCTTAGGACAGTACTTCCATTCCCAATGCATACAGTCCAGACTTCCTAACATTCCCGGCCAACCCCTGCTTTCGTGTATCTCTATGATTCGCACTACATCTGCTTCGTTCGGAGACCGTATGTATTCTTCTCCGTAGATGTCCACCACTGCTTGACAGAAAGTTTCAAGTGTCGTGCTCTCTGCTATGCGGTATGCATCGTCCAGACCCTCGGCCGGAGTGGCATAAGCTAACCTTCTCATAGCGGCCGTCATTTTCTGTTCACCGGACAACCCTTGTGTCTTCGATGCCTTTTGTTTGTACTTAAATTAATCATTGTTAACTTGAATACCAGCCAATATCCGAAGAAATAGATTTCTCCGCATCCTTTATCTTCTATGAAACATATCAGGCCCGTAGGTGCAATCGTCATCGAAGTAATCTTGCATCAAAGACTTATGGTATTTAGCATGATTTCGGTGTATAAACCTCCTTCCAGCAACCAATCTCCCTCTAGTTGTGGATGATGAACCGTACGCTTCACGGTACAGGTCCCGTATTTCTTGTATTTCTTCCGCTTTCTCTTGAAGGATTTCATCTTCCTCCGAATCGCTATCAAAAGCCCGCATGCATTTAATAAAATTGGAATCCGTTTACATTTGTGAATAAGTTTTGGTTTGATGAATTGCAATGTTGCTGTTATATATAAGGCGTGAGGTATTGGTAAGTGGGTAGCTTTATTGGGTGGAGTGTTCTCCTTTATTAGATAAAGTGCTCCTTTATTGGAAAGAGTGTTCCTTTATTGGACAAAGTGCTCCTTTATTGGATAGAGTGTTCCTTTATTGGACAGAGCGTTCCTTTATTGGACAGACTGCTCCTTTATTGGTAAGAGTGTCCCTTTATTGGACGGACTGCTCCTTTATTGGTAAGAGTGTCCCTTTATTGGACGGAGTGCACCTTTATTGGACATAGCCCTCGTTTATTGGTACGAATGGTCATTAATTGGACAGTAAATAGTGCATAGTGTAGATTCTCTATCATGGCTCCAGTGAACAATGACTAGGGCATAGTGGAGTTTCTCCATCACAGACTTTTAGAGCGTTGGACTTTGCATTACATAAATATTTTACATTACATAACTTAGAAGCTTGCAACAACAACAATTACAACATGAATAAATGCCAAAGTACAATTGAGGGAACTACAACAACTGAACACATAAACATCAAATTTAAAGTAAAATAAGATAGTTTCCACCCACACCTACCACGGACGTGGGTAAAACCCAGCTCTAGCTGCCTCAACAACATTCTTGTTCATACCTCGTATTTTGGCTTGCGCTTCCAATGCATATTGAACTCCACATTCGCACATCGAAGGGTCAATCCACTGCTTAAAGTAACAACAATCAATTTCATTAGGAAAAACGTTGTGGTCCAGGTAGGCTGCACAACCAAAAAATCGGCGGCCAGCATTTTTTTTGGTCTTCGAAACAACGACGACTGATTCTTCTCTACAACGGCACACAGGTTTGGATCCACCCAGACGTACTGGCTTGAGAACGCGTCCTTCAACAACCATTTCTTTTCCAGGTCTTTGATTTGCTACCCCCTCATCGTCATTTTCCCATTTGTCTATGTTGGAGGCTAAACTTTCTTTTCCCTGTTCCGACATGCTCCAAAAAGGGAACTATACTATTTTCTTAACAACTTGGCTGCTTCGGAGAAAGAGGAAGGAGGTGGCGACTGGAAGAAAATAAATTGTGATTAAGGGTTTCATAGAAACCGCCATATATAGGGAAAACCAGAGTGTGGGTTCGGGGTCGTCCACTTACCCGTATTATTTAAACATATTGAAGTTCGGAACGTTATAAAATGTACTGCAGTTCGTTTTATAATTAAATTATAAACCAGGATTGTTTCTCAAATTGTTTTATTATTAAATAGTGCAAACATCATTTAAACAGAGTTAACAAACTAGGGTCGTCCACTTACCCGCATAATTTAAACATTTCAGTACACGAAGGAGTTAAAAAGGAGGGTTGTCCCCCTTTTATTTTATAAAAATCCTTTAACTTATACATGTAAACAATATATTTTGTAAACCATTTCCACGGCGATTTTTTGAAATTTTGATTTGGACGTAAAACAAAATCTACAACATGAAAACCCGTTTTTTTCTCTTCCACTAGAAAAATATTGTCGATTAGATGCGAACGTATCTTGTTGTGAGGAAATCCGACTTAGACTGGATCTCGTACAACCAATCGAAGTTCGGAATGTTATAAAACGAACGATAGGGCCGCTACAATTCTTCTTATAATTAAATTATAAACCAGGATTGTTTCTCAAATCGTTTTACTATTAAATAGTGCAAACATCATTTAAACAGATTTTAAAAACCAGGGTCGTCCACTTACCCGTATAATTTAAACATTTCAGCGCACGAAGGATTTAAAAAGGAGGGTTGTCCCCCTTTTATTTTATAAAAATCCTTTAACTTATACATGTAAACAATATATTTTATAAACCATTTCCACGGTGACTGTTTGAGATTTTGATTTGGACATAAAACAAAATCTACAACATGAAAACCCATTTTTTTCTCTTCCACTAGAAAAATATTGTCGATTAGACGCGAACATGTCTTATTGTGAGGAAACCCGACTTAGATTGGATCTCTTTCAACCAATTGAAGTTCGAAACGTTACGAAACGAACGGCAGCGCCGTTGCAGCTCGTTTTATAATTAAATTATAAACCAGGATTGTTTCTCAAATCGTTTTATTATTAAATTGTGCAAACATCGTTTAAACAGAGTTAAAAAACTAGGGTCGTCCAATTACCCATATAATTTAAACATTTCAGCACACGAAGGAGTTAAAAAGGAGGGTTGTCCCCTTTTATTTTATAAAAATCCTTTAACTTATACATGTAGCCATACATATGAAACGAGCAAACTTTACACAGAACATATGAAAAAATAACATTACACGGAGTATATGAAACGAGCAAACATTACACAGAACATAATAAACGAGCAAACATTACACAGAACATATGAAACAAGCAAACATTACACAGAACATAATAAATGAGCAAACATTACATAGAACACATTAAAAAAAAGTCCTAAACATCGAGACATACACATATAATCGAGGACCAATGTGATCGAAGTTCACACCCGGCATATAATACGGCAACAAGTACCGTCTAGGAGCTATCCAAACCCAATAAGGACCAAACTCTGCGTCGGGTAAGTGAAAATCGGTCGTATCAACCCATCCTGCCAGTCTCAGACTATCCACATATTGTCTCCCTATAGAACGCTGCAACCCGAACATATCAAGTGGTAGAGGTGGATCTCAAGGTACGCGCAACTGACCGGGACCCTGGTAATAACATCGATCTACCTAGTACCAAATAGGAAGGTGGGCTGGTGGGAACAAGAGGACACGTCGAATAGATAAGCGACATGCAATGGCTAATGGATGGGCATCAGGTAGTGGGCCATCCACTGAAAGTAACATCCAATAAGAAGTCCAAGGTGCTCGTAATATGTTCCCCCTCTTCCACATATCTAACTGAGTACGAGCCCCCATCAAGTCATGTCTCACACCAATAGGAGCACGCCGAACCCCGTGAGTACTCTCCCATCTACGCATGCGTGGGAAAAAGGTCTCGGCAGCATAACTGGCGGTGGGCTGTATGCGTGGATGCATATTGGCTATGTACTCGTAGTACCAGCACGACAACATGTACCAAAAACCGAACATCTGGCGAACCTCTCCAAAAGCATAGGAGTCAAGAGCGGCATATAGATAACCCAATATGGCAGAGCCCCAATCAATCATATGCAGCTGCTCTAACTCGATTAGTGCTGCTAGGTAGCCCAGCCTAATCATACTCCGTTGGTTCGAAAAGAATGTCGAACCAAGGAGTTATAAAATGGTAGCCCTGTATACTATGTCATGGAAATCTACCACATCGAGATGCGCTGTAATATACTCAAGTAAATATGTGACGGAAATGACACCATTAGCTATATGAGTCGCTGACAAATCTAGCAAATACTGTAGGTAGGAACCAGGTGACTCAAAAGAGGCATCAAACGGACAAGTGACTCTTCTGGAAGGCCAATCTCAATCCCCGTAAGCATGTAAAAATCGGCTGGGTTGATACCTAGCTCAAAATCCAGAAAGTGAAACGTGTGTGTCATAGGCCACCATCTCTCTAGTAAGGCCTCTACCAATGGCCGATCAAAGGACTAGGGAGGTGTAATACGTAAAAAGAGTCCGAACGGACTAGCTAGTATCCTCTCTCAAATATGTAATGGTAATATGTCAATGGCATGTGAAATAAATTTCGCCCAACTCCCGCGAAGGTAGACGTACTCAGTCTATTAAAATTATAACAATTAAATGACTATAAAACCACTATTAAAACGTATAACATACATGCACTAAACTATAACGTAGAACCAACAGGGCATACTATTTAACAGTTCATTAACTATAAACGTTAAAAAATTTAAAATGCATACCGGAACGGTGGCCAGCGCGGTAAAAGATCGATGAGTGAATCTCTGTGGCAGCTCATGCATGATCCGTAAGTCCTCAATTGTTGTCCCCGCTGGTGGAGGAAAGTGAGATGGACCATATGCGTCGTTTGGCATACGTGGAACTGTCCTTCTTCCATCTTCATTACGCGTGGCGGCATCCCGACGTCGTACCGAATAAAAAAATAATCAAAAAGAGGATTTGGAAAGGGGGATGGAGATTTAGCCTCCCGCGCCATTCCTTTATAGGCGTGGGAAGTCGCGAGCCGATAAAATCGGCTCGCCGCTGCTGGGGAATATCGAAGACATAACCCTGAAAATTACGGACCATAATTTTACAATCCGTAACCCTGCTGGAGATGCTCTAAGGGGAAATATAAAAGACAACATTCTCAATATGGAAAATACTAAGGATATAACTTTTCTTCATTAGTTCCTTTGAACTTATAATGTTGATGCATTGAGTAGCAAAAAATAAATAAAACACCAGATTCAAACTAACTACTCGAAAATAATGTCAAGAATAAAGTTACGGGTTTTTTCAACCATAAAAACAGTATGCTAAAATTTTATTTTAAATGACAAAGCACCATATTTTATGTATCAGATTTACAATTTGCATGCTATCAGACTTTGACTACCAGTTTTACAGTGTGTATGGTATCATAATTTAACTATCAATTTTTAAGTATCAGTTTTACGGTGTGTATGAAATCAGTTTTACAGTTTGTATTGTCCTTGCAAATAAATTTTTATGGATTGTCCTTGGACTTGAAAAAGTTATGAAGTTTGTCCTTCATAGTAAAACCCCATGTATTAAAGAAGATTAGAAGGCTAGTATTAAAATTTTTATTAACAAATTTAAGTGGGGGTTGATTTGTTTCGCCCTCCATAACAATTGTATAATCAAATCGACCGCTAGGAAGGTTTCCCTACTGTAAGAGAGCCAAAATCAAACTCTCTGAAGCCTATTATATTCAACTATAAAATCTGGCTTTCACGAAAAATTTCTTCTACACAAAATAACAAGCCGTCTGTCTCTCCCTCAAAATCTCGTCTACTTCTCCCCCAAAATGTCGATTTTTCACTAAGTCTTCTATACCCACTCTCCCCCAATCTCGCATACTACTCCCTAAGACCGATTCATCTATTTAGGTTAATCGATCCATTTTTAGGATGATCGATTCATATTTTTGATAAACAATAATAAATCTACCTTTCAGTTCTTATCATCGTGCCATAGGTGATTGCTTATGCTGACCAAGCATGGTCTGGTTTTTAAATCATAAGCTTCTTCTTCCTCCAGGTTTGTATTTGCGTTTTTTAGTTGAATTTCTTGTTAATTGTATGATTTGATAAAGAATTAAACTTGTGATTTGCTTAGCGCACTGAATCTGAGGTGTTGCTCTTCGCCTGGGAGCTGAAGGTTATCACTAACGGACACAAGAATGTCACCATTCGGGGTGGATGGTTGGCAATCGACCGTGGAGATTGCGTGCCTGCATTGATTGAGTGGCAGCTGAGAAAGCTTCAATGCGATCTCCTCTACTCCTACAATCTTCCGACCCTTGAATGACAATGTGGATTGTGGGTTATAGAGCCAGGAAAGCAGTAGTCTGTTTGTATCAAAAATTTATAGCTGATGTGTTGAAGATAAGGTGAGAAGATAACACCTGAGATTGATAATAGTTTGGCTGATTGTTTTTCTTGTTCTTCCCATAGTCCAATTTAACTTATGAGATTTTTTTTGTTTAACGGTTTGATCTTGCAATATGATTACCCATAGCAAAGATTAATGATTTAAATGAAATACCAATTTAACTGGAATAAACTTTTTCTTGTTCATAATACCAATTTAACTAGGATAAACTTTTTCTTCTTCTCAATTACCATTTAAAATTGATTTTTCGAATAACAAAAATTACTAAGCAATATTTATGTCCGATTTCACCACAGAGGACATTCTTTCTGCATTAAGTTAAACTGTTTACTGATTTTCATTGTTTTTCAGTAAACTGGAAAATATACAAATAAATAAGCAGAGAATGAACCTGGGTATTATTTTGTTTATCCTTCTATTTGAAATCAGAAATAGTTTACTATGATAATTGCTCCTTATGATTATTTAGTACGAAAAAAATCCTACTTATTAGTAGTATTTTATACCGACAGTTGTGTTTGTTGCATATGTTTTGATATATGCGTTTAATAGAACTTCTTTGCAGTTTGGCTGATTTTATCATTAATTCAGTATATAGTCGTTCAATTATGTTACTTACAAGCTGCATTTGCTTCAAATCCACTTTCATGACAATTGCACATGATTGTGGTATATCTTACAATTTATCTTGTGTTATGGAATAGAAGAAAAAAGTGTTTTTTTTGTTGTGTTTTTTTTTTTTTGGTCTTTTTTTAATAGATATGAAACATCGAGTCATTTTAAATGATAAAATCTATTTATATGCTTAATCTATGACATTTCTATCAATATCCCTGCCCTTAAAAGCTAAAATTAGTTTTGCAATTTGTTGCTTCAGATGTTGAACATGAATGAATCCTGATTAATGATCTAACTCAATTTCGATTAAAATTTAAACCTTAAAATTTACATGTGTATTATGTTTTCATGCTTGAACTTTTTAAGGTTGTTGGTTATTGTAGTTGCTAGCTAAGATATTTCCTAAGTAAAATTCCTACGATACATAGATTTAAGAAGCATTACATGGATTTGGCCATATACTGTGCCTTCAAATGAAAATTTACATATGTATTTTTATTCTATTTTTTCTTATATACAGTGTTGCTGTGTTCTGTAATGCTAGCATGCGTCTCTGTGATGGTGCTTGATTTGGTCTTGGCGCAGAGGTATCTTCTTCTCCTTCTAATGCTGTCAATAATATATAATTTATTATCTTATACATATATGCTATTTTGATAATTTCTGTAACTTTATTATGAATGTTGTTATAAGCACAAGTAGAATCCATGCTCAAGGTCTTATTGGCGTTGAAGGACTACTGACTACAAGAAGGTATGGCTCTTCTCAAGCAGTTTTAGTTGTGTTATACTCATGCTTTGTAGTATTATGTTAGCCATTTTCTGCTGAAAATATTTGCATTACGAAATCCCAGTGATTGAAACTGGGACGAATCTCAGTGATTAAAACCGGGACTATTTTTCATTTGTTGACCAATGTTTTTGTTATTTCTCTTGTAATTTCATATTTCTATTTTTGATTGTGTAGGATTTTAAAAGGAAGCAGGCAAGTTCCTGATGGGGACAAAGGTGTAACATACACTTATATAAATTTATAAGGTTATAATTTTTTCAATATGGAGTCACCTATTGTTTTGCTAACATTCTAGTCAGGCCCTTACTGATTTAAATAAAGACGATGATCTCAAACCACATTCCGTTGCATACAAGGTTGGCACAGTCTTATAGTTCATGTTTTATCCTATATTCCTATATTATTAATACTCATTTATGTGTATACATTAATACACGGAGGCTTGTGGATATGATGGATGATAGAAGGAACTTGCCAGCCATATTTTAGTCATGTACAATACAACTTGCGATGCCAATTTAGGAGACATGAGGGGTTGAAATCTTTGCATCCATAAAACACAAAATCTTGAAATGTAATAACGTAGTTTCTTAGCAAACTGTTGATTTTTTTCAAACAATATTTTGAAATGTGAAAATGCATGTCCGTGGACTGTTGACTTTCCTCAAATCTAATTTGACTCTACAGTTATATTTAATTTGTATTAAAAAACCGACAAAAGACTTATATTTATGAACATGAACAGACTGAAGTAAGTGAAGACTGTTTGCTAAAGGTTAGTTTGTCATATGCTTTAATTTAATGAAAGTAAATGATGCTCTACTCCAACTCATTACGTATGTGTTGTGGTATCAACAAAGTAAATTCCCTCTGTTGCATATGCAAGTTACGTCGTCCTGGTGGAAAGTTTCTTGTTTAGTAGCTCAGCATATTTTTATTTTTTTCGATCTACAGTTGAGAAACATGCTGCTTGCTTGAATTTTTATCACCATCAATAGGCCGATCTCGCTGATATTTCCAGTTCTGTTTTCTACTTTTATGTATTACCTTTCTTGTTGCATATATTCGGCAGTGATGTTCCATTCTTACCAAAATTAGCAGACTAATCTTGCTAATATCTTCTGCTTTTACCATTATTAGTAAATTGATCTACAATGTATTTATAACCAATGTTTTAAAAAACACGAGTGAGGTGCGCCTTAAGGTGGCGTCCCTAAAGAAACATGGAGGTGCATTCATTGATGAATTTTTCCATAAAAGCGTAGGCTTCAATCCATTGAAAAAAAATAGATCTTGTGCCTATGTTTCTTTAGCAAAGAAATTTGCATTGCGCTGCTTTTAAATTTGGGTTTTTTTTTCAAAAAAAAATAAAAAATAAAAATAAAAATAAAATAAAACTTACGCCTCAACCTTGTGCACATGAAAACACTTTATGTACGCTTTCGTGTTTTAAAACACTGTTCTTAACCATTACTATTTTTAAGTGTAATTTTCTTAAGTCGAGGAACGTGGATCATTTAAGTTGGATACGTAATTTTTCAGTATTTGTTATGTCATGTGGCCTTTCAGTACCGAACCTTATGCCTCATTAAAAAAAAATATTAACGTGTATTTCCTAAGAGGACGATTCACATAATAAAGGTTGATGCTTGGCTACTATTTTTATTTCATGGTTTGCGTTGAATAAAGGTTGATGCTTGGCTACTATTTTTATTTCATGGTTTGCATTGAAAAATTATGCTTGACTTTCCAAACAATGAACCTATAAATCACTCATGTTCACGAAAAGTTAAATGCTTGGTTCTCAGTACTATTTCTATTAATGTTATTACATTGATTTACTTGATATATAATAAAATTTATACATGTATTTGTGAATAATTCGAATTAATACATTGATAGTATATTCTTGTTTCAAGTTGATTTACATGTAAAATTCAGTTTAGCTGATTATCTACTTTATTAATTACTTTCGTTTTCTCTTAAAGTGCCATATAATTTTTTAAATAAAATCTAATTTGAAATATGTTTTAATAAATAATTTTATATTTTTTATTGAACATTTTAACGGTCGGTTTTTCCGTCGTTGTACGGTGATACTAGTTAATTAAAATTTTAACTTCTTTGAAGAATATTGGAGTCCTATTAACAATATTTTATCTTTTTCTTTTTTTAACTTTTTGAGCTGGGTCAAACTAATTAAGTCATTTGCAAACTTATCAATCGAAGTCATTAACAGCCATTCAATGGTGCAGAAAAATTGGTAGAACCGCCTCTCCAAACTCCTAAAACTGACGATATGATAGTGACAATGCAACTATTAAATCTCCTAAAATCAAGCAAATCCTCCCAACCAAAACCAAATTCGATGCATTCCACCCCTTTTCAACCATCATCAACTCACATTTATTCCATATTCCCGTAAAATTTCTGAAAAAATAAATCAGAAAAACTGACCTCTGGTTCCCCAAAACAAACCCTAGAATCAGAGAGTCAAACCAGAACACATTACCAAATCATGGCTCCCTCTCTCCATTACCTTCTCGCCGCAACCACGGCGATAATCCTCCTCTTGACCGCCGGCACCGCCACCGCCCGCCTTCACCACGTCGTCTCCAAGCACTTGGCCAGTCCATGCCTCAAAGCAAGCCACCCCCAACTGTGCGAAAGTCTGATCGTTCCCGGAAAGCGCAACACCCAATTCGACCTCGCCTTGGCGACCATCACCACAAGCATCGATCGGGCCAATTCCGGCGCTGCGGCCGCCAAAAAGTTCAGCGATGCGGCCGGATCGGACGCGACCAGAAAGAGCTACCTCGATTCGTGCAGATCCGCGTACCAGCAGGCTGCTGCGGATCTAAAGACCGCGCAGGGGTACTTGACTGGGACCGGCACGTCGCAGGACGTGAACATCAACCTGTCGGCCGCGTTGTCCGGCGTTGACACTTGCAAATCGGAGTGGACCGAGTCCGGGATGAAGGGTTTCCCGTTGGATAACGTGCAGCGCAATTTGTACAATTTGGTCGCGAATGCGCTTGCTTTGTGCGACGGTCTGAAGGGTTGAGAAGTTTGTTAAGAGATGAAGGTCCCGTGTCATTTGATGAGTGTGATGGTATAAAATATTTTGATTTTAACGAGGAATAAAAGAATGATTGGTATTGTTTAGACCCTTTAGTGTACATGGCGCCATGCCGGTCAACATACGGTTAGTGCGTAGCGTCCTCATGTTTATATAGATGGATGATAATAAAGGGATCAAAATACTAAATCTTTTTTTCCACGACAAAAAAGTCTTCATAATGAATAAATTTCTTTGTATTAACATTTCAATCCTAACAAATGATAAACTTTAGTTATTTAACGTTAAAATTAATAATTGTGATAATGGTGTTGATCACAAATAGTAACACTTATTTATAATAGTTGAATTCACAATACAAGGTACACATACGATAATAGGATGTGATCTAATTATGGTCTTGGATAGTGCAGGTCGCAAACAAAAAGAAAATGGCACTTTGTATGATATTATATATGTTACCATACTCCTTTTTCACATATTTGTTTTGTCAGACCATATCACACTTCCAAGAAAGTGTTCAAAATCAAACGAAGCATTTCACATCTTCGAAGCAGGAAAATCAAGGATTAAGCAAAACACATCGCTTCGAACATGAATGAGGCTTTGAAGCCTACGAAGTCATTTCGCTCGACCAGTTCGAAGTAAGGAACGTGTGCTTTCATCAGACTATTACTTTAATAAGGGCAAGCCAGTGAGAGAATATCTCTTTAAGGAAACATAGCTTGAAGCATGGTGCTTTGAACCGTAAAGACACACCTTTTTTAAGAAATAGTTCTGCATTGCTTAAAGGAACGACTTCACACCATAACATCTATTCATTTATACTCATCTCTGTAGTGTTGAAGTCATGAACATTCACTATACTAAGGTTTTTTGAATAACTTGGACAATGGAAGCACCCCGCTTTGATCACTTCAAATTCGAAGTGGCTTCTTCCATCTCGAAGCAAATTTGAAGTTGCATGAAGGATGACATAAAAAAGCCAAAAGATGAAGCAAAGATACTTGAAGTAAGAGTACTCCAGCAACAAGCATCGAAGTGGTTCATAATCACCTATGCAAAGCAGAACCCACCTATTTGAAGCAATGCCCACCTATGCGAAGCAATACCAACCCCTTACCTATAAATAGGGACAACGCGACACCAAAATCGAAGGGAAACTTCATTCTTTCTTTCTCTTCATTCTTAGGCTCTTGAAACCCAAAATTGAATTAGTGACAAATTATGGTAACCGATTTTGGATCTGAATATGAAATACTGAATTAACATAGTGCAATAATCCAAAAATTGAGTTATTAGATTTTGAATGTTTAACTAATTATACATATTTAAATGGTTGATTTTTGAAATTTAATAAGTTGAATTCCAATATAGTGGTTGTTTAAATAATTAAATTGGTAATTAAATATTAATTAAATAGATTCAATAATTTCCTTTGACTTCGTTTAGTTAATTAATATCAATTATAAATCCATTTTGCAAATTTATAAACAAAAATAAATAGTTCGGATTTAAATCGATATCTAGATCATATTATAAAATAATAATTTAATATGAAAGCAATCATTTTTGCAAAATGTCTTGAGTCTTGACGAAACCAGTTTCATTAGACTCGGAATAAGGAATTATCATGAAATGTCAAGTTTTGTGACAACCAGACTTATTATGTGATTGTACGCGCTTAAAACGTGTAGCGTTGAATGATTTGAAAATTATAATATTATAATTTGATTTTAAATAGCCGTGTTCTTGTGATTTTCCATAACTAATTAACTAGTATGCATTATAATTGTTTTGAGATCGTACCCTAATCCTGTGCTCTATTGTATTTTTTTTTTATCTTTCGAAACTAGCACTTGAGAAAATCTCTTTGTAACGAGATACGGAAAATCATTGAATAATCCAAACCCCCCTAGAATAATCGACATCGTGACACCTCGCGTCCCTTAATGTCACCCATATGAGAATGCATTAAGTTTAGTGAAGCGCAATAAGTATACAGTAACCAAAATTCACAAGACAAAATAAAAAGAATGCAGTGAAAAAACTAACTTTTATTATTATTAAAAAGCATTATTCCAAACCGATTACAACTTCACATCATTACATTTCTCAAACACCAAATACTTCATTTAAAATCATCTGTCTCATAACACAAACCATCAGAGTGAAAAACCACAAAGTCATATCTCTCCTCAAAAGTCTAAAAAAAGTAGAACAAAAGTCAAAGCAATACTTCTGGCTAGAAGATGTCCAAATCCAAGCTGAAAGAAATCATGGTCACTACTGAACACTACCACCAAAGAACCTGAGGGGGGAAAAGGAAGAGAGAGAAGGAAAACAAAACAGGTCAGACATAAAGTCTGGCGAGTTCCAGTGAGTTTTAGCATAAGCATATGATAAGAGGCATCAAGACAGATAAATAATACTAGATGAGAAAGTATAGTAAAATATATAAGTACGAAGTAAACAAGATATCAAGGCAAGATAAAGATCAATTAAGCTTCTCATTTATATCTAAGAATAAGTTTCTACCCCAACTACTAGTATATCAGGATTATGTTTTACCCTTATTAATACCCATGCGATCGGCTCCCTACTACGCAAATATTGTTGTATCCAACAATTCAATGATTTTTATTTCATGATAACAAACATATATTTATTATTCTAAATGTGTTTGTAATTGTACTGTTATACTACATCACAGATAGAATATAATATTTATATTTAAATAGAATACTAGTGCACAAGAATTTAAATATTCAAACAATATTTTATTTAAATATAATATTTTATTTAAATATAATATTTAATTTAAATATAATATTTTATTTCAATATTTCAACAATACAAATTTATAACACTACTATTTGAACATTTCACTGAAATATAATTCATTCATTTTCATTTGTTTACATTGTTCCTCACTACAATTCACTCAGTCACTCAGTTGTAAACACTCATATATACATTGTTGCCTCATTTCATGTCTCTCAATCACTCTTACATTTATTGATACATACATTGACATTGTCACTGGTCTTCTTGTCTTCACTGCTTCATTGTCAGTCTAGTCTTCTGCTTGCCTATCATAGAAGAAACACATAGTAAACTGGAACAAAAATATTTTTATATTCTAGCAGATAAAAAAATTATTTTAAAAATTTATTTGCCTCAAAATTTTGGTGTGTTTCTCATCATTTTTCATGACTTGATTTGATTTTTATATGGACATCCATCTGTGTCTAGACAGCTTGAGATATTCACTGTGATACACTGTAAATAGCACAAGGTAGACAAATCCTCTAGTGCTCACATATATATACTGCAAGTGCACTATACATGTATATACATACATGTGTATATATACACACATATTTTTGTGCATCGACAATATGGTCAGCATTGGACAAATATATCAAATAAGTTGTGTTCAGGTAAAGCCTGACATACATGCACAGTGCATAGGTCAAGTATCCATGAACACACAGTCAAGTAGCATGCATATATATGTGTGAACAACTTAGGAGCGACCACAATGGACCAAGCTACAACTTAGTGCATAATCTCAACATAAAAGCAAGTCAAATTTAAAATGAAGCGACAAAGTATATCCAGGCTTAAGCATACGTGTGAATTTTCACATGCTCAAACGCAAAGCACAAGCTCGAGCATGGTCAAGCCAAAGTATACATAAATAATGGATCAGTTCAAACCCATGCACAAGACATGTGCAAGCAGCGTAAATTCCAAGTGTATCTCGGCATGGTTCAAGACATAGTGAAATTGCACGAGTTCAAGCAAATGCAAATGTAGACAACCACAAAATTGGACACAAATAGAACATATTGGAGCATCTACTTTCAAGAATAAAAATAAGTGCACATGCCAAAATGGGTCGAGCCAGATTAAGATTGGCAAGTGAACAATCAAGATTCAGTATACAAACTAGTCCATATTTACAAGTACACCGGCCAACAAGCATACTAATGTGAACAAGGGCCACTGGATTGTCAAGTTCAATGTAAAGCAAAATGCATTTATTCATGGATATAAACATGGGAGTATACACTTAAATGGATGATCATGATTGTATATTACAAATCAATACAGAGCAAACAAGGTGGAGCAGGTCAACAAAGTTCATGGGTCATGCACAAATACAAAACAAAATGGCAAAGCACAGAATGCATCAGCAAGGTCAGAGCTCTCAACCAAGCGTGGGAGTACATGACTAACCAAGAAATTGAAGCACTCAAAGGAATAGAGCCAAACTGATATATGCATGGGAATGTTATTCCAAATTGGTCGAGCAATATGAAACTTTTCAATTCAGGGTGCAAGAAGAACAGGAATGGTTTCCATTTGCAAATTTTTCACTCTTGAAATTTAGCATGCAAGAAGAAACAGTAAGTTTGTATTTTTGCAAACTTGACAATGACATTTTTGGGATTTAAACCATTCAAGGGATATGTTCACGTGTGATAAAGTTTTTCCAGAAATTTGCTTTTATGGAAAGTGTATTAAAGGGAACAAATCATTTCAAAAAATTCAACAATCTTGTTGGCAAGAATTCTTAATGATTCCAAAATTTCCAAAAATCAGTTTGGGCATGAAAAACATTTTTTTGGAAAGAATATTTTTTCAGTTTTTTTCATCATTGAATTCACATCATATAAGGGGATATTAGCAATTGATTATCGCTAATCAATTTTCCGGTAATCACGGTGTCAAGTATGGCAAGTAATTATTTTTTGTTTCCTGACTATTGTCTAGAAATCAGAGAAACCTTTTTTTTGCCAATAATTGATTTCAGAAATTCATTTACTCAAAGGCAACATAATATGTTTTTGATCAAGATCTTTCAAGGGGCCCAAAAAATTTCAACCATGCAATTTTGGACAAGGCAGAGAATTAAATTGGTTTATCACTCTAGGGGAAATTCAAGGGGCCACAAATAAATTGATTCCGGAATTACTCGTATTCATCATGTTGAACATTCAAAAAAATCAAAGCAACAATCAAAGCCAAAATCATGTACAAATCATGTCAAGCCATATTTGAAATCAGAGTAATTATTGGATTATATAATCCTATTTAAACACGAATTCATCACATGCAAGTATGAGAAAAACTGTAACAACCCGAAAATCTGGGCCAGTTTAAAATTTTTATTTTGGCCATTTTAGCGAATTTTGATTATTCAAAATGAATTATTTTATATAATATCGTCGAAAAATTTAGTTTGAATAGAATTCGAACGAATATATTTATATACGTCGTCGTTAGAATATAAATATTTATAAATAATTATAAATAGAATTGAAAATGGCGCGGTAGTTCGATAATTCGATTTCAAACTTCGATTGAATGTACCGGGTGCAAAACAATCCGGATTTTAATGAAACCAAAAATAATGGAATCTAATAGTGAATATCTTTCCAACGAATCCGAAAAATCAAGATTTCATATCAGGAATCAAAAGATATGTCCAGTTGAAAATTCTGAATAGTCGCTATGGAATTCAGGCCCTTAAAAATGGACATTTTGCAAACGACCTCGGATTTCGACGAAACCAGTTTTGTTGGGTCCGTGGTGTCAAGTTATTGCTAGATTCCGAATTTCATAATTTTTCGAATCAATATGTGAGCGTGGCAAAGGAAAACGCGTTTGACCAGTTTCAGTTGATTTTAATCGACTGGAAATTGGCCATTTTTCAAACGGTCTCAGAATTCGACGAAACTAGTTTTGTTAGGACCGTATCGTCAATACGAAGCTAGAAAATATTTTTCTGGAATTTTTCTAGTTAGTATGTGACCCCGGTAATTTGAAATGTACGTTTAAAATTCAATATACTGATTTATATTTTAAATTCAACGGAAACTGATTCAAACGGTCGAATCAGCTTACGATACATATTCCATTGTGTTCGGAATGGGGGTAAAACGCTAAAGACGACAGTCGTAGGGTTGGAATTGGAGTTCGTATCAATGAGAGGGTATCTTTGGAATTAAAAAAAAAAAAAAAAATAATAAAATAAATAATTATTATAAATGTCGGGCCAATCATAATTCGAGAAGACCCTAATCTTAGCGCCGCCAGCTATCAACGAAGGGCGGATGTTGCTCGATTTTAAATCCTCTCCGATCTCTCTCGTTTTGCAATGAATTTTGAAAATTCAAAATGGAAATCAAAGAGCTTTTTCTGATCTTCAAATCCATGTCAAGGTGATCGTTGATCGTGGGGTATTGAGCTCGCTATTCACGCTCAAAGGCGCCAACTTCGCCGGCGATTTTCCTCGCCAGGGCCCCACCGAGTTCACCCTCCTCTTGGCCGATGGTGACGCACTCCAAGGCGCTCCACGTGAGCTACTTGGATCCGGGTCTGGTCCCTCCCAGCGGCGGCGATAGGCAACCCTAGGTTGCGTGAATCAAAGTGGAGCGACGGCCTGTGTTAAGGTAAGAGAAAAGGTTGTATTCTTATTTATTCTTTTTAAATTTTAAAAATCAGTTTTAAGAAATTTTAAAAATCAGTTTTAAGAAATTTTAAAAATCAGTTTTAAGAAATTTTAAAAATCAGTTTTAAGAAATTTTAAAAATCAGTTTTAAGAAATTTTAAAAATCAGTTTTAAGAAATTTTAAAAATCAGTTTTAAGAAATTTTAAAAATCAGTTTTAAGAAATTTTAAAAATCAGTTTTAAGAAATTTTAAAAATCAGTTTTAAGCAATTTTACAAATCAGTTTTAAGCAATTTTAAAAATCAGTTTTAAGCAGTTTTAAAAATCAGTTTTTAACAGTTTAAAATTCAGTTTAAATTCAGTTTAAAATTGTTTTGAAAATAGGAAAATATACTTTGTTTTGAAAGAAATAAAAATAGGATTTTTATGTATTGAACTTCGAAATAAAAATAGGATTTTTATGTATTGAACTTCGAAATAAAAATAGGATTTTTATGTATTGAACTTCGCAATAAAAATAGGATTTTTATGTATTGAACTTCGAAATAAAAATAGGATTTTTATGTATTGAACTTCGCAATAAAAATAGGATTTTTATGTATTGAACTTCGAATTAAAAATATGATTTTTATGTATTGAACTTCGAAATAACAATAGGATTTTTATGTATTGAACTTCGAATTAAAAATATGATTTTTATATATTGAATAACATAGTAAAAATATGATTTTAACATATGTAGTGAAAGCGAGCAGCGAAAGTGACAAAAGGCGAGAACGACAAGATTTCCTGCATTAGAGTTGCCGTGAAGTTGGATAGCAATATGTGAGAATTTCTCACCTTTCAATTTATTTTTCTAGTTATACATATATATACTAGGATGCAGACGGTGCTTATTAGAAGCACCCGACACCCGTCCACAAACCATGGACTTGTTTGATTGGTTGTGTAGTTGGTTAGATTATTTGATTTGGATTGGATTGTTTTGGTGAAATGAATTGATATAATTGATGTGTGAATGGCGTGGGCCTTCACTAGACCGGGGATAAGGCTAGGCCTTGTCCCGTTTCTAGTATCGTGCCGTTATGCCGCCGAAATTTTCTAAAATAAGTTAGAAAAATAAAAATAGCATTTTATTTAACGAATGAACTGAATAGAAATTCATATGTTAAAATAAAATGTGTTATCGTTAAAAATATAATTTTTAACGTGAATGTGAATAAATAAATATTCATTTACAAACCAGACGGTTTGTTTATGTACACCTATTTGAATGACGTTGATTGGGTCGATGAATTTTACACATCGCCTAACTGCACAAATAAAATATGTGTTTGATTGTTTGAAACCCCACACGGGTGTTAGGATGAAATTTGAAGTTCACTCATCCTGATTGATTAAATATGTCGATCGATAGATTGACAAGCTGCTATAAGCGCTAAATGTCTATATTTGATGCTTATACAGTGTAGTGCACTTTGGTTGATGGTTGATTATTCATCGTTGTTGATATATACATGTGTTGTAGAAAATCCATATAATTAACATTATATGGTAATTGATTGGGCCTCATTCCAGTTTCGAAAAAAAAAAATATTTGAAATAGAAATATTTGAAATAGAATATTTGAAAATAGAAATATGTGAAGCCGTGAGGATTAGATTGACGCCATTTTGACGTGAACGATATTTATATCGATTTTATTCATTTTAAAATGAATATTGAAAAGTGATTTCGAAATCGAATATTTTGAAATGAATTGAATTGAAAACGAATTCGAATTGAATTGAAAACGATTTCGAAATGAATTGAATTGAAAACGAATTCGAATTGAATTGAAAACGATTTCGAAATGAATTGAATTGAAAACGAATTCGAATTGAATTGAAAACGATTTCGAAATGAATTGAATTGAAAACGAATTCGAATTGAATTGAAAACGATTTCGAAATGAATTGAATTGAAAACGATTTCGAAATGAATTGAATTGAAAACGAATTCGAATTGAATTGAAAGCGAAGTGAAATAAATTCAAATTGAATTGAAATTTGAATTGAATAGAAATGGATTTTAAAACGAATTTATAAAGAAGAATTCAATTTTGATTTGAATTGAAATGGAAGTTGAAAATGTTTTTGAAACGAATTCAAAACTATTTATATAATTCGTTTTAAATAGAAATCGACGATATATATATTATATATATATTATATATAATATAATGGCCTGAATAGAACGCGCCGCGCCGCGGCAGTTCGCGAATTTCGACCATTTATTTCAAACGGACATTACGGGAGATCCGACCGTCGGATTCTCCTAAAAACCGGAACCGTTGGGTTCGTATCGAAAAGAGCTTTCTAACGAAGATTAGAAATTTGAAATCTAACGGTTGGATTTGGAATTATGTCCAAATCAAATTCGAAAAAGGTCGCTGTAAGTGCAGTTCGATGGCCATTGATGGAAATCGACGGTACGGGCCTTGATAAAATTATTAAAAATAGTAATAATTTGTGTAAAATCATAAGAAATGATTTGTGAAGAATTGGGATGAAAAACTCCATATTTGAAAAGATAAAAATGGATTTTTATCGAAATGAACTAGTTTTGAACTAGAATTATAATTCTATTTATTTTTAAATAAATAAATTGAATTCGAAAAGGGTTTTAAAAGTAACCAAAATTCCAATGATTGCATTGGAGTGGATTTGAATCGAAATTGTCTTCGGAATATTTCGATGTTGGAATTCGTGATTATACAGGTGTTGTTATGGAAATTTGAAAGATATATATGTATATCGTTATTTCCAATACGACATTTGTTAGTCGTAGAATTCGATATTGAATATAAGCCGATATATTTTCTATTCAGAGCCTTGTATTGAATATCGAATGTGATTTGGGTTTGTCGTGAATGGTGTCTCCATTAACACTGTTCTTGAACCCAGTTGAGAAATGATTAAATCTTTTTATTTAGATTTAATGAAGTGTACCAATTAAATAACATTTAATTGGAATTGAATTGATATTGATTTTTGGGTTTATCGTGAACAGTGTTTTAAATAACACTTGTTCTTTAACCCGATAATTAATGAACGTGATTTGGGTTTGTCGTGAATGGTGTCTTCACTAACACTCTTCTTGAACCCAAGTGAGAAAAGATTAAATCTTTTTATTCAGATTTAATGAAGTGTACCAATTAAATAACATTTAATTGGAATTGAATCGATATTGATTTTTGGGTTTATCGTGGACAGTGTTTTAAATAACACTCGTTCTTTAACCCGACGATTAATGAATGTGATTTTGGGTTTATCGTGAACCGTGTTTTTAAATGACACTGATTCTTTAACCCAGTCAAAAGATTAAAACTAAGTGGAGTTTTAATGAATCTTTAATTAGATTGAAAAGATCGAGAATGGAGTATCACCAGTTTTGCTCCAGGCGATAGTTAAATCTTTAATTAGATTTGAACGTGAAATTTAGAAACTAACTGTCGGTTAGCCAAGCAGAATGGTTTTCTGGATATTGATCTGATGTTGGTTTCGGCCTTCGGGGTTAATATTTGGGGAATTATTCTCTTGATTAATTTACGGTTAGTGACTAATGAATTGGAATGAGGCGTATGTTGTGTTTGTGTAACACTTATTTAAAATATACGCGAGTTATTCGGAAAGACCGGGTTTATCCCATTCTGAATAACTGATACGACGATAAGTCGAAGATGAAGACGACGATCGAAGACCGGAGGTCTTCACGTCGTTTGGGTGATAACTGATGATCTTGATTGGGCTGTACACCCAAGAAGATGGAAACAGTTAGTGATCGTCCAGACGTACTTGGAGATCGATGGATATGCGGGGTACTAGGTGCCTCCGGTTTCGTTCAGGCCCAGAACGGACTTGTAAATGGACTGTGTGTCTGACATCGGATTTCATTCTGTGTGACTGATATCGGTTGCATAGGATGGCTTGCCTGTGTGGCATGCTAAGATGCAAATGATCAAGGCTTCTGTTGAAAAGCAAAGTCTTGTGGTGATGATCAAAGCACGGCCTTTGTGGCGTAGCTTTGTGTAACGTTTACCTCGCGTGTTTCACACCAGGTATGAACCAAAAACGGGAGACGGACCTCAGGGAGGACTTGCGTTTCTTTCTAGTTAGAAGTGGCGTCAGTGGTTTTACACGCCCTGACGAGTTTGACTTATGTGGTTGTTGCTGTTGCGAGGCGCCTCGGTTATATCGGTTTCGGCCGATGCTTCTGGTCGGCTGACGGACCAGACTGACACCCCATAGGGTGGGGAAACGTAGTGTTCAGGCATAATAATCCACATCGGTGGACCGGCCCTGTCGCTCCAAGGCTTGCCTGCGCGCTTGCCTGAGACACGGACTAGAGCGTCTCGAATCGGTTGAGGATCTTGCCCCTAGCCTCGGTTCATAGATGGAAATCCAATTTCCAAATACGTGACATTTGCGGTTTTAGTTGTAATCCTATATATGGCGACATAGTGGGATGGGGCGCTTATGCCGCCTATGATTGATACTTATGATTTGAAGTTGTTTTATACACTATGCACTTATTATAGTATCAAATGATTTGTTTTAAACGTATCAAGCATTCTTTGGCTGTTATAAGGGAAAACCCTATCCTCGGCTGCGTTGCATTGTGTGATGGGACCTGGGTCTTATAACAGCTTCATTTTTCTTTATTTAGCATTGCGCTGTTTGTCTTATGCACTGGTATTCTTGGGAGGAAACCCGTTCCGTGTTATACGGCGTGGTCCCTTGATTTACCTTTGAAAATAAAGATTAATAACTGTTTTAGTTCTCACACCAGTCACATGACTGACCTGGAGTTTATTGTTTTAACCTAAACTCTGGGTGCCCTTATTTTGACACGGGCAGCTAGTAGTTTTGGTTTTGCAGATTTATATTCACAGGATCCTGGTTTACAGCTGGAATGATATCCGGAAAGCTTTGTATCCGTATATCCCTTCTAGTTGTGTATTGTATTATTTTCCGCTGCGATGTATTTAAATGTAATTTAAATCTCTGATATTTCTGTGTAATATTCATTTATACTCTGTATATTCTTGTAATCTGATGCACTGTTATAATATATAGTGAAATGTTCTTCTGTATGCGTCCTGTTGTGGCTTGTTCTCGAACTATCCGACGCTTTCCTTTACGGGGAAGTTACGGGTCTTCACAGTTGGTATCAGAGCTTTGGTTTACAAAGCAGAGAACAAGACACATTAGAAACATACGAAAGAATTCATCAGATATTGGATTAGTAATATCCAATTAGAATGACTCGTTAGAGATAGGATCAGTAGTATCCTAGAACGAGGGTGAAGAGTATATTTTTAAAATGAAAGTCAAATTTGTTTTGAAAATTTAAAATCAATTATTCGTATTTGATTATTTATTTATATTGATGTGGACAATCCAGTATATATAGATTTTGCGTATACGTCTGATCCGCGTGTATTTGAAATTTTAATATACTGGATAGATATAGAATCACACTCTAGTCGCCCGGAGATAATTTTGGTAATGCGGCCGCATTATCAATATTTATATTCGTGTTTCGAAGGTGTGATATCTATATATTTCCATTAGACTGGTGTGAGAACCAAAACTAATATAGATAGATTTATTGTTGTGATTTGGCATCAAAAACATGATTTTTTGTATATGTATCAAAATTATGAATTTGAAACTCTAATTCACTAATTGATTGATGTTTGTGTTGTTTGTTTATTTGTTTGCTAATTTTTAACCATTTAGCCTAATTATATCAAATATTGAACTGTATTGAAAATTGGTCGCATTTGCTTGCATATACTTGTATATCATTGAACAGGTCATAGCAAGGAGGCTAGAGCAGAGAATAAAATTTGTTTGCCCGACAAATAGGTACATGTTTACCACATAATTTCCTGTTTTGTTTGGGTGATGATGATTTTGTGAGCCTATTGGCTAGCCGCTTGGCTTTTTCTTTTTCTTTTTGAGATCTGAAGGACCGGGGAAGCTATTTGAAATTCCCCGATGCTCCCGGTGCAGGGGAGGTTATGGCGAAATTTTTCGAAAATTTAGGGTGTTAGCCAAATTTTTGAAATTTTGAAAATTCTCAGAAACTAAAAAGTTAGAGAATGGAAGCCAGATCGAATGTAGAGCTGAATAATCAAACCACTTTCGACTTTGTTCCTTTTCGGGGACGAAAAGTTTTAAGTGGGGGAGATTGTAACAACCCGAAAATCTGGGCCAGTTTAAAATTTTTATTTTGGCCATTTTAGCGAATTTTGATTATTCAAAATGAATTATTTTATATAATATCGTCGAAAAATTTAGTTTGAATAGAATTCGAACGAATATATTTATATACGTCGTCGTTAGAATATAAATATTTATAAATAATTATAAATAGAATTGAAAATGGCGCGGTAGTTCGATAATTCGATTTCAAACTTCGATTGAATGTACCGGGTGCAAAACAATCCGGATTTTAATGAAACCAAAAATAATGGAATCTAATAGTGAATATCTTTCCAACGAATCCGAAAAATCAAGATTTCATATCAGGAATCAAAAGATATGTCCAGTTGAAAATTCTGAATAGTCGCTATGGAATTCAGGCCCTTAAAAATGGACATTTTGCAAACGACCTCGGATTTCGACGAAACCAGTTTTGTTGGGTCCGTGGTGTCAAGTTATTGCTAGATTCCGAATTTCATAATTTTTCGAATCAATATGTGAGCGTGGCAAAGGAAAACGCGTTTGACCAGTTTCAGTTGATTTTAATCGACTGGAAATTGGCCATTTTTCAAACGGTCTCAGAATTCGACGAAACTAGTTTTGTTAGGACCGTATCGTCAATACGAAGCTAGAAAATATTTTTCTGGAATTTTTCTAGTTAGTATGTGACCCCGGTAATTTGAAATGTACGTTTAAAATTCAATATACTGATTTATATTTTAAATTCAATGGAAACTGATTCAAACGGTCGAATCAGCTTACGATACATATTCCATTGTGTTCGGAATGGGGGTAAAACGCTAAAGACGACAGTCGTAGGGTTGGAATTGGAGTTCGTATCAATGAGAGGGTATCTTTGGAATTAAAAAAAAAAAAAAAATAATAAAATAAATAATTATTATAAATGTCGGGCCAATCATAATTCGAGAAGACCCTAATCTTAGCGCCGCCAGCTATCAACGAAGGGCGGATGTTGCTCGATTTTAAATCCTCTCCGATCTCTCTCGTTTTGCAATGAATTTTGAAAATTCAAAATGGAAATCAAAGAGCTTTTTCTGATCTTCAAATCCATGTCAAGGTGATCGTTGATCGTGGGGTATTGAGCTCGCTATTCACGCTCAAAGGCGCCAACTTCGCCGGCGATTTTCCTCGCCAGGGCCCCACCGAGTTCACCCTCCTCTTGGCCGATGGTGACGCACTCCAAGGCGCTCCACGTGAGCTACTTGGATCCGGGTCTGGTCCCTCCCAGCGGCGGCGATAGGCAACCCTAGGTTGCGTGAATCAAAGTGGAGCGACGGCCTGTGTTAAGGTAAGAGAAAAGGTTGTATTCTTATTTATTCTTTTTAAATTTTAAAAATCAGTTTTAAGAAATTTTAAAAATCAGTTTTAAGAAATTTTAAAAATCAGTTTTAAGAAATTTTAAAAATCAGTTTTAAGAAATTTTAAAAATCAGTTTTAAGAAATTTTAAAAATCAGTTTTAAGAAATTTTAAAAATCAGTTTTAAGAAATTTTAAAAATCAGTTTTAAGAAATTTTAAAAATCAGTTTTAAGAAATTTTAAAAATCAGTTTTAAGCAATTTTACAAATCAGTTTTAAGCAATTTTAAAAATCAGTTTTAAGCAGTTTTAAAAATCAGTTTTTAACAGTTTAAAATTCAGTTTAAATTCAGTTTAAAATTGTTTTGAAAATAGGAAAATATACTTTGTTTTGAAAGAAATAAAAATAGGATTTTTATGTATTGAACTTCGAAATAAAAATAGGATTTTTATGTATTGAACTTCGAAATAAAAATAGGATTTTTATGTATTGAACTTCGCAATAAAAATAGGATTTTTATGTATTGAACTTCGAAATAAAAATAGGATTTTTATGTATTGAACTTCGCAATAAAAATAGGATTTTTATGTATTGAACTTCGAATTAAAAATATGATTTTTATGTATTGAACTTCGAAATAACAATAGGATTTTTATGTATTGAACTTCGAATTAAAAATATGATTTTTATATATTGAATAACATAGTAAAAATATGATTTTAACATATGTAGTGAAAGCGAGCAGCGAAAGTGACAAAAGGCGAGAACGACAAGATTTCCTGCATTAGAGTTGCCGTGAAGTTGGATAGCAATATGTGAGAATTTCTCACCTTTCAATTTATTTTTCTAGTTATACATATATATACTAGGATGCAGACGGTGCTTATTAGAAGCACCCGACACCCGTCCACAAACCATGGACTTGTTTGATTGGTTGTGTAGTTGGTTAGATTATTTGATTTGGATTGGATTGTTTTGGTGAAATGAATTGATATAATTGATGTGTGAATGGCGTGGGCCTTCACTAGACCGGGGATAAGGCTAGGCCTTGTCCCGTTTCTAGTATCGTGCCGTTATGCCGCCGAAATTTTCTAAAATAAGTTAGAAAAATAAAAATAGCATTTTATTTAACGAATGAACTGAATAGAAATTCATATGTTAAAATAAAATGTGTTATCGTTAAAAATATAATTTTTAACGTGAATGTGAATAAATAAATATTCATTTACAAACCAGACGGTTTGTTTATGTACACCTATTTGAATGACGTTGATTGGGTCGATGAATTTTACACATCGCCTAACTGCACAAATAAAATATGTGTTTGATTGTTTGAAACCCCACACGGGTGTTAGGATGAAATTTGAAGTTCACTCATCCTGATTGATTAAATATGTCGATCGATAGATTGACAAGCTGCTATAAGCGCTAAATGTCTATATTTGATGCTTATACAGTGTAGTGCACTTTGGTTGATGGTTGATTATTCATCGTTGTTGATATATACATGTGTTGTAGAAAATCCATATAATTAACATTATATGGTAATTGATTGGGCCTCATTCCAGTTTCGAAAAAAAAAAATATTTGAAATAGAAATATTTGAAATAGAATATTTGAAAATAGAAATATGTGAAGCCGTGAGGATTAGATTGACGCCATTTTGACGTGAACGATATTTATATCGATTTTATTCATTTTAAAATGAATATTGAAAAGTGATTTCGAAATCGAATATTTTGAAATGAATTGAATTGAAAACGAATTCGAATTGAATTGAAAACGATTTCGAAATGAATTGAATTGAAAACGAATTCGAATTGAATTGAAAACGATTTCGAAATGAATTGAATTGAAAACGAATTCGAATTGAATTGAAAACGATTTCGAAATGAATTGAATTGAAAACGAATTCGAATTGAATTGAAAACGATTTCGAAATGAATTGAATTGAAAACGATTTCGAAATGAATTGAATTGAAAACGAATTCGAATTGAATTGAAAGCGAAGTGAAATAAATTCAAATTGAATTGAAATTTGAATTGAATAGAAATGGATTTTAAAACGAATTTATAAAGAAGAATTCAATTTTGATTTGAATTGAAATGGAAGTTGAAAATGTTTTTGAAACGAATTCAAAACTATTTATATAATTCGTTTTAAATAGAAATCGACGATATATATATTATATATATATTATATATAATATAATGGCCTGAATAGAACGCGCCGCGCCGCGGCAGTTCGCGAATTTCGACCATTTATTTCAAACGGACATTACGGGAGATCCGACCGTCGGATTCTCCTAAAAACCGGAACCGTTGGGTTCGTATCGAAAAGAGCTTTCTAACGAAGATTAGAAATTTGAAATCTAACGGTTGGATTTGGAATTATGTCCAAATCAAATTCGAAAAAGGTCGCTGTAAGTGCAGTTCGATGGCCATTGATGGAAATCGACGGTACGGGCCTTGATAAAATTATTAAAAATAGTAATAATTTGTGTAAAATCATAAGAAATGATTTGTGAAGAATTGGGATGAAAAACTCCATATTTGAAAAGATAAAAATGGATTTTTATCGAAATGAACTAGTTTTGAACTAGAATTATAATTCTATTTATTTTTAAATAAATAAATTGAATTCGAAAAGGGTTTTAAAAGTAACCAAAATTCCAATGATTGCATTGGAGTGGATTTGAATCGAAATTGTCTTCGGAATATTTCGATGTTGGAATTCGTGATTATACAGGTGTTGTTATGGAAATTTGAAAGATATATATGTATATCGTTATTTCCAATACGAAATTTGTTAGTCGTAGAATTCGATATTGAATATAAGCCGATATATTTTCTATTCAGAGCCTTGTATTGAATATCGAATGTGATTTGGGTTTGTCGTGAATGGTGTCTCCATTAACACTGTTCTTGAACCCAGTTGAGAAATGATTAAATCTTTTTATTTAGATTTAATGAAGTGTACCAATTAAATAACATTTAATTGGAATTGAATTGATATTGATTTTTGGGTTTATCGTGAACAGTGTTTTAAATAACACTTGTTCTTTAACCCGATAATTAATGAACGTGATTTGGGTTTGTCGTGAATGGTGTCTTCACTAACACTCTTCTTGAACCCAAGTGAGAAAAGATTAAATCTTTTTATTCAGATTTAATGAAGTGTACCAATTAAATAACATTTAATTGGAATTGAATCGATATTGATTTTTGGGTTTATCGTGGACAGTGTTTTAAATAACACTCGTTCTTTAACCCGACGATTAATGAATGTGATTTTGGGTTTATCGTGAACCGTGTTTTTAAATGACACTGATTCTTTAACCCAGTCAAAAGATTAAAACTAAGTGGAGTTTTAATGAATCTTTAATTAGATTGAAAAGATCGAGAATGGAGTATCACCAGTTTTGCTCCAGGCGATAGTTAAATCTTTAATTAGATTTGAACGTGAAATTTAGAAACTAACTGTCGGTTAGCCAAGCAGAATGGTTTTCTGGATATTGATCTGATGTTGGTTTCGGCCTTCGGGGTTAATATTTGGGGAATTATTCTCTTGATTAATTTACGGTTAGTGACTAATGAATTGGAATGAGGCGTATGTTGTGTTTGTGTAACACTTATTTAAAATATACGCGAGTTATTCGGAAAGACCGGGTTTATCCCATTCTGAATAACTGATACGACGATAAGTCGAAGATGAAGACGACGATCGAAGACCGGAGGTCTTCACGTCGTTTGGGTGATAACTGATGATCTTGATTGGGCTGTACACCCAAGAAGATGGAAACAGTTAGTGATCGTCCAGACGTACTTGGAGATCGATGGATATGCGGGGTACTAGGTGCCTCCGGTTTCGTTCAGGCCCAGAACGGACTTGTAAATGGACTGTGTGTCTGACATCGGATTTCATTCTGTGTGACTGATATCGGTTGCATAGGATGGCTTGCCTGTGTGGCATGCTAAGATGCAAATGATCAAGGCTTCTGTTGAAAAGCAAAGTCTTGTGGTGATGATCAAAGCACGGCCTTTGTGGCGTAGCTTTGTGTAACGTTTACCTCGCGTGTTTCACACCAGGTATGAACCAAAAACGGGAGACGGACCTCAGGGAGGACTTGCGTTTCTTTCTAGTTAGAAGTGGCGTCAGTGGTTTTACACGCCCTGACGAGTTTGACTTATGTGGTTGTTGCTGTTGCGAGGCGCCTCGGTTATATCGGTTTCGGCCGATGCTTCTGGTCGGCTGACGGACCAGACTGACACCCCATAGGGTGGGGAAACGTAGTGTTCAGGCATAATAATCCACATCGGTGGACCGGCCCTGTCGCTCCAAGGCTTGCCTGCGCGCTTGCCTGAGACACGGACTAGAGCGTCTCGAATCGGTTGAGGATCTTGCCCCTAGCCTCGGTTCATAGATGGAAATCCAATTTCCAAATACGTGACATTTGCGGTTTTAGTTGTAATCCTATATATGGCGACATAGTGGGATGGGGCGCTTATGCCGCCTATGATTGATACTTATGATTTGAAGTTGTTTTATACACTATGCACTTATTATAGTATCAAATGATTTGTTTTAAACGTATCAAGCATTCTTTGGCTGTTATAAGGGAAAACCCTATCCTCGGCTGCGTTGCATTGTGTGATGGGACCTGGGTCTTATAACAGCTTCATTTTTCTTTATTTAGCATTGCGCTGTTTGTCTTATGCACTGGTATTCTTGGGAGGAAACCCGTTCCGTGTTATACGGCGTGGTCCCTTGATTTACCTTTGAAAATAAAGATTAATAACTGTTTTAGTTCTCACACCAGTCACATGACTGACCTGGAGTTTATTGTTTTAACCTAAACTCTGGGTGCCCTTATTTTGACACGGGCAGCTAGTAGTTTTGGTTTTGCAGATTTATATTCACAGGATCCTGGTTTACAGCTGGAATGATATCCGGAAAGCTTTGTATCCGTATATCCCTTCTAGTTGTGTATTGTATTATTTTCCGCTGCGATGTATTTAAATGTAATTTAAATCTCTGATATTTCTGTGTAATATTCATTTATACTCTGTATATTCTTGTAATCTGATGCACTGTTATAATATATAGTGAAATGTTCTTCTGTATGCGTCCTGTTGTGGCTTGTTCTCGAACTATCCGACGCTTTCCTTTACGGGGAAGTTACGGGTCTTCACAAAAACCCAGGCAAAAATTCGAAGAACAAAAAAAATTCAATTCAAAAGAACTCACAGAGATTCGCGTTTTTCGATCGATCAAGGGGCCAAATCATTCGACCAAGGAGATCAACTAATTGGAGCATCAGATAAGCCAAGAGCAATCAATTCAAAATCGAGATTTGGGAATTTCCTCAAAACCGTAGTTTGGTGTTCTATTGGCGGACATTTTTTTTTGAGAGGACTTAGTAAAAGAATAAAACAAAGTGGCCGACTTATTTTTGTTTTAAGGGAAAAGGAGCACTACAAAAAAAACATTGATTTTGCAGCAGAAAAATCTGTTGCTAAACCCTCGCTAAAGGCCTGTTAGCGACGGATTTGCAGCAGAATATGGCTGTCGCTAAAAAACACATCGGTATTTTAGGCACAATTTTGTGATGAAAATTAATGTCGATTCTCCGTCACTTCACCTTCATTTTTTGATACTTTATCATTTCATTTCAAAATATTTCACCAACGCTTTACCAATGGATATATATATATATATACATAATAAAATCATTAAATATTTTTCTGCCTCTAAATGCACGCTATTTAGCGAGGGATTAGCGGCGAAAATATATAGTAAACATTTTGTGTTCCAGTTATCCGTCAGTAAACCGTCGCTGTCTTTAAAATATTAGTTTCTACTTAGTGACGTTTTAGTGTCAATTTGGATAAAAATTCCGCCGGTATTCCCTTTCTATTCCGGTTACACATTGTTTTTTGTTGTTTTTCCAACCATCACTACCAATCGATAGTGTTATATATAGTTTTTATCACAACAATATTTTTTTATTAGAGCTAATATTCCATACAAAAAAACAATACCATCCACAATCATCTATCAATTCATACACACAATAGACTGAATTATAACTGACAAAACTATTAAAATTCCATGTTTTCTACACCAACTGTAATAAGTTGTCATTTTGTTGTGCAATACAGTAATACACCTAGCGTAGTAAGTAGCAGACATTAGAGTCGTTAACAATTAACAAAGGAAACATCCGCTGCACATGTTAATTTTGCTACAAATTCCATAGATTAGTCATGATCTTCATCACATATGTTGTTCATGACGTAGACGGTTTTAGGAAAATTTCTGATCATCCTTTCTCGCAAACTTCTTGTTTATATCGTGGAACACCCCACATTTTTAATATAATTAAAAATGTACAAATATGTATATATGCATAGATAGGTAAATAATGGTGATGTATAATGAAAATTTATTCATACATCGAAGAGTTGAGAAAATAAAAATACTTAATTTAAATATCAGGAATTAAGTAAAACGGACATCACCATTGCGTCCGTCTCGGAATTCTAGTCAAGATAGACACCTGGTTTGCGTAAAACGGACATTATATAAAGAAGTTATTAAACCTAGAAGTTTGTATACACACAAGATAAATATATATATATATATATATATATGTATATATATATACATATACAAACAAATTAAATTATAAAATAAAGAATAAAATAAGGGTTGCATGTAATAAATACATGCACTGATAAAAAAAATGTAATGCATGCATTAAAAGAAAGAAAGGATTGGTTGCATGTAATGTAAATATGTTGCATGCACTGATTTGCAAACATAATGCATTAACATTAAAAGAAAAAGATTCATGCAATGGTTTAATTTAAGTATTGTAACTAACATGAAAAAGAGAAGTAAGAAGAGAACAATAATTATCATTGTTCTAAGACTTATTAACAAAAGACTTCATAGCTTGGTTGGTTAAGACATTGGATTTGTAACATGGAGGTCGGGGGTTTGAACCCCAGCAGCGGCATAATTTTTATCTTTGTTTTAGAGAGGGCCAACTGAATATGCAAAAATATGTACGTATACAAATTCAAAATTTGAAAGGATAAGAACGTACATATAAGGAAATAAAGAAAATATATGTATATATATGAGAATATATATATATATATATATGCATAAATATATGTATACAAAAGATAAAATTCAAGATAAGGCTACAGCCAATGAAATATGGCAAGAATCAAATAACGGTGCAACATCGTTTGAATTTTGAAAATAAAACGAAAATTGTGCGTATATATATACGTGTAAAATGGTCGGTAGAGTAATTGTATACATATAAGAATATTTCATGTGAATAAAACAGTTAAATAAATTCCAGAAATTCAAATGTTCAAAAAATCAAATTTCTACGCCAAAACAATTCAAACATTCAAAATTCGAATTTCTGCTCCAAAACAACTTGCGGGACCCAATGCTGACTCAGCGCTGCGTGTACGATAAGATTTGGCTAGATTCATTTGCGAACCTGGACTATTTTCTTAACTGGGTTCAATGCTGACTCAACGCTGCGTGTACGATAAGGTCTTGAGCACCTATATAAACACCCCTAAGGCTACAGTTTTCTCTACACATCTTTATTATGTCTATACTCTTCCCTAATTCATATCAAAATAAATCAAAGACGGGATTATGCTACTCAAGTTCTTCATTAGAATTCAAGTAGAGAATCAAAGGCTAATTCAACGACTTCAACAACTATTTTCTAAGAATCAAATCTAAATTAGAGGATCGATAATCTACGTCAAGGGATAGCTTTTCAGTTTTAGAAATCAGATTCTAAAATTCAAGATCCGTTCTTAAATCAGTGAGTGGGATTACAATACACTTCATGCATAATAATATTATTATCGTTCGTTATTCCTCAGTCAAAATTCATGTTGCAATTTAAAATAATCTTTGTATGCTTAATCTATTCCTCTTCCCTATTCTTCCTTTTTATTTTGAAACTTTGGCTACCTTCGAGCCAAAGTCAACAACGCGTAAATTATAGTTATTTGGGAAGAGCTTGAGATTTAATCGATGAATTAGACAATTTGGGTAAAAAGATTATTACACGAATGGTTGTGTAAGCAAAGTAGAAAAGGGTTAAGTAGCACTTGACATATGAATAAGCTTAACCAACATATGAGGAATGATAGCAACCTGTTAGGAATACATGTATTAGAAACTGGCATAATAGGTATAGCCTATTAACGGGATTATAAGCATGAACATAAATTGGGGTTTTTGGGTAAAGCTTGAATTTGAGACTTGAAAATTGGATATGCCGTTAAGATCCTAGAAACATAATTAAAAATGGAATATGTTGGACAAACCATGTTTTTATGTAATTATGGAACTCGACTCATAACATGAAATTGACAATAGTGGCATAACTTGAACATGAACATGCTTGTGAATTGGTAATTGACATTTGATATTTAGAATGAACATGAACATGCTTGTAAATTTATAATTGGACTATGACACCTAGAATAGACATGAATTGTTAATTGGCTGAACATGAAACATGGCTAACTCGAGGTTAGAATGAATTTGCGGTGTAATCCTGCCCGGAACCGCCCGGCACATCCAGTGACTACAAACAATAGGTTCTAATGTGAGAAGTTAGTCATAACGTGGTTGAAACCCGAGGTTAGATTGAGTTGTGGTGTAATCCTTCCCGAAACCAACCGGCACATCCGGTGATCGTACCAATAGGTCTAATGTGAGAGATTGGGCATTAATAAATAAATTAATGCTAATGACACATGCTAGTATGGTAAGGTTAAGTCAACATGAAACACTGGATAACACTTAACCAATTTGACATGATATATGGGTGGGTTAAGTCAACATGAACCACTAGATAACACTTAACCAATTTGACATGATATATGGGCGGGTTAAGTCAACATGAACTGATAGAGAACACTCAACCAATTTAGCATGATACTTGGGTTGAATTAAATACGTGATTGGGGGTTAAGTCAACTTGGACACATGGGCAAACTTAACCAATATAATAGTATCAAAGCAAGGAAAAGTGGGGAATGATAAGATTAAATAATAGATAAACTTATCCTAGGGATAAGAAATCAATATATGACTTAAGATGTAATACAAGACTCGAAGGGTGGGACGACTTATACCATGAAATAAGTCAATCTAAGTTGGAAATGTGGGAAAACACGCGTACGCGATCATTTGATAAAGAGAACTTAAGTCATGCTTGAATTCATTGGTAAACCTTAGTTAAAAGGAACTAAGTAACAAACCTTAGCTAAAGAGAACTAAGTAACAGAAACTAAGTATCAAACCTTGGTTAAGAGAACCAAGTAATAAACCTTAGTTAAGAGGACTAAGTTGTAAACCTTAGTTAAGAAAACGAACTATTAAGAGAACTAAGTAGTAAACCTTAGTTAAGAGGACTAAGTAGTAAACCTTAGTTAAGAGGACTAAGTAGTAAACCTTAGTTAAGAAAGCTAACGATTTAGGAAACTAAGTAGTGAACCTTAGTTAAGAAAGCTAACGATTCAGGAAACTAAGTAGTAAACCTTAGTTAAGAGAACTAAGTGGTAAACATTAGTCAAGAAAGCCAAGTAGAACACGAGGAGGAGCGAACGTCCATCTGATCATGAAGAAGGCTCCAACGAACTGGGTTACGAAGCACGCGGCTTCGAGGGGACGTGAGGGTAATCTTGGTATCCCTCTATAAGGTTGTAGATGATCCTCCTGGGTTCACAGAGGTTAAGGTCTGCATTAGAAGAGCTAAGGGTATTCCTTGTTTGCAATATAAGCAACGTAAAGACTAGGATGGGTCAGCGTGAGGCGGTGATATCTTGTTTAGCCCCGTGATAGCACGTCGTCGTCTACCTACCATCTTGAGTCAATCATGATACGCAAGCGGAAAGGTGGAGAACTCAAAAAGACTATATACTTTGCTATCTAATTATGGGTAAGGGTGGCCAATAGGTTTGTAGGGGCATAGAGGGCATGCGTACAATTCTCATTCTTGATTTTCTTGGGTGCCTTTCATTAGTTGAGGGAGAGGTCAAGTGAGACCATAGCCACATAGAGATAAAACATACCTTAGCATCTGCATCGGTAGATAACTTAAAGCTCCCGACTGAGTTCCGTGTTTCTTGATTAGCCCTGCCACAGGACTCGGGCCGCACATATAGAGGACATGTGCAACTAGATATCTAGCACATTTAACTACATGATTGGGACGTAAAGTCTAGGAACATATATCGCTTTGGGTAGTGTGTCCTAGACTAGGGGCATTATTCGATAGGTAGCATAGACCCTAGTGGCCCGAGGCAGCATAAACTCTGGTCGGATCTAGAAAGCGTTCAATAGGTAGCATAAACCTCAGTGGCCCTGGGTAGCGTAAACCCTGGTTGAATCTAGGAAGCGCTGGATAGAAAACCCTAGATTAGATCTAGGTAATAAACGGAATCTAGAAAGATCAAGAGTGGTAGTCCAAACGATTTCGAGAATGGTGGCACTACACTAAAGTAGTATAGATTTACATGATGAAGCCCGTATGACATACGTCAAGGGACTGTATATATACATGGAAATGATTATACGAGTTGGGGGTATCTACATATACGTTGTATTAGGTTAATCTACTAGTGGGACATGAGTATAGCCTAGAGAGCGAATATCGCGAATAACCTAATAAGCAAGAAAATATAACTGAACGGTATATGTAGGATTATACAGAAGTTAATTCTAAGTCCACTCACACAGAACTTATGTTCTGACCCCCTTCTCATTACATACTTCCAGGTTAGGTTCATGACAGAGATGGTATAAGCATTGGATACTGGTTAGGCAGTATGTTTTATAAGGTAAAGCTATATTTAAATTATATTATACTTTGAATTCCTTCCGCTGTAAGATGCTTACGAATTCCGACATGTTTTCTTTATCTCTATCTTTTTTATGTAGGATACCAGAGAGCCCAACTCGGGTTTCGATAGATTGGGTTTTTGAAAAAAAATCGGTCTGTCGGAATCTGGGTTGTTACATATCATCAGTGACAACATTACTCTTGTCAACAAACCACAATCATTTTTTATCAGTATAAAAATGCAAATCCAATTGGTTAGTACATAAATAGTGCACTGTTTTCTAGATGCAAAATAACATTTCTTCTATACATATTGAGATACATATGCATATAATATGCATATATTGAGATACATTAATAATTAATCAATTATGTACTCCTAACACGAAAATATTATACCGATTTGGTTTTCTTCCCATGCTTCTTGTTCAGCAAACGGGTTCATCTTCTCTCCAGCAGTAGAGGCATTAAATGAATTTAACTAAAAGTAAATAAAAAATAGTGCAATTAACATATAATAGTACCCAGAAAAGAAAAGAAAAAATCAGTTGGACCAACACAAAAAATTACAAGCCAAAAATGTTGTACTTGTAACGTTGTACAATAGTAGAAAATCTGTTCAGTTGGTTTAAGCCTCCAACTTGATTGTAAGCCTCGGGCATTCTATACTATCAAAAATGAAAACTAATAGTTGTAAGTAACCATGGTTAACAAAAGTGGTGTACAAAGTAAATTAAGGTTTATAGAACATTAGCAGGAAAAGACAAGTGTAACCATAAGCCATGAAAATTGTTGATCATTGTCTTTTTTTTTCACATACAAGAGAGAAAAAATTACTACATCAATCAAGACATGATTAGCATTGCAAAAACATGAGATCGAGGAAGCAATGGCTTCAAAAGAGAACAATTGCAAAAACTCATTGCAGCTTAAGCATGATAGCCATATCAGAGAACATTCTTGATGTCCAAAGAAGAAGGCAACCAAGAACATTATAGCATAACAAGAAAGTAAGGCTATGTCAATGTAAAATTGCATCAACGGTTGAGAAAGTCCAAAAAAATGTTTCAAGATGAGTGATTTGAGAAGGTTATGTCAAGTTTGAAGCCAGGTTTCTGCAAATAAATGATCCAGTGACCACGTCTTCCTAGAATAGATCAGCGCTACCATACTTGGTTTTCTAATGACTAACTGTGGTGCCATTAATTAAAACTGACTTATTAATAATTATTATATTTGTTTCATATTTGATGATGTAGATAACCAAAACTTGAATGCACATATATTGGTTGACCAAAGCAATTATATGCAAATAAGATCGATGCTTGGGTAAAATTTTTGTAAACCATTTATATTTCCATTCATAAGCTCATGGACCTACGATAATTAATCTAGGTTGTTAAGAATACCTATAAAGTAACATTTTTTTCCTTTTCTACTTTATGTTCCCTTTAGCTTATGGCAATGCAACTATTATAACTGAATGTGATACCTACATCTCTGTAAGTCTTCAAATAGATGTTGGCATCCCCCAATCAGCAAGAGACGTCCGCCACTTCTACAAATTAGTAAATTATGGACAATTTTTGTTTATACATAATTTGCAAAATAAAATTAATTGGTAATGATGCTTATCTTGAAACATTTTTTTGGAGTTGAAAATAAAAAACCTTCATCTAAATGGTAAAGGTGATAGACATAGCAATTTTACATTTTTTTGGACCCTCATCTGCATATGTTGATAAAGCTAGTTTAATCATTGTGGCGTCGTATAAAATTCTACTTCTTCCAAGTTAAGACAATAGCCAATTAGTAGTGCACCGGGACGGAAGCCACAATGATTGAACAGCTAAAATAGTATAATACGGGGATGGAAGAAATTCTTTATAGAAAAAAATTAAACTTTATAGTAAAAAAATTAAACTTTAAAGAAAAGAAATTCTGAAATATTACCAGATTCAGCATACAGGGATGGAAGGGTGAATAGCTAGAATAGCAGAACAAGTTAGAAGCTAATTGAATTTTGAAAAATAGGTAAAAGGTTGAATGAGTAGCAACAAATATAAAACTATAAGGACCTAAACCAGAAATTCCAATGTGATAATCTAAAATAGTGCCACCGATGGCAGCAAACCAAGCAAGCCATCAAAACATCCGTTAAGGAGAGAGAATATGGACTATTTAGGTGGGATTCAAGGAATTCAAAGATGTGAGGATCTAGAGTATCGCGAGTTTTTTTTGGCCTTCGCGTAATTGAAAACTTGAGGATGATGCCCTAATTTTTGAGGTGGCCCAAAGCAATGGCTTCGTTTGCTTTACCGAAAGGCCGGGTCTGTTTAATTGGTAGGAGACTACAATTGTCTGCCGGAAAATTTGATCGAGGTGGGATAAAACTGATTAAGAAGTAGAAATTTAAATCAGGGTTTTCTCTCTTTGGGGAAGAAGTAGGAGGAAGCGAAAAAAGCATGGGATAGAACCTCTATTTGTTTGCTCCTTCACGCAAATAGCAATCCATCCCGTTAATGAAGAGATCATATCTACCGTTAATCGAATGGTTCAAAGTAGCTATCTGTAACGGCTGGAAATTTTCGACTCCTCGAGAGTCGAAAATTCCGAGACGTTAGTGAAAGAATTTAGAAGGTGAGAAAGAAAGGATAGAACTAATAGAATAGAAGAAGAAGAAGAACATCAGAATCATCAGAGTAACACAAATCTCACAGCGGAACGAATAACATATAATATATAACATAGCTTTGAAGTAAACAGTTATATATATACAATAGCACTTATCAGAGTACAACACTTACAACACAGCGGAAATAACTATAGCTATAAAATCTTGCAGCCTCCTGCTCCAAGCTCTCCAAGTATATCTGTAAATCCCGACTACTTGACTGCCCGTACAAATTTAGGCACCCAAGAGTTTAGGGAAAACAACAAAGTAAACTCCGGGTCAGTCATGGGACTGGTATGAGTAAAACAGTTTAAAACAATTGAACAGGTGTATGATATCTCATAAGACCACGCCGTGAATACGGAACGGGTTTTTCCTTATGAGTATCTAAACAACTTTGACAAGCAATATCATTGTGATATTATAATAATGTCTAAGTACAAATAGGTATCAATCTAGCAGAAACGCTTGCATCTCACGTTCTACATACATAGTATAAAATCATAAACCGCAGGGCACTTATCGGAGAATGGATTCCAACAGACAAGGTATGGGAGCACCTTCTGAATAGTGTACTCTAGAGGTGATACACTCAGGGTTCAACAAGAACGTCTTGCAACCCGGCCACACATGACCGCTCACTCATTTAGCTTGAGTGTCGCGAATATATTGCCACCACGGTTATAGGCCATCAAACCGTCATCCGAAGATACAGAATCAAAAAGAAGTATAAATATGAATATTCCCTAGATCGGTGACAATACACCCTGCTTGGGGATGACCCAACTAGCCATGCTGCCTAGCCCAACTTTTGTTACTTCCCGGTGTGAGGCTAGAAGCTACGTCTATCTTCAGAACATCTGATCACGATTCACTTTGAATGCCACATCGTCATACCCGCCAAATCACAAATTGACTTATCCAAAAATAACACGGGTATATAGCTAAGAGAAACGAATTCCTCCGCCACCAAACGTGAATACGTTTGAACAGATCAACTTACGCGATCCATTGGATATACTCTGTCAGACCTTCTTCCATATACGTTGCCCTGGGACTGGACAAACCGAAGGCACTATTCAGTATATCCATCTTAGTCACTGTTATCTAAGACTTATACAACAGCCCTTGCACTTTACTCCGTCTTCAATTTATCTTTGGCAGATATTGCTCGCAACGCTTATGCCAATACGGAGTGGTTCTTTGGATAATAATCCAACCGGTCTCTCCATATTAACAACGTTAAAATGGTAAAAACTTTGATAGTCTGTGATTCAACTATCAAATGAAATCATGTCGGTGTACAAACAACGATCTTATTTCCAAATGGAAATTCGATCGATCAATCATCATATGTTCATATTTCCTTATTTCATATAATTAGAAAATATATGTTATTAATCATTGGAAAACATTTCCATAGCTTATTTTCACATCACTATTATTTCGCAACTATCAGTCCCTAACTGTAACTAGTATGAGAACAATTCTCTAAGTATCAATCCGGAAGGTCGAAACCAACATCAGATCGTCACTTAGAAAACCGTTCAACTTACCCTCTCCAGTCAGTTTCTGAATTTGCTTAACTCTATTTCTTAAATTCTTATCGTGAAAACATTTCATTTTCTATGTTTAGAAAACATATCTGACTATATTTGGAAAACGTTTCCAAAACTCATTTACGGATTTCCAATGAACGTTGTATAAAACATCGTTTCACTTAATCCATTTATCGCTCATTCCTTAACTTTATTCCTAATCAACCTTTTAGATCGAACCACAACTATTCCTTTGTCAATTCTGAAGTCAATCAAGTTGGGGTATATTTACCTCGCAGACCTTAATTGAACAACGTCCTTTACTGTGAAATAGATGAAGCTCATCACTCACTTTTTACAATCATCTGTTTACGCAAATTCTCGGATTCAGGTTACGAATCCACTTCTTATATGACAGTGTTTGATTATAACTATAACGTTATAATTCCTACCCCTAAAATATCTAACCTAAATTATAAATTTATTTCCTAACTCGAATAATTTAACAGACACCTAATTTCTAAATCAATAACTAAATCTTGATTTAAACCCTGGAAAGTAAATAGTACTTTCCCGAATTCGCTATAATCGAATTCGACGTATAACTCTCTTTCGAGTAATCTCTATTCGATTAACTCTCCCTTTTTAATAACTTATATTCGATAAACTCTATTTCGATTAACTCCTATCGAATAACTAATATTCGAATAACTCTTCTTGGTTGGCTCTATTTCATTAACTCTTATCGAATAACAAATATTCGATTTTCTTAAATGTGTCAATTCTTATCGAATAACTAACATCCGATTAACTTAAATGGATTTACTCTTATCGAATAACTTATTCGATTAACTCAACTTGATTTTCTTAACTCGATTATCTCAACTCGATTTCTTAACTCAGTTACTTAACTCGATAACTTAACTTAACCCAAATCGATTAACTCAACTCTAATCGATTAACTTAATTTGATTTACTCCTTCGAATAACTCATTCGAATAACTTAATTGATTAACTCCTTCGAATAACAAATTCGAATAACTTACCTTCGAATAACTAATATTCGATTTACTCTAACTCGATTAACTTAATTCTAATCGATTAACTTAACTCAAATTGATTAACTCCTTTCGAATAACTAAATTCGATTTAACTCTTCTCGAATAACTAAATTCGATTAACTCTTTTAACTTTACTCGAATAACTATATTCGATTAACACCTTCTTTTGAATAACTATATTCGATTATCTCTTTTCACTTAACTCTATTGGGCTGACCCTATTGGGTTGACTCTATTTGCTTTAACTAACTCCGAATAACTCCTTTGGATTAACTCTTCGACTAACTCCTTCGGATTAACTAACTTCGAATAACTCCTTTGAATTAACTAACTCCGAATAACTCCTTTGGATTAACTAACTTCGAATAACTCCTTTGGATTAACTCTTCGACTAACTCCTTCGGATTAACTCTTCGATTAACTCCTTTGGATTAACTAACTCCGAATAACTCTTTAGGATTAACTCTTCGACTAACTCCTTCGGATTAACTAACTTCGAATAACTCCTTTGGATTAACTAACTCCGAATAACTCTTTAGGATTAACCCTTCGACTAACTCCTTCGGATTAACTAACTTCGAATAACTCCTTTGGATTAACTAACTCCGAATAACTCTTTAGGATTAACTCTTCGACTAACTCCTTCGGATTAACTAACTTCGAATAACTCCTTTGGATTAACTAACTCCGAATAACCAATATTCGATAACTCCTCTTCGTATAAATAATATTCGATAACTCTTCTCAAATGAATAACATTTGATTTCTCCACTCGAATAAACTATATTCGATTACTCTTCTCTCGAATACACTATATTCGATACTCTACTTTGAATTAGTGATATTCGACAACTCTACTCGATTAACTCCACTTGGATAACTCTAACTGGTCAACTTTAACTGGTCAACTTTAACTGGTCAACTCTAACTGGTTAACTATAACTGGTCACCTCTAACTGATCAACCCTAACTGGTTAACTCGTCTCGATTAACTGAACTAATCCACTTAGTTTAACTTAGCTAATTCACGTTGATTAACTCTAGCCGATTCACTTAGTTTAACTCAACTAATTTACTTCGATTAACCACTTAGTTAACTTAACTAATTCACTTCGATTAACCACTTAGTTTAACTTAACTAATTCACATCGATTAATCCTTTAGTTTAACTTAACTAATTCACATCGATTAATCATTTAGTTTAACTTAACAAATTCACTTTGATTCACCGCTTAGTTTAACTTAACTAATTTACTTTGGTTAACTTAACCAATTACTTTGATTAACTCGACTAACTTGCTTTGGTCAGCCTAACCAATTACTTTGTTTAATCCTTTATACTCGATTAACAAATATTTCTCCTTTATACTTGATTACCCAATATTCCCCTTTATACTCAAAATCCCCTTTTCTTTATAATATAAAATCCATCGATTTTATATAAATAAATTATTTTCAAATTATAGTTTGAAAATCTCTTTTCTATATCCTGGTATTTCTTATGGTTTTTAACACATCATCTAACAACGATGAATATCGTCCAACCACACATAATCACAATAGATTATATATATCACATTTATATATCACAATACATAAATTACAGTAAAAATAACTGTTGAGGAATCCAGTTGGATTCCTCCAACCTGTTTCCCTGCACCACAGATGTTAGACAACACTGGTATAATATTCTGATAAGCAGAATCAGCATATAAATATTTATCGGTTTATATATATATATATATATATATATATTCCATTAACTGACTAGCAGTTCAATCAAACAGTCAACACACAGTCAAACAGACAATAGTTAATAGTTCTAAGAATACACTGTAAAAATAGAACTATTTAGAGTTGGTGAGTTTTACTCAACTTCGGACGATCATCGTCAATGACGATAACCATCGCTTGATTCAGACAATTTATTTTGCTATAAATTGTGACGGACTCCAATTGACTCGCGGTCAGTCCCATTGTGGATTGCTCGTCCATACGATCCCAACGCAACTTGCGGTTCGTCAATCCGATCTTGTATGACCAAGATATCGCATTCTGAAGTTTTGTATACAATTGAATATATAAAATAAAACTTGGTATTTCTTAGATGGGCCTTAACCCCTATGATCCCACATCGGCCCACTTACCCTTCATTTAAATCGGACCCGAACCACGTTTCTTTCTTCCCCAAATCAAACTTCCTCCTACAGTATACTTCGATCCCAAAAATCCACCGTTGACCGCCCCCTTTTACCCGTGTTCTCCTCCACCTCGGCCATCATTGGCCGCCGTAACCACCACCAATCACCTCGCCTCCTCATCCTCTACCCAACACGAATGGCCTTGGCCTCTCCGCCTGCATCGCGTCGAACAGCCTCCCCTCTCAGGTGCGACACCCACCCTGACCGAACAACCCCATACTTTGCCAAACTCTGCTACTCTCCCCTCTAATCACACATCCAAACTCGAATTCATGAATTGATGCTTCAAGAATCCACAACGACGAACCCTAGCTTCCGCTCACCATTTCCAGCGAACCAGGAAATGCGTCGAGTCCAACTCGAAGTACCCAGAACCGAAGGATTTGCGAGGATGATTGCAACCATATGTATTAGAGGATTTATAGGATTTCTTTGCAATTGATTTTGATTTCCGTTTTCCTGCGTTTGAGTTTTTGTTTTGGAATTTGTTGCTGTGTTCTTGGTTCATGCTATTATATAGTGATGTTTGGGTTGGTAAGAATTGTGGTTGGCATTGGATGATGCGTGGCTGGTTGTAGATCCATAGAAAAATAGGGGGAGATATTTTTGAATTTATTTTATATTTTATTTTTGCCAATCTCTCGTTGTATCTGACTTCTAAAAATCTCTACGACTACGTAAAATACCCAAAAATCACCAAACTGGACATGCACTTTCAGCTCGACATTACGGTCCCAACGAAACTGGTTTCGTCGAATTCCGACTCCGTATGCTCACACAACGTATTTTTAACCGTCGAAATACTGACTATTTTTCACTCTAAAAATCCCTGCGGTCACACACTGACTCTAAAAATCACGAAACTTGGAATCTAACAACTATTTGACATTGCGGATCCAACAAAACTAGTTTCGTCGAATTCCGACTTCGTATGCAAAAGTGGCTATTTTTAACGCTCTAAATAGCCTATTTAAATATAAAATTATATTTAAATATTATTAAATTAATAGTTTAAAATTAGTTATTATTGTCTGTATTCACAGTGTAATGCCGTACAGCTCTAGACTATTCCTGTATGTATTTACAACTCGATATTACATCGTCAGCGTTACATCGATGGTCGATTTCTATTTAAATCCCTATTTAAATATAATTAAATCGTTATGGTCAGGGCGCTGCATCTTTGAGAATTTGATTTGGACGTAACTCAAAATCTACACGACGAAATCCCGATCTCTCTCTTCCACTAGAAAGATATACTCCACCAGCTCCACACGTTTCTTGTTTCATAGCAATCCGATTTAAAACGAACCCTGTATACTTAGTTGAAGTCTAAATCGCCAAATAGCGAACTACCGCGTCGTTACGCGCTCTATTCTAATTATAATATAATTAATACGTTTTAACGTCGATTATTAAATCGATTCGTTATTCAAATTCAATTCTAAACTGAATTAAATATTTTAGCTGATCCAATTCACACAGTATTGTGAATTCGGTGATTTCCGATTATTTCGACATTATAATATATTATTATATTATTTATTTTAATTAAATATTCAATATTATTTAATTCAAGTCATCGATATCGCCCAATCGATATTTAATAATTAAATAAATTAATTATTCGACAGCTAACAAAACGCGCCATTACAGACTTCCCCCCTTAAAATAATTTCGTCCTCGAAATTGCTAAGTTGGAGGTTGACCCTATATATTGGAACTCCTAAGATTGGTTTACCCCTTATTTCTGATTTCAACCGAACCAATTAATATCGACTGAAATATTTATTCTTCCGACAAACTAAAATTTTCAAAAATTCTGAAAATTTTCTAACACTTTAAATTTTCGGAAAATTTCGCCATAACCTCCTTTGTACAGCCCTATCGGTAAAACCACAACTCGCCTCTCTAGGCCATCTCCAACCCAAAAGAAAATCAAACGGCCAAGCGGCTTGCCAATTCGGCTCATAAATCTCATGCTTATATCAAAAATAAACTTGTACCTTTTTGTCGGGCATATCAACTCTTATCACTTTCACCTGTTATCAACCCAACATATACCAATGTTATCTCAATCAAACCTTCAACTCAAACACTTGGTGCTATCCAAGTCAAATTCTATTCAAACTCCAATATCAGATTTCAAACTCTTAACCCATCAACTTAATTCCAATCTAGATTATTCTCAAACCAAATCCCGATTTATTTAACTTGGTTCAAGTTAAATTTTAATCTACTTATTTATTTTTACCATCTTGATTCATTCAACTTAACAAGTTAAATTTTAAATTTCAAGATTTAAATTCCTGGGTTTTATTTCAAATTCCATTTTGAAATCATACTAACAATTCAAAACCTTTGAATTTCTAAACAACTTGTTTTCTCAAAACAATTTGAAAACAAAATCCTTGGTAGTAATCCTCCACTTAGAAACTCGAAAATCACACCGACGATGTATCGATCCATCCTCGGAATTATTTTCCGGTCATCCAGGTGAGTTAGATACTATATTTATTTCAAATTGAAAAACATTTTCAAAATCTCCCAGGAACTTAAAATTTCCTTTTTAATTCCAATTCTGATTTAATTTCAGATTTACTCATCTGATTTTATATACTTTACTTATATGAATCTGATTGGTTATTTATAACCATTTCACTTTATAATCTTACTTGATTATAATAACAACCCATATATCTAATATATTATAATTTTGATATATATATATATCTCTATATCAAAATATACTTTGGGTAAAGTTAAATTCACTTACCCTCTTTCAAAACATATCGTGACGACCCATCGTATTTGAGTGTTTATTAACTCCTACCGATACAGTGGATCAAACTGATCGACCAGAACTTATAAACAACTCAACCAATGAATCTCCACAATATAAAACCATTTTTATATCAAATACAAATACGCACTCGTATATATACACTCAATCTCAGTCTAGGGTATTACTAACCCTATCTCTACCGAGTCACGCCACAGAGCCAAGTAATTCTTAACTTAAGCTCTGATACCAACTGTAACGGCTGGAAATTTTCGACTCCTCGAGAGTCGAAAATTCCGAGACGTTAGTGAAAGAATTTAGAAGGTGAGAAAGAAAGGATAGAACTAATAGAATAGAAGAAGAAGAAGAACATCAGAATCATCAGAGTAACACAAATCTCACAGCGGAACGGATAACATGTAATATATAACATAGCTTTGAAGTAAACAGTTATATATATACAATAGCACTTATCAGAGTACAACACTTACAACACAGCGGAAATAACTATAGCTATAAAATCTTGCAGCCTCCTGCTCCAAGCTCTCCAAGTATATCTGTAAATCCCGACTACTTGACTGCCCGTACAAATTTAGGCACCCAAGAGTTTAGGGAAAACAACAAATTAAACTCCGGGTCAGTCATGGGACTGGTATGAGTAAAACAGTTTAAAACAATTGAACAGGTGTATGATATCTCATAAGACCACGCCGTGAATACGGAACGGGTTTTTCCTTATGAGTATCTAAACAACTTTGACAAGCAATATCATTATGATATTATAATAATGTCTAAGTACAAATAGGTATCAATCTAGCAGAAACGCTTGCATCTCACGTTCTACATACATAGTATAAAATCATAAACCGCAGGGCACTTATCGTAGAATGGATTCCAACAGACAAGGTATGGGAGCACCTTCTGAATAGTGTACTCTAGAGGTGATACACTCAGGGTTCAACAAGAACGTCTTGCAACCCGGCCACACATGACCGCTCACTCATTTAGCTTGAGTGTCGCGAATATATTGCCACCACGGTTATAGGCCATCAAACCGTCATCCGAAGATACAGAATCAAAAAGAAGTATAAATATGAATATTCCCTAGATCGGTGACAATACACCCTGCTTGGGGATGACCCAACTAGCCATGCTGCCTAGCCCAACTTTTGTTACTTCCCGGTATGAGGCTAGAAGCTACGTCTATCTTCAGAACATCTGATCACGATTCACTTTGAATGCCACATCGTCATACCCGCCAAATCACAAATTGACTTATCCAAAAATAACACGGGTATATAGCTAAGAGAAACGAATTCCTCTGCCACCAAACGTGAATACGTTTGAACAGATCAACTTACGCGATCCATTGGATATACTCTGTCAGACCTTCTTCCATATACGTTGCCCTGGGACTGGACAAACCGAAGGCACTATTCAGTATATCCATCTTAGTCACTGTTATCTAAGACTTATACAACAGCCCTTGCACTTTACTCCGTCTTCAATTTATCTTTGGCAGATATTGCTCGCAACGCTTATGCCAATACGGAGTGGTTCTTTGGATAATAATCCAACCGGTCTCTCCATATTAACAATGTTAAAATGGTAAAAACGTTGATAGTCTGTGATTCAACTATCAAATGAAATCATGTCGGTGTACAAACAACGATCTTATTTCCAAATGGAAATTCGATCGATCAATCATCATATGTTCATATTTCCTTATTTCATATAATTAGAAAATATATGTTATTAATCATTGGAAAACATTTCCATAGCTTATTTTCACATCACTATTATTTCGCAACTATCAGTCCCTAACTGTAACTAGTATGAGAACAATTCTCTAAGTATCAATCCGGAAGGTCGAAACCAACATCAGATCGTCACTTAGAAAACCGTTCAACTTACCCTCTCCAGTCAGTTTCTGAATTTGCTTAACTCTATTTCTTAAATTCTTATCGTGAAAACATTTCATTTTCTATGTTTAGAAAACATATCTGACTATATTTGGAAAACGTTTCCAAAACTCATTTACGGATTTCCAATGAACGTTGTATAAAACATCGTTTCGCTTAATCCATTTATCGCTCATTCCTTAACTTTATTCCTAATCAACCTTTTAGATCGAACCACAACTATTCCTTTGTCAATTCTGAAGTCAATCAAGTTGGGGTATGTTTACCTCGCAGACCTTAATTGAACAACGTCCTTTACTGTGAAATAGATGAAGCTCATCACTCACTTTTTACAATCATCTGTTTACGCAAATTCTCGGATTCAGGTTACGAATCCACTTCTTATATGACAGTGTTTGATTATAACTATAACGTTATAATTCCTACCCCTAAAATATCTAACCTAAATTATAAATTTATTTCCTAACTAGAATAATTTAACAGACACCTAATTTCTAAATCAATAACTAAATCTTGATTTAAACCCTGGAAAGTAAATAGTACTTTCCCGAATTCGCTATAATCGAATTCGACGTATAACTCTCTTTCGAGTAATCTCTATTCGATTAACTCTCCCTTTTTAATAACTTATATTCGATATACTCTATTTCGATTAACTCCTATCGAATAACTAATATTCGAATAACTCTTCTTGGTTGGCTCTATTTCATTAACTCTTATCGAATAACAAATATTCGATTTTCTTAAATGTGTCAATTCTTATCGAATAACTAACATCCGATTAACTTAAATGGATTTACTCTTATCGAATAACTTATTCGATTAACTCAACTTGATTTTCTTAACTCGATTATCTCAACTCGATTTCTTAACTCAGTTACTTAACTCGATAACTTAACTTAACCCAAATCGATTAACTCAACTCTAATCGATTAACTTAATTTGATTTACTCCTTCGAATAACTCATTCGAATAACTTAATTGATTAACTCCTTCGAATAACAAATTCGAATAACTTACCTTCGAATAACTAATATTCGATTTACTCTAACTCGATTAACTTAATTCTAATCGATTAACTTAACTCAAATTGATTAACTCCTTTCGAATAACTAAATTCGATTTAACTCTTCTCGAATAACTAAATTCGATTAACTCTTTTAACTTTACTCGAATAACTATATTCGATTAACACCTTCTTTTGAATAACTATATTCGATTATCTCTTTTCACTTAACTCTATTGGGCTGACCCTATTGGGTTGACTCTATTTGCTTTAACTAACTCCGAATAACTCCTTTGGATTAACTCTTCGACTAACTCCTTCGGATTAACTAACTTCGAATAACTCCTTTGGATTAACTAACTCCGAATAACTCCTTTGGATTAACTAACTTCGAATAACTCCTTTGGATTAACTCTTCGACTAACTCCTTCGGATTAACTCTTCGATTAACTCCTTTGGATTAACTAACTCCGAATAACTCTTTAGGATTAACTCTTCGACTAACTCCTTCGGATTAACTAACTTCGAATAACTCCTTTGGATTAACTAACTCCGAATAACTCTTTAGGATTAACCCTTCGACTAACTCCTTCGGATTAACTAACTTCGAATAACTCCTTTGGATTAACTAACTCCGAATAACTCTTTAGGATTAACTCTTCGACTAACTCCTTCGGATTAACTAACTTCGAATAACTCCTTTGGATTAACTAACTCCGAATAACCAATATTCGATAACTCCTCTTCATATAAATAATATTCGATAACTCTTCTCAAATGAATAACATATGATTTCTCCACTCGAATAAACTATATTCGATTACTCTTCTCTCGAATACACTATATTCGATACTCTACTTTGAATAAGTGATATTCGACAACTCTACTCGATTAACTCCACTTGGATAACTCTAACTGGTCAACTTTAACTGGTCAACTTTAACTGGTCAACTCTAACTGGTTAACTCTAACTGGTCACCTCTAACTGATCAACCCTAACTGGTTAACTCGTCTCGATTAACTGAACTAATCCACTTAGTTTAACTTAGCTAATTCACGTTGATTAACTCTAGCCGATTCACTTAGTTTAACTCAACTAATTTACTTCGATTAACCACTTAGTTAACTTAACTAATTCACTTCGATTAACCACTTAGTTTAACTTAACTAATTCACATCGATTAATCCTTTAGTTTAACTTAACTAATTCACATCGATTAATCATTTAGTTTAACTTAACAAATTCACTTTGATTCACCGCTTAGTTTAACTTAACTAATTTACTTTGGTTAACTTAACCAATTACTTTGATTAACTCGACTAACTTGCTTTGGTCAGCCTAACCAATTATTTGTTTAATCCTTTATACTCGATTAACAAATATTTCTCCTTTATACTTGATTACCCAATATTCCCCTTTATACTCAAAATCCCCTTTTCTTTATAATATAAAATCCATCGATTTTATATAAATAAATTATTTTCAAATTATAGTTTGAAAATCTCTTTTCTATATCCTGGTATTTCTTATGGTTTTTAACACATCATCTAACAACGATGAATATCGTCCAACCACACATAATCACAATAGATTATATATATCACATTTATATATCACAATACATAAATTACAGTAAAAATAACTGTTGAGGAATCCAGTTGGATTCCTCCAACCTGTTTCCCTGCACCACAGATGTTAGACAACACTGGTATAATATTCTGATAAGCAGAATCAGCATATAAATATTTATCGGTTTATATTTATATATATATATTCCACTAACTGACTAGCAGTTCAATCAAACAGTCAACACACAGTCAAACAGACAATAGTTAACAGTTCTAAGAATACACTGTAAAAATAGAACTATTTAGAGTTGGTGAGTTTTACTCACCTTCGGACGATCATCGTCAATGACGATAACCATCGCTTGATTCAGACAATTTATTTTGCTATAAATTGTGACGGACTCCAATTGACTCGCGGTCAGTCCCATTGTGGATTGCTCGTCCATACGATCCCAACGCAACTTGCGGTTCGTCAATCCGATCTTGTATGACCAAGATATCGCATTCTGAAGTTTTATATACAATTGAATATATAAAATAAAACTTGGTATTTCTTAGATGGGCCTTAACCCCTATGATCCCACATCGGCCCACTTACCCTTCATTTAAATCGGACCCGAACCACTTTTCTTTCTTCCCCAAATCAAACTTCCTCCTACAGTATACTTCGATCCCAAAAATCCACCGTTGACCGCCCCCTTTTACCCGTGTTCTCCTCCACCTCGGCCATCATTGGCCGCCGTAACCACCACCAATCACCTCGCCTCCTCATCCTCTACCCAACACGAATGGCCTTGGCCTCTCCGCCTGCATCGCGTCGAACAGCCTCCCCTCTCAGGTGCGACACCCACCCTGACCGAACAACCCCATACTTTGCCAAACTCTGCTACTCTCCCCTCTAATCACACATCCAAACTCGAATTCGTGAATTGATGCTTCAAGAATCCACAACGACGAACCCTAGCTTCCGCTCACCATTTCCAGCGAAGCAGGAAATGCGTCGAGTCCAACTCGAAGTACCCAGAACCGAAGGATTTGCGAGGATGATTGCAACCATATGTATTAGAGGATTTATAGGATTTCTTTGCAATTGATTTTGATTTCCGTTTTCCTGCGTTTGAGTTTTTGTTTTGGAATTTGTTGATGTGTTCTCGGTACATGCTATTATATAGTGATGTTTGGGTTGGTAAGAATTGTGGTTGGCATTGGATGATGCGTGGCTGATTGTAGATCCATAGAAAAATAGGGGGAGATATTTTTGAATTTATTTTATATTTTTTTTTTGCCAATCTCTCGTTGTATCTGACTTCTAAAAATCTCTACGACTACGTAAAATACCCAAAAATCACCAAACTGGACATGCACTTTCAGCTCGACATTACGGTCCCAACGAAACTGGTTTCGTCGAATTCCGACTCTGTATGCTCACACAGCGTATTTTTAACCGTCGAAATACTGACTATTTTTCACTCTAAAAATCCCTGCGGTCACACACTGACTCTAAAAATCACGAAACTTGGAATCTAACAACTATTTGACATTGCGGATCCAACAAAACTGGTTTCGTCGAATTCCGACTTCGTATGCAAAAGTGGCTATTTTTAACGCTCTAAATAGCCTATTTAAATATAAAATTATATTTAAATATTATTAAATTAATTGTTTAAAATTAGTTATTATTGTCTGTATTCACAGTGTAATGCCGTACAGCTCTAGACTATTCCTGTATGTATTTACAACTCGATATTACATCGTCAGCGTTACATCGATGGTCGATTTCTATTTAAATCCCTATTTAAATATAATTAAATCGTTATGGTCAGGGCGCTGCATCTTTGAGAATTTGATTTGGACGTAACTCAAAATCTACATGACGAAATCCCGATCTCTCTCTTCCACTAGAAAGATATACTCCACCAGCTCCACACGTTTCTTGTTTCATAGCAATCCGATTTAAAACGAACCCTGTATACTTAGTTGAAGTCTAAATCGCCAAATAGCGAACTACCGCGTCGTTACGCGCTCTATTCTAATTATAATATAATTAATACGTTTTAACGTCGATTACTAAATCAATTCGTTATTCAAATTCAATTCTAAACTGAATTAAATATTTTAGCTGATCCAATTCACACAGTATTGTGAATTCGGTGATTTCCGATTATTTCGACATTATAATATATTATTATATTATTTATTTTAATTAAATATTCAATATTATTTAATTCAAGTCATCGATATCGCCCAATCGATATTTAATAATTAAATAAATTAATTATTCGACAGCTAACAAAACGCGCCATTACACTATCCTGTTATGTTCTTTCATTCTTTTTATTACATGACACAGATAGCTAGCTTCAAATATAATGGCATAAAATATCAAAATTACAACATTATAGTAGTTGAATACATTGTTTTTTGTTAAGTTTACGGTTTGTAGTATTTATTTTGACCACAATTAACACCATATAGAAGTTATAAAAAATACTAGTGACAATGCTAACAATACATTGTTCAAATACAGAATTAGCAAAGCCAAAAGTTGTTAAATATACATAGGTAAAAATAAAAAAAATACGATCTTAAATATAAATCGTGAATGTTGTAATGTAAAAATATATGGACTTTACAAATATTCCTTTTTGTTTTTGCTTGAATTTGAGTTCACAATATTTGATAAATACTATTGAATACACTGTTAAAACATCTATTACTATATTCAAGATGATTTCAAAATTTTAAATTTTTCGAAATATAAAATATAATTGTCAACTATAATTATAAAATATAAGTATCAACTATAATTATCAACTGTAATTATTAAATACAATTATTTAAAATTAATTATTGAATACTAGCTATCATTTCATAAGTAATAAATTTTATTATTAATTATTAAATAAGTATTATAATAAACTGTATTTTCATCATTGCAAATCTATTGGAATTCTGCTGCAAAATAGCAAAAAAAAAATTCGTAGGTATTCTGCCTGGATTTGTAGTAGAAAATAGCGATAGAAATTTTTTGTCGGTAATTTGGCACAATTTGCAATGACTTAGTGATGGATGACAGAAAACGACGGTAATAAATAAAAGAAAAAATTATCCCTTGCAAATCACATGGAAATTCGTTACAAATTAGCAACGGAAAATTCCGCTTCTAAATATCTGGCGCTAAATCAGTGTTTTCTTGTAGTGGAGGTTTTGTTTTTTTTAATTTTTATTTTGGCTTTGTATTGTTGATATCACACTTGTAATCATCCTTCAGTTTTCTAGTATCTGTCAAATTAGGTCATCTAGTTATAGGATTTTAACTAGCAGTTTTCTAATGTTTGTAATAACTTGGGTTTACTAGCTACAGGTTTGTTGCTAGGGTAAAATCTGATTTTAGGGACTGAAATCAGTCTAGGGTTTTGAGCGTAGGATTAGAAAAGGAGCAGGGTTTGTGAGTTTACAGGGTTTTGTAAGCGAGATCTGTTTTAATACTTAGTAAAAATATTAGGAATGCAGCAGTAGGCAGGGTTTGCCGAAGCTGGGTAAAAATTGTGTTATGTACTTATGCATTTTTATTCTTTGTTATAATATATATTGTGATATTTTCTAATAACTCGAATTAATTTAATAAACCATATTCACCCCCTCTAGGGTTAATCTTGATCCAACAAGTTGTATCATAGCAGGTATTTCATTAACTCTAGAGTACTGGTGTTCCCTAGTTGTCAACCCTCTAAGAGTCAGTCCAGTCGTATTCCCACTATTTTTAATGGTACAGATTTTTTAAATTGGAAATCAGGAATGGAATTCTATTTAAAATCTGTTGATATTAAATGTTGGAATATTATTATAAATGGGTATGATATGGTTAATAGGAATGATATTGGGAATAATTCTTCTGTTATTCATATTTTATATTCTTATATTGATGATGTCCAATATAGCCTTATCTCTCATTATTTAACTGTGTAGGAATCTGGAATACTCTCGATACGAAGTATGGAAGAATTGACAACAACAACTCAAAACCCCAAGTGGTCAACTCAGACTTGGGTCTATGCTTGAAAGGAGAAACATAAGAAAAATTCAAGCAGATCAGACGATGAGACAGAAAATTTCTCGTACGATGATTTGGTTCATGTATGTGCTGATTTAACAAAAACTGTTGATAATCTCCACTGGAAAAAAAAATCTCTAAAATTTAAAAGTCATGAGTTGACCAACAAAAATAACTGTTTGGAACTTTTAAATGTCATGAACTTAGAAAATTCCAATTGCGAAAATTGTTTGAAATTGAAATCTGATCTCGTTCATCACAATAAAAACATTCAAAAGTTTGAAGAGGAAATTCTGATTTTAAAAGATAACAAGATTGAGCTAAATAGTATAAATGATTCTTTGCAAAAGGAATTTGAAAATTTTAAGGCCATAAAAAATTGCAAACATGAAATCGTTGAAAAGGAAAATTTGCAGAAACTGATTCAGACTTGAATGAACTTGAAAAAGAATTGAAAATTTCAAGAAATTTGAATCTGAAAAACAAATTAAATTTGAAATCTTTGAGTCCAGGACCAAAATCAAACTGCGTGAAAACAAAATTTTGATTTTGAAACAAAATGATACTGAAAGGAGAAAGATCAGCATTAATCGTTGTTTAAATTTGATGAAAGAAAATTCTGATCTTAAATCCAAATTTCAACAATTAGAATCAACTTAGGAAGAATTAGCTAATGGGGAAAAATCGTTGAATATGTTGTTGCAAAATCAAGTTTCTATTGGAAATAAATCTGGTATTGGCTTTGAGAAAATAAATGTTTTAGAAAACCAGAATTCAAATGGTTTTAAAAATCATTCAAACTACTTTGAAATGAATCAATTTGAAAATCTAAATCTGGTTATTTCAAAAGATTTTTGAATCATAAACATGATGAAAATTTGTTGTGTAACAAACTAATTAAACATCTTTGGACCCAAAAGGAAGTAAAACAAATTTGGTTAAATTTAAACAATTTTGGGTCCCTAAAGGCATTTTGGTAAATTCTATTGGATTGTTATGCAAACAAGTCTGGGTACCAAAACGTGTGAACAAAACCATGAGAGGTTTTACAAATTTTGTTAGACCACTTAATCCCTTAAACTCATCTCAAAAATCATTCAGAGTTTCTTAGGCAAAATTGTTTGAGTTAGATATCGTTTTGCTCACAACAAAAATCTGGTATGATCTCTAAACTCATCTCCGTTAATACTATTTTTTATTCCTCCTTCTACCCCGTCTAGTTTCTTTTGTTTATTTCTGATTTATATTTGACACTGCCATATTATTTTTCGTTTTATTTTGAGTTTCTAAACTTCAAATTGCAGATGTCATGGTTTTCTGGAAATTCACTTTATTTGAATAAAACTATCTGTTTTAATCATTTCCAGATCTTGAATTCAAAATTGTAAATTTCTACAATGATTTTGAAGTTTAATTCTTTTCTGATTTTTGAATTCCTGACAGTGCTAAAGCATTCTTGTTATATCTTAAACACTGTTAATTTGAATTCTAAATTTTTAAACATCTGAAAAATTAATGAAATCTCGCTCATCTATGCTGTTTTTGAGTTTGTTCTAATTCATTTTGGAAAGACTTGAAATTTTTTGAGACGACCCCAAACCCCGTACTGACGGTGGCAAGGGTAATCCTTGGAATATAACACAGAAACAGATAATAGCAGAAAAAAATAAATAAATACACCAGATAATGCACAATGGAATATACTGGATAAAAATAATCATCAGAGTTACACAGTATACAGGATCATACTTAGTACAAATACAGTTCAGCTATACATAAATGTCCACAGCGGAAACAAACATAATATGTACAATATGAGCTGAACAACATAAAAAGAGATAAATGATAGAATCCATCTTCAGCTCCAGCTATCCATAGAAAGCCAGCTAAACCTGAATACAAGGCTGCCCGTGTAGAAAAAGGGGCACCCGAGTTTGAAAGTGAAACAAACTACGAGTCAGTCATGGGACTGGTATGAGAAATCTACTCAACACATTTATAATATGGCTAATCACAGGACCACGCCATTTTCATGGAACGGGTTTACTCCATTGGATTGCTAGTGTTTTAAAAACAAATCGTTCTTTTAAACATCGCAATGCTTTTTATAAAAAATGAAGCCATTATAAGACTCAGTTCCCATCACACAATGCAACGCAAACCGGAGGATAGAGTTTTACCATATAATGGCCAAAATATGATTGATACGACTAAAACAAAAGCATTTGATATTATTACTAGTGTTTAAATGTTTCAAAAACAATTTCAATCATAACTATCAATCATAGACGGCATGGGTACCATATATCATGTCGCCATATATATATACAATCAAAACCGCACGATGTCGTATTTGGAAATTGGATTTCCGTCATGAACCAAGGCAAAAGATAGTCCTTACCGAATTCGAGATTGCCTAGCCCGAGTCTTAGGCAAGCGTGCTGGCAAGCCTTGGATCGTCAGGGCTGGTCCACCGAGGTGGATTATTATGCCTGAACACTACGTTTCCCCGCCCTTTGGGGGCGTAAACGAGCCAACGAATGACTCCATCGGACCCGGATCGTTCGATCAAACCGAGGCGCCTCGCAATAGCAACAACCACATAGGTCAAACTCATCAAGGCGTGTAAAACCACTGACGCCACTTCTAGCTAGGAAGAAACGCAGGCCCTCCCTGATGTCCTCTCCCGTTTCTGGTTCATACCGGGGTGTGAGGCTCGCAATTTCACATTATACACAAAGCTACGCCACACAGGCGGTGCTTTGATCTTCACCACAAGACTTTGCTTTTCAACAGAAGCCCTGATCACTGCATCTTAGCATGCCACACAGGCAATTCACACCGTGCAACTGATGGCTATCAATCACATAGGATAAATTCCAATGTCAGACACACTGCCCATTTGCAAGTCCGTTTTGGGTCTGAACGAAACCGGAGGCACTATATACCTCGCAAACCCATCGATCACCTCGTACATCTGGACGATCACCACTCATTATCCATATTTCGGGATGCCTCCCAATCAGGACCTCAGTTACCATCCAAATGAGGTGAAGATCTCCGGTCTTCGACCACCGTCTTCATCTTCGATTTCTTATCGTCGATTCAGTTATTCAGAATGGGATAAACTCGGTCTTTCTGAGCAACTCGCGTATATAATAAACAAGTGCAACACTAACATACACACACATCATTTCAATTCATTAGTCACTAACAGTCAATCAGTAAGAGAACGATTTCCCAAATATTAACCCCGAAGGCCGAAACCAACATCAGATCAACACCCAGGAAACCCTTCGACTTAGCTAACCTTCAGTTAATTTCTAAATCACATCCAAATTGTTTATAATATTTTATAATGATTTATCGCTATTTTTATTAATTTTAAAATAGCCAATTTATTTAAAACGACGCTTCGGGTCATAACGCGGCAGTGGCGCTGTTTTTCTTCAGATTTGATTTACACATATCTGAAAATCTAACCGTTGGATCTTCACAAAATTTACATCATTAGAAAGATATTTTCATAATGAATCCAACGGTTCCAGTTTCGGGAAAATCCGACGGTCGGATCTCTTGGTGTATTCGTTTGAAGTTTCGATTTCAATATAGGAACTACAGCGTCGTTATTCGATTATATATAATTATATATATATACATAATCGATTCTGGCGCTGTTTTTCTTCAGATTTGAATTAAACATTCCAGACAATCCAACCGTTGGATTTTTACAAAGTTGGTGCCGTTGGAAAGATATTTCCAAAGCGAACCCAACGGTTGCGATTTCAGTAAAATCCGATGGTCGGATCTCCCGGTGTAATCGTTTGAAATCACGGTTTCAAAATACGAACTGCAGCGTCGTTATTCAATAAATTTCAGTTCTATTTAAATATATATATCTATTCTTCGATTTCAAAACCATATGAATTTCATACATTTGATAAAAATGATATTTTTATCTAACTGTCTTCTATTTCAACACTTCACTATATTTAACAATTCATGTATATAATAAAAATGTGATTTTTATTGTAAAACAATTCATTTCAAAACTCGACAATTTTATATAGTTAATACAGGTGATAAAAATAGGATTTTTATTATAAAACAATTTATCTCAAAACAAGATTATTTTATATAGTTCATATCGATGATAAAAATTGGATTTTCTTTATAAAACACTTTCTTTCAAAATATGAATACCATTCAACACATGAATTTCAATGCAACGAATGAATTTCGATTCAACACATGAAGGTTTCTATAGTTTATATATATATTGATAAAAATGTGATTTTTATATTTAAAACACGAATACCATTCAACACATGAATTTCAATTCAATGAATGAATATCAGTTCAACACATGAAGGTTTTCTATAGTTTATATATATAGATAAAAATGTGATTTTTATATTAAAACACGAATACCATTCAACACATGAATTTCTATCCAACAAATGAATATTGACTCAACACATGAAGGTTTTCTATTCAACGAATAAATATAGTTTCAACAAATGAAAATAATTCAAACACATGAGTATTATTCAAAATTTCGGCTGCATAACGGCAGGGTAGTTAAAACCGGGACCGTCCCTAGTACGGCTCCTCGCTCTACCTTAAAACCTCATGGTTTTTGACAATGGGGATTCATGCATCTAGTTCGCATGCAGGCAGCGTGTATATTTATTTCATTTCTACCAGCTAATCCTATGTGGTTTCAACCAAATATTTCTCAACCACAAACGGGTATTTTTCAACCACAATCAATCAATATCAACCACAAACAATTCCAATCAACCATTCGCTATCAATCAATTTTCACACCAATCACAACCAATAAATATCGTCCATGGTTTGTGGACGAGGGGCATATATATATATATATATATATATATATATATATATATATATATATATAGCATTTCACTTCTATTTCAACACATATATAATTTTTACAACGCATATACAACTTATACATCAAACGTACAACTTATACAACGCTTATACAAGAGGTGAACAACGCTTATATAACTCGTACATCGACTATATAATTTATACATCATCGTTTTCCATATCGTTTATAAATTAGAAATCTCACATTGGGTTCCACTCCACCAAAAATAGCAGAAGGCTCAGAAAAATATGCGGTCTCTTCTAGAAAGTAGAAGGCGTCCACACGAGTCCACTGTCTCTTGTTTCACTGAATTTCGTCAACACACGAAAAAGATATGATTTTTCAAAGTTTGCAATGGTTTAAAGGTGTTAAAACTGTTGAAAATATATATAGCCGTACCTCAGCTGAAAGGTTCAAAACTAGGTTTAGCCTTTACTTCCAATCCGTGCAGCGATATGAAGATCGGCCAACACCACGTCGCAGTGCTTGGAGAGGCACGCAAAACGAGGTAAGGGGGGTCCCACTCGGTGGCCTCTGGCGAACCCGGCGGCGGCCAAAAGTCGATGACTTTCGAGGGTCAGATCTCCTCGAATACTCAGTGGAAATTGGCAAACCTTATATGGATTTGTAGAGGGCGTTAGGATCTTCAAAAAGTTTAACTGGAGGGGAGTCTAATTCCTCCTGGTTTGGTGGGAATCGGAGCTGGAAGGTTGGAAGGCTTTTCCGCCTTCGATCTGAGTAGCGGGTAGAGAGAATATGTTTATTTTATTTTTTTAAGAAGAAAAATTCTGATTGGTCCATATTTATTTTAATTCGAAAAAATAGGGTTTTCGCACACGAACTCCAATCCAAACACAACGACTGTCGTCCCTAGCATTTTACCCCCATTCCGAACACAATGGGATATGTTTCGTAGGCCCATTCGACTGTTTCAGTCAGTTTTCATTCAATTTAAAAAATATAACATTCAATATTCGATTTGAACGTACATTTCAATTTGCCAGGGCCACAAACTGATTCAAAAAATTCCAGAAAAATAAATCCGGCTATGTTTTGATGATACGGTCCCAACAAAACTAGTTTTGTCGAATTCTGAGACCGTTTGAAAAATGGCCCATTTCTGGTCGATCCAATTTAACTGTAATTGACCAAAACACGTTTTCCTTTGCCACACTCACATACTAGCTTCAAAAATTATGAAATTTGAAACCTAGCAATAACTTCACATCCCGGATCCAACAAAAGTGGTTTCGTCGAATTCCAAGGTCGTTTGCAAAATGGCTAATTTCACGGGCTATATAAATTCCATAGCGAACTTTCTGAAAATTCATTTGGCCATAACTTTTGCTTTCCGCTATGAAACTTCGATTTTTCAGATTCGTTAGAAAGGTATTCACTAACAGATTTAAATATTTTTGGTTTCGCTCAAATCTGTTTTTTTTCACCCGGTACAGTCCGACAAAGTTTGAATTCAACTTTTGAAACTGCAGCGCCATTTTAGGCCTTGTTTATAATTAGAATTAATTATATTCGTTTTCAAATGTCGATTCAAACTTATTTTTCATTGCTATTATTTAAAATATTTATTTTAAATATTTAAAATCCATTATTTTAGCCAATTTAAAAATTTTAAATTGGTTCAGATTTTCTGGGTCGTTACAATCTCCCCCACTTAAAACTTTTCGTCCCGAAAAGGAACAAAGTCGAAAGTGGTTTGATTAATCAACTCTACGTTCAATCTGGCTTCCATTCTCCAACTTTTCAGTTTCTGAGAATTTTCAAATTCTTCAAAATTTTGGCTAACACCCGAAATTTTCGAAAAATTTCGCCATAACCTCCTTTGTACGGGGAGAGGTTTGGAAATTTATTGGGCCGTATTAGGTACCCAATAAATCCTAATAAGCATACACATATTTATAGTGATATATTCTGGTGTTTACAGGGGAGCGTGTATAGATAATAACTCCAGAGAATAAATTCTCGTCACCCTGTCAAAGCCTGAGGGAGTGTGTATTTTAAATGCTCTAGAGGATAAATCCTCGTCACCTCGTCCCATGTGGGAAATAAATAGTCCATGTGCCGTATCTAATAACTAGAGAGACGTGATTATTGTCAACTCCAGACCCGTGTGGGTTTTTTTATTAATCTGGCAATTTTATCGTTACAATTTAAATAGTCCATATCAGTCATCAGTTCAACCTGTAAAATTTAGTCATCGGCATACAACCCTCTCGCTCGTATGGTAAATCTTCCACCTCGTCACACAAGCTCCAAATGCTTATGTGGTATATGATGAAGTATGCCTATCTTCAGAAGTATGCCATGTAATGTAGTTCAAAATTAATTGTTACTATCCTATGGTGACGTTTATTATTACACATAGAATAACCAGCACTCCATGTCCAATGACATTCACAGGAGTTGATATAATAATATTTCACATCCAACTCATTAAGGTTTACCTATTTGTCGGGCACGCAAATAATTTCTTTACTCAACAGCTATCCATTTACCTGTTCAAACATATATAATGCACCTGTATATATTTCTATCTATTTTCTAATCAGTTCAATGTGCGATTCAAATGAATAAATTCTACCATTATTCTATTGTTGATTAAATTAACTATTGTTTCAATAATTCAATTAATCGAATTTACTATCACACAATACAAACAACAATCAAATTGTTTTTAACTTTTCAAAATCATACAAATCAATTTCTATACTCTTTTTAAAATCATTCAGACTATAGAATTAAAAGTGCACATCCATGAAAAGAAAATAACAATAGAGTGGAGAACTAATTGGTAATGCAAAGTGTGGTAAATGTACCTTGCACCGGAGTCAATCAGAGATGTCTACTCGACACTTAGGATAGGCTTTCTGAATGCTCTCCTCAGTTTCCCAAGTACAATCCCGTGGATCTCCGCTCCATTGCACTTTGACTAAGTGAACCTTCTTGTTCTTCAGCTTTTTGGTTTCTTTGCCGATAATCTTGAGCGGCTCTCTTCTCATAGCTAATTCTGGAGTAATTTCAATATCCTGCTGAGTTGCTTCTTCCACGATCAAGTCTGGATCATGAACGTGCTTTCGAAGTTGAGATATGTGAAATACATCATGAACTCCATGCAACCAATCTGGCAATTTAACGCTATATGCGAGAGTCCTGATCCGTTCCAGAATAGGAAACGGACCAATGAATTTGGGCGCCAACTTTCCAGTTTTACCGAACCGGATAACTCGTCTCATTGGCGATACTTTCAAATATACATAATCGCCAACAGCAAAGGATATATCTCTTCTTCTCCTATCGACATAGCTCTTTTGTCGGCTTTGAGCGGCGAGTAATCGTTTCTTGATAAAATCGACTTTGTCGGTAGCTTCTCGGACCATATCAGGCCCTAACACAAGTCTATTACCGGGTTCGACCCAACAAGCAGGAGATCGGCACGGTCTACCATACAACGCTTCGAATGGCAACATTGTCAGGCTCTCCTAGTAGCTGTTATTATATGAGAATTCAGCCAAATGCAGATGGTCTTCCTATGACCCACCGAAATCTAGAACACAAGCCCGCAATAGATCTTCTAAAATACGATTCACCCTCTCAGTCTGACCATCTGTCTGAGGATGATAAGCGGTGCTCAAGTTCAGTTTTGTTCCCAGCTCTACCTGAAATGCCTCCCAGAATTTTCTAGTGAATATTGGATCTCTATCACTGACTATACTGAGCGGCACTCCGTGCAGTCTAACAATTTCCTTGAAGTAAATCTGCGCCAGACTCTGAGCAGTTCTGTTTGATCTGACAGGTATGAAATGGGCGGTCTTCGTGAAGCGATCTACGATCACCCAAATACTGTCATTTCCTTTTCTGGTTCTGGGCAAACCATCAATGAAGTCCATGGAAATATGTTCCCACTTCCAGCCTGGAACTTCTAGCGGTTGTAACAATCTAGCCAGTTTCTGTTGGTCGCTTTTAACTAGCTGGCAAGTAGGGCATCGGCTAACATATAAAGAAATGTCCCTCTTCATCGACTTCCACCATAAAGTGCGTTTGATGTCATTATACATTTTTCTTACTCCCGGATAGATACTAAGTTTTGACTTGTGGCATTCATCCAGTACTTCCTTTTGGAGCTCTGGAATGTTAGGAACACAAATTCGAACTTTCAGCCTTAGTATCCCCTCATCATCAACTTTGAAACTCGAGGGTTCGCCTTTCTGAATTATCTCTCTGATCTTCTAAATGAAGTGGTCATCCTTCTGAAGAGCAGATATTTTATCTAGCAATGAAGTCGTGATAATAAAACTGGCAATCATTTCATTTTTTTCGGCTTAACGCATCGGCCATGACATTGGCTTCCCTGGAGTGTATATAATCTCCAAATCTTATGCTGCAAGGAACTCCAGCCAATGTTGTTGCCTCGGATTCAAGTCCTTCTGGGTGAACAGATACTTTAACGACTGGTGATCTGTAAACAGTTCAAATCTCTCACCCAGAAGATAGTGTCTCCAGATTTTCAAGGCGAATACTATAGCCAATAACTCAAGATCATGAGTTACGTAGTTTTTCTCGTGCGGCTTCAGTTGACGGCTGGCATAAGCAATCACTTGACCTCTTTGCATTAAAACTGCGCCAAGGCCTTCCCTAGAAGCATCTGTCCAGACTTTCAAATCCTGATTGTCGTCGATGATGGTTAACACTGGAGCTGTCGTTAATCTTAACTTTAGCTCTTCAAAAGCTTCTTCACTTTCTGGAGTCCATTTGAATTTCGAGTGCTTCTTTGTAAGCTTCGTTAAGTGACCAGATATCTTCGAAAAGTTTTTAACGAACTTCCGGTAATAGCTAGCCAATTCGAGAAAACTGCGGACTTCTGTAGGAGTACTGGGCTGTTTCCAATTTTGAATAGCTGTGATTTTACTTGGATCCACAGCAATTCCTTCTTTTAATACGACATGGCCCAGAAATTTTACTTCATCTTTCCAGAATATGCATTTGGATAGTTTGGCTTTTAGAACGTTCCTTCTCAGAATTTCTAGGACCGGTTCCAGATGCTTTTCATGTTCGGCCTTTGATTTAGAGAAGATTAGAATATCATCAATAAAAACCAGAACAAATTTATTCAAAAATCCTCTGAACACTCTATTCATCAGATCGACGATATAAGCTGGAGCGTTACATAAGCCGAACGACATTACTAACCACTCGTAGAATAAGTCTGGACCTCTGAATGCTGTCATTGGAACACACTCTTCGGCAATTCGAAGCTGATGGAAGCCTGTAGCTAGGCCCATCCTTGAGAATACCTGTGCTCCATTAAGACGATCCAATAAATCATCAATCCGCGGCAATGGATATTTGTTCTTTATCGTCTGCTTGTTCAAATCACGATAATCCACACATAGACGTAGAGTACCGTCAGATTTTAGGACAAACACCACTGCTGCTCCCCAATCAGAGAAACTAGGCCTGATCAGACCCTTCCATACAAGTTGTCGTGTTTGATTGTCAAGTTCTTCTTTCTCTTTCAAGGATATTCTTCGAATAGCGTGAACTACCGACCTTGCATTCGGAATCAAAGCAATCTTGAAATCTATTTCTCTCTGCGGAGGTAAGCGAACAACTTCTTCAAACACATCCGCATAGTTCTGGATGACATGGATATCTTTTATGAGGTCGGGAATATTCTCTGTAACTTCAGGGATATTTTCTATTTGGGCTGGAGAAACATCGAGAGCTGCCCAGAAGTCTTTTTTATTATATTTCTGACCTTCACACGGTATGGTTATATAATTCCCTGATTTAATCTTAGCCCTAACAACTCCCTCCGTGCATCTAACCTCTGATTCATATTTGGTTAGCCAATCCAATCCCAGAATAAGATCGAATTCTTTAAAATTCATGACGATAGAGATAGTAGGGAATTTATAGCAGGAAAAAGAGACAGGCACCCCACAAACCCAACTGAGATCGATGGAACCCCCAACTGGATTTTGGACAGTCATTGGTTCTTTGAGCTTCTTCAATTTCAAATCCAACTTCTTGACTGCACTCTTTGCAATAAAGCTGCGTGACGCGCCAGTATCAAACAGTACTTTAACTGGAATGTTCTTGACATTGAGCGTGCCTTCTAAAACATCAGACCTTTCCTGAGCAGACGAAGATGCAGGCACTTCTGCCACTTCATTTACCTGAGCCTCTTTGGTCCTTTTTAACAGCCAAAAATCTCGCTTTATATGACTGGCCTGATGACAAAGATTACACTCTCGAGTCACACGAAACTTGCCCTTGGATTTAGACCCATCCTCCGTTCATTTCTTCGAGGATTTACAATTTCTGGTCAAATGCCCTGGTTTCTTGCAGTTAGAGAAAGTGGCCGTCGTTGCTGGTTCCTTTTCAGATCTGGACCTTTTTCGATTGACTTTGGGCTTGTTACTGACCTCAGACATCGTACTGGCCTCAGGACGATCAGTTTCTGACTCAATTTTATTACTAGAGCTGATTTCTTCTTCGTAAGGCAACATACCTTTCTTGTCAAGATCTTCGTACTGGTAAGCCATGTATATCATTTCAGAGAAAGGAAGTTTCACATTCCTCAACACACTATTCTGATATTTCCTTTGCTGGCCATGAATAAACCTCAGATTTTTTCCTCTTTGGATCTTGAATCAGATGAGGAGTTAAGTGAGAAAGTTCGTTGAATTTCTTATGATATTCTGGGATAGTCATATCACCTTGTATCAGATAAGAAATTTCATCACATAATCGCTCGGTTGCTTTGGGAGGAGTAAATCTTTCTAGGAAAATCACTTTGAATCTGTCCCAGGTGATATCACTTTCTGGATTATCTTTAATAACTGAATCCCACCAAAACAAAGCTTCTTCTTTGAGTGCACAAGATGCTAGTAATCTTTTCTGATCGTCTCTCAGCTTTAAACCCTCAAAGATTTTCTCTACAGAACGAATCCAAGCTTGTGTTTCCATAATGGACTCTTTGCCTAAGAATGGCGATCCACCCAGATTTCGAAATCTCTTGAATAGAACTTCTATATCTGATTCTGGCTGTGGGAGTGCAACTGGCTCATTAGCTGGTCGAGTCATACGATTATTTCTTCTATTCATGTCACTCATATTCTAGTGCGTCTGCAATTAGCAGACAAAGTGTCAGGTCAACAGAAAAGATATTTTAAAATATAGAAACACATACTTCAAATGTAAATGTGTCTATCGAGGTGTAATTTCTTTCTACTTTACTCATACTAGGATATTACTGATCCTATCTGTATAGAGTTACCCGTCCTAGAACACTACTGGTTCTATTTCTGACGAGTTCGTTCATATGTTATATTCCAGAACTAAGCTTAACCAAAGCTCTGATACCAAATGAGACGACCCAAAACCCCGTACTGACGGTGGCAAGGGTAATCCTTGGAATATAACACAGAAACAGATAATAGCAGAACAGAAATAAATAAATACACCAGATAATGCACAGTGGAATATACTGGATAAAAATAATCATCAGAGTTACACAGTATACAGGATCATACTTAGTACAAATACAATTCAGCTATACATAAATGTCCATAGCGGAAACAAACATAATATGTACAATAGGAGCTGAACAGCATAAAAAGAGATAAATGATAGAATCCATCTTCAGCTCCAGCTATCCATAGAAATCCAGCTAAACCTGAATACAAGGCTGCCCGTGTAGAAAAAGGGGCACCCGAGTTTGAAAGTGAAACAAACTACGAGTCAGTCATGGGACTGGTATGAGAAATCTACTCAACACATTTATAATATGGCTAATCACAGGACCACGCCATTTTCATGGAACGGGTTTACTCCATTGGATTGCTAGTGTTTTAAAAACAAATCATTCTTTTAAACATCGCAATGCTTTTTATAAAAAATGAAGCCATTATAAGACTCAGTTCCCATCACACAATGCAACGCAAACCGGAGGATAGAGTTTTACCATATAATGGCCAAAATATGATTGATACGACTAAAACAAAAGCATTTGATACTATTACTAGTGTTTAAATGTTTCAAAAACAATTTCAATCATAACTATCAATCATAGATGGCATGGGTACCATATATCATGTCGCCATATATATATACAATCAAAACCGCACGATGTCGTATTTGGAAATTGGATTTCCGTCATGAACCAAGGCAAAAGATAGTCCTTACCGAATTCGAGACTGCCTAGCCCGAGTCTCAGGCAAGCGCCCAGGCAAGCCTTGGATCGTCAGGGCCGGTCCACCGAGGTGGATTATTATGCCTGAACACTACGTTTCCCCGCCCTTTGGGGGCGTAAACGAGCCAACGAATGACTCCATCGGACCCGGATCGTCCGATCAAACCGAGGCGCCTCGCAACAGCAACAACCACATAAGTCAAACTCGTCAGGGCGTGTAAAACCACTAACGCCACTTCTAACTAGGAAGAAATGCAGGCCCCCCATGATGTCCTCTCCCGTTTCTGGTTCATACCGGGGTGTGAGGCTCGCGATTTCACGTTACACACAAAGCTACGCCACATAGGCGGTACTTTGATCTTCACCACAAGACTTTGCTTTTCAACAGAAGCCCTGATCACTGCATCTTAGCATGCCACACAGGCAATTCACACCGTGCAACTGATGGCTATCAATCACACAGGATAAATTCCAATGTCAGACACACTGTCCATTTGCAAGTCCGTTTTGGGTCTGAACGAAACCGGAGGCACTATATACCTCGCAAACCCATCGATCACCACATACGTCTGGACGATCACCACTCATTATCCATATTTCGGGACGCCTCCCAATCAGGACCTCGGTTACCATCGAAACGAAGTGAAGATCTCCGGTCTTAGACCACCGTCTTCATCTTCGATTTCTTATCGTCGATTCAGTTATTCAGAATGGGATAAACCCGGTCTTTCTGAGCAACTCGCGTATATAATAAACAAGTGCAACACTAACATACACACGCATCATTTCAATTCATTAGTCACTAACCGTCAATCAGTAAGAGAACGATTTCCCAAATATTAACCCCGAAGGCCGAAACCAACATCAAATCAACACCCAGGAAACCCTTCAACTTAGCTAACCTTCAGTTAATTTCTAAATCACATCCATATTGTTTATAATATTTTATAACGATTTATCGCTATTTTTATTTATTTTAAAATAGCCAATTTATTCAAAACGACGCTTCGGTCCATAACGCGGTCGTGGCGCTGTTTTTCTTCAGATTTGATTTACACATATCTGAAAATCTAACCGTTGGATCTTCACAAAATTTACATCACTAGAAAGATCTTTTCAAAATGTAAGGACCCGGAAAATCTGAACCAATTTAAAAATTTTAAATTGGCTAAAGTAATGGATTTTAAATATTTAAAATAAATATTTTAAATAATAGCGATGAAAAGTGAGTTTGAATCGACAATTGAAAACGAATATAATTAATTCTAATTATAAACAAGGCCTGAAATGGCGCTGCAGTTTCAAAAATTGAATTCAAAATTTGTCGGACTGTACCGGGTGCAAAACAAAATGGATTTGAGTGAAACGAAAAATATTTAAATCTGTTAGTGAATACCTTTCTAACGAATCTGAAAAATCGAAGTTTCATAGTGGAAAGCAAAAGTTATGGACAAATGAATTTTCAAAAAGGTCGCTATGGAATTTATATAGCCAGTGAAATTGGCTATTTTGCATACGACCTCGGAATTCGACAAAATCACTTTTGTTGGATCCGGGATGTGAAGTTATTGCTAGGTATCAAATTTCATAATTTTTGAAGCTAGTATGTGTGCGTGGCAAAGGAAAATGTGTTTTGGTCAATTATAGCTAAATTGGATCGACCAGAAATGAGCCTTTTTGCAAACGGTCTCAGAATTCGACGAAACTAGTTTTGTTGGGACCGTATCGTCAAAACATAGCTAGATTTATTTTTCTTGAATTTTTCGAATCAGTTTGTGGCCCTGGCAAATTGAAATGTATGTTCAAGTTGAATATTGAATGTTATATATTTTAATTTGAAGGAAAACTGACTGAAACAGTCGAATGGGCCTACGAAACATATCCCATTGTGTTCGGAATGGGGGTGAAACGCTAGGGACAACAATCGTTGGGTTTAGATTGGGGGTGGTGTCAGAAAACACCTTTTAAAACCCACCAGCCAATCAGAATTTAATAAAAAAAAGGGAAAATCCTTTTCTCTCTCCCCGATCGAAGGCGGAAACCGCTTTAAATCTTCCCCCTCATTTTCCGATCAATCCACGCCGAATTAGCTCGTGCCACAGTTGAACTTTTTGAAGATCTTATCGAGATCTTCAAATCCATATAAAGTTTGGAATTTTTCGTGGCTTATGGAGTGAGAATCGACGTCTGGAAGTCGACGACTTCAATTCGCCGCCGCCGCCGCCTTGGACCACCGAACTGGCCCCATCTCCTGGCGCACGTGCGCCTCTCCTAGCCCGACAAGGTGGCGCTGGCCGATCGAAGCAACATTCAACGGATTGGAAGATAAATCGCGACCTAGTTTTGAAGATTTTCAGAGAGGTACGGCTATATATATTTTCAACTGTTTTAACACCTTTAAACCGTTGCAAACTTTGAAAAATCATATCTTTTTCATGTGTTGACGAAATTCAGTGTAACAAGAGACAGTGGACTCGTGTGGACGTCTTCTACATTCTAGAAGAGACCGCATATTTTTTTGAGCCTTCTGCTATTTTTGGTGGAGTAGAACCCAATGTGAGATTTCTAATTTATAAACGATATGGAAAACGACGATGTATAAATTATATAGTCGATGTATGAATTATATAAGTGTTGTACACCTCATGTATAAGCATTGTATAAGTTGTACGTTCGAAGTATAAGTTATATATGCGTTGTAAAAATTATATATGTATTGAAATAGAAGTGAATTGCTATATATATATATATATATATATATATATATATATATATATATATATATATATATGCCCCTCATCCACAAACCATGGACGATATTTATTGGTTGTGTTTGGTGTGAAAATTGATTGATAGAGAATGGTTGATTGGAATTGTTTGTGGTTGATATTGATTGATTGTAGTTGAAAAATACCCTTTTGTGGTTGAGAAATATTTGGTTGAAACCACATAGGATTAGTTTGTGGAAATGAAATAAATATACATGCCGCCTGCGTGCGAACTAGATGCATGATTCCCCATTGTCAAAAACTGCGAGGTTTTAAGGTAGAGCGAGGAGCCGTACTAGGGACGGTCCCGGTTTTAACTACCCTGCCGTTATGCTGCCGAAATTTTGAGTAATATTCATGTGTTTGAAATATTTTCATTTGTTGAAACTATATTTATTCGTTGAATAGAAAGCCTTCATGTGTTGAGTCAATATTCATTTGTTGGATAGAAATTCATGTGTTGAATGGTGTTCGTGTTTTATAATAAAAATCACATTTTTATCATCTATATGAAATGTATAAAATGATCTCGTTTTGAAATGAATTTTTTTACAATAAAAATCACATTTTATTATATAAATGAATTGTTTTACAATAAAAGTCACATTTTATTATATAAATGAATTGTTAAAAAAATAGTGAAGTGTTGAAATAGAAGACAGTTAGATAAAAATATTATTTTTATCAAATGTATGAAAAGAATATAGTTTTGAAATCGAAGAATCGATATATATATTTAAATAGAATTGAAATATATCGAATAACGACGCTGCAGTTCGTATTTTGAAATCGTGATTTCAAACGATTAGTACGGGAGATCCGACCATCGGATTTTCCCAAAACCGCAACCGTTGGGTTCGCTTTGGAAATATCTTTCCAACGGCACCAACTTTGTAAAAATCCAACGGTTGGATTGTCTGGAATGTTTAATTCAAATCTGGAGAAAAACAGCGCCAGAATCAATTATATTTATATTTATATGTATATATATATATAATTATATTTAATCGAATAACGACGCTGTTGTTCGTATTTTGAAATCGAAACTTCAAACGATGATACCGGGAGATCCGACCGTCGGATTTTCCCGAAACTGGAACCGTTGGATTCGTTTTGAAAAGATCTTTCTAATGATGTAAATTTTGTGAAGATCCAATGGTTAGATTTTCATATATGAGTAAATCAAATCTGAAGAAGAACAACGCCACGGCCACGTTATGGCCCGAAGCGTCGTTTTGAATAAATTGGCTATTTTAAAATAAATAAAATAGCGATAAATCGTTATAAAATATCATAAACGATATGGAATGGAAATAAATTGAATTTGCTCGATTTATGTGGTATTTGATGGTTGAATGTGTTTGGTGTGAAAATTACATTAAAGAACAAAATTAGGGTCGTCACAACGTGGTATCAGAGCTTTGGTTAAGCTTAGTTCTGGAATATAACATATGAACGAAATCGTCAGAAATAGAACCAATAGTGTTCTAGGACGGGTAACTCTATACAGATAGGATCAGTAATATCCTAGTATGAGTAAAGCAGAATCATAACAATTCGTTAGAGATGGGGTCTGAAGTGCCTCAGAACGAGTCGAGCGTAATATGTTTATAAATAACGTATTTGTGATTATATATATAGTCTGGTTTAGAAATATAATTTTGAATATATAAAAGATATATATTTGAAGAGTTAAAAACAATTTGATTGTTGTTTGTGTTGTGTGATAGTAGATTAGATTAATTAAATTATTGAAATAATAGTTAATTTAATCAACAATAGAATAATGGTAGAATTTATTCGATTATATCACACATTGAACTGATTAGAAAATAGATAGAAATATATACATGTGCATTATATATGTTTGAACAGGTAAATGGATTAGCTGTTGAGTAAAGATTTTATTTGCGTGCCCGACAAATAGGTAAACCTTAATGAGTTGGATGTGAAATATTATTACATCAACTCCTGTGAATGCCATTGGATGCGGAGTGCTGGTTATTCTGTGTGTAATAATAAACATCGCCATAGGATAGTAACAATTAATTTTGAACTACATTACATGGCATACTTCTGAAGATAGGCATACTTCATCATATACCACATAAGCATTTGGAGCTTGTGTGATGAGGTGGAAGATTTACCATACGAGCGAGAGGCTTGTATGGCGATGACTATATTTTACAGGTTGAACTGATGACTGATATGGACTATTTAAAGTGTAACGATAAAATTGCCAGATTAATAAAAACCCCACACGGGTTTGGAGTTGACAATAATCACGTCTCTCTAGTTATTAGATACGGCACATGGACTATTTATTTCCCACACGGGACGAGGTGACGAGGATTTATCCTCTAGAGCATTTAAAATACACACTCCCTCAGGCTTTGACAGGGTGATGAGAATTTATTCTCTGGAGTTATTATCAATACACGCTCCCCTGTAAACACCAGAATATATCACTATAAATATGTGTATGCTTATTAGGATTTATTGGGTACCTAATACGGCCCAATAAATTTCCAAACCTCTCCCCGTACAAAGGAGGTTATGGCGAAATTTTTCGAAAATTCCGGGCGTTAGCCAAATTTTTGAAGAATTTGAAAATTCTCAGAAACTGAAAAGTTGGAGAATGGAAGCCAGATCGAACTTAGAGTTGACAAATCAAACCACTTTCCACTTTGTTCCTTTTCGGGGACGAAAAGTTTTAAGTGGGGGAGATTGTAACGACCCGGAAAATCTGAACCAATTTAAAATTTTAAAATTGGCTAAAATAATGGATTTTAAATATTTAAAATAAATATTTTAAATAATAGCGATGAAAAGTGAGTTGAATCGACAATTGAAAACGAATATAATTAATTCTAATTATAAACAAGGCCTGAAATGGCGCTACAGTTTCAAAAATTGAATTCAAACTTTGTCGGACTGTACCGGGTGCAAAACAAAACGGATTTGAGTGAAACCAAAAATATTTAAATCTGTTAACGAATCTGAAAAATCGAAGTTTCATAGAGGAAAGCAAAAGTTATGGCCAAATGAATTTTCAGAAAGGTCGCTGTGGAATTTATATAGCCCGTGAAATTGGCCATTTTGCATACGACCTCGGAATTCGACGAAACCACTTTTGTTGGATCCGGGATGTGAAGTTATTGCTAGGTTTCAAATTTCATAATTTTTGAAGCTAGTATGTGGGCGTGGCAAAGGAAAACGTGTTTTGGTCAATTATAGTTAAATTGGATCGACCAGAAATGGGCCTTTTTGCAAACGGTCTCAGAATTCAACGAAACTAGTTTTGTTGGGACCGTATCGTCAAAACATAGCTAGATTTATTTTTCTGGAATTTTTCGAATCAGTTTGTGGCCCTGGAAAATTGAAATGTACGTTCAAATTGAATATTGAATGTTATATATTTTAATTTGAAGGAAAACTGACTGAAACAGTCGAATGGGCCTACGAAACATATCCCATTGTGTTCGAAATGGGGGTGAAACGCTAGTGACGATAGTCGTTAGGTTTAGATTGGGGGTCGTGTCAGAAAACACCTTTTAAAACCCACCGGCCAATCAGAATTTAATAAAAAAAAAGGGAAAATCCCTTTCTCTCTCCCCGATCGAAGGCAGAAACCGCTTTAAACCTTACCACCTCATTTTCCGATCAATCCACGCCGAATTAGCTCGTGCCACAGTTGAACTGTTTGAAGATCTTCTCGAGATCTTCAAATCCATATAAAGTTTGGAATTTTTCGTGGCCTGTGGAGTGAGAATCGACGCCTGGAAGTCGACGACTTCAATTCGCCGCGGCCGCCGCCTGGGACCACCGAACTGGCCCCACCTCCTGGCGCACGTGCGCCTCTCCTAGCCCGACAAGGTGGCGCTGGCCGATCGAAGCAACAATCAATGGATTGGAAGATAAATCGCGATCTAGTTTTGAAGATTTTCAGAGAGGTACGACTATATATATTTTCAACTGTTTTAACACCTTTAAACCATTGCAAATTTTGAAAAATCATATCTTTTTCATGTGTTGACGAAATTCAGTGAAACAAGAGACAGTGGACTCGTGTGGACGTCTTCTACCTTCTAGAAGAGACCGCATATTTTTCTGAGCCTTCTGCTATTTTTGGTGGAGTGGAACCCAATGTGAGATTTCTAATTTATAAACGATATGGAAAACGACGATGTATAAATTATATAGTCGATGTATGGGTTATATAAGCGTTGTACACCTCATGTATAAGCGTTGTATAAGTTGTACGTTCGAAGTATAAGTTATATATGCGTTGTAAAAATTATATACGTATTGAAATAGAAGTGAATTGCTATATATATATATATATATATATATATATACACGCCCCTCGTCCACAAACCATGGACGATATTTATTGGTTGTGATTGGTGTGAAAATTGATTGACAGCGAATGGTTGATTGGAATTGTTTGTGGTTGTTATTGATTGATTGTGGTTGAAAAAATACCCGTTTGTGGTTGAGAAATATTTAGTTGAAACCACATAGGATTAGTTTGTGGAAATGAAATAAATATACATGCCGCCTGCGTGCGAACTAGATGCATGATTCCTCATTGTCAAAAACCTCGAGGTTTTAAGGTAGAGCGAGGAGCCGTACTAGGGACGATCCCGGTTTTAACTACCCTGCCGTTATGCCGCCGAAATTTTGAATAATACCCATGTGTTTGAATTATTTTCATTTGTTGAAACTATATTTATTCATTGAATAGAAAGCCTTCATGTGTTGAGTCGATATTCATTCGTTGGATAGAAATTCATGTGTTGAATGGTGTTCGTGTTTTATAATAAAAATCACATTTTTATCATCTATATGAAATGTATAAAATGATCTCGTTTTGAAATGAATTGTTTTACAATAAAAATCACATTTTATTATATAAATGAATTGTTTTACAATAAAAATCACATTTTATTATATAAATGAATTGTTAAAAAAATAGTGAAGTGTTGAAATAGAAGACAGTTAGATAGAAATATCATTTTTATCAAATGTATGAAAAGAATATAGTTTTGAAATCGAAGAACCGTTATATATATATTTAAATAGAATTGAAATATATTGAATAACGACGCTGCAGTTCGTATTTTGAAATCGTGATTTCAAACGATTAGTTCAGGAGATCCGACCATCGGATTTTCCCGAAACCGCAACCGTTGGGTTCGCTTTGGAAATATCTTTCCAACGGCACCAACTTTGTAAAAATCCAACGGTTGGATTGTCTGGAATGTTTAATTCAAATCCGGAGAAAAACAGCGCCAGAATCGATTATATTTATATGTATATATATAATTATATTTAATCGAATAACGACGCTGCAGTTCGTATTTTGAAATCGAAACTTCAAACGATGATACCGGGAGATCCGACCGTCGGATTTTCCCGAAACTGGAACCGTTGCATTCGTTTTGAAAAGATCTTTCTAATGATGTAAATTTTGTGAAGATCCAACGGTTAGATTTTCAGGTATGTGTAAATCAAATCTGAAGAAAAACAGCGCCACGGCCGCGTTATGGCCCGAAGTGTCGTTTTGAATAAATTGGCTATTTTAAAATAAATAAAAATAGCGATAAATCGTTATAAAATATCATAAACGATATGGAATGGAAATAAACTGAATTTTCTCGATTTATGTGGTATTTGATGGTTGAATGTGTTTGGTGTGAAAATTACATTAAAGAACAAAATTGGGGTCGTCACACAAAACGAATCTAACGGTTCCAGTTTCGGTAAAATCCGACGGTCGGATCTCCCGGTATAATCGTTTGAAGTTTCGATTTCAAAATACGAACTGTAGCATCGTTATTCGATTATATATAATTATAATTATATATATATAATCGATTCTGGCACTGTTTTTCTTCAGATTTGAATTAAACATTCCAGACAATCCAACCGTTGGATTTTTACAAAGTTGGTGCCGTTGGGAAGATATTTCCAAAGCGAACCCAATGGTTGCGGTTTCAGGAAATTCCGATGGTCGGATCTCCCGGTATAATCGTTTGAAATCACGGTTTCAAAATACGAACTGCAGCGTCATTATTCGATAAATTTCAATTCTATTTAAATATATATATCGATTCTTCGATTTCAAAACCATATGAATTTCATACATTTGATAAAAAATGATATTTTTATCTAATTGTCTTCTATTTCAACACTTCACTATATTTAACAATTCATGTATATAATAAAAATGTGATTTTTATTGTAAAACAATTCATTTCAAAACTCGACTATTTTATATAGTTAATACAGATGATAAAAATAGGATTTTTATTATAAAACAATTTATCTCAAAACAAGATTATTTTATATAGTTCATATCGATGATAAAAATTGGATTTTCTTTATAAAACACTTTCTTTCAAAATATGAATACCATTCAACAAATGAATTTCAATTCAACGAATGAATTTCGATTCAACACATGAAGGTTTTCTATAGTTTATATATATCGATAAAAATGTGATTTTTATATTTAAAACACGAATACCATTCAACACATGAATTTCAATTCAACGAATGAATATCAATTCAACACATGAAGGTTTTCTATAGTTTTTATATATAGATAAAAATGTGATTTTTATATTTAAAACACGAATACCATTCAACACATGAATTTCTATCCAACGAATGAATATCGACTCAACACATGAAGGTTTTCTATTCAACGAATAAATATAGTTTCAACAAATGAAAATAATTCAAACACATGAGTATTATTCAAAATTTCGGCAACATAACGACAGGGTAGTTAAAACCAGGACCGTCCCTAGTACGGCTCCTCGCTCTACCTTAAAACCTCGTGGTTTTTGACAATGGGGAATCATGCATCTAGTTCGCACGTAGGCGGCATGTATATTTATTTCATTTCTACCAACTAATCCTATGTGGTTTCAACCAAATATTTCTCAACCACAAACGGGGATTTTTCAACCACAATCAATCAATATCAACCACAAACAATTCCAATCAACCATTCGCTATCAATCAATTTCCACACCAATCACAACCAATAAATATCGTCCATGGTTTGTGGACGAGGGGCGTATATATATATATATATATATATATATATATATATATATATATATAGCATTTCACTTCTATTTCAACACATATATAATTTTTACAACGCATATACAACTTATACATCGAACGTACAACTTATACAACGCTTATACAAGAGGTGTACAACGCTTATATAACTCGTACATCGACTATATAATTTATACATCATCGTTTTCCATATCGTTTATAAATTAGAAATCTCACATTGGGTTCCACTCCACCAAAAATAGCAGAAGGCTCAGAAAAATATGCGGTCTCTTCTAGAATGTAGAAGGCGTCCACACGAGTCCACTGTCTCTTGTTTCACTGAATTTCGTCAACACACGAAAAAGATATGATTTTTCAAAGTTTGCAACGGTTTAAAGGTGTTAAAACTATTGAAAATATATATAGCCGTACCTCAGCTGAAAGGTTCAAAACTAGGTTTAGCCTTTACTTCCAATCCGTGCAGCGATATGAAGATCGGCCAACACCACGTCACAGCGTTTGGAGAGGCACGCAAAACGAGGTAAGGGGGGTCCCACTCGGGGGCCTCTGGCGAACCCGGCGGCGGCTGAAAGTCGATGACTTTCGAGGGTCAGATCTCCTCGACTACTCAGTGGAAATTGGCAAACCTTATATGGATTTGTAGAGGGCGTTAGGATCTTCAAAAAGTTTAACTGGAGGGGGGGGGGGAGGTCTAATTCCTCCTGGTTTGGTCGGAATCGGAGCTGGAAGGTTGGAAGGCTTTTCCGCCTTCAATCTGAGTAGCGGGGAGAGAGAATACGTTTATTTTATTTTATTTTTTTAAGAAGAAAATTTCTGATTGGTCCATATTTATTTTAATTCGAAAAAAAATAGGATTTTCGCACACGAACTCCAATCCAAACCCAACGACTATCGTCCCTAGCGTTTTACCCCCATTCCGAACACAATGGGATATGTTTCGTAGGCCCATTCGACTGTTTCAGTCAGTTTTCATTCAATTTAAAATATATAACATTCAATATTCAATTTGAACGTACATTTCAATTTGCCAGGGCCACAAACTGATTCGAAAAATTCCAGAAAAATAAATCTGGCTATGTTTTGACGATACGGTCCCAACAAAACTAGTTTCGTCAAATTCTGAGACCGTTTGAAAAATGGCCCATTTCTGGTCGATCCAATTTAACAGTAATTGACCAAAACACGTTTTCCTTTTCCACGCTCACATACTAGCTTCAAAAATTATGAAATTTGAAACCTAGCAATAACTTCACATCCTAGATCCAACAAAAGTGGTTTCGTCGAATTCCGAGGTCGTTTGCAAAATGGCCAATTTCACGGGCTATATAAATTCCATAGCGAACTTTCTGAAAATTCATTTGGCCATAACTTTTGCTTTCCACTATGAAACTTCGATTTTTCAGATTCGTTAGAAAGGTATTCACTAACAGATTTAAATATTTTTGGTTTCGCTCAAATCCGTTTTTTTTTGCACCCGGTACAGTCCGACAAAGCTTGAATTCAACTTTTGAAACTGTAGCGCCATTTCAGGCCTTGTTTATAATTAGAATTAATTATATTCGTTTTCAAACGTCGATTCAAACTCATTTTTCATTGCTATTATTTAAAATCCATTATTTTAGCCAATTTAAAATTTTTAAATTGGTTCAGATTTTCTGGATCGTTACATTTTTTACTCATTGCAGCACACTACTAATTTTCAGTTGTGATGATTTCAGTGATTTTTAGATTGGCTTGATTATTTCTGAATTGAAAATCTTTGACTTGAATCATTATGTTACATCTTGAAATTCATCTTTATTCATGACCATTTTGCTTGAACATTTGTTTGTTCGAAATCATCTGAAATTTTTGATATTTTGAATGTCACTCATATCCTAGATTTGAAATTAATAATCTTATGTGATCGATTCTTTGTATATCAAAATTTACATTTATTCAAGTGATTTCAAATAATCCGTTTTATTTTTGGATCATGAATATCTCTCAAACTTGATGTAAATTTTATGAAAATTTCTCTTGTGCTTGTCATAAATAATTGTGAGAAATTCTTTGAAGATCTTGTATTGAAACTCATTATTCTTTCATGATTATTTGATTTGAATATTGGTTTGTTTGAAATCATTTGAAATTATTGATTTCTTGAATCTCACACATATTGGATTTGAAATTTATAACCTGGTGTGATCAATTCATTGAATCTTGAGATTTTCATATTTCCTTCAAATGATTTAAAATAGACTATATTTTTATTCTTGCATCATGAATCATCTATTGTAACTGTTAGAAATATCCGTGAAAAATTATCCTGACAAGTCTGCTTTGAAATTGTTTATTATGCTGCTCTGGTAAAAGGAACTGATATGCAAATGCCTTTTGTTAATTGCTTGTTTTGGTATAATCTGCTACTTTGATAAAAGGGTTCAAAAATTTTCTGATTGACTTGAATACTTTGAATTGAAAATCTTTTTGGCATAATTCTTGTGCTACATCCTGAAATCCACTCCGAAATCATGATCATTTACTTGGATATTGTGTCGTTTGAAATCATTTGAATATGTTTTCTATCTTGAATCTCATACTTTTGTTGGATTGGATTTAAAAATCTTGTGTGATTGATTCATTGAATTTTGAAGTTTACCCTTCCCTTCAGGTGATTTCAAATAAACTGTTTCTTTAAATCTTGGATCATGATTTGTCTTCTTGAACTGTTGTAAACTTTATGAAAACTTTCTTGGGAAACGTATTCTGAATGTGTCTTGCTGCACTGATTAATGGATTGGTTTATATGCTTGGTCTTTGTAATTGGATGTTGTCTGAGATACCTCTATTAGCCATCGGTGGTATTAAAATTCTCGTTAGTGGAAAACAAGTGATATCAGATTGGAAGGGCTAAAAAATTTTATTGATCATATTCTGTATTTTTTTTCTCTTGCCTTGTATAAGTCTTTCTAAATTCCCTCTTGTAATTGATTTTTCAATTTTAAAATCATTTTTTGGTTATTTATTCAGAAATTGAAATCAATAACCAAAAAGAACTAAATTTAGGACTCATCTAAATTATTATTAGATTTTTGAAATTGTGATGAGTTGTGACTATAGTGCATTTCACAACAAGAGGAAATTTTTATTTAAATTTTCATAATGATTGAACAATTGTTATAATATCTTTGAATTGGCGTTTATCTCACGGACATCTTCTTAGTCTATCATCATTCTGCCATCCATCATGATTTTATATTAATGTGGAGAGTTTTATTTTTTTTGAATCAACTTGAATAAGAAGTGGAAATATTTGCAATAGAATTGTGAACATTATTTTTTCAGAATCAGTGATAATTGAAAATTTCCAATGATCCTGGTATAGTTGAGCATATTTCATAATATGATTAATTTAGAAACTTGTTTCACAACCACTTCTATATCTACCACATTTCTGTCATCCGTATTGGTTTTATATACTGAGGAGTTTTTTTTTTGGAACGGAAAATAATAAAAATATAATATTCATAAGTGTTTCTCTAACCTCATTTAAAAATTGAGGCTCTAGTTATGCATGGTTATGAGATTACTTATATTTAAGCTGTAACTGGTCTCATTTAAAAATCCAAGATCTGATTATGCGTGGTCAGTTTGCTCTTAAATAAAAGAAAAAGGAATAAACTGCTATAAATAAATTTTTTATTTGAAATTCTCCTTGGTATGTGAAAACCTGTCTATCAATCCATTTTTTAAGTGGAAATCAGACTAACGTCCTTGTTTATGTTTAAAATTAGAATGGCATCCAGTGAATGTTTGAATTGGGAAGCGGGTCCTTCTTTTTGGACTTATGTGTTTTCTGAAGGTATTTTTGCGCTAACTAGTAAAAAAATAAAATTTCAAAAAATCGGAAATATTCCCAGAAGCATTCAACAAAAAAAAGTCGCATACATCTATGCAACTATTGCCAATAGTAGCATACATGTATGCATATATTCATCCAGCGTTTTCTATTGAAAATCTGGACTAATATGCGCATACATGCATGCAACTATTACCAATAGCTACATACATGTATGCATATAAAGTTGAACTGAGATGCATGTGTTACAAATAGTTGCATACATGAATGAAACTATTCTATATATATGCATACATGTATGCAACAAATTTAAAAGGGACGAAGGCTTCTGAATATGTGCATGAATGCATGCATGTATTCTGTATAATTGCATGAGTGAATGCAACAATGTCTGAAAAGTGCGAATGCTTGAAAAAACAGGCTAGATTTGAATATATGCATAAAATGATGCATATATTGTTGTTTAACTGCATACATGTATGCATTTATACTACAGTTTGATGCAACGCTGAAATATAAGCATGAATGTATGCCACTATTTATGAATAGGTGCATCTTTTGATGCATAAACCTGCTATTTCGCTGCTTTTTTTTTGTATTTTTGGGTTTTGATGTGGTCTTTGATTGTTTTAACACCTGAATTTTTTGGTGTGCACGTTTTTTATTTAATAATGAATTTACGTGATTTTTTTATATTTTTTTGATTATTTTATGATGATTTTTCAAAATATAGGGACCTAATTTACAATAAGTTTAGGACCGGATGTGAGCCTAATTTTGAAACTTTCCAAGGACCTGTGCCAAACGGAACCTTTTTTCAATTGGTGTAGTGTGTTAATATATTATGATTTGTTGATTGATATCTATTGGGATTTGAGATCATTTGATTGCGTCACTTAAATTGAATTCATAATCGTTGTCCAAATGTATCACTGTTTTGTGCTCATCTAAAAAAAAATCTTTTGAAAATTATTGGAATCATATTTTTTTTCCAAAGAAACTCTCTCCATTTCTATAAATTTCATTGTAAACCCATCATTCTACAATGTGAAATTTGTCTCTAGTTCTTAGAATATTATGATTTTTGTTTGATTAATTGAGATTTATGATGATCGTTCTTCCTCTTAAGCTAATACTATATTTTTAGTCAATTATTTCATCACTACTTTAAATTCTATATCCTTTTGATGATAACCAAAAAAATGAACAACAAGATAAGGGAAACCTTGTATTATATTTACGAAAACAAAATGAAAAAATGTTGAGACAGATTATATAAGAGAAAAAGATGTTGAGACAGATTATACATGAGAAAAAGATGTTGAGACAGATTAAACAGGAGTAGACATTAAAAAAGGTAGAAAAAAAACAATCTAAGAGCAAGAAAGAAGTAGAACTCAATTTCTTCGTATGGGTTAAGATTTTGATCGATGAGTGGATATTCTTTGAATATTTTAATATTGAGGTTTCAATTACAGTTTTTCACTCATACACATATCTAAGGGGAGTTTTGTTGTAGGGGGAGCAAACAAATAGAGGTGTTCAATAATTCACTATCAAACACATTTATTATAATATTATATTCAAAATCTTATTATTTGTTTTGTCATCATCAAAAGGGAGAGATTGTTGTATCTAATAATTCTATGATTTTTTTCATGATAACAAACATATATTTATTATTATAAATGTGTTTGTAATTGTACTGCTATTCTACATCACAGACAGAACATAATATTTATATTTAAATAGAATACTACTGCACAAGAATTTAAATATTCAAATAGTATTTTATTTAAATATAATATTTTATTTCAACATCTCAACAATACAAATTTATAACTCCACTATTTGAACATTTCACTGAAATACAATTCATTCACTTTCATTTTCATTTGTATACATTGCTCCTCACTACAATTCACTCAGTGATCAGTTGTACAAACACTCATATATACACCGTTGCCTCACTTCATGTCTCTCAATCACTCACATTTATTGATACATACACTAAAACTGTCACTTGTCTTCTTGTATTCACCGCTTCACTGTCATTCCAATCTTCTGCTTACTTGTCACAAAAGAAACACACAGTAAACTAGAACAAAAATCACTACAAGAATATACAGCGGCAGATTATAGCAGTGGAAAATTCCATCGCAAAAAAGCGATGAATTTTCGTGGACTTTGTAAGGGATACTATTTTGGATTTCATATGTCAACTTATTTTAAATTATTACCATCGAATCTAATATCTGTCATTAAATCATTGAAAATTGCATCACTTTATCATCATAAAAAATTTAACGCTAAATTCTATTGCAAATAGAAGTTGTTTACCGTCGTCATATTTTTGGCGCTATTTTTGCAGCAGTTTTTCAAGAGATTTGAAATGGACTTTAATATTTATTATTTATAAAATGTTTTACATTTGTGTTTTTACGTAGTAATTAATAAGTAAATATAAATTTTAAATAATTAATGTTAATTACATATAAATAATAAATAAATACTATTAAAAGTAAATAATATTCAATAGTTAGTATTAACTAATTATTACTATAAAATATAAATAAGAGGTAACAATAATTAATAAAATAGATTAATATTCATTGTTTAATTAAATTTATTTTGATAATAAATGATTAACAAGTAATCTTTGATATGACTAAAGAAACTACTATCGAGAAATTATTAGTAAATATTTACTTTTAAGAAATTATTAGTATATATTAATTAATAAATAAACAGTAATTAAGAAAACAAAGTGTTCAAAGTTTAAAAATAAGAAAATGAATAAATATTGAAGAATTTCAAAATTCAAAAAATTCAAACATTACTATATAAGTTATTATTTTTAGAAAACATAAAATTTTGTAATATTTAAAAACTTATAAATGATAATTTATTATTTTTAATTATTATATAATATAAATTATGATTGTAAATTATTAAATATTTCTAAGTTATAATTAATGTTTATTAGTTATTTTTAATAGTAAATAAATATATTTAATATTTGATAACTTTTAATAAATAAACAAGTAATACTTAATAAATATATTTAATTGTTAGTTATATTCACTACTATAAATAAGTAATATTTAATTGATATAACTAATAAGGTAAAAGTAAAAAAGTAATGATTGATATGTGTATTTAATTGTTAATTGATAATAAATAATTATTATTGTTAATAACCTTGAAGTTAATGAGTAATAATTATTAAACTATTGTTAATAAATTAAACTAAATTAAGATAAACAATAATAATTAAACTAGAAACAATTAATAACTAATTATCAATAGACTTGAAATAAAATGAGGTAAAGTAAGAAGATCAAAATGTAGTGAAGTAATCAAGCGGCTAAGATCAAACCATAGAATATTACTTCTTACCAGTTATATAACCTGCCCCTTTCGTTTCTCCTAACAAACCCTAGTTAGTCGCCATCTCCATTTTATTGAATCTCCAACTATCATCCATGGCAGAGTCAGTAATCCCAAAGGAGTGACGCTCGGGTTCTAAATTGAAATGGTTAACTTTGTTCTTCGTTTTACCTAAAACTGAATCAATTGAGATACTTGAAAGTCTGGTGACCGAATTCTTCACGCTATTAGATCCTTCTCTGACCCTAGTTCGAACCACCGCTTCGTATTACTGTTCCACCTCGTGAAATTTGCCATCTAGTTCGAACCACCACTGACTGTAAACCAAAAAGCGGTTTGTATCTATCTATATAAATATATTATTCCTTTATTCATACATAGAAATGGGTCATACTTCTAAAGCTAAGCGCTTAAATTATCCTTGTCTTTTTTGTATATGTATGTGTTTTCTTGGCTTGGCATTTTATGTAACGGTGCCACTTATAATACTTAATTTCTTGCCTTTGGCTTTTTCTGGTCATTTTCGGCTTACCGTGTTTGGAAGAATTCCAGCTACGGCATGTTGTTAACTTTGCTATTGATTTTATTACCTATTTTGACGATATTTTATGCCTCCATGGAATAAGTTTGAATTTTTTGTTTTGTGATAAATAAATAACATGGATTCTTGATGGATATCCATCCTGTTTTACCATGATTGTATGGTTGTAGCGTGCTGATATTCAGCATCCAGCTATGTGCTTGTGGTCACCACATGATTTTTTCTTCCTTTTTTATGTTGCGGTCAAAGGTCAACTGCCGGAGCCCTTACGACATGTGTTGCTCGGTAGCAGACCATGCAAGGTGGCCGCAAGCACAAATATGGATGTCCATAGCAGTAGACATTAGTTATAGTATGGCAATGTATAGGGTAGCCGTAGAGGCGTAAAGCCTTGGTATTAGATAAATGTTAAGCATTCAATGGCACTGGAGAAGTGTTTGCTCATTCAAAGTAGAACAGAATTGTTTATTAATCTCTAATTGGAAAATTGTAATTAGAACATTTGTAACAACCCGCATTCTATGCATCATGGGATCATAGAATATTTATTTCTTTCTCATGCGAAGTCGTATAGCCATGTAACTTTGGGAGACGACTATTGGGGTCATTTCCCATGTTCATGATTTTTGCCGATTTTTAAATGACCGTTTTGCCCCTAGCTAATCTTGTTTCGACCATAACTTTTGATTGGTAAGGAGTTTTGACCTGAAACCACTTCTAACAAATCCGGTTAATGGTTTACCCTTCCGTAGAGTGGTCATAATAGCCAAACGGACTAACCTTTTGGGAGATATAGCTGAAACAAGGTTTAGAAGGTGAAAAATAACTTAACTGGGCCTAGTTACAGTGATTAGCAAGAGGGCCGTTACCCATTTCGGGATTAAGGTTATGGGGAGGCTGAGAACAGTAGGAAAACAATTTTTATTTCATTTTTCAGCTGCCTAAAACATTTCTCTAACCCTAGCCATGGCCTCCACCTTCTAATTTCATCTCAAATCGCTCCTAATCGCTTTCTAATTGAAGATTAAGCCAAGCTACGTCAAGTCAAGGGGAAATAACACCAAATCAGAGTTGGAGCTGCTGTGTTGCATCAGAATTCGACCCAAAACAGATAATATTTCAGATCTATAGTTTGTTTGTGGCCAAGGTAAGTGATTTGTATAGTTTCTCACTAATTACGGTTGATTAGAGGTAATTACTGTTAATTAGCAAAATTTTGGCTCAGAAAAATCTTAAAAAATTGTAAAATCCTCAAATATTATTTTAAGCCTTTGTTAGAAATTTGGGGTAATTTGGTTATGTTTTGCTAATTCTATCATTAGTTATGCTTAAACATGATTAAGGGAAAATATGGGTTTTTGGGTATGTTTGATCCATTTTAACACATTAGGTTGTTGTTTTGGTGTTTATGGTTGATTACACATGTTGCTATGACTGTTTGGAATGTTTTATGATTGTTTAGAATAGTTAGATTGGTCAAACGCCATCGTGTGGCGTAAAACAGTCGCTGGAAAGTTGTAGGAAACAATGCAGGATTTTGACTGAACCGGATCGGATCGGTTGGAGACGAGCCCACCGTTCGTGAAGCCCTTCTCACAAACCACTGGTGGAGCCACGAAGCCTGGAGGTACGTACCAGTCCACTCGCACCTGAAGCTCACGACCCGACCCGCTCGTGATGATGGAAATCGACCCGAACCGCTCGTGATGATGGAAACCGACCCGAACCGCTTGAGTGAAGACATCACGAACCGACCTGGGGAAGTTGGCATGCACGAAATGATTCGAAGGAAGGAATTCGGTCCGAACCGATGGGGTCATCACGACCTGACCTATACGGAGTAGTCCGATCTAAATCGCCTGGTGGCCACGAACAGCGTGTATCACGAACAAAACCACCTCAAGGAGCACGATCTGAAGCGAAGTGAAGAGCCGAACCGAGCCGGAGGAGACCAAAACCCGAGATGCAAAGGTAGTCCAAATGGGAAGTAGAACTCAGGATCCAAATGGGAACCAACGAGTTAACTTCATGATTGGACTTTGCTGCGGGACGTGTGCTAAGGAGTTGTCGACGTCCATAATTTTGATTCACCACAGAAAGACAAGTGTTAGGCTACGGATCAGTGCAGTGGGGTAGTTACTACTCCATAGGGCAGAGTGATCATCGCATGGCTATGAGCCAGTGCAGTGGAGTCTTCATGACTTCATAGGGCAGAGTGGACATGGCAAGGACTAGAGACTATGGATCAGTGCAGTGGAGTCGCCATGACTCCATAGGGCAGGGTGATCATAGCAAGGATTTGGGTGATCAAAGCGGTGGATATTGTATGCTTTACGCACTCAGTGAGAGATGTGAGGATGGTTGCTATGCTTGATTATTTGCCATCATTATGACATGCACACCCCCACGCCGTATCTTTACATCATATGTTAGTGTCACCTTAGAGTATTGTACATCTTTTTGTGCTAACTCTTTGGTTGCAGGTCCAAGTTCAGGTGTGGTTTAATATACCTGCTATTGTTCTGTTTTGATGCTTATCACTCATACCAAACTTTTGTCTGACCCAGAGTTTTATGTCTCTTCTTATTATTCTGGGTGCTCTTAGACGGGCAGACTAGAGACAGGTTAGGTGGTATGCATGAGTAGCTGTACCGAAGACGAGCAAGAGGCTTCCATGTATGATATATATATATATATATATATATATGTATGTATGTATATAGACATTCTCCCTGTTTCGTTGCTAGTCACTACTTTGGGCATTAGTAGTATACCTTTCTTATTTTGCTTTAGAGACAGTTCTCCAAAGTTGTAATAATGATGACGTGGAACATAAGCTGTATTTTGAATTTCCGCTGCTATGATGATTATGGTTTAGTTCTCAGCTTATGCACTATCTTGCCTGTTTTATGTCAAGTATGTTATTATTATATTTTATTCCATGCGCTGTGAGACATTCTATAGGTTCCTTGTTAGTTCAAATTCCCTTCTTTCCTTTCTTTGACAACCGTCCCATGCTGGTCAGGCATAAGCATAACGCACTTTCATTGGAAATGTCGGTTGGTGCGGGGAGGGCCGTCACATTTGGTATTAGAGCTCTAGGTTGCGTAGTTAACCTTGGGAAGACACCAGGGAGAGATAATACGTATATGAGAGCGCGTATTTGTGATATTTTGGTTTTCGAAAGCTGTATATATACTATTAGTATATTTAAGGATGAAGTCGCACTGCATGGCACCACTGAAGAGATGGTTAATCGTTCTCTCCTTATAGATTGAACAATGAGCCGATATGCTGGAGGTACTAGTAGAGGAGCTAATAATGGGAATGCTCCTGATATGAGGACGATGTTCACTGAATTCATGAGAGAGATGCTTAGAAATGTGCAAGGAGCAGTTCCCAGTGCTGCAAATGGTGGTGGTGCAGTAGTGCAGGCGCCTAGAGACGATTTCGCCAAGCTTGGCAAGGTTTACAATAGTCTTAGTGGGAAGCCGTTCCATGGAATGGAATTGGCTACGGAAGTTCAGGATTGGTTGGATAGCTGTGAGCGTATCTTCGAAGCCTTGGGTATCGAGGATGCGACGAAGAGAAAGCTAGCATCCAGTCAGTTGTAAGGACGGGCGATGAATTGGTAGAATGTTATTAAGGCAGCAACTCCTGAGGATCAAGTTACTTGGGATCAGTTTAAGACTCGCTTTAGCGACAAGTTTATTCCAGCTGCTCAAAAGTCAGTATTGTTTAAGAGGTTCTTGGAGCTAAAGCATAATGGTAGAGATGTCTCGGAGTATATTGCTGAGTTCGATACTTTATCGAACTATGGATTATCCCTTATTGATACTGCTGAGAAGAAGAACGAAAAGTTCATAACTGGTTTGGATGGGTACTTAGGGGAAAGGCTTATTAACCACATAGATGAGACGTTTCAATCGATTGTGGGGGAAAGCATTGAGATTAGAGAGTCTTTACCCTAAGACGAAGACTGAGGTTGCATCTGCAGAGGAACCATAACCGCAAGCAAGCGGTGGAGGCAAGAATGGTTCTCAGAATAAGAGGAAGCAGAATCAAACCAAGGATGGCCATAAGAAGAAGAATAAGAAAGATGTAGAGTGCTTTAGCTGTGGCAAGAAGGGCCATTATGCTAAAGAATGTCGAGCAAAGCTCACGGACAGGAAGTGCTTCAACTGTGGCCAAGTTGGGCATCAAAAGGATAAGTGTTCAGAACCTTTGAAAGAGAAGAAGATAGTGAAAGCATATGCTATCAATGTTGTTCCTTCTTCGTCGAATGCCCTAACTGGGACGGAGAAAGGAAAGAATATTGTCATTCAATGTATGCTTTCTGTTTATGATGTTCCTGTTCGAGTATTGTTTGATACCGGAGCTTCCCGTTCCTTCATATCTAGTGACCTGGCAGATAGGTTGGGATCGGAACTCGAGATAGTCGATAGACCTTTAGCGGTGACGAACTCGATTGGTGGTTCAACTAGCCTTAGCATGATTTTTCATAATGTGGTCTCATCGATTCATGGATGTATGTTTTCTAGTGATTGCTTTGTTTTGGGCTTTACTGGGTTTGGCATTATTTTGGGAGTCAATTGGCTCCAAAGGTACGGGGTGGTAGTAAACTGTGAGGGCTTTTGGTTGACAGTTAGATGGACGGAGGGTAGTGTTTGGTGGTCTACCTAGTGATGGGGTAATGGCTAGTTTTCTAAATTCCCTCGACATCCCGCATGATGAGTTGTCAGATGTGCCCGTGGATGGCCAGTATCCGTACATCTTCGAGGAAGTGACCAGACTTCCACCAAGAAACACCCCACCACCGTTAAGGTCACTCACAAAGGGAATGCCTTAACTTTGGTGGAGGTTTATAAGTAAAAGCCACAGATAAACTCAAGACAGATACAAATACACATATTTTAAACAGCGGAAACCAAACAGACTTTTATTTCGTCAATACGTGTTCCAACAAAACATTTCCATATTTGTCTCAAAATACTTCCATCATTACAACCTCATAACTGTCCTGATTATTAAAGAAGCATAAAACATAAATAAAGTGACAAAAATCCCCATTGTGATATCCAAAGCCATAGTCCGAGCGAAAGAGATCCAAATCATACATCTACGGTCTTTGAGCTTGTAAAGAGTCTGACTGAGCTGAGCTGTTTCCTCCCTGTGGACCTTGGGGGGGGGGGGAACGAAAGAAAAGAAGACGAAAAGAAAATAGAGTCAGACATAAAGCCTGAGTAAATCTAGTAACTCTTCAGTATATGAATAAGAAAAGGGCATGATAGATATATACTGAAAATAGGAAAGTGTCACAAGCTAAGGAAGTGTCGAATGTACTATCGCACCCATAATATATCTCTGCATCTACTTGAGTTTATTCTTACTGGCACCCCACGCTGAGGGTGAAGTGATCCCCATTTTTCTAAAGATCGGCTCCTACTCGCGTTAACATTGCCATACGACCCCCAAGAGTTGTAGATACCTATGCTGGTCCCACCATGGGGTGTATCAAGACCCATGGTGGCGGCCCCGACTCAAATTCTAGAAGGCATAGGTTATACTATTGGTGTCCCCAGTGCCCTGGTTGTCTGCTCCGGAGTGTGTGCACGCCCGCACCCCGTTAGACCTGCACTGTGCACCCACCGCCGTCGTTTGGCTGCTTACAATCAGCCCAGTAATCGTGCGCCACCCTGCCTAGTTTCAGGGTACCGTTGATACCTAACTTGGGTTACTTCTGAAACGGGTCCCTCGTTACCAGGATTTTCTAGTCAAACATGTTAAGTGGTTAAGTGTCGGTATTTACCTAACCCGACCCATCAATTCTTGTTAACATGTTGAATTTGGTTAAGTGTGATAGTTGACTTAACCCTACCATCTGTCCTTAGCGTCTTAGTAGCACCTGACCACTCACATTAGACAGGTATTGCTACGGTTACTGGATATGCCGGGCAGGTTTACACCGTAGCTCAGTCTAACCTCGGGTCATTATTGGGCTCAATGCTTAACCACCCACATTGGATAGGTATTGTTGTGACTACTGGACAACCGGGCGGTTCCGGGCAGGTTTACATCACAACTCAATCCAACCTCGGGTTAAGCATATCGTGTTTTCTAAATTTACATATTTTATTACTTCTCAATTATATATGTAAATGTCATATCGTGTATGCTTGGGTATATCAATTCATACCGCTTAAATGTCATTGTCATTGGCATGTGCCAAACATGCCAACATATATTTTCATGTTATACACCCAACGTTATTACCCCCGTTTATACGTTCGCAACGTTATAACAAATGTTGGGATCGACACAATTCAGCCCAACTTTATAAGCGTAAGAAAAGGGGAAATCAAAAACATGTAATATTTTACAACATATGAGGGTGTGTGGCGCATGAACTTGCAATTTAGCGATACTAACATAAATGATGGGTCATGTGAACTTGCATTCAAATCAAAGTATAACTAAGTAGGTGACATATGAAATGGCATAGTTTAGGCTAATACAAACTTGTATTTAAACATGTTTAACTTGGCATAATGTCAAACACAAAACTAGCATGTTGTATATTCACCAAAATGTCCAATTATAGCATCTAATCACATAGCCTATTTCAACATGAACTTGCATAGTTTATGAAACCCAAATGATTCTTAACATAGACCCAATTATACTTGCAAATAAACATGAAATTGCATAATTTATGAAACCCAAACGATGCTTAACATAGATCCAATTATACTTGCAAATAAACATGAAAATAATATCATAGGTTTTGGGTCATGTAGGCATAAAAGGTTTCAAGTCTAAAACATGTTTACATAAATTCTAATTTAGACTAAGGGAATATACATAGTCCATGCCTTCGACATATACATAAAGGGATCAATTTCTAATTTTTGCCACAAACTTGCAAGTGCCATTGTTTCCATATACAATTGTTCAATAGGCTTGCATCAATCAATTTATGCCACAAACGTCTATACACAAGTCATGATAGAACCATCACAATACATAGAATTTTATACAATAACACAATTCTATTTTCATTCACATTGAATCACATCACAATTTTTTTTCATATTCTAAAAGGTCACTATACTTACAACGAATGCAGAATCGTGAATTCCGGATTCTGAATTCTGAAATTGAGATGCGCTCCTTTACATAGACTAACATTGCGTTGATTAATTTGATTAAAATTTAATCTTCTTCTTAATTTGATTCGTCTCTTAGGCCTTTCTCTCTTGATGTCTATGTTCAATTCCTCCCTAGCAGCATGACGACTCCTTTCTTATTTTTTTGTGTGAATTTTCAGTTGAGACTTAGGGTGTATTTATAGATTTTTAATTTGTTTTGAGCCGTCAGATGAAGACAGGAGGAATCTAGGCCATCCAAAGTTCAACGAGCCAATCAAGAGGTGACACGTCAGCCCTAGTGACACACAGGGCCACAAAAACTCGAGCTAGAGCCAGACCTAGCCAGCCAGGTCGACCAGGCAGGTCGACACTATGGCCGACCTGGGGGGGGTGGGGGACCAGGTCGACACTATGGTCGACCTGGGGTGACCAGGTCGACACTATGGTCGACCCTATGGTCGACTTGGTCTCTGGGCGGGAATTTTCCCGCCGAGCCCAATTTGAACCTGAAATTCGAATTTTTAAATTTAAACTGAGCTGTTTGAATTTAAATTTTATTCTGAAACTTCCGAAGGCCATAACTCCTTCATACGGAGTCCGATTCACGCAAACTCGGACTCTATCTCAAGAAGAATTCCGAGACGAACGCAATGGCGTAACCAATTTCCCTTAATTCTGTCATTTAGAATTAATTATACTTTAATTTGTGAAGATTAACGTTATTGAATTCACGGGGTGTTACATTCTTCCCCCCTTAAAAAGGATTTCGTCCCCGAAATCTTCAAGTTAGGAAGAATGTATATCCTACCATCCAACAGTCCATCTACTCAACCAAAAAACACAGGCATCCATTGTCCTTAAAAGACTTCTAATGCTTCATGATCATATGCATAATGTGTGTACATGTCCTTATCCAATGCAGAAATCAGGCGGTCTACTGATTCAGTTGACCTCCTTAATGCGAATCATGTAAGTGTCATGAATCCATTATGTATGCAAATTTTCCTACTCATAAGTCTACATGAGTGCACAACTATTCATACAAATGCGACAACCATATGACGACATATCAAGTTTCAACCATATACAAATGAGAATACATATATGCATATGCAATATGAAGTGACTGAGCCGATCTATAACCTAGGGTGTGTGTGTATATGCATCCACGAGCAACCACTAGCAACCATTTGCAGCCATCATCCATAACATGTTTTCAAATACATGTTTGCATCCATTTGTTTTCTACCTAAGGATTTAGGAAAAGGACCGAGGAGATATACCTAAAAAGATAGATACAGCATAACTTAAGGAAAAAGAGATCAAATATGTACCCTCAAAAAGAAGAGGGTAGGCGGCGCGTATTCTGTCCTTAGTTTCCCAAGTCGCGTCTTCCTCGGCGTCGCTCCACTGAACTTTAACGAGTTTGACTTCGCGGTTGCGTAGCTTTTTCACTTCAGTTCCTAAGATGTGGGTTGGAACTCTCCTCACAGTTGCTTCACGTTCCACCTCGGCTTCTTCTAGAATGCTAGGTTCCACCACTTCCGCAGACTCATGCAAACACTTCTGAAGGTGAGAAACATGAAAGACGTTGTGAACTCCGGCCAGTCTCTCGGGTAGCTCTGATCTATAGGCCATCTTCCCAACCTTCTCGATGATAGGAAATGGTCCTACAAATCTTGGTGCTAGCCTTCCCGCGGATCCAAAACAAACGACGTTCCTTAAGGGTGATACCTTAAGGAAAACCCTATCCCCAACCTCAAACTTAAGGTCGGTCCTTCTTTTGTCGGCGTATGATTTTTGTCTATCTTGGGCTGTCTTCATCCTTCTCCGTATCAAGTCCACTTTCTCTGAAGTTTCTCGAATCATATCTGGCCCAAGTATAAGCTTATCTGTAGACTCCCACCAACAAGTTGGTGATTTGCACGGTCTTCCGTACAAGGCTTCGAAGGGTGCCATACCGATGGTAGCTTGGTAGCTGTTGTTATAGGCAAATTCCACTAAAGGAAGGTGATCCTCCCAAGTCCCTCCAAAGTCAAGAACGCAAAGTCTCAAAAGATCCTATAAAAATCTATTCACCCTTTCCGTCTGGCTATCAGTTTAGGGGTGATAGGCCGTGCTCAAACATAACTATGTGCCTACAACTTCTTGCAGACTCCGCCAAAACTCGCTTGTGAAGATAGGGTCTCGGTCACTAACAATGCTGGAGGGTATCCCATGGAGTCGAACTATTTCCTTGAGATAAAGAGATGCTAGAGATGCGTCAGTCCTTCTACTCTTGATTGGTGTAAAGTGGGTGCTTTTAGTAAGCCTATTCACTATTACCCAAATGCTAGTGTTACCTCTTCTCGACCTAGGTAGTCCATCAATGAAGTCTATTGAAATGCTATCCCACTTCCACTGTGGGACCTCTAAAGAATGAAGTAGTCCTCCAGGTTTCTTTTGTTCCGCCTTGACCTGTTGGCAGGTTATGCACTTAGAAACGAAATCTGCCACATCTTGCTTCATGCCGCTCCAAAAGAAAGTCCTTTTTATATCCTTGTACATCTTATCACCGCCAGGGTGCATAGTCATCTTGGAATGATGCGCTTCCTCGAGAACCTTCTTTATCAACTCCCTAGCTTGTGGGACGCATAATCTTCCATCTCGCCTCAGCCAACCCTTATCGTCGATGGCATATCTACTGAGGTGACTAGAAGTCTCACCCCTAATAAGTCTATCAATCACATCAACAAGCTGAGGGTCTTCACGTTGTGCAGCCCCTATCGAGTCTAAAAGAGTAGGGCATACTTCGAGAGATGCCAACAAACCCGGTACAAAATCTGAGGAGGGCTTAAAGTTAAAACTGGCTAAATACTCCAAGCTTTGCCTCTCTACGAAGAGTGGGCTTAAGGTCAGTTTCTTTCGGCTCAACGCGTTTGCTACTACGTTGCCTTTGTCGGGAGTATAGGAAATTTCAAAATCATACGAGGCAAGAAACTCCACCCATCTTTGCTGCCTCAAGTTAAGATCCTTCTACAAAAAGAGATATTTTAACGATATATGGTCAGTGTATAATTCGAACTTCTCACCTAGGAGATAATGGCGCCAAGACTTAAGCGCAAAGACGATGGCGGCTAACTCAAGATTGTGGGTTGGGTAGTTCTTTTCATGAACTTTCAATTGCCTTCCGCCATAAGCTACTACCATTCCTTCTTGCATTAGAACAACGCCTAGTCCCGTTCCACATGCATCCGTGTATACTGTGAACATTTTGCTTCCATCTGGCAAAGTCAGAACTGGGGCTGTTGTGAGAGCCCTTTTTAATCGTTGGAAAGCAAACTCGCAATCCAAATCCCAAGCGAACGCCAAATTCTTCTTTGTTAGCCTTGTGAGTGGGGCTGAGATTTTCACGAAATCCCTAATAAACTTTCGGTAAAAACCGGCTAGCCCAAGAAAGCTTCGAACTTCAGTTGCATTTCTTGGTGTCTTCCAATCTTGCACTGCCACCAATTTCGCGGGGTCCACGGCCAACCCATCTTTGGACATTATTTGCCCCAGAAATCTTACTTCTTTTCTCCAGAAGTGACACTTGGAGAATTTGGCTTTTAGTTGATGAGCTCGAAGAGTTTCCATGATTTCTTTCAGATGCTAAGCATGCTCTTCCTCATTCTTTGAGAAGATTAAGATATCATCTATGAAGACAACCACAAATTTGTTGAGGAATTCTCTGAACACCCTGCTCATTAGGTCTACGAAATAAGCGGGTGCGTTTGTCAAGCCGAAAGGCATGACAAGCCACTCGAAGAAACCGTCTGGGCTTCTGAACGTTGTCTTATCAATACTATCTTCAGCTACTCTTAGCTGATGGAACCCAGTTGCTAGATCAAGTTGGGAGAAGACCGTTGCACCTACAAGCTGATCAAACAAATCGTCGATTCGGGGAAGAGGGTGCCTATTTTTCTTGGTCAATTTGTTTAATTCCCTATAGTCGACGCAAAGGCGAAGCGAAGCGTCCTCTTTGGTCGCGAACACCACAGGAGCACCCCATTCTGAAATGCTCCGTCTAATGAACCCTTTTCGAGAAGTTCTTTAATCTGCTTACTGAGCTCCTTTCTCTCCCTTGGAGCCATGTGTCTGACAGGTAAAGCTACAGGCTTTGCGTTATCCATAAGATATATGCGGAAGTCTATTTCCCGCCTCGGAGGTAAGCCTTTTACCTCCTCAAAGACATCCGGATATTCCCGGACTACTCTTATTGATTGCAAACTCTCATCAGAAGCATCAAGTGACTCTAGATAAATAAGCATAACAACATTCAAGGGATTACAAGAAATTTCTAGAGTGTTACCAAGCCGAGTTAAGAGTCTAACTACTCTTTTCTCACAATCAAGAATGGGGTACTATCACTGGATAACCACTCCATGCCTAAGATCAAACCATATCCCGAGAAGCCCAAGAAAAAGGCATTACAACTAAACTCAACGCTGAGAATAGAGATTTTCAAACCCAAACAAACCATTGACAAGTAAGCGGAGCCCCAATTGGATTTGAAACTACTAAGGGATCTTCTACCATACTAGTGTCTAGATGTAGAGATTCTACTAAGGCAGATGAAATAAAAGAGTGTGATGCGCCAGAGTCAAAAAGTGTACGAACTGGATGATCATAAAGATAGACTACACTTTCTACAGAAATATTACTACCTAAAGTTCTCAAGATAGGATTGAGAAGATAAGCAGGATAAAACAAAGCATCTAGGAGAAGAGGTTAAAGAGGTACCCCCAGAAGGTCCTGCTTGCGGGCCTTGCCCTTGCTTCTTAGGGCAGTCCTTAGCCATGTGTCCAGCCTCACCGCAATAGAAGCAAGTAGCACTAATCTTCCACTTCTTCTTTCTGCAGTCGTTCACCACATGTCCAACAATGCCACAGAAATAACATTTCCTTTTCCCATGTGTCTTGTTATTATTGTTGTGGTCCTTTCCTCCTTGACTATTATCCGTCTTCTTGTTCGGTGATTCTCCTGTTTGCTGGTTCACGTAGAGGAGGAGGAGGAGTAAAAGCATTTGTAGCTGGGAAGTAAGGTCCCCAGACATGCTGAAACCGAAAGGAAAGATTCAAAACGAAGGATAGAGAGAGATAGATAGGGCACATGGCATTGGGGGATTTTGTCTTTTTATAAGTAACACTTTTTTTTTCTTGAAAAATGCTTCTTTAAACTTTCTTTTTGAAAACAGATTCAAAAAACTTTTATCTTATCTGGAAAACCTATGCTCTGATACCAAGTTTGGTATAACGTTGCGAACATTTGTTATAACGTTGCGAACGTATAAACGGGGGTAATAACGTTGGGTGTAAAACATGAAAATATATGTTGGCATGTTTGGCACATGCCAATGACAATTACATTTAAGCGGTATGAATTGATATACCCAAGCATAAAAGATATGACATTTACATATATAATTGAGAAGTAATAAAATATGAAAATTTCGAAAACACGATATGCTTAACCCGAGGTTGGATTGAGTTGTGATGTAAACCTGCCCGGAACCGACCGGCATATCCAGTAACCGTAGCAATACCTGTCTAATGTGAGTGGTCAGGTGCTCCTAAGAGGCTAAGGACAGATGGTAGGGTTAAGTCAACTATAACACTTAAACAAATTCAACATGTTAACAAGAATTGATCGGTGGGGTTAGTTAAATACAGACACTTAACCACTTAACATGTTTGACTAGAAAATCCTAGTAACGAGGGACCTGTTTCAGCATTAACCCAAGTTTGGTATCAACGGTACCCTGAAACTAAGCAGGGTGGGGCACGATTACTGGGCTGATTGTAAGCGGTCAAACGACGGCGGTGGGTGCACAGTGCAGATCTAACGGGGTGCGGGCGTGCACACACTCCGGAGTAGACAACCAGGGCACTGGGGACACCAGTAGTATAACCTATGCCTTCTAGAATTTGTGTCGGGGCCGCCACCATAGGTCTTGATACACCCCATGGTGGGACCAGCATAGGTATCTACAATTCTTGGGGGCCGTATGACACATGTTAACGCGAGTAGGAGCCGATCTTTAGAAAAATTTGGATCACTTCACCCTCAGCGTGGGGGTGACAATTAGAATAAACTCAAGTAGATGCAGAGATATAGTATGGGTGCGATAGTACATTCGACACTTCCTTAGCTTGTGACACTTTTCTATTTTCACTCACATCGAATCACATCACAATTTTTATTCATATTCTGAAAATACTTAGAATCAGAGTGGCGCAGCAGAAGCGTGGTGGGCCCATAACCCACAGGTCCCAAGATCGAAACCTGGCTCTGATACCAAGTGAAACACCCCACCTCCGTTAAGGTCACTCACAAAGGGAATGCCTTAACTTTGGTGGAGGTTTATAAGTAAAAGCCACAGATAAACCTAAGACAGATATAAATACACATATTTTAAACAGCGGAAACCAAACAGACTTTTATTTCGTCAATACGTGTTCCAACAAAAAATTTCCATATTTGTCTCAAAATACTTCCATCATTACAACCTCATAACTGTCTTGATTATTAAAGAAGCATAAAACATAAATAAAGTGACAAAAATCCCCATAGTGATATCCAAAGCCATAGTCCGAGCGAAAGAGATCCAAATCATACATCTACGGTCTTTGAGCTTGTAAAGAGTCTGACTGAGCTGAGCTGTTTCCTCCCTGTGGACCTGGAGGGGGGAACGAAAGAAAAGAAGACGAAAAGAAAATAGAGTCAGACATAAAGCCTGAGTAAATCTAGTAACTCTTCAGTATATGAATAAGAAAAGGGCATGATAGATATATATTGAAAATAGGAAAGTGTCACAAGCTAAGGAAGTGTCGAATGTACTATCGCACCCATACTATATCTCTTCATCTACTTGAGTTTATTCTAACTGGCACCCCACGCTGAGGGTGAAGTGATCCCCATTTTTCTAAAGATCGGCTCCTACTCGCATTAACATGTGTAATACGGCCCCCAAGAATTGTAGATACCTATGTTGGTCCCACCATGGGGTGTATCAAGACCCATGGTGGCGGCCCCGACACAAATTCTAGAAAGCATAGGTTATACTACTGGTGTCCCCAGTGCCCTGGTTTTCTGCTCCGGAGTGTGTGCACGCCCGCACCCCGTTAGACCTGCACTGTGCACCCACCGTCGTCGTTTGGCCGCTTACAATCAGCCCAGTAATCGTGCCCCACCCTGCCTAGTTTCAGGGTACCGTTGATACCTAACTTGGGTTACTTCTGAAACGGGTCCCTCGTTACCAGGATTTTCTAGTCAACCATGTTAAGTGGTTAAGTGTCGGTATTTACCTAACCCCACCCATCAATTATTGTTAACATGTTGAATTTTGTTAAGTGTGATAGTTGACTTAACCCTACCATCTGTCCTTAGCCTCTTAGTAGCACCTGACCACTCACATTAGACAGGTATTGCTATGGTTACTGGATATGCCGGTCAGTTCCGGGCAGGTTTACACCGTAGCTCAGTCTAACCTCGGGTCATTATTGGGCTCAATGCTTAACCACCCACATTGGATAGGTATTGTTGTGACTACTGGACAGCCGGGCGGTTCCGGGCAGGTTTACATCACAACTCAATCCAACCTTGGGTTAAGCATATCGTGTTTTCTAAATTTACATATTTTATTACTTCTCAATTATATATGTAAATGTCATATCGTGTATGCTTGGGTATATCAATTCATACCGCTTAAATTTCATTGTCATTGGCATGTGCCAAACATGCCAACATATATTTTCATGTTATACACCCAACGTTATTACCCCCGTTTGTACGTTCGCAACGTTATAACAAATGTTGGACTCGACACAATTCAGCCCAACTTTATAAGCGTAAGAAAAGGGGAAATCAAGAACATGTAATATTTTACAACATATAAGGGTGTGTGGCGCATGAACTTGCAATTTCGCGATACTAACATAAATGATGGGTCATGTGAACTTGCATTCAAATCAAAGTATAACTAAGTAGGTGACATATGAAATGGCATAGTTTAGGCTAATACAAACTTGTGTTTAAACATGTTTAACTTGGCATAATGTCAAACACAAAACTAGCATGTTGTATATTCACCAAAATGTCCAATTATAGCATCTAATCACATAGCCTATTTCAACATGAACTTGCATAGTTTATGAAACCCAAATGATTCTTAACATAGATCCAATTATACTTGCAAATAAACATGAACTTGCATAATTTATGAAACCCAAACGATGCTTAACATAGATCCAATTATACATGCAAATAAACATGAAAATGATATCATAGGTTTTGGGTCATGTAGGCATAAAAGGTTTCAAGTCTAAAACATGTTTACATAAATTCTAATTTAGACTAAGGGAATATACATAGTCCATGCCTTCGACATATACATAAAGGGATCAATTTCTAATTTTTGCCACAAACTTGCAAGTGCCATTGTTTTCATATACAATTGTTCAATAGGCCTGCATCAATCAATTTATGCCACAAACGTCTATACACAAGTCATGATAGAACCATCACAATACATAGAATTTTATACAATACAATAACACAATTCTATTTTCATTCACATCGAATCACATCACAATTTTTTTTCATATTCTGAAAGGTTACTATACTTACAACGAATGCAGAATCTTGAATTCTGGATTCTGAATTCTGAAATTGAGATGCGCTCCTTTGCATAGACTAACATTGTGTTGATTAATTTGATTAAACTTTAATCTTCTTCTTAATTTGATTCGTCTCTTAGGCCTTTCTCTCTTGATGCCTACGTTAAATTCCTCCCTAGCAGCATGTCGACTCCTTTCTTATTATTTTTTTGTGAATTTTCAGTTGAGACTTAGGGTATATTTAAAGATTTTTAATTTGTTTTGAGCCGTCAGATGAAGACAGGAGGAATCTAGGCCATCCAAAGTTCAAAGAGCCAATCAAGAGGTGACACGTCATCCCTAGTGACACACAGGGCCATAGAAATTCGAGCTAGAGCCAAACCTAGCCAGCCAGGTCGACACCCAGGTCGACACTATGGTCGACCTGGGGGGGGGGGGGGGGGGGACCAGGTCGACACTATGGTCGACCTGGGGTGACCAGGTCGACACTATGGTCGACCCTATGGTCGACCTGGTCTCTGGGCGGGAATTTTCCCGCCGAGCCCAGTTTGAACCTGAAATTAGAATTTTTAAATTTAAACTGAGCTGTTTGAATTTAAATTTTATTCTGAAACTTCCGAAGGCCATAACTCCTTCATACGGAGTCCGATTCGCGCAAACTCGGACTCTATCTCAGGCAGAATTCCGAGACGAACGCAATGGCATAACCCATTTCTCTTAATTCTTTCATTTAGAATTAATTATACTTTAATTTGTGAAGCTTAACGTTATAGAATTCAAGGGGTGTTACACACCACACCGAGAGATTGAGTTTCGTATCGATTTAGTGAAAGATGCCCGAACTATAGTGATGCCACTTCGTCGTATGGCACCAAGGGAGCAACGAGAGCTCGGGTTGCAAGTAAGAGATCTTTTAAAGAAGGGATTTATCAAAAGAAGTGTTTCTGAGTGGGGAGTACCAGTTGTGTTTGCTACTAAGGCAGATGGTTCCCTTCGATTGTATGTGGACTACCACAAGTTGAATAAGGTGACGAGGAAGAATAAGTATCCTCTACCTCGGATAGATGATTTGTTAGATCAGTTGAATGGCGTGAGAGTGTTCTCTCAGTTGGATCTCGCGACAGGTTTTCATCAACTTACGGTGGAAGCTGAGAGTATAGCTAAACGGCCTTTTGGATGCCGTCTGGATTCTATGAGTGGTTGGTCATGCCATTCGGGTTGACCAATGCACTAGCATATTTTGTGGATCTTATGAATATAGTATTCCGAGATCAATTGAATAATTTTGTTCTTATATTCGTAGATGATATCTTGGTTTATTCAAGGACAGAGAAAGAACACAAGGAACATTTGAGGATAGTGATGGAGGTGTTGAGAAAACACCAATTGAAAGCAAAGTTTTCTAAGTGTCACTTCTGGAGAAAGGAAGTGAGATTCTTGGGCCGTGTTGTTTCAGAGAATGGTATTGCTGTGGACCCTATGAAGGTGGCTACGGTACAAGATTGGTCTATTCCTAAGAATGCAGTAGACGTAAGAAGTTTCTTGGGTTTAGCTGGATATTATCGTAATTTAATCCAAGACTTCTCCAAGGTAGCAGCACCGTTGACTCAGTTGACCAAGAAGAATCAAGCTTTCATCTGGGACGAAAAGTGCGAGAATGCATTCAAGAGTCTAAAGGAAAAGTTGACATGTGCACCAGTGTTAGTCATTCCTAAGCGGAATGAAGAGATGACAGTATATACAGATGCACGTGGTACCGGACTGGGTGCTTTATTGATGCAAGGAGGTAGGGTTGTAGCTTATGCAAGTCGGCAACTGAAACCGCATGAGAAAAGATACCCTACCCATGATTTGGATTTGGCAGCGATCGTATTCGCGTTGAAGATGTGAAGACATTATCTCTTAGGAGAAAGATTCGAGTTGTTTACTGATCATGAGTCATTAAAGTATCTTTTCTCTCAGAAGGATCTAAATCTCCGACAGCAAAGATGGTTAGAATTCTTGGGTTCCTATGATTTCGATATCGCATATACAACAGGAAGGGGCAATGCGGTAGCTGATGCATTGAGTAGAAGACATGCCAGTTTAGGGGCTACATCTCTTAAGTGGAAGCAACTGGAGTACATCGCTGGGTATGATTTTAGACCAAAGTGCGAATTGGATGCAGAAATGTTAGCAAGTTTGACAATCAGACCCACTTTAATTGAGCGGATTGGTTCCAGTCAGAGGGACGATCCTAACTTATTGAAAATCATCTCCAAGTTAGAGATGGGTATCGATGAGGAGATGTGCGAGTATGGGCTTGATCGAGATGGATGGCTTAGAAAGAATGGAAGACTGGTTGTACCCAATGTCAATGGATTGAGAGATGAAGTGCTTAGAGAATGTCATCACTCAAAACTAACTGTATATCCCGGTGGTAACAAAATGTATCGAGACATGAAGCAGAACTACTACTGGGAAGGAATGAAAAGAAACATTGGGAAGTTTATATCCAAATGCATAAATTGCCAGCTAGTTAAAGCTGAGAAAAAGAAACCTAGTGGTTTGTTGCAACCATTTGAAATTCCCGAATGGAAATGGGAACAAGTCCCAATGGATTTCATTGATGGGTTACCAAGGACTAGACCGGGCCATGATAGCATTTGGGTGATTATGGACCGATTGACCAAGAGTGCAAGGTTTATACTTATCAAGTCAAATAGAACAACAGTTAAGTTAGCGGAACTATATATGAAGTGGGTAGTGAGATTTCATGGAGTACTAAAAGCATTGTGAGTGACCGAGACTCGTTGTTTACTAGTGGGTTTCGGAAGAGCTTACGGGAGGCTCTAGGGTCAGAACTATATCTCAGTATCGCGTATCATCCTCAAACTGATGGTCAAACAAAGAGGGTAAATCGTATATTAGAAGATCTCTTGAGAGCTTGCATATTGGATTTTGGTGGATCATGGGATGACCATTTGCATCTAGTAGAGTTTGCATATAATAATAGTTATCAATCAAGTATTGGTATGGCTCCATTTGAAGCTTTGTACGGAAGACCATGCAACTCACCGTCATGTTGGTTAGAAACAAGTGAGAAGTTTGTTCTTGGACTAGATGTGATAAGAGAAACTTCAAACAAGATTAAGATCATTTAATAGCGAATGAAGGCTGCCCAAGATAGGCAGAAGAGTTATGCTGATAAGAGGCGAAAGGATTTGAAATTCTCCGTTGGCAACCTAGTATTTGTCAAGATCTCTCCATTAAAGAATGTTATTCGATTTGGAAGGAGAGGAAAGATGGCGCACAGATAAGATTAAGATCATTCAATAGCGAATGAAGGCTGCCCAAGATAGGCAGAAGAGTAATGCTGATAAGAGGCGAAAGGATTTGAAATTCTCCATTGGCAACCTAGTATTTGTCAAGATCTCTCCATTAAAGAATGTTATTCGATTTGGAAGGAGAGGAAATATGGTGCCAAGATTTGTTGGTCCATTCCCAATCATCGAGCAAGTTGGGAATTTGGCATATAAAGTTGAATTACCAGAGAAGATAGCAGGAGTTCATAACGTATTTCATGTTTTCCAGTTAAGGAAATTCGTGCATGACCCCGATATGACTATTTCACCTGATCAGTTGGATGATATCGAAGTAGAACCCGAGGCGGTTGGGAACCGCAAGCCGATTCGTATTGTCGAGCACGATACGAAACAACTTCGAAGGAAAGCGGTGAATCTAGTCAAAGTTCAGTGGGGCGAGAATGAGAATGACTGTACTTAGGAGACAGAAGAGAGCATTAGGAACACATATCCAGAACTCTTTGCCTGGTAAGATTTTAATTGCAATTTAGTTTTCCGCATGCAAGGATAGACTTGTTTGTTATTTTGTATGTTTGATTGTTGTGAATGGTTGGTAGGCATGCGGGATCCTTTTACTTGTTTCTTAGTTAAGGATTTCGGGGGCAAAATTTCTTAAGGGGGAGGAATGTAACGACCCACATTCTACGCATCAGGGGATCGTAGAATATTTTATTCTTTCTCATCTGAAGTCATATAGCCATGTAACTTTGGCAGACGACTATTGGGGTCATTTCCCATATTAATGATTTTTACCGATTTTTAAATGACCATTTTGCCTCTAGCTGATCTTGTTTCGGCCATAACTTTTGATTGGTATGGAGTTTTGACATGAAATCACTTCCAATAGATCCGGATGTTGGTTTAACTTTCCGTAGAGTGGTCACATTAGCCAAACGGACTCACCGTTTGGGATATATGGCTGAAACAAGGTTTAGAAGGTGAAAACAGCTTAATCGGGCCTAATTAGGGTGATTAGCAAGAGGGCCCATAACCCATTTTGGGATTAGGGTTATGGGGAGGCTGAGAACAGTAAGAAAAAAAATTTATTTCATTTTTCAGCTGCCTAAAACATTTCTCTAACCCTAGCCATGACCTCCACCTTCTAATTTCATCCCATGTCGCTCATATCGCTTTCTAGTTGAAGATTAAGCCAAGCTACGTCAAATCATGGGGAAATAACACCAAATTAGAGTTGGAGTTGTTGTGTTGCATTAGAATTCGACCAAAAACCAGATAATATTTCAAATCTATAGTTTGTTTGTGGCCAAGGTGAGTGATTTACATAGTTTCTCACTAATTACAGTTGATTAGGGGTAATTAGTGTTAATTAGCGAAATTTTGGCTCAGAAAAATCTGGAAAATTTTTGTAAAATCCTCAAATATTATTTTAAGCCTATGTTAGAAATTTGGAGTAATTTGGTTATGTTTTGCTAATTCTATCATTAGTTATGCTTAAACATGATTAAGGGAAAATATGGGTTTTTGGGAAAAAAAATTATTAAGGGAAAATATGGGTTTTTGGGTATGTTTGATCCATTTTAACACATTAAATTGTTGTTTTGGTGTTTATGGTTGATTATACATGTTGCTATGACTGTTTGGAATGTTTTATGATTGTTTAGAACAGTTAGATTGGTTAAAAATGTCGTCATGTGGCGTAAAACATTCGCAGGAAAGTTGCAGAAACAGTGCAGGATTTTGACCGAATCAGATTGGATCGGTGGCGACCCGTTCGTGAAGCCCTTCTCACGAACCACTGGTTGAGCCACGAAGCCTAGAGGTACTAACCAGTCTACTCGCACCTGAAAGCTCACGACCCGACCCGCTCATGATGATGGAAATCGATCTGAACCGCTCGTGATGATGGAAACCGACCCGAACCACTCGAGTGAAGACATCACGAACCAACCTAGGGAAGTTGGCATGCACGAACTGATTCGAAGGGAGGAATCCGGTCCGAACCAGTGGGGTCATCACGACCTGACCTATACGGAGTAGTCTGATCCGAACAGCCCGGTGGCTACGAACAACGTGTATCACGAATCGAACCACCTCAAGGAGTCCGATCCGAAGCGAAGTGAAGAGCCGAACCGATCCGAAGGAGACCAAAACCCGAGATGTAAAGGTAGTCCAAATGGGAAGTAGAACTCAGGATCCAGATGGGAACCAACGAGTTAACTTCATGATTGGACTTTGCTGTGGGATGTGTGCTAAGGAGTTGTCGACGTCCGTAATTTTGATTCACCACAGAAAGACAAGTGTTAGGTTGCAGATCAATGCAGTGGGGTAGTTACTACTCCATAGGGCAGAGTGATCGTAGCATGGCTATGAGCCAGTGCAGTGGAGTCTTCATGACTTTATGGGGCAGAGTGGACATAGCAAGGACTAGTGGCTATGGATCAGTGCAGTGGAGTCGCCATGACTCCATGGGGCAGGGTGATCATAGCAAGGATTTGGGTGATCAAAGCGGTGAATATCGTATGCTTTACGCACTGAGTGAGAGATGTGAGGATGGTTGCTATGCTTAATTGTTTTCCATCATTATGACATGCACACCCCCACCCCATATCTTTACACCATATGTTAGTGTCACCTTAGAGTATTGTACATCTTGTTGTGCTTACTCTTTGGTTGCAGGTCCAGGTTCAGGTATGGTTTAGTTTACCTGCTATTGTTCTGTTTTGCTGCTTATCGCTCATACCATACTTTTTTCTAACCTAGAGTTTTATATCTCTTCTTATTACTATGGGTGCTCTTAAACGGCCAAACTAGAGACAGGTTAGGTGGTATGCACGAGTAGTTGTACCGGAGACGAGCAGGAGGCTTCCACATATGATATATATATAGATATTCTCCCTGTGTCGCTGCTGGTCACTACTTTCGGCATTAGTAGTGTACCTTTCTTATTTTTCTTTAGAGGCAGTTCTCCAAAGTTGTAATAATGATGATGTGGAACATAAGCTGTATTTTGAATTTCCGCTGCTATGATGATTATGGTTTAGTTCTCAGCTTATGCACTGTCTCGCCTGTTTTATGTCAAGTATGTTATTATTATATTTTATTCCATGCTCTGTGAGACATTCTACAGGTTCCTTGTTAGTTCAAATTCTCTTCTTTCCTTTCTTTGACGACTGTCCCGTGCTGGTCAGGCCTAGGCGCAACACACATTCATTGGAAATGTCAGCCGGTGCGAGGCGGGCCATCACAACATCTCTATATCTTGTGCTACAGAGGTTAAAAGTTGTGGTTCTCCCACTTTTACAGCACTGGATATAGACTTGATGGTCACTTGTAATGACTTTTATTTTTTGCTAGCAACTTTCTGATGTGACCATGTTCATTTTTTCCACTAAAAGGTTGATAAATCTCTGCAGAGCATGGAAGACGAAGCTACACGAATATATGAAGATGATCGTGGTCTACTTCTTGAAGATAAAGCAACTCATGTAAGGGATTCCATGTTAGTGTTTTGTCATACTATCACATTATTGTTGTTTCCTTATATCATTGAATTTTGATTCTTTGATTCCCGGTGAACCACTATACCCTAGCTACACTTTGACCATCTACTTTGATAGTGAATTAAACATCAGATGGAGCTTGCAGGCTGTATAACTTAGTCTCACAGTTTTGATGTTGAAATCATTTTGCTGTCCTCTCACACTAATATTCCTGTCTATCAAAACTATTGAGTTTAAGATTGTATAATAGCAGCATGCTGTGATGAGAGTCATAAAATTGCCCTTATTAACTCTGTCTGTGATTAAATGATTTTCAATCACAATATATTGGGAGTATATTGAAAGAGTTATCCCAAACACCGAGTGTTTGATTGATTTCTTGATATTAAGATATCAAAGTAACACTGGCAGTAGCACCATTCATATTATACAATTCTAACCAATGTTTTACTGATTATATAAAACTGTTTTATTACTTTGACAAAAAAATTTACCTGGACGAGTGCGAGATATGTAACTTTTTGTTTGTGCGGAGTTGATTATGTCATTATCCCTCCAATTACTTTCCTCCCCTGAACTTTCAAGTATGAACAAGAAGAATTTATAGAGAGCAAGCTACGAAAGATGGGAGAGCAAATAAAGACGGTCGTTGAAATTGTAAATGCAAAACAGGTAAAATTATTTCATAGAAAGTTGTATAGGATTTTTCTTTGGCTGTTAATCTATTAATGGATTTACAATTCCTAATTAATATATTTACTAAAGTAACTGAATCATTTATGGTATTTACGGCAATGTGAATTTAGCTTTGTGATTTCACTATGAATGTAGCTTTAGTTGACATGGTACTGCTTATCTATAGGTGATGAAGAGCAAATGCTTCAAGAACCTAGGACCGAAAAAGGGAGACATACAAGTTTACATATTGGAAGTATAAAAGCACAAAATGAAAGAGATATTGCATTTGTTGTTCTTTTAGAAGCAAGATCCTGAGTCAAAAAGCGACTTCTTTGGATGGTAATATAGTTGTCTTGTAATTTTAGGTGTAATGTTAGGTGGTTATCGATCAAACTGCTTTTCTTTAAATGCATATTACTAGTGTATGCTTGGACGTATTAAACAGATCAAGACATATGCAGTCGTCAAAGTTGAATGTACTGAACGAAGAAATAAATCATAACTACAAATTTATCTTTGTATTTTTGGATATGCTATTTATTTCATTGTTCAAAGTTGATTGATATTAGTTCGATAAATATTCATGTATGTATTTATGTGTGTGTATGTATGTGTGTGTATGTAACGAACTGGGATTTTTGACCTCGAAAATCGACATAAAAACCCATGTCAACTATTCAAGAATCGAACATACCACTTCATAAATAGAAAGAAGTTAAGGGTGGGAAACAGAAAGGAAAAAATATTAGAATAGAAGAAGAAAAAAACAGAAGAAGAATAGAAACAGAATCTCACATCGCAGCAAAAGAAAATATAATTTATATAATAGCTTTTGGAATACGAAATTTTCTGTATACATATACATACCAGCATTAGAGTATAACACGACAGAAATAACAATAACTAGATAACGTTGAAGCCTCCTACTCCAAGATTCTCCAAGTATATCTGTAAATACCTGAACTACTTGATTGTCTGTACAAATTTGGGCACCCAAGAGTTTAAGTAAACAAAACAAAATAAACTTTGGGTCAGTCATGGGACTGGTGTGAGCAAACTCCAACCACTTGTTTTAACTTTTAAAAAAATCTTTTTCAAAAGAAAAAATAATTGTAAGACCGATCCATACATAAACACGGATGGCTTTTACCTTATGATAATCCAAAACATTCTTTAAAATGAATACTTTTCTGATATTATAGTAGTGTCTAAAACAAGTAAATAACAATCTAGCAGAACGCTTGTATCTCATGCTCTACATATATAGTATACAATCAAAACCGCGGACTCTTATTGGAGAATGGATTCCAACTGGTAAGGTATGGGACCACCTTTCGACATTGTATCTCTAGAGAGGAATACGCAGGGTTCAACAAGAACATCTTGCAACCGAGGCTAAACATGATCGTCCTCTCACTTCGCTTGAGAGTACCGAATGTATTGTCACCAACGATTGGGATCAGCAACCGCTTCGCGGAAGGGACAACATCGAAAGATTAAATAAGTAAATGGAATTTCTCCAAATCAGGTGACAATACACCCTACTTGGGTGCGACCCTCTTAGTCATGCGACCTACCCGATTTTATACCATTTTCCGATTGCGAGGCTTGAGGTTGTAATTACTTACCTTTCATTGATAGCACAATCACTTTGAATGTCACATTGTTGGATTCGTTATCACTAAGAGCATCTCTAGCAACGTTACGGATCATTACATTACGATCCGTAACGTTCAGGGAATATCTTTGATATTCCCTAGCAGCGGCGAGCTGATTTATCGGCTAGCCAGTTGCGAGCCGATAAAATCGGCTTGCGACATCCCCGCACCTATAAAGGAATGGCGCGGGAGGAAAAATCTCTATCCCCTTTCCAAATCCTCTTTTTAATTTTTTTATTTGGTACGACGCCGGGATGCCTCCACGTGTAACGAAGATGGGGAGACGGACAGTTCCACATTTGACAGACGACGCATCTGGTCCATCTCACCTTCCTCCACCAGCGGGGACGACGATTGAGGACTTACGGATCCTTCACGAGCTACCACAGGGATTCACTCATCAATCTTTTACCGCGCTGGCCACCGTTCCGGTATGAATTTTAATTTTTTAATGTTTATAGCTAATGAACTGTTAAACAGTATGCCCTATTGGTTCTACGTTTTAGTTTAGTGCATGTACATTATACGTTTTAATAGTGGTTTTATGGTTATTTAATTGTTATAATTTTAATAGACTGGGTACGCTACCTTCACGGGAGTTGGGCGAAGTTTATTTCATATGCCATTGACATATTACCATTACATATTCGAGAGAGGATACTAGCTAGTCCGTTCGGACTCTTTTTACGTATTGTACCTCCCTAGTCCTTTGATCGACCATTGGTTGTGGCCTTGTTAGATAAATGGTGGCCTACAACACACACTTTTCACTTTCCGGATTTTGAGCTAGGTATCACCCCAGCCGATTTTTACATGCTTACGGGGATTGAGATTGGTCGTCCAGATAGAGTCACTTGTCCATTTGATGCCTCATTTGAGTCACCCAATTCCTACCTATAGTATTTGCTAGATTTGTCAGCGGCTCATATAGCTAATGGTGTCGTTTATGTCACATTTTTACTTGAGTATATTACAGCTCATCTCGATGTGGTAGATTTCCATGACATAGTATACAGGGCTACCATTTTTGACCTCCTTGGTTTGACATTCTTTTCGAACTAAGGAGTACGATTAAGCTGGACTACCTAGCAGCACTAGTTTAGTTAGAGCAGCCGCATATGATTGATTGGGGCTCTGCCATATTGGGTTATCTATACGCCACTTTTGACTCGTATGCTTTTGGAGAGGTTCTCCAGATGTTCAGTTTTTGGTACATGTTGCCGTGCTGGTACTACGAGTACACGGCCAACATGTATCCACGCATACAACCCACCTTCAGTCATGCTGCTGAGACCTTTTTACCACGCATGCATAGATGGGAGAGTACTCACGGGGTTCGGCGTGCTCCTACTGGTGTGAGACATGACTTGATGGAGGCTCGTACTCAGTTAGATATGAGGGAGAAGGGGATCATATTACGATCACCTTGGACTTCTTATTGGATGTTACTTTCAGCGGATGGCCCACTACCTGATGCTCATCCATTAGCCATTGCATGTCACTTATCTATTCGACGTGTCCTCTTGTTTCCACCGGCCCACATTCCTATTTGGTACTTGGGAGATCGATGTTATTACCAGGGTCCTGGTCAGTTGCGCGTACCTGGAGATTCACCTCTGCCACTTGATATGTTTGAGCCGCAGCGTTCTATAGGGAGATAGTGTGTGGATGGTCTGAGACAGGCAGGATGGGTTGATATGACCGATTTTCACTTACCGGACGCAGAGTTTGGTCCTTATTGGGTTCTGGTAGCTCCTAGATGGTACTTGCTGCCGGATTATATGCGGGGTGTGAACTCCGATCACATTGGTCCTCGACTGGTTAATGGTAGAGTTCATCCTCCACCGTTTACTTTTGACCCGACCCCTTCACAGATCTCCGACCCTCGTACGGATTTCGCTGTGGCCGATACATTTTAGACATTTGATCTTAGTGGTGCACATATATTCCAGCCTTTTATTTACCCACCTGCACACATGGTGCACGGTGTCCCTATTGCTGGATTATATCTGCCTCATGAGGTAAAATTTGTACTTGTGAATTTATGTTGTATGTTATACGCTGTAGAAACTGATTTTATATGTTTTATATATGCAGCATGCACCCCGCCTAGACCAGCATAGGATATATATTGCGGTTATTCAGGAGATGGCCCTGCTACATTCTCAGTCCTTATATCAGGAGCCCCAGGCGATAGTTCAGAGATTGCAGGAGCAGATCGCTGACTTACAGGCCAGACTAGAAGTAGCAGGGGTGGTGATACAGCATCAGGTACCACTGTAGGGTAATGTACTAGTGCAGGTTCAGGAGGCGGATTAGGAGGGGTTAACGGATCAGGTGGTGATGGCGTACTAGGAGGGGATGACAGACTAGGTGGGAGTGACGGATTAGGTGGTGATGGCGGACTAGGAGGGGGTGGCGGACTAGGAGGGGGTGACCGCTTAGATGGTGATGGCGGACTAGTAGGGTATGACGGACAAGGAGGGGGTGACGGATTAGGTGGTGATGGCGGACTAGGAGGGGGTAACAGATTAGGTGGTGGTGGCGGTTCGGGAGATGGTGACCGATCGGGAGGTGGTAGTGATGATGACGATATTCCGTATTATGACACTTCTGATAGCGGGGATGACATGTCTTTGGATGGTGCTGATGATGATGTCGCAGATTTATCAGATGTATATATGTGTATGTCGTGATGTATATATATGTATAGCTCGATGTATATATGTGTATATCTCGATGTTTTGGATTTTATCTCATTTTTTTGATGTGTACTGTGTAATGTTTGCTCGTTTATTATGTTCTCTGTAATGTTTGTTCGTTTCATATGTTCTGTGTAATGTTTGCTCGTTTATTATGTTCCGTGGAAATCTGGTACTTTGCCAAGTGCCAAATCTGGTACTTTGCCAAGTGCCAAATCTGGTACTTTGCCAAGCGCCAAATCTGGTACTTTGCCAAGCGCCAAATCTGTGCTTTGCCAAGCGCCAAATCTGGTACTTTGCCAAGCGCTAAATCTAGTACTTTGCCAAGGGCCAAATCTAGTATTTTGCCAAGCAACAAATCTGGTACTTTGCCAGGGCCAAATCTGGTACTTTGCCAAGCGCCAAATCTGGTAATTTGCCCAGTGCCAAATCTGGTACTTTGGAAAATATAGCAAATCTGGTAATGTTTGCTTGTTTCATATGTTTCGTGGAAATGGTTTATAAAATATATTGTTTACATATATAAGTTAAAGGATTTTTATAAAATAAAATGTGGACGACCCTAGTTTTTTAACTCTGTTTGAATGATGTTTGTAATATTTAATAATAAAACGATTTGAGAAACAATCCTGGTTTATAATTTAATTATAAAACGAACTGCAGCGGCGCTGCAGTTCGTTTCATAACGTTTCGAACTTCAAATGGTTGTACGAAATCCAATCTAAGTCGGATTTCCTCACAACAAGACACGTTCGCATCTAATCGACAATATTTTTCTAGTGGAAGAGAAAAAATTGGTTTTCATGTTGTATATTTTGTTTAACGTCAAAATCAAAATGTCAAAAAGTCGCCGTGGAAATGGTTTATAAAATATATTGTTTATTAAAGGATTTTTTAAAATAAAATGGGGACTACCCTCCTTTTTAACTCCTTCATATGCTGAAATGTTTAAATTATATGGGTAAGTGAACGACTCTCGTTTTATAACGTTCTGAACTTCAATATGTTTAAATAATACGGGTAAGTGGACGACCCCAGACCCATACTCTGGTTTTCCCTATATATAGTGGTTTCTTTGAAACGCTTAATCGTAGTTTATTTTCTTCCAACCGCCACCTCCTTCCTCTTTACCAAAGTAGCCAAGTTGTTAAGAAAAAAGTATAGTTCCCTTTTTGGAGTATGTCTGAACAGGGAAAAGAAAGTGTAGCCTCCAACATAGGCAAACGGGAAAATGACGATGAGGGGGTAGCAAATCAAAGACCTGGAAAAGAAATGATTGTTGAAGGACGCGTTCTCAAGCCAGTACGTCTAGGTGAATCCAACCCTGTGTGCCGTTCTGGAGAAGAATCGGTCATCGTTGTTTCGAAGACCAAAAAAAATGTTGAGCGCCGGATTTTGGTTGTGCAGCCTACTCGGATCACACCGTTTTTCCTAACGAAATTGATTGTTGTTACTTTAAGCAGTGGAAGCGCAAGCCGAAATACAACGTTTGAACAAGAATGTTGTTGAGGTAGCTAAAGCTGGATTTTACCCACGTCTGTGGTAGGTGTGGGTGGAAACTATCGTATCATTTATTATTGTACTTTAAATTTGATGTTTATGTGTTCAGTTGTTATAGTTCCTTCAACTGTACTTTGGCATTTATTCATGTTGTAATTGTCGTTGTTGCAAGCTTCTAAGTTATGTAATGCAAAATATTTGTGTAATGCAAAGTCCAACGCTCTAAACTTCTGTGATGGAGAAACTCCACTATGCCCTAGTCATTGTTCACTGGAGCCATGACAGAGAATCTACATTATTTACTGTCTAATTAAAGACCGCTCTACCAATAAATGAGGGCTATGTCCAGTAAAGGTGCACTCCATCCAATAAAGAAACACTCTTACCAATAAAGGAGCACTCTGTCCAATAAAGGAACATTCTATCCAATAAAGGAGCATTTTGTCCAATAAAGAGGCACTCGTACCAATAAACAGCACCATGTCGATAAAGGAACACTATGTCCAATACAGGAGCACTTTATCAAATAAAGGAGAACTCACCACCCAATAAAGCTACCCACTTACCAATACCTCACACCATATATACAACAGCAACATTGCAATTCATATCTCAAATCAAAACTTATTCACAAATATAAATGGATTCCAATTTTATGAAATGCGTGCTGGCTTTTGATAGCGATTCGGAAGAAGATGAAATCCTTCTAGAGGAAGCGGAAGAAATACAATAAATACGAGACCTATACCGTGAAGCGTACGGTTCATCATCCACAACTAGAGGGGGATTGATTGCTGGAAGGAGGTTTATACACAGAAATCATTTAAATACCATAAGTCTTTGATGCAAGATTACTTTGATGACGATTGCACTTACAGGCCTGATATGTTTCGTCGAAGATACAGGATGCGAGAAATCTATTTCTTTGGATATTGGCTAGTATTCAAGGTAACAATGATTACTTTAAGTACAAACAAAATGCATCGAAGACACAGGGGTTATCCGGTGAATAGAAAATGACGGCCGCTATGAGAATGTTAGCTTATGCCACTCCAGCCGATGCTTTGGATGATGCATACTGCATAACAGAGAGCATGACACTTGAAACACTTAAAACTTCCTGTCAAGTAGTGGCGGATGTCTACGGGGAAGAATACTTGCGGTCTCCGAACGAAGAAGATGCAGTGCAAATCAGAGAGATGCACAAAAGCAGGGGTTGGCCGGGAATGTTAGAAAGTCTGGACTGTATGCATTTGGAATGGAAGAACTGTCCTAATGGATTACAAGGTGCGTACAATGGTAAGGAAAGGCGACCAACCATCATTTTGGAAGTTGTGGCATCGTACGATCTGTGGATATGGCACGCTTTCTTCGGAATCCCTGGTTCGAATAATGACTTCAATGTTATAGAAAGATCCCATCTGTTTAATGATCTTGCTCAAGGCCAGGTACCTCCTTTAACATTTACCCTCGGTCAAAAGACTTACGAGCATGGCTATTACCTAGGTGACGACATTTACCCGAAATGGAGCACCATTGTTAAAACATGTCAAAATCCATTGACTCCTAAACAAGTCAGATTCGCGGCGATGCAGGAGGCATAAAGGAAAGATGTAGAACTTGCTTTCGGTGTATTACAATCTAGATTTGCAATGACAAGTAATCCATGTCGGTTGTGGTCTAGGAAAAAGATGTCTACAATCATGTTTGCTTGCATCGTTCTTCACAACATGATTATAGATGATGAAAGAGATACGGATGAAGAGCAACGTCGCTGCGATTACAAGGGTGCTTCACAACCACCGCAAGTATTCCAACCAAACTGACCACTAACGGAGGAGGACTTCAACATTCATTTGACCCGTTAGGTTATGTTTAGAGATGCAGAACTCCATAACCGGCTGCAGAAGGATCTTATGAATCATTTATGGAACCACTATGGCGATACATAGTTATGAAGCACCCTTATCCGAATTTGTGTTTTATTTTATGCTTGTCCGAACTTATCGATCATGTATGCAGTAACGATGTTCTTTTCTATTGTACTATTGCGTTCTCTTGTACTCGTAATGGTTATTAATCAACAATTATTATGTTCCAAATTAGTTTATTCTACGAAAATAATAATGATTTTATTTTGTCATATTAGAAAATAAGGTAGGATAGGGGAAAAAAATTAAACTCTAAACTAGTCACGTGTCGACTTTATCAACTCGTGAAGTCGCGAGCTGATTTTTTCGGTGTGCATCAAAAAAATCGGCTCGCGACTACACTAGCAGATAAAGTCGGCGCACGAGCCCAATTTAGAAATCTGAATTGAGCCCATAACATTTTCCTGAATGTTACACAACGTAACATCTATTAGGGACCATTTTTGCCCCAATTCAAGATCCGTAACAAGAATTCACCCTTTGTTGGAGATGCTTTAATTTATTTGCACAAATATATTCTTGATATTATGCTAAAAGAATAAATTCTCTGCCACCAGATGTATATTTGTATAAAAAAACTTATGCGGTCATTAGAAATACTCTGTCAGATATTCGTCCATACATGTTCGTTCTGGGACTGAATGAAATCGAAGGCACAATTTCCATTAAACCATCTTAGGCAATTTCTACCTAGGATTAATATTAAAATCCCTTGCACTTTACTCCGTCTTCGATTATCTTCATATACTCTGATTCACAACGTTACTGCCAATACGAAGTGGTTCTCGAATAATAATCCAACCGGTCTCTCCATATTGACAACGATGGTCAAAAACTTCGATAGTCGGTTATTTTACTATCGAAGAAAAACACACATTCATCCAAAGCATCAAAAAATCACTAGGCCCCTTAATTAATATTTCATTAATTAATCATAACTCCATTTCCTTATCAATATTTGTTAACCAAATATTTCCAATAATCATACTGTAAACATTTTCAAATATCACCCTCTTTTATTTTCTATACTTAGAAAATATCTTCTATTTATGATTGAAATTTATTTCCAATTACTTCTCCGTTTCATGACCATTCGTTCCTGTACTCAGGAAATATTTATTATTATATTTCCAAAATTCCACTTATTTGGGTTAAAACGAATGTTGTGTAAAACATCGTTACAACAACCCAAAATACTGCATTCAACTAAATCTCTTTTAAGCATTGATCTTCGAGATTGAATCTCCCTATTTATCAGTTAATAATGAAATCAATCAAGTTGGGGTATAATTACTACTCAGACCTTTACTGAAAACATCCTTAACTTCAAAACAGGCAAGACCACTTACTCGAATAACCAACACCATAAAACCGATTATTCATTTTTAAAACGTGTATACATTTCACTTTCTATTTTAAGTTCGTTTCCTTATTGAATTCTATATATATCGATATATTAATTTTTAATTATCAAATTTTCTTAAAAATATTCTAACTCCTTAAATTTTCAGAAAATTTTGCGAGCACCTCCTTTGTACCGGTCAATAACTAAAACTTCAACTCGCCTCTCTAGGCCTTTTCCCTTCAAAAAAAATCAAAAAGACGAGTGGATTGTCGATTCGACGTATAAAATCTCATATGGAATTTAAACATGTACCTTTTTGTCGAGCACTCGAATTATAATCTTCATACACTTCATTCAATACCTGTCTAACCCATATATGTCTGTTACCAATTTTTCCAACTCAGTCCAATAATTCTTAACTCAATTCGCTGATTTATTCTTTAATTAGCTCTTTTGCATATTCCATTATTTAATTGAACATATCACGTCCATATAAAATTTTAAATGGCTTATAAACCAATCGGATTCCATTTTCAATTCAAGTTTCATATTCGATTTCGAATATGAATTAAAAAATCCAAAACCCGATTTTGATTCAAAAATTCTGTTTTATAATTATTCATCGAATTAGTTAACACTATTCAATAATTAAAAATTTGATTTTTGTTTCAAAATTTATTTCATTTACATAACATGAGTTTGTATATATTTTACAACTCAAATCTGGGTTTTTCTAATGGAAATTCGGATTTTATTTGCTTAAAATCCTTTTATATATTTAAATAAACTGTTGTGGTTTTATAATGGTTATGGTGCTGTTTTTCTGAAAATTTGATTTTGACATAAATCAAAATCTATAAGAGGAAATCCATTTTTTTTTCTCTTCCATTAGTGAACTATTATCAAATCGGTCCTAATGATTATTGTTTCAAATAATTCTGACTTAAATTGAGTTCTATGTACTCAATTGAAGTTCGAAACTCCAAATTACGAACTACCGCGCTGCGGCGAGTTCATTTTTAATTATATTTAAATATAAATGTTTATACTTTGTTTATAGATAAATTTCAATTCCATTCTTATATAATTTAAATATATATTAATCGAGCTTTCCAAATCCAATTTAATATTTTCGATTATTCCAAATTACTGTTTATTTCATTTCTCGGTTATAAATTTATTTATAACTCCATCTTTTATACTAAATTCCAACTCCTTTATAGATTATTTATAAAATTTGATATAATTGGATTCTAATTATAAATCCTTAGATTATCTCAATTCAGTTTTTATTCCGAATTCCTGAATAAAGTCTATCGTTCCCTTTTCAAAATGTTTTCCAATCCCTTTTTAAATTCATACTTGAATTTAAAATTCCAATTTTATCTAATGATAATTATCTCACTTTATTTATAAACATCATTTATAAATTTTCTTTCCACGTTTTATGTATACTAAAACAAGTTCTCATTTCAAAACCCTTTGAAATTCTATTCCTATTTGGAATATTTTATTATTATAACATATATATACATAAAATCCATTTACATATTAATATTAAATTTTAGTTTCTATTTAATATGATTCCAATATTTTTCTCAAGAAATTACTATTTTTACGAATTCGACATAATCGAATTCAAATCATAAATCCTTACAGATTTATTTTAATTCAATTTACATTCCAACCAGCGGAATAGATTTCATCGTTTCTTTCTGAAACTAATTTCAATTCCCCTTTTTAAATCTACATTTGAATTTACATTCCCTAAATTATTGAATGATAATTTATTCTATTTCATTTAAAAACACAGTTTATAAATTCATTTCAATTCCCCGCATTATCCAATGAAAATTATTCCATTTAATTTATAAATGTCGTTTGTAAATTCACCATTTGTTTCTATTATCAGAAACAAGTTAATATTTTTATATCCTATTAGAAATTCAAATTCCTAAAATAGATTTTCCCTTTTAAATCTCAAAATCCCTTTTCACAATATATATATATATATATATATATATATATGAAAACAAACAAACAAATAATAAATTTTGGGGAAACCAGTTGGATCCCTCCAACCTGTTTCCCCTGCATCCACAGATGTTAGTCAACATAAATTATACTCATCCTGCTTCAAGGCAGGATATCGCGATATAGAAGGTCATCCACTTTAATATATTGTGAGGTGAATAGGGTCATCCCCTAATGATACTGCGGGCAACCGCTAATGGTACTACGGGAAATATCCAACCACCAATATACATATAATAGCCACAAACACCAACCCTAAATAACTTATATATATATAATAGCCACAAAAATATTTAAATGCATCCAAGGAACCAACAAAAAACATATAACAATTATTTAAAATAAAAATTCATTTATAATAAAATTATAAAAAAACCAAAGAGTGAGTTTACTCACCTTGATTTTTATTTGTCGATTTATCTAATTTTAAACAAATGTTTTAAATTAAACAAAAATCCTGATTAACTCTAAGTCCTTCCAAAACTGTTCCATAGCTATGCTATCACATTACGATCTCAACGAAATTGATTTCGTCTAAATCAGATATCATATGTGATATATGTATGTGTTATAATTTGTTTAATTTTTTTAAACGAATTAAAAAATCGTCAACCAGTTAATAAAAAAATTATTATACCTTAATCATCCTTGCTAAACTCTTCTTCTCGGATTTCGAATTCTCGTAGCTACAGATTACACGAGTGAGTCTGTACGACAAAATCTGGTATAAATTTAACATGGCATTAATTATTTAAGCTATTGAACAATTTAAATGTAATTTATAATTTAATTACTAAAATAAAATAATTACCTATTGGCCATAAATTTCATCTTCCCCATTCAAAAAGAATGAGACCTGCATTGTATACGCCATCAACATCAGTCCATATTTTCAATACCACTTTCATCCAATTGAACCTAAAAATACAGAGATGAATTCCCTTACTCCACATTTACAAGTCCAACTTCAATACCATTTCCAGACTTTAATTTTCATGCATCGCCATTTCGAACTCCATGTTGACAACCATGCCTGTACCAGCAATGACGCACCACCCTTCTCCCTTTCAACCCTATCGTACTAACCTATAAGCGATCGACCCTCTTATAACTTTACTTACTCACTTCAGAAACCCGCCACCAAATTTGCTGCCTCCATTCTTCCCTTACATCGCGACCTCGATTCATGTGCGCCTTAGGTCAGCCTAGATCCTCTAGCTGTCGTTCGAGATGCTCCTCCAAACTATGATATTACCAACCATGTTAGCCCTAACTCACGCACAAAACTGTTAAACTCAATAACTTGAATCGCACGTGTTTCAATTTCGGAAATGGATCACTTAGCTCACTAGAGTTTCTAATTGGATTTTGGGATTTTTTTTCTTGATTTCGATTTTGTTTCTTTTTTATATCCGCGGTGAATTCAATTTTGATTAGAAGAAAGGGAATGGAGACAAACTGTAACAACCCGGAATTTCTGAACCAATTTAAAAATTTTATTTTAGCAATTTTAATGGGTTTTGAATATTAAAAATGATTTATTTTAAATAATAATGACTAAAAATTTATTTAAATCGAAGTTAAAACGTATAATTAACACGAACTAGAAATTGGGCGGTAGTTTGAAAATTCGATTTTAAACATCTATTGAATATACAGAATTCAAAATAAATCGGATTTCAGTAAAACAAGAAACATTAGAATCTATTTATTTATATTTTCTAACGAATGTGAGAAACTGAGATTTCACTTTATAAATTGTAAGTTATGTCCGATTCAAAATTCAGAATAGTCGCTATGGAATTTATATATTTTTCAATATAACATATAGCCCTTAATAATAGTCATTCTTTAAACGACCTCCATTTTCGATGGAACCATTTTAGTTGGATCCGGAATGTCAAATTATAGTCAGGTTTTAATTTTCATAATTTTTGGAATTAATATGTGCGCATGGTGAATTTGAACGTGTTTTGTCAATTCAGTTTGAATTCAATCTGTAACGACCCGGGTATTCGTGATCATGAGTAATCGACATATAACCCAATGTCGACTATCAAGCATCAAAAAATACTAAATAGTTAATAAAAGAAATAAGAGGGTGAGAATAAATATGATAGAAACTCAGAATAGAAGAAGAACATAAAACATTAGAGTAAACAAGAATCTCACAGCGAAACGAAAAATATATAATAGATACATAACTTTGAAATAAAATCAGTATATGTATACAATAACATTATCAGAGTACAACACTTACAATACAGTGGAAATAGCAATAACTACATAATCCTGAAGCCTCCTGCTCCAAGCTCCCCAAATATATCTGTAAAACCTGACTACTTGACTGCCCATACAAATTGGGCACCCAAGAGTTTAGGGTAAAACAAAACAAAATAAACTCTGGGTCAGTCATGGGACTGGTGTGAGTAAACAATTTAAAACAGTTTGAGAAAATAAACGATATCTCATAAGACCACGCCGTATAACACGAAATAGGTTTTTCCGTTATGAGAATCCAAAACACTTGATTCAACATTCAAAATGTTTTTGAACGAAACGATAATCTTTATATCGAAACCCTTTTTGATATTATAATAGTGTATATCAACCACAATATAATAATCATCTAGCAGAACACTTTCATCTCATGTTCTACATACATAATATATAATCAAAAACCCCGGGCGCTTATTGGGTAATGAATTCGAACTGGAAAGGTATGGGACCACCTTCCGACAGTGTATCTCTAGAGAGGAATACATAGGGTTCAACAAGAATATCTTGTAACCCAGGCTAAACATGACCGGTCACTCATTTCACTTGAGTGTACCGAATGTATTATCACCAATGGTTGGGATCAGCAACCGTTTCCCTAAAGGGACAACATCGAAATAGATTGTAGAAGTAAATGGAATTTCTCTAGATCAGGTGACAATACACCCTAATTGGCAGCTAACCACTTAGCCATGCAACCTACCCGATTTTATATCATTCCTCGGTTGTGAGGCTAGAGGCCATAACGTTTCCATTTCAAACCACATCTTCATTCACTTTGAATGTCACAACATCATACCTGCTAAATCACAAATTGATTTCTCCAAACATATCACGGGTAAACAACTAAGAGAAACGAATTCCTCTGCCACCAAATGTAAATATGTTTGAAGAGATCAACTTACTCAATCTATTAAATATACTCCATCAAACATTCTTCCATACAAGTCGTCTTGGGACTAGACAGACCGAAGGCACTATTCTGTAAACAAGATAGCCCTTGCAAAACTCCGTCTTTAATTATCTTCAACATATTTGATCGCAACGCTAACGCCCATACAAAGTGACTTCAGATAATATATCTGACCCCGACCACTTCGTATTGACAACGGGAATGGTCAAAATCTTTAATAGTCGGTGATTTAACTATCAAAGGAAAACATGTGTACAAACAACGGTCGTATTCCCAAATGGAAATTTTATCGATCAATCATCATTTCATTTCCCAATTTCCCATTTATCGTTTCCATATATTCAAAAATAACTTATTTTCTAAAATTAGAAAATATACGTTATTAACTTTGGAAAACGTCTCAATTTCTGATTCACGCATCAATATCTTCCCACCTCTATCAGTCTCTAACTGTAAACTAGTAAGAGAACAACTTCCCAAGTATAAACCCTGAAGGCCGAAACCAACATCAGATCGATACCCAGAAATCCATTCAACTCAACTAATTTCCAGTCAGTTTCTAATTTCAGTACTTCAATTTAAATTCCTAATTCAAACCCCAAATTTCTTTATAATATTTTATTTGTAGAATATTTACTTTAAATCAATATCATGTTACACTCATGTACGAAGCACGGGTCTAAACCATCCTAATGAAAAATTCTCTTATTATAGAACTCTATTCATTTTCCCAATATTTCCCTTTTATATTTCTATTTACTTTCTAATTCAATATTCCTTTTATAATTCTATTTATTTTATAAATATTTTCTTTTAGAAAAATTCTATTTATTTTCTAAGTAAATATTCCTTTATTATATTCTTTTTATAAAATTTTATTTATATAATTGGAGCAAACAAAATATTCGGACTATTTAAATTATCAATGGGAATCAAGATATGTTAACAAAAATCATCAATTCTTCTTCCTCCACCTCTTCTGCCTACAATTCCTCCTTTCTTCCTCTCCCATCTCGCTCTCCTCAGCCTAATCCATCCGATCCTCCGCCACTTCATGCAAATCCTTCTTCGATGAATGCATCTGATGTTAATACTCGAGATCTCCTTAGATCTGGAAATCCTTCTTCAACAAATGCATCTGATGTTAATTAAAATTCTCACAAATCTGGTAACCCTGCTTCTGGCAATCCCTTAAATGATAATTCGAAGAATTTTGATTCAAATTCAAATCAAACATCTTCGTTTGCGTCATTTCCGTCATTTACAAAATGTGATTATGCTTCTCTGTTCAAAGCTCTCCCTCTAAATGCTGGGGTTTTTAAACCACTACACTTTGAAATTTCACGAGATGGAAAGCCTCGTCCAATTCCAGATGTTGTTAAGCAGGAAGGTATGAATTACTGGAATAATTTCTTAATAGGATTTTTCCTTGACGGTTCTTTGAATTATCAAGCTGTTGTGAATTACTTAAACCGCTACTGTAAATTGCAAGGGGGTTTAGATATAAATATGATGATGAACATTTTTATTTTAAGTTCACTAATGATATTAATAGGGAAATAATTCTCAGCTCAGATCCGATCTTCATTCGTGGAAGAATGTTTATAATCACCAAGTGGCATCCATTGATTGGAAATGCTCGAGCTCAAATAAAGAAAATACCATTATGGATCCACTTTTATCGTATCCCTACAATTTTATGGACTTTAATAGGTATTAATTAGTTGGTGTGCCACATAGGTAGATTGATTTGCTTTGATAATAGCACTGAAAGATTGAATCGTTTCAGATAAGCTAATGCACTGGTTGAAATTTCACCAGAATTTGAACTGCCTGATTCAATTCCAATTGCTGAACTAGGGGAAAATTGTCCAACAGTTCAATTGTCATATGATTGGAAGCCTAAACTCTGTACAGTTTGTAAAATATTTGGACATAATACTTTTGATTGTGAATTAAATGATAAGGTAAACAAGAAGCAAGGAGATCAGAATGATAGGAGAGATCAGCATGAACATATTGATGAAAATTCTGGAAAACAGCAACAACAATATCATAAGAATAACAATCAGCACAAATGGAATACTGTAAATAAGAGGAAACAATATTATAGGAGGAAAGTCAATGGAAATTATGATGTTAATATTGAAGGTGTTGAAAAAGATGCTTTTGAATGTGAAAATCCTTTTTCTAATTTGGCTTTTGATGCTGAGGCTAATCCTGGTGATGTTGATAAAGGAACTCAAGTAGGTAACAATCAGGAAGATGTCAATAATGATAAGTCTGATCATAGAATGGGAAATGATATCGATGACAGGAATGAGATGGATAGGGGAGAATCTAATATTCAAGTGAATGAATCTATGTTTGGAAATTTATTTGATGAAGCTAATGTTCATTTAGATGCATCTCATAAGCCAGCAGTTTTTTCCTCTGGTGCTGGTACTTCAAATCCTTCTCGTGCTTCCACAGCATCTAGTTCGTTTTTGGTTAATAATGAAGCTTCTAGCTCATCGGGGTATTCTACTGTTTCATGTTCTTCCACTTTTAGCTCTGTGTCACCATCTTCTGTTAGTGCTATTGGTTTAGCTAAGTCATCTTTTTATGGAGCTACTAAATCTGCTTCTGCTAAATCACCTTATGAACATCTGAAGCCACCTTCTCATATTATTTTGCCTCATGTTTCTGCAGTTAAAAAAAGTACTATACCCTCATCCAAATCCAAGAGCAAGAAGTTGAAAGGAAAATTTTGGGCTGAAGATCTTGATGAGGGTTATGATCATTCGATGGATGATGTTCAACTCTTTGGTAGTAATGTTATATCTACTAAGAGACATATAATAAGTAATCCCTCTCCTCTTTGGGATGCTTTTATTACTTAAGCTTGTTGTTTCAACAGTCTTGGTGTTTTGATAATCTTTTTATGATGCTACTGCTCTTGTTATGTTGTACTAGGGAAAAAAATGGAGATATTTGGTTATGGATTGTAGACGATGGTTTCAAGTAGGACCAAATAATTGTGTGCATGCTTGGGGTTAGCGATACTATGGATGGACGTTGGATATTGAATGATTACGTCCAGAGTGAGAATCTAGTTGTAAATTCCTCATCATAGATTATATGTCATGGTGAGTTGAGAGAGTTAGTCAGTTGCTTTGTTTTATTTTGAGAGTCTGTATAATGTAATTATCCTTGTTTAATGAAATTTTCGCGCTTAATGTTCAAAAATCCTTTTATATAATTCTATTCATTTTATATAAATCCTTTATTATAATTCTATTTATTTTATATAAATCCTTTATTTTCAATATTCACTTTGAAAATTTCCTTTTTACATTCTAGTATTTCATATTGTATTTAAAATACCAAATAACATTACCAGTGTCATCATAATCAATCACAGATTATATATCACAATATATGAAAACAAACAGTATTACAAATATTGAGGAATCCAATTGGATCCCTCCGACCTGTTTCCCTGCAGCACAGATGTTAAACAATATAAATAACATCGATTTCATTTCAATATGAAATATTCCGATAAACAGAATCAATATTTGATTAATGATATATATATATATATATATTGTTATCTATAATTTCAACCAATACATCAGCAATTCAATCAAACAATCAACACACAGCAATCAATCATCATTTATCAACACTAGATTATAATTATAAAAATATAAACTGTATAGAGTTAGTGATATTTACTCACATTGGACGGTTATTGTTAAATAACGATAAATGTCGGTTGATTCAGACAGACAATTTATTTCGCTATAAATTATAATGAGCTCCAATTCACTCCCAGTAAGTTCCATGGCGTAGCCCTCCTCCATACGATCCCAACATGACTGACGGTTTGTAAAACTGATGACGTATGAGAAAGATATCATGCTAAAAAGTTAATGTGTATTATAACTTAAACTATACTTGAATTATAATTATAATTGGGCCTCACTCTAATTTCTCGGCCCAAGGAAAATATACCCGCCCAAGAATACATCCTCTCCCCCAACACAATCCCGTAAGCTCCATGTATACCTTCTCTCGTCATTTACACTATTGCCGCCGTTTCAACCTTCCACCGCACCCTCATTATCACATAATTTCAAAAACGAACTTCACCACTTCCTTCGCCATCAAAATCTTATCATCACCACACCATTTTCATCCTGGTCGAACTCAACTACCAAGGGCGACTTTCTCCATCTGCCCCAATGACGCGTGTCACTTTTACCACCAAAAATTTGCATACACACATAATACGCCCTCACGATCATGAATTCATCCTTCGTTTCCACCATCGACGCCCATAACTCACCAATACCCAAACCCTAATCTCGCCGCTTAACTCCGACACCTTGGTGAACCCCATCGCACCACTCAAAATGTATCCAAAGTGAAGAAATACCTCCCAATAACTCAAGAAATAACTCTTTGAATTTATAGGAATTTAATCCAAATTGTTGTTGAATTTCTAATCCTAGGTTTGCTGAAATATTTCGACTATCAAGAACCAGCATCGCACAAAAATTCAAGCCACAGGGTGGAAGCTATTTTGATGCTTAACCCAAGAGATTCATTTCGAGATTTTATGTGTTCTTCGTTGATTTGATTTTGATTGTTTTAGATCACCATTTTGTTTGAAGATGGAGATAGTGGCGGCCATTATTTCTTTGACCAGATAAGTTTTTGTTTAGGTTTAGAATGGTATGGTTTTTATAGGGAAAATTTAATATTTTAATATTCAAATTTTATATTCATTTTTAATCAGCTGTTGTTTGTATTTGCCATTTAAAAATTCATACGATCATATAAAATATCCAATTTTGATGAAACTGGACACGCAGCTACAGTTTGACATTACAGACACAACAGAACTTGTTTCGTCGAATTCCAACTCTATTTGCTCACACAACGTATTTTTAAAGCCAAATTATTGACTGTTTTTCACATTAAAATCTCGTACGCCCACACACTGACTCCAAAAATCATGAAAATTGAAGTCTAACAATAATTTAATATTCCGGATCCAACAAAATTAGCATCGTCGAAAACGGAGCTCATTTGCAAAAGTGGCTATTTTTAAAGTTCTAAATAAACCCATTAAAATATTAATATATTAAAAAATAATTAAATTAAATATTTATAAATAAATATTATCGTATATATCCACAACAGAATACCATTCCGCTCCAAAATACTTCTATCTGAATTTATAACTCGATTTTTCTAATCCAGTGTTAAATCAGTATTCTATTTATATTGAAAATCCATTTATAATATAAATAAATCATTATAAATTATAAAGGAATTCCATAGTGACTTTTTGAAAATTTGATTTGGACACAACTCACAATCTACACGATGAAATCTCAATTTTTCTCTTCCATTAGAAAAATATACTTCACCAGCTCCGAACGTTTCTTGTTTCACAGAAATCTGACTTAAAACAGATTCTGTATATTCGTTTAAAGTTCGAATCGCCAAATTATGAGCTGCCGCGCCATTTCGAGCTCTATTTTAATTATAATATAATTATACGTTTAACTGTCGTTTATATAATATATTCGTTAATATAATTCAACTCTAAACTGAATTATATATTATATATATGATCCAATTCACACAATATTGTGAATTCCACTATTTCCGACTATTTCAGAATTTAAATATAATATTCTATAATTTATACTAATTAAATATTCAATATTATTTAATTCTGATCATTTTAAATTACCAAACCATTATTTAAATAATGAAATAAATTATTCATAATACCGTAAAAATATGGGTTGTTACATTCTTCCCACCTAAAATAATTTTTTCCTCAAAATTGGTAAGGTAGAAAAAAACCCTATTAATTAGGTAAAAATTATTTGTTTACTTTTTAACTTTAATTCAAGTGAACCAACTTATTTCAATTAAAATATTAATTCATTTCTAATTAACGAAAATTTTTTAACACCCTAAATTTCTGAAAAATTTCGCCAGCACCTCCTTTGTACTGGTTAATCGGTACAATTATGACTCTCCTCTCTTGGCCTTCTCCAGCCCAAAGGAAAATCAAACAGCCAAGCGGCTTGCTAGCAGGCTCATAAAATCACCAAACTCATATGAAAATAAACTTGTACCTTTTTTTGGGCAAATCAACTCTATCACTTCCATCTGTTGTTAATTCAACATATGCCAATACCATCCCAATCAAAACTCCAATCAATCCATCCTTACCCCAATTATTTTTTTATACCCAGACCAAATTCCAATCCAACTCAAGTTTCATCCTCGATTCCAAATTCTTAACTCATCCATCCAATAATATTTCAATTTCCTACCTCACAGATCCAATGTTTTCCTATATCATTCTAATATAATTCAATTTTCCATTTAACTGGCTTTAACTAAATTTTCAATTTCTATTGACTTTTACAAATTCTACTTTAATTTGTTTTAATTCAAATAATCTGTTTCTGGGAGTTTTTAAATAGCTTAGCCTTTTCCAAAAATCAAAATATTCATTTTGGAATATCAAAACAACTTGTTTTCTCAAAACAATTCTAAAACAAAAATTTTGGTAGTAATCTATCACTTACAACTCGAAAATGAACACCGATGATGTCATGATCATCATCAGAATCTAATTTCCTGCTATCGAAATGAGTTCAATACTATATCACTTTCAAAACCATATCTGAACATTTCCATTTTGAAATCCATTTCAAAATATCCTTTTCAATGCTTGTAACAAATTTAAAATCTCCCAGCATTTTAAAATTCACATATATTTAACCCACATTCATTTACAAACACTTTTATAACCTTCCAGGGTTTTAATTCCAATTCTGATTTAAATTCAGATTTAATTTATCTGATTTCACGTATTTCACTTATATGAATTCTGATTGGCTATTTACATAACCATTTCGCATTTTATAATCTTATTTGATTATAATCACAACCAACACATCCAATATACTATAATACTTTAAATATTAATAATACTTTGTTTATATCAAAATATAATTTGGGTAAAATTATTTCATTTACCCTCGTTTCAAAACATACTGTGTCGGTTCATCGTATTCGAGTGTTTATAAACCGCTACCGATACAGTGGATCAAACTAATCGACCAGAACTCATAAACAACCAATAAATCTCCACAATATAAAACCATTTTTATATCAAATAACAAATACGCGCTCATATATATGTACACTCAACACAGTCTGGGGTATTACTAACCCCATCTCTACTGAATCACGCCACAGAGCCAAGTTAATTACTTAACCTTTAGCTCTGATACCACTGTAACGACCCGGGATTTCGCGATCCTGAGTAATCGACATATAACCCAATGTTGACTATCAAGCATCGGAAAATACCGAATAGTTAATGAAAGAAATTAGAGGGTGAGAATAGATAAGACAGAAACTTAGAATATAAGAAGAAGAAGAAGAACATACAACATGAGAGTAAACACGAATCTCACAGCGGAACGAACAATATATAATAGATATATAACTTTGAAATAAAATCAGTACATGTATACAATAAAATTTTCAGAGTACAACACTTACAATACAGCTGAAATAACAATAGCTACATAATCCTGATGCCTCCTTCTCCAAGCTCTCCAAATATATCTGTAAAACCTGACTACTTGACTGCCCATACAAATTGGGCACCCAAGAGTTTAGGGTAAAACAAAACGAAATAAACTCCAAGTCAGTCATAGGACTGGTGTGAGTAAACAATTTAAAACAGTTTGAGAAAATAAACGATATCTCATAAGACCACGCCGTATAACACGGAATGGGTTTTTCCCTTATGAGAATCCAAAACACTTGATACAACATTCAAAATGCTTTTGAGTGAAATGATAAATCTTTATATCAAAACCCTTTTTGATACTATAATAGTGTCTATTAACCACAATATAATAATTATCTAACAGAACGCTTTCATCTCACGTTCGACAAACATAATATATAATCAAAAAACCCGGGCGCTTATTTGTAATGACCCGCATTGTCAGGGGTATTATAATTAATTTATTTAATTATATAAATAGTGATATAGTGAATTAAATCATCATTTAATTAAATAATATGGAATAATTAATTTAATTAAATAATATATTTAATTCAGGAATAATCAAAAATATTGAAAATCACAATATTCTGTGAACTGGGTCATCCCTTAGATTTAATTCATCTTAGACTTGAATTATATTGACGAATACATTCAATCGACGTCAGTTTGAACGTGTAATTATAATATAATTAAAATCGAGCTTGAAATGGCGTTGCAATTCGTAAATTGGCGATTCGAACTTCAACTGAATGTACAGGATTCGTTTTAAGCCGGATTTCTGTGAAACAAGAAACGCGTGGAGCTGGTGGAGTATATCTTTCTAGTGGAAGAGAAAAATCTGGATTTCGTCGTGTAGATTTTGATTTACGTCCAAATCAAATTTCAGAAAAGTCGCTGTGGAATTCCTTTATATTTTATAAAGGAATTATTTATATTTTAAAAAGGAAATTCATTTTAAATCGAATATCGATTTAATCAGGATTTAAAATATCAAGCTGTAAATTCAGTTAGAAATATATTGGAGTTGTATGGTATTCCACTGTGAATATATACGATAATATTTATTTATAAATATTTAATTTAATTATATTTAAATATATTTATATATTTAAATGGGTCATCCAAAGCTTTAAAAATAGCCAGTTTTTCATACGACCTCAGAATTCGAAGAAACCAATTTTGTTGGATCCACAACATCAAATTATTGTTAGATTTCCAGTTTCGTGATTTTTAGAATCACTATGTGGCCGTACGGATTTTTAGAGTGAAAAACAGTCAGTATTTCGACGGTTAAAAATACGCTGTGTGAGCATACGAAGTCGGAATTCGATGAAACCAGTTTCGTTGGGACCGTAATGTCAAACTCTAGCAGTATGTCCAGTTTAGTGATTTTTGGGTATCATGAGTGATCACAAGAATTTTTAAAGACGAATATGAAAATTTATATTAATATTAAAATAAAATATCTAAAACAAAATATCTAGATATTTTGTTCTCCTTATAAATACCCCCCTAAACCAATTCTCTTCAGACCTAATATCATTCCACAGGTCAATGAAATCACGCCGCCACTTCTCAAGGAAGAAAACGTGAATACATTCCAGTTCAAAAAATCATAACAATCAAAATCAATTGCTATAAATCCTCTAAAATATATATTTGAGTTCACATCAGCTTGTTCTTCGATCCTGTGTGGTTATTGTCGAGTTCGGCGTCGACTTTCTGAGCTGCGAAAATGAACAGGAGTTCTAGGGTTGGGTATTCCTTCGAACTGGAGTGTCGTTGTTCGAATTGGGGTGTATATTTGAGATTACGGTTGAAAACCGAAGTTGTTGTGAAAGTTTGAAGTGATTTGGGTAATTTAGATGTCGATACCTGCTAGGTATTTGGGGTTCGACGCAAACAATTGGAGGAGCGCGAGTTGGTGGTTGTGGTGCCGAGGTAGAAGAGGAGACCGAGTAGTGATTTGTGATGATTTCTATTGGATTTTTAGTGAAGAAACAAGGGAGTAAGGAAGGATTGAAGCATGCAAAATGGGTGGAGTTGAATACAAGAGCTCACGGCTAAAACCATCGGGGAAGAAAGCGAAACGTTCGGGCCTGGTAATTTAAGGGAGATGGGCCATTATATTTGTTGGGTGAGGCCCAAATTATTTAATTGAAATGAAGTTATTTTAATTTATATTTGTACAAACTTGTTTAGATCATATCTAATTCATACGTAAACGAAATCGAACAAAACAGGATCCGTTGGGATCGTATGGACGGGGGCTTTACAATGGGACTGACTAGAAGTGGATTGAGGCTCGTTTGAATTTATGGTGGAATAAATTGTTTGATTCAAATCAAACCACAGTTTATCGTTCTTTAACGATGAACTGCCAAAGTGAGTAAAACTCACCAACTCTGAACAGTTCTGTATTTACAACGTATTCTTAGAACTGTTAAATATTGTCTGTTTGACTGTGTGTTGACTGTTTGATTGAACTGCTAGTCAGTTAGTGGAATATATATATATATATATATATATATATATATAAACCGTTAAATATTTATATGTGATTCTGCTATCAGAATATCTCATATCAAAGTGAAATCGATGTTAATCGTATTGTCTAACATCTGTGATGCAGGGAAACAGGTTGGAGGAATCCAACTGGATTCCTCAACATTTATATTACTGTGATATATATATTGTGATATATAATGTGATGTATAATCTGACGTTGATTACGTGTGTTTGGACGATATTCATCGTTGTTATATGGTGTGTTAAATACCATAAGAAATACCAGAATGTGATAAAGGGATTTTCAAAGTATATTTTGAAAATAATTTATTTATATAAAATCAGTGGATTTTATATTATAAAAGAAAAAGGATTTTGAATAAAAGAATTATATTTGTAAATCAAATATGAAAGAATTATATTTGTAAATCAAATATAAAGGAATTATATTTGTTAATCAAATAAAAATGGATTTTATTGTTAAACAAATATAGAGGTGATATATTTGTGAAATCAAATATAAAGGAAAATATTTGTAAAACAATATATATAAAGGAAAATATTGCCAAAACAAATAGAAAGAGGGATATTTGTAAACCATTTACAAATAGATATAAAAGGATTTATTTATTTAGGAAATAAATAAAGGTAAAAGAATTTATTATTTAGGGTATGAATAAAGTTAAATTATTTATTTATTTAGGGAATAAATAGAATAAAGGAATATTTATTGTTAAACAAATAGTATTTAATCAAAGTGGATTAGTTGAGTTAAACTAAGTGAATTGGTTAAGGAAACAAAGTGGATTAGTTGAGTTAAACTAAGTGAATTGGTTAAGCAAACAAAGTGAATTAGTTGAGTTAAACTAAGTAATTTGGTTAAGTTAATCAAATGGATTAGTTAAGTTAAATCAAAGTGAATTTGGTTAAGTTAAACAAAGTGAATTAGTCGAGTTAATCAAAGTGTTTAGTTCAGTTAAATCGAGATAAGAAAAATCAATTGAGGTTAATCGAGTTGAATTAGTCAGTCGAGTTAATAAATTGAGTTAGCCAAACCAAGTAAAATCAATTAAGGTCGACCAGTTAGAATAAATCAATTAGAGTCAACCAATTATAGTTAACCAGTTAGAGTTATTCAAAGGGAGTTAATCGAATAGAGTTAGAGGAGTTAATCAAATATAATTTATTCGAATAGAGTTAGAGGAGTTAATCGGATATAGTTTATTCGAATAGAGTTAGAGGAGTTAATCGAATATAGTTTATTCGAATAGAGTTAGAGGAGTTATCGAACATAGTTTATTCGACAGGAGTTAAGTGAATAGAGTAAATCAAATCGAGTAAATCAAATAGAGTTAATCCAAAGGAGTTAATCGAATAGAGTTAAGTGAAAAGAGTCAATCGAATATAGTTATTCGAAAGAAAGGTTAAGTAAGGAAGTTAGTTAAAGAAATATAAAGTGAACTTGCCTATTTCAAGGTTAGAAGTGTTGTTCAGTTAAGGTCTGAGAGGTAGATATACCCCAACTTGATTGACTGCGGTTTTAATTAAGAAATGGTTACGGTTCGAGAGTGAAGTGGTTAAGTGGATTTAGTTAATAAGTATAATGGTTTAAGTTGGCATCGCGATGGTTTGTTTAACCATCTGTCTAAGTCCAATGTTTGAGTTTTGGAAATGTTTTCCAAAGAAGTATCAGAATTGTTTTCTAATATAGAAAACAAGGAAATGGAAATGTTTTCCAATGGTAATAACATATATTTTCTAAATCTAGAAAATAAGAAATGTTGAATATAAGGAAATAGGAGATGAAAAATGAACTAAAGAGATCAATGTTAAATGATGTTTGTTCGATATAATTTCCATCTGGAAATAATATCATTGTTTGCACATTTGCTTTCTTCGATAGTTAACTCACAGACTATCGAAGTTTTTGACCATTTTAACGTTGTTAATATGGAGAGACCGGTTGGATTATTATCCAAAGAACCACTCTGTATTGGCATAAGCGTTGCGAATCATTTACGCCAAAGAAAATTGAAGACGGAGTAAAGTGCAAGGGCTGTTGTATAAGTCTTAGATAACAGTGACTAAGATGGATATACTGAATAGTGCCTTCGGTTTGGCCAGTCCCAGGACAACGCATATGGAAGAAGGTCTGACAGGGTATATCAAATGGATCGCGTAAGTTGATCTCTTCAAACGTATATACGTTGGTGGCGGAGGAATTCGTTTCTCTTAGCTGTATACCCGTTGTATTTTTGAGGAAATCAATTTTTGATTTGGCGGGTATGACGATGTGACATTCTAAGTGAATGAGGATAACTTGTATGGATGAATGTCTGACAGAGTATTTCCAGAAAGGTCACGTACATTGATTTTTTCAACCGTACCAAGAGTGAAAGCGGAAAAGGAAACTTCTTTAGCTAACACGTAATGTACTGTTGTAGACATCAGGTAGTGATTTTCGATGGATCTGACAATGTGGCATTCGAAGTGAATCTGATGTGAAGATAAGCGTAGCTTCTAGCCTCACATCCGGTAAATGACAGAAATCGGGAAGGTAGCATGGCTATGTAGGTCGCACCTATTAGGGTGTATAATCACCTGATCTAGAGTTTCATTTACTTCTAAAAATCTATTGTTGATGCTGTCCCATTCGGGAAACTGTTGCTGATCCCAACTGTTGGTGATATACATTCGATACACTCAAGCGAAATGAGTGGTCGGTCATGTGTGGCCGGGTTGCAAGATGTTCTTGTTGAACCCGGTGTATTCCTCTCTAGAGGTACACTAGTAGAAGGTGGTTCCATACCTTGTCATAGTTGGAAATCCATTATCCAATACGTGCTTGCGACTTTGATTGTATACTATATATGTAGAACGTGAGATGAAAGCGTTTCTGCTAGATTGATATATATTTGTACTTAGACATTATTATAATATCTGTTTGATATGGCTTTGTCAAAGATGTTGGATTCTCATAAGAGAAAACCCGTTCCGTATTCACAGCGTGGTCTTATGAGATATCATATACCTGTGTAACTGTGTTAAAACTATTTTACTCACACCAGTCCATGTTGCGTGCTTAGGCATGTGTCGCATGATAGGGGGTTCTCGCTTTTCGTTAGGTGGCAAACGGGAGACTCTTACTCCTACATGTCCCTTTGGTAGGGTTGGTTGTGAAGTCGAAAGGCTGGCCATAAAATATGGTATTGGGGTACCAGTGTAAGCCACAGTGGGTTTTACCTGCTGCTTTGGAGGATGGGGACGGTTGCAAAGCCTACCGAAAATCCGGGTCATTACAGTTGGTATTAGAGCTTAAGTTAAGAATTACCTTGGCTCTGTGGCGTGACTCGGTAGAGATAGGGTTAGTAATACCCTAGATTGAGTTGAGTGTATATATACGAGTGCGTATTTGTATTTGATATAAAAAAATTGTTTTATATTGTGGAGATTCATTGGCTGAGTTGTTTATGAGTTCTGGTCGATCAGTTTGATCCACTGTACCGGTAGGAGTTTGTAAACACTCAAATACGATGGGTCGACACGATATGTTTTGTAAAGAGGGTAAATTAAAATAAGTTTACCCAGAATATATTCTGATATAGAGGAAATATATATTAGATAAATTGGTTGTAATTATCATCAGATAAGATTATACAAAGTGAAATGGTTATATATAACCGATTAGAATTTATACAAGTGAATTATATGAAATTGAAATGAATTAAATCTAAATTTAGATCAGAATTGGAATTTAAAATCCCAGAAATGGAAAAGTGTTTGTAAATGAATCTGGATTTAATATATGTAAATTTTAAGATCCTGGGAGATTTTAAATTTGGTTACAACATTGTAAAAGGATATTTGGAATTGATTTCAAGGTGGAAATGTTTAAAAATGGGTTTTGAAAGTGCTATAGTATTGAACTCACTTCGGTAGCTGGAAAATAGATTCCGATGTTGATCATGACATCATCGGTGTTCATTTTCGAGTATGTAAGTGACGGATTACTACCAAGGATTTTGTTTTGAATTTGTTTTGGGAAAACAAGTTGTGTTGAATTTCAAAAAGGAAAATTTGATTTTTGAAAGAGGTAAATTGTTTAAAAAACTTCCAGGAAGAAAGGGTTGTTTAAATTAAAAAAAATTAAAGTAAAATTTGTAAAATCCAATAGAATTGAGATGGAATTAGAAACCAGTTAAGTGGAAACTGAGTTGAAATAGAAATATCGAACAAATTGGATTTATAAGATAGAAATTTGAAACGATATTTGGTTGATGAGTTAAGAATTTGGAATCAAGAATTGTAGTTAAGATTTGGAATTGAAATTCGACTTAAGTATAAGCGAATGGTTTGAGCTGAGGATATAAACTAATCGAAGTTAGATTAGTATGACATTAGTATATGCATGGTGTCAATCGATGGAAATGATATAATGGTAGGCCCGACAAAAAGGTACAAGTTTACATTCAATATAAGCATGAGATTTATGAGCCGAATTGGCAAGCCGCTTGGCTGTTTGATTTTCTTTTTGGTTGGAGAAGGCCTAGAGTGGCGAGTTGTGGTTTTACCGATAGGGCTGTGTAAAGAAGGTTATGGCGAAATTTTCCGAAAATTTAAAGTGTTAGAAAATTTTCAGAATTCTTGAAAATTTTAGTTAGTCGGAGGGAATTAATATTTTAGTCGATATTAATTGGTACAGTTGAAATCAGAAATAAGGGGTAAACAAATCTTAGGAATTCCAATAGATAAGGTCGTCCTCTAACTTAGCAATTTCGAGGACGAAATTATTTTAAGTGGGGAAGAATGTAATGACCCACATTGTCAGGGGTATTATAATTAATTTATTTAATTATATAAATAGTGATATAGTGAATTAAATCGTCATTTAATTAAATAATATGGAATAATTAATTTAATTAAATAATTAAATAATATATTTAATTCAGGAATAATCAAAAATATTGAAAATCACAATATTCTGTGAACTGGATCATCCCTTAGATTTAATTCAGCTTAGAGTTGAATTATATTGACGAATACATTCAATCGACGTCAGTTTGAACGTGTAATTATAATATAATTAAAATCGAGCTTGAAATGGCGCTGCAATTCGTAAATTGGCGATTCGAACTTCAACTGAATGTACAGGATTCATTTTAAGCCGGATTTCTGTGAAACAAGAAACGCGTGGAGCTGGTGGAGTATATCTTTCTAGTGGAAGAAAAAAATCTGGATTTCGTCGTGTAGATTTTGATTTACGTCCAAATCAAATTTCAGAAAAGTCGCTGTGGAATTCCTTTATAATTTATAAAGAAATTATTTATATTTTAAAAAGGAGTTTCATTTTAAATCGAATATCGATTTAATCAGGATTTAAAATATCAAGCTGTAAATTCAGTTAGAAATATATTGGAGCTGTATGGTATTCCACTGTGAATATATACGATAATATTTATTTATAAATATTTAATTTAATTATATTTATATATATTTGTATATTTAAATGGGTCATCGAGAGCTTTAAAAATAGCCAGTTTTTCATACGACCTCAAAATTCGACGAAACCAATTTTGGCGGATCCGCAACATCAAATTATTGTTATATTTCCAGTTTCGTGATTTTTAGAGTCACTATGTGGCCGTACGGATTTTTAGAGTGAAAAACAGTCAGTATTTCGACGGTTAAAAATACGCTGTGTGAGCATACGAAGTCGGAATTCGATGAAACCAATTTCGTTGGGACCGTAATGTCAAACTCTAGCAGTATGTTCAGTTTAGTGATTTTTGGGTATCATGAGTGATCACAAGAATTTTTAAAGACGAATATGAAAATTTATATTAATATTAAAATAAAATATCTAAAACAAAATATCTAGATATTTTGTTCTCCTTATAAATACCCCTCTAAACCAATTCTCTTCAGACCTAATATCATTCCACAGGTCAATGAAATCACGCCGCCACTTCTCAAGGAAGAAAACGTGAATACATTCAAGTTCAAAAAATCATAACAATCAAAATCAATTGCTATAAATCCTCTAAAATATATATTTGAGTTCACATCAGCTTGTTCTTCGATCCTGTGTGGTTATTGTCGAGTTCGGCGTCGACTTTCTGAGCTGCGAAAATGAACAGGAGTTCTAGGGTTGGGTATTCCTTCGAACTGGAGTGTCGTTGTTCGAATTGGGGTGTATATTTGAGATTACGGTTGAAAACCGAAGTTGTTGTGAAAGTTTGAAGTGATTTGGGTAATTTAGATGTCGATACCTGCTAGGTATTTGGGGTTCGACGCAAACAATTGGAGGAGCGCGAGTTGGTGGTTGTGGTGCCGAGGTAGAAGAGGAGACCGAGTAGTGATTTGTGATGATTTCTATTGGATTTTTAGTGAAGAAACAAGGGAGTAAGGAAGGATTGAAGCATGCAAAATGGGTGGAGTTGAATACAGGAGCTCACGGCTAAAACCATCGGGGAAGAAAGCAAAACGTTCGGGCCTGGTAATTTAAGGGAGATGGGCCATTATATTTGTTGGGTGAGGCCCAAATTATTTAATTGAAATGAAGTTATTTTAATTTATATTTGTACAAACTTGTTTAGATCATATCTAATTCATACGTAAACGAAATCGAACAAAACAGGATCCGTTGGGATCGTATGTGTAACAACCCGAAAATCTGGGACAGTTTAAAATTTTTATTTTGGCTATTTTGGCGAATTTTGATTATTTAAAATGAATTATTTTAAATAATATCGACGAAAAATTTATTTTTGAATATATTTAGAACGTATATATTATATACGTCGTCGTTAGAATATATATAATTATATATAATTATAAATAGAATTGAAAATGGCACGGTAGTTCGATAATTCGATTTCAAACTTCAATTGAATGTACCGGGTGCAAAACAATCCGGATTTTAGTGAAACCAAAAACATTAGGATCTAATTGATAGTATCTTTCCAACGAATCCGAAAAATCGAAATTTAATAGCGGGAATCAAAAGATATGTCCAGTTGAAAATTCTAAATAGTCGCTATGGAATTCAGGCCCTTAAAAATGGAAACTTTGCAAACGACCTCGGATTTCGACGAAACCACTTTTGTTGGATCTGTGATGTAAAGTTATTGCTAGGTTTCAAATTTCATAATTTTTCGAATCAATATGTGAGCGTGGCAAAGGAAAACGCATTTGACCAGTTTCAGTTGATTTTAATCGACTGGAAATTGGCCATTTTTCCAACGGTCTCAGAATTTGACGAAACTAGTTTTGTTAGGACCGTATCGTCAATACGAAGCCAGAAAATATTTTTCTGAAATTTTTCAAGTTAGTATGTGACCCCGGTAAATTGAAATGCGCGTTCAAAATCAATATATAGAGTTATATATTAATTCTGACGAAAACTGACCGAAACAGTCGAATCAGCTTGCGATACATATCCCATTGTGTTCGGAATGGGGGTGAAACGCTATGGACAACAGGCGGTGGGCCTCGTTCCGAGGTCGTATGTAAAAGTCAACTTTTTTAAAATAAATTAAAGAAAAAAATTAAAAATTAAATCCCTCTCTCCTCACCCTCTCTATTTTCTGCCCCCCCCCCCCCCAAATCATTTAATCGACTTTAACAGAAAGAAAAAAAATGGCGATAGGCGATGGACGCCCCCACCCCCAATCGATCATCGCGCCGCCACACCCTCCCCCTAAACCACCGCGACACCCTCCAACCCCCCCTCCTCGCCAGAAGCGACGCGATACCCCCCCCCCCTTCCACAAATCGAGCACCGCGAACCCTAGGACCACCCCCCCACCACCACCGAGAACCGCCAGCTACCCTCCCCTCGCCGGCGCTGCAACCACCCACCTTTCCCCCTCCCGTCCAGTCATTTCAAAGCAGAAAATGTGCGGTTTTTATTTTATTTTATATATTTCCTTTTATAATTTTTAGATTAACTTAGTAATTAAATTTTGCAATGAAATAGCATTGTTTAAAACTGAGTTTTTATTTAATGTAAATACATTGATGAAAATATGATTTTTTATAAAAATAGCAATTTAAGTGAAGTCTTTAAAAATATAAAAGCATTGTCCAGGTTACATTACTTTTGAAAATAATAAATAACATTAGTTTAAAAAGTGAAATTTTTATGAAGAACATTGGTTTGAAATTTTTATAAAGAATGTTGTTTTTGAAATATATAAAGCTTAGATTTTAAATGCGAAAAAAATATGATTTATATATTTTTAAAGTAATAAAAATATGATTTTTATATTTTTAAAGTAATAAAAATATGATTTTTATATTTTTAAAGTAATAAAAATATGATTTTTATATTTTTAAAGTATTAAAAATATAATCTTTACTATATAGGAGATGTAAAAATATGATTTTGTTTATGTAGAGAATTAAAAATATAATTTTTACATGATAGAAATATTAAAAATATCATCTTTATGTGTGTAGAAAAATAGAAATGTGATTTTTAATAATGATATGTTTGAAAAGTTGAAATCGATGTATTTGAAAAGGCGAGATCCTTATATGTAAAAAAAAGCGAAATCTTTATTTTTATATAGGCGAAATCTTTATTTTTGAAATGGAATTTTTATATATTGAATAACAAAGTAAAAATTCAATTTTTATATATTGAACAGCATAGTAAAAATTCGATTTTTATATATTGAATAGCATAGTTATAAAAATAGGATTTTTATATATTGAATAGCGAAGTGAAAATTCGATTTTTAAATATATGAAGGGATAATAAAAATATGATTTTTAAAATTGAAAGTGAACAAATAAAAATGTGATTTTTATTTTAAAGACATCAAAATATAAAAATGTGTGATTTTTATATATGTAGTGAATACGGGCAACGAAGGTGATAAAAAGGCGAGAACGATGAAGATTTCTATCAAAGAAGAGTCAAAATGATTGGATAGCTATCGGTGAGAATTTCTCACCTTTCAATTTCATTTTCTAGTTATATATATATACTAGGATGCAGACGGCGCTTAGTAGCACCCGACACAATCGTCCACAGACCATGGACTTGTTTGTTTAATTGTTTGGTTGTGTAGTTGGTTAGATTATTTGGTTTGAATCGAATTGTTTGGTGAAATGAAATTGATTTGATTGATGTGTGAATGGCGTGGGCCTTCACTAGACCGGGGATAAGGCTAGGCCTTGTCCCGTTTCTAGTATCGTGTCGTTATGCCGCCGAAATTTTCTAAAATAAGTTAGAAAAATAAAAATATCATTTTTATTTTGTAAATGAACTGAATAAAAATTCATGTGTTAAAATAAAATATTTGATCGTTAAAAATATAATTTTTAACGTGAATGTGAATAAATAAATATTCATTTACAAACCGGACGGTTTGTTTATGTACACCTATTTGAAGGATACTGATTGGGTCGATAAATTTTACACATCGCCCAACTGCACAAATGAAATCTGTGTTTGATTGTTTGAAACCCCACACGGGTGTTGGGATGAAATTTGAAGTTCACTCATCCTGATTGATTAAATATGTCGATCGATTGATTGACATACTATTATAAGCGTTAGAAATCTATATCTGATGCTTATACAGTGTAGTGCACTTTGGTTGATGGTTGATTATTTTTCAATGCTATTATATACGTGTGATGTATGAAAATCCATATAATTAACATTATATGGTGAATGATTGGGCCTCATTCCAGTATTGAAAAAGAAATATTTGAAAAAGAAATATTTGAAAAAGAAATATTTGAAATAGAAATATTTGAAATAGAATATTTGAAAAAAGAATTATATGAAGCCGTGTTGATTAGATTGACGCCATTTGGACGTGAACGATATTTATATCGATTTTATTCATTTTAAAAGGAATATTGAAAAGTGATTTCGAAATCGAATAGAAAACCAATTCGAATTGAATCGAATAGAAAACCAATTCGAATTGATTCGAATAGAAAACCAATTTGAATTGAATCGAATAGAAAACCAATTGGAATTGAAATTGAATATAAATGAATTCGAATTGAAATTGAATATAAATGAATTCGAATTGAAATTGAATATAAATGAATTCAAATTGAAATTGAATATAAATGAATTCGAATTGAAATTGAATTGAATTAGAACTGAAATTGAATTAGAAATCAATTTGAATTAAAATCGATTTGAAATGAATTTAAAATGAATTTATATTGAAATATTCAATTTTGATTTGAAATTGAATATGAAGTTGAAACCGCTTTGAAAATGAATTGAAAACGATTTATAAAGCACGTTTTAAATTGAAATCGACGAAGTATATATTATATATATTATATATATAATATAATGGCCTGAATAGAACGCGCCGCACCACGGTAGTTCGCGAATTTCGACCATTGACTTCGAACGGATATTGCGGGAGATCCGACCGTCGGATTCTCCTGAAACCGGAACCGTTGGGTTCGTATCGAAAAGAGCTTTCTAACAAATATTAGAAATTTGAGATCTAACGGTTGGATTTGGAATTATGTCCAAATCAAATTTGAAAAAGGTCACTGTAAGTGCAGTTCGATGGCCGTTGATGGAAATCGACTGTACAGGCCTTGATAAAATTATTAAAATAGTAATAATTTGTGTAAAATCATAAGAAATGATTTAGAAAGGATTGGGATGAAAAACTCCATATTTGAAAAGACAAAAATAGATTTTTATCGAAATGAACTAGTTTTGAACTAGAATTATAATTCTATTTATTTTTAAATAAATAAATTGAATTTGAAAAGGGTTTTAAAAATAACCAGAATTTCCAATGATTGCATTGGAGTGGATTTGAATCGAAATTGTCTTCGGAATATTTCGATGTTGGAATTCGTGATTATACAGATGTTGTTATGGGAATTTGAAAGATATATATTTATATCGTTATTTCCAATACGACATTTCTTAATCGTAGAATTTGATATTGAATATAAGCTGATATATTTTCTATTCAGAGCCTCGTATTGAATATCAAATGTGATTTGGGTTTGTCGTGAATGGTGTCTTCACTAACACTGTTCTTGAACCCAGTTGAGAAAAGATTAAATCTTTTTATTTATATTTAATGAAGTGTACCAATTAAATAATATTTAATTGGAATTGAATTGATATTGATTTTTGGGTTTATCGTGAACAGTGTTTTAAATAACACTTGTTCTTTAACCCGATAATTAATGAATGTGGTTTTGGGTTTATCGTGAACCGTGTTTTAAATGACACTAATTCTTTAACCTAGTCAAAGGTTAAAACTAAGTGGAGTTTTAATGAATCTTTAATTAGATTGAAATGATCGAGAATGGAGTATCACCAGTTTTGCTCCCGGCGTTAGTTAAATCTTTAATTAGATTTGAACGTGAAATGGTAATTGAATTTACCGATAACACCGTGGTGTTAGATATGAAGTATAACCACTTTTACTTCATGGGATGAATAGGTTGGGATTGGGAAATTAAAACAAATGATTACTTCGGTAAGGTTCGTTAATCCCGACTAGTTGAATCAAAATTCAAAAGAAGATTAAAGAATAAATTCAAAGAATTTATCTTGGATAAAATTAATGGGAACCTTTCCCTATGAATGTGAAATTTAGAAACTAACTGTCGGTTAGCTAAGCAGAATGGTTTTCTGGATATTGATCCGATGTTGGTTTCGGCCTTCGGGGTTAATATTTGGGGAATTATTCTCTTGATTAATTTACGGTTAGTGACTGATGAATTGGAATGAGGCGTATGTTGTGTTTGTGTAACACTTATTTAAAATATACGCGAGTTATTCGGAAAGACCGGGTTTATCCCATTCTGAATAACTGATACGACGATAAGTCGAAGATGAAGACGATGGTCGAAGACCGGAGGTATTCACGTCGTTTGGATAATTACTGATGATCTTGATTGGGCTGTACACCCAAGAAGATGGAAACAGTTGGTGATCGTCCAGACGTACTTGGAGATCGATGGATATGCGGGGTACTAGGTGCCTCCAGTTTCGTTCAGACCCAGAACGAACTTGTAAATGGACGGTGTGTCTGACATTGGATTTTAGTCCGTGTGATTGATTTCTGTTAAATATATATCTGTTTGGCGGCGGAGAATTTATTCTCTTGCTTAACGCTCTTCTCTGAGACGTACGAGCTCAGGGGTTATATATTGATGGATATCAATCGCATGGAGTGAATTGCCTGTGTGGCATGCCTAAGTGGCAATTGATCGAGGCTTCTGTTGAAAAGCAAAGTCTTGTGGTGATGATCGAAGCACGGCCTTTGTGGCGTAGCTTTGTGTAACGTTTACTTCGCGAGTTTCACACCCGGTATGAACCAAAAACGGGAGAGGACGTCAGGGAGGGCATGCGTTTCTTTCTAGCTAGAAGTGGCGTCAGTGGTTTTACACGCCCTGACGAGATTGACTTATGTGGTTGTTGTTGTTGCGAGGCGCCTCGGTTTGATCGGACGATCCGGGTCCGGTGGAGTCATTCGTTGGCTCATTTACGCCCCATAGGGCGGGGAAACGCATGTTCAGGGTTTAAGTTTAATCCACATCGGTGGACTGGCCCTGAGGATCCAAGGCTTGACTGAGTACTTGCCTGAGGGGCGGGCTAGAGCATCTCGAATCGGTTGAGGACTATCTTTTGCCTCGGTTCATAGATGGAAACCCAATTTCCAAATACGTGACATTTGCGGTTTTATTTGTAGAGCCTAGTATGGTGACATGATATATGGTACCCATGCCGCCTATGATTGATACTTATGATTTGAAGTTGTTTTGTACACTACGCACTTATAATAGTATCAAATAATCTGTTTTTAAACGTATCAAGCATTCTTGGCTATTATAAGGTAAAAACCCTATCCTCCGGCTTGCGTTGCATTGTATGATGGGAACTGGGTCTTATAATAGCTTCATTTTCTTTATTTAGCATTGCGCTGTTGTTTTATGCACTGGTATCCTTGGGAGGAAACCCATTCCGTGTTATACGGCGTGGTCCCTTGATTTACCGAACTTTAAAAATAAAGATTAATAACTGTTTTAGTTCTCACACCAGTCCCATGACTGACCTGGAGTTTATTGTTTTAACCTAAACTCTGGGTGCCCTTATTTTGACACGGGCAGCTAGTAGTTTTGGTTTTGCAGATTTATATCCATAGGATCCTGGTTTACAGCTGGAACGATATCCGGAAAGCTTTGTATCCGTATATCTCTTCTAGTTGTGTATTGTATTATTTTCCGCTGCTATGTATTTAAATGTAATTTAAATCTCTGATATTTCTGTGTAATATTTATTCATTTACACTCTGTATATTCTTGTAATCTGATGCATTGTTGTAATATACAAGGAAATGTTCTTTTGTATGCGTTCTATTTTGTCATGTTCTAAAACGATAGGGCGTCTCGAACGGTCTGGGTCGGTTTAGCGACTGGTTCGGACCGAGCGAAATTCCTTCTCGTCACAGGTGGTATCAGAGCTTTGGTTTACAAAGCTCAGAGAACAAGATACATTAGAACCATACGAAAGAATTCATCAGAAACTGGATTAGTAATATCCAACGGGAACGACTCGTTAGAGATGGGATCAGTAGTATCCTAGAACGACTGTGACGAGTATATTTTTAAAGTGAAAACAAATTTTGTTTTGAAAATCTAAATCAATTATTCGTATTTGATTATTTATTTGTATTGATTTGGACAGTCCAGTATATAAAGATTTTGCATATGCGCCTTGCAAACGTATATTCGAAGTTTTAATATACTGGATAGATATAGAACCACACTCTAGTCACCCGGGGATGATCCTGATGATGGTGCATCATCATCAGCATTTATATTCGAGTGTCGAAGGTGTGATATCTATATATTTCCATTAGACTGGTGTGAGAACCAAAATTAGATAGGGCCTATTGTTGTGATTTGGCATCAAAAATCTGATTTTTGACTATGTATCAAAGTTATAAATTTCAAATGCTAATCAACTAATGGATTGATGTTTGTGTTGTTTGTTTATTTGTTTGATAATTTTGAACCATTACGCCTAATTGTATCAAATAGTGAATATGATTGAAATTTGGTCGCATTTACTTGCATATACTTGTACTTACATTGAACAGGTCATAGCAAGGAGGCTAGAGCAGAGAATAAAATTTGTTTGCCCGACAAATAGGTACATGTTTACTATAATTTACTGTTTTGTTTGGGTGATGATGATTTTATGAGCCTATTGGCTAGCCGCTTGGCTTTTTCTTTTTCTTTTTGAGATCAGAAGGCCAATATGGCAATTTCGGGATTTTCCCGTGGCTCCCGGTGCATTGGAGGTTATGGCGAAATTTTTCGAAAATTTAGGGTGTTAGCCAAATTTTTGAAGAATTTGAAAATTCTCAGAAACTGAAAAGTTGGAGAATGGAAGCCAGATCGAACGTAGAGTTGAATGATCAAACCACTTTCGACTTTGTTCCTTTTCGGGGACGAAAAGTTTTAAGTGGGGGAGATTGTAACAACCCGAAAATCTGGGCCAGTTTAAAATTTTTATTTTGGCTATTTTGGCGAATTTTGATTATTTAAAATGAATTATTTTAAATAATATCGATGAAAAATTTATTTTTGAATATATTTAGAACGTATATATTATATACGTCGTCGTTAGAATATATATAATTATATATAATTATAAATAGAATTGAAAATGGCGCGGTAGTTCGATAATTCGATTTCAAACTTCAATTGAATGTACCGGGTGCAAAACAATCCGGATTTTAGTGAAACCAAAAACATTAGGATCTAATTGATAGTATCTTTCCAACGAATCCGAAAAATCAAAATTTCATAGCGGGAATCAAAAGATATGTCCAGTTGAAAATTCTGAATAGTCGCTATGGAATTCAGGCCCTTAAAAATGGAAACTTTGCAAACGACCTCGGATTTCGACGAAACCACTTTTGTTGGATCCATGATGTAAAGTTATTGCTAGGTTTCAAATTTCATAATTTTTCGAATCAATATGTGAGCGTGGCAAAGGAAAACGTGTTTGACCAGTTTCAGTTGATTTTAATCGACTGGAAATTGGCCATTTTTCCAACGGTCTCAGAATTTGACGAAACTAGTTTTGTTAGGACCGTATCGTCAATACGAAGCCAGAAAATATTTTTCTGAAATTTTTCAAGTTAGTATGTGACCCCGGTAAATTGAAATGCGCGTTCAAAATCAATATATAGAGTTATATATTAATTCTGACGAAAACTGACCGAAACAGTCGAATCAGCTTGCGATACATATCCCATTGTGTTCGGAATGGGGGTGAAACGCTATGGACGACAGGCGGTGGGCCTCGTTCCGAGGTCGTATGTAAAAGTCAACTTTTTGAAAATAAATTAAAGAAAAAAATTAAAAATTAAATCCCTCTCTCCTCACCCTCACTATTTTCTGCCCCCCCCCAAATCATTTAATCGACTTTAACAGAAAGAAAAAAAGAAAAAAAATGGCGACAGGCGATGGACGCCCCCCCCAATCGATCATCGCGCCGCCACACCCTCCCCCTAAACCACCGCGACACCCTCCAACCCCCCCCCCCTCGCCAGAAGCGACGCGATACCCCCCCTCCTCGCCAGGACCGATGCGATACCCCCCCTCCTCGCTAGAAGCGACGCGATACCCCCCCTTCCACAAATCGAGCACCGCGAACCCTAGGACCACCCCCCCACCACCACCGAGAACCGCCAGCTACCCTCCCCTCGCCGGCCCTGCAACCACCTACCTTTCCCCCTCCCGTCCAGTCATTTCAAAGCAGAAAAGGTGCGGTTTTTATTTTATTTTATATTTTTTCTTTTATAATTTTTAGATTAACTTAGTAATTAAATTTTGCAATGAAATAGCATTGTTTAAAACTGAGTTTTTATTTAATGTAAATACATTGATGAAAATATGATTTTTTATAAAAATAGCAATTTAAGTGAAGTCTTTAAAAATATAAAAGCATTGTCCAGATTACATTACTTTTGAAAATAATAAATAACATTAGTTTAAAAAGTGAAATTTTTATAAAGAACATTGGTTTGAAATTTTTATAAAGAATGTTGTTTTTGAAATATATAAAGCTTAGATTTTAAATGCGAAAAAAAATATGATTTTTATATTTTTAAAGTAATAAAAATATGATTTTTATATTTTTAAAGTATTAAAAATATAATCTTTACTATATAGGAGATGTAAAAATATGATTTTGTTTATGCAGAGAATTAAAAATATAATTTTTACATGATAGAAATATTAAAAATATCATCTTTATGTGTGTAGAAAAATAGAAATGTGATTTTTAATAATGATATGTTTGAAAAGTTGAAATCGATGTATTTGAAAAGGCGAGATCCTTATATGTAAAAAAAAGCGAAATCTTTATTTTTATAAAGGCGAAATCTTTATTTTTGAAATGGAATTTTTATATATTGAATAACAAAGTAAAAATTCAATTTTTATATATTGAACAGCATATTAAAAATTCGATTTTTATATATTGAATAGCATAGTTATATAAATAGGATTTTTATATATTGAATAGCGAAGTGAAAATTCGATTTTTAAATATATGAAGGGATAATAAAAATATGATTTTTAAAATTGAAAGTGAACAAATAAAAATGTGATTTTTAAAATTGAAAGTGAACAAATAAAAATGTGATTTTTATTTTAAAGACATCAAAATATAAAAATGTGTGATTTTTATATATGCAGTGAATACGGGCAGCGAAGGTGATAAAAAGGCGAGAACGATGAAGATTTCTATCAAAGAAGAGTCAAAATGATTGGATAGCTATCGGTGAGAATATCTCACCTTTCAATTTCATTTTCTAGTTATATATATATACTAGGATGCAGACGGTGCTTAGTAGCACCTGACACAATCGTCCACAGACCATGGACTTGTTTGTTTAATTGTTTGGTTGTGTAGTTGGTTAGATTATTTGGTTTGAATCGAATTGTTTGGTGAAATGAATTTGATTTGATTGATGTGTGAATGGCGTGGGCCTTCACTAGACCGGGGATAAGGCTAGGCCTTGTCTCGTTTCTAGTATCGTGCCGTTATGCCGCCGAAATTTTCTAAAATAAGTTAGAAAAATAAAAATATCAATTTTATTTTGTAAATGAACTGAATAAAAATTCATGTGTTAAAATAAAATATTTGATCGTTAAAAATATAATTTTTAACGTGAATGTGAATAAATAAATATTCATTTACAAACCGGACGGTTTGTTTATGTACACCTATTTGAAGGATACTAATTGGGTCGATAAATTTTACACATCGCCCAACTGCACAAATGAAATCTGTGTTTGATTGTTTGAAACCCCACACGGGTGTTTGATTGTTTGAAAACGATTTCGAAATGAATTGAATTGAAAACGATTTCGAAATGAATTGAATTAAAAACGATTTCGAAATGAATTGAATTGAAAACGATTTCGAAATGAATTGAATTAAAAACGATTTCGAAATGAATTGAATTAAAAACGATTTCGAAATGAATTGAATTGAAAACGATTTCGAAATGAATTGAATTGAAAATGATTTCGAAATGAATTGAATTGAAAACGAATTCAAATTGAATTGAAGGCGAATTGAAATGAATTCAAATTGAATTGAAATTTGAATTGAATAGAAATGAATTTTAAAACGAATTTATAAAGAAGAATTCAATTTTGATTTGAATTGAAAAGGAAGTTGAAATTGCTTTTGAAACGAATTTTAAAACTATTTATATAATTCGTTTTAAATAGAAATCGACGAAATATATATTATATATATATAATATAATGGCCTGAATAGCACGCGCCGCGCCGCGGCAGTTCGCGAATTTCGACCATTTATTTCAAAGGGACATTACGGGAGATCCGACCGTCGGATTCTCCTAAAACCGGAACCGTTGGGTTCGTATCGAAAAGAGCTTTCTAACGATTATTAGAAATTAGAAATCTAACAGTTGGATTTGGGATTATGTCCAAATCAAGTTTGAAAAAGGTCGCTGTAAGTGCAGTTCGATGACCGTTGATGGAAATCGACTGTACAGGCCTCGATAAAATTATTAAAAATAGTAATAATTTGTGTAAAATCATAAGAAATGATTTGTGAAGATTTGGGATGAAAAACTCCATATTTGAAAAGATAAAAATATATTTTTATCGAAATGAACTAGTTTTGAACTAGAAATATAATTCTATTCATTTTTAAATAAATAAATTGAATTTGAAAAGGGTTTTAAAAATAACCAGAATTTCCAATGATTGCATTGGAGTGGATTTGAATCGAAATTGTCTTCGGAATATTTCGATGTTGGAATTCGTGATTATACAGATGTTGTTATGAAAATTTGAAAGATATATATTTATATCGTTATTTCCAATACGACATTTGTTAATCGTAGAATTTGATATGGAATATAAGCCGATATATTTTCTATTCAGAGCCTTATATTGAATATCAAATGTGATTTGGGTTTGTCGTGAATGGTGTCTTCACTAACACTGTTCTTGAACCCAGTTGAGAAAAGATTAAATCTTTTTATTTAGATTTAATGAAGTGTACCAATTAAATGATATTTAATTGGGATTGAATTGGTATTGATTTTTGGGTTTATCGTGAACAGTGTTTTAAATAACACTTGTTCTTTAACCCGATAATTAATGGAATGATTTTTGGGTTTATCGTAAACAGTGTTTTAAATAACACTTGTTCTTTAACCCGATAATTAATGAATGTGACTTTGGGTTTATCGTGAACCGTGTTTTTAAATGACACGGATTCTTTAACCCAGTTAACGATTAAAACTAAGGGGAGTTTTAATGAATCTTTAATTAGATTGAAATGGTCGAGAATGGAGTATCACCAGTTTTGCTCCCGGCGATAGTTAAATCTTTAATTAGATTTGAACGTGAAATGGTAATTGAATTTACCGATAACACTGAGGTGTTAGATATGAAGTATTACCAGTTTTACTTCATGGGATAAATAGGTTGGGATTGGGAAATTAAAAACAAATGATTACTTCGGTAAGTTTCGTTAATCCCGGTTAGTTGAATCGAAATTCAAAAGGATATATTAAAGAATAAATATAAAGAATTTATCTTGGATAAAATTAATGGGAACCTTTCCCTATGAATGTGAAATTTACAAACTAACTGTCGGTTAGCCAAGCAGAATGGTTTTCTGGATATTGATCTGATGTTGGTTTCGGCCTTCGGGGTTAATATTTGGGGAATTATTCTCTTGATTAATTTACGGTTAGTGACTAATGAATTGGAATGAGGCGTATGTTGTGTTTGTGTAACACTTATTTATAATATACACGAGTTATTCGGAAAGACCGGGTTTATCCCATTCTGAATAACTGATACGACGATAAGTCGAAGATGAAGACGGTGGTCGAAGACCGGAAGTCTTCACGTCGTTTGGGTGATTACTGATGATCTTGATTGGGCAGTACACCCAAGAAGATGGAAACAGTTGGTGATCGTCCAGACGTACTTGGAGATCGATGGATATGCGGGGTACTAGGTGCCTCCGGTTTCGTTCAGACCTAGAACGGAATTGTAAATGGACTGTATGCCTGACATTGAATTTTAGTCCGTGTGATTGATCTCTATTAAATATATATCTGTTTGGCGGCGGAGAATTTATTCTCTTGCTTAACGCCCTTCTCTGAGACGTACGAGCTCAGGGGTTATATATTGATGGATATCAATCGCATGGAGTGAATTGCCTGTGTGGCATGCCTAAGTGGCAAATGATCAAGGCTTCTGTTGAAAAGCAAAGTCTTGTGGATGATGATCGAAGCACGGCCTTTGTGGCGTAGCTTTGTGTAACGTTTACTTCGCGAGTTTCACACCCGGTATGAACCAAAAACGGGAGACGGACCTCAGGGAGGGCATGCGTTTCCTTCTAGCTAAAAAGTGGCATCAGTGGTTTTACGCGCCCTGATGAGTTTGACTTATGTGGTTGTTGCTGTTGCGAGGCGCCTCGGTTTGATCGGACGATCCGGGTCCGATGGAGTCATTCGTTGGCTCATTTACGCCCCAAAGGGCGGGGAAACGCAATGTTCAGGCATTTTAATCCACATCGGTGGACCGGCCCTGACGATCCAAAGGCTTGACTGAGTACTTGCCTGAGACACGGGCTAGAGCGTCTCGAATCGGTTGAGGACTATCTTTTGCCTCGGTTCATAGATGGAAATCCAATTTCCAAATACGTGACACTTGCGGTTTTATTTGTAAACCTATATATGGCGACATGATATATGGTACCCATGCCGCCTATGATTGATACTTATGATTTGAAGTTGTTTTATACACTAAGAACTTATAATAGTATCAAATGATTTGTTTTAAAACGTATCAAGCATTCTTTGGCTGTTATAAGGGAAAACCCTATCCCCCGGCTTGCGTTGCATTGTATGATAGGACCTGGGTCTTATACCAGCTTCATTTTTCTTTATTTAGCATTGCGCAGTTTGTTTTATGCACTGGTATTCTTGGGAGGAAACCCGTTCCGTGTTATACGGCATGGTCCCTTGATTTACCTAACTTTAAAAATAAAGATTAATAACTGCTTTAGTTCTCACACCAGTCCCATGACTGACCTGGAGTTTATTGTTTTAACCTAAACTCTGGGTGCCCTTATTTTGACACGGGCGGCTAGTAGTTTTGGTTTTTGCAGATTTATATTCACAGGATCCTGGTTTATAGCTGGAATGGTATCCGGAAAGCTTTGTATCCGTATATCTCTTCTAGTTGTGTATTGTATTATTTTCCGCTGCGATGTATTTAAATGTAATTTATTTCTGTGTAATATTCATTTGTACTCTGTATATTCTTGTATTCTGATGCATTGTTGTAATATACAATGAAATGTTCCTTTGTATGAGTTCTATTTTGTGGCTTGTTCTCGAACTATCCGCCGCTTTCCTTTACGGGGAAGTTACGGGTTTTCACAGTTGGTATCAGAGCTTTGGTTTGCAAAGCTCAGAGAACAAGACACATTAGAACCGTACGAAAGAATTCATCAGATATTGGATTAGTAATATCCAATTAGAATGACTCGTTAGAGATGGGATCAGTAGTATCCTAGAACGAGTGTGAAGAGTATATTTTTAAAATGAAAACGATTTTTGTTTTGAAAATCTAAATCAACTATTCGTATTTGATTATTTATTTTATATTGATTAGGACAGTCCAGTATATAAAGATTTTGCATATACGCCTTGCAAACGTGTATTTGAAGTTTAATATACTGGATAGATATAGAATCACACTCTAGTCGCCCGAAGATGATTCTGATGATAGTTCGAACATCATCAGAATTGGTATTCGTGTTTCGAAGGTGTGATATCTATATATTTCCTATTGACTGGTGTGAGAACCAAAATTAGATAGGGCCTATTGTTGTGATTGGCATCAAAAATGTGATTTTTGTATATGTATCAAAATTATGAATTTGAGACTCTAATTCACTAATTGATTGATGTTTGTGTTGTTTGTTTATTTGGTTGATAATTGTGAACCATTTAGCCTAATTGAATCAAATATTGAGTTATATTGAAATTTGGTTGCTTTTGCTTGCATATACTTGCACTTACATTGAACAGGTCATAGCAAGGAGGCTAGAGCAGAGAATAAAATTTGTTTGCCCGACAAATAGGTACATGTTTACTACATAATTTACTGTTTTGTTTGGGTGATGATGATTTTATGAGCCTATTGGCTAGCCGCTTGACTTTTTCTTTTTCTTTTTGAGATCTGAAGGACCGAGGAAGCTATTTGAAATTCCCCGATGCTCATGGTGCAGTGGAGGTTATGGCGAAATTTTTCGAAAATTTAGGATGTTAGCCAAATTTTTGAAGAATTTGAAAATTCTCAGAAACTGAAAAGTTGGAGAATGGAAGCCAGATCGAACGTAGAGTTAATTAATCAAACCACTTTCGACTTTGTTCCTTTTCGGGGACGAAAAGTTTTAAGTGGGGGAGATTGTAACAACCCGAAAATCTGGGCCAGTTCAAAATTTTTATTTTGGCAATTTTAGCGAATTTTGATTATTTAAAATGAATTATTTTAAATAATATCGACGAGAAATTTATTTTGAATATAATTAGAACGTATATATTATATACGTCGTCGTTAGAATATAAATATTTATATATAATTATAAATAGAATTGAAAATGGCGCGGTAGTTCGATAATTCGATTTCAAACTTCAATTGAACATACCGGGTGCAAAACAATCCGGGATTTAGTGAAACCAAAAACATTAGGATCTAATTGATAATATCTTTCCAACGAATCCGACAAATCGAAATTTCATAGCGGGAATCAAAAGATATGTCCAGTTGAAAATTCTGAATAGTCGTTATGGAATTCAAGCCCTTAAAAATGGGAATTTTGCAAACGACCTCGGATTTCGACGAAACCAGTTTTGTTGGGTCCGTGATGTCAAATTATTGCTAGGTTTCAAATTTCATAATTTTTCGAATCAATATGTGAGCGTGGCAAAGGAAAACGCGTTTGACCAGTTTCAGTTGATTTTAATCGACTGGAAAATGACCATTTTTCTAACGGTCTCAGAATTCGACGAAACTAGTTTTGTTAGGACCGTATCGTCAATACGAAGCTAGAAAATATTTTTCGAGAATTTTTAAAAGTTCGTATGCAACCCCGGTAATTTGAAATGTACGTTTAAAATTCAATATAATGATTTAAATGAAAATTCAACGGAAACTGATCAAAACAATCGAATCAGCTTGCGATACATATCCCATTGGGTTCGGAATGGGGGTAAAACGCTATGGACGACAGGCGGTGGGTTCGATTTCGAGAGCGTATGAAAAGTCAACTTAGGAGAGAGAAATTAAATTAATTAAATAAAAAAAACCCTCTCCTCCCTTAAACTCTTCTGCCCCCCCTCGTTCGTTCGAAATCAAAAAAAAAAAAAAAGAAACCCAAGAAAATCGCGACGACCTAGCAGCCGCCGCCCTCCCCGATACCACCGCCGCCGGCGTCCAAGGCGCGCCACCCCCACCTCCCTTCCCCTCCCCTCTCTCGACGCCCTCCTCCAGCTAAATCGATGTCGCCAGGAACCCGCACCCCCCCTCGCGATCCACCACCACCACCCCGCATCCCCTCCGCCTGCTCGAGAGCCCCCCCCTCCTCCGACGATGCAGGAAGACCCCCCCCCCCCCACGGCTGTAAGTTTAATTTTAGTTTTTTTATTTTCTTTATTTTCTTTGTTGTTTATTATTTAATTTACATTCATATAATAAACCTGCGAATTCAAGTCATAGGAAAATAGGGTTTTTGAAATAAAGTTAGGATTTTTATAATTTTTAACCCATGAAGAAAATAGAATGTGATTTCTATATTTTAGAAAGGTAATAAAAAAGAAAAATAAAATATATAATTTTTAATTTATAAAAAGGTTAAAGATATAACTTTTATATATGAAGTAATAAAAATATGATTTTTATATTTTTTTTAAAGTATAAAAAATATAATCTTTACTTTATAGAAGATGTAAAAATATGATTTTTGGTTAGGTAGAGAATTAAAAATATAATTTTTACATGATAGGAATATTAAAAACATCATCTTTATATGTGTAGGAAAATAAAATTGATGTTCTTATAAAGATGAAATCTTTAAATTTGAAAAGGCGAAGTCTATGTTTTTATAAAGGCGAAAACTTTATTTTAGAAAAGGCGAAATCTTTAGGTGGAAAATAGCATGATAAAAATATAATTTTTATCTATATAACATAGTAGTAAAAATTCGATTTTTATACATAGAATAGCATAATAAAAATATGATTTTTATATTTTTAAAGAATTAAAAATATGATTTTTATATTTTTAAAGTATTAAAAATATAGTCTTTACTATATAGTGATTATAAAAATATGATTTTTAAATTGAAGGTGAATAGATAAAAATGTGATTTTTATTTTAAAGACATCAAAATATAAAAATGTGTGATTTCTGTATATGTAGTGGCTACGGGCAACGAAGATGCGATAACGACGAAGACTTCTCTAAATGAAGAGTCGTGATATTGGATAGCTATCTGTGAGAATTTCTCACCTTTCACTTTCTTTTCTCTAGTTATATATATGTACTAGGATGCAGACGGTGCTTAGTAGCACCCGACACAATCGTCCACAGACCATGGACTTGTTTGTTTGGTTGCATAGATTAGTTAGATGATTTGATTTGAAATTGAATTGTTTGGTGAAATGAATGGATTTGATTGATGTGTGAATGGCGTGGGCCTTCACTAGACCGGGGATAAGGCTAGGCCTCGTCCCGTTTCTAGTATCGTGCTGTTATGCCGCCGAAATTTTCTAAAATATGTTAGAAAAATAAAAATATCAATTTTATTGAATAAATGAACTGAATAGAAATTCATATGTTAAAATAAAATATTTTATCGTTAAAAATATAATTTTTAACGTGAAAGTGAATAAATAGATATTTATAGACAAATCGGCCGATTTGTTTATATGCACTGATTTGACTGATATTGATTGGATCGATAAATTTTACACATCGCCCAACTGCACGAATAAAAATCTGTGTTTGATTGTTTGAAACCCCACACGGGTGTTGGGATGAAATTTGAAGTTCACTCATCCTGATTGATTAAATATGTCGATCGATTGATTGACAGGTTGTTATAAGCATTAGATATCTATATTTGATGCTTATACAGTGTAGTGCACTTTGGTTGATGGTTGATTATTTTTCAATGCTATTATATGTGTGTAATGTATGAAAATCCATATAATTAACTTTATATGGTAATTGATTGGGCCTCATTCAAATTTGAAAAATAAAGAATATTATAAAATAAAAGTTCATGTGTTGACAGTACTCATCCATTGAGATTGGTCATGTGTTGAACGAAATACTTTAGTAATAAAATTTACATCTTTATCAATATAAAATAAAGGTTCATGTGTTGACAGTACTCATCCATTGAGATTGGTCATGTGTTGAACGAAATATTTTAGTAATAAAATTTACATCTTTATCAATATAAAATAAAGGTTCATGTGTTGACAGTACTCATCCATTGAGATTGGTCATGTGTTGAACGAAATATTTTGATAATAACAACTATTTTGAAAAAGAAATATTTGAAATAGAATATTTGAAAATAGAAATTTATGAAGCCGTGTTGATTAGATTGACGCCATTTTGACGTGAACGATATTTATATCGATTTTATTCATTTTGAAATGAATTGAATTAAAACGATTTCGAAATGAATTGAATTGAAAACGATTTCGAAATGAATTGAATTAAAAACGATTTCGAAATGAATTGTATTGAAAACGATTTCGAAATGAATTGAATTGAAAACGATTTCGAAATGAATTGAATTAAAAACGATTTCAAAATGTATTGAATTGAAAACGATTTCGAAATGAATTGAATTAAAAACGATTTCGAAATGAATTGAATTAAAAACGATTTCGAAATGAATTGAATTGAAAACGATTTCGAAATGAATTGAATTGAAAACGATTTCGAAATGAATTGAATTGAAAACAAATTCAAATTGAATTGAAGGCAAATTGAAATGAATTCAAATTGAATTGAAATTTGAATTGAATAGAAATGAATTTTAAAACGAATTTATAAAGAAGAATTCAATTTTGATTTGAATTGAAAAGGAAGTTGAAATTGCTTTTGAAACGAATTTTAAAACTATTTATATAATTCGTTTTAAATAGAAATCGACAAAATATATATTATATATATAATATAATGGCCTGAATAGAACGCGCCGCGCCGCGGCAGTTCGCGAATTTCGACCATTTATTTCAAACGGACATTACGGGAGATCCGACCGTCGGATTCTCCTAAAACCGGAACCGTTGGGTTCGTATCGAAAAGAGCTTTCTAACGATTATTAGAAATTAGAAATCTAACGGTTGGATTTGGAATTATGTCCAAATCAAGTTTGAAAAAGGTCGCTGTAAGTGCAGTTCGACGACCGTTGATGGAAATCGACTGTACAGGCCTCGATAAAATTATTAAAAATAGTAATAATTTGTGTAAAATCATAAGAAATGATTTGTGAAGATTTGGGATGAAAAACTCCATATTTGAAAAGATAAAATTAGATTTTTATCGAAATGAACTAGTTTTGAACTAGAAATATAATTCTATTCATTTTTAAATAAATAAATTGAATTTGAAAAGGGTTTCAAAAATAACCAGAATTTCCAATGATTGCATTGGAGTGGATTTGAATCGAAATTGTCTTCGGAATATTTCGATGTTGGAATTCGTGATTATACAGATGTTGTTATGAAAATTTGAAAGATATATATTTATATCGTTATTTCCAATACGACAATTGTTAATCGTAGAATTTGATATGGAATATAAGCCGATATATTTTCTATTCAGAGCCTTATATTGAATATCAAATGTGATTTGGTTTTGTCGTGAATGGTGTCTTCACTAACACTGTTCTTGAACCCAGTTGAGAAAAGATTAAATCTTTTTATTTAGATTTAATGAAGTGTACCAATTAAATGATATTTAATTGGGATTGAATTGGTATTGATTTTTGGGTTTATCGTGAACAGTGTTTTAAATAACACTTGTTCTTTAACCCGATAATTAATGGAATGATTTTTGGGTTTATCGTGAACAGTGTTTTAAATAACACTTGTTCTTTAACCCGATAATTAATGAATGTGACTTTGGGTTTATCGTGAACCGTGTTTTTAAATGACACGGATTCTTTAACCCAGTTAATGATTAAAACTAAGGGGAGTTTTAATGAATCTTTAATTAGATTGAAATGGTCGAGAATGGAGTATCACCAGTTTTGCTCCCGGCGATAGTTAAATCTTTAATTAGATTCGAACGTGAAATGGTAATTGAATTTACCGATAACACTGAGGTGTTAGATATGAAGTATTACCAGTTTTACTTCATGGGATAAATAGGTTGGGATTGGGAAATTAAAAACAAATGATTACTTCGGTAAGTTTCGTTAATCCCGGTTAGTTGAATCGAAATTCAAAAGGATAGATTAAAGAATAAATATAAAGAATTTATCTTGGATAAAATTAATGGGAACCTTTCCCTATGAATGTGAAATTTAGAAACTAACTGTCGGTTAGCCAAGCCGAATGGTTTTCTGGATATTGATCTGATGTTGGTTTCGGCCTTCGGGGTTAATATTTGGGGAATTATTCTCTTGATTAATTTACGGTTAGTGACTAATGAATTGGAATGAGGCGTATGTTGTGTTTGTGTAACACTTATTTATAATATACGCGAGTTATTCGGAAAGACCGGGTTTATCCCATTCTGAATAACTGATACGACGATAAGTCGAAGATGAAGACGGTGGTCGAAGACCGGAAGTCTTCACGTCGTTTGGGTGATTACTGATGATCTTGATTGGGCAGTACACCCAAGAAGATGGAAACAGTTGGTGATCGTCCAGACGTACTTGGAGATCGATGGATATGCGGGGTACTAGGTGCCTCCGGTTTCGTTCAGACCCAGAAATGACTTGTAAATGGACTGTGTGCCTGACATTGGATTTTAGTCCGTGTGATTGATCTCTATTAAATATATATCTGTTTGGCGGCGGAGAATTTATTCTCTTGCTTAACGCCCTTCTCTGAGACGTACGAGCTCAGGGGTTATATATTGATGGATATCAATCGCATGGAGTGAATTGCCTGTGTGGCATGCCTAAGTGGCAAATGATCAAGGCTTCTGTTGAAAAGCAAAGTCTTGTGGATGATGATCGAAGCACGGCCTTTGTGGCGTAGCTTTGTGTAACGTTTACTTCGCGAGTTTCACACCCGGTATGAACCAAAAACGGGAGACGGACCTCAGGGAGGGCATGCGTTTCCTTCTAGCTAAAAAGTGGCGTCAGTGCTTTTACACACCCTGACGAGTTTGACTTATGTGGTTGTTGCTGTTGCGAGGCGCCTCGGTTTGATCAGACGATCCGGGTCCGATGGAGTCATTCGTTGGCTCATTTACGCCCCAAAGGGCGGGGAAACGCAGTGTTCAGGCATTTTAATCCACATCGGTGGACCGGCCCTGACGATCCAAAGGCTTGACTGAGTACTTGCCTGAGACACGGGCTAGAGCGTCTCGAATCGGTTGAGGACTATCTTTTGCCTCGATTCATAGATGGAAATCCAATTTCCAAATACGTGACACTTGCGGTTTTATTTGTAAACCTATATATGGCGACATGATATATGGTACCCATGCCGCCTATGATTGATACTTATGATTTGAAGTTGTTTTATACACTAAGCACTTATAATAGTATCAAATGATTTGTTTTAAAACGTATCAAGCATTCTTTGGCTGTTATAAGGGAAAACCCTATCCCCCGGCTTGCGTTGCACTGTATGATAGGACCTGGGTCTTATACCAGCTTCATTTTTCTTTATTTAGCATTGCGCAGTTTGTTTTATGCACTGGTATTCTTGGGAGGAAACCCGTTCCGTGTTATACGGCGTGGTCCCTTGATTTACCTAACTTTAAAAATAAAGATTAATAACTGCTTTAGTTCTCACACCAGTCCCATGACTGACCTGGAGTTTATTGTTTTAACCTAAACTCTGGGTGCCCTTATTTTGACACGGGCGGCTAGTAGTTTTGGTTTTTGCAGATTTATATTCACAGGATCCTGGTTTATAGCTGGAATGGTATCCGGAAAGCTTTGTATCCGTATATCTCTTCTAGTTGTGTATTGTATTATTTTCCGCTGCGATGTATTTAAATGTAATTTAAATCTCTGATATTTCTGTGTAATATTCATTTGTACTCTGTATATTCTTGTATTCTGATGCATTGTTGTAATATACAATGAAATGTTCCTTTGTATGAGTTCTATTTTGTGGCTTGTTCTCGAACTATCCGCCGCTTTCCTTTACGGGGAAGTTACGGGTTTTCACAGATCGCAACACTAACACCCATACAGAGTGGTTTCAGATAATATATCTGACCCCGGTCTCTTCGTGTTGACAACGAAAATGGTCAAAATCTTTGATAGTTGGTGATTTAACTATCAAAGGAAAACATGTGTACAAACAACGGTCGTATTCCCAAATGGAAATATTACCGATCAATCATCATTTCATTTCCCAATTTCCCAATTATCGTTTCCATATATTCACAAATTCCTTATTTTCTCAAATTAGAAAATATGCATTATTAACTTTGGAAAACGTTTCCATTTCTGATTCACGCATCAATATCTTCCCACCTCTATCAATCTCTAACTGTAAACTTGCAAGGGAATAACTTCCCAAGTGTAAACCCCGAAGGCCGAAACCAACATCAGATCGATACCCAGAAAGACATTCAACTCAATTAATTTCCAGTCAGTTTCTAATTTCAGTAATTCAATTTAAATTCCTAATTAAAAACCCCAAATTCCTTTATAATATTTTATTTGTAGAATATTTACTTTAAATCAATATCATGTTATACCCGTATGCGAAGCACGGGTCTAAACCTTCCTAAGGAAAAATTCTCTTTTTATAAAACTCTATTCATTTTCCCAATATTTCCCTTTTATATTTCTATTTACTTTCTAAATCAATATTCTTTTACAATTCTATTTATTTTATAAATATTTCCTTTTAAAAAATTGTACTTATTTTCTAAATAAATATTCCTTAATTATATTCCTTTTATAAAATTCAATTTATTCTATATAAATCCTTTCATACAATTCTATTCATTTTATATAAATCCTTTATTATAATTCTATTTATTTTAAATAAATCCTTCATTTTCAATGTTCATTTTGAAAATTACCTTTTTACATTCTAATGTTTCATATGGTATTTAAAATACCAAATAACATGACCAGTGTCATCATAATCAATCACAGATTATATATCACATCATATATCACAATATATGAAAAAAAAAGTATTACAAATATTGAGGAATCCAGTTGGATCTCTCCAACCTGTTTCCCTGCATCACAAATGTTAAACAACATAAATAACATCGATTTCAATTCAATATGAAATATTCCGATAAACAGAATCAATATTTGATTAACGATTTATATATATATATATCATTATCTATAACTTCAACCAATACATTAACAATTCCACCAAATAATCAATACACGACAATTAATCATCATTTATCAACACTAGATTATATTTGTAAAAATATAAAGTGTACAGAGTTAATGAGATTTACTCACATTGGACGGTTATCGTTAAATAACGATAACTGTCGGTTGATTCAGACAGACAAATTTATTTCTCTATAAATTGTAACGAGATCCAATTCACTCCCGGTCATTTCATGGCGTAGCACTCCTCCATACGATCCCAACGTGGCCGACGGTTTGTAAAACTAATGACGTATGAGAAACATCTCTTGTTAACAAGTTAATGTGTTTTGTAACTTAAACTATACTTGAATTATAATTATAATTGGGCCTCGCTCTAATTTCTCGGCACAAGGAAAATAAACCCGCCCAAGAATACATCCTCTCCCCCAACACAATCCCGTAAGCTCCATGTATACCTTCTCTCGTCATTTACACCATTGCCGCCATTTCAACCTTCCACCGCACCCTCATTATCACATAATTTCAAAAACGAACTTCACCACTTCCTTCGCCATCAAAATCTTATCATCACCACACTATTTTCATCCTGCTCGAACTCAACTACCACACGCGACTTTCTCCAACTTCCCCAGTGACGCGCATCACTTTTTGTCATAATCATCCACCAAAAATTTGCGTACACACATAATACGCCCTCATGATCATGAATTCATCCTTTGTTTCCACCATCGACGCCTATAACTCAACAATACCCAAACCCTAGTCTTGCTGCTTAACCCCGACACACAGGTGAACCCCATCGCACCACTCAAAATGTATCCCAAAGTGAAGAAAATCCTCCCAGTAACTCAAGAAATAACTCTTTAAATTTATAGGAATTTAATCCAAATTATTGTTGAATTTCTAATCCCAGGTTAGCTGAAATATTTCGACTATCAAGAACAAGCATCGCACAAAAATTCAAGCTACAGGGTGGAAGCTATTTTGATGCTTAACCCAAGAGATTCATTTAGAGATTTTATGGGTTCTTTGTTGATTTGATTTTGATTGTTTTAGATCACCATTTTGTTTGAAGAAGGAGATAGTAGCAGCTGTTATTTCTTTGCCCAGAGAAGTTTCGGTTTAGGATGGTATGGTTTTTATAGGGAAAATTTAATATTTTAATATTCAAATTTTATATTCATTTTTAATCAGCTGTTGTTTGTATTTGCCATTTAAAAATTCATACGATCATATAAAATATCCAATTTTGATGAAACTGGACATGCAGCTACAGTTTGACATTACAGACACAATAGAACTTGTTTCGTCGAATTCCAACTCTATTTGCTCACACAACGTATTTTTAAAGCCAAATTATTGACTGTTTTTCACATTAAAATCTCGTACGCCCACACACTGACTCCAAAAATCACGAAAATTGAAGTCTAACAATAATTTAATATTCCGGATCCAACAAAATTAGCATCGTCGAAAACGGAGCTCATTTGCAAAAGTGGCTATTTTTAAAGTTCTAAATAAACCCATTTAAATATTAATATATTTAAAAATAATTAAATTAAACGTTTATAAATAAATATTATCGTATATATTCTCAATAGAATACCATATAGCTCCAAAATACTTCTATCTGAATTTATAACTCGATATTTCGAATCCAGTGTTAAATAAGTATTCAATTTATATTGAAAATCCATTTATAATATAAATAAATTTTTATAAATTATAAATGAATTCCATAGAGACTTTTTGAAAATTTGATTTGGACACAACTCACAATCTACACGACGAAATCTCGATTTTTCTCTTCCATTAGAGAAATATACTTCATCAGCTCCGAACGTTTCTTGTTTCACAGAAATTCGGCTTAAAACGGATTCTGTATATTCGTTTAAAGTTCGAATCATCAGATTACGAACTGCCGCGCCATTTCGAGCTTGATTTTAATTATATATAATTATACGTTCAACTGTCGTTTATATAATATATTCGTTAATATAATTCAACTCTAAACTGAATTATATATTATATATATGATCCAATTCACACAATATTGTGAATTACACTATTTCCAACTATTTCGAAATTTACATATATTGTTATATTATTTATATTAATTAAATATTCAATATTATTTAATTCTAATCATTTTAAATTACCAAACCATTAGTTAAGTAATTAAATAAATTATTTATAATACCGTAAAAATACGGGTCGTTACAAGATCGACCTGAAAATGGCCATTTTTCTAACGGCCTCCAAATTCAATGAAATTAGTTTTGTTAGGGTCGTATCGTCAAAACATAGATAGATTTATTTTTCTGGAATTTTTGGAGTTAGTATGTGGCCAGCTTTTTCGAACGGGTTATCTGAAGAAGAAGAAGACTAAAGGTGCGGCCATGATTTTCTCTACAATGTTATTAAGGATTTTTATTATTAATCAACTATTAATGTAATTCAATGTATAAATTACGATTTCTTTGTCATACGATATCAGAATTCAATGATTTCAGTTGTAATGCGATCGTGACGACGAACACTACGAAATGGAACTAACTAGAAGCGAGTTGGAGCGAATTAGAATTTGAGACAAAGTCAAATCCAAACAGAACAATTTAGAAATAAAGACTGACGGAGTGGAACCCAGAGTGAGAACTCCTTCTCACTCAAAATTATTTTATCATGTTATTTTATTCGTGTATAAAAATATACAGAATTGCTAGTATAGATTTTTATCAGTTTTAATCATTATAAATTGTATACGGTGCTTGTTAGCTCACATCCCTCGTCCACATAGCATGGACGATTTAATTAACTTTATTGTGTTGCGATTGTGATGTGAAATGATGTAAATAAAAAATATATACGCGATGTGAATAAAATATATATATGCATGTGAACAATATATATATATATATATGTGATGTGGAAAATAAAAATATATATGCGATGTGGAAAATAAAAATATATATGTGATGTGAAAATTAAAATATATATACATTGTGAAAATTATATATATATATGCGTTGTGAAAATTAAATATACATGCGTTTTATAATACAATATATATATGCACTGTTAAAATTATATATATATGTATATATATATGTATATGCATTGTGAAAATTTTATATATATGCGTTGTATAGTAAAATATATATATGCATTGTGAAAATTATATATACATATATATATATATATGCGTTGTGAAATTATATATATATGCGTTGTATAATAAAAATATATATGCGTTGTGAAAATTATATATATATATGCGTTGTGAAATTATATATATATGTGTTGTGAAATAAAATATACATATGCGTTGTATTAAAATATAAATGCGTTGTGAAATTATATATATGTGTTGTGAAGTAAAATATACATATGCGATGTATAAAATTATATATGCGATATATAAAATGGTCATGTAATGAAATAAATATTTATTCGCTAAGAATATTATTTTTAGCTTATATATGTGATATATAAAATGGTCATGTAATGAAATCAATATTTTTTCACTAAAAATATTATTTTTAACATATATATATGAGCTCACCTCCGTTAAGGTCACTCACAAAGGGAATGCCTTAAATTCGGTGGAGAGCTTTAGGTAAAATACGTAGATAAATTACAAGACAGACAAATAAAGCAGCGGAAAATAAATTCATTTTATAAACAACTTAATTCAGTCAAGCTTTTACAACAATTTACTAAATCATACTTAAAAGTAATACATAAAACTTCTGTCTTGATTCAAAAACTTCCAAGTATATAAGAAGCATAAAATGACAATGATATTCCCCAGTAAAGCATGAGCTAGCCATAGCAGTGGAAAAAGAGAGAAGTACATCGACTATCTTCGAGCTTGGAAAGAAAACTGAGCTAAGTGGTAATATTCCCTCCTTGCGAACCCTAGGGGGAGGGGGGACGGAAGAAAAGAGGCGAAAACAAACTAGGTTAGACATAAGTCAGGTAAGCTCAGTGACTTTCAGCATGTAAACCGGTAAAAGCAACATGACACGAATAAAGAGAATATAAGACAATACCGTGATAACAGGGATAACATGATAACATAAGATAAGCATAAGGTATGATAAGGCAAGATAAACTGAATGCGCTACTACTCTTTCTCCTCGCTACTACCCTGTTATTCTGATTTCTATATCTCTACACCACCTAACTAGTGTCCAACTAGTAATCTATACAAAATGATAATATGATAACGTGATCCCAATCCCCGCAATTGTGGTAGCCTTGAGGTGTACATCTATTATGAGGATTCCACCTCAATCTGCCTAATTTCCATGAATGTGTTAGATGTACCCTTACTACCCTATTGATCGGCTCCCTACTTGTATTAATTTCTCTTGTGTCTGTGTCAATCGGCCCTCTCTTGCGTGTAGATACCCTCTGTTGGTCTCACCATAAGGTGTATCAATCCTTATGAGAGCAACCCGACACGATTCAAGATGCACAGTGTATAACTACTAGTACCCAGTGCCTGCTTTTCCCCACTCCAGAGTACATGCACGCCTGTAAACCGTCGGCACCTACACTGACATACCCCATGCCGCTGTTTTGACCACTTATAATCAACCCAGCAATCGTGCCCCACCCTGCCTAGTTCAGGGTACCATGATACATCTATGTGGGTTACTACTGAAATGGGTCCCCGTTACTAGGGTTTCCTACTGGTTAAGTTTGTGGGCCTATATTTACTAACATTACCCATCAACTCGATATGTACTTAATCGTCCTACTGATTCAAACATGTTTACTTAATGGTTAAGTTTTATGGGCCTATATTTACTAATATTACCCACCAACCCGATATGTACTTAACCCTCCTACTGATTCAAGCATGTTTATTTAATGGTTAAGTTTGTGGGCCTATATTTACTAATATTACCCGCCTACCCGATATGTACTTAACCCTCCTACTGATTCAAGCATGTTTATTTAGTGGTTAAGTTTTGTGGGCCTATATTTACTAATATTACCCACCAACCTGATATGTATTTAACCCTCCTATTGATTCAAGCATGTTTATTTAATTGTTAAGTTTATGGGCCAATATTTACTAATATTACCCACCAACCCGATATATACTTAACCCTCCTACTGATTCAAGCATGTTTATTTAATGGTTAAGATTGTGTGCCTATATTTACTAATATTACCCACCAACCCGATATGTACTTAACCCTCCCGCACATTATGTCATATTGGTTAAGTGTTGTCCATTCATTTTAACTTAACCCACCCATTCATTGTGTCATGTTGGTTAAGTGTTTCTTATTAACTTAACCCTGTTCCTTCATCAAGTTATATTGGCTAAGTGTCATCAATCAATTCAAGTTAACTTTACCCACCTACTTGTCATGTTACTTTGGTTAAGTGTTGCCTTCTTGTGTTAACTTAACCCTACCACAAATAAAGTTATATTGGTTAAGTGTTGCCATCTTGTTTTAACTTAACCTTTCCGCAAATCAAGTTATATTGGTTAAGTGTTTCTTATTACTTAACCCTACCCATTCATGCTATACCGGTTAAGTGTTTCCTATTAACTTAACCCTAGTCATTCATCTTGTTATATTGGTTAAGTGTTTCTTATTAACCTAACCCTAGTCATTCATCTTGTTCATTAGCATTAATTAATTTATTAATGCACCAACCTCTCACATTAGATATGTGTTGTTGCAGTTACTGGATGTGTCGGGCGGTTCTGGGTAGTTTTACACCACAACTCAATCTAACCTCGGGTTTTTCTTGGGCATGATGCACTAACATCTCACATTAGATAGGTGTTGTTGTGGTCACTGGATGTGCCGGGCGGTTCCGGGCAGTTTTACACCACAACTCAATCTAACCTCGGGTTAGGCACGTTCATCTCTTTCCTAATTTACATGTTTACAGTACATGCCCAAGTCTTGATTTTATTTGCTAATTATCCAAATTTCACAAAAACTAGTCATGTTACAATTCTCAAGTTATGCCCGATTAAGCCAATTGCAAGTTATTACTCAAAATAGGTTACACCCATTCTTCCCAAACTTGCAATAATAGTTATGCCCAAAATCACTATGCATTATGTTTGGTGTCCCAAATCAATAGTTAAGCCCAAGCTAGATTTAATATTCCAATTTACAGTTTATGCCCATAACTAGGTTTTTCATGCCAAATTTACTTTGTCGTTCATGCCAATTCTAGGCTCAATATGTCAAATTACAATTCCATAATTCATGTCAAATTACCCAAATTGCATCTTAACAGACATGCCATAATACATGTTCCAAATTATGCCAATTAAATGACAATTTCATGTTATACCCAATTACCCCCGCATTCATAACGTACGTATTTCGAAATTCAACGCAAGATTCATGAATTAGCGGAGAAACAATATGGAACTTAAGAATAGGCATAAGACGATAAGAACTATTGGTCCAATAAATTTGATATACCAAATTGACAAGTTTTGCATAGAATACATTGCAAGCATATAGATATGATACGAATATCATTATGAACCATCATAGACATATAGGTTTGACAAGAGTTATATCATGAACTTAAACAGGATTACAATTCCGATATACAACATGGAAAGATATGATTGGACCAATTCCATAGTCAATAATGATTCCCAAAGGCATATACAAGCACAAATTCAAATGAAAGGATTACTTACATCATGCATAAATCTAATGGATTAGATTTGAATAACATCGCAGGCATATATCTAATAGATTAGATTTGATAAATCTGAGAGGATTATCTCATAATCAAGTATAGCTTGGATCTAGATTATTACATGCCAAGAAGTTCAATTAAGAATTCACATCTGAAAGTAACTTGAACTTACAAAAAGAGAATGATTCTTGTATTTCTGGAATCTGTTTTCTGAAACTTAAAAGCAATCCCTTAACGAATACTATCTAATTTTGATTTGATTCGTAGCTCCTAACTTGCTTTCTAGTTGAAGAAGAAATGGTGGCTAGGCTAGGACGATCATGGACAGCATGGTGGCTCCTTGGAATGAATTTGTGTGATTTAGGGTTGAGGACTATGGTTGCTTTTATAGAGGTTTAAACTTATGTGAGCCGTTAGATCATCCTAGGAGCAATCACAACTGTCCAGACTAGATTGAGTTATCTAGAATTGCCACCTATGCCCTAGTGACTCAGCAGCAAGTCAGAAAAGACTCAACAACAGGTCAGAAAATCGTCACTGTTTGGATCTGGGTGAGGGGTAGGTCCACCCCCAAGTCGACCCCCTGGTCGACCTAGCCTAGGGCGGGAAAATCTCGCCCAGCCCGCTTCCTTGTTTTTATTTGAATTTTGAATTTAAATCTGAGCTGTTTTAATTTATTTAAATTCCTGAAACTTCTAAGGGCCATAACTTCCTCATACGAAGTCCGATTTTCGGAAACTTGGACTCTATTCCAAGCAGAATTCGGAGATAAACGCAATGGCGTAACCCATTTCCTTAATTCTTCTTTTAAAAATTAATTAGTCTTTAATTTTTTAGTTTGACGTTCACAGAAAATACGGGGTGTTACATTCTCCCCTCCTTAAAGGATTTGATCACCAAAATCTTCAAGTTAGGAAGAACGTATATCCTACCATCCAACCGTCCATCTACTCAACCACCAAACATAGGCATCCATTGTCCTTAAAAGGTTTCTAATGCCGTATGAACGTATGCTGAGTGTGTGTATATGTTTCTTATCTAATGCAAAATCCGGCTGTCTACTGATCCAGTTGACCTCCTTAATGCGAATCATGAGTGTGTCATGCGTCCAATATGCATGCAAATATCCCTAATCATGTAAATACTATATGTGTGCATATTTACTCATCCATATGCAGCATCCATGTCATAACACATCAAGTTTCAATCCATATACAAATACATTCATATGCATATGCAATATGAAAGTGACCGAGCCGATCTAGTGCCTAATGTGTGTGTATATGCATCCACGAGCATCCACTAGCAACCATCAATCATAACATGTTTCAAATACATGTTTACATCCATTGGCTTCTACCTAAGGATCGAGGATATGACCTAGAGAATATATTTAAAAGATAAAGACTAGCATGCAAAAAAACATTACAAAAAAAGTGGAATCAAGGATACACCCTCAAAAAGGGTATGATGCGCGTATCTAGTCTTCAGTCTTCTAAGTTGCATCTTCTTGAGCTTCACTCCACTGTACATTAACTAATTTAACTTCACGATTGCGAAGCTTCTTGACCTCCATTTCCAAAACCCACTAGTAAAGATAGGACCTCGATCACTTACTATGCTAGAGGGTATCCAATGTAGTCGAACTATCTTTCCAAGATAAACAGGTGTTAACCATGATACCAAGTGTATATACTAAGATGATTAGAGGTCTCTCCTCTACTTAGCTTATCCATCATGTCACAAATCTGAGGGTCTAAAGCTAAAGGTTGCTATGTACATTTTACCTCTCTTAAGGTTAGTCTTACTTAGGGCACCTTCCACGACCCTTTATTTCTCACGCAAACCATCCTAGTCGAACTCGACATCCCTCAAGTACAAGCCCCAAAGGCCTAAACCAATATCAGACAAGCACCCAAGGAATACCTCCTCCGAATTTTGACGATCTATGTGAGATGATACTAGCAAAACAACCAAATAATTGAGCACTTAACTGACTCTGGCTATCCTCGCCAGTCTTGCTCCAAAACTATCGTTGATCGCATAACTGGCTTTGCATTATCAACAAGATATATGCGGAAGTCTATCTCTAGTTTTAAGGGGAAAACCCCTAACCTAATAAAAAACATCTGCATACTCATGGACTATTCTAACGGATCGCAAATCGTCGATAGATGCATCAAGTGATTCTAGGTAGCTAAGCCTAACTGATCCCCTCAGGATCGCATGAAATCTCGAGAGTATTCCAGAGGTAAGAAAAAAGTCTAACTACCCTCCTTTCGCAATTACTAGCTAACCAACCCATGCCTAGAATCAACCCATAGCCCATGGAACCAAAAAACATAATCAATATACTTAAACTCAATCCTTAATATAGATATTCTCAAATCCTTACAAACCAAAGATAAATGAGTCGAACCACTAACTGGATTTGAGATAATAACGGGATCATCTTCTATACAAGTACCAAGGTGCAGAGACTCAACTATGGAAGCAGATACAATCGAATGAGTAGCGCTAAAAAAAGTACTAATAGGAGGGTCAAAAAGAAAAGCTAAACCTTTTTTTTCAACAGAAACTTTATTACCTCTCTCTCAGGTATGCTGGCGGTGAGAGCATGCACTTGCCCTCCTGAAAATCGTGTTCTTTGTTCTTGCCCTTGTCCTTAATTATATGACCCGTTATACCATAGTAAAGACACTTCCTCTTATCTTAGGATTTACTATTCTTTCCTCCCTTCTTGTCCCATGATTCTTCCACTTACACCTCTTCCTTTTTGCCTCCTTTGTGAACTAATTCCATATCCATGAGTTTCTCATCCTTGGGTTGTGCTCCTTAACCAAACTCCCTCATTCTCATCTTTACTATCCTTGTGTAACACATTGACAAGTCTATAACACCCCACCTCCGTTATGGTCACTCACAAAGGGAATGCCTTAACTTTGGTGGAGGGTTATAGGTACAAGGCACAGAAAAATTTACAAGATAGATAAATTTAAGCTGCGGAAATTCAAACATTTATTGCATACGTAGTTTAATACAAAAGCATTACATCAAATTATCTCAAAATAACTTCCAAAACATTACAACATAATCATTGTCTTGATTCTTAAATAAAGAAGCATAAACCAAAAGTAAAAGTGCATAAATCCCCAAGGATAATGTCCAAGAGCCATAGCGAAGGTGAGAGAGTCCAAATCATACATCTACTTTCTTGAAGCTTGCAAAGAGTCTGACTAAGCTGGGGTATTCCCTCCTTGAGGACCTGAGGGGGGAAACGGAAGAAAGGAAGACGAGAGAAAATAGGTCAGACAATAAGTCTAGTAAGTTCAGTGATTACTAGTATCTAAACAAGAAAAGGGATCATGACAGTGATAACAGAACATAGGACAATAACCTAATATAAGACAAGAGGAACAAGTGATCGCACCCATTACTATAGTCTCTGCACCTATCAACTATTGGTTCAACCAGCCCCACGTGTTTAAAACGGACGATCCACTTAATGATCGGCTCCTACTCATATGCTTTCATGTCCTGTGTCACTCGGCCCCGCTTGACTATAGTTACCTGTGCTGGTCCCACCATGGGATGTATCGGTCCCTTTGGTGGCAACCCGACACGATTCAAGATGCATAGTGTACACTACTGATGCCCAATGCCTTATTTTTCCACTTTGGAGTACGTGCACAACCGTACTCCACCGGAACCTACACTGGCCCACCAACCGCCGACGTTTTGCCACTTATAATTCAGGCCAGTAATCATGCCCCACCCTGCCTAGTTTCAGGGTACCATGATACATCTATGTGGGTTACTGCTGAAATAGGTCCCCGTTACTAGGGTTTTCTAATCAACATGTTTATTTGGTTAAGCGTCCAAGTCTACCTAACCCCGCCCATTCGTTTAGTTAACATGTTGAATCGGTTAAGTGCTTTCCTAATTTACTTAACCCTATCAATCCCGACTTAGCTTTAACTTATTAAAGCACCAACCACTCACATTAGACAGGTCTTGTTGTGGTCAATGGATGTGTCGGTCGGTTCCGGGCCGATTTACACCACAACTCAGTCTAACCTCGGGTTATTTTTGGACTTGATGCACTAACCACCCACATTAGATAGGTCTTGTTGTGGTCACTGGATATGCCGGTCAGTTTCGGGCATATTTACACCATAACTCAATCTAACCTCAGGTTAGGCATATTCATCTTTTCTAAATTCATATTTTTCTATATATGTCAAATTTCTTTATGTAAATTAATTTTAATTTACTCATGCCATGATTATCTTTTTCAAATATTGCTCACAATAAATAGTATATCAAGTGTACCATTTTATGAACAAACCTATGCCTTGAATTTTCATGTTTTCCCATTGTTATCCCCGTAGAACGTACGTATGAATTACATATGATGTTGGGCTAACAAATTAGCCCAAACCCATAAACAAAAAGGGGTAATAAACAAGGAACATGACATAATCATAAAATAGCATACGTTTAACTTATCACATGTAACTTGGCACAAATGTATCATTATCTTAACTAAACAGGTAAAGGTGAACTAGTTGGATCTAATTTTCATGTAAACTTGATATGGGTCTAACATGGAGGTTTAACATAGAAACACAATTTTTAAACCACAATTTAGCATACTAACTTATGTACGTAAAAAACATAAGAAAGCCACTATGAACATATTAAATCACAACTTGGTATGATAACTTATGTGTTAAAACATAAGGGGACTACAAATCCAATCTTACAACATAAATAGATTCAACTTGACCTAGTTATAAATATTCATAAATGTTAATCTAACATGTAAGCATGTGATTTAGATCCTAAACTTGCAAATAACCACCAATTTATAACATGACATGTTTTCCCATTTAATTGGCAAAACAAATCCATTACCTAATTATAATAGATTCCAATAACATAAAATGTTTTTCATCACCACAAGCATATAAGTATGATTAATATACAACATGTTCATCACCACAAGCATATAGACATGAAATATACAACATGTTTATTGCCATAAGCATATAGACATGATTAATTACAATGATACTTTAAGAAAACGAGAATCAAATCTTATACATAAGCATCGTTCTACATCCCAATTACAACATGTCATGATTCAGTCGAAAGAATGTTTAAATCTGCGTAATAACTAACTTACAAACTAAAAGGAATTCTTGCGTTCTGAAATCTGAATTTTGAAATTGGAGATGCGCGCCTTTGATGAAGATCGTTGAATTAGACTCGTTTTAATTTGATTTTAGATGTAAGCTTTTATCTCGTCTTTGAATTAAAAATGGTGACGGCTACTCCAAGTCCTCTACTGACGGCATTTCAGTTCTAGGATTATTTTTCTGTGTGTGTTTAGGTTGAAAATCGAGCTGTTTATATAGAACTCCAGTTTAATTATAGTCGTCGGATGAAACTAGGGTTAATCACAGCCACTCAGACCTGATTAGGACCATCCAGAAACCCTAGTGACTCAACAGCATGTCATCATTCGTTCAAATTTCAGATCTGGTCGGAGGCCAGGTCGACCTCTATAGGGGGAGGTCAACACTAGGGTCGACCCCTTGGTCGACCTGCCTGGGCGGGAATTTTCCCGCCCAACCCGCTTCTGACTTCTGTTTGAATTTGAACTTGTTTTCTTCGAGCCGTTTGAATTTATTTGAATTCTCTGGAAACTTCTGACAGCCACAACTTCTTCATACGAAGTCCAATTTATGCAAACTCGGACTCTATCTCAACCAGAATTCCGAGATGAACACAATGGCGTAACATGTTTCCCTTAATTCTCACATTTTAAATTAAGTATTCTAGGATTTTTTATTATAACGTTAATAGAAAGTACGGGGTGTTACATTCTCCCCTCCTTTTAGGATTTCATCCCTGAAATCCCCAAGTCGAGAAGAACTTATATCCTACCATCCAAACACCCATCTACTCAACCATCAAACACAGTCGTCCATTGTCCTTAAAAGATTTCTAATGCTTCGTGATCATATGTGTTGTGTGTATATGTCCTTATCTAATGCAAAATCAGGCGGTCTACTGATTCTGTCGACATCCTTAATGCAAATTATGTCAGTGCCATGAGTCCATTATGTATGCAATTTTTCCTACTCAAAATTTCCCACATGGGTGCACAACTATTCATTCTAATGCAATGTCCATATGCTAACATATCAAGTTTCAATCCATATACAAATACATATATGCATATGCGATATGAAAGTGACTGAGCCAATCTAATACCTATTGTATGTGTATATGCATCCACAAGCAACCACTTGCAACCATCAATCATAACATGTTTCAATTACATATTTACAACCAAATGGGTTCCTACCTAAGGATAAAGGATAGGATCGAGGAGATATAACTAAAAAGATAGATGCGAGCATTAACTTGAGGAAAAAGAGAATAAAGACGTACCCTCAAAAAGAAAAGGGTAGGTTGTGCGCATTCTGTCCTCAGTTTCCCAAGTCGCGTCCTCCTCGCTGTCGCTCCATTGAACTTTGACGAGCTTAACTTCACTGTTGCGTAGCTTTTTGGTCTCTGTCCCCAAGATACGGGTTGGAGCTCTCCTCACAGTTGCATCTCGTTCAACTTCAACTTCTTCTAGCATACTTGGTTCTACCACTTCCGCAGATTCTGTAAGCATTTCCGTAGGTGAGAGACACGAAAGACATTATGAACCCCGGCCAACCTTTCGGGGAGCTGTACCCTATAAGCCATCTTTCCAATCTTCTCGATGATAGGGAACGACCCTACAAATCTTGGTGCTAACTTTCCTGCATATCCAAAATGAACGATGTTCCTTAAAGGAGATACATTAAGGAACACCTTGTCTCCAACTTCGAACTCAAGGTCGGTTCTTCTTTTGTCTGCGTAGGACTTCTGTCTATCTTGGGTAGTCTTCATTCTTCTTCGTATTAAGTCTACTTTCTCTGAAGTTTCCCTAATCATGTCTGGTCCAAGTATGAGCTTGTCTGTGGACTCCTACTAGCAAGTTGGTGACCCGCAAGGTCTTCCGTATAAAGCTTCGAAAGGTGCCATGCCTATGGTGGCTTGGTAGCTATTGTTGAAAGAAAATTACACCAAAGGTAGATGATCCTCCCATGTACCTCCGAAGTCAAGAATGCATAGTCTCAAGAGGTCTTCTAATACTCTGTTGACTCTTTCCGTCTGGCCATCGGTTTGAGGGTGATAGGCCGTTCTTAAGCATAATTGTGTGCCTACAGCCTCTTGTAAACTCATCCAAAACTCGCTCATGAAGATAGGGTCTCGATCACTCACTATGTTGTAGGGTATCTCATGGAGTCGAACTATCTCTTTAAGATATATGGATGCTAGAGATGAGATAGTCCTTCTACTCTTGACGGGTATAAAGTGGGCACTTTTTGTGAGCCTGTCCACTATTACCCAAATGCTAGTATTGCCCCTTCTAGACCAAGGCAACCCATCTATAAAGTCCATCGAGATGCTATCCCATTTCCACTGTGGGACTTCTAGAGGTTGGAGCAGACCAACAGGCTTCTTCTGCTCCGCCTTGACTTGTTGGCATATTAAACACTTAGAAACAAATTCAGCTACGTCTTGCTTCATGCCATTCCAAAAGAAAACTCTTTTAATGTCCTTGTACATTTTGTCTCCGCCTGGGTGTATGGTCAGTTTGGAATGGTGTGCCTCTTCTAGAATCGCCTTTACCAAGCCCCTTGCTTGTAGGATACATAGTCTTCCTTCTCATCTCAAACAGCCATTGGCATCAATGGAGTATCTATTGAGGTGACTAGAAGTTTCACCCCTAATTAACTTGTCCATCACTTCGGCTAGTTGAGGGTCTTCTCTTTGCGCGGCTCCGATTGAGTCTATTAGAGTTGGCCGCACTTCTAACGTTGTTAGCAAGCCAGGTACAAAGTCAGTGGATTGTCTGAAGTTAAAGCTTGCTATGAACTCCAAGCTTTGCATTTCCACAAAGAGAGGGCTTAAGGTCAGCTTCTTTCTACCTAAGGCATCTGCTACTGCATTGCCCTTACCAGGAGTATAGGAAATCTCAAAATCATACGAGGCAAGAAACTTCATCCATCTTTGTTGCCTCAAGTTAAGATCTTTCTGCGAGAATAAGTATTTCAACGATTTATGGTCAGTATACAGTTCAAATTTCTCACCTAGGAGATAATGGTTCCAAGACTTAAGCGCAAAAACGATGGCTGCCAACTCTAGGTTGTGGGTTGGGTAGTTTTTCTCATGTACTTTCGAATGCCTTCCACCATAAGATACTGCCTTCCCTTCTTGCACCAGAACAGTGCTTAGTCCTGTTTTGCATGCATCAGTGTATACTGTAAACATATTGCTTCCATCAGGCAATGTCAGAACTGGGGCTGTTATTAGAGCCCTTTTCAAACATTGGAAAGCAATATCGCAATCCAAATCCCAATTGAAAGCTAGGTTCTTCTTTGTTAATCTTGTTAGTGGAGCTGAGATTTTTTCAAAATCTTTGATGAACTTTCTATAAAAGCCTGCTAGCCCGAGAAAGCTTTGGACTTCGGTTGCGTTTCGAGGAACCTTCCAATCTTGCGCAGCAACCACTTTTGCTGGGTCCACAGTTATCCCTCTTTGGACACTACATGTCCAAGCAACCTAACTTCTTCTCTCCAGAAATGGCGTTTGGAGGATTTTGCCTTCAACTGATGTGCGCGGAGAGTATCCATGACTTCCTTTAGATGCTGAGCATGCTTTTCCTCACTCTTTGAGAAGATCAAAATATCGTCTACGAAGACCACCACAAACTTATTGAGGAACTCTCGGAACACCCTGCTCATTAATCAACGAAGTAAGCGGGTGCATTTGTCAAGCCAAAAGGCATGACAAGCCACTCGAAGAAACCATCGGGAGTTCTGAACGCGGTTTTATCAATGTTGTCTTCGGCCACTCTTAGCTGGTGAAACCCGGTAGCTAAATCTAATTGGGAGAAAACCGATGCACCTACAAGCTGATCGAACAAATCATCTATTCTGGGGAGTGGGTGTCTATTCTTCTTGGTCAGCTTGTTTAGCTCCCTATAATCAACGCATAGGCGAAGCGAACCATCAGCTTTTGTCGTGAACACTACCGGAGCAACCCATTCAGAAATACTCTGTCTTATGAACCCTTTTTCGAAGCAGCTCTTTGATTTGTTTACTGAGCTCCTTTTTCTACCTTGGATCCATGTGCCTAACGGGTAAAGCAACGGGCTTTGCATTATCAACGAGGTATATGCGGAAGTCTATCTCCCGCTTCGGAGGCAAGCCCTTTACCTCTTAAAACACATCCGAGTATTCACGGACTATCCTTACAGACTGCAGGTTCTCTATAGATGCATCAAGAGATTCTAGATAACTAAGCATGACGGAGTTCATGGGATTACAAGAAATTTCGAGAGTGTTACCGAGGCAAGTCATGAATTTAACCACTTTCTTTTCACAATCGAGGACGGCATCATTACTGGATAGCCGGTCCATGCCTAGAATCAACCCATAGGCCGTGAAGCCCAAAACAAAGGCACTACATCTAAATTCAACGCTTAGAATAGATATTTTCAAATCCAAACAAACCATTGACAAATAGGCTGAGCCCCCAATTGGATTTTAAACAACCAAGGGATCCTCTACTATTCTGGTGTCTAGGTGCAGCGATTCCACTAAAGCAGTAGATACAAAGGAGTGCGATGCGCCATAATCAAATAGTGTACGAACAAGATGATCAAAAAGATAGACTAAACTTTCGATAGAAATATTTCTACCTCGTTCTTGCGGAGGTGCCGTGAGAGTGTGAACTTGTCCTCCAGAAGAAGGTCCAGCTCCTTGCTTCTTTGGGCATGCCCTAGCCATGTGTCCTGTCTCACCACAGTGGAAACAACCACCCATCTTCCTCTTCTTCTTCTTGCAGTCTTTGATCAGATGCCCGGGAATGCCACAGAAATTACACTTTCTCTTTTCACGGGGTTTGTTGTTCTTCCCGCCTTTCTTTGAATCAGTCTTCTTGTTCAGCGACCCTTCTCCCTTCTTATCTTGAGGCACTTCTGCTTTTGCCTCATTCTTGCCCTTGTCTTCCTCATGTAAGAGAGCCATGTCCACTAACCTCTCGTAAGTAGCCCCCATAGGTATATGAGTCATAGCCAAGTTGTGAAGTGGCTCATTCAACCCCTTAACAAAACGGAGAGGCTTTTTATGAAGAGTATTCACTAAGTCCAGTCCAAATCGGGCCAGCTGATTGAACTGATTGACGTACTCCTTGACCGTCATACTTCCTTGCTTAAGAGATAAGAACTTTTCCAGCTGTAAACTTCGTTCAGCTTGTGAGAGGAATTTCATCTCAAACCTTATCCTGAAATCCATCCATGTGACAACTGGTCTTTCAGCGTTAGTTACTTCCCACCAATAGGAAGCTTCGTCTTTGAGCAACCATACTACCAACTGTATCTTCTGCCTATCGTCCACCTCGAAGATAACGAATAGATCCTCAGTTTCTTTGAGCTAGTTCCTTGCTTCTACGAATGATTCAGTTCCCTTGAAATCTTTTCCACCCATGGCCCTAAAGTCTCTACAAATCTTTGAGAAAGCATTTGCACGAGGAGGAGGAGGAGGAGGAGGAGGAACTGCTGCAGTAGGAGGAGGAATATCTACTGGGCCTGCGTCGTTGGCCCTAGCCACTAAGTACCTCCTGAACCAGCCAGGTATCGGTACACCCTCTGGAAGGTTAAGATTCCCAGACATGCTGAAACAAAAAAGAAAAGATTCAAAACGAAGGATAGAAAGATAGTGCATATGGCTTTGGGGATTATGCCTTTTCAAATTGAAACAACATTTTTCCTTGTAAAATGCTTCTTTATATTTCTTTTTGAAAAATAGTTTTCAAAAATTCTTATCTGATCTGGTAAACCTCACCCTTATACCAAGTGTAACACCCCACCTCCGTTAAGGTCACTCACAAAGGGAATGCCTTAACTTTGGTGGAGGGTTATAGGTACAAGGCATAGAAAAATTTACAAGACAGATAAATTTAAGCGGTGGAAATTCAAACATTTATTGCATACGTAGTTTAATACAAAAGCATTACATCAAATTGTCTCAAAATAACTTCCAAAACATTGCAACATAATGTCTGTCTTGATTCTTAAATAAAGAAGCATAAACCAAAAGTAAAAGTGCATAAATCCCCAAGGATAATGTCCAAAAGCCATAGCCAAGGTGAGAGAGAGTTCAAATCATACATCTACTTTCTTGAAGCTTGCAAAGAGTCTGACTAAGCTGGGGTATTCCCTCCATGAGGACCGTGGGGTGAGGGGGGTGGAAGAAAAGAAGACGAGAGAAAATAGGTCAGACAATAAGTCTGGTAAGTTCAGTAATTACAAGTATCTAAACAAGAAAAGGGATCATGACAGTGATAACAGAACATAGGACAATACCCTAATATAAGATAAGAGGAACATGTGATCGCACCCGTTACTATAGTCTCTACACCTACCAACTATTGGTTCAACCAGCCCCACGTGTTTATAACAGACGATCCCCTTAATGATCGGCTCCTACTCATATGCATTCATCTCCTGTGTCATTCGGCCCCGCTTGACTGTAGCTACCCGTGCTGGTCCCACCATGGGGTGTATCACTCCCTCTGGTGGCAACCGGACACGATTCAAGATGCACAGTGTACACTACTGATGCCCAGTGCCTGATTTTTCCACTCCGGAGTACGTGCATGCCCATACTCCGCTGGATCCTACACTTGCCCACCAACCGCCAATGTTTTGACCGCTTATAATTCAGCCTAGTAATCGTGCCCCACCAGCCTAGTTTCAGGGTACCATGATACATCTATGTGGGTTACTGCTGAAATGGGTCCCCGTTACTAGGGTTTTCTAATCAGCATGTTTATTTGGTTAAGTGTCCAAGTCTACCTAACCCCGCCCATTCGTTTAGTTAACATGTTAAATCGGTTAAGTGCTTTTACTTAACCCTACCAATCTTGACATAGCTTTAATTTATTAAAGCACTAACCACTCACATTAGACAGGTCTTGTTGTGGTCACTAGATGTGCCGGTCGATTACAGGCATATTTAAACCACAACTCAGTCTAACCTTGGGTTCATTTTGGGCTTGATGCACTAACCACCCACATTAGACAGGTCTTGTTGTGGTCACTGGATATGTCGGTCGGTTCCAGACAGATTTACACCACAACTCAGTCTAACCTTGGGTTAGGCATATTCCTCTTTTCTAAATTCATATTTTTCTATATATGTCAAATTTATTTATGTAAATTAATTTTAATTTACTCATGCCATGGTAATCTTTTTCAAATATTGCTCACAATAAATGGTATATCAAATATACCATTTTATGAACAACCTATGCCATGAGTTTTCATGTTTTCCCTTCATTATCCCCGTAGAACGTACTTATGAATTACATAAGACGTTGGGCTAAAAAATTAGCCCAAACCCATAAACAAAAAGGGGTAATAAACAAGGAACATGACATAATCATAAAATAGCATACATTTAACTTATCACATGTAACTTGGCATAGATGTATCATTATCTTAACTAAACATGTAAAGGTGAACTAGTTGGATCTAATTTTCATGTAAACTTGATATGGGTCTAACATGGAGGTTTAACATATAAACACAATTTTTAAACCACAATTTAGCATACTAACTTATGTATGTCAAAACATAAGAAAGACACTATGAACATATTAAATCACAACTCGGTATGATAACTTATGTGTTAAAACATAAGGGGACTACAAATCCATTCTTACAATATAAATAGATTCAACTTGACCTAGTTCTAAATATTCATAAATGTTAATCTAACATGTCAGCATGTGATTTAGATCCTAAACTTGCAAATAACCACCAATTTATAACATGACATGTTTTACCATTTAATTGGAAAAACAAATCCATTACCCAATTATAATAGATTCCAATAACATAAAATGTTGTTCATCACCACAAGCATATAGATATGATTAATACAACATGTTCATCGCCACAAGCATATAGACATGAAATATACAACATGTTCAACGCCATAAGCATATAGACATGATTAATTACAACGATACTTTAAGATAAACGAGAATCAAATCTTATACATAAGCATCATTCTACATCCCAATTACAACATGTCATGATTCAATCGAAAGAATGTTTAAATCTGCGTAATAACTAACTTACAAACTAAAAGGAATTCTTGCGTTCTGAAATCTGAATTCTGAAATTGGAGATGCGCGCCTTTGATGAAGATCGTTGAATTAGACTCGTTTTAATTTGATTTTAGATTTAAGCTTTTATCTCGTCATTGAATTGAAAATGGTGACAGCTACTCCAAGTCCTCTACTGAAGGCATTTTAGTTCTAGGATTATTTTTCTGTGTATGTTTAGGTTGAGAGTTGAGTTGTTCATATATAATTCCAGTTTAATTATAGCCATCGGATGAACCTAGGGTTAATCACAGCCATTCAGACCTGATCAGGACCATCCAGAAACCCTAGTGACACAGCAGCATGTCATCAGTCGTTCAAATTTCAGATCTGGCCGGGGGCCAGGTCGACCCCCAGGTCGACCTCTATGGGAGGAGGTCGACACTAGGGTCGACCTGCCTGGGCGGGAATTTTCCCGCCCAGCCCGCTTCTGACTTCTATTTGAATTTGAACTTGTTTTTCTTCGAGCTATTTGAATTTATTTGAATTCTCTGGAAACTTCTGACAGCCGTAACTTCTTCATACGAAGTCCAATTTACGCAAACTCGGACTCTATGTCAACCAGAATTTCGAGACGAACACAATGGCGTAATCTGTTTCCCTTAATTCTCACATTTTAAATTAAGTATTCTAGGATTTTTTATTATAACGTTAATAGAAAGTACGGGGTGTTACGAAGTCTCTCGAAAGCTGCCTCCACCACATGGAAAATACTACAAAGCTCAAAAGAAAACTAGCCATAGGTGAAACTACTATGGCTACAGATGGAAATTGGGCGCTTGTTTGCCCTTTGACAAGTGTTGTAGTCTCATCAAGCCTACGTAACCATGCCGCAATGAGGTTACCTTCCAGAAAGCTAGGAGCCCCGGAGACTCAGGAAAGAAGGAAACAAGGATTTAAACAGAGGATCAAAAGATAATGCATATGGCTTTAGGGAATATTCCTTTAAAACAAAACTTTTCTTTTAAAAATGCTTTTTTTTAAAACCGTTTTGAAAATAAATTTTCAAATCTTTTATCTGACCTGGTAACCTTCAGCTCTGATACCAAGTTAAACACCCCACCTCCATTTAGGTCACTCACAAAGGGAATGCCTTAACTTCGGTGGAGCAATTTAGGTAAAAGAGGTAGATAAATTATAAGACAGGCAAATAAAGCAGTGGAAAATAAAGTCATTTTATAAACAACTTAATTCAGTCAAGCTTTTACAACAATTGACTCAATCATACTTAAAAGTATTACATAAAACTTCTGTCTTGATTCAAAAACATCCAAGTATATAAGAAGCATAAAATGACAATGATATTCCCTAATAAAGCTTGAGCCAGCCATAGTAGTGGAAAAAAAGAGAAGTACATCGACTATCTTCGAGCTTGGAAAGAAAATTGAGCTAAGTGGTAATATTCCCTCCTTGCGAACCTGGGGGGGGGGACAAAAGAAAAGAGGCGAAAACAAACTAGGTCAGACATAAGTCTGGTAAGCTAAGTGACTTTCAGCATGTAAACAGGTAAAACCAACATGACTTGAATAAACCGAATATAAGACCATACCGTGATAACATGGATAACATGATAACATAAGATAAGCATAAGGTATGATAAGGCAAGATAAACTAAATGCGCTTCTACTCTTTCTCTGCTTCGCTACTACCCTGTTATTCTGATTTCTATATCACTGCACCACCTAACTAGTGTCCCAACTAGTAATCTATATAAAATGATAACATGATAACGTGATCCCAATCCCCGCAATTGTGGTAGCCTTCAGGTGTACATCTATTAAGAGGATTCCACCTCAATCTGCCTAATTGCCATGAATGCGTTAGATGTACCCTTACTACCCTATCGATCGGCTCCCTACTTGTATTAATTTCTCTTGTGTCTGTGTCAATCGGCCCTCTCTTGCGTGTAGATACCCTTTGTTGGTCCCACCATATGGTGTATCAATCCTTATGATAGCTACCCGACACGATTCAAGATGCACAGTGTATAACTACTAGTACCCAGTCCCTACTTTTTCCTACTCCAGAGTACATGCGCGCCCGTAAACCGTCGGAACCTACATTGACCTACCTTATGCCGCTGTTTTGACCGCTTATAATCAGCCCAGTAATCGTGCCCCACCCTGCCTAGTTCAGGGTACAATGATACATCTATGTGGGTTACTGCTGAAATGGTTCCCTGTTACTAGGGTTTCCTACTAGTTAAGTTTGTGGGCCTATATTTACTAACATCACCCATCAACCCGATATATACTTAACCATCCCACTGATTCAAGGATGTTTACTTAATGATTAAGTTTTATGTGTCTTATTACCCACCAACCTGATATGTACTTAACCCTCCCATTGATTCAAGCACTAATGATTAAGTTTATGGGCCTATATTTATTAATATTACCCACCAACCCGATATGTACTCAACCCTCCTACTGATTCAAGCATGTTTATTTAATGGTTAAGTTTTATGGGCCTATATTAACTAATATTACCCACCAACCCGATATGTACTTAACCCTCCTATTGATTCAAGTATGTTTATTTAATGGTTAAGTTTATGGCCTATATTTATTAATATTACCCACCAACTCGATATGTACTTAACCGTCCTACTGATTCAAGCTTGTTTGTTTAATGGTTAAGTTTGTGGGCCTATATTTACTAATATTACCCACCAACCCGATATGCACTTAACCCTCCTGGATATTATGTCATATTGGTTAAGTGTTGTCCGTTCATGTTAACTTAACCCACCCATTCATTGTGTCATGTTGGTTAAATGTTTCGTATTAACTTAACCAATGTTATATTGGTTAAGTGTCATCAATCAATTCAAGTTAACTTAACCCACCTACTTGTCATGTTACTTTGGTTAAGTGTTGCATTCTTTTGTTAACTTAACACTACCACAAATCAAGTTATATTGGTTAAGTGTTGCGCTCTTGTTTTAACTTAACCTTACCACAAATCAAGTTATATTGGTTAAGTGTTTCTTATTACTTAACCCTACCCATTCATCATGCTATACCGGTTAAGTGTTTCCTATTAACTTAACCCTAGTCATTCATCTTGTTATATTGGTTAAGTGTTTCTCATTAACTTAACCCTAGTCATTTATCTTATTCATTAGCATTAATTGATTTATTAATGCACCAACCTCTCACATTAGATATGTGTTGTTGCGGTTACTGGATGTTCCGGACGGTTTTACACCACAACTTAATCTAACCTCAGGTTTTTCTTGGGCATGATGCACTAACATCTCACATTAGATAGGTGTTGTTGTGGTTACTGGATGTGCCGGGCGGTTCCGGACAGTTTTAAACCACAACTCAATCTAACCTCGGGTTAGGCACGTTCATCTCTTCCCTAATTTACATGTTTATAGTACATGTCCAAGTCTAGATTTTATTTGCTAATTATCGAAATTTCACAAAAACTAGTCATGTTACAATTCTCAGGTGATGGCCGATTAAGCCAATTACAAGTTTATACTCAAAATAGGTTACACCCAATCTTCCCAAACTTGCAATAATAGTCATGCCTAAAATCACTATGCATTATGTTTGGCGTCCTAAATCAATAGTTAAGCCCAAGCTAGATTTAATATTCCAATTTACAGTTTATGCCCAAAACAAGGTTTTTCATGCCAAATTTCATACTTTGTTGTTCATGCCAATTCTAGGTTCAATATGTCAAATTACATATTCCATAATTCATGTCAAATTACCCCAAATTGCATCTTAACAGTCATGCCATAATACATGTTCCAAATTATGCCAAATAAATGTCAATTTCATGTTATACCCGATTACCACCGCATTCATAACGTATGTATTTCGAGATTCATTGCAAGATTCATGAAATAAGGGGAGAAACAATATGAAACATAAGAGGCATAAGAATAAGCATATGACGATAAGAACTATTGGTCCAATAAATTTGATATACCAAATTGATAAATTTTGCATAGAATACATTGCAGGCATATAGACATGATATGAATATCATTATGAACCATCACAGACGTATAGGTCTGACAAGAGTTATATCATGAACTTAAACAGGATTACAATTCCGATATACAACAAGGATAGATATGATTGGACCAATTCCATAATCAGTAATGATTCCCAAAGGTATATACAAGCACGAATTCAAATGAAAGGATTACTTACATCAGGCATAAATCTAATGGATTAGATTTGAATAACATCGCAGGCATAGATCTAATAGATTAGATTTGATAAATCTAAAATGATTATCTCATAATCAAGTATTGCTTAGATCCAGATTATTACATGCCAAGAATTTCAATTAAGAATTCACATTTGAAAGTAACTTGAACTTACAAAAAGAGAATGATTCTTGTATTTCTAGAATCTGTTTTCTGAAACTAAAAAGAAACCCCTTGACTAAGAATATCTAATTTTGATTTGATTCGTAGCTCCTAACTTGCTTTCTAGTTGTAGAAGAAATAGTGGCTAGGGACGATCATGGAAAGCATGGTGGCTTCTTGGAATGAATTTGTGTGATTTAGGGTTGAGGACTAGGGTTGCTTTTATAGAGATTCAAACTTATGTGAGTCGTTAGATCATCCTAGGAGCAATCACAACTGTCCACACTAGATAGAGTTATCCATAATTGCCACCTATGCCCTAGTGACTCAACAGTAAGTCAGAAAAGACTCAGCAACAGGTCAGAAAATCGTCACTGTTTGGATCTGGGCGAGGGAGTAGGTCGACCCCTAGGTCGACCTGTATAAGGGAGGTCGACCCCCTGGTCGACTTAGCCGGGGGCGGGAAAAATCCTGCCTAGCCTGCTTCTTTGTTTTCGTTTGAATTTTGAATTTAAATCTGAGTTGTTTAATTTGTTTAAATTCCTGAAACTTCTGAGGGCCACAACTTCCTCATACGTAGTCCGATTTTCGAAAATTTGGACTCTGTTCCAAGCAGAATTCCGAGACGAACGCAATGGCCTAACCCATTTCCCTTAATTCTTCATTTAAAAAGTAAGTATACTTTAATTTGTTAGTTTGACGTTCACAGAAAACACGGGGTGTTACATATGTAAAATTGCCATGTAATGGAATAATAATTGGAATGTTAAAAATATAATTTTTAACATATATATGCACTGAATAAAATTGTCATGTAATGGAATATTCAATTTTGATTAAAAATTGAAATGGAAGTTGGATTCGTTTTTAAAATGAATTTATAGACGATTTATAAAATACGTTTTAAATAGAGATCGATGATATATTATATATATACTGGCCTGAATAGAATGCGCCGCGTAGTGACCATTCGCGAATTTCGACCATTAACTTCAAATTGATGTAACGGGAGATCCGATCGTCGGATTCTCCAAAAACTAGAACCTTGGATTCGTATCGAAAAGATCTTTCCAATGAATATATGAGATTTAAATTTGAACGGTTAAATTTTAACACATGTCCAAATTAATTTCAGAAAAGGTCGTTATGGATGCAGTTCGGTGGCCGATATTGGAAACCGATTGTAAGGGCCTTAATAAAATTATTAAAAATATGAAAAAATTATGTAAAATCATAATAAATGATTTTGGATGAAAATTTCCAAGTTTGAAAAGATAAAAATATTTTTTTATTGAAATGAACTAGTTATTAACTAGAATAGAAATCCAATGGTTTTTAAACTAATAAATTGGATTGAAAATGGGTTTTAAAATAACCAGAGTTCTCCAATGAATGAAATGAAATGGATTTAAATGGAAATAATCTTCGGAATATTTCGATATTGGATTCCGTGATTATACAAATATTGTTGAGGAATTTGGAAGATATAGAAATCGTTATTCCTAATACGATATCCATTACTTTTCAGAATTTGATATTGAATATAAGTCGATATAATTTCTATTTAGAGCCTTGTATTTAATATCAAATTGGAATTCTGGTTTGTGGTGAATGATGTCTTTATCAACACGGTTCTTAAACCCAGTTGAGAGAAGAATAAATCTTTTAATTAAGATTTGGAGAAGTTTACCAATTAATTAATATTTAATTGGAATTGAATTGAAATTGGAATTTTGGTTTATCGTGAACTGTGTTTCAAATAACAATAGTTCTTTAACCCAATTAACAGTGAAGACATGATTTGGAATTTATAAATCTTTTCATTCAGATTTAATAGAAATTTTCCAAAGTAAAGTTTTCCAATTTAATATATTAAATTGGAATTGAATGGAATTCGATTTGGTAATAATCGAGATGAGTTTCTGTGAATGAAGACTGTTACTATTTATGGAATTTAAAAGGCCTTGCTTCTATTCCATTTATAGTATTAGTTTGATATGGGAATTTATATCTTTTATATATTGTTATGATTTCCGTGAGGATTCCATTTTGATGGAAGATGATTTTGGGTTTATCGTGAACTTTGTTTTAAGTGACATTGGTTCTTTAACCCAGTTAAAGGCATGGTTAATTTCCAGAAAGTTGAATAATCATTAAATAATGATTTTAGAGATTAAAACAAAGAAGAGTTTTAATAAATCTTTAATTAGATTTGAATGAATGAATGGTGATTAAATTTACGAAATCGTGAGATGTGTTACAGCCAAATATACATGGTTGTTGATATTGATTGTGATCCATCGATTAATTGGATTCTTCTCGACCAGTTTATGAGCAAGTATGATTTTACATTTAGCATTGGGTTGGGTAGAAATATTTGTATGCTAACATCTTGTGAAATACTTCACGATTTGACTATGAGATGTGCAGCGATGCCGTTGAGTTCATTTCAAATTTAACGAATTATTTTGAAATGATATTTTTCTTAAGTGAAAAGAAATGTATTCCCGATTTTGGACAGGGAATGTTTTATAAAAATGTTTTATAAAACAGAAAGGATTTCGAGGCCTAAACCCCGATATTGTCGAAATGATTTCAAAATGTATTATGTGTTTGATATTGTAGTTCATCACATAACCGATTAGTTGCTATTGATGATATATCTGTTTGGTGGCAAAGAATTTATTCTCTTTCTTAACACTCTTCTTTGAGACGTACGAGCTCAAAGGTTATATGATTAATAGTGACTGGTCATATATGTAATTGCTAATGTAAAGTACTATATTTTGGAAAGTACTTGTGATTGTTATGTTGTGAAATGATTTTCCCTACTTCAGGATATGAAATGATTTGGTATGTGGCCAAAGATTCGGGTAACCATGGATGATTAAAAGTGTGAGGGCGGTGGATTTTCTCCGAGGGCGTGGGAGGTGCATCGTCATGTAGCCTGCTCCATAGTGGGAGGTGCATATATATATATATATATATATATATATATATATATATATATATTGAGTTGGAGAGGCGTGTACAGCTTTGTCTGAGGGCCTTGCCCGATATTTGGTTGCATACTTGTTTGTATGCATTGTCATATTTTGGAATTCATATTTCCAAAGATTTTGGTTTGAGATCCTGAAGTGAAATCCACTTTGATATAAAAGCTAGATATATATTTCAAATATTTTGAAATAAGAATTCGGGAATAAACGAAGGAATAATTTCTGTAAATTGAATTGGATTTCGAAAAATCTAAATTTGGAGTTAAGCCTAAATCGGTAGATTGAGGAATTGCGTGTTGTATGATGCATTGTAGATCCATAGACTGTTATTAGTTGTTGTTTATGCACTGATATTAATGGGGGTGAACCCATTCCGTGACATACGACGTGGTCCCGTGATTTACCTTATTTTTAAAGTATAACTGTTTTAGTTCTCACACCAGTCCCATGACTAAATCGGAGTTTATTGTTTCTACCTAAACTCTGTGTGCCCATATTTTCCACACGGGTAGTTAGTAGTTTTGGTTTTGCAGATTATTTCGTTTAGCAGGATTCTGGATCGAAGCTTAAAGCTGTGTCTAGATCATTGATAGTCTTTCGCTATGTTAGTTTATTTGTTTCCGCTGCATTGTATTACATTTACTGTAAATATATTTTCCGCTGTGTAATATTTATTGATACTTTGATATTATGTACTCTGATGTAACATTATTATGATGTTTATAAATGTCTTCTATTGTTTGTTCTGATGTGTTGTGCGCTCAAAGTTAGCGTATCCTCCTTTTTGGTTCGATTTAAGTCGGTTTAATGATCGATTTGGATCGACCAAGAAGGAGGGTTACTACACAAACTGTTCGAATTGGTATGTGAGTTGCAGAATAGGGAAATACATATTAAAGGTATCAGATTTGTTTATAGAAGCAAAGTGAAACCAAGTACACCCCATTAATTTCATGTTTTACTTAGTAATGAAGTTAGGGAACTGTCGTACATGATGGTGAAAGAAGAAACCGTTAAGCCTACATCGGAAAATTTAGGCTGTCCTTATATTTAGTTTTATATTTTATTTTTATTTGAACCGAGGTAATTTTAACCCTTTTAAAATATCGCGTGTTGTCGAACTCTTATTTAAACACAACAACCAACATCCCTAGGGTTATATCACTATTCTGAACACACTGGAACAAGTTTCGAACCCCAATTCGATCATATGGAGAAGATTTTAATTTAAATCGATATAATATACATTAAATAGAAAAATAAATTTCTTGATAATAAAATATTACTATTATCGTTTATACTCAAATAAGATTTCTATAAATCATCTGAATTATTTCAGCTTTAACTTCAAATTCAGTTATTCTCGTTTTCGGATTACGATAATTCAATATATCCGAAATTCAATCGTATATCGATTATTAAATCAATAACTCAATATAAATATCGATTTATATTACCAACTCAATATTTAAAACCATATTAAATATTTAAAATTAATCATCCAAAAATCTGGGTCGTTACATTCTTCCCCCCTTAAAAAAATTTCGTCCCCGAATTTACTAAGGTAGGAAAAATGCTATGAACCCATTAACTTTTAAAAACTTATTTATGTTGAAACTCAACTCTCCATAATACAACAAATTAGTCCCAACAGCTTTGGTTTTCATTTATTTGATCTGAATGATTTATAATCAATATATATTCACATCCAATCCATATTCCATCATACACATTTAAATTCATTCAAACTGGTTTTAATCAATTTATTCACTTTAATCCATTTAAATTTCTTAAGTTAAATTTAATTTTCAAAATTCAAATTCCTGGGTTTTTTTACTTCCAATCCTTCTGAAATCACATAAATATATACATATATTTACAACCATTTCAAATTCAAAACAATTGAATTTTCAAACCAACTTGTATTCTTTCAAATAAATTTCCATCAAAATTTTTTCTAAGGTAGCAATTCATCACTTCGAAACACGAATATGAACACTGGTGATGTTGCAGTCATCATCAGAATTACTTTCCAACCACTAATGCGAGTTCAGTGCTTTTTCACTTTCAAAATCCATTCAAAACAATTTTTAGTCAAAAACCCTTCCAAAACAAAGCTATGTTATTAAAAAAATATTTTCCACTTCCCAGGATTAAATTCTGAATTCTGGTTTGAATTCAATTCCAGTTCATCTCATTTGTATATTTTATTCTTATACGAATTATATTTTGTTATAGATAACCATTCCAATTTTATAATCTTATTTGGTTATAATAACAACCAAATCATCCATATATTATAAAAATATCAAAAAATTATTTCTTGTATATCAAAATAGAAATCTAGGTAAAATTATTTCATTTACCCTCTTTAAAACAATATTACGTCGAATTCTCTATTCATGTGTTTAGAAATTCCTATCGACTTTGTAGCATCCCGCGATTTGATCTGAATTCAGAAGCCACGCAGCAGACTAGCCCAACACAATATAAAATGCTATTAATATCAATTTATAAATACACGCTCTCGTATATATACTCAATTGAAGTTCGAAATGCCAAATTATGAACTACCGCGCTGCGGCGAGTTTGTTTTTAATTATATTTAAATATAAACGTTTAAGCTTCGTTTATAGATAAATTTCAACTCCATTCTTATATAATTTAAATAAAAATTAATCCATTTTTCCAAATCCTTTTTAATATTTCCAATTATTCTAAATTATTGGTTATTTCATTTATTTGTTATAAATTTATTTATAACTTCATCTTCTATACTAAATTCCAATTCCTTTATAAATTATTTATAAAATTCGATATAATTTAATTCTAATAATAAATCCGTAGATTATCTCAATTGAGTTTTTATTCCGAATTCTTGAATAAAATCTATCGTTCCCTTTTTGAAACGTTTTCCAATCCCTTTTTAAATTCATACTTGAATTTAAAATTCCAAATTTATCTAATGATAATTATCTCACCTTATTTATAAACATCGTTTACAATTTTTCGTTTTATATATACTAAAACAAGTTCTCGTTTCAAAACCCTTTTTAATTCTATTCCTATTTGGAATATTTTATTATTATTATAACATTTATATACATATACATAAAATCCATTCACATATTAATATTAAATTTTAGTTTCTATTTAATATGATTCCAATATTTTCCTTTAGAAATAACTATTTTTACGAATTCGACATAATAGAATTCAAATCATAAATCCATACATATTTATTTTGATTCAATTTACATTCCAACCAGCGGAATATATATCATCGTTTCTTTTTTAAACTAATTTCAATTCCCTTTTTAAATTCACATTTGAATTTACATTCCCTAAATTATCGAATGATAATTTATTCTATTTCATTTATAAACACCATTTATGAATTCATTTTAATTCTTGCATTATCGAATGAAAATTATTCCATTATTTTATAAACACCGTTTATAAATTCACCACTTGTTTTTATTATCCAAAACAAGTTAATATTTTTATAGCCTATTTGAAATTCAAATTCTATTTTTAGGAAAATAGATTTCCCTTTTTAAATCTCGAAATCCCTTTTCACGATATTTTTATATATATAAATATTTATGCCATTTGATATTTAAACATCCAAAACACCCAATTATTAATCATGGGTTTCCTAAAACATCATATATGAATATATATACACATATATATATATATATATATATATATAAACAAACAAATAATAAATTTTGAGGAATCCAGTTGGATCCCTCCAACCTCTTTTCCCTGCATCCACAGACGTTAGCCAACATAAATAATATCCATCCTGCTTTAAGGCAGAATATCACGGTATATAAGGCCATCCACTATAATGTATTGTGGGGCACATAGGGTCATCCGCTAATGATACTACGGGCATTCGCTAATGGTAATACGGGAAATATCCAACCACCAATATATATATATATAATAGCCACAAACACCAACCCTAAATAACTAACATATATAATATCCACAATAATATTTAACTGCATCCAAGCTACCAACAAACAACATATAACAATTATTTAAATAAAAATTTGTTTATAATAAAATTATTAATGAACCAGAGAGTGATTTTACTCACCATGATTTTTATTTGTCGATTTTTCTAATTTTAAACAAATGTTTAAAATTAGACTAAATTCCACATTACGATCTCAACGAAATTGGTTTCGTCTAAATCTGATATCATACGAGATATATGTATCTGTTATAATTTATTTAATTTTTTTAAATAAATTAAACAATCTTCAACCAATTAATAACAAAAAATTATTATACCTTAACCAACCCTGCTAAACTCTTCTCGATTTCAAATTCTCGTAGCTACAGATTACACGACTGAGTCTGTACGATAAAATCTTGTATAAATTTAACATGGCATTCATTATTTAAGCTATTGAACAATTTAAATGTAATTTAAAATTTTAAATGTAATTTAAAATTTAATTACTAAAATAAAATAATTACCTATTAGCCAAAAATTTCATCTTCCCCGTTCAAAAAGAACAAGACCTCCATTGTATACGCTATCAACATCAGTCCATATTTTCAATACCACTTTCATCCAATTCAACCCAAAAATACAGAGATGAATTCCCTTACTCTACATTTATAGGTCCAACTTCAATACCATTTCCAAACTTTAATTTTCATGCATCGCCAGCTCGAACTCCATGTTGGCAACCATACCTGTACCAAATGATGCAGCACCCTTCTCCTTATCAACCCTATCGCACCAACCTATAAGCGATCGACCCTCTTCCAACTTTACTTACTCACTGCAGAAGCCTACCACCAAAGTCGCTACCTCCACTCTCCCCTTACATCGCGACCTCGATTCATATGAGCCTTAGGTCAGCCCGGATCCTCTCGCCGTCGTTCGAGATGCTCCTCCGAACTGCTATATTGCCAATCGCATTAGCCATAGCTCACGTACAAAACTATTGAACTCAATTACTTGAATCGCACATATTTCTATTTTAGAAATGGAACTCTTAGCTCACGAGAATTTCTATTTGGATTTTGGGATTTTTTTTTGATTGATTTTTATTTTGTTTCTTTCTTTTTTATATATATCCGCGGTGAATTCATTTCTGATTTGGAGAAAGGAAATGGAGACAAACTATTCGAATTGGTATGTGAGTTACAGAATGGGGAAATAAATATTGAAGGTATCAGACTTATTTATAGATGCGAAGTGAAACCAAGTAAGCCCCATTAATTTCCTATTTTACTTAGTAATGAAGTTAGGGAACCATTGTACATGATGGCAAAAGAAGAAACAGTTAATCCCGCATTGGAAAATTTAGGCTATCCATATTTTTAGTTTTATATTTTATTATGATTTGAACTGAGGTGATTTTAACCCTTTTAAAATATCACGTGTTGTCGAACTCCTATTTAAATGCAACAACCGGCATCCCTAGGATTATACCATTATTCTGAACACACTGGAACAGATTTGGAAGCCCAATTCAATCATATGGAGAAGATATTATTTTAAATCGATATAATATAAATTAAATTCAAAACAAATAAATTTCTTGATAATAAAATATTACTATTATGATTTATACTCAAATAAAATTTCTATAAATCGTCTAAAATATTTCGATTCAGTTTTAACTTCAAATTCAATTATTCTCGTTTTCAGATTATGATAATTCGATATATCCGAAATTTAATCGTATATCGATTTTTAAATTGATAACTCAGTATAAAATCAATTTATTACCAACTCAATATTTGAAACTATAATACCCCGTATTTTCTATGAACGTCAAAGTAACAAATTAAAGTATACTTAATTTTTAAAGAAGAATCTAGGGAAACGGGTTACGCCATTGCGTTCATCTCGGAATTCTGCTTGGAATGGAGTCCAAGTTTTCATAAATCGGACTTCGTATGAGAAAGTTATGACACTCAGAAGTTTCTGGAATTTAAATAAATTAAAACAACTCGAATTCAAATTCGAAATTCAAATCACACACCCGGGCTAGGCGGGAAATTTCCCGCCCAGGACCCAGGTCAACCTAGGGGTCGACCTGGGTCACAAAAGTTGACCAGGGGGTCGACCTGGGGTTGACCTACCCCCTATTTCCAGATCCGAGGACTGGTTCATTTTTCTGCATTTGGACGCCCGTTCTGACCAGATTCGTTGATCGCTATGCTATATAAACACCCCTAAGGCTATAGTTTTCTCTACACAACTCCATTACGCCTATACTCTACCCTAATTCATATCAAAATAAATCAAAGACGGGGTTATGCTGCTAAAGTTCTTCAAGAAATCAAGTTTAGAATTCAAGTAGAGATTCAAAGGCTAATTCAACGACTTCAACAACTATTTTCTAAGAATCAAATCTAAATTAGAGAATCGATAATATATGTCAAGGGATTGATTTTCAGTTTCATAAATTAGATTCCAAAAATACAAGAATCGTTCTCTTTTTGTAAGTTCAAATTACTTTCAGATGTGAATTCTTAGTTGAAATTCTTGGCATGTAATAATCTGTATCTAAGCTATACTTGATTATGAGATAATTCTTTTAGATTTATCAAATCTAATCTATTAGATCTATGCCTGTGATGTTATTCAGATCTAATCCATTAGATTTATGCCTGATGTAAGTAATCCTTTCATTTGAATCCGTGCTTGTATATACCTTTGGGAATCATTATTGACTATGGAATTGGTACAATCATATCTATCCTTGTTGTATATCGGAATTGTAATCCTGTTTAAGTTCATGATATAACACTTGTCAAACCTATACGTCTATGATGGTTCATAATGATATTCATATCATATCTATATTCCTGCGATGTATTCTATGCAAAACTTGTCAATTTGGTATATCAAATTTATTGGAACAATAGTTCTTATCGTCATATGCCTATTCTTATGCCTCTTATGTTCCATATTGTTTCTCTGCTTATTTGATGAATCTTGCTTGTAATCTTGAAATACGTATGTTATAAATGAAGGGTTAATTGGGTATAACATGAAATTGACATTTATTTGGCATAATTTGGAACATGTATTATGGCATGACTGTTAAGATGCAATTTAGGGTAATTATACATGAATTATGGAATATGTAATTTGACATATTGAACCTACAATTGGCATGAACGACAAAGTATGAAATATAGCATGAAAAAAACCCAGTTTTCGGCATAAACTGTAAATTGGAATATTAAATTTAGCATGGGCTTAACTGTTGATTTGGGATGCCAAACATAATGCATAGTGATTTTGGGCATGACTATTATTGCAAATTTAGGGAAGATTAGGTATAGCCAATTTTGATTAATAACTGGAAATTGGAATTTGTTGGGCATAACTTAGGAGTTGGATCATGACTAGTTTTGGTGAATTTGGTAATTAGCATGTAAAATCTAGACTTGGATATATATGGTAAATGTGTAGATTAAAGATGGACATGCCTAACCCGAGGTTAGATTGAGTTGTGGTGTAAAACTGCCCGGAACCGCCCGGCACATCCAGTAACCACAACAACACCTACCTAATGTGAGAGGTTAGTGCATCATGCCTAAGGAAAATCCGAGGTTAGATTGAGTTGTGGTGTAAAACTGCCCGGAACCGCCCGGCACATCCAGTAACCACAACAACACATATCTAATATGAGAGGTTGGTGCATTAATAAATCAATTAATGCTAATGAACAAGATGGATGACTAGGGTTAAGTTCATAGGAACACTTAGCCAATATAACATGAATGACTAGGGTTAAGTTCAAAGGGACACATAACCAATATAACGTGAATGACTAGTGTTAAGTTCATAAGAACACTTAACTAATATAACATGAATGACCGGGGTTAAGTTCATAAGAACACTTAAAAAATATAACAAAAATGACTAGGGTTAAGTTAATGAGAAACACTTAACCAATATAACAAGATGAATGACCAGGGTTAAGTTAATAGGAAACACTTATCTAGTATAGCATGATAAATGGGTAGGGTTAAGTAATAAGAAACACTTAACCAATATAACTTGATTTGTGGTAAGGTTAAGTTAAAACAAGAGGGCAACACTTAACCCATATAACTTGATTGGTGGTACGGTTAAGTTAGCACAAGAAGGCAACACTTAAGCAAAGTAATATGACGAGTAGGTGGGTTAAGTAACTTGAATTGATTGATAACACTTAACCAATCCAACATGATTAGTGAGGAGGGTTAAGTTAATAAGAAACACTTAACCAACATGACATGATGAATAGGTGAGTTAAGTTAACATGAATGAACAACTCTTAACCAATCTGGCATAATGTGTGGGATGGTTAAGTTCATATCATGCTGGGTGGGTAGTATTAGTAAATATAGGCCCACAAACTTAACCATTAGATAAACATGCTTGAATTAGTGGGAGGGTTAAGTACATATCGGGTTGGTGGGTAATATTAGTAAATATAGTCCCACAAAACTTAACCGTTAAATAAACATGCTTGAATCAGTGGTAGGGTTAAGTACATAACTTAACCATTAAATAAACATGCTTGAATCAGTGGGAGGGTTAAGTACATATTGGGTTGGTGGGTAATATTAGTAAATATAGGCCCACAAAACTTAACCATTAAATAAACATGCTTGAATCGATGGGAGGGTTAAGTAAATCTCGTGTAGCTGGGTAATATTTGTATATATAGGCCCACAAAACTTAACCAATAGGAAAGCCCACTAACGGGGACCCATTTCGGCAGTAACCCCACATAGATGTATCATGGTACCCTGAACTAGGCATGGTGAAGCACGATTACTGGGCTGATTATAAGCGGTCAAAACAGCAATAGGGGGTATGTCAATGTAGGTTACAATGGTTTACGGGCGTGCACGTACTCCGGAGTGGGGAAAAGCAGGCATTGGGTACCATTAGTTATACACTGTGCATCTTGAATCGCGTCGGGTTGCTATCATAAGGATTGATATACCTTATGGTGGGACCAGCACAAGGTGTTTACATGCAAGAGAGGGCCGATTGACACAGACACAAGAGAAATTAATATAAGTAAGGAGCCGATCGATAGGGTAGTAAGGGTACATCTAACTCATTCATGGCAAATAGGCAGATTGAGGTGGAATCATCATAATAGATGTACACCTGAAGGCTACCACAATTGCAGGGATTGGGATCACGTTATCATATTATACAGATTACTAGTTGGGACACTAGTTAGGTGGTGGAGAGATATAAAAATCAGAACAACAAGGTAGTAGCGAAGCAGAGAAAATTAGAAGCGCATTTAGTTTATCTTGCCTTATCATATCTATACTAATCGTATGTTATCTTGTTATCCTTGTTCTCATGGTATTGTCTTATATTCAGTTTATTCATGTTATGATGCTTTTGCCTGTTTTTATGCTGAAAGTCGCTGGACTTATCAAAGTTATGTCTGACCTAGTTTTGTTCCGCATCTTTTCTTTCGTTCACCCCCCCCGGTTCACAGGGAGAAAATGTTACCACTTAGCTCAGTTTTCTTTCTAAGCTCGAAGATAGTCGATGTATTGCTTTGGACTCTCTCTCTCTTCCACTCTATGGCGGGTTCATGCTTTATTGGGGAATATCATTGTTATTTTTATGCTTCTTTTATACTTTGAAGTTTTTAAATCAAGACAGGAGTTCTATGTATTACTTTTAAGTATGATTGAGACAACTATTGTAAAAGCTTGACTGGGCCACATTGTTTATAAAATGACTTGATTGAGATAACTATTGTAAAAGCTTGACAGGGCCACATTGTTTATAAAATGACTTTATTTTCCGCTGTTTATTTGTCTGTCTCGTAATTTATCTGCATCTTTTACCTAAAATGATCCACCGAAGTTAAGGCATTCCCTTTGTGAGTGACCTTAATGGAGGTGGGGTGTTTCACTTGGTATCAGAGCTGAAGGTTACCGGATCAGATAAAAGATTTGAAAAATTATTTTCAAAACGGTTTTAAAAGAAGCATTTTCAAAAGAAAGGTTTTATTTAAAGGCATATTCCCCAAATCTATATGCACTATCTTTTGATCCTCTGTTTGAATCCTTGTTTCCTTCTTTCCTGAGTCTCCGGGGCTCCTGGCTTTCTGGGAGGTAACCTCATCGCAACATGGTTCCGTAGGCTCGATGAGACTACGACACCTGTCAAAGGGCGAAGAAGTGCCCAACCTCCATCCATAGTCGTAGTAGTTTCACCTACGGCTAATTCTCTTCCAAGCTTTGTACGGTTTCCCGTGCGATGGAGGCAACGTTCGAAAGGCTTGTCAACATGGTTCACAAAGAAGGTAAAGAGAAAGAGGACAAAGGGGAAGAATCACAACCAAGGGATTGGAATATAAGAAGGGCGGAGGAAATAATAGATCCCGCAACAAGAGGAAGTATCTTTTATGCGGTATAGCGGGTCATTTAATTATAGGAAGTAAAAGACAAGTGGTTGTTTTTAGCATGGTGAGGCAGGGCATCTTATCAATGATTTCCCAGAGGACAAGGACAAAGGACGGGATTTTCAAAAAGGCAAGTGCATGCTTTCACCACCAGCGTACCTGAGAGAAAGATAGTAAAGTTTAGTTTTTCTTTTTGATCGTCCTGTTAGTACTCTTTTTGATTTCAGCGCTTCACATTCGCTCATATTTGCTTCCGTAGTTGAGTCTCTGCACCTTAGTACTAGTATAATAGAAGATCCCATTATTGTCTCAAATACGGTTGGTGGTTCGGCTCATTTATCTTTGGTTTGTAAGGATTTGGGAATATCTATATTAACGATTGAGTTTGAGTATTCCATGGGCTATGGGTTGATTTGAGGCATGGGTTGGTTAGCTAGTAATTTCGAAAGGAGGGTAGTTAGACTTTTTACTTGCCTCGGAAATACCCTCGAGATTTCTTGCGATCCTGAGGAGATCAATTTGGCTTAGCTACCTAGAATCACTTGATGCATCTATCGATGATTTACGATCCGTTAGAATAGTCCATGAGTACGCAAATGTTTTTTATTATGTTAGGGGTTTTTCCCCCTAAAAATCAAGATAGGCTTCCACATATATCTAGTTGACAATGCAAAGCTAGTTATGCGATCAACGATAGTTTTGGAGCAAGATTTGCGAGGATAGCTAGAGTCGGTTAAGTGCTCAATTGTTTGGTTGTTTTGCTAGTATCATCTCACATAAATCGTCCAAATTCAGAGGTGGTATTCCTTGGGTGCTTGTCTGATATTGGTTTAGGCCTTTGGGGCTTGTACTTGAGGGATGTCGAGTTCGACTAGGATGGTTTGCGTGAGAAATAAATGGTTGTGGCAGGCGCCCTAAGTAAGATTGACCTTAAGAGAGGTAAAAAAAAGTACATAGCAACCTTTAGCTTTAGACCCTCAGATTTGTGACATGATGGATAAGCTAAGTAGATAATAGACCTCTAATCATCACAGTATATACACTTGGTATCATGGCTCACTCCTGTTTATCTTGGAAAGATAGTTCGACTACATTGGATACCCTCTAGCATAGTAAGTGATCGAGGTCCTATCTTCACTAGTGAGTTTTGGAAATGGAGGTCAAGAAGCTTTGCAACTGCAAAGTTAAATTAGTTAAGGTACAGTGGAGTGAAGCTCAAGAAGACACAACGTGGGAGACAGAAGATAAGACACGCGCATCATACCCTTTTTCCTTAAGGGTATATCCTTGATCTCTTTTTCTAGGAATTCTATGCATGTTTGTTTCAATCTTTTATTTTAGGTATATCCTCTAGGTCATACCTTCAATCCTTAGGTAGAAACCAATGGATGTAAACATGTTTTTGAAACATGTTATGATTGGTGGTTGCAAGGGGTTGCTCGTGGATGAATATACACACATTAGGCACTAGATCGGCTCAGTTACTTTCATATTGCATATGGATGAGTAAGTTTTTATATATATGAACTGAAACTTGATGTGTTATCATATGGATGTTGCATTTGTATGAATGATTGTGCACTCATGTAGAAGTTATAAAGTACGATTAGGAATAATTGCATACATGATGGACTCATGGAACTGACATAATTCGCATTGAGGAGGTCAACTGAATCAGTAGACCGCCTGATTTTGCATTAGATAAGGACATGTACACACACTATGCATATGATCATGAAAGAATTAGAAATCTTTCTAAGGACAATGGACGCCTGTGTTTGAATGGTTGAGTAGATGGATGTTGGATGTTAGGATATACATTCTTCTTGACTTGAAGATTTCGGGGACGAAATCCTTTAAGGAGGGGAGAATGTAACACCCCGTATTTTCTGTGAATGTCAAAGTAACAAATTAAAGTATACTTAATTTTTAAAGAAGAATTAAGGGAAATGGGTTACGCTATTGCGTTCGTCTCGAAATTCTACTTGGAATATAGTCCAAGTTTTCGTAAATCGGACTTTGTATGAGAAAGTTATGGCACTCAGAAGTTTCAGGAATTTAAATAAATTAAAACAGCTCGAATTCAAATTCGAAATCCAAATTGTTGAGACAAGATTTCGATCGATGCCAACATATAAAGGTGAAATGAAGATCATTTCATAGAGATAAGGCTTTTTTACTTTGAGTCATGTTAGAAATATGTTAAAATCTAGAAATATGTTAAAATCTATCCTCAAAGTATAACACGAATGCACAAAACAATATCATATATTTGTTGCTGAAATCTGTATATTTGAGGAATTAAAAAGTCACAGAAAAAGCCCAAGCGGTCCAGGCTCCGATCAGGAAAGAGTGACATAAACTGTGGACAAAGGTCCTCCACTCCACAGCCATAAAACGGTCGACCGCCCAAAAAACCACCAGTCGACCGGTTATGTTTCTGTTTGGAAACAATAACATTTCTCATATCAACCAGTCGACCGGTTGAAAATCACCAATCGACCAGTTTATGTGTTTTTGCGCATAACGACTATTTTTCTGGAATTTTCAATTTTAAATAAATTCAACCAGTCGACATGTGATTTTTGACCTGTCAACCGTTTTTGAAACAGCAAGCTTTTTCTGAAAGGTTGCTTCTATTTGTGAAGAGATTTCTATTCAATAATCAAAGAAAATGGACATAACTCTTTATAGAAACTCTTCATGAAGAATTACTACCTTTCTACTATTATATGAACATCTTCAAACTTGTTTTACAATAACGAAATCATTCTATATTCTCTCTAATTTCTGAATTGCATTTTCATACTCTTTGCAAAACAATAGCTCTCCAAATTTAAATACTTGTTGAATCCTTGAATCAATTTAATATCATTTAATTCAACAAGCATTTTACTTCCTTAAATCTACGCATTCAAAGTATATACTCGAGGATAAGGTTATAGGAAGGGTGTACTACAAGTGACTAGTCCGTGTATTGAAGACACAATATATAGTCAATCATCAACTACTTTGTATTGAAATTCCGGTAATCTTGTAGCCATACAAATCAGGTGGGTAAGCTTGTGGCCCGTGAAATCAAGTGGGTAAGCTTGTGGCCCATGAAATCAAGTGGGTAAGCTTGTAGCCCGTGAAATCAAGTGGTGTATTGTGAACCTGTTCCTCCAGGTGAAGCGAGGTGGTTGATTAGTGAAAATCCAGAGAGAGGTCTGGGACTGGACGTAGGACGGTGCTCCGAACCAGTATAAAAATCCCTGGTGTGATTTTTCTATTTTTACTGCATTTACTACCTTATATCTATGATTAGCTATCATTTCATTCTTGACTATTGTTCATCATATTACACGATCCTTGTGAGTGTATTATACTTGGCACGTACACACACACACTTTCATTTGGTATCGGAGTCTGGCGTTCTAGAGATCGTAACAACATCCTAGAACAAATGGATATAAAGAAATCTAGTCAGGGAATTAGAAAATGGAAGAGCAACAAAGCAGAATCAGGAGAGCAAGGAAATAAGTGTCTCACGGCTAAAGTCAGATCACAATCGGTATGTACATATTCATTATATAAAGATCTTTTGTTAGACCATGAAAAATTATTGAAACCCAATATAGTCATTTTAGCTATGTCAAAAAATTACAAGCAAGAAAATTCTAAATTAAAAGAAGAAAACAATCGTTTGGTAAAACAAGCCAAATGTTTTGAAAATACCTTAGAAGAGCTTGTTTCTCAAAAAATTTCCTTCAAAAAGAAAATGAGCGACTAGAAGATAAAAACAATGTTCTTTTAAAGGAAATCGATCTTTTGCAAAATAGAAATATATCATTAGAAGATTCTTTAAATAATTCTAGTTCTTTAATTTCGTCTCTTGAAAAAGAGAATGGAGCTTTAACTGAAAAGAATTTAGAATTATCTAAAGAATATGAGATTTTAAAGGTGAATAATAATATTTTGCAAAATGAAATTTTTGACACAAAAGAAAATTTTGAAAAATTACAATCTCCTTTTAATTCAGAATCTCAAATTTTTGGTCTCAAAACTAAGAACGGTACTTTGAAAGAAAAAAATTCTGAATTAAATAAGGAAATTGGTAATAACAAAATTTCCTTTGAAAATGTCACTCGCGACTTTGGAATCGAATTTGAAAAATGTACAAATAAGTTCGCGAAATTTAATAAAGGTCAAAATGATTTAAATGATATTTTATCCTGCTCTAGACCTTTACACGATAAAAGTGGTACAGGATATAATAAAACCAATCATAGAAATAGTACTAGATATGGTTTTATGTATAATAAGAATATCACTACTAGTACTAATGCACATCCAAGACCCAATTATTATAGAAATTCAAATACTTCTATGACTAGCGGTATTTGTAATAAATATAGAAGTACGAAAAGGAATATCACTAGAAATTACTTAAGTATTTGGGTTCCTGTAAGTTGGAAAAACAGAGAAAAATATATCGATGATTATTTTGATTCAGTAGTTAATAATGAAAATTTTATCTTTAAAGGTTCCATTAAACCCTCTTGGGTATGGTTACCTTCCATCTAACCCATGGACCCAAAACAAAGCAAGTGGGTACCAAACTATATATGTTATATTTTTTGCAGGTACACCACAGCAAAGAGAAGGTTATTCAGTATCTCTAAAGGTGCTATAATTATTTGTATTCTCTACTACTCTCGGTTACTGTTCTTATTATGGTATTTATTCTTTTTAATCGATGACAAAAGGGGAGAAATATTTTCTCTTATGATTATTCATATCATTCTCGTTACATATACTATCATTTAAAATTATGTGCTTAACATGGTAACAGTATATGTGTGCTAACATTTGTTAATGCAGGAATCAAAAGGTAAGATTATTTATATTATGAACTAACAAATGTTGCAGAAATTCAGGGGGAGCTTTATATTTAGAGGGAGAAAATCCAAGGTGTTGTCATCAATCAAAAAGGGGGAAAATGTTGAGACAAGATTTTGATCGATGCCAACATATAAAGGTGGAATGAAGATCATTTCATAGAGATAAGGTTTTTTACTTTGAGTCGCGTTAGAAATATGTTAAAATCTATCCTCAAAGTATAACACGAACGCACAAAACAATATCATATCTTCATTGTTGAAATCTATATATTTGAGGAATTGAAAAGTCACAGAAAAAGCTTAAACGATCCAGGCTCCGACCGCGAAAGAGTGCAGAGTGATATAGTCTGTAGACCGAGGTCCTCTGGTCCACAGCCACAAAACGGTCGACCGCCCAAAATCCACCAGTCGACCGGTTATGTTTCTGTTTGGAAACAAAAACATTTCTCAGATCAACCAGTCGACTGGTTGAAAATCACCAATCGACCGGTTCACGTGTTTTTGCACATAACGGCTATTTTTCTACAATTTTCAATTTTAAATAAATTCAACCAGTCGACATGTGATTTTTGACCTGCCAACCATTTTTGAAACAGCAAGCTTTTTCTGAAAGGTTGCTTCTATTTGTGAAGAGATTTCTATTCAATAATCAAAGGAAATGGACATAACTCTTTATAGAAACTCTTCAGGAAGAATTATTACCTTTCTTGTAGCGACCCGAACTTCCCCAGTAAGGAAAGCCCGAATTGCCTTGAGAACAACACACATCGGAACGCAAACAGAAGAACATTTCATTGTTTATTACAACAATTCCATCAGAATACAAGAATATACGGAGTATGAATAAATATTACACATTTGATAAATACCAGAGATTTAAATTACATTTTAAATACATAGCAGCGGAAAAATAATACAAAGCACAACTGAAAGTAATACACGGATACAGAGCTTTCCGATCATCGTTCCAGTTGTAAATCGGGATCCTGTGAATATAAATCTGCAAAACCAAAACTACTAGCTGCCCATGTGGAAAATAGGGGCACCCAGAGTTTAGGTTAAAACAATAAACTCCAGCTCAGTCATGTGATTGATGTGAGAACTAAAACAGTTATTAATCTTTATTTTAAAAGAGAGTAATTCAAGGGACCACACCGTATAACACGGAACGGGTTTCCTCCCAAGAATACTTGTGCATATAACAAAACAACGCAATGCTTTTTGGAAAAATGAAGCTATTATAAGACCCAGGTCCCATCACACAATGCAAGCCGGAGGATAGGGTTTTCCCTTATAATAGCCAAACATGCTTAGTACGTTTAAAACAAATCATTTGATACTATTATAAGTGTATAGTGTCAAAACAATTTCAATCATAAATATCAATCATAGGCGACATGGGTACCATCTATCATGTCGCCATACTAGGCTCTACAAATAAAACCGCAATATCACATATTGGAAATTGGATTTCCATCATGAGCCGAGGCAAGGAGTAAGCTCCTATCCGATTCGAGACACTCTAGAAAATGTCTCAGGACCCCACTATGATCCTTTGGAACCTCCAAGGCCGGTCCTCTCTTACTTTTGAGGATTAATTATTCCTGAACACACGTTTCCCGGTCCTTACAGACCTATAACCGAGGTGCCTCGCATCCAAAATTCACACAGGTGAAAAGTATATAAATGTCAGCCAGTTTAAGCACTGACACCACCACTAACTAGAAAGAAATGTCGTGCACTCCTTGGGTCCTTATCCCATTTTTGACTCATACCGAGGTGTGAGGCTCGCGAATTCATGCTATACACAAAGCTACGCCACACAGGCCGTGCTTTGATCATCAACCACAAGACTTTGCTTTTCAACAGAAGCCTTGATCAATTGCCACTTACGCGTGCCACACTGGCAATTCACTCCATGCGACTGATGTCCATCGATATACAACCTCTGAGCTCGTACGTCTCAGAGAAGGGCGTTAAGCAAGAGAATAAATTCTCCGCCGCCAAATAGATATATTTTTAATAGAGATCAATCAGCACAGAATAAAATCCAATGTCAGACACACAGTCCATTTACAAGTTCGTCCTGGGTCTGAACGAAACCGGAGGCACTTTCCCCGCATATCCATCCATCTCCAAGTACGTCTGGGCGATCACCAACTGTTTCTCTCATCTTGGGTGTACATCCCAATCGAGATCATCAGCAATCATCCAAACGATGTGAAGACTTCTGGTCTTCAACCACCGTCTTCATCTTTGACTTGTCGTCGAATCGGTTATTCAGAATGGGTATAAACCCGGCCTTTCCGAATAACCCGGCCCCAGTTTTGACGTTGCCAGATGGAAGCAAGATGTTCACAGTTTATATAGATGCATATGGGACAGGGCTAGGCGCTGTCTTAATGCAAGAAGGAAGGGTAGTAGCTTATGGTTGATGGCAGTTGAAAGTGCATGAAAAGAACTACCCGACCCACGATCTTGAGTTAGCCGCCATCGTCTTTGCACTCAAGTCTTGGCGACACTATCTCCTAGGTGAGAAGTTCGAACTGTATACTGACCATAAATCTTTGAAATATCTCTTCTCACAGAAGGACCTTAACTTGAGGCAACAGAGATGGATGGAGTTTCTTGCCTCGTACGATTTCGAGATCTCCTACACTTCGGGCAAAGGCAACGTAGTGGCAGACGCGTTGAGCCGAAAGAAACTGACATTAAGCCCGCTGTTTGTTGAAAGGCAAAGCCTAGAGTTTATAGCCAGCTTTGGCTTTAGGCCCTCCTCCGATTTTGTACCGGGCTTGCTAGCATCTCTCGAAGTACGCCCGACTTTAGTGGACTCAATAAGGACAGCACAACGCGAAGACCCTCAACTTGTGGAGACGATTGATAGGCTAATTAGGGGTGAGACTTCAAGTCACCTCAACAGATACTCCATCGACGATAATGGTTGGCTAAGGCGAGACGGAAGACTATGCGTCCCACAGACAAGGGATTTAGTAAAGACGGTTCTCGAAGAAGCACATCACTCCAAGATGACGATACATCCAGGCGGAGATAAAATGTACAAGGACATAAAGAGAACTTTCTTTTGGAACGGCATGAAGAAGGACATGGCAGATTTCGTTTCTAAGTGTATGATTTGCCAACAGGTTAAGGCGGAGCAGAAGAAACCTGGTGGTCTGCTCCATCCCCTAAAGGTCCCACAGTGGAAGTGGGATAGCATTTCAATGGACTTCATTGATGGGCTACCTAGGTCTAGAAGAGGCAACACTAGCATTTGGGTAATAGTGGATAGTCTTACTAAAAGCGCCCACTTTTTACCTGTCAAGAGTAAAAGGACTGCCTCATCCCTAGCACCTCTTTATCTCAAGGAGATTGTTCGACTCCATGGAATACCCTCCAGCATTGTTAGTGACTGAGACCCTATCTTCACAAGTGAGTTTTGGCGGAGTCTGCAAGAAGCGGTAGGCACACAGTTATGCTTGAGTACAGCCTATCACCCCCAAATTGATGGCCAGACAGAAAGAGTGAACAGAGTTTTGGAGGACCTTTTAAGACTGTGCGTCCTTGACTTTGGAGGGACGTGGGAAGACCATCTTCCTTTGGTGGAATTTTCCTACAACAACAGCTACCAAGCCACCATCGGAATGGCACCCTTAGAAGCTTTATATGGAAGACCATGCCGATCGCCCACTTGTTGGTGGGAGTCTACTGATAAGCTCATACTTGGACCAGATATGATCCGAGAGACCTCAGAGAAAGTAGACTTGATACGAAGAAGGATGAAGACGACCCAAGATAGACAGAAATCCTACGCCGACAAGAGGAGGACCGACCTTGAATTTGAGGTTGGGGACAGAGTTTTTCTTAAGGTATCTCCTCTAAGGAACGTTGTTCGTTTTGGATCCACTGGAAAGCTGGAACCGAGATTTATAGGGCCATTTCCTATTATCGAGAAAATTGGGGAAATGGCCTATAGATTAGAACTACCTGAAAAACTAGCAGGAGTTCACAACGTCTTTCACGTTTCGCACCTCCGGAAATGTCTACATGAATCTGCTGAAGTGGTAGAGCCAAACATTCTAGAAGAAGCTGAAGTGGAACGCGAAGCAACCATGAGGAAAGTTCCAACCCGCATATTAGGAACAGAAGTGAAAATCCTACACAACCGCGAAGTCAAGCTCGTCAAAGTTCAGTGGAGCGACGCCGAGGAAGACGCAACTTAGGAAACTGAGGCTAGAATACGCGCAGCCTACCCTTTTCTTTTTGAGGGTACATCTTTGATCTTTCTTTTTCCTTAAGTTGCGCTTTTATCTATCTTTTTAGGTATATCTCCTCGACCTTATCTTTTAGGAAGGAACCCTTTGGATGAAAACATGTTATGGATGATGGTTGCAAGTGGTTGCAAGTGATTGCTCGTGGTTGCATATACACACATAATCTAGGTTTTAGATCGGCTCAGTCACTTCATATTGCATATGCATATATGTATTTATACTCGTATATGGTTGAAGTTTTATGTGTTGCCATATGGATGTTGCATTTATATGAATGATTGTGCACTCATGTAGAATCATGAATAGGAAGGTTTGCATACATAATGGATTCATGACACTTACATAACTTGCATTAAGGAGGTCAACTGAATCAGTAGACCACCTGATTTTGCATTAGATAAGTACATGTACACACACTTCGCATATGATCATGAAGCATTAGAAGTCTTTTAAGGACAATGGATGCTCGTGTTTGATGGATGAGTAGATGGACGTTTGGATGTTAGGATATACATTCTTCCTAAACTTGAAGATTTCGGGGACGAAATCCTTTTAAGTGGGGGAGAATGTAACACCCCATGTATTCTATAACATTGAAATTCACAAATTAAAGTATAATTAATTTCAAATAAAAGAATTAAGGGAAACGGGATACGCCATTGCGTTCGTCTCAGAATTCTACTTGAGATAAAGTCCGAGTTTGCGTAAAACGGACTCCGTATGAGGGAGATATGGCCTCCGGAAGTTTCAGAATTCAGTTTAAAATTCAAACAGACGGAAACAGCTCAGAAACAAGTTCAAATTTCAAAAAAAATCGGACCCAGATTGGGCTGGGCGGGAATTTTCCCGCCCAAGGCACCTAGGTCGACTGGGTAGTCGACCTGGGCCACCCAGATCGACTGGGTAGTCGACCTGGGGCACCCAGGTCGACTGGGGAGTCGGCCTGGCCCCTAAGCCAGGTCGAACCCAGCCCCTCCTGGCTGGCCTGGTCTGTGCTTGGCCGAATTTCTGAGCTTTGTCTTGTCACTAGGGCTAGGTGTCAGCTCCTGATTGGTCTCTCTTTCAAACGAACGGCTAATATTAATCTAAGCTCCATCGACGGCTCTAATCAATTCACAAACTCTATAAACAGGACCTAAGACTCCACCTAGTTCATACAAATAAAAATGAGAATGAGACCGTCATGCTGCTGAAGAAAGACTAGGAGTAGCCGTCAAACTTGAGGGACGATTAGGAGTCAATTCGAAAGCTTAAAGCAACGACAACTAAATCAAAACAACGCCTACAACAAAGGATAGCATCTCCAAATTCAGAATTCAGAAACTTGAATTGAAGATTCGTCATACGTTGTAAGTAGAGTGCTATTCCGATGTGAATGAATAATTGAGTTTTGATTTCCGTAAAATGAGAAATGGAATTGTACTTAATTTGTGGTGACGATAATTCATAATTGTATGTTGCTATGATTCTAATTATGAATAGATTTGGGGATATAGATTTGGGGATGTTGTGGTATAATGATGTTAGAACCATTGGATATTTGCAAGTGTATGATTCATGTTGAAAGTTAACAACTATATGTTTGTGGTAGTTTATTACAACAAAGTTGAGATTCACGCAAGTATATGATTCACTATTATGCCAACAAGATTTTAGATCTTTCTATGTGTATTTTATGATCATGTTTAGTGCAGTTGGATCCATTTGGGTATTATGATTCATATTAATTTATGTTGAAATAGGAATTATGATTCTAGTGGAAAAAAAGAGACAAACTTTTGCATTAGTGACAAAAGTAAGCATCTTTGTGAACTTGTGTGGACTCTATAAACATGACTAGACTACGTTTGGTGTTATGCCTAATTGAAAATATGTCTTAGGCCTATGTTGTTATCAAAATCATGTGATAATATATGTGACACATAATTTAAGTTAGGTTCACAATTTAAATGCAAGTTTACATGACTAGATTTAAAACCATGATTCATGTTTAGGTATGTTTCATGTCAAGATTATATGTTATTACAATGCAAGTTCACAAGTGCCTAATTTATGTTAATTAGATCGTTATGTTGCAAGTTCATGCGTTCACACACCCCTTTTGATGTTACTTAGAATATATAAACACCATGTTCTAAGCCTCCCCTTTTTCATGTGTCTAAGTTGGGTTTAAATGTTAAACCCAACATATGTTATATTATGGCGAACGTATAAAACGGGGGTAATGACGTTGGGTTAAAAATATGAAACATATGTGTTGGCATGTTGACGCATGCCAACGACCTTGAAAACATTTAAGTGGTATAAGTTAATTTTACCCAATAAAGATGAATTTGAATAATGGGCTGCAAATATTTACATATAAAAAGAAAAGAGACAAAATATGTAAACTTAGAAAATACGATGTGTTTAACCCGAGGTTGGATTGAGTTGTGATGTAAACCTGCCCGGAACCGCCCGGAACCGCCCGGCTGTCCAGTAGTCACAACAATACCTATCCAATTTGGGTGGTTAAACATTGAGCCCAATAAAGACCCGAGGTTAGACTGAGTTGTGACGTAAGACTGCCCGGAACCAACCGGCAACAGGCAGTCACAACAATACCTGTCTAATGTGAGAGGTCGAGGCTTTAATAAGACAATTAAGGCTGAGTCAGGATTGATAGGATTAAGTAAATTGAATTAATACTTAATCAAATTGAACATGCTAAACTATACAGACTGATTGGGGGTTAGGTTTACAAAACACTTAACCAACTTAGCATGTTGGCTAGAAATAGAAAACCTAGTAGCGGGGGACCCTTTTCAGCAGTAACCCTACAAGGTGTATCAGGATACCCTGAACTAGGCAGGGTGGGGCACGATTACTGGGCTGACTGTAATAGGTCAAATCGACGGCGGTGGTGCAGCAGTGTAGGTTCTAACGGGGTGCGGGCGTGCACACACTCCGGCGCAGAAAAATTAGGCACTGGGCACCAATAGTATACCTGTGCATTCTAGAATTGTGTCGGGCCGCCACCATGGGACTTGATACACCCCATGGTGGGACCAACATAGGTAGCTACAACATCGGGGGCCGTAAGACACACGTAACTATGCGGGTAGGAGCCGATCATTAGAAATGGATCACTTCACCCTGATTATGGGGTGCCTGTTGGGAACTAGTTTATATGGGTTCAGAGATTAATATGGGGTACGATAGTATATTCGACTCTAGACAACTTAACTTAGTTTTATAGTGCTTTCCTATTTCCAGTTTATACTTATCATGCCCAATTCTTTATTCATATACTGAATAATCCTAGACTTACTCAGGCTTTATGTCTGACTCTACTTTTCTTTCATCTTCTTTTCTTTCGTCCCCCCCCCCCCCCCCCAGGTCCACAGGGAGGGAATACTGCAGCTTGACCAGTTTTCACATCCAGCTTGAAGAGAGAGAGAATGTATTGCTTGGATCTCTTTCGCTTTGGACTATGGCTTTGGATAGCACTTATGGGGACTTATGTAGTTTACTTATGTTTTTATGCTTCTTTAAGTTATGAAATCAAGACAGTTATGAAATTGTAATGTTTTTGGAAGTATTGTGAGACAATTATGGCATGGTTTGTGTAACACGTATTTTGATGAAATAAAAGTTGTTGTTGTTTTCCTCTGTTCAAAAATATGTGTATTTATATCTGTCTTGTGTATCTGTGACTTATACTTATAAACCTCCACCAAAATTAGGGCATTCCCTTTGAGAGTGACCCTAACGGAGGTGGGGTGTTTCAATTTTTATATTCTAATATTCTTTATTTTCCCAATTGGAATGAGGCCCAATCAATTTACCATATAATGTTAATTATATGGATTCCATACAACACATGTATATAATAGCAACGATAAACAATCAACAATCATCCAAAGTGCAGTACTCTGTATAAGCATCAAATATAGATATCTAACGCTTATGACAGCCTGTCAATCAATCGATCGACATACAACTAATTATTGGGATTAGTGTATATCATATTTTATCCCAATACCCGTGTGGGGTTTCAAATCAACAAACACAGATTTTTATTTGTGCAGTTGGGCGATGTGTAAAATTTATCGTCCTAATAAATGTCCTTCAAATAGGTGTACATAAACAAACCGTCCGGTTTGTAGATGAATATTTATTTATTCACATTCACTATATTCATATTCACGTTAAAAATTATATTTTTAACGATAATTAATTTATTTCAACACATGAATATATTTTATTATCTATTTCACATCAACATCACAAACAATTTTCACAATACATCACTCAAACAAACAAGTCGTCCATGGTCTGTGGACGACGGGTGTCGGGTGCTGCTAAGCACCGTCTGCATCCTAGTATATATATTTATAACTAGAAAAAGAAATTTAAAGTGAGAAGTTCTCACAGAGGGTTCCACTCCGCCGTGCTTTGCTTTTGAACTGTTGAACCGTCTGGATCTGTTTGAAATTCCAATGCAGTCCTTTTAACGCTGTTCAAATAAAAATTATATTTTTATTGCTTCATTTCAATAAATAAAAATCATATTTTTATTTTTACTTCATATACTTTTACAACGCTTCTTTCTATATAAAAATTATATTTCTATTTCATATATAAAGATCGAATTTTTATTTCATCGCTGTAAAAATCACAATTTTTATCTCAACACGTATATAATAAAAATCAGATTTTTATTCTCACTACTATATAAAGATCAAATTTTTAATAGTTATATAATATAAAAATCGTATTTTTATTTTTCCTATACTGTAAAAATCCTGTTTTTACTATCTACATTATATAAAAATCATATCTTCATATCTTCTATAAATTAAAAATCGAATTTTTTTATTCTTCCTAAAATATAAAAATCATATTTTTATCCTCTACATCATATGAAAATTATATTTTTAACTTCTACCTTATATAAAAATTACGTCTTTATCTTCATTTCATGTATATAAAAATCCGATTTTTATCGTATTACTACCTATATCAAAATCAACTCTTTATCTATTAAAAATCAAACCATTTATCTATTAAAAATCAAACCTTTTATCTATAAAAAATCAAACCTTTTTTTCTATTAAAAATCAAACCTTTTACTATTAAAAATCAAATCTTTTACTATTAAAAATCAAAAATTTAACTTCACTAACACGCCATAAAAATCCCACCTTTTATTCTAAAGATCATATATTTAAGTTGAAAATCCTTTTTGCCTATACTAATTTAAAATCTGAAAATAAAAATCAAATTAAAATACTTACATTGGATTGAGAGAGGGGGCTATCGGGTTTGGGCTGGGAATGGCGGCGTGAGGTGGTCGGTGGGTCGGGGGGATGATGCGTCGCGGGTGAGGTAGGGCGGTGGCTGCTCCGGTGGTCTCGCGGTTTTTAGCAGAGGGGGAAGGGAGGAACGGGAGGCGATGGAAGAAAGGGGAGGGCGCGGAGGAATAAGAAGGGGGGTAGGGAGGAGCGGCGGAGGTGGTCGGCCCGTTCAGGGCGGCGGCGCGCCAGGGGGGAGCGCGGCTCCTTCCCCCTTTTTTTATTTTTTTATTTTCTATTTACTTTACTAAAATGAATTTCAACGGGGAAAGGGGAGAGGGTATAGAGGAAGGCTATAAAAATATTTTATATTTTATTATTTTAAAGTTTCAAAAAAGTTGACTTTTTAATTTCGACCTCCAAACGAGACCCACCGCCTGTCGTCCATAGCTAATTACCCCCATTTCGAACACAATAGGATATGTATCATAAGCTGATTCGATCGTTTCGATCAGTTTTCGTCAAAATCAACATATAACTCTATATATTGAATTTGAACGCGTATTTCAATTTACCGGGGCCACATACGGACTTTAAAAATTCCCGAAAAATATTTTCTAGCTTCGTATTGACGATACGGTCCTAACAAAACTAATTTCGTCGAATTCTAAGACCATTTGAAAAATGGCCATTTTCAAGTCGATTAAAATCAACTGAAACTGGTCAAACGCGTTTTCTCTTGCCACGCTCACATATTGATTCAAAAAATTACGAAATTTGAAACCTAGCAATAATTTGACATCTCGGATCCAACAAAAGTGGTTTCGTCAAAAACCGATGTCATTTGCAAAATCTCCATTTTTAAAGGCCAGAATTCCATAGTGACTATTCTAAATTTTCAGCTGGACATATCTTTTGATTCCCGCTATGAAATTTCGATTTTTCGGATCCGTTGGAAAGATATTTGTAACACCCCGAATTTCGGTTAATGATAAAATTCACTAATTGCAGAATAAATAATCTCAAATGTGAGAATTGGGGGAAACGGGCTGCGTCATTACGTTCGTCTCGGAAAAATACGCAGAATAGAGTCCGAAATTTTGTAAATCGGAGTCCGTATGGCCCAGTTATGGCCCAATGAAGTTTGCAGAAAATTCAAAGTTAAAAACAGATTTAAAAATTGAAAATCAGATTTCGAAATTGGAGCCAAAAGCGGAGGTGCGGGAAAGTTCCCGCCTAGCCCCGTGTCGACAGGCATGTCGACAGCCCTGTCGACAGGGGTGTCGACACAGGGTGTCGGCCCTGTTGATCTGGGTGCACCAGATCTGGTTTTTGGTTGAGTCTTGGGCTGTGTTCTAGAGATTTCCGAAATCTGATGGTCCAAATCTAATTTTGGGCTAGTCCTATGGTCCTAAAACACCTAACTAATCTATATATACACCCTAATACCCCCCTAATCCTTACTAAAAATAGATCTAAGGCCATTATGCCACCACTTTGAAACTTGAAGGAGCCTCCATCAAAATTAGAGAAGGGATAGCATTCCAAATCAACTTCTAGCCTCTTAATCTTCTTCATTAGTTTGCTAATCTTGGTTTTGGTGAGCTTCTATCCCCTTAATAATCAATTGTTAAATTGATTAAGATAGGATATGACGATGTATGGCTAGGTTTGTGGATCAATGTGTTTATGCAAGCTTAGTATAGTGTATGTTGTGTGTTTTGCAAGTTATATGCTATATGTCATGCAAGTTTAGTGTATGTGTTCATGACATCTTTATGCAAGCTTAATGTTATGTAGTCATGACATCTTTATGCAAGTTTGGTGCTATGTTTCATGATGCTTATGATGCAAAACACTAAGTTGAACATTGATTTATTATGCAACATGCTTATGCAAGTTATGTGAATGCTTATATGCAAGTTATGCATGTTTATGCAAGTTATGTATGCTTATCCAAGTTATGTGAATGCCTATGCAAGTTATGTGTATGCTTATATGCAAGTTTAACATGTTATGCAAGTTATGCATGCTTATGCAAGTTATGTGAATGCTTATGCAAGTTATGTGTATGCTTATATGCAAGTTCAACATGTTATGCAAGTTATGCATGCTTATGCAAGTTATGTGTATGCTTATATGCAAGTTTAACATGTTATGCAAGTTATGTGAATGCTTATATGCAAGTTCAACATGTTATGCAAGATATGTGTATGATAATATGCAAGTTCATATGCAACATGTTATGCAAGTCATGTGTATGATAATATGCAAGTTTGGGTTAAATGTAGTTGGGTTAATATATGCTCATATATGCAAGTTGACATCCTCTTAACCCATGACAAAGTTATATGCTAAGATTTGGTTAAACCCATGATATTTGTGATGGATCTTCCCTTTATTATGTCATGAAATGAGAACGATTTACGTGGGGAACGATGGGGTTAATAAATATGTTAATAAAAGTATGATTGGGTATGATTAAGCATACCATAAAAATAAATTAACATAAGTGGGAATTTACCTATTGAGTTAGGTCTACCCCATGGGAATTTACCTATTGAGTTAGGTCTACCCATGTTATGAAAAACTTGATATTAATTAGGGATAATTAATATGGGGGTGATTAATTAGGTGTAATTAATCGACTAAGACACAAGGTTGGACTCATTTGTAGTGTAAAACTGCCCGGACCCTACCGGCTTAACCAGTTGCTACAAATGTCAGCCCAATGTGAGAGGTCTTAGCCATAAATTAAATACGTGATTAAAGTAAAGACACGAGGTTAGACCCTGTTATGACGTAAGACTGCCCAGAACCAACCGGCATATCCAGCAGTCATAAAAGATGGTCTAATGTGAGAGGTCTTTATGAGGTCATGATTTTAATTAGTTAAGAAACACTTAACCATATTAGCATGTAGTGGGACATGAGGGGTTAAGTGGGTGCCTTGGGTGGCATGTGGAATCTAGTGGGTTGCCTTGGGTGGTAATAGAAAATACGATTAGAATACTTAACCAAGAGAAACATGTAATTAAACATGATTAAAGGGTTAAGTGGGGTACACTAGATAAGTGACAAGCTTAGGTGGGTAGCTTGTGGGGGCCCGTTTCAACCAGTAACCCATTTGTATCTTTGTGGGCTCGACCCATGTCGAGGACGGGACACGCGTACTGGGCTTGATTATAAGAGGCCAAAACGGCTTAGCGGTGGCAACGCAAGTCCAACGGGTTTCATATGCGTGTGTGGGCCCGGGCTGGTAGATAAGCCGTTGTTGCATCGTGTAGGTATAAGCCGTGCACCGTTGATAGTATTGGGTTGCCACTTTAGGGGAGTGATATACCCCACTGTGAGACCAGCACGGGTATCTACGTTAAGGAGCCGATCGCTTGGGGAGTAGTGGGGTGCACCTAGTGGAGATAGGGGCAGACGGCACCTATGTGGTCAGCTAGGAGTACATGAAACTACTAGTTATATCTTTCTTTTTAAGTCCTTGGGTGGGATCAATCTTTGAGTAGGAATGACTGGTGTGGTGCAGTTAGTAATTATCCTTGGGTGGGTAGATGCGTCTTTACGGTTATCCTAGTTCATCCTATGTTTGTTGGCTACTTAGTGTAGTCATTATCCCCAAAGGTACCGTACCGAGTTCATATCATACCCTAATTACTTTAATAATTGTATTGTTAAGGTTATAGGGCTCACTCAGGCTTATGCCTGACCCCGTTGTTTTTATCTTTTTCCCAACCCTCAGGTTCTCAGAGTGGGCCCAGTACGAGTGGGCTTTGATCAGGCTGCTTTTATTACTCTCTTGGAGCTTGGACACTAGATGTAGAGCTCAGCTTACCCTTTTCTTTTATGGCTATCAGTTCATGTATTGGGATTATGTATTTTTATTAAGCAGGATGGATATTTGTACTTGACTTCTATTATGGTTTTGTGATGTAACCAGACATGTTTCATTTTCCGCTGCAATTGAAATGATGTTTTAAATTTTCAAAGTATTACTGATATCTGTCTTGCTGTAATTACTCTGTTCTATATTCACTCAAAATACTCCACCGATGTTATGGCATTCCCTTAGAGAGTGACCATAGCGGGCGTGGGGTGTTACACGTGGTATCAGAGCAAAGGTTACCGGAACAGATAAAATTTTTAGAAAACTATTTTTCTAAAACATTTTTGGAAGAGATATTTTCAAAAACATGTCTTTAAAGAGAAAAGTTTTTGAAAGAAAAGCATAATCCCCAATAGCCATATCTTTATCCTTCGAATTCTCCGTTTTGAATCTTTCCTTTTTCGTTTCAGCATGGCTGAGGATCTTAACTTTCCGGAGGGTGTGACGATACCAGTATGGTATAGGAGATTGATGGAGGCTAGGGCCACCACTGCGGGTCCAGCAAATGTTCCTCCACCAACCGTAGCACCCGATCTTCCTCCTCCCCCTCCTCCTCGCGCAGATACTTTTGCTAAGACTTGTAAGGAATTCAAAGCTATGGGAGGAAAACCTTTTCAAGGATCTGAAACTTTTGTGGAGGCTAGAGATTGGCTTAAGGAGGTGGAAGAGTTGATAGATATCTTTGAGATGGAAGAAGGAAAGAAAGTCAAGTTAGCTGCTTGGTTAATGAAGGGAGAGGCCTCATTCTGGTGGGAGGTCACTAATGGAGAACGCCCCGTTGACTCTTGGGCGGATTTTAGGCAAAGATTTGTGGCAAAGTTTCTCTCAAGGGCGGAGGAAAACTTGTATATGGAAAGATTCTTGACTCTAAAGCAAGGAAATCTCTCAGTGAAGGAATATGTCAACAAGTTTAATCAATTGGCAAGGTTTGGCCTAGACATGGTGAATACACCGGAGAAGAAGGCTTTGAGGTTCGTGAAAGGCTTGAATGAACCAATGCATGGGTTGGCTATGACTCATATCCCTATGGGGGCCACCTTCGACAAGCTAGTTGACATGGCACTCATGCATGAAGAAGAGAAGGGTCCCAATGCTAATAAGGCACCCAAGAAGAAGGGAGATCAAAAGAGACCTCAGCAACAACAACAAAACAAAGGTGGGAAAGGCAACGGTGGCAAGGGCAAGAAGAAGAAGTGTTTCAATTGTGGGACACCTGGCCACCTAAGCAAGGATTGCCGCAAGAAGAAGAAGACTGGCTACTTCCACTGTGGCGAAGCAGGGCATCTAGTGAAAGACTGTCCTAAGAAGGGGCAAAGGACGGGGTCTACCTCAGGAGGACAGGTGCAAGCTCTTATGGCACCAGGTCAGGCTAGGGGGCAAGTACAGGCTCTCGCGGTCCCACCGATTCAGGAAAGAGGTAGAACTATTTCCGTTGAAAGTCTGGTTTTTCTATTTGATCATCCTGTCCGTACATTGTTTGATTCAGGCGCATCGCATTCGTTTATCTCATCATCATTAGTTGAGTCACTGAACTTAGACACCAGTCTGGTAGATGATCCCTTGGTTGTTTCAAACCCAATTGGGGGCTCCACTTATTTGTCCATGATATGTTTGGGTTTGAAGATTTCTATACTTAGCATTGAGTTTAGATGTGATGCTTTTGTGTTGGGCTTCATGGGCTATGGGTTGATTTTGGGCATGGACTGGTTATCCAGTAATGGTGTTGTTCTTGATTGCGAAAGGAGAGTTGTTAGGCTTATGACCCGCTTGGGTAACACTCTCGAGATATCTTGTAATCCCATGGATTCTGTTATGCTAAGTTATCTTGAATCGCTTGACGCTTCGGTCGAGAGTTTGCAATCTGTTAGAGTGGTCCGGGAATACTCGGATGTGTTTGAGGAGGTGAAGGGCTTACCTCCGAAGCGGGAGATTGACTTCCGAATATATCTGGTGGATAATGCTAAACCTGTATCTTTACCAGTGCGCCACATGGCTCCTCGTGAGAGAAGGGAACTCCATAAGAAAGTAGGGGAGTTGCTTGAGAAGGGGTTCATAAGACGAAGTATATCGGAGTGGGGTGCTCCAGTAGTTTTTGCTACGAAGGCGGATGGGTCCCTCAGACTTTGTGTAGACTATAGAGAACTCAACAAGCTCACAAAGAAGAATAGACACCCATTGCCGAGGATTGATGATCTTTTCGATCAGTTGGTTGGCGCTTCAGTATTTTCTCAATTGGACTTGGCCACGGGGTTTCATCAGTTGAGGGTGGCTGAGGATAGCATAGACAAGACTGCCTTTAGGACTCCAGATGGTTTCTATGAGTGGTTGGTGATGCCATTTGGGTTGACGAACGCCCCTGCATACTTTGTTGATTTGATGAGTAGGGTGTTCAGGAAGTTCCTTAATAAATTCGTGGTGGTCTTTGTGGATGATATCTTAGTATTTTCTAAGAGTGAAGAAGAGCATGCCCTACATCTTGGGGAGGTGTTGAAGACTCTTCGAGCACATAGCCTTAAGGCTAAATTCTCTAAATGTCACTTCTGGAGGAAGGAAGTGCGGTTCTTGGGGCACGTGGTCTCCAAGGAAGGGATAGCTGTGGATCCCGCGAAGGTAGTATCAATTCAGGATTGGAAGGTTCCGAAGAATGCTACCGAAGTAAGAAGTTTCTTGGGGTTGGCGGGTTATTATAGGAAGTTTATCAAAGACTTCGCGAAGATATCAGCCCCATTAACCCGCTTAACGAAGAAGAATCTTGTTTTCGCATGGGACGTAGATTGTGATGATGCGTTCCGATGGTTAAAGAGAGCTTTAACCACTGCTCCAGTTTTAGTGTTGCCAGATGGGAGCAAGCCATTTGTTGTCTATACCGATGCTTGTGGGACAGGACTGGGCGCAGTCTTAATGCAAGAGGGAAGGGTAATAGCCTATGGTGGAAGGCAGTTGAGAGTGCATGAGAAAAATTACCCTACCCATGATTTAGAGTTGGCCGCTATTGTTTTTGCGCTTAAGATTTGGCGCATTATCTTCTTGGTGAGAGATTCGAATTGTTCACTGACCACAAATCATTGAAGTACTTGTTTTCTCAGAAGGATTTGAATTTGAGACAGCAAAGGCGGATGGAGTTCTTAGCATCCTATGATTTCGAGATAGCGTATACCCCTGGCAAGGGTAACGTGGTGGCGGACGCCTTGAGCAGAAAAAGGTTGTCCTTGAGTCCATTGTTCGTGGAACAACGAAGCTTGGAATTTATCTTGATGTTTGATTTCAGACCTTCCATTGATTATGTACCCGGTTTGCTAGCATCCTTGGAGGTCAGACCTACTCTTCTGGGGCGGATTGGAGAAGCACAGAGGGACGACCCACAGTTGGTTGAGTTGGTGGAGAAGCTCATAAGGGGGGAGTCGTCCAGCCATTTGAGTAGGTACACCCTAGACGATAGGGGGTGCTTGCATAGAGACGGTAGACTTTGTGTACCGCAAGACGAGGGTTTGAGGAAGGTTATTCTTGATGATGCACACCGTTCTAGGATGACCATTCATCCCGGTGGGGACAAGATGTATCAAGACATGAGGCGGGTTTTCTTTTGGGCCGGTATGAAGAAAGATGTGGCCGAGTATGTCGCTCGATGCTTGGTGTGTCAATAGGTGAAGGCGGAGCAAAAGAAACCTGGTGGGTTGCTTCACCCATTGGAAGTTCCGCAATGGAAGTGGGATAGCATCTCGATGGATTTTATTGACGGGTTACCCAGATCAAGAAAGGGTAATACGGGAATTTGGGTTGTGGTAGACAGGCTTACTAAAAGCGCCCATTTCATACCTGTGAAGAGCAAGAGGACAGCTCCATGGCTAGCTTCAGTATATCTTCGAGAGATAGTTCGATTGCATGGGGTACCCTCTAGCATAGTGAGTGATCGAGATCCTATTTTCACTAGCGAGTTCTGGAGAAGTTTGCAAGAAGCAGTGGGGACTCAACTGTGTCTGAGCACCGCATATCATCCTCAGACGGACGGCCAAACTGAGAGGGTGAATCGTGTCCTGGAAGACCTTTTGAGGCTTTGTATCTTAGATTTTGGAGGTACATGGGAAGAGCATCTTCCATTGGTGGAGTTCGCAAATAATAACAGCTTTCAGTCCAGTATTGGTATGGCTCCTTTCGAAGCTCTCTATGGAAGGCCTTGTCGATCACCTACATGTTGGTGGGAATCTACGGATAAGATCTTGCTTGGGCCTGATATGGTTAGGGAGACTTCTGAGAAGATTGACTTGATTCGAAGGAGGATGAAAGCAGCGCAGAATAGGCAAAAATCTTATGCGGACAAGAGAAGGACGGAACTTGAGTTTGAAGATGGGGACATGGTCTTTGTCAAAGTGTCTCCGTTACGAAATGTGGTTCGCTTTGGATCTGTTGGGAAGTTAGCACCAAGGTTCGTAGGGCCATTTCCTATTAAGGAAAGAATTGGACGGATGGCATATAGAGTGGAGTTTCCCGACAGACTTAGTGGTGTACATGATGTATTCCATGTGTCACATTTGAGGAAATGCTTACATGAGACCGCAGAGGTGGTAGAGCCGAGCTTGCTTAAAGAAGTGGAAGTAGAGCGTGATGCGACTATTCGACGAGCTCCTACTCGCATCCTTGGGTCAGAGACTAGGAAGTTGAGAAACAGAGAGGTTCAACTAGTCAAAGTGCAATGGGGAGAAGATGAGAGCAACGCAACTTGGGAAACGGAAGCGAAGATGCGTTCATTGTACCCATTACTTTTTGAGGGTATGTCTTTAATTTCTCCTCTATCGTTGTCTAGTACTTATCTTATCTTTAGTATGTCCTCTCGTTAGTACTGTTTGACCTTTAGATAGGGTAAACCTATGGTTGAAACATGTGTTTGAGGCATGTTATGGTTGATGGATGCAAGTGGATGCAAGTGGTTGCTAGTGGTTGCTCGTGGATGCATATACACACACTCTAGGCACTAGATCGGCTCAATCACTTCATATTGCATATTGCATAAAATTGTGTGTAGGAAGCTATATTTATGAATGTATAATGATTGTGTTATCATATGGATGATGCATTTTGGTGAATGATTGTGCACTCATGTAGATATTGTATGTGTCGATAGGGTTCTCTCGCATACATAATGGATGCATGGCACTATCATGGTTTGCATATGTTCATACATTAGATAGGGAACATATACACACACTCTTTGCATATGCTCATACATCATTAGAAATTGTTTTAAGGACAATGGATGCCCGTGTTTGATGGATTGAGTAGATGGTTGTTTGGATGGTAGGATATGCATTCTCCTTAGCTTAGAGATTTCGGGGATGAAATCCTTTAAGGAGGGGAGAATGTAACACCCCGAATTTCGGTTAATGCTAAAATTCACTAATTGCAGAATAAATAATCTCAAATATGAGAATTGGGGGAAACGGGCTGCGTCATTACGTTCGTCTCGGAAAAATAAGCAGAATAGAGTCCGAAATTTTGTAAATCGGAGTCCGTATGGCTCAGTTATGGCCCAATGAAGTTTGCAGAAAATTCAAAGTTAAAAACAGATTTAAAAATTAAAAATCAGATTTCGAAATTGGAGCCAAAAGCGGAGGTGCGGGAAAGTTCCCGCCTAGCCCCGTGTCGACAGGCATGTCGACAGGGGTGTCGACACAGGGTGTCGGCCCTGTTGATCTGGGTGCACCAGACCTAGTTTTTGGTTGAGTCTTGGGCTGTGTTCTAGAGATTTCCGAAATCTGATGGTCCAAATCTAATTTAGGGCTAATCCTATGGTCCTAAAACACCTAACTAATCTATATATACACCCTAATACCCCCCTAATCCTTACTAAAAATAGATCTAAGGCCATTATGCCACCACTTTGAAACTTGAAGGAGCCTCCATCAAAATTAGAGAAGGGATAGCATTCCAAATCAACTTCTAGCCTCTTAATCTTCTTCATTAGTTTGCTAATCTTGGTTTTGGTGCGCTTCTATCCCCTTAATAATCAATTGTTAAATTGATTAAGATAGGATATGACGATGTATGGCTAGGTTTGTGGATCAATGTGTTTATGCAAGCTTAGTATAGTGTATGTTGTGTGTTTTGCAAGTTATATGCTATATGTCATGCAAGTTTAGTGTATGTGTTCATGACATCTTTATGCAAGCTTAATGTTATGTAGTCATGACATCTTTATGCAAGTTTGGTGCTATGTTTCATGATGCTTATGATGCAAAACACTAAGTTGAACATTGATTTATTATGCAACATGCTTATGCAAGTTATGTGAATGCTTATATGCAAGTTATGCATGTTTATGCAAGTTATGTATGCTTATCCAAGTTATGTGAATGCCTATGCAAGTTATGTGTATGCTTATATGCAAGTTTAACATGTTATGCAAGTTATGCAAGTCATGTGAATGCTTATGCAAGTTATGTGTATGCTTATATGCAAGTTCAACATGTTATGCAAGTTATGCATGCTTATGCAAGTTATGTGTATGCTTATATGCAAGTTTAACATGTTATGCAAGTTATGTGAATGCTTATATGCAAGTTCAACATGTTATGCAAGATATGTGTATGATAATATGCAAGTTCATATGCAACATGTTATGCAAGTCATGTGTATGATAATATGCAAGTTTGGGTTAAATGTAGTTGGGTTAATATATGCTCATATATGCAAGTTGACATCCTCTTAACCCATGACAAAGTTATATGCTAAGATTTGGTTAAACCCATGATATTTGTGATGGATCTTCCCTTTATTATGTCATGAAATGAGAACGATTTACGTGGGGAACGATGGGGTTAATAAATATGTTAATAAAAGTATGATTGGGTATGATTAAGCATACCATAAAAATAAATTAACATAAGTGGGAATTTACCTATTGAGTTAGGTCTACCCCATGGGAATTTACCTATTGAGTTAGGTCTACCCATGTTATGAAAAACTTGATATTAATTAGGGATAATTAATATGGGGGTGATTAATTAGGTGTAATTAATCGACTAAGACATGAGGTTGGACTCATTTGTAGTGTAAAACTGCCCGGACCCTACCGACTTAACCAGTTGCTATAAATGTCAGCCCAATGTGAGAGGTCTTAGCCATAAATTAAATACGTGATTAAAGTAAAGACACGAGGTTAGACCCTGTTATGACGTAAGACTGCCCGGAACCAACCGGCATATCCAGCAGTCATAAAAGATGGTCTAATGTGAGAGGTCTTTATGAGGTCATGATTTTAATTAGTTAAGAAACACTTAACCATATTAGCATGTAGTGGGACATGAGGGGTTAAGTGGGTGCCTTGGGTGGCATGTGGAATCTAGTGGGTTGCCTTGGGTGGCAATAGAAAATACGATTAGAATACTTAACCAAGAGAAACATGTAATTAAACATGATTAAAGGGTTAAGTGGGGTACACTAGATAAGTGACAAGCTTAGGTGGGTAGCTTGTGGGGGCCCGTTTCAACCAGTAACCCATTTGTATCTTTGTGGGCTCGACCCATGTCGAGGACGGGACACGCGTACTGGGCTTGATTATAAGAGGCCAAAACGGGTTAGCGGTGGCAACGCAAGTCCAACGGGTTTCATATGCGTGTGTGGGCCCGGGCTGGTAGATAAGCCGTTGTTGCATCGTGTAGGTATAAGCCGTGCACCGTTGATAGTATTGGGTTGCCACTTTAGGGGAGTGATACACCCCACTGTGGGACCAGCACGGGTATCTACGTTAGGGAGCCGATCGCTTGGGGAGTAGTGGGGTGCACCTAGTGGAGATAGGGGCAGACGGCACCTATGTGGTCAGCTAGGAGTACATGAAACTACTAGTTATATCTTTCTTTTTAAGTCCTTGGGTGGGATCAATCTTTGAGTAGGAATGACTGGTGTGGTGCAGTTAGTAATTATCCTTGGGTGGGTAGATGCGTCTTTACGGTTATCCTAGTTCATCCTATGTTTGTTGGCTACTTAGTGTAGTCATTATCCCCAAAAGTACCGTACCGAGTTCATATCATACCCTAATTACTTTAATAATTGTATTGTTAAGGTTATAGGGATCACTCAGGCTTATGTCTGATCCCGTTGTTTTTATCTTTTTCCCAACCCTCAGGTTCTCAGAGTGGGCCCAGTACGAGTGGGCTTTGATCAGGCTGCTTTTATTACTCTCTTGGAGCTTGGACACTAGATGTAGAGCTCAGCTTACCCTTTTCTTTTATGGCTATCAGTTCATGTATTGGGATTATGTATTTTTATTAAGCAGGATGGATATTTGTACTTGACTTCTATTATGGTTTTGTGATGTAACCAGACATGTTTCATTTTCCGCTGCAATTGAAATGATGTTTTAAATTTTCAAAGTATTACTGATATCTGTCTTGCTGTAATTACTCTGTTTTATATTCACTCAAAATACTCCACCGATGTTATGGCATTCCCTTAGAGAGTGACCATAGCGGGCGTGGGGTGTTACAATATTCTCAAATAGATTCTAATGTTTTTGGTTTCATTAAAATCTGGTTTATTTTGCACCCAGTATGTTCAATTGAAACTTGAAATCGAATTATCGAACTACCGCGCCATTTTCAATTCCTTTTATAATTATAAATAAAATATTTATATTCTAACGACGATTTATATAAATATATACGTTCTAATCTAGTCAAAATAAATTTCTCGTCATTACTATTTGAAATAATCTATTTTAAATATTCAAAATTCGCTAAAATTTCCAAAATAAAAATTTTAAATTGGCTCAGAATTTCCGGGTTGTTACAATCTCCCCCACTTAAAACTTTTCGTCCCCGAAAAGGAAAGAAGCCGAAAGTTGTTTAACTAATCAACTCAACTTCCTTTATTTTCATTATGGCTTAAGTTCTTCAATTTTTCAGTTTCTAAGAACTTTTCAAATTTTTCAAAAATTTGGCTAACACCCTAAATTTCCGAAAAATTTCGCCATAACCTCCCCTGCACCTGGGACTTTAGGATATTGCATATAGCCTCCCATGGCCTTCTTCAATCAAAAAGAAAAAGAAAAAGCCAATCGGCTCATAAAATCATCATCACCCAAACAAAACAGTAAATTATGGTAAACATGTAACTATTTGTCGGGCAAACAATTTTATTTCTCTGCTCTAGCCTCCTTGCTATGACCTATTCAATGTAAGTACATGTATATGCATGCAATTGTAATCATTTTTCGATACAATACAATATTTGATACAATTAGGCATAATGGTTCAAAATTATCAAATAAATAAACAAACAACACAAACATCAATCAATTAGTGGATTAACGTTTCAAATTCAAAATTTTGATATATATATATATAGAAAATCATGTTTTTGATGCCAAATCACAACGAATAACCCTATGTAAGTTTTGGTTCTCACACCAGTCTGATGGAAATATATAGATATCACACCTTCGATACACGAATATGAATATTGATAATGATGCACCATCACCAGAATCATCCTCGGGTGTCTAGAATGTGATTCTATATCTATCCAGTATATTAAAACTTCGAATATACGTTCATGACGCGTATATGCAAAATCTTTATATACTCGATTATCCAAAATCAATATAAATAAAATATTCAAATACGTATAAAACGATTTAAATTTTCAAAACAAAATTTGTTTTCACTTTTATTTCAAAAATACTACCCTTCACACTCGTTCTAGGATACTACTGATCCTATCTCTAATGAATCATTCTCGTTGGATATTACTAATCCAATTTCTGATGAATTCTTTCATTTGGTTCTAACGTGTCTTGTTCTTTGAGCTTTGTAAACCAAAACTCTGATACCAACTCTAACGGTAAAGAATTTCGCTCGATCCGAATCGATCGTTAAACCGACCAAGACCGTTCGAAACCCCTGGTCGTTTTGAGAACAGTACAAATTGGAACGCAAACAGAAGAACATTTCATTGTTTATTACAACAATTCCATCAGAATACAAGAATATACAGAGTATGAATAAATATTACACATTTGATAAATACCAGAGATTTAAATTAAATTTTAAATACATAGCAGCGGAAAAATAATACAAAGCACAACTGAAAGTAATACACGGATACAGAGCTTTCCGAGCATCGTACCAGTTGTAAATCGGGATCCTGTGAATATAAATCTGGAAAACCAAAACTACTAGCTACCCATGTGGAAAATAGGGGCACCCAGAGTTTAGGTTAAAACAATAAACTCCAGGTCAGTCATGTGACTGGTGTAAGAACTAAAACAGTTATTAATCTTTATTTTAAAAGAGAGTAATTCAAGGGACCACTCCGTATAACACGGAATGGGTTTCCTCCCAAGAATACTTGTGCATATAACAAAACAACGCAATGCTTTTTGGAAAAATGAAGCTATTATAAGACCCAGGTCCCATCATACAATGCAACACAAGCCGAAGGATAGGGTTTTCCCTTATAATAGCCAAACATGCTTAGTACATTTAAAACAAATCATTTGATACTATTATAAGTGTATAGTGTCAAAACAAGTTCAATCATAAATATCAATCATAGGCGGCATGGGTACCATCTATCATGTCGCCATACTAGGCTCTACAAATAAAACCGCAATATCACTTATTGGAAATTGGATTTCCGTCATGAGCCGAGGCAAGGAGCAAGATCCTCTCCGATTCGAGACACTCTAGCAAATGTCTCAGGACCCCACTAGGATCCTTTGTAACCTCCAAGGTCGGTCCTCTCTTACTTTTGAGGATTAATTATTCCTGAACACACGTTTCCCGATCCTTACAGACCTATAACCGAGGCGCCTCGCATCCAACAACCACACAGGTGAAAAGTATATAAATGTCAGCTAGTTTAAGCACTGACACCACCACTAGCTAGAAAGAAACATCGTGCACTCCTTGGGTCCTTATCCCGTTTTTGACTCATACCGAGGTGTGAGGCTCGCGAATTCACGCTATAAACAAAGCTACACCACACAGGCCATGCTTTGATCATCAACCACAAGACTTTGCTTTTCAACAGAAGCCTTGATCAATTGCCACTTACGCGTGCCACACTGGCAATTCACTCCATGCGTTTGATGTCCATCGATATACAACCTCTAAGCTCGTACGTCTCAGAGAAGGGCGTTAAGCAAGAGAATAAATTCTCCGCCGCCAAACAGATGTATATTTAATAGAGATCAATCAGCACAGAATAAAATCCAATGTCAGACACACAGTCCATTTAAAAGTTCGTCCTGGGTCTGAACGAAACCGGAGACACTTTCCCCGCATATCCATCCATCTCCAAGTACGTCTGGACGATCACCAACTGTTTCTCTCATCTTGGGTGTACAGCCCAATCGAGATCATCAGCAATCATCCAAACGATGTGAAGACTTCCGGTCTTCAACCACCGTCTTCATCTTCGACTTGTCGTCGAATCGGTTATTCAGAATGGGTATAAACCCGGCCTTTCCGAATAACCCGCGCATATAATAAACACGTGTTACACAAACACCACATACGCCTCATTCCAATTCAAAATATTCTTTTATTCAAATTTTCACATTCCTAGGGAAAGATTCCCATTAATTTTATCAAAGATAAATTCTTCTAAATTTTTTCTTTAATCTTTCTTTGGATATCATTTCAAACCATATTATGGTTTGCCAAACTAGTCGGAATTAGCGAACCACACTGAAGTAATTATTTATTTTATTTCTCAATCTCAACCTATTCATCCCATGGAGCAAAACTGGTAATACTCCATATCTAACACCACTGTGTTATCGGTAAAATTAATTACCATTTCGCATTCAAATCTAATTAAAGATTTAACTATCGCTTTGGAGCAAAACTGGTGATACTCCATTCTCGATCACTTTTCAAATTTGATAATTTAAATTATCAATTCATTTTCAATCTAATTAAAGATTCATTTAAAACTCCACTTAGTTTTAATCTTCTCAAAAATCAATATCCTGTCTTTAACTGGGTTAAAGAACCAATGTCCCCTAAAACACGATTCGCTACAAACCCAAATCACATTTGATATTAAATACAAGGCTCTGAATAGAAAATATATCGGCTTATATTCAATATCAAATTCTGAAACCAACAAATATCGTATTGGAAATAACGATATAAATATATCTTTCAAATTCCCATAACAACATCTATATAATCACGGAATCCAACATCGAAATATTCCAAAGACAATTTTGATTCAAATCCACTTCCACTTTATATATATTGGAAATTCTGGTTATTTTCAAAACCAATTCAAATTCAATTTATTTATTTCAAAAATAAATTGGTTTTAATTCTAGTTCAAAACTAGTTCATTTCGATAAAAATCTATTTTTATTCTTTCAAATGTGGGACTTTTCATCCCAGTTCTTTCCAATTCACATATCATGATTTTACACAAATTACTAATATTTTTAATAATTTTGTCAAGGCCCGTACAGTCGATTTCCATCAACGGCCATCGAACTACACTTACAACGACCTTTTCCAAATTTGATTTGGACATAATTCCAAATCCAACCGTTAGATTTCAAATTTCTAATATTCATTGGAAAGCTCTTTTCGATACGAACCCAACGGTTCTGGTTTTAGGAGAATCCAACGGTCGGATCTCCCGTAATGTCCATTCGAAGTCAATGGTCGAAATTCACGAACTACCGCGGCGCGGCGCGTTCTGTTCAGGCCATTATATATATAATATATATATTATATATATTTCGTCGCTTTCCTTTCAAAAACTATTTTATAAATCGTTTTAAAATCGTTTTCAAAACCATTTCAACTCTATATTCAATTTCAAATCAAAATTGAATATTCATATCATTACTATATAAATGATAATATTTTCAAAACGTTATATTTTGAAATCACTACCTTTTCTATATTCATTATAAAAACGGCTATAATCGATAAAATATCGTTCACGTCAAAATAGCGCAACTCTAATCAACACGGCTTTATATATTTCAATAAATTCGTTATTCTATTCAACAAATGAATATTTATTCTATTCAACACATGAATCTATATTTCTTTCAACACATGAGTACTGTCAACACACGACTATTTTTGTTATGTAATATATTTTGTAAAATTTTCGTATCTATCATTTGATTTTTAATCAGACTCCAACCGTAAAGTAGTTTCTAATCTTAAATATGATAAAGATGTAAATTTTATTGTTAAAATATTTTACTCAACACATGAATAGTTTCAACACATGAGCATCGTCAACACATGACTATTTTTATATTCTAATATTCTTTATTTTCCCAATTGGAATGAGGCCCAATCAATTTACCATATAATGTTAATTATATGGATTCCATACAACACATGTATATAATAGCAACGATAAACAATCAACAATCATCCAAAGTGCACTACTCTGTATAAGCATCAAATATAGATATCTAACGCTTATGACAGCCTGTCAATCGATCGACATACAACTAATTATTGGGATTAGTGTATATCGTATTTTATCCCAATACCCGTGTGGGGTTTCAAATCAACAAACACAGATTTTTATTTGTGTAGTTGGGCGATGTGTAAAATTTATCGTCCCAATCAATGTCCTTCAAATAGGTGTTCATAAACAAACCGTCCGGTTTGTAGATCAATATTTATTTATTCACATTCATATTCACGTTAAAAATTATATTTTTAACGATAATTAATTTATTTCAACACATGAATATATTTTATTATCTATCTCACAGAAACATCACAAACAATTTTCACAATACATCAATCAAACAAACAAGCCGTCCATGGTCTGTGGACGACGGGTGTCGGGTGCTGCTAAGCACCGTCTACATCCTAGTATATATATTTATAACTAGAAAAAGAAATTTAAAGTGAGAATTTCTCACAGAGGGTTCCTCTCCGCCGTGCTTTGCTTTTGAACTGCTGAACCGTCTGGATCTGTTTGAAATTCCAATGCAGTCCTTTTCACGTTGTTCAAAAAAATTATATTTTTATTGCTTCATTTCAATAAATAAAAATCATATTTTTATTTCTACTTCATATATTTTTACAACGCTTCTTTCTATATAAAAATTATATTTCTATATTTCTATTTCATATATAAAGATCGAATTTTTATTTCATCGCTGTAAAAATCACATTTTTTTTCTCAACACATATATAATGAAAATCGGATTTTTATTCTCACTACTATATAAATATCAAATTTTTACAAGTTATATATTATAAAAATCTTATTTTTATTTTTTCTATACTATAAAAATCCTATTTTTACTATCTACATTATATAAAAATCATATCTTCATATCTTCATATCTTCTATAAATTAAAAATCGAATTTTTTTATTCTTCCTAAAATATAAAAATCATATTTTTATCCTCTACATCATATGAAAATTATATTTTTAACTTCTACCTTATATAAAAATTACGTCTTTATCTTCATTTCATATATATAAAAATCCGATTTTTATCGTATTACTACCTATATCAAAATCAACTCTTTATCTATTAAAAATCAAACCTTTTATCTATTAAAAATCAAAACTTTATCTATAAAAAATCAAACCTTTTTTCTATTAAAAATCAAACCTTTTACTATTAAAAATCAAATCTTTTACTATTAAAAATCAAATCTTTAACTTCACTAACACGCCGTAAAAATCCCACCGTTTATTCTAAAGATCATATATTTAAGTTGAAAATCCTTTTTGCCTATACTAATTTAAAATCTGAAAATAAAAATCAAATTAAAATACTTACAATGGATTGAGAGAGGGGGTTGTCGGGTTTGGGCTGGAAATGGTGGCGTGAGGTGGTCGGAGGGTCGGGGGATTGCTGCGTCGTGGGAGAGGTAGGGCGTTGGCTGCTCCGGTGGTCTCGCGGTTTTTAGCAGAGGGGGAAGGGAGGAATGGGAGGCGAGGGAAGAAAGGGGAGGGCGCGGAGGAAGAAGAAGGGGGTAGGGAGGAGCGGCGGAGGTGGTCGACCCGTTCAGGGCGGCGCCGCGCCAGGGGGGAGCGCGGCTCCTTCCCCCTTTTCTTTTCTTTTCTTTTTTTTATTTTCTATTTACTTTACTAAAATGAATTTCAACGGGGAAAGGGGAGAGGGTATAGAGGGGGGCTATAAAAATATTTTATATTTTATTATTTTAAAGTTTCAAAAAAATTGACTTTTTAATTTCGACCTCCAAACGAGACCCACCGCCTGTCGTCCATTGCTAATTATCCCCATTTCGAACACAATAGGATATGTATCGTAAGCTGATTTGATCGTTTCGTTTATAATTATAAATAAAATATTTATATTCTAACGACGATTTATATAAATATATACATTCTAATCTATTCAAAATAAATTTCTCGTCGTTACTATTTGAAATAATCTATTTTAAATATTCAAAATTCGATAAAATTGTCAAAATAAAAAATTTAAATTAGCTCAGAATTTCCGGGTTGTTACATTTCTATTATTATATAAACATCTTCAAACTTGTTTTATAATAACGAAATCATTCTATATTCTCTCTAATTCTGAATTGCATTTTCATACTCTTTGCAAAACAAAAGCTCCCCAAATTTAAATACTTGTTGAATCGTTGAATCAATTTAATATCATTTGATTCAACAAGCATTCTACTTCCTTAAATATACGCATTCAAAGTATATAGTCGAGGATAAGATTATAGGAAGGGTGTACTACAAGTGACTAGTCCGTGTATTGAAGACACAATATATAGTCAATCATCAACTACTTTGTGTTGAAATTCCGGTAAGCCTGTAGCCGTTCAAATCAGGTGGGTAAGCTTGTGGCCCATGAAATCAAGTGGGTAAGCTTGTGGGTCGTTAAATCAAGTGGGTAAGCTTGTAGCCCGTGAAATCAAGTGGTGTATTGTGAACCTGTTCCTCCGCGTGAAGCGAGGTGGTTGATTAGTGAAAATCCAGAGAGAGGTCTGGGACTGGACGTAGGACGGTGCTCCAAACCAGTATAAAAATCCCTGGTGTGATTTTTCTATTTTTACTGCATTTACTATCTTATATCTGTGATTAGCTATCATTTCATTCTTGACTATTGTTCGTCATATTACATGACCCTTGTGAGTGTATTATACTTGGCATGTACACACACACACTTTCACAAATCACGCACCCGGGCTGGGTGAGAAATTTCCTGCCCAGGACGCAGGTCGACCAAGGGGTCGACCTGGGTCACATAGGTCGATCAGGGGTCGACCTAGGGGTCGACCTCCCCCCTATTTCTAGATCCGAGGACTGGTGCATTTTCTGCATTTGGGCGCCCGTTTTGACCAGATTCGTTGATCCCTATGCTATATAGACACCCCTAAGGCTACAGTTTTCTCTACACAACTCCATTACGCCTATACTCTACCCTAATTCATATCAAAATAAATCAAAGACGGGGTTACGCTGCTAAAGTTCTTCAAGAAATCAAGTTTAGAATTCAAGTAGAGATTCAAAGGCTAATTCAATAACTTCAACAACTATTTTCTAAGAATCAAATCTAAATTAGAGAATCGATGATCTACGCCAAGGGATTGCTTTTCAGTTTCATAAAATAGATTCCATAAATACAAGAATCATTCTCTTTTTGTAACTTCAAGTTACTTTCAGATGTGAATTCTTAGTTGAAATTCTTGGCATGTAATAATCTGGATCTAAGCAATACTTGATTATGAGATGATCCGTTTAGATTTATCAAATCTAATCTATTAGATCTATGCCTGCGATGTTATTCAAATCTAATCCATTAGATTTATGCCTGATGTAAGTAATCCTTTCATTTGAATCTGTGCTTGTATATACCTTTGGGAATCATTATTGACTATGGAATTGGTCCAATCATATCTATCCTTGTTGTATATCGGAATTGTAATCCTGTTTAAGTTCATGATATAACTCTTGTCAAACCTATACGTCTGTGATGGTTCATAATGATATTCATATCATATCTATATGCCTGCGATGTATTCTATGCAAAACTTGTAAATTTGGTATATCAAATTTATTGGACCAATAGTTCTTATCGTCATATGCCTATTCTTATGCCCCTTATATTCCATATTGTTTCTCCGCCTATTTCATGAATCTTGCATTGAATCTCGAAATACGTACGTTATGAATGCGGGGGTAATTGGGTATAACATGAAATTGACATTTATTTGGCATAATTTGGAACATGTATTATGGCATGACTGTTAATATGCAATTTGGGGTAATTTGACATGAATTATGGAATATGTAATTTGACATACTGAACCTAGAATTGGCATGAACGACAAAGTACGAAATTTGGCATGAAAAAAACCTAGTTTTAGTCATTAATCCATTACTGGTTCAGTTGTTCCTGCTTCAGTCCCTATTGGATCTGATCATTACTCTGCTAATCAAAATTTTGTCACAGTGACTCATACTCCAGTTATAAAGAAGGATTACCTCTCTTTGTTTAACTCTCTGCCTAGAAATGCTGGATCATATAAACCTCGGCAGTTTGAGAAGATCAAGGATAAATCTTAGAAAATCCCTCCCACAATTGTAAGAGAGGAAGGTATGAAATACAGGGATCACTATCTTGTGGGTTTTTTCTTGATGGATCTATATCATATCTTACATTAGTAAACTTTCTTCGTGGTTATTGGTCTTTAAATGGAGAAGTAGACATCAAATCTGATGGTCGATACTTTTATTTTAAATTTTCAAACGATCTGGGTAGAGAAAAAGTTCTGAAAGCAGATCCAATTTTCATTAAGGGCCGTATGTTCATTATCACAAAATGGGTTCCTAATATAGGTAATGCCCATTCTCAAATTAAAAGAGTGCCAATATGGATTCACCTTCATAGAATTCCCCTGTTGCTTTGGACCTTAATTGGTATTAACTGGTTGGCTTGTCAAGTTGGAAGGATTATCTGTTTTGATGCAAATACTGAGAAAATGCAAAGGATTAGGTACGCTAAAGTGTTAGCAGAAATAGAAGCTAATTCTGAATTTACGCACTATATTGAACTAGGAGAGTTGGGTGAGAGTTGTCCTCCTGTAATAGTTTCTTATGATTGGAAACCAAGTATATGCACTGCATGTAAAGTTTTTGGACATTCAACTGATAAATGTGATATTCATGTCTCAGCAAAAAAAGATGGTAAAGAATCCAATGATGATTATAGTAACCATAGACAAGTCAATTTGGTTGAGAATAGAAGTAAGCAACAAGTTTCAACTCAATATAATCAGAATGGATGGCACAAAGTGAATAATAAGAAAAAGCAAATATGGATGATCAAGCAAAAGAAATTTGGGACTGATGCATAGAAGGATGTTAATGATGTTTTGAATAAAGTAGTTGATGTTAGTGGTAATCAAGCAAAGGAGAATGTAACTGAACTCAATAATTCAAAAAGCATGGAAATTGACACTTCAACTTTTGGAAGAAACAAGGATAATGTGGTGGTGGTAGATAAGAATGGTAATAATTTTTTACAAAGGAAAGCTGATATCAGTGCCAATGATAGTACACATGATACAAGAAATCTTAAAGAAAAACAAGTATTAGAGGACATTGTTCTTGAAAATCCTTTTTCCTCTCTTTTTGATTTACCATCATCTGATTCCTCTATCTCATTAAACTGTAACTTGCAGTCTTCTTCTAACATTGGTTCATTATCTTGTTCTTCCTCTTTTTCCTCATCTCATGATAATAATTCTAGTAACTCCTTCAGTTTTCATATTCCCATTGCTTCTGCCAATTCTTCTTTCTACTCTCACCTTGCTCCTCTCAATCATGTCATTCTTCCTCCACCGCCTAATCCAGCTGTTGTTCAAAATATTCCTTCATCCTCCAGCACTCAAGAGAAAGATTTCACAAATATTCCTCCTAAATTTTTGATTAGTAATTTTGTAGCTATAGCTACTAAGTCCTCATTGAAAACTAAAAACGGAAAAAAGTAGTTCAAAAGTCTGTAATTGATGATGATATAGATGGGGGTACTGAATACAGTCAAGATGATGTACTGCCAATTGGCAGTCAAAAATCTCTCACAAAAAGGAAGACAAGGCAGAACTCTACTCTCTCAATTAAATCCCCTCAAGCTAAGAAATGATACATAATATCTTCTTTTGGAATATCAGAGGGATGAATCTTCCCTCAAAGCAAAGTGAAGTTAATTTTTTTATTCAAAGCAGTAAAATTCATTTGTTATGCCTATCGGAAACTAAGTTGGACTCGTTCTCAATAGCTAAAGCAGTTGCTTTTATATCCCCAAAATGGAAATCTGATAACAATCTTGATGAAGTTAGTTTTGATCGTTTATTGACTTTATGGAATCCTCAAGTTTTTAATCTTTGCAAATTGTCTTCTTTTGACCAATTTATTCACTACAAATGTATTTACTTACCCTCTAATACTGTCTTTTTGCTCACTTCAGTTTATGCTCAAAATGCTTTATCCTTGAGGCTCTCTTTCCTAAACAATCTTCACAATCTCAATCCTCTTGGAGATCCACGGATTCCAGGAGGAGATTTTAATTACATGTTTTCTTCTTTTCATAAATTGGGTGGATGCTCGCTCTTAATTAAAGATTTAGCTCCCCTAAATCAAGCTATGATCAAATCTAAATTGTCTTCTCTTAATTGGCTTGGATCACCATATACTTGGTCTAATAAGAGTCACTCTGGTAATCCTACTCTTTGTAAACTCGATCACTTACTTTTCAATTCCTCTTTTCTTAATTTCTGTCCTTATCCTTCTTATCAAGTCCTACCTCCCACAATTTCTGACCATTGTCCTTTACTTTTATATACTAGGGTGAAGCTAATGCCATTGGAAAAGGGAAGTCTTCTTTTAAGTTTTTTAATTTTTGGTTATCTCATGAGGATTTTTCTAGTATTCTATTGCAGGTTTGGAAGCAAAATTATGGAAGGAACCCTTTAGACAAGTTGATCTATAAATTGAGGCTCCTCAAATTCCATCTCATAGCTTGGTCCAAACATAATTTTAGTGATGTTACTAAGTAATCTACTCTTGTTAGATCTGAAATGATTCAAGTGCAGAACCTTTTAATGCTAATCCTCAGGATTCTCAATTACATATTTTGGAAAAAGATCTGCAAGACAAGCTAAACTTTATGTTGGATACTAAATTTCATTCTATGAAGCAGAAATCTTACCTTAGGAAAGAATTGGAAGCTGATAGGAATTCAAAATATTTTCACAATTCATCAAAAATGAATAAAATGAGAAAAGTTATTCACATGATACATGATGCCGATGGTAATTTACTTACCTCTCAAGATGACATAGATAAAGCTTTTGTTGAATATTTCAGGATTATTCTAGCTCCTGAAGTTCATCCTCCTTCCAATATAGAGCCTCTTTTTAATATTGAACTGCCTTACCTATCAAAAGGCCAATCAATGGAGCTTATCAAATCAGTAACTAATGATGAAATTAAGTTAGCATTATAGGGATTGGATCCAACAAGTTCAGGAGGGCCAGATGGATTTAATCCTTACTTTTTACAAAAATGCTGGACGACTATTGGTAATGATATTTCTGAGGCAAGAAAATATTTTGTCTATTCTAATTCCTTACCAATTTCATTTACAGCCACTTATATTTCTTTGATCCCTAAAATTGAGAATCCCTCACATGTTTCAGACTTTAGGCCTATCTCTTGTTGTAGTGTTTTCTACAAAATATTTTCTAAAGTGTTGGCTAATAGAATGCAATCTGTTCTTCCTACTGTTATTTCAAGCAACCGATCTGCATTTGTGTCTGGTAGATCTATAAGTGATAATATCTTGATTGCCCAAGAGTTGCTTCATGGATATGATAGGAAGAACTTATCTCCTCGTTGTAAATTAAAGCTTGACATTAAGAAAGCCTTTGATAGTGTTTCGTGGTCATCAATAATTGCTATTTTGTCAAGAATGAATTTTCCAAAACCTTTTTTAGCTTGGATTTACACCTGTATTTCTACACCAAGGTTTTCAATCTCAAGGAATGGTTCTTTGCATGGTTACTTCAATAGTAAAAGGGGAGTTAGGCAAGGGGATCCCATTTCTTCATACCTATTCATTTGTGTTATGTAAGTTCTTAATTCTCTGATCATCAAACAAGTGAAATTAGGTAATCTGCAGCTCCATCCTAGATGTAAGAACCCTTTGATTACCCATCTTTGCTTTGCTGATGACCTTATTATCTTTACCAAGCCTACTATAGCAAATATTCAATGTCTACTTAATGTTCTTCAATCATTCTATGAAATAACTGGCTTGGAAATCAATTTAAAGAAGTCTCACATTAAATTGTTGGGCTTAGTCAATCTGCTTTGAATGAATTAGTTCAAGTGTCTGGACTGAATGTACTTCCTGAATACTCTAAATATTTGGGACTTCCTCTCTTTACTGGTAGAATAACAAGATATAGTTGTATGCCTTTATATGAGAAGATTATTGCAAAGTTGAAGCAGTAGCCCTCATGTCAATTATCACAAGCCGGCAGGCTCATAGTCATTCAATCTATTATCACTTTTATGACATCATATTATTGCGGACATTATATTCTTCCACTTAAACTCATTAACATGGTAGTTAGCGCTTTGAATAAGTTTCTCTGGCATGGTGATCCTTTTGCTAAGAAGATTATCCCTATAGCTTTCTCGAAATTATGTAAAGATAAGAAAAATGGAGGATTAGGAATTATCAATCTTTTTCAATGGAATAAGGCAGCCATTTCTTTATATATTGATAAGATTTTCACTGATGAGAATTGTTTGTGGTCCAAATTTGTGAAGAGTAATATGATAGGTAAAAAGAATTTCTGGACAATGCAAATCCCAAATTTTTGTAGTTGGAGCAGAAGGCAAATCCTAAAACTAAGAAGCACTTTTCTACAAATTATCCAATGCTCTGCTAATCATATGACTGGTTCATTTTGGCATTTACCTTGGGCAGGTAAGGGTTCAATTTTACATGATTTGGTAGAATATAATTTGAGAAGGAATTGTGGCATACCAGAATCTGCTAAAGTTAATGATCTGATACATGAAGGTGAACTCATTTTGCCGCATAGTAGTTCTGTAGTGTTAAGAAGGCTTTGGAATGAAATTTCTAATAATTTTAAAACAGGAAATGCTAGCATTACTTGGATGGGAAAGACTCACTCCATCAGGCTAGTATATGATCTTTTAAATGGTGATAAAGAAATCTTTCCTTGGTATAAAAGAGTGTGGAATTTAATGAGTAATGCAAAGAAAAATCTTTTTCTTTGGAAGGTGATGTCAAATGCTTTAAACACCAAAGATAAGCTGTTCAAATTAGGAATTACCACTGATGATATATGTGTTCTCTATCGAGCTGATACTGAATGTAACACACATTTTTTTTTAGTGTTGTTATGTGCATCAGTTATGGAAGAGAGTTCTGGACTTTGGAAAGCTGCATCAACCTTCAAGAAGTAGTAGAGAAGAGTGGTTCAACTTGTTTAAAGCTACTAGATGGAAATCGAAAGGAGGATTAATTTTTTTTAAAGTTTTGAAGATTTTTCTGCTGAAAATTTGGTCTAAAAGAAATCGAAGAATCTTTTCTTCTACAGAATTGAGTTCTGATGCAATGTTTTTAGTATTAACTAATGCAATAATGAAAAAGACTACATGATTAGGGGTCAATGATTTGCAATTCAGTTATGGTGACTTTAATCATGTTCAGATTTGGTTCATTCTTTATCTATGGAGGTTGTTATTAGAGCTCTTGTTTTCTGAGCAATGTTTTGTAATTTGTACTTGGGTTAGTTTTGATGTCTAATTTCAGGTTAGCATTGAGGTTTTTTCATTTACATTGTATTGATCATAGCTCATTTTTTCTCAATGCTAACATTATATAGCTGATTGTAATGTATATGTGTAATTTGTTGTTGTGAATAAAGATTTAAAATGCATTTCATTTATAAAACCAAGTTTTGGGCATAAACTGTAAATTGGAATATTAAATTTAGCTTGGGCTTAACTGTTGATTTGGGACGCCAAACATAATGCATAGTGATTTTGGGCATGACTATTATTGAAAATTTAGGGAAGATTGGGTATAGCCAATTTTGATTAATAACTGAAAATTGGAATTTGTTTGGCATAACTTGGGAATTGGATCATGACTAGTTTTGGTGAATTTGGTAATTAGCATGTAAAATCTAGACTTGGATATATATGGCAAATGTGTAAATTAAAGATGAACATGCACAACCCGAAGTTAGATTGAGTTGTGGTGTAAAACTTCCCGGAACCGCCCAGCACATCCAGTAACCACAACAACACCTATCTAATGTGAGAGGTTAGTGCATCATGCCCAAGGAAAACCCGAGGTTAAATTGAGTTGTGGTGTAAAACTGCCTGAAACCGCCCGGCACATCCAGTAACTGCAACAACACATATCTAATGTGAGAGGTTGGTGCATTAATAAATCAATTAATGCTAATGAACAAGATGGATGACTAGGGTTAAATTCATAGGAACACTTAACCAATATAACATGAATGACTAGGGTTAAGTTCATAGGGACACTTAACCAATATGACATGAATGACTAGGGTTAAGTTCATAAGAACACTTAACCAATATAACATGAATGACTAGGGTTAAGTTCATAAGAACACTTAACCAATATAACATGAATGACTAGGGTTAAGTTAATGAGAAACACTTAACCAATATAATAAGATGAATGACCAGGGTTAAGTTAATAGGAAACACTTAACTGGGTAGGGTTAAGTAATAAGAAACCCTTAACCAATATAACTTGATTTGTGGTAAGGTTAAGTTAAAACAAGAGGGCAACACTTAACCAATATAACTTGATTGGTGGTAGGGTTAAGTTAGCACAAGAAGGCAACACTTAACCAGAGTAACATGACGAGTAGGTGGGTTAAGTAACTTGAATTGATTGATAACACTTAACCAATCCAACATGATAAGTGAGGAGGGTTAAGTTAATAAGAAACACTTAACCAACAGGACATGATGAATAGTTGGGTTAAGTTAACATGAACGAACAACACTTAACCATTATGGCATAATGTGCGTGAGGGTTAAGTACATATCAAGTTAGGTGGGTAATATTAGTAAATATAGGCCCACAAACTTAACCATTAAATAAACATGCTTGAATCAGTGGGAGGGTTAAGTTTATATCGGGTTGGTGGTTAACATTAGTAAATATAGGCCCACAAAACTTAACCATTAAATAAAAATGCTTGAATCAGTGGGAGGGTTAAGTACATATCGGGTTGGTGGGTAATATTAGTAAATATAGGCTCACAAAACCTAACCATTAAATAAACATGCTTGAATCAGTGGGAGAGTTAAGTACATATCGGGTTAGTGGGTAATATTAGTAAATATAGGCCCACAAAACTTAATCATTAAATTGGGAGGATTAAGTACATCTCATGTAGGTGGGTAATATTTGTATATATAGGCCCACAAAACTTAACCAGTAGGAAACCCTAGTAACGGGACCCATTTCAGCAGTAACCCACATAGATGTATCATGGTACCCTGAACTAGGTAGGGTGGGGCACAATTACTGGGCTGATTATAAGTGGTCAAAACAGCGGCAGGGGGTACGTTAGTGCAGGTTCCGACGGTTTACGGGCATGCACGTACTCCGGAGTGGGAAAAAGCAGGCACTGGGTACCAGTAGTTATGCACTGTGCATCTTGAATCGTGTCAGGTTGCTATCACAAGGATTGATACACCTAATGGTTGGACCAGCACAGGGTACCTACACGCAAGAGAGGGCCGATTGACACAGACACAAGAGAAATTAATACAAGTAGGGAGTCGACCGATAGGTAGTAAGGGTACATCTAACTCATTCACGGCAATTAGGCAGATTGAGGTGGAATCCTCATAATAGATGTACACCTGAAGGCTACCACAATTGCGGGGATTGAGATCACGTTCTCATATTATATAGATTACTAGTTCAGACACTAGTTAGGTGGTGGAGAGATATAAAAATCAGAATAACAAGGTAGTACCGAAGCAGAGAAAGAGTAGAAGCGCATTCAGTTTATCTTGCCTTATCATATCTATACTAATCGTATGTTATCTTGTTATCCTTGTTCATATTGTCTTATATTCAATTTATTCATGTCATGATGCTTTTGCCTGTTTATATGCTGAAAGTCACTGGACTTACCAGACTTATGTCTGACCTAGTTTTGTTCCGTCTCTTTTCTTCCGTTCCCTCCTCCCCACCAGGTTCATAGGGAGGAAATGTTACCACTTAGCTTAGTTTTCTTTCCAAGCTCGAAGATAGTCGATGTATTGCTTTGGACTCTCTCTTCCACTGCTATGGGGGGGTCATGATTTATTGGGGAATATCATTGTTATTTTTATGCTTCTTTTATACTTGGAAGTTTATAAATCAAGACAGGAGTTCTATGTATTACTTTTAAGTATGATTGAGACACCTATTGTAAAAGCTTGACCGAACCACATTGTTTATAAAATGACTTTATTTTCCGCTGCTTTATTTGTCTGTCTTGTAATTTATCTGCATCTTTTACCGAAAATGCTTCTCCGAAGCTAAGGCATTCCCTTTGTGAGTGACCTTAATGGAGGTGCGGTGTTTCAGAAACCATATTAAATATTCAAAACTAATCGTCCAAAAATTCGGGTCATTACAGTATGTATATATATATATATATATGAATGTGTATATATATTTATATAAATATATATAATATATATTTGCAGATTAAAAGGGGAACGGCGAAAGATTACTAATAAATGATGCTAAATTAAATATTTACATAAATTGAAATCCGTCGCTAATCCCTTGGCAATAATTAGTAAGGGCTTACCAACGCCTTTTATAAATAATAATTTATTATAAATTACTTATCTGTCGGTAAATAGTCGGTAAATAAATTAAAATTAAATTAATAAATAAAATTATATTTTTATTATATAATTATTAAAATGACGGAAAACTGTCGGAAAACTCATGTTAAATTCTATCGCAAAAATATGACATAATTACCATCATGGTTTATACCGACTACAGTATTATGTAGGAAATCCGTCGCTAAAGCCAATAGCGACGAATTGGAAGTGGATAATGTCGCTGCTATATGCAGTTTTTCTTGTAGTTAATATTTTTATATTCTAGCAGATAAAAAAATTTAAAAATTTATTTGCCTCAGAATTTTGGTATGTTTCTCATCTTTTTTCATGACTTGATCTATTTGCTAGTGTCACGGCATCTATTTGCTGGTGTTACAGCGTCTTAATTTCCCTAATCCGACCCATGCATGCTCTTGACTCCGCCGAAACTCGCCCGCTTCCACCTTCCATGGTTTTAACCTCTTATTATCCAGATCAGTAAAGTGTACCCTGTCCCCTATCCAGTGCAAGGAACCTACTAAGATACTGACAGGGATACTAACTAATACGGGTTCCACACAACTCGACGCAAACCACCCCCTATGCTTGTGCCCCCAAGTAACTAGGATTTTAAGAGCCACAAAGCCAGATACAAATAACAAGACGTGGGACCTCTTTGCTTGTCAATTAATAGGTTCACGTTCATTAATAAGCATAGTTGTAAATGACATTTCCTTTAAATGTTATTCATTTTTACTTGATTTTACATCTGATATTCATATTTCCATACATGTTATAATTAATATTAAATTAAGTCCAATCCTATTATATTAACATGTTGCATGTCCTTCCTTTAGTGTAATTACCCCAAATTTACTGTCAAAGATTCCCAATTTACAATATGCCCAATTTTCTCCATTCTGTTGTCATTACCAATTTTTCTATTTATTTCATTTATACGCAATTCAATGTAAATGACCTAGGCTCTCGATAACCTAGGCTCAGCGTAAATGAAAAGGAAAAAGGGAGAAAACAGATCTCAAACTGAATATAAAGGCATATAAAAGACTATCAATAAATAAAAGACAGAAAATAGGATAAGGAAGATAGAAGTACATATGAACATATAATAACAATAATCTGAAATAGATGATTGACAGTAAAAGAACAACAAATAAGAAATAACTTATAAGTACTGCTTATTTCAGATCCAATAATTTACTGTCAAAACCCTTTTAAAATAACAAATCTAAAAATAACTTGAACTCATAAAGGTGTATGCTAGATCCAGAAATAATCTTTGAGAAAGTAGTTAACGTCTTAGAATTATCCTTTAAACTATCTCCCGGCGGTACCTCATTATTTTCTTATTTAATTTGAGAACATAGTTTGGAGGAAGAAGAATGAAGAATATTTTTGTGTAAGAAAATGAGAGAGATTTCCACCCCATTTATGGATTAACTAGGACAATCATAAACCATTAGATATTAGGTTTATAAATCCAACCGTACACTTTATGCTGGGTCAGTGTATGAATATATAAAAGAAGAAAGTCCAGATTTAGCTATTGGAATTTGGCCTGCATGCAGGTGGGTCGATCCACCTAACTCCTGAGTCGACCCATGGGTTGACATGCCTTAGACCTAGGTTGACCCAATTCGGGCTGGGTCGCCCACTTACCACTGGTTCCTGTGTATATTTATTTGTTCGAAATTTGAATACAGTTTAATCTTCTTAAGCTTATAACTTCTTCATATGTTATCGAATTTACGAAAACTAAGAGTCTATCTGAACTAGAATTTCGTAATGAACTCAAAATAAAGTCAGTTTTCTCAATTCTGAATATTTAACTAATTTATATCCATTTTATTATCTTTCCTATTTAATTATGGTATATTTAATTATGGGGTGTTACAAACACTCTTCTTTAACACATTTCCCTTCCTCTTTCCCTTTTTCACATCATTTTCTTCTATTGTCAGTAACCAAAAAGAAAAAGTTGGCAAGCTATCATTCAAGATTCAAAATTAATTCATATAATTTTCTATAATTCTAAAGCTTATGTCTTTAAGCTTATAAAATCTAGGTATTTCATTTGCTTTAGTTTGATGTGGTGCGGTTCTTTCTTGGGGGGCTCGACATGGTGGCATTTCAATTAGGGCTCGAGGTTTTATATTCTTTGTTGATTGATTTTCAAAATGGATAATGTATTCGATATCATCAAATTTTTTTGTGAAATAAATAACATATCCCAAAATATGGAGAAAAACGGCTTTTCTCTCATGGCTCAAAAAAACCAACCAGGAAAGCAAATCGCACTTGCGACTGAACAACTAATAAGAAAAACAAGGACAAATACCCAACAGTATAACTCCCAAAAAAGGAAAAGCTACAAGCTAAGTACAAATTATCCCCACTCCAAACATCAACCAGACATAGAAAAGAAAACTATGCAATACATCACACTCCCGAGATCCGGACACCCAAAGCCTCAACACAACCCGAGAAAAGATGGAAGAACGCTAACCAAAACAACTGAGAAATCAGAAAAGCCTCTCTGAGCTACTACCTGAAACCAGAAATATGTAGCAACGAGCTCTAATTGACACAACCAAAAGTCTTTAGGAAGCCGAACTAAATCTCACCCGTCAACCACTTGGAAAAAAAGATTTAATCACCCCGCTCCCGCACGAGGACGAGAATTACGGGTTATAGAGAAACTACTGGCCAAAGAAACCGATTGAGAACTTAGAATGCACATATAGGGCCTCCCACGAAAAGCAAAGAAGACATCACGGGAGACTTTGCAATTGATGGAAGACACAACCATCGGAGTATCGTTAAAAGCTACCATATTTCTGGGACATTGAGGTGCCAAAAGATGAGATATGGGATAATAAGATTAAAAAGGATCGATTTAAGATCATTCCCTGGCCCTTTTGCCCACCAAGAATGAAGCAAGGAGGAAAAACTTTAAAGGTTACTTTGGAGACCAACCGACCTCCAAAGAGAGTTTAGACAACAATAACACATTCTCTTTCCAAGAAAAAATGAGCTATAGCCTCCTCAGAACCAGATCTGCAACACCAACATTTATACACCAAAGGATGTCAATGAGCATAAGGTTAGCATCCAAAGGGAGTCTGTTATGGTAGATTTCCACATAAGAATGGAGACTTTTGGGGGTATGCGAGAGTCCCTAATGAAAGAGAAAAACAGCTCATGGGGATCAAAGTCTTGGTAGAGTTCCAAGCCCCACTAAGGAAGAAGGGATTCCGTACTAGTCCAAACCCCCACCACGTGAGACAGAAAATATCTTGATTGACTACATGCACTTCTGCATCTTTCTTGAATAAAAAGGGAGATAGAATAGTCCCCCAAAAGACAAACGAAGGTACTTGGCATGAAGAAACGTAGGCCAAAGAGGGTCATTAGCTCTAAACCTCACCCAGAGCTTATAAGCATAGGCCTTGCACACATTTTGCGTATTATGAAGGCCAGGACCACCCACACGCTTGGGACAGCAGTCCATGTCCTAATAAATCCATTAGTGTCTTGGTGACTCCTTTGTCTTACCCCAAAAGATAGAGGACGCCAAGGAACGATAAGAATGGAAAAATTGATGATGTCGGCGTTATAGCAGCGAAGACATGAGAACCAAGCGAGTCGAGAACAGCTTTGATTAGAACCAGGCATCCTTCTTAGGAAAGGAAAGAGGAATTCCATTTTAATATCTTACACCTGGTTTTTTCGGTTAGGTGATCGAAAATCACTTTGAGCTTGCAACCAAGGTAAAGAATGATACCAAGATAGGGAAGAGGGAGGGATCCTACCTGGAACCCAGACATAAACATGATCCATGCTATCCTAGTAGGGACCATAGATTTAGCTGGAATGAAGTAGCTCTTCGAAGCATTGACTAGCTAACCCCAGCAATGTTCGTAAAGATGTAGGAAGTCCAAAAGTCGGCGAATCGATCGACGCCTCCCATTGGAGAAAATAATGATGTCATCCTCAAACGACAAAGAAGAGATGATGAGACAACTGCTCGGCAAGGTACAACCGCAACACGTGGTTATTAGCTTTCACCATGTCTAAATTTATCACCATATTCGAGCCTTTGGAACGTGGATCAATCTAGGAGATAAGTTTTTGGGCAAGAAGGACATTGTCCATGATCAGACATCCTTTGGAAAAGCCCACCCGAGAGGAGGAGATAACACGATCAAGAATGGGAGCTAGTTTAGTTGCCAAGATTATGGGGATGACCTTGTTTGAGAAATTACGAAGACTAGTCGGATGAAAATCAAAGAATGCTCAAAGATTCTCACTCTTTGGGATAAGCGCAAGATTGGTGGACGTCTAACTCATTGGGGTGCGGGACGCTTGAGAAGAAAGAATGAATCGCATGGGAGAAGTCATGACAAAATATCTCTTGTCTACTCCGATACAAGTCCACATTGAAACCATCGAGCTCACTCCTACTATCTTGGCTTAGCAAGAAAACACATGAACGAATCTCTTCCAAATGAAGGGGCTGTAGAGAGGGGATGCCTCCGCAGGAAGAACCAAATATGGGATGAAAGCCAGGACGGCAGGATCAGAGAAAACGACAGACGAGCTACCCAAAAAAGACTCGAAATGAGAAACGATCATCTCCTCAACCTCGGAAGGAGATGACACAGTGGTACCATCAGGGAGAGAGAATTGGCGAGTTGTGAGGATATTGTTCATCTTTCTAATGGAAGAATTTAGAATTTTAATCACCATCGAGGATCTACCTGATCCTCGCTTTTTGCCACATAAAAGTGTTCTTAATTCTCGGTTCCAAAATTAAGGCAAGTTGGGTTTCGACCCATTGCGCCTTAAGAATAGGAGAGGAATCGACATAAAATGTGGATTTAGCAAGAATAAGAGCCTCTTTTGCCATGCGCACACGGTAAAAAATATTCATGAAGACCTGGGAGTTCCAGGACTTAAAACATACTTTGAGACATATAAGATTGGCAGAGAAGGCCGATAAAGGAATCTCGAAGCTCGACGAATCCAAGATTCCCTAACCATCAGAAAGAAAGAATGGTGAGACTTCCATATGGATTTATGATGAAATCATAAGGGGCCCAAAAAGGGAGAACAATGAACCTTTGAGGATCATAGGGGTATGATCAGAGTTAGTTTGATGTAGTAGTTAACCTAGAAAGAAAACGGATAGTCGAACCACCCTTTCGATCTGAAAACCCAATCGAGACGAGAAAGGATCCTTCCGGGGACTTCTTTGTTGTTACATCAGGTAAAAGCCGAACCGATGAAGGAGACCTCGGATAAGCCCGATTGGATAATGATAGAATTGAAATCTTTTGTCGCGGCATGGTTAATAGAGCCTCCCTTCTTTTCTCCACTTGGGAAGACACTACATTGAAATCGCCTTCTAAGACAGAGGCCCCTAGCCAATCATTGGAAGAGATAAAATGTCTTTCCACAAACTTAGATGCTCGATGCTATCACATCTGGCGTATATGGTAGAGAAGAGGAAAGGAGGAGGAAAAAGGTGAGACGAACACTCGATCGACAAAAGCTTGGACGAGTCAAAGACTTTTCGGATAACGACAACTTTATCCCCTCCAAATTTTGTTGGATTCGTTGGAGATACCACCTTCAAAGTTAAGGAGAAGAACAATGTCAAAGATCACTTCCATTCCCATAAACGGTTCCTGAAGAGCTGGTACGGAAATAGAGTGCTTCCTAATGATGCGCTTCAAATGCACGAATGCAGCATCATTCCTGATACCATGAATGTTCAAGAACAAAACGTTCACCATACAAGTAGAAAAGACCTCGAAAACTCGACCACCCCATAACGAGAGAACCCAAAAAACCACCAAATTGGATGAGGTAAAGAGTTGATGAGTAGACCTAATGATCTTCTCACCTGCTACTAAAGAGTGGATACGAATAGTGAGACGGGTGCACTGCAAGACCCGGGTTTCCCTCTAAGAAGCTCGGTAGGGTCGACGGGTGATGCCAGCAGAAACTTGACCGGCTATAGAGGAAGTCGGCCCAGAGCTACTGGAGCTTGTGGAAAAATCCGGCCTACTAGTATCCACAAGATGAACTAGTAGACAAAAATAAAAATTCCTAGCTAGCCATTAGAGACAATCGTTAATGATCAAAATCTTGACGCGGCTAAGCATAGGTAATGAATGAGAAACCCTTAGCGAAGAAGAAGAAAATGACAAATAGGAAGGGAATTTTACAACGCCTCTATCTCACGTTACCGGCTATTGCATGTTCCCCATAGATACAGTACTGTCATTAGATTGACGATCCTGTAGTAGTGGGAGAAACTTAGTATCAAAGGGACAATAGGTAAAAACAACACTAAGACGGAGTCTAAGATCACTGAAAAGGAAAAGTACCCGAATGATCCCCACATCCGCTTGAACAACTGAAAACGAATACACATCGGTGGGGACCATATAGCTATCGATGATTTCAGTAACTATATGCTCACTCCTGGTTTCCAATACTAGAAAGAGCTAGAAAACACCAATACCGGACCACATAGCAAACCACAAAAAAAACCCGCAAAACCCATTCATAGACAAACCATTGGTTGATCCGATGTGAAAAAAGATTCCATTGCGACTGCCAAAGTCGAAAAGACCCACGTCAAAAGATCTCAAAATAAAACAAACTGCCAAAACCAAATGCAGTAAAATGCATGTCGCCAGTAAACCCAACATTAGCATAAACTGTGCATGCTTAAAAGAAGAGCACTACCAATAGGGTGTAACAACAATATGCACCGAGCAACTAATGCAAGAAGCCACTTAAAAAGAAAAGACCACAACTACAAGAACAAATACCCGCAAACAGATAGGGTAGCACAACGAAAACACAAGAGGGAAACGCAGGCCCAACAGGTACAACGGCCCACAAGAAAAAAGGGATGCACAAGGCAAGGGATGCTCAACCCTAACCCCACATAATGACCAACCTCGCCAACAGATAGGGGGCGCAAGCCTCCACGGCATTAGAAAGCGTAGGAACAGATAAAACAATTCAAGAAAACCCAACCTCAACTAAACCGCTACTAAACAAAAAAAGAGGTGAAACCCATACTTTCCGCTGGTACCGCACTGTCGACCATTAAGTAGAGAAACCTGCTACTAAAAACATCGACAATGACAGATAAATTCTTTGGTGCAACGCCAGCTGATAAGCATACTGGATGCATCTGGACACTAGAAACATCCCACCTCCCCTTCCCCTAGAATGATCAGCAGCCAACCACCTTCTGAAGCTGCTGCCCCTTAACCAACTATGCTTTGGGACAGCCGGACCACAACCAACACTGAGTGCCACATCACTAGGGAGCATCACCAGCGGATCGAAAGCACTACTTATAACAAGAGGGGCAAGAGATCGGGCATGCGCACTACACCTTACACCATCCTTTATAGCCATCTCTGAAGATAGGGAAGAGGCTATAAGGGGCGTAACGGAGCTGCCATTGACTGCCTAGCCCTTCTCCTGCTATAAGTTTGGCATTTGGCAATCCCTTTGAATCCACCTAGCACGGGCCACTCACCCACAGGAAAACATAACAGGAAATGCACTTAGGCAGGAAGCGAATAGAAAGGATCAGTTCCCTTATTACACTTCCACGACCAACATTAGAGACAACATCACTGAAACTATAGGAGCAGCAAAATCACCACTGCCACCAAACCTAACACACCAAACCCCGTACCATCCTTTGAAAACAACAGAAAATCGACTACCGGCTTCAGTAGAAACAATATAGGGTGGTCATTTACTCTATACAATCATGACTGAAACCATCGAAAGACTTAAAGAGAGGATCCACAAAAACACCAAATTCACAATTGCGACTATGGCTCAAAAAAGGAACCACTGGTATAGCTAAGAGCACGGAGCTTGGATCTAGCACCGAAGGCAAATAACAAGGACACAACCATAAAAAAACCAACACCTACTAGCACATACTTATTACAGGACAAAACTCCCAAATATGACAAGGAGAAGAATTTAATCAAGATAATCGAATCGTCGATTAGAGAAACTACCACATCGATACCAACAAAGGCACTAAACGCCTTAGAAACCATATCAACATTCTGGAAATCACCAACAAAATTACCCACTGTAAAGAATGAATCTATGGTTCCTAGAACACCCATGAACCCTCAAAATAGAAAAGGAGATATGCAACAAAGAGAAATTAAAAGAACCAACCGGCCTGGAATATACGAGAGGTGAACGATGAGGTAACCAAGAAAAATAATTGGAGAGAAGAAAAGAAGAATGGTGGAAAATGCTTAATAGAGAAAACTGGAATCAGCCGTTAACAAGAGAAAAAGTTCCTTTTTTGAAAATGGTTTGATGGTGTTTTGATCTCATCGATTGGTGTAGCACCTTTGCCCAAATTTTGGAGACGTGCAGCTTGCGCTTAGGAGGTGCAGAATTTAATATAGAAGGGGGAATGGCGTCAGGTCGAGTTTGCCAAAGGTGGGTCAAGCTTGAGTTTGGAGGCATGGTTGTGTAGCTAGAGCGAAGATAAGATCGTAACATTTGATTTCATGATTTTTTTTGTTAAGGATTTAGCACGATGAGAGGAGGAGAAGTTTTTATTCATGTCAGGTTGGTTGTTTAGCTGAAACGAGAGTGGTAAGAAGAATTTAAGGTGCAAGAGTGATTAGGTAAATTAATTTTAAAGGTTAAAGATGTTTTAGTTGTGTTAAATTATCAACAAACTTGTAAATGCAATATTTGTCTTTTATGAGGTCGAATTCGAACGTTGTTGGTTTCTTTGAGCCTGTATTGTCATAAGCCTTGCAGGTAAAATTGGATGGGATAATTTGGAGCTAGTTGGATTTTTGGCCAAAGTCGAACGTCGGGTTCAAACTCACCTTTTCAATTTACCAGTAATTTATAAAGTAGACTAAAATATTGATGTTTATTTGGTTGTGAAAACTGATAGTTGTTTAGTTTGGTTAGATTATTATATTACAAATTCTCTGTTTAACTTGATCGAAATGATTAATTGTTTGAACTAAATATAGAATCATGAGATAGAATCTTGAAATTCTATTAGATTGCTTGAACCTGGTTTGGGATCCCTATATAACATCTCGAATTGCTATTAGATATTTTTGAGCTCATTTTATATTCAAAATTTTGCAAGTATCTGATTTTATGTGAATTGTTGATAATAGGATAATTAATTATGTTATTAATCTTGACGTGATAAATTTAAAACATACGTTTGTTTGTTTCTATTGTACCAAGTGAACACCATTTAAAAACTGATTAAATTTATTCTAATTGACATTAAGTTAGCAGAATAAACCATCGTTCTGCTATTTTATAAATTTGGATGTTTTGTTTGCATTTATTTGCTTCATTCATTTATTGTTGTTATTTACTTATGCATATTCTCATATTGCTTAGATGACAATGGATGAAATAAATTAGATATCATGTTCAATTTATGATTAAGTTTTCACGGAATAGATATTTGACTAAAATTGTCGTTTTAATTAATGATATTTATAAATTTATTTATTGTTCGAGTTAATTATAATGAGATTCAATTATTATTTTAAGTGATGATAATTGGTTTTAATTGTACATTAAAGTAATGAATTGAAGTATGATTATTAATTTTAAGCAACGATAATTGAATTTTGTTATATTTATTTATCGAAACAAAAATTTATTTAATTATTTTAGCTAATAATTAACTGAAATTTAATAGTCATTTTAATTAATGATTAATTAAAATTTAGTAATCATTTCTATTTGCGATGTCTAACGTGCCATTTTAAGCAAATGATGTCTTAGTTCAATTTTTTATTTTAAGTGATGAGGTTTGAACTTAAACGTGTTACTTTTCATTGCGTGCTTCTGAAAGGAATTAAATTTGACTTATAGAAAAATGATTAAAACTAGTTTAATTTATTGAATAAAAATGATTTAAGAATAATTAATTGATTTATAAAAGGATTTGAAACTTTATTAATTATAATCGTAAAGTTTAAAATAATTTAGTTGTTTTATATTCAAAAATATCATAAACATGATTAATTATCTGACAGGATGATTAATTTTGTTTCGTAATTTATAAATAAAGTTTAGCAATTAATTTATTTTCCTTTAGGAAAGAATAACTTTGCCTGATTTGTTATCCTTTATGGATAAATAAAATCATTTAAATTTTATTGATAATAAATTTTAAATGAGAAGTCATTTTGAATAGATTTGGTTTGAAATGGAATCTAAGAGTAAAGTTTTTGGTTTATGGGAAACGATGTTTTAATTACATTGATTCTTGGCCTTTCTTTAAAATACACTTTGATTTATGACTAGCTCTATAAAACTATTATTTTAAGGAATATTGTTAAAGGCGTTTTCTTTCAAATATCTAAAAATGTGAAGACGAATTAAAGTTCTAGATTTGATGGTTCAAAAGTTTTCAATACGGATATGGAAAGAAAATTTCTACAAACGATATCGCTTACTTGGAAAGTATTTAGTTCTATTTTTATCACCAGATGTTAAAGTATAAAAACTTTTCCCTATCTCGAAGATTGAAAACATTTTTAGGGTAATGCCTAAAGGTAGTACTACCAAACCTTGCCCAACTTTATTTTTAATAGAAAGGTAGTACAAGTTTGGGATCTACAAATAATGATAAGGGAATGTGATTTAATTTCCATATATGATCATTTTGAATATTCTCGATAGTTAATTTAACAACTATTGGTTCAGCTTTCTTGAGTTGTACCATCAAATTAAAATGATTTGTTGCACTTTGAGAATTGTTATCCGTTGTTTGAAATGGTTGAACCAAAAGAGCGAGTGGAAGTTAAGTTATGCGGGCTTGCTCCTGTTTGGGTATTATCACATGTAATCTAGATTGGATTCGGCTGTGTTCGTACACAGATGTAAAATATTAGGATTTTGTACGGGATTCATCTTGAATGTTTCCGAGAGCCATCAGAGTTCTCAGTATATTCTAGAGGTATACTTTCGGTCATGGGAGTGCACTTTCCTAGTAGTTATTGTTTGGAAAATTTCTCATTCAATTCATTTTATTCTTTATCTACAAGTTTTCCGGTTTTTAATTTGCATCAGGAAGATATAAACTCTTCGCGATATTTAATTAGTTTAATCCATGGCGAGATAGGGTTTGTTGTGATTGATCCAGTCCGTGGTCAATGGTGCAGCCCCATTTGTAGGGAAATTTTAAAATTTCCCATATTGGATCCAAATTCTTGGATTAGTTTCTATGTTTAAATTGAGAAGTTATGACTGATCTTCTTCATTGTTATTCCTCGAATATTTCCGGTAACACCCCACACTTTTCTTGGCCCCAATTTTGATAGAAATCCAAACTCAAACTCATTCAAGTACGAAACGAATAAATCTGGTACCTGCAATAAATGAGCATGAGCATAACCAGAGTAAAATATAACTAACTCGCAAAGAAAACGAAATAAGACAACTAATACTGACTAAGACAACTACCTTAAAGCACATCGTCACAACGATATCAAGCAGGAAAGAACAAGAACCAAACCAAATGCCTGCTAAGACCTGTCTTCCTCATGTAAATCTGAGAGTTGTTATGAGGAGGGGGTCAGAACAACAAGTCATGGTGAGTAGAAAGTGTAACATTGTCTACAATAGATAAATGTATCCCGTTTGGTCAGAATGAAAACATATGTCTAACAAGGCTAGTAATTCTACTCTAACATTATAAGAATTTACACACAACGACTAGATATTATACCCAAAGTAACATAACAAATATAATGATAACAATATCGCAATTACTAAGATAGAATGTGTACACATAAGTATGAAGCCTTTAAACCACCATTCAACTAATTACCAAAGACTAAGAGGTGGGCTCCCAACTACTCGCTATTCCATAAGGAGGATAGTTATTTCTATATAGCCACTTAAGACCTTGTTATCCATAAAAGATAATGGTGGGTCTTTTCGATCACTTAAGACCCAACTACCAATATAATATAAGGGTGAATTCTTTCGATCACTTAAACCCAAAGCAGTCCTATCGATCACTTAATACCTTATTCGATGGTTTATTCTACACTAATATAAGTTAGAGGACACAAGTTACTAAGTTCTACTAATTTATAGCTTCCTTCATCCATGCATATATCCATGCCCCGCACAAGGCGAGAGATAGTAAGCAGACGCTTATTACCTATCTGATAGGTAGACGACTGCTCGTCATTTATGACCTTCCCCCAGTAGACCCTCATGTTACTATCTAGTTGAACTTATTAGATAATCCCCACTTACTACTTCCTGCAGGATAGGCGGACCTATACCTCTATAACGGTCATTTAATACCAAATTCTAAAGCGGACTGTAATAACGCGAATTTCAACAAACCATTTTTTTTCAAAAATCCTAATCTAACGAAGCTTGAGTTATTTTGTCTGGTATCTGCAGAAAGATAGAGATAATAATAATATCAGAGATCGATAAAACATCTCATAGAGGAATGGATAAAATATAATAATCAAATATAGCCTTACCGAAATAATAACACTATCTAACAAGTGTCCAAAGGCTACAAAATCTGTATCATAAACCTAATCTGCAAGCATCTTATAAGGAGCGGGCCAGGACATAAAGTTCTGGTGAATGGACAAATTATACATTCTGAAATAACCCTACATATACCATTCAGTTACATTTTCTTAATTGTTATATTATTTTGGTTAACAACATTCAAGGCTTAGCACTCACGTCGTACCTATCTCCCCTCCCCCCAAGCAGATTAAACTTAATATAGTATATATGTAGTTATACCCAACATCTCAAGGCACTCCCCCATAGTACCCTCCTCATACGGCCTCACCGTTACGCCATGGAAGTGTATACAACCTTCATCCTAAGCCAAACTACGAACAGAAATCTATATCATTATGCATCATAATCGCACAGAACTACCATCGTTATGCCACATAAGCATACAAATCATCGTATTCGAACTCCTCAGTCGAACCACATCTCAACACAGAGAAATGTCATAATGTCTACAATACACCACCCAATGCGTGTATTTAGACCCGCACATGAATCTAATGCCTATTATAACTCGAGTCCCAAAATAGGGTTGCATCTGATGCACAAAACTCGGTCGGGAGGTTTCAATATCTGTAAAGGACAACCTCATTAGGCCTACAATACAGTTATTCACATATGGTCTATCTTTTCACGGTGGCTATGGCCCCACCCTGTCCTCTCCCTTAGCTACTGAAATATTTCTTCAAGAGCTAAGTGACGTGCCCCTATCAACCAATCTAACATCCAATTTGGCGTGTCCCGCTACCAATGTCTCGATAGTGAAAGATCAAAGGTCTATAGGTTTAGCTCTAGTCTTTCCGTATCACACTGACTGCTGATGATAGGCATCTGAAGATTACTATTATTAATTTGGTCCAGACCAACCTCCCCGAGGCAAACCCGCACAATCACCCAACCTCATCCGTCACAACCTTCTGATTTCACACCATAGTTACAGTCAAGTTATACTCACTAGATGGTACCATACAAACCAAACCCCTATGGGTACAGCCTAAGCATGTACCGCATAGATAACCGCCACGAAGTACCCTAACACGTCCCGTAGAAGCCATGTGCTTCCCTCCAGTCCCGTAAATAATCAGGTGGTTGTTGAGTTCTTCACTTCCATACTTACGGACTAGTTCAAGCACATCACACAGTTGTGTTATTAGATCCTACGTCTAATATCTAATTATGTGTTTTCTTTACCTCATCGCATTAACTGATTAACTTGATTATCTATGTTTTTACTTTTATTCAAGTTACTTGGTTTATTAGCAAATAAATAGCTACTTACTTTCTTTAATTAGTACTATGCCATCAGAGAATATTTCTGCTTATTATTTACATGTATTAGACTTGATACTTCCAATTATAAGTCTACCAATAACAAGCCTAATTTATTCTTTCTAATTTAAACATAACCTTATCTTACACTGTTATCACAACTTATTATTGTTTACTTATTAACATAGTTCTCTTAACTAAGGTTTAGTATAAGTTTTCTTTTCTAAATTATAACCTATGTTACAATTTCTTTTTCCCCTAAGACAGGCCTACCTATTTTATTTCATTCTCACTCATATAATTAATTAAAATAGGTTATATTCTCTGTTCATCACAATTCTTCGTAGGTTCCTTAATATGAACGCACTTTTGTTGTTGTAATCTTTCTTTAATTACCGTCATGTACATTTTTATTGTTTCAGGAAAATATTTCACACAACTCATTAGATTGGTTAGCAGAAAGATGTAATGATCTATTTCCATAACGTATACCGATTAAAATCCGTAGTTGCAAGCTATTTCTTTTATTTTCAATGTGGATATACATACATTTTTTATTAGTGTGCAATATAGCAAAAGAGTCTCTGTTTCACACTAATACTTTTCTCCTTTTTTTGCAACGACGTTCTCAGTAATTTTGTCGTTATGAAAATGTATCCATTTTTCCCCAATCCAACTAACTTAATCCACTATAAATTTTCCCTTTTTATTATCTGAGCTAGATGCTAAATTCCTGTTTTCAATTACCGTAAAATTTTCCATACAGAATTAGGCATACCAATTATTTTTCCATTATTTCCAATTTCACCGTAATCCTGTTTACAACATATCCAATTTGGTATTAAATAACAATCTTAAGAATATTTTTATTGTAAATTCCACAATTTCAGCATTATAATAATTTTCAATCCAAACCGAAGATTAATGAAATTGATTTGTACAACAGTAATATTCTTAACGTGCTTAGAAATAGATTATATTGCAATTACCAAAAGTTCCAATTATTTATCACATTAAGAATTACAGGAAATATAAATGATAAATATATCGTTATACAAAAGGTATAATTTTAAATCCACTCATCTAACAACTTTCCAATCCATGAATCTGATCCAGATCTGCTATTCCATGGTCTTTCTAATTGAATCTATAATTAAGGTAACCACGGATCTACAAATATGATGCTAAAAGAAGAAGAAAAGAGAGAAAGAAACCTAAATAATTCAGATTCACAATCACCTTACATTGAAAAAATATATCTGAACACCTATATTGTAGATCAACATTCTTTGTTTTCAAATATTGAATCAGAATTCCTAAAAACTAATATTCTAATTTCTGAAATATTTGGAAAAGAAAGAAAATGGCAGAGCCTTGGCATTGTCCCAGAAAATATGAGTTGGAGGTTAGGCTCTGCTAGTCAATTTGTAAGTGCATAGGAGATTTTGGTCTGTTGGGTTAAATAAAATAAAACCTGAAACGTACAATATAGCGTTAAATGACCTGGGCCATTAACGTTATCTTTTGCCTATATTAATTTCTTGTTTAATGTTATTGGTAACTTTACTTTTTTGTTGCCAAATATCACTATGTAAATTATTTTCTTCCGTTTATAGTTTATATCCAACATTTGAATTTCAAACTTATGCGCATATATATGCGTATAACTTTTCAAATCTTTGTCCATTAATAGCTGCTTAATTGATGTCATTATTAACGCCATCAATTCATTGATTTCTTCCTTTTAATATATATATATATATATATATATTCTAATTTAAAATGTAGTTATCTTCTTGTCCATTTTTCATTCTTTATACATTTATTACTTTTTGCACTTAAAGTACAATTTAATTCAATTTTTGAATTCATGCATATATATATATATATATATATATATTTACGCACAATCTTCATTTCATATCAAAATTCAAATGACATTATACCGTCATTTATTTCTTACTCAATTTGATTGGTTGCAAGTTACCTTTTAAATTTCTTATTCATATATATATATATATATATATATATATATTTGTACACACACATATACATGTATATACATACACACTCACACACATATATATTTTCTGGTATGTACATATACATATATATATGTATCTCTTAGAATATGCATTTCTTTAGTCGTCCTTCTAAAATTATAAATATGACGTTAACGGAACTCGATGTTGCACCACTAAAGAAACATGCCTCTACCGATTGGACTACATAAGCTTTTGTTCACAAGACTAAAAACATTAGTATTTATTATTCTTATCAGTGTTCCTCTTATATATTCTTTTTCACGTTTGTTTTAAAAACTTCAACTAAATATAACTTTTTCGTTTTAAATTCATTTTCCCCAAACCATAGCTCTAAATAGATCAGAAAATCATCACGAACGCAATGATGCTATTTCCATGACCAAATTCTAAAAACTTTTCAATTTTTATTTTATTCTTTAGTTAAAAATACGGGGTGTAACATTCTCCCACCCTTAGGAAATTTCTTCCCTGAAATTTGATAAGGGTAAAATAAAGTAATCCCTCGCATAATTTACAGCCATCATGTGTACGTCCAATCTTGCAACCATTCGTGCACTGGTGCGATATGTAATACAATATAATAATACATGAATGAAATGAATGCCCAAGCGATACCTCCTATATGAATGCAAAATCTTCTTGAGAGCCTTTTTGAAAACATGATATACACATCCTAAATATACTAGCAATTTCTATATGAATGCAATATTTTGAAAATGAAAATACCTTTTTATCCAAATTTTTCCTGCACTCTTACACGGCAAAAGCGTAGTTAGTCTAATTTTTGCATCCAAACCCTACCAACCAACTTTAAATTTTTTATTTTTTTAGAAAATTTAATTTTCTAAACTCGACTTCGTACGTTATAAAATGGTAGAAAACTAAATACTTAACATATTTCGTTTTTCTTTTATGTACCTTTTCTATCTGTACTTGTATTTTATGCAACTATTTATACAGATGTCCGATCTCCTTATCCAAGCACAATTTACATAAGAAAAATTCTTTGTTATAAATTTTCTTTTCCAAATTACTTTGGAAAAATCCCTTTTTTCTATTTCTCAAAAATTTTCACTTTTCTCAATTGTAATAATTGTTGCTTTATTTGATTTGTTGTTTTCTATTAGTTATGCCATCACCTTTTTCGTTGGCTTAGTCAACTTAATTCACTAATCTAAACTTAATTTTAAATAAGACTTCTTATTCTCTCAAAACTAAAATAAGAAAATAAGCACACTACACAGATGCGACCGAAGGCTAAGAATACTAGAACCATGTCCCCGTTGATAAAGAAAAGTCCAAACCAAAGGTTTTAAACAACTCGCTTTCCCTTTTTACAATCTACTTGTCACAACTTGTCCTTCCTATGTACTAATAGTATTTTCCAAGTAACAACCTAGATTTTATAGTGTGTACGCACTCTACGGGAATTTATTATTATTCCAAAATAATCCTTGCTATCTATTTTATAGTCTCGAAATATTTCTCGTCTTTCCTAGGTACTAAGCCTTACCTACTACATGATTTAAAAACATGGTTTGTCTTCTTTTTTTAAAGAATTAAAAGTTTCAAAACGTTATGTTTCCTCATTAAAACTTAGTTTTGCCAAACCATAAAATAATGATATCTCACAAAAAAACACAAAACTTTTTTTTTCAAATCACAAAAACTGAAGTAGACAAGGACAACTATTTCTCAATTAATTTCACAACAGCTCATTCTTATTACGCTAGTTCGACTACTTACAAATAGGTGTTAGTTTCAGAACTTATCCTAAACATCTACTCTATTCTAAATTTTTAACAAATTATTTTGTCCCTGACCAAAATTTATGTTAAAACAATTGTCAAAAAATTATGTCATAAGAATAGAGATTTTCAAAAATTTCCTTACTGAAAAGTTTAGTTTTTGCCAAAATGCAATCTTTTTTATGTTTTCTTATTTAGTTCTTTCATGCTTTATAATTGTTAACCGACCTTTTTGTTCGGTTCCCAAAAGCACATTAGGCCTTCTCGACTCGACCCATAGCGTGACATCAAGGCCTGAAGTGTTGCCAAGAATTCTAAGGATCCAAGCCCAGGAGGAGTCATGCGAGTGGGAGCCGTGCAACCCCTCGAGTATACAATGTCACATCCCTCAAAATGGAGACCAACATCGCAACTTCACATCCTGTATTGCTCGTCACGAATATACATCGCGTCCCATAAAAAACCTCGTATCCATCTTGCAAACGGTGAATCACATCCCTCAGAATGCGATAACTCGCGTCCATCAGGATGCGACAAAACGTGTCCCTCAAGATGTGATAAATTGCAACCCTCCGAATGTGATATATCACATCCCTCTGGATGCGGTAAGTCGTACCCCTTGGATGCGATATATCGTGTTCCCAGGGTGCAGTAAACCGCATCCCCTGAAGCGAGATGCGAGATTACATAACACTGGAGAAGGGATAGGAAATTCTTCAGGATGGCAGCTCGAGATGTGAAAATTGTCGTTGTGGTCCCTAAATCTTGCCTACCCCATCTAATCCACTACATATAGTACCCCTTACTCATTCTTCAAAAGGGGTAGATTTTGGCTGATTTGAGAGTTGTACAAGGTCATAGAAATTCATTAACATCTGCCTAGAACTCAAGGAAGAAGAAATCTTTTTTTCTCCTAAGACATAGCATATTCAAAAATATGACTCAAAAATATATAGCTAACATTCCTATGATGATGACAAGTACTTGTAACCCTCAATAATCAGTAAAATCCTTAAATGTCTCCAAAGTGGACGTAAGTTCCTCATGGATCGAGCCACTATAAATTTTTGTGTTATTTCTACTTTCTGCACTTAAATTTTCCATATGTAAAATGTTATTCTCAAGTAATTGAGAATCTTTGGGTGTGATGATAATTTTAGCCGTCAACACTCTGGAGCTTTCATTGAGAGCTTAAACTCGCTTCTTTTCCGTTCAATTTCCATCTCAACTTCGATGCGCTACTCAGGTTTTTCTCAACCTACTTCCGCAATGGTCAACACTGCTGTTTCTCAACAACCCCAATACACAGGGAAACCGACCGACATGGAAATCATTCCTCCTACTGACCCCGATGCTCCTAAAACCCAAGCGCTCCTCTTCGCGTTTAATAAGAAGTTAGAGGATAAAACTCGAGATCTCAACGACATGTTGAAGACAAACATTTAGCTAATGCATTGGCTTCAGGAAAGTCAAAGTCACGTTGCTTATCACCAACTAAGTCAGAACAATGCTCGGTCGCAGCTCAACACCTTGGAAAATTCTTCTTCAGATACTTGGGGCCGAAGCCAAAGAAGGAGGACAACTGTTAATGCTAATTTCAACAGCAATGACAATGATAATGGTAATGAAACTACCATAACTTTCAGCGAGGGAACACGTCAATGCGACCATTTCCGGTTTGTTATTAATGATGAACCAGGTCCCAATAACGGACCCCCTCCTCGACAGAACCCAACTGTCGCTGCTCTGAACTTAGGGCCTACGCAACCAGCAAAACAATAGGCCCAAGTCTCGCTTAATCAAAATCAACAGGCTCAGCCTCATCAACCGTGGTAGAATCAAGCAATCGAAGTTGATGACATGGATAAAGATGGTCCCGATGTTCACCCCCGATGATGTCCATGGCATAGGACTCCTGAGGTGAACCACGACCGCTGGATTCCAACGGAGGTACAACCTGTGTAGCTCCCCGATATGATCCAAAGGATCATGAGAGAGTCGCAGGGGAACATCAACAACAAATGGAAAACCAACATGAGGTGTAACCCCTTCACTAGGGAAGTCCACGAATCTGAGTGGCCCCGATGCTTTAATATGCCACAATTAGATCCTTATGGAGGAAAGACCAACCCCTATGGCTTCTTAAACCACTACGAATAACATATGGACTCCAGTCATGCCACTAATGTCAAGTGAAAATGCTTCCCAATTTCTTAGAAGACACAACTCTACTTTGGTTTACTTGACACTCAGCTCGATCTATCACCACCTTCGACCAACTAGCTTCCGAAATGGTAAAAAGGTCTCCTTCTAATCTTTAACAGAAACCCTCAAAATCTACCTCGAGCATTTCCACTCCGCCTTTGCTGAGGTTAATGATCTGGAGCCATATACAGTCCTTGTCCAGCTTGCTAAGGGCATCCTTCCTAGCTCCGAGTTCGGATCATGGATCAACAAAAGGCAACCTAAGACTTTGGAAGCTTTGTATGAGAAGGCCGGTCAGTTTCTGTGTCAAGAAGAAGCACGGCACAATAGGTTTTCTTAAGGCGGCACCATTCAAGCACAAGCCAAACAACAGCAAACCCGGTGATCGTAAAAATAACAACCCAACTCCTAGAGATCCCAAGAAGCATGATCGCTATCCCACATACAGGAACTACACTGCACTCAACCAAGAGCTGGAGGAAATCTATCTAGAAACTTGTAACACAATCCAATATAAGAAGACACACACAAGGAAATCTACCGACCGCGAAAAGAACTTTGGCAAATATTGCAGATTCCACGACACGTTTAGCCACAACACCAATGACTGTCGCCACCTCAAGGATGTGATAGAAAACTCATCCACAAGAAATGCCTAGAAAAGTACACTCAAAATCCTGCTCCATCAAAAGCAGTCACGGGCCCTTCTACGCTCACACTCCCTCCAACTATTGCGGACCCATAGCTGTCCAATCAGATCCACGTGGATTCGTAATCAACACCATCTGTAGTGGTCCTCACCACGCTAATGATAGCTTTCGATGCATGAAGGAGTATTCCAATTTCATCAAGCACGCCAGCTACGAAGCATGCTCCTCCTTAGACAAGTCTGTCCACTCCAAACTCCAGGAGACGCTGTGGGATGATATTGTCTTTCATTAGAGATAGTCTACAGGAATTGAAATCCCAACCATAGACCTTGTCGATATCTCTACACACATAGGTCCAACCTATTTCCGAAGGATACTTATCGATTTTGGAAGCCTCTTCAACATAATCTTCAAATCGGCATATGACCAGATGAAAATAAACAAATCAACTCGAGCCTCGAATAGAGTTTTCAAAGAAAGAGCAATTGGGGTAATTAAAGTTTCAAAAAAACAAGATGGGTCATCAAAATAATTCTATTTCTGGACCTAATAATAAAAGAACTTGAAAAATTAAAACCTATATTAAAATCTGGTAGGGTTAAAATATATGAGTTGACTAAAAAAAGGGAAAAATTATAATATAAATAATAAAATTCTTCATGAATCAACGATTGCAATTCAATTCCTAAATTGCGGAAATGCAAATTATTCACTCATCAAAACAAAAATTAAAGATCTTGCTAGTAAGACAATCACAATTAGGAATCAAATAAAAGGAATCACAAAAGACAAGAAAAAAATGGCTCTAACTCAATGACGAAACCGTGTATAAATAACTCGAACCAAAGATGAAGCCAAGTATAAATAACTCATGACGCTCATTGATTTGAGTATCTATCCTCGCCCCTAAGTCTCCTTGAGGGTAACCCATCGGCTAGGAGAGTGTGATTACGACCACTCGCTTGGCTCCGTCCGACCCGAAGGGCCTGGATCCGTGTACCTAACTGGTGAACCAGCGACGACCTCAAACTCAATCTCGAAAGATAACGACGGGAGAGTCTAAAGGACGAATCAACGAATTCTATGTCTTCCCACGACTCGGGATCAGCGACCCTAGGGAGATCCCGAGATGGAAGACACCGAACCCGAACTCCGCACGACTCGGAATACTCGACCAAGAGAAGTCCTAGGAGCAGATTCGGTACATACAACCTTCACATGACTTGGGATCCTCATGAGCAAAGTCTTAGACAATGCTTGCCCAAGTGTGACGATGAGTACATTTACACAAGTACAGATACTAGAAAGCATAGACGAAAGTTTAAACACTTGGCACAACATGTGATATAAGCAAAGTCAACCAAAAGCTTTCATTCACCTCTAAAGCAAGCTACAAATATCTATCTTTCTTTCTAATGACATGGTGTACATGAAAACCACACCATGCCTCCAAAAGTAAGGGTCGTACTCGCATATACTATCGGCCTACATAACCAAAGGACTTATAACAATCACTTGGACGACCCATCCTTTACCATTTTGTTCTTCTTAGCAGATTCGACACTAGGCGGGTCGTCACCAGTCTTCATCCTCTTCCTCCGGCGGTTGCCCCTGTCTCTTCCTCCCTTACCTTTAACTGGAGAGATGGACTTGTGGGATATCGATTTGTACTTCCCATCATCATCCTTGCCACTCGAAATCTCATTGATGTCCCATATTACGGGCATGATGACTCACAGAGGTTTGGGAGTGACATCAGTGGCAAGGGCTAATACTGCCTTGGTACCCCCTTCTCTCTGGTCTCCTTGGATTTCTTCACTTTCAGCTCATCTTTCTTTTTGGCTTCCTCTACAGCCTTCTGCTCAGCCAACTTTTCGGCCTTAAGCTGCTTAGCTACATTCACCTGCATCTTCTTGAACGTCTCATCGGTCTTTTTCTTGGAAGCCTCGTCAACCTTTTTTTCTTGGCCTCCTCATTGGCCCTCTTCTTTTCATCCTCGTCGCCCTCCCTCTTCCTCACCACATCAGCTTTGGCCTTCTCCTCAACATTCCTCTTGGCCTCGTCCTGGGATTCCTGTAAGGTCACCTTGCCAACCTTCCTCTTCTCCTCCTGCTCCTCAGACTTAGTGAGTAGTTTAGCCTTATGTGACTCCACCAAGTCATGCATTGTTTGCACACTTGCGTCCATCAACCCAGTCACCTGGACTTCTTGCTCGTCAGTTATCTCCCCTTCCTCAGAAAGAAGGTACTTATAAACACAAGCTCCTAGCTCCACATCAGAAAATGTGTCGAGGGGACCAACTCCCTGTCCAAACTGAATTTATTGTAGTCCCAATCTGACCTCAAATAAGGGGAGTGTTGGGGAAAAGCCTGTTGTCACTACTTCTCCAGAGGGGCCTACATGACAAAGAAGAAGATTAGTCAGTCTGCTTTTACCTAGTGCTTATATCCTTTCTGAGCGTTCATGATAATGAGACTTCACCTCCAGAAACATGAAGTATAGGGGCAATATGCATAGTGCCCTCGGTTGTTGCTTGAAAGGATCTTCCTATTCCCAACCCCGGAAAATCGGGGTCATACTCAGTAGTAGCATGGGTTGGGACCATTGGACTGCTGGTAGTGGTGGATGGCATAATTCGTTGTTGACGGAACTCCCCTATACAAACTCATGAGCAACGAATATGCTCTCAGTGGTCACCTAATTCCGCTTGGCAGTAGAAATTTCTTCCATCCTCTCCCTCTCGGCATCCTCACGTAACAATCTCCCCACTTCTAGCAACATCGAGCACTTCTCTTCGGTCAGGTGAGTCTCCATGAGCAGGAAATCGTCTATGGCCTCCATCTACAGCCCCCGAGCCTCAAACTCTAACAATTTTTCCCAAGCATGAGCCATCAACTGGGGGTAATTGTCAACCCACAAGATACAGCAGAATCAAAGTGCTTTACGTACAGCCCTAAATAGATGGCTCCAGAGACTCCTCCAATCTGGCCTCATCATCCTCAATGCTTTCCTTGAGCCTCTCCGCCTCAGCCTGATGCTCATCCCTATTACCCTGCATATGAGCTAATACCTCTCTGCTCGTAGTCCCCACGTCGGCCTTTTCTTTCCTATCCTGAGCAATATAAACATTCCTTGGCTCAGCATCTTCTTAAGCTCCTTATCCTCTTTCATGAGATGCTGCACTTGCTCGTTTTCCTCCTTCATCCTCTTGTTCTCTGCGGAAAGAGCCTCAAATTCAAGTGGAGTTGTTGCAGTTTCTTGTTCTCCTTCTTGAGCTTAAGGTTCCTCCTTGATGTGATTTCAATATCCTGCTTGAGAGTTGTGTTCTCTGATGAGACTGTGGCCACCGTGTTTTTGTACGACTGTGGAGCCTGGTTCACTTCCTCTTCCACCTTCTGGTAGTTCCACTTTAATTGTGTTGTTTCAACAATAGAGGGTTAGCACTTAAGTGTATTACTCTTATACATGGAAACAGTTACAATCCAAAGACTTGTCTTACCCAACTCATTATCCCGGTTCTAGACACAATCTTGCTTAGCTTTGAGGGCCATCCCTAAGTCTTGTATCTCCACATTCTTTCTGAAAATTAGGTCTGAGAGATTCCCCGTGTACCTATGCATTTCCTGATGTAGGAGAAAGACGTCATACACTTTATAAATCATGTTTTATTCCATAGTCTGAAGGATCAGATGCACGTTTCGCAGGCACACTAGCTCCTCAAGATAGATCCATTGTTCGGGAATGAGCTCAGAAATGTCTGACATATCGGGTAACTGAGGCCCCTTCTTCGACAATCCCGTCTTCCCAGGCCTTTTATCCTTGGGCGCTAGCTCCTTGACTTTGGACGGGGATACAGGTTCCGAGGGTGAAATATAAAGGGGATTGTCGACGATGGCTATTTGGTGCTCGCTATGTGTAATATTGAATATGTGCCAGATGACCGACAAATGGGTGGAGGGGATTCCGAACGTAGAGATCGATCTCTATGTCGACACATGCTGCCACGGTCATGAGAGAGTGGAGACTCTTCAAACAAGTTACTATCTCTCCTAAAATTCTTTATGAGCCCGCTCCTCTAAGGTCAGTGGCCCCTGGATCCTCTACCTCGGTTTCTATCGCCTTCTCGAACCATTTTACCTGCACAGAACAGATTCAAAGTTAGACTCAAATGCTCCACGCACACAAACCAATGATGTGTTATGCAGTATTTAAGAGTGTGCGTCCTAAGTGTTCTCTTAATAGATCAAATATCATTTCACTTGAAGGAGTGATCTCCCAACTGTAAGCGATAAGCTCACTATACTTGCGCTGCTAAGCCAAGATGATGTTATGTCAAGCGGGAGCTTATTCAGGTCATCAAACTGACCCTCCTTTTCCAGTGATACGGTGGCCTCAAAGGTAGTTACTAGATAAGTCGGCCTAGGCGACACTTTTGTCCTCGTGACAGTCGTCGCAGGTGGGATAAGAGCAGTCGGCTGACCCTCACCTCTAGTGGTCGCCCCCTCATCTCTAGTACCCTCTGCACCAGTTTCTTCCTGAGTCCTCATGACCTTGCATCCTTGGACATGACAAGGGGAAACCTCTTGCGATCTGGAGGACTTTCTCCTCCCTCAAATTCCGCTTTCCCTTTTCTAGCAGCGGTTGGCTGGAACATTGTACGGTTAGTAGGGAGTAAGCCCGTTCGACGAAGAATTTGCCTATCTAGGATGCGAGATTTCATACCACCAGAGGAGGGATACGAATTTCCTTTGGAAGGCGGCCCAGGATGCGAAAATTGCTTTTGTGGTCCCCAAATCTCACCTACCCCCACCTAATCCACTAGCTATAAATAACCCCTTGCTCATTCTTCACAACGGTTGGATTTTGGCTGATTTGAGAGCTCTACAAGGTCATAGGAACTCACCAATGGCTGCCTAGAACTCAAGTGAGAAGAAGTACTCTATTTTTTTCCCAAGACATAGCATACTCAAAATTATGACTCAAAAATAATTAGCCAACATTCCTACGAAGATGACATGTAGTTGTAACCCTCGATAATCAATAAAATCACCAAATGCCATCAAAGTGGAGTAAGTCCCTCACAAACGGAACCACTACAAATCTTTATGTTATTTCTGCTTTCCGCACTTAAGTTTTTCGTATGCAAAACTCTATTCTGAAGTAGTTAAGAATCTTTGGATATTACGACAATTTTAGCCGTTAATAATAACATTAAAAACTATTGAGCTATGCATGTTCTATAATGTACACATTTTTCTGTAAGAATTTATTTGAGATTAAAAATTCATAAGAAATCATCATTTCCAAAATATACCCAATTCTTTTTTTTCAAAACTCAATATTAATTTTCAAATATGTTTCTTACATATTTTTTTTCAACGTCAAAATACCTCTTCATGTTTCATAATTGCTTCTACACAATTTAGCTAGTACATATTTTAAAATTGTAAACTTTTAAGGTCAAAACTTGAAGAACATCGTAAACTATCACCCAGAAACTTTTAAAATTTCATGTTCTTAAAATTTAACAATGTGGCTAGACTTAAAGTGGGTTTCTAACTCACTTAGACTATCCAAAATTGTTAACCTTGTTAAAAACATGGGTCAGAAATAATCAGTTAAATGCACGTGATATAGATCGTTAACGTTTAAGTACCAAGTATTGGTGTTGTCTCAGCACTTGGTCGGTCGGTACCAAAGCACCGGGTAGGTCTGTACCAAAGCACCGGGTTGATCGGTAACAAAGCATCGAATCGGTCGGTACCAAAGCGTCGGGTCGGTCAGTTCCTGCATGCACACATAGCATTATATTTTATATTATAATGTGAATTCGTGAATCATTACAACAGTTTGGATCAATTCCAGTATATAATTATACATGCTGTAAAATATGAAGCATTTGCATTAAGGTTGACGGGCCCAAATGCTTGTAACGTGAAATGTAAAGGCCATGAAGCACTATGTGAAGCAAAGATACGTCATATTACTCGCGTCAAATATGGAACATTCATATATTAATGCCACGTGGAGCAGCATGCAAATGCAATGTGCAAGCAATCACCTAAATGACGATATTGAAGCGGCACTTGCACAAATATAAGGGTCGGCCAGATTTAATACTCTATATGGGTCGGTCTAGTAGGAAGTACAATGGAGCAAATTATGAAGTACACGTTACGCAAAGATGGGATCGACAACAAATGCGGGAACAACTTAAAGTTTCATGCGATGGCAATATGAGGCCACGCAACCAACGTATTATGTGAATGAGGATGTGCAAAATATATACAAGACTGAGCCATTGAACATTTGAAGACCACATATAATTTGCACGGTTTAAAGTTTAACACGGTTCAGTAAATAAGAATATGGACTGAATGAACACTACAATTTGTACACTGGAGCAATGGATGGGCTTCTTATATTTCCTCGTGGACCGGTCACCTTTGCATTATATATAGATCTATGCCTTCAGATATGCATGCGGCGGTCCAGTTAAAGGGACACAAGGCACTTTTATCTGTGGAGAAAATCTGTTAAACATTGAATCAGCAGTTTAGTTTATATCGTAAGCTTCATACATTGAACGACATACACAAGGAGCAATCACGTGGCAAGATACAAAAAATGGAATACTTATTTGACTACCGTACAATGATAAAGTGGGTCAGTCACTCAAGCTCCCATATGGATCGGTGTTAATATATTACAGTACATGGGTCGGCTCTAAAAGTAAAAAGCGAAGGCAGCAACATGTAACAAAAGTTTGGGTCGGTCATATTAGAGAAAAAATGGGTTGGTAGTAAAAGAGGCGGTGGCACAATTGTAATATATGGGTCATGACAACTGTACACAACTGTAAAGTGGGTCGATCGAAAAATAACCCAGTGGCATTTTCGTAAATAAGTTTAAGACTGACCCAAACCTTGCACGTCATAATTACAACTCTGCCACTACCCCCAAACTACACATATAAATAGCCCACTTCTCCATCATTCGAGGGACCATTTTTCCACCTCGAAGGGCTACCCAAATCATTTCTCCACCACTCTCAAACACTCCAAGCTCCATTAATGGCTTCTTCAACTCGATCTATCTTCCTTCAACAACAAATGGATCAAATCTTCTCCAAACACCATTAATTTTCTCTGGAATTCAATCTAAGTGATCTCTAATCTACGCTAATCATCTCCAAGCAAAGATCTAACATCAAATCCACCATGGAATCAACCAAAACTACTCAAGTGTTCGTGAAGTTGTAGATCTACATCACCGCTCTCCATACTTAGAGAATTCCAGCAAATTCCTTGGCTAATTTGAATAGATCGAAAAGAGATACTTGTGAGATATAGATAATGAATTTAATGAGAGAGATTTCATGGATTTCCAGAAATGATAATGCAAATCTCGTCCATAGTGGACATAGGTCTAAATTGACTGAACCACTCTAAAAATTCCTTTTTCTTTGTTTTTTACTCTTTATTTTTGTGACTGTGGCCCCATTCTCTTATTTCTAACCTTTTGGTGAAGTATCAATAAGATACCTTTTGTGTTTGGTCAATTTTTGACTCAAACATTTGGCGCCCACCGTTGGGCCGCATTCACACTTCCTTCTTTCACACTTCTCTCAAGTTTAAAAGCCTTGTGTTGAAATTCAAAGCCTTATCCGAGATCATGGTTAAATCTAAGAAATCAACAAGTAAGACCGTTGGAGAAACCGACAATGTTGCTAATGAGGCTACACCACTTACTTACAGCTTCGAAGTTGGAAAAACTCAATAAGTGGAGCCGAAGTAACAAAAGCTGAACTAGGCACCGTCGTTGCTAACATGAACCAACGAGTGGATGCTTCCACCAAGGCTATGATGGAAAAACTTGATGCTATACTTAGTGTCCGACAAAATTTAGCCCCTCAAAAGGTCCAGGTTGATCTCGAAGAAAATGACAATTTGTCCACTTCTGATCATAACCACAACGACAACATGGAAGACGATAACGAATGGTTAAGCGACAAAGACAAAGCCAATGTTGAAGACTTGAAACCGAAAGCTAAGAATCATTCCAAGGGAAAAGCTCAAAGGGTTACCAGTCCCGTCACGGGGGCACCACCTGGTCGGGAAGATGAAGGAGCTAAGTTCTCTAACAAAGATAGCTTGCCTAGACGAACATTTGGTAAAGAACTTAGCTTCGTAGAGCGGCATAGCACTGAATAATATATCATAGATATGATAGAGCAAATCATGAAGAGGAATCAAGCTAGCAATGATGATGAAAGAGACCGGGATTTCTCTCCCGACAGGACTCCGTTTACCAATAGAATCCAAGAAACCGATTTCCCGAAGAAATTCACTCCTCTAACTTTGCCTCTGTACAATGGCCTTGTTGATCCTAACTACTTTCTGTTCAAATACGAGTGGCATATGAGTGCTGCAAAGGTAATAGACGAGATGAGATGCCTATACTTTCCTCTTTACTTAGAAGGAGCTGCGTCATTATAGTTCATAAAGTTGCCACCTAAGTTTGTAGATAAATTCTCTGACTTAACCAAAAAGTTCAAGGAGCAGTTCCGCCTGTATGCTACCAAAGCCAAGGATGCTATAACACTTTCAGCAATGAAGTAGAATCCAGGGTAATCCTTTAAAGCTTTTCCCAACCGATTCAATGTTTCCTTATCCAGAGTGAGGAATCCAGAGCCTCGCATAATCCTCATTTCTTTACTCGACGCTATAGACAAGAGAAGCGAGTGTGGGAGATGGATAAAGATGAAGGAACCAAATATGCTTGACAAGTTCTATAAGAAAGCGGAAGAGTACATAAGAATAGATAATGATCCTCTTCCTATTGGCACAAGCAACATTGCTGAGGATAAAAAGAGTGTTAGTGCTCAAGCTAATCAAAAAAAAAAATCAGGGGCAGAAGCAAGCCAATGACGGGAACGGTAACAAAGATAATAAGAAGTTTCGCCTTCATGACTCGTCAGAGCTAACTCCTCTGAATGACCTCATGAAAACACCTACTTTGCCATGAAGGATGTAGAAGACTACCCAGAGCCTCGGCCAATGAAGATGAATTACCATATAACCAAACCTGGGAAGTTCTGCCGGTTCCACAATTAGCCAGGCCACAATACCAATGAATGTAGGCATCTGAAATCATTAATGGAAGAACTGATTAGGAAGATTCGTTTACAATAATATGTGAAGAATCCCCAAAATGCAAATCCTTCTGCAACTTCCCAGGGGCAAGGGGCATCAAGTGACCAGTTCGGTCCAAGCAACGAAGCTCCTGCTCAAACCAAACCAAAGTCAATCATCCACTGACAACCAGTGGTGCTCTAATTTCAACGGCTCAGAATAAGTGATCTTCTTCCATTACTTTACTTCTTGCGTTACTTTACTCCTTACTATGTTCTACTTTCTTGTAAAAAGTTTGTAATGTTTTACATGCATTGTACTGAACAATAGCTTTATGAATGAAGTCTTATATGCCTGTATAAATCTCTTACTAGCAAAATATACAGAATTTGCTAAAGACGATTTTCTCATTACAGACTATCCCACAGGCGTTTGCTTCCTTAAAGTTCAGCTAAGTGAGACAACCCCGATAACACCAAATCAAGGGTAGATTGAAAAAGTCCAAATAAGTCGAATGGTGAAGAGAGCAGTAAGAAGCCACGGATCTAGAAACCCAAAGGCTGTGGGAATTGGTTGCGCGAAACAAAGCGCAGGAGCCCGCTATGCGAGACGAAGTGTGGAAATTCATGGCGCGAACCGATGCAGCCCTCATCCCAAAGTTTGTGGGGATTATTGCGCAAAAAGAAGCGCGGGAGCTCTCTATGCGAGACGAAGCGTGGGATTTCGTGGCGCAAAGCGATGTGGCCCTCACCCCAAAGGTTGCGGGAATTCGTTGCGCGAAACGAAGCACAGGAGCTCGCTATGCGAGACGAAGCATAGGAGCTTGTGACGCAAAGCGATGCAGCCCTTACCCCCAAAGGTTGTGGGAATTCGTAGTGCGAAACGACGTAGGAGCTCGCTATGCAAGATGAAGCATGGGATTTCATGGCACGAAGCGATGTAGCCTCCGCCCTAAAGGTCGCGAGAATTCGTTATGCAAAACAAAGTGTGAGAGCTCGCTATGCGAGACGAAGCATGGGAGTTCGTCGCACAAATTGATGCGACCCTCACCCCAAAGGTTGCGAGAATTCGTTACACGAAATGTAGCATGGGAGTTCACTATATGTGAAATGACGCACGGGTGTTCGTGGCGCGAAGCGATGCAATCTCATCTAAACCTCGCTGGAGTTCGCACTGCTAAACGATGCGGCAACCAAAAATCCTTTCCATAGAGAAAGCAACTTCTCCATAGGAGAAATAAACAACACTTAATGAACTCTATAATGTTAATTCAGTCGACAGGAGAAGACGGACGTTGGATTATAATGGCCTATTTGAAATACAGGGCATCCAATGGAGTCTTTGATGTCAGAACTGATCGACAAAGCAAACAAACAATAAGCAGTAGAAATTCTTCCCATAACGTAGACTAATGATGACTCCCTAGGCTGAGGCACAAATATTCAAGTATTCAATGCTTCTCCAAGAAGGAGCAGAAAATAAATCACAGGTCCCCAAATGTGAAATGTTGTACACCATTATATAAGTCGTTAAAATAATGGCACTTGAAATTCGGCTTACATTGATTAGTTGATCTCAGGCATCAATGCGAATTCGAATTAGAATGTCGTGTTTATACAGATAGTATTTAACAAGTTATATATTATTGAATAGAAAATTTCTATGTAAACACTTCATTCACTTCAAAACAAAAATTCTCTATACTATAATTTTCAACCGACTAATCTATTGTTGATGTGGGCTATCAATAAAAAATATTAGCCTAGAAACGTGCAATGATTTTGTTGTTGCAGAACAGGTTGTAGAAGTGAAAAGAGGCACAACCATCGTTCGCTTTAGAAAGTATGCTTTACTTCAGTTAAATCCAATGACTAAGCGAGTTCGTAAACAAATAATTTAGCGTGAATTGGCCACGACCATTTCAGTGAAAGTCTGGCACGACCAATCCATCGCGAATTTCATTTGTTTTACGCATTTAAGCTCGAACTAAAACCAGGGCATTCACACACTGGCATGGTGTTATCAACGACAAGCACTCAAATTTAAAACTGGAGTGTCTATTAGTGCGACAAAATTCGTGCAATAAAGCATTTCAAAAACGAAATTGAGTTCGGAATATCTCCAATAAACTTTCAAGTGCTCGACATTGGGAACTCAACCAAATTTGGATCAAAAAAGCGAATCCCATATGCAATGCAAACAAGCTTGAGATTCGAAATCAATAGCTTCTGTGAATTCGAGTCCAAAGTCTATTATTAAAATATCTTTAGCCGAGAGGTGAAGAAGTGAGAAAAGGCCAACCCAAGAAGACCGTGCTTTGGTCCAGATATAGAAAAGACATCCAAATAAAAATGCTCTGATCCAACTTAAATGTTTACGATCAACTCATGTGCATCCAACACAGATATGTTAATAACAACATTCATTTCGATATCTGCATTTTTCGTAAGCAAAAATACGAGCTTCAAGAGGCAAATATTAACCCTGTTAAAAACATAGGTCAGAAATAATTAGTTAAATGCACGTAAAATAGATCGTTAACGTTTAAGTGCCAAAGATTGGTGTTGTCTCAGTACTGGGTCGGTTTGTACCAAAGCACCGGGTCGGTTAGTTCTCACATGCACACATGGAATTATATTTTATATTATAATGTGAATTCATGAATCATTACAACAGTATGGATCGATTCCAGTATATAATTATACGTCCTATAAAATATGAAGCATTTTCATTAAGGCTGATGGGTCCAAATGCTTGTAACGTGAAATGTAAAGGTCATGAAGCACTATGTAAAGCAAAGATATGTCATATTACACATGTCAAATATGGAACATTCATATATTAATGCCACGTGGAGTCGCATGCAAATGCAATGTCAAGTAATCACCTGAATGAAGAGATTGAAGCGGCACTTGCACAAATATAAGGGTCGGCCGGGTTCGATACTCCATATGGGTCGATCCAGTAGCAAGTACAATGGTGCAAATTATGAAGTACACGTCACGCAAAGATGGGATTGACAACAAATGATAGAACAACTTAATGTTTCATGCAATGGCAATATGAGGCCATGCAACCAATGTATTATGTGAATAAGGATGTGCAAAATATACACGCGAGTGAGCCATTGAACATTTGAAGACCATGTGTATTTTGCACTGTTCAACACGGTTCAGTAAACAAGAATATGGACTAAATGAATGCTACAATTTGTACACTGGAGCAGTGGATGGGTTTCTAATATTTCCACGTGGATTGGTCAGCTTTGCATTATATATAGATTTATGCCTTCAGATTTGCATGGGTCGGTCCAGTTAAAGGGACACGTGGCACTTTTATCTACGAAGAAAAATTGTTAAACATTGAATTAGCAGTTTAGTTTATACCGTAAGCTTCATAAATGGAATGAGGAGCAATCACGTGGCAAGATACAGAAAATGAATACTTATATGGCTACCGTACAATGATAACGTGGGCCGATCACTCAAGTTCACACGTGGGTCGGTGCAAATATATTGCAGTATATGGGTTGGCTCTAAAAGTAAAAAGCGGAGGTAGCAGCATGTAACAAAAATTTGGGTCGACCATATTATAGAGAAATGGGTTGGTAGTAAAAGAGGCGGTGGCATAGTTGTAATATACGGGTCATGACAGCTGTGCAGAGATGTAAAGTGGGTCGGTTGGAAAATAACCAAGTGGCATTTTTGTAAATAAGTATAAGGCCGAGCCAAACCCTACACGTCATAATTACAACTCTGCCACTACCCCTAAACTACATCTATAAATAGCCCACTTCTCCACCATTCGTGGGACCGATTTTTCCACCCCGAAGGGCCGCCCAAATCATTTCTCCACCACTCTCAAACACTCCAAGCTCCATTAATGGCTTCTTCAACTTGATCTATCTTCCTTCAACAACAAATGGATCAAATCTTGTACAAACATGATTAATTCTCTCTCGAATTCAATCCAACTAATCTCTAATCTCCGCTAATCATCTCCAAGCAAAGATCTAACACGAAATCCGCCACGGAATCAACCAAAATTACTCAAGTGTCCGAGAAGTTGTAGATCTATGTCACCGCTCTCCATACTTAGAGAATTCTGGCAAATTCCTTGACTAATTTGAATAAATCGAAGAGAGATATTTGTGAGATAGAAATAATGATTGTAATGAGAGATATGTCATGCTTTTTAAATTTCGAAATGATAATGCAAATCTCTTCCATAGTGGACGTAGTTCTAAATTGGCAGAACCACTCTAAAAATCCGTTGTTCTTTATTTTGTACTCTTTATTTTTGTGACTGTGGCCCCATTCTCTTATTTCTAACCCTTTGGTGAAGTATCAATAAGATACCTTTGGTGTTTGGTTAATTTTTGACTTGAACACAAATATTCCCACAAAGTCATTTCTCTCAATATATATATATATATATATATGTATGTATGTATGTATGTATATACTCCTAATTCATTTTCCTTTTTACCCTTTCCCAATTTATAAGGCACTACTGCCAAATCCATTAATTCGAAATACTAGCATTTTAGATACTAACATATGGGATCCATCTTTTTCCATAATAAAACACATTATACACTTTTATTCCAAACCACCTAAGGGTCTCTTATTCTCAAATTTCCAAAACTGTTTCTTTAGTGTACATAACTGATATCCTAACTCTTTCCATATGCCAGTCTTCCTGTTTAATGAGTTCCTTAATAGATCTAGGTATGTATATATATAATATAATACAAATACACTCACTCACTATCTATACTTAGGAATCCTAAACCTGAGCTCTGATACCATATGTAACAACCCAAATTTTGATAGACTTTTTTTTTCAAAAATCCCAATCAACTAAAGCTCGAGTTGGTTTGACTGGTATCCCGCAGAAAGATAGAGATAGTAAATATATCAGAGCTCAATATAACATCTCATAGCGGAATGGGTAAAATATAATAATCAAATATAGCCTTGATGAAATAATAACACTATCTACCAAGTGTCCAAAGGCTACCAAATCTCTCCCATAAACCTAATCTGCGAGTATGTTATGAGGAGGGGGTCAGAACATGAAGTTCTAGTGAATGGACAAATTAAACATTCTGAAGTAACCCTATATATGTCATTTAGTTACATTTTCTTAATTATTAGGTTATTTGGGTAACAAGACTCAAGGCTTTACACTTACGTCGTACCCATCTACTCCCCAGCAGATTAAACCTAATATAGTATATATGTAGCTATACCCAACATCTCAAGGTACTCTCCCATAGTACCCTCCTCGTATGGCCTCCACCGCCATACCATGGAAGCGTATACAACCTCCATCCTACGCCAAACTGCATACGAAAATCTATAATGTTACGCCATGTAATCACACAAAACTACCATCACTGTGCTACGTAAATGTATGGATCATCGTATCTGAACTTCTCGATCGAATCACGAATCAACACGGAGATGCCCTAATGTCTACAATACATCACCTAGTGCATGTATCTAGACTCGCACCTCAACGTGCTACCTACTATAACTCGAGTCCCGTAATATGGCTGCATCTAATGCACGAAACTCGGTTGGGATTTCAACATCTATAAAGGACCGCATTATTAGGCCTACAATACAGATATTCACATATGGTATGTCTTTTCATGGTGATTATGGCCCCACGCTAGCCCCTCCCTCAAATAATGAAAGACTTCTTCAAGAGCTAAGTGATGTTCCAATATCAAATCTAACATCTCGAAGGTCTGTAGGCTTATCTCTAGTCTTTCCACATCACATCAACTGCCAATGACAGGTATCCAACGATTACTATCCTTAATTTGGTCTTGACCAACCTCTCCAGAGGCAGATCGCTGAATCACCCAATGCCATCCGCCACAGCCTTTTTACTGCCACACTATAGTTGCTTTCAAGGTATACTCACTGGATGGTTCGGTACAGACCAAACCCATGCAGGTACAGCCCGAGTATGTACCGCACAGAGGACCATCACAGATTACCGCACCATGTCTCGCAGAAGCCACGTGCTTCCCTCAAGTCCAGTAGATTAATCAGTTGGACGTGCTCCTCTCGTGTCTCAAGACACCACGATAATCTACCTCGTTGGGTTCTTTACCATCGTACATATGGACTAGTCCAAGCGCGCCACGCCATCATGTTATTTGATCATATGTATAATCTCTAATTATGCGCTTGCTTTACCTCATCACACTTGTCGATTAGCTTGATTATCTTCATTTGTACTTTTATTCGAGTTACTTGGATTATTAGCACACAATTACCTACTTACTTTCTTTAATCAGCACTATGCCGCTAGAGAGGATTTCCGCTTATTATTTACATGTATTAGACTTAATACTTCCAATTATAAGTCTACCCATTATACGCCAAATTAATTCTTTCTTCCTTAAACATAAAATTGTCTTACGCTGTTATCAGAAATCCTTGTTGTTGCTTACTTATTAACTTAATTCTCTTAAATAAAGTTTATTAATAAGGTCTCTTTTCTAAATATTCCACACACCTCGTTCAATTGGCTAGCAGAAAGATGTAATGATCTATTTCCATAACGTGCATCTGTTAAGATCTGTAGTTGCAAGCTATTTCTTTTATTTTTAATGTGGATATACATACATATTTTGTTTGATTTGTGTGCAATACAGTAAAAGAACCCTTATTTCACGCTAATCGAACTAACTCAGTTCACTACAAATTTCCCTTTTTTATTTTCTGAATTAGATGCTAAATTCCTGGTTTCATATACTATTTTCAATTATTGTAAAGTTTTCCATATAGAATTAGGCATACCAATTCTTTTTCCATTATTCCCAATTTCACTGTAATTCTATTTACAACATATGCAATTTGACATTAAATAACAATGTTAAGAATATATTCATGTTTATTGTAAATTCCACAATTTCAGTAATACAATAATTCTTAAACCAAACAGAAGATTAATGGAATAGATTTGTACAAAAACAATATTCTTAACGTACTTAGAAACAGATTATATTGCAACTACCACAAATTCTGATTATTTATCAAGTTAAGAATTATGTGGAATGTAAATGATAAATATACCGTTACCCAAAAGGTATAATTTTAAATCCACTCACCTGACGGCTTTCTAATTCTTGAATCTAATTTAGATCTGTTATTCCTTGGTCTTTCTAACTGAATCTAATATTAAGATAACCATGGATTTACAAATCTGATGCTAAAAGAAGAAGAAAAGAGAGAAAGAAACACAAATAATTCAGATTCACAGCATTTACCTCACGTTGACAAGAAATCTAAACACCTATATTGTAGATCTACATTCTTTGTCTTCAATTCTTGAATCAGATTTCCTAAAAACTAATATTCTAATTTCTGAAAGATTTGGAAAAGAAAGAAAATGTTAGAGCCTTGACATTGTCTCAGAAAATATGAGTTAGAGGCTAGGCTCTGTTAATCTATTTATAGGTGTATAGGATATTCTGGTATGTTGGATTAAATAAAATAAAATCTGTAACGTGCAAGTGGAAAAGTATAACGTTAAATGACCTAGGCCATTAACGTTAATTTTTGCCTATATTAATTTCTGGTTTAATGTTATTGGTAACGTTTCTTTTTTTTGCCAAATATCACTATGTAAATTATTTTCTTCCATTTATAGTGTATATCCAACATTTGAACTTCGAACTTATGCGCATATATATGCATATAACTTTTTAAATCTTTGTCCATAAATAGTTGCTTAATTAGTGTCATTATTAATGCCATTAATTCATTGATTTCTTCCTTTTATATATTCAAAATTCAAATGCAGATATTTTTCTGTCTATTTTTCATTCACACATTTATTACTTTCTATGCTTAACAACACTTTAATTTCAATTTTTGAATTTATGTGTATATATTCATGTACAATCTTCATTTCTTTTTCAAAATTCAAATGGTGTTATGCCGCCATTTAGTTCTTACCCAATTTGATTGGTTGCAAGTTACTTTTTGAATTTCTTATTCATATATATATATATATATATATCGAAATTGGGTTTAAGCTTTATTGATGGCATTGAAGCCCAAACGAAGACCTTCGGCCCATAACTGAAAGTAACTTGTAGAGTTATAGCTAGAATAAACTTTACAAGAAACCGACTACCTTCCAAAAACCCTACTTTAACTCAGATCTAAATTAAAGCTGTCTCGTAGTTCATGGCAGCTGGAACTGGAAGTGGAAGTAGGAGCATGAGCTACCTCTATCTTGGTGCGCAGTCCATGCCAGCAACAGATCCTCGCTTGGAGTATCATCTACTTCAGGTTCCGTTTGTGTGGTATGTTTTCTTATCCTCTTCGCTGCAATTGCCATGTTTTAAGTGCAAAATTACTTACTAGCTCCACTAATTTCTTCTTTTTTTTGTAAATCTGGCGTTCCTGCCCTTCCAAATCATCCAAACAGCAACTATCAGAGAGATGCACTTCATTTTGGTTTCCAGACTTATGCGCTGCCCAATCACTTCCAGGCCTGCAATTATCTGCTTTAAATTGAACCCATTTGTCTGTAATTTGCTTGTCGTGCTGCATTTTTTCCATATTCCTTTTGAAAATGGGCATTCAAAGAATAGGTGCTCATGGCTTTCCTCATGTTGTTCACATAAAACACATAAGTTAGCATTTATCACCCCCCCCCCAATTTTAGTAGTCTATCTTTTGTGGGTAACCTGTTCATCACTACTTTGTATGCGCAGCATGCCATTTTAGGGACATTAGCTTTGCACCATATGAGTTTATGCCACTTCACTTGTCTTCCTTTAGGTTTGATGTCCTCCACACTTGTTTCAATTTGAAACTATGCACTACAAGAAAATACTGATTTAGCGTCAAATATTTAGAAGCGGAAATTTCCGTCGCTAATTAGCGACGGATTTCCTTCTGATCTGCAAGGGATAGTTTTTTGTTTTTTCAACTTTTTTTCTTTTATTTATTACCGTCGTCTTCTGTCATCCCTCACTAATCCGTCGCAAATTGCGTCAAATTACCGACAAAAAATTTCCGTAGCTATTTTCCGCTGCAAATGCAGGCGGAATACCGACGAATATTTATCGAAGCTATTTTGCAGCAGATTTCCAACAGATTTGAAAGAGATGTTTATATTATGTTTCTAAGATATACTTTAGTGTTATTTTTTTTAATAATTATTAAAATGTTCAATAATTAATAATTAATTTGTTCTAATTAATGATTTATAAGTAATAATAAATAATAATTTACGCTCTATAGTAAATAACTTATAATCATTGCTTATTTAGAATTAGCAAAATGATCTTTGCTCATAACAAATGTAATTACTAAGTTAATAATTAATTATTCTCAATAAATAATTAATATTCAATAAATCATTTAAATAATTAATATAATAAATTATTTTTATTATTAAATAATTAATAATTAATTTTTAACAATAAATAATTACAAACTAATCATTAATATTAATAATTAAGTAGTAATAATCAAGAAGTAACATCTACTATTTACTAACTAATTTTTGATAATTAGTAATTAAAACATTTTTATTAGAAAGTGATATAAAATTATTTTCAACAGTTCTTTTTTCTACTTGTAATATTTAATATTCTAATAAAAAGCAATTCACAAGAAATCCATATTATATTTAATATAAATTTTGACTTATCAACTCTTACTTATAATATTTAATTTTATAAATTTTGGTGAAATTTTATTATGTCCAGTTAAAAACTGGTTATCATGTAAAAGTAACTTATAATATTTAAATTTTATAATATTTAATATAAATTGGTTAACACGCCTGGATGTAACTGAGGCGGGAATCGTGAAAATTTGGCTCCAAATATCTCGCATCGTGTATTTCTGCTCCCATATGTGGGCCTTCTTTCCTCTTTTCTTTCCTAAATTAAAACCGATCCCTAATTCTTCCTTCCTCAGACGAACTTCTGTCCTAATAAACTCCAACTGCTATAGTCAAACATAGATCGATCCAGTGCTTTAGCGATTTGATGACGATGAAGCCGAGCCACGAGTTGATTTGCCTCGGCCTATCTCCATTCAGCTACGATTGGTTCGTCTTTTTTACAGCACTAGGTAAAATCAATTTGATTTGATTTGATTTCTGCTCATACGCTTCTTGTAGCAGGTAAAATCGATCAAGGTCACCAAGATCTGGCTGTAGATTCGGTTGAGGGATGGGTGAGTCTCGCTGAAAAGAACGTTGACTCGGTTTTGATTTGGTGTTTGTTGCAAAGAGCATAAGTGCTGATGTTTAGGAAGTTGGGTTTCTAGTGATGAAGATAGGTGGCGTGAGGCGGAGGAAGTTTGGTGATAGTCGATGAATAGTAGATGGTGGAAATTAAAGGTTGCGCTTCAGGATGAAGGTACGGGTTTCTGGTGATGAAGATAGGAGGATGCTACTGTCCAAATACCTGTCTGTAGCAACGTTTATGCCAGGTTTCTTCGTTGCCCCTGACAGCATAGCGTAGAAACCTTGCCGTTAGATATACGAAGCAGTTCAAATCGCCAAGCCCGTGTCTTTTATGGATTTCAGATCTGCAGGAAAAGGTAATCTGTTTTGTGCATCAATATTGTTATTGATATACTGTTATTTTGCATTGGATTGTTATATTCTGGGTATATATTGATATAGTCAGCTAGTTTGGGTTGGGCTTGATAGTAACCTGGCTCGAATGTGCATTCTAAGCTGCCTGACTGGAATCTGGTCTGTTGACATGCTTAGTGTACCTTAAGTTGATAAGATACGGTAACAGCAAGCGGTTATGCCCATGACATGTTGCCAGATGTGGAAGCCACTTTTAATTAGAAATAAAATAAAATAAACAAACATCAAAAAGAAAACATGATTACACAGCACTTTCTTTTTTACCTTCATTTTTGTTGTTGTCATATCGTATATGGCATAGTATTTGTCCATTATCTTTTGGAATACTTGATTCTTACCTAGACTATTGCTTTCGGCAACAGCTTAAACATTACTGGTGGGAAAGCGACCTTGCTTTGGTTCAAAGAAAAAACAAGCAACTCTGTCTAATTCATACATGGACCATGGTTGGTAAATTTGGCTCAAAAAACACTACTGATTTTCAAACTAAAACAGTAGGAGAAAATAAAGTTTAAAATCAATAATCTATTTTAGTCCGGGAAACTTATCAAGTAGAGATACACACTCTGAAGACGAAAACAAAGCGAATAAACTTAGAGACAGATATTTAAGAGATATCCAAACAATGGAGAGATACTATTACTGTTGCGTGTTCTTGTTTATTTTATGATATTCTGTTTGATTATTCAACACTGCATTATTTTTTCCTTTCAAATTTGCGGTGAAATGAACCAACAAATAATCATCAAATTTGATGCATTATTTTCGATATAACATTTCAGGAACAGTTGAAGACGTAAAAACTGGAACGACGTTTCAGGTTTTTCATTGACATTTGCTTGCATTTGCTGGACTAATTGGTTTAATGGTTTGGTGTGTCCTAAATTTTTCGGATTCAATGTAATATCAATTCCATCAGTGTTAAAATGTAATGAATTATAACTAATATATATTGAACTTTAAAACAATCATTTTAGTAAATTTCATAACGGTTATAAATTGGATTAACAGTATTGCAATTTTTTCACCTGAAATTTCCTTAGTTTTGAAAATGAAGAAAGAATAAGTCATAAACTGTACACTGATAGCGTACATAGGCTATGTGAAAAAATTGGAGAGGTAATCAATGATTATATGGGTTTCCTCTGTTCTAATTCTTTCTTCGTTTTGATGCAGAGGCCTCCCATTTTGGTTGCATGATGTACCATGAATTATCTTTCGATCGGAAAATCAACCTTTCGAGGTAAGAATTAAACTTGCAACCATATACTATAAACCGGTACACATGTACATGTGCATAAACAGAGGATCCACCACATAAACTGTACGTACATCATTCAGATTAACATCTTCTTTTTGAAATGCAGTTTCAAATTCAAAAATGGGTAACAATGATAGTTAACTTGATGAAGTCAAGAAGACTTTATGCTTCTCAGGGCGGCCCTATTATCATCTCCCAGGTGACAATTTATTTTCGCTATTACTCTGTCTCAAAGATATAAAATATCTATATTCAAAACAAATTAAATAACATATTGATGCAGATTTTGAATGAATATGAAATGGTGGAACCAACATTCCATGAAAGAGGGCCACCTTATGTACGTTGGGCAGCATCAATGGCTGTAAACCAACAAATTGGGGTTCCCTGGATGATGTGCAAACGGCAAGATGCGCCAGATCCACTGTTTTGTACTATCTATATATTTTCCATCTTTATTCATAAGTAATGCATATAGTTCTAGAGTAAATTTGCCAATTGATATGCAGATCAATACATGCAATGGATTGTACCGTGGAGAAACTTTTAAGGGCCCTAATTCGCCTAACAAGCCTGCATTGTGGACAGAGAATTGGATATCACAGTGTACATCTAGTTCTTAATTTTTTGTCAGTTTAATCCTATTATGTTAAAGCAATATCTGTTTTTATTGCGCTGATAATTATTCGTAGGGAATCAGTACAGACGGACAACCGAAGATATTGCTTTTGTTGTGGCTCTCTTTATAGCAGCAAAACTGGGAAGCTTTGTAAACTACTATATGGTCTGTATTTCTTTTTTAGCATGTTTAATTGTGTATCTTTCAGCAAGTTTGAGTCTTTTTTTCTAAAGTTACAAGCTTACTAATCATAAATCAGGAGACACACAGGGTCCAACAGTCAATACCCAAAGCGTGATAAACATGTCATTATCGTATTTTGTTCTACTTACATTGAACAGAAGTCAATTATGCCCGAGTACAAACTTAATTCAATATCCATAACATATTTCTTGATCGCAAAATAGTAAAAAACGAAAAGAAAAAAACATCATTATATAATATTAAGAATATTATGAAGGAGAACTTTGAACTTAATATCTTATATTGTATGAATTCTTAGTGGGTTTGTTACAATAATATTTACAGTATCATGGAGGAACAAATTTTGGAAGGTATGGTTTTGCTTATGTAACAACAAGTTATTATGATGACACGCCTCTTGATGAATATGGTTTGTATTACCTAAGTTTTAGAATTTACAATCAAACCCTGATTTTCCTATATTATAACTTTATTTGCATGATTTTAATGCAGGTATGATCAAAAACGCTAAATGGGGTCATCTAACGGAATTACATTCGGTAATAAAAGCATCATCTGATCCATTACTTTTTGGAAGCTATCTTAGCTACCATCATGAAAAACAGCAAATGACTTATGTTTTTAAAGGAAGACAGAGCTGTGTTGCATATCTTGTTGACAATGATATGGTGCATGATGCTGGTGTTCAGTTTCAGAAAAGAACATATCAGTTGGCTAAAAGATCCATCAGCGTTCTACAAGAGTGAGGATTGGATTATGGACACTGAAAGAAGTTTGATCAATATGAAGGAGCAATGTGGGTTTGTTTGGTTTGTTGCGTGGCTTACTGTTTAAGGTAGGAAATTCATGGTTCTTTCTTGTTTTCAAAATCATATTTTTTGTAACTTTTAGTGGTCTGGGATGTAAATTAATTTCTAATGAAATTTTCATGTTGTGGATATATATGTAACAAAAGTTGCATACAAGGTGTGTTTTTATCTGCCTATTTGTATTATCGCTTGTACATGGGGATTATATTCGCATTGTAGTAGTTTTATATTTTTCTTTTTTCATTTGAATTTTTTAACAACGGGCAATAACCATTGTATAACATAGTTTATTACAATGGGCAATGTCTGTTGTAAAATACGCATCTATTACAACGAGGCTTAATACAATGGGCATTATGCCGTTGTGAAACACATTACAATGGGTATTACTCGTTGTAAAAAGACTATTTTGTTGTAGTGAGCTAAAATGTTAGCATTTGTGACGAATTACCGACGGATATCTAAGGTGAAGCAAAAATTGAAATTATCCGTTTCTAATCCCTTGCTGTTTAGCAAGGGATCTCCGACGGATATTTAAGGTGAAGTAGAAATTGAAATTATCCGTTTCTAATCCCTTGCTATTTAGCAAGGGATTTCCGACGGATTTTAAAAAAAAATAGATTAAAGAAATATATATCCGTCGGTAAAAAATTTTAAAATTAAATTCAAATATATTGACAAATGACGGAAAAGTGTCGGAGAATTGACGTTAAATTCCGTCGCAAAATGGTCACTAAAATACCGACGTGAAATTTACCGACCAGTGATATCCATCGCTAATCTGTCGCTAAACATGTATTAGCGACGGATTCGTCCGCTGCAAAATCCGTGTTTTCTTGTAGTGATGGTTAGCCCAGGTCCAAGTGTCATAAGTTTTGTTTGAGTTAATATGCGTGCTTTCTCTACTCTTTTTATAGTTTTGGCTACATGGCAAGTTAACATGCCAGAGGTTATTTAGAATTATGGTATCCATTGTCACATTAGGGGACCCAAATGCAGAATATGTGTCCCATCCTAGCGTGTCAATAAGGGAACCACCTTCAAACCTTGGGTCTTTTCATAAGTTTCTGTCTTTGCCATTAGCTATGTCTTTCCAGCAATTTCCAGCTATTGTCTTCCGTGAGTTTAGAATGGCCTTACATGTAGTTAATGCATTGTTATCAGTAGCCATAGTCCAGAAATTGTCTCGCACATACCTTTAATCCATCCATCTTGCCCATAGTCCAGCATTATTGATGACTTTCCAAGCATGTTTAACAGTGAATGCTTGGCTCGCCACTTTGATGTCTCTTAGACCAACTCCTCCTTCTTTTTTTAGTCTACACAAGTCTACAGATTTGATTTTGTGTAACTCCCCTTTCCATATAAAGTCTACACAAACCTTTTCTATTTTTTCTAGAGATGAATCAGGCAATTGAAATGTTTGCAACAAGAAATTCACCTTTGCATGTATGACTGTATGAACTAGTTCAATACGTCCAGCAAATGAGAGGAGTCTTAAGCTCCATCCATAGAGTTTATATCTGATTTTAGTAATTAGACTTGCACATTCTCTATATGTTATTTTGTTGGATGAAAAAGGCACCCCAAGATATTTACCAGGTAGCTCCCCCTCCTGCACTTTCAAAATCCCCAAAATGCTAGTTTTTTCTTTGCAAAAATTATTAAAGTAGCATTTGGTTTTCATCTCATTAACTTTCAAACCACAATGTAGCTCCAGGTTGCCAAATATGTCTTTAATTTTATTGGTTGCCATACTGTTTGATTTGATACAAATTAGTAGATCATCTGCATATAATAAGTGGCTAACAATGGGTAGAAAACTGTGTATTGCTTGAATACTTTTTTCATAGCAAGCAATTTCCATTTGCAGTGTGAAATACTCCATAGCCACAACAAAAAAGTATGGGGAAAGAGGGTCCCCTTGCTTAATGCCTCTACTGCTGCTAATAAACCTTTAGGCACCCCATTAATTAGGATAGAGAATGGGGAAAGAGGGTCCATCCATAATTTTTTTTCTGAGGAAACCCTATGCAAAGTAACATGTGTAAAATGAACTTCCAGTTAATGTTGTCATAAGCTTTGTGTAAATCCACTTTCAAAAATAGCTTGTATGCTCCTTGCTTGTTAAAATTCCTGATCAGTTCATGAGCTAGCGGTGAGTTTTCTGAAATGCTTCTCCCACTAATGAATGCACTTTGACATTCAGCAATTAAATCAGGGAGCATCATCTTAATTCTGTTGCATATCACTTTGCTTAATATTTTGAAAATGACACTACAGCAAACAATAGGCCTGTAATCAGCAATAATAGTGGGTTCTTCAGTTTTCGGGATAAGACAAATAAATATATGGTTAATTTCTTTCAGAATTTTTCCTAGTTCAAATGATTCTTGAATAGCTGATGTGATATTTATTTTCAAGTGGTCTAGTGAGTTTTGAAGAAGCCATAGCTGAGCCCATTGGGACAGAGGAGGAGTCTAGATGGATCGTCTTAACAGCGTCCCAAACTTCCCCTTCAATGACTCTACGCAGCAACAAATGCCTGCCTTTGTAGTTGACCAATCTTTGAATGGTAATATGGGGGTATGCCTTTAGTTGTTATGACATTGTAAAATTCACTGAAATATTGAATTGCCTCCACTTCAAACTTTGCTATGTCCATCAAGAAATTTCCATCCTGATCATAAGTTTGCACGTTATAATTAGTATTTTACCTGACAGACATTTTGGTATAAAAAAAATTTGTGCATTCATCTCCCTCAGTCAGCCATTTCTCTATGGCTTTCTGCTTAAGTTCCTTTGCTTTAATGTGTAGCATTTCTTTGAGTTAGTCTTGTATTCATATATATATATATATATATTGTAACGACCCAGGGATTTCGGCCCCGAAAATCGACATAAATACCCTTACCATGACTTATGCCGACCTTCCAAACACCAAAAACACTGGAACGTTTATAGAAAGAAATTAGAGGGTGAGATAAGAAAGAAAGAAAAATTAGAATAGAAGAAGAAGAAATAACACAACACAGAGTCTCACATCGAAGTGGAACAAAATATAATACAGAAATATATCTTTATTGAGAGCTTTTGAAAATACTTACAATATCAGAGTACATCACATCTCTGGACAGTTATAACAATCTGTCCTCATATATAATTTTACAGCGGAATATCATTCATCTGAACATCTTCAGCTCGTCTCTGGACTTTGCAGTACCTGATAACCTGAACCTGTACACTCCGGGCTAACCCGAGCATTTACAAAACACCGGGTCAGTCTGGTGGACCAGAGTGAGAAAAACTCGCACAGCATTAAGGTATCACACAACTTGATTTTAAATTCAAAATCCTTTCGAAAGAAAAGGATAATCATAAGACCAAATCCACACATAAATACAGACAGTTTTTACCTTACGATAACCCAAAACAGTTTTCGAAATCAATATCTTTTCTGATATTATCATAGTGTCTAAATACAAGTAAATATCAATCTAGTGGAACGCATGCATCTCGTGCTCCACATATATATATACATACAAACAAAACCGTGGGCACTTATTGGAAATTGGATTCCGACTATGACAAGGTATGGGACCACCTGCCGATCGTGTATCTCTAGAGGCGAATACACTGGGTTCAACAAGAACGTCTTACAACCCAGCCCTCACCTGACCGACCACTCATTTCGCTTGAGTGTATCAAATGTATATCACCAACGGTTGGACTCAAACCACCGTTTCCCGATAAGGGACAGCATCGAAATAGATTAAAGAATGAAATGGATTTTCTATAGATAGGCGATTATACACCCTAATGGGAGCGACCCACATAGCCATGCTGTCTGCCCGATTTTTGTCATTTCCTGGGTGTGAAGCCTGAGGTCAGAATTATCTTTTGGAACACCTGGCCACCATTCACTTTGAATACCACATTGTCAGATCCGCCAGATATCACTAATTGACGTCCACAAACATACTTTATTTGGGAGATACCCAGGTACGTTTGTAGAAATCAATGTACGTGATCCTTTGGTAAATACTCTGTCAGACATTCGTCCATACAAGTCACCCAGGAATAGGATGAACCGAAGGTACTCTCCTACTGCATCCCATAAAGGAATCACCCCATGGATCAATAGCGATAAGTCCTTGCAATCCACAGATTCCAACCATGACAGAACCCCAGTATATCTCCAGGTTGAATCAGAGATTGTAAGTGGTTCTTCCGCTTTATGAAAACTATGGTCTTCAAATGCTCCATCTCGATCGTTGCCTGATCTTCCTTTATATATTCCGTATTTGTTGGATGGAATGGTTTTCGAATATACATTCGATCTCATTCTTTCCATACCAACAATCGTAAAGGTCAGACTTGATAGTTGGTTATTTAACTATCTAGTAAACATCCATGAAAATCACAAAAATAGATTTACTGGTCTGGTACTCAGCATCACTTGGCCTTTAAAATTAATCGCCCAATCTTTTAATTTCGTTACTGGGTAAAATATTATCTCATATCATTTCCACTACTTTGGAAATTTTATTACCCATTCTTGCCATTACCAACTCGTATTACCCTTGGATAGTCCCGAAGCCGTTCAAGTTGGGGTATTTTAATTACCTCTCAGACCTTGATCACCGACGTTCTTATCTTCAGGTAAATACGAGTTGAAATTCAAGAAATAATCACACCTTACCAGTTTAAAATATGGCTTTACAGTACTCCTTATCTTTTGAAAATTTCTCCTTGAATATAATTAATATCGCTTAATTAAATAATTTCTTACTAAACATCACTTTCATAAATTTTCGACTTATTTAAATAACTTTGTTTACCAAACTGGATTTATTACAAATCCTTTTCCTACCTTTCTTACAAATCCAAATTTAAATCCTTTTTTTTCAATCCCTTTTTCTTTCGGGGAAACTCCTTTCAATTTTATTGGCTCAACTTAATTCCATTATTAAGTACTTCCAATTCAAAACAACGTTTAACTCACATTCCATTTATAAACCTTGTTTATAAATTTCAGGTTTAAATAAACCCTTTACATTTACATCTCCTTTTACTTAACTCAAATATTAAGTAACATCTCCCTTTAACTTATCGTATTTGTTTAGAACCTTTTATTACTTTATTTTAAAACCCGAGTTCAAATATGAACTTGTTCATAACTTCTTTTCAAAACTCACTTGGTTAATTCAAAACACAATTTTTTCTTTAGCCCTTTTCCAGTCAATTCCTCTTTTAAATTAATTAAATATAATTAATTAAAATAACTCTTTTAATCATTCATGATTAATTAAATACCAACTCGTTAGGTTATTTTCATTTGTTTATAATTCTTATCAATATAAGAAACTGTTTAATAACCCAAATTCCAAAATCACTTATAACTTTAATAAATAAATAATTAATATTTATTTCCTCTTTTTTTTACAACTTTTATTTAAAGTAACAGCTTTCAAAACTTATTCCCGTTATAAAATATATTTATAGCTTCAACTCTGTCGACTTACAGTCGATAAAATTCATATTTAAAAATCGATTTATTTCTCTACCAGGTGATGCTAATTACCCAACACATACCATTCCTTGGTCCATATCAGAATAAATGTTGCAATATGTTTCAACCATCAACCATAATAATCAATCAAGTAATGGCCAATTCAAACAATTCCAACATGTTTATAAATGTGATCAGTCAAGGGAAACTCCTTTGTTCGGGTCAAATCAAAACGATTGGTATTTCTTCTGAAATTGAATGGCCGTTTAATTCCCGGTAATTAAATCAATAACTATGTAACGGGAAAACAGTCAACCACTAACAATCAGAACACGAAAAATAAAAACCCAATTTATATAAAATATAAAAGGGAAGTGCTGAGTGAGTTTAACTCACCTTGATCTAGTTTGGTCGTTCAATCGCTGATTATTAATCAAATTAAACAGCGTTTAATTCAATTAAAAATTCTTCCCGCTTCTGGTCCTGACTGGTTAATCTCCATCTCGAAGTCCTCGTTTTTACGGTCTCAACGCAACTGACCGCGCTTGAATCTGATAACGTATGTTCGAGAAATCGTATAAACAATTTTATAAATAATTAAATTAAAAACATGGATTTTCCTTTGAAATTAAAGTTGGGCTTTACCTTTCCAATAGCCGGCCCATCAACCAGAAAATCTAACCCGCCCCCTTAAAAACCCTATTTCCACCGTAACCCTTCATTCATTTCCACCACCTCCACATTTTAATCCCCAAATTAAAACCCTAGGCCTTAATTCCTTCTGCCACTTCCAGATGCTCGACGTCGCACCCGATCCCATCTGTTTCGACTTCGACAACCACTCCATCCAAACCCACGACGAGCGAGCCAGACCGAAACCCGTCCGTCTTAAGCTAAGTTTTCCTCTTACACGACTTAAGTATTATTTGTTTGATTTTTTCTCTGGTTTCTTTGATTTTTGTGTGGTTCGAATGGCCCTGGGATGAACGAAACACTACTATATTTATAGTGGTGGTTTGGTTTTAGATAAGTTTGATGTCCATCAACCCTAATAGGTTCAGCTACCCCTAGTTTAGGCCATATGCTTCTTCCCCTTTTGTAAATTTTCATGTACTAGAACTGAAATGATATGTGGGGGATTTTAACCGAGATTTTGATGGATTTTTTGTACTGTTGCCCGGTTCAAATGGTATACTGATCGAACCAGTGAATGGTTGTAGATCGTATAGGACTATGAGGCTATGTATTGTTACCTCTATCAAAGATTTGAGTCCTACATTATAGATTTTCTGTTTGGAAACAGTGGAATTTTGTACATGAATTTCTATATATAAAAATGTAGGTTAGCTGTAAGGATTTGATTTTCTTCACTGTTCGTTGTATTGTTTAATCAGCCGTAAGGATTGACGTATAAATCCGCTGTCATAGCTATTCTTCCTTAGCTGTTTCCTTATGTATAGCGTTAGCTGTTTTACATGAATTTATTTAGCTACTTATCATCTAAGCTGCTTACTAGCTGTTCAGCTATGTCATGTTCATTTCAATCAGAGATTTTAAACTGAACATAGATTTTATTTTTCTTTCACTACACATTCTTTTTTTTTAATAAACTTTATTGTTTTCTTTTTGCTGTAAACTTGATTTGTTTTCCCATATTGATTTTTCTTTTAGTTATTCATTGTACAAGATTGATGTACACAAATTTATTAGTTGTTCTTAGCTGTATTTGAACAACCTGTAGTTGTTTCTAGCTGATACATTATCCTTTGCTGTTTTCTTCATGTATTGTCTTGTTGTCCACTTTTTATGATTTCATGTATGGATTTGATGATCTCATTTTCTGTTGCTCATATCATTCTAGTTCAAGATTTTGTTTTGTATCATACATGCATTTTATTATATGGACATACACGTCACTATTGGTTTAGCTGTTCATCACTTATTTTCTTAGATGCTCCTACTCTATCCCTTTTAATGGGTTTTCTTCTTCTTTTCGCAGATCACAGCCGAGATCCACTGGTCTGGAAAGGACCCATGAAGAAGTTGATTTACAATATTTCTTTGTTTGTTTTTGTATTCAAGAATTTGTATATAATTTCATGTGTATATATTATTTTTTTCTCCTTTGTTTGTGTTGTGTACAAACAAAACATATGTTGGCCTAGTATATGTCTATATATAAAAGTTTTAATTAATGCAAGTTAAGACTTAGATTATTAAAATATATGGAGTTATTATATGTGTATATGACATGGCCTAGGGATTTATTTCGGCCTAACACATTTGAAGTGCCTAACCCATTTAAACCGCTCCTACTTTTGCATCGAAGTGCCAAATCGAAAGTTATTTTGCCTGATCAAAATTATGTGTATACTGTTAAGTTAATAATATATGCCTGCTAACGTTTGGATACTTCTAATTCTCGAGTTTATGGAACAAGCATGAGCCGATTTGTTTTTAAACAGAGAACCAAGTTGTGTTTACACTTTACATAAAAATAATATGTGACTAGTATATATATAGTATGCCTGGAGTTCATGTTATATTCGTATCAATACCTATAAAATGCCTAATTTCTATATAATAACACATCTGGAAAGTGGATCTAAGTTGCCGATTCTTTTCGTATATGTGCCTAACAGTAGTTGATATGCCTAAGCCTTAGTTATCGAACGTAAGTAGGATATAATAATTAGTTTAAAATTTAACCAATACGAACGAATTTTGCATCGTGCTCAGATGCGTCAGAATGGTTTGTCGTATAAATAAAATGTATGTAGTACCCATGCTTTCGGCGTGTTATTCAAAAATATCTTAAAATATCGAGACTATATACATATATTAAATACGAACAACTAAGTTCAACGAAAATAAATTTATATCATCGTAAAAATTTAAAATAACAGTTTCAATTTCAAATAGTATATAATTAAAATTCTGGTTTTAAATAAATACTATTTATATAAAAATCCTTTAATATAGATAAATTCGATTAAAAATTCAATATAACATATAAACAAATTTAAATATTCGAATTTAAATGGCCGAAAAATCTGGGATGTTACATATATATATATATATACACACACACACATATATATATATATACACACACATGCACATATATACTCATATAAATGTGTGTGTGTGTGTGTGTGTATATACTCACCTATATGAATAATTTTTCTTATATGTGCATTTTGATATGGTTTTCTCTCATAATATGCATTTCTTTAGTCGTCCCTCTAAAATAAAAAATATGACATTGGCTAGACTTGAACTTGCACCACTTACATGGGAGAGACATGGCTCTACCAACTGGGCTACACAAGATTTTGTTTACAAGACTAAAAACATTGGTATTTATTATTCTTATTAGTGTTCCTCTTTTATCTTCTTTTACCCATTTGTTTTAAAATGTCAATTAAAGATAACTTTTTTGTTTTAAATCCATTTTCTGCAAACCATAGGTCTAAATTGATCAAAATATCATCACGAACGTAATGGCGCTAATTCCGTGACCAAATTCTGAAAAAATTTCATAATTTATTTTATTATTTAATAAAAAAATGTGGGTGTTACACGGACTCTCATCCCAGTCACTTACTATCTGAAGGAAGCGAACCAACGCAGGGATTAGCATGCTCGTACCCAATAGTGATTTAGTACTTTTTTATGGGGAGTTGAGCTACATGATCACTTAATACCCTTTTAAGGGTAGATCTACCTACTTAATACCTCTATCCCGTAGCAGGCTTACACTTATAAATTATTTCCCTTTTCAAGGTTTCCTCTTTTGGGAGGGAGGTGGGTCCTACAACCACTTAATACCTCACATTTTGAAGGAAAAAATATCATTTTAGGAAATGATCCTTGCTACGCAAGTAATTATCGTCACAAGTTCCTATGGTTAATGATATCTCACATCAATTGTACATATATCCATCTGCTGGAAAGTGCAGGCTTCTATCGGCTATGACAAATGACCCTGCATCATTAACTTACTAAGTCCAATTCTTCTATTTATTTATATTAATTTTAGATTAACAAGAATAAAATAAGAAAAAATCTATAACTTTCTATCCTAGGATGTTTTTTTATTAATTTCCTTACTGGGCTTAGTATTTAATACACCAATCAATACCCATTAGTCCCCTTTAATTCCACTTATTATAACTATTAATCAGAATACCTATGATTGATGACCGTAACAGTCCTATTTCCTACGACATTGATTAAACCATTCAATGTCGTTTATGACACTAACAGTCATATTTTCTTAAGGCATTCATTACTCTAATAAATGTCATTTATATCAGTCCCATTTGAATTCTAATATAACTACTGTAGTTCCCAAACATTTACACAAATTTAGTGCCATTTAGTTCTTATGTGAATATATGTACATATATATAAATTTTCTATTTATTTATTCCCTGGTTGGAGTTACCATATTTATTTCTAAATGCCAATTTTAATTGTAACCATTTAAGCGTATTTTCTCTATTCAATTAATTCTTCAAAATGTTCGTGGTTACAATAATTATTGCCTTACTTATGACACTTTTGATTTATATAACAAATCAATTACATTGATTGCTATAACGGTCATAATATTATTTCCATTAACTACAAGTTATATTGCCATATACATGCCCATAAAAATGGAAATTATTCAAACACATAATAACAAACATTTGCTATAATAGCATTTCTTATGTAGATTTGGGTGATACATATATATATATATATATATATATATATATATATATATATGAACGCAATTAATGTAGTTACAAAGTTATATTCTTATTATTATTTATAAATTATTTCTGGTTTAAACTAATGACCAAAACAATCTTTTTTGAGTTTATCTTGTTTTAAAATTCAAAATTTTATAAAAGGCTATTTACTGTAATTATTGTATATTTTATCCGAACCATTTTAAAAGAGGAAAACTGACACAATTTGTAACGAGTCGGATTTTGCCCGACCTTAATCGATCGCTAGATCGATCAAAATCGTTCAAAACCCGCATAAGTTGACTTTTGGAATACAACACATTAGAGCAATAACAGCAGACTTTTTATAAACATTGTAATAATGTTACATCAGAGTACAGAATATTGATACATAAAATACAGCGGAAGACTTATTACAATAAATTAATACAATACACAGCGGAAGACTTAAACTGATACAACGGAAGGCCATCAATGCTCTGGACATAGTTTTAAGCTTCAATCCAGGATCCTGCTAAAGAGATAAATATCTGCAAAAAGCTACTCGACTGCCCATGTGGAAAATATGGCACCCGAGTTTGCCAGTGAAACAAACTACAGGTCAGTCATGGGACTGGTATGAGAAATATTAACTTAACTAATCTAATAATAAGGCTAATCACAGGACCACGCCGCTAACGCGGAACAGGTTTACTCCATTGGATTGCCAGTGCATAACATAAAGTAAATCGTTTAAACAACGCAATGCTTTTTAGAAAAATGAAACCATTATAAGACTCAAGCCCCATCACACAATGCAACGCAAACTGTAACACCCCACATCCGTTAGTGTCACTCACAAAGGGAATGCACTAAGTTCTGTGGAGCATTCAGGGTAAAAGATGCAGATAAATTACAAGACAGACAGAAATTAAACAGCGGAAAATAAAACTTTGCTTTATTGATAAAATAGTTTGTACAATGATTTCTTTACAATATCAGAGTATCATCTGTCTTACAAAATAAGAAGCATAAAAATACATTTATATTCCCCAATGTAGCAAGAACCAGCCATAGCATCTGAAAAGAGAATCCAAGCAAAACTTCGATAAATCTTCAAGCTGGGAAAGAGTGACAGTCCAACTTAACCTGAGCTATACTATTCCCTCCTTTACTACTTGGGGGGGGGGGGAACGGAAGAAAAGAAGACAAAAGAAAAACAGAGTCAGACATAAAGCCTGAGTAAGTTCAGTAACTTCTAGCATGTGAACATGGAAAACAAAAACGACATGAATTAACTGAATACAAGATAACACCATGACGATAGGGTCAGCAAGATTTGACAAGATAATCACAAGGTATGCCAAGATAAGATAAACTGGATATGCTCTAATACTTTCGCTGCTTCGCTATTTCCTTTATACTGGTTTCTATATCTCTGCACCACCTAACTAGTGTCCCAACTAGTAACGATAACGTGATCCCAATCCCTGTAGTTTCTATTGCCTTCAGGCAAACATATATTATTTATTACCTAGATCTAATCTAGGGTTTTCCACCAAGTGCTTTCTAGATTCAACTAGAGTTTTCGCTATCTACTGAACGCTCCTCGGATTCAGGGTTTATGCCACCTAGTCCAACTAGGGATTATGCTACCTGTCGAACGATGCCCCCTAGTCTAGGATACACTACCTAGAGTGGTACATGTTCCTAGACTTCCCCACGCATGTATCGCGAATCATTATCGCTTGTCTAGATGCACATGTCCTGTAATGTGCGGCCCGAGTCCCGTGACAGGGCAAATCAAGGAATACAGAACTCGGTCGGGAGCTTTCAGATATCTGCCGATGCAGATGCTAAGGTCTGTTTTTGTTCCAGTGGCTATGGTCCCACTTGACCCCTCCCTCAACTAATGAAAGGCACACCTTGAAGAATGAGAACTATACGCAGGCCCCCGGTGCCCCACTATCCTATGGCCATCCTCACCCATAACTAGATAGCAAGTGTATGGTCTTTTGGAGTTCTCCGCCTTTCCGCTTCACGTATCTCGCTTGACTCAAGATGGATGATAGACAACGAGTTGCTATCACAGGGCTACCGTTTTCTCGTCTAATCACGCTGGTCCATCCTAGTCTTTAGGTTGCCCTATTTTGCAACCAAGGCATACACTTGGTTCTTCTACCGCAGACCTTAACCTCTGTGAGCCCAGGAGGATCATCTGCGGCCTCACAGAGGGATACCAAGAGTACCCTCACATCCCCTCGAAGCCTCGGGCTTCGTAACCCTATTCGTTGGAGCCTTCTTCTTACCCAGACGGACATTCGCCCCTTCTCGTGTTATACTAAGAATTACTACTTAGTTCTACAAAGGTTTACCACTTAGTTCTCTTTCCCGTCAATTTGGATTGGTTAAGTATCATTAGTCAATTCAAGCTAACTTAACCCCCTTCATTTATCCTGTTAAACTAGTTAAGTGTTATCAGTAATTCATGTTGACTTAACCCCATCACAAACCAAGTTATATTGGTTAAGTATTTCTTATTACTTAACCCTACCCATTCACCCTGTATTGGTTAAGTGTTCCTTTTTAACTTAACCTTGCCCGTCTGTTTTAACTAACATGTTATTAATGGTTAAGTATTATCACTTCATGTTTTAGACTTAACCCTATTCCTTTATCACAATCTGACGGTTAAGTGTTCAAGTTTACTTAACCCTACGGTCTAGCCCAGCTAACATATCAAATTGGCTAAGTATATTAGATTTTACTTAACCCCAACCTCTAGTCTAGTTAACATGTTAATTTGGCTAAGTGTATTAACTTTACTTAACTCCACCTTCTAGTCTAGTTAACATGTTAATTCGGCTAAGTGTTTCCTTAGTTACTTAACCCCTACAAATCTTGTCTTGTTACCATGTTAAGTTGGTTAAGTGTCCCTATGGACTTAGCCCTCCCATTCTAGCTTAACTGGGTTATGTTGGTTAAGTGTTCCTATGGAATTAACCCTCCCATTCTAGCTTAACTGTGCTAGGTGTCTATATGAACCTAACCCCACCCATTGGTTTGGTTATCATGTTGAATTGATTAAGTGTATTAATTAACTTAACCCTACCATTCTTGTTCTAGCTTTAACTAAATAAATTAAAGCCGCTACCACTCACATTAGACAGATATTGTTGCGATTACTGAATGTGCCGGTTGGCTCTGGGCAGGTTTACATCGCAACTCAGTCTAACCTCGGGTTAGGCCTATTCGTGTTTTCTAAGTTCAAAGGGTTTTGATTAATTTTTAAATCAGGTTTTGAAAGTAACCATCACGTCCATCGGATCAGTTAGGGATAGCCAGGGAGAGCAGGAAACTTGTATTTTCCAAACTCAAGCCTAGACACTATCCTCTCGGTCACCCTAGAACTTTCTGGTGTGTTATTAAAAGAGATGTCGTTAAGAAACCTTTAATTTGTCTAAATTTACATTTCTCATTTAGGACAAATTCTATAAGTAAATCATTCCTAGTTTACTTATTTCCTAATTCCTCTTTTAATGTAAATTGTCAACCTTTATTCTTACGGCCCATTTTCCCCTCTACATCATATTTATGCCTTTTGGTATGTGAACTATACGAAATTAAATATCACTAACCATGATTTTGCTAAACCTGACAAGTACAGCCAATTATGGCCTATTTCAAATTTATGCCAATATACTTATCATGCCAAATTTGCTAATCCAATTCTGATTTAACATTCTAATTACAGTTCATGTCAAACTAGACTTATTATTCTAGTTCACAATTCATGTAAATGCTAGATTTACAAGTAATACTAGATTCAAATTACACATCCTATAATTCATGTCAAATTTATCCAATTTGCATTTCTATAAACATGCCATAATATACATTCCCAATTTATGCTAATTTCCAAGTTAAAAACTACGTTCTTAGTAATTTGATATTTTCCTCAAATCGTATTCCCACCGATCGTATAACTATGATTCAATCTAGATTATAGATAAATCTAGATTCGTAGAAAATAGGGAATGAACCAAAGATGCTATGAAAAAGGATGGACATATTAACTGGCATAAAAAGGTTTGAATAACGACGTAGGTTCAAGAATATGGGTAGACCTAACTTAATAGGTAAATTCCCAAGGTCTAAAACCAAGAATAGACAGAATAGAGACGTAGGTTCAAGAACATGGGTAGACCTAACTTAATAGGTAAATTCCCAAGGTCTAAAACCAAAGAAAACCAAGAATAGACAGAATAGAAAATCAGGTTTATACCCAATTTCACAGTCACAGTACTTAAACAACACTTTCCTAGTCATGAATCATAGGTGTTTGGTCACAATTGTCCTCGTTATGTCATAGGCAATAGTTTATGTTTTCTAATCAAAGGCATAGGCTTGTATTCATAGTCAAAGGAAATAATTCTCATAATCACAGTCACAGTCATAGGCAATGTCCATAGTCATAGGCAATGTTCATAGTCAAAGAGGCATATGGTTCTAAGGTCCATAGTTTCATAGTCACAGTCTTATTTATCCTCGAATCATGACAGTTCTTAATTAGGTCCAAAGAAATAGGCACTGATTCGAATAGAGAGAGAGAGAGATTTGGCATATTCTTTTATTCCTTTAATTTCATGTCACAAACATAGAAAATGTTCAAATCTAAAAATAACTGACTTACAGAGATTATATTAGAATAGAAGGATGGCGATGCTCTGATTCGTGCGACGTTGCTCGAAATCGTTTGAGTTAGCCTTTGATTCTCATCCTGAAGCTTTATTCTTGATTCGAACCTCCTTTTAACAATTTAAGCAGCATCTCCTCGTCTTGATTTATTTTATATATTATTATTTATATAATTTCTCAGAGGCAGCATAAGGATAGAAAAGAATTGTGAATAGAGAAGGAGGCTAGGGCTGTTTATATAGTGTTAGGCGGACGTACCTAGGCAGAAAACGTGACCAAATACATCAGAACGAACCAGGTGCAGAAAACTAGAAAAAGCGGGGAGGTCGACCCCCAGGTCGACTACCCAGTCGACCTGGGTGACCCAGGTTGACCACCCAATCGACCTGGGTGCCTTGGGCAGGAAAATTCCCGCCCAGCCCAACCTGGGTCTGTTTTTCGAATTTGAACTCCTTTTTCTGACCTGTTTTGAAATTTGAACTTCGCTGAATCTTCCGGAGGCCATATCTTCCTCATTCGGACTCCGATTTACGCAAACTTGGACTCGTTTTCATGCAGAATTCTGAGACGAACGCAATGGCGCAGCCCGTTTCCCTTGATTTTGATTTTAAATTTTAATTCTTCCTTGTTTTGTGAATCCTAGTGTTACAGAATTACGGGGTGTTACATTCTCCCCCACTTAAAAGGATTCTGTTCCCGAAATCTTCAAGTTAGGAAGAATGTGTCCTACCATCCAATCACCCATCTACTCAACAACTCAATCACAGGCATTCATTGTCCTTAAAAGATTTCTAATGTTTTCATATTCATATGCATAGTGTGTTTACATGTCTTTATCTAATGCAAGATCAGGCGGTCTACTGATTCAGTTGACCTCCTTATTGTGAATCATGTCAGTGCCATGCGTCCAATCATGTATGCAAGCATCCCTAGTTATGTAAATACTACATGCGTGCACAGCCATTCATCCATATGCAACATCCATATGATAACATATCAAGTTCAACTTACAAACAAATACATATATATAAATGCAATATGAAAGCGTCCGAACTGATCCAGTGCCTAATATGTATGCATATGCATTCACGAGCAACCATTAGCAACCACTTGCAACCATCAACCATAACATGTTTCAAATACATGTTTACATCCAAAGGAGTTTCTACCTAAGGATCGAAGATATGACCTAGAGGATATATTTTGGAAAGAGAGAAACAATTATGCGTAAAGCTCCTGAACAAAGAAATCAAGGATGCACCCTTACGGAAAGGGTATGATGCTAGTATCTAGCCTTCTTGAGCTTTACTCCACTGTATCTTAACTAATTTAACTTCACGATTGTGAAGTTTCTGACCTCCATTTCCAAAGTAAACAGATGTCAATCACGGTACCAAGTGTATGTACTAAGATGATTAGAGGTCTCCCTCTTATCCGACATGCCATAACTATAAGGGTCGAAAGGTTACTATGTGCTTTTTAGAGTGCCTGCCACAACTATTCATTTCTCACGCAAACCATCCTAGTCGAACTCGACATCCCTCAAGTACAAGCCCCAAAGGCCTAAACCAATATCAGACAAACACCCAAGGAATATCTCCTCCGAATTTAGACGATCTACGTGAGATGATATAAGCAAACTCGATAGCTATTCTCAAATCCCTACTAACCAAAAATAAACTGGTCGGACCACCAATTGGATTTGAGACTTTAGTGGGATCTTTCTACTATACAAGTACTATGGTGCAGAGACTCAACTATGGAAGTGGATATGAACAAATGTGAAACGCTAAAACCAAAGGAAAGAGTACGAACAGCAAAACTAGACTCTTCCAACAGAACCTTACTACTTTTCTCCTAGGTACGCTTAGTGGCGAAAGTAAGTTCTTGCCCTTCTGAAAATCTTGTTCCTCGTTCTTGCCCTATCATACCCTAGTAAAGATACTTACTCTTGTCTTAGGTTTTATAATGTCTTCCTCCTTCGTGAGCTAAATCTACATCCATGCATTCCTCATACTAGGGTTATGCTCCTTATCCAAACTCCTCATCCCCTTCCGTGTGTAACCATGTTGACAAATCTCTCGAAAGCTGCTTCCATCGTACAGAAACCCTATAAGCTTGAAAGAAAATTGCCCGTAGGTGAAACAACTACGGCTATGGATGGAAGCCGGGCACTACTTCGCCCATCGATGAGGTTACCTCCCAGAAAGCCAGGAGCCCCAGAGACTCAAGAAAGAAGGAGACAAGAATTCAAACAGAGGAAGAGAAGATAATGCGTATGGCTTTGGGGAATATGCCTTTAAAACAAATCTTTTCTCTTGAAAATGCTGCTTTAAAAACCGTTTTGAAAATAATTTTTCAAATCCTTTATCTGATTCGGTAACCTTCAGCTTTGATACCACGTGTAACACCCCACATCCGTTAGTGTCACTCACAAAGGGAATGCACTAAGTTCTGTGGAGCATTTAGGGTAAAAGATGCAGATAAATTACAAGACAAACAGAAATTAATGTGACGAAAAGGAATTTCGCTCGGTTTGAATCAGTCGCTAAACCGGCTAAGACCGTTCGAAACGCCCTATCGTTTGAGAACACGACAAATCAGAACGCAGACGGAAGAACATTTCATTGTATATTACAACAATTCATCAGATTACAAGAATATACAGAGTATAAATGAATATTACACAGAAATATCAGAGATTTAAATTACATTTAAATACATCACAGCGGAAAATAATACAATACAAAACTAGAAGAGATATACGGATACAAAGCTTTCCGGATATCACTCCAGCTGTAAACCAGAATCCTATGAATATAAATCTGCAAAACCAAAACTACTAGCTGCCCATGTCAAAATAAGGGCACCCAGAGTTTAGGTTAAAACAATAAACTCCAGGTCAGTCATGGGACTGGTGTGAGAACTAAAACAGTTATTAATCTTTGTTTTTAAAGTTAGGTAAATCAAGGGACCACGCCGTATAACACGGAACGGGTTTCCTCCCAAGAACACCAGTGCATAAAACAACAGCGCAATGCTAAATAAAGAAAAATGAAGCTGTTATAAGACCCAGGTCCTATCACACAATGCAACGCAAGCCGGGGGATAGGGTTTTCCCTTATAACAGCCAAAGAATGCTTGATACGTTTAAAACAAATCATTTGATATTATTATAAGTGCATAGTGTATAAAACAACTTCAAATCATAAGTATCAATCATAGGAGGCATGGGTACCATATATCATGTCGCCATACTAGGCTCTACAATTAAAACCGCAAATGTCACGTATTTGGAAATTGGATTTCCATCTATGAACCGAGGCCAGGGATCGTCCTCTACCGATTCGAGACTGTCTAGCCCGAGCCTCAGGAACAGCCGCAACTGCCCCACGGAGCGACAGGGCCGGTCCACCGATGTGGATTATTATGCCTGAACACTACGTTTCCCCGCCCTTCGGGGCGTAAATGAGCCAACGAATGACTCCATCGAACCCGGATCGTCCGATCAAACCGAGGCGCCTCGCAACAGCAACAACCACACAGGTGAAAAGTATATAAATGTCAGGGCTGGTAGGTCACTGACACCACCCTAGCTAGAAAGAAACGCATGCCTCCCTGAGGTCCCCTCCCGTTTTTGGTTCACAACCGGGGTGCGAGGCTCGCGAATTCACGTTACACAAAGCTGTGCCACACAGGCTGTGCTTTGATCATCACCACAAGACTTTGGTTTTCAACAGAAGCCTCGATCAATTGCCACTTAGGCATGCCACACAGGCAATTCACTCCATGCGTTTGATATCCATCAATATATAACCCCTGAGCTCGTACGTCTCAGAGAAGGGCGTTAAGCAAGAGAATAAATTCTCCGCCGCCAAACAGATATATATTTAATAGAGATCAATCACACGGACTAAAATCCAATGTCAGACACACAGTCCATTTACAAGTTCGCTCTGGGTCTGAACGAAACCGGAGGCACCTAGTACCCCGCATATCCATCGATCTCCAAGTACGTCTGGACGATCACCAACTGTTTCCATCTTCTTGGGTGTACAGCCCAATCAAGATCATCAGTAGTCACCCAAACGACGTGAAGACCTCCGGTCTTCGTCCATCGTCTTCATCTTCGACTTATCGTCGTATCAGTTATTCAGAATGGGATAAACCCGGTCTTTCCGAATAACTCGCGTATATTTTAAATAAGTGTTACACAAACACAACATACGCCTCATTCCAATTCATCAGTCACTAACCGTAAATTAATCAAGAGAATGATTCCCCAAATATTAACCCCGAAGGCCGATACCAACATCAGATCAATATCCAGAAAACCATTCTGCTTAGCTAACCGACAGTTAGTTTCTAAAATTTCACATTCATAGGGAAAGGTTCCCATTAATTTTATCAAGGATAAATTCTTTAATTTATTCTTGAATCTACTTTTGAATATCAATTCAAATTAGTCGGGATTAACGAACTTTACCGAAGTAATCATTTGTTTTAATTTCCCAATCCCAACCTATTCATCCCATGAAGTAACACTGGATTATACTTCATATCTAACACCATGGTGTTATCGGTAAATTCAATTACCATTTCACGTTCAAATCTAATTAAAGATTTAACTATCGCCTGGAGCAAAACTGGTGATACTCCATTCTCGATCTTTTCAATCTAATTAAAGATTCATTAAAACCCCACTTAGTTTTAATCATTAACTGGGTTAAAGAATCAGTGTCATTTAAAACACGGTTCACGATAAACCCAAAATCACATTCCATTAATTATCGGGTTAAAGAACGAGTGTTATTTAAAACACTGTCCACGATAAACCCAAAAATCAATACCAATTCAATTCCAATTAGATATTATTTAATTGGTACACTTCATTAAATCTAAATAAAAAGATTAAATCTTTTCTCAACTGGGTTCAAGAACAGTGTTAATGAAGACACCATTCACGACAAACCCAAATCACATTTGATATTAAACACAAGGCTCTGAATAGAAGATATATCGGCTTATATTCAATATCAAATTCTACGATCAACAGATATCGTATTGGAAATAACGATATATAAGTATCTTTCAAATTTCCATAACAACATCTGTATAATCACAAAATCCAACATCGAAATATTCCGAAGACAATTTCGATTCAAATCCATTCCAATGCAATTATTGGAAATTCTAGTTATTTTCAAAACCATTTCAAATTCAATTTATTTATTTAAAAATAAATAGAATTATAATTCTAGTTCAAAACTAGTTCATTTCGATAAAAATCTATTTTTATCTTTTTAAATATGGAGTTTTTCATCCCAATTCTTTCTAAATCATTTCTTATGATTTTACACAAATTATTACTATTTTTAATAATTTTATCAAGGCCTGTACAGTCGATTTCCATCAACGGCCATCGAACTGCACTTACAGCGACCTTTTTCAAATTTGATTTGGACATAATTCCAAATCCAACCGTTAGATTTCTAATTTCTAATATTCGTTAGAAAACTCTTTTCGATACGAACCCAACGGTTCCAGTTTCAGGAGAATCCGACGGTCGGATCTCCCGTAATATCCGTTCGAAGTCAATGGTCGAAATTCGCGAACTACCGCGGCGCGTTCTATTCAGGCCATTATATTATATATAAAATATATATATACTTTGTCGATTTCAATTCAAAACGTGCTTTATAAATCGTTTTAAATTCATTTTCAAAATGGTTTCAATTTCAAATCAAAACTGAATATTCCAATTTAAATTCATTTTAAATTCATTTCAAATTTATTTTAATTCAAATTGATTTCTAATTCAATTTCAGTTCGTTTTCAATTCAATTCAATTTCAATTCGAATTCATTTCAATTCCATTTCAATTCGAATTCATTTATTTTCAATTTCAATTCGAATTCATTTATATTCAATTTAAATTCGAATTCATTTCTATTCAACTTCAATTCGAATTCGTTTATATTCACTTTCAATTCGAATTTATTTATATTCAATTCTCAATTCGAATTTATTTATATTCAATTCTCAATTCGAATTTATTTATATTCAATTCTTTTCAAAATATCAGATTTTGAAATCACTTTCGATATTCATTATAAAATGAATAAAACCGATATAAATATCGTTCACGTCAAAATGACGTCAATCTAATCAATACGGCTTCATATATTCCTATTTTCAAATATTCTATTTCAAATATTTCTTTTTCAAATATTTCTATTTTAAAACTGGAATGAGGCCCAATCAATTACCATATAATGTTAATTATATGGATTTTCTACAACACATGTATATATCAACAACGATGAATAATCAACCATCATCCAAAGTGCATTCTACACTGTATAAGCATCAAATATAAATATTCAACGCTTATAACAGCCTGTCAATCAATCGATCAACATACAACTAAACAATCGGGATTAGTGTACATCAAATATCATCCCAATACCCGTGTGGCGTTTCAAGCAATCAAACACATATTTTTATTTGTGCAGTTGGGCGATGTGTAAAATTTATCGTCCCAATCAATGTCCTTCAAATAGGTGTACATAAACAAACCGTCCGGTTTGTAAATGAATATTTATTTATTCACATTCACGTTAAAAATTATATTTTTAACGATCAAACGATTTTATTCAACCTATGAATTTTCTATTTGGTTCATTTATTAAATAAAATGTTATCTTTATTTTTCTAACTTATTTTTTTAGAAAATTCGGCGGCATAATGGCACGATACTAGAAACGGGACAAGGCCTAGCCTTATCCCCGGTCTAGTGAAGGCCCACGCCATTCACACATCAATCAAATCAATTTCATTTCACCAAACAATTCAATTCAAACCAAATAATCTAACCAACTACACAACCAAACAATTAAACAATCAAGCCATCCATGGTCTGTGGATGACGGGTGTCGGGTGCTACTAAACACCGTCTGCATCCTAGTATATATATATAACTAGAAAAAGAAATTGAAAGGCGAGAAATTCTCGCCGATAGCTATCCAATACCACGACTCTTCACTGATAGAAATCTTCATCGTCCTCGCCTTTTTGTCATCTTCACTGTCCGTATACACTACATATATAAAAATCGAATTTTTACTTTGCTATTCAATATATAAAAATCGAATTTTTACTATGCTATTCAATATATAAAAATCGAATTTTTACTTTGCTATTCAATATATAAAAATCGAATATTCAATATATAAAACTCGAATTTTTACTTTGCTATTCAATATATAAAAATCGAATTTTTACTTTTCTATTCAATATATAAAAATCGAATTTTTACTTTGCTATTCAATATATAAAAATCGAATTTTTACTTTTCTTTTCAATATATAAAAATCGAATTTTTACTTCGCTATTCAATATATAAAAATCGAATTTTTATTCCGCTACTATATAGATAAAAATTATATTTTCACATCGATGTTCATATAGTGAAGATTATATTTTTATCACGCCATTCTTCATATAAAGATTTCGCCTTTTCTAAAATAAAGAATTCACCTTTTCAAATAGAAAGATTTCACCTTTTCAAATAGAAAGATTTCACCTTTTCAAATGGATCATTATAAAAATCACATTTCATTTCAACGTATATAAAATAAAAATCAGATTTTTATTTTGCTACATATACAAAGATGATATTTTTAATATTACTATCATGTAAAAAATTATATTTCTAATTCTTTACATAAACAAAAATCATATTTTTACGCCTTCTATATAGTAAAGATTATATTTTTAATACTTTAAAAATATCAAAATCATATTTTTAATTCTTTAAAAATATAAAAATCATATTTTTAACTGAATAATTTTTTTTTTATTTTAAATATCTCTATATTTCTGAAAATAAAAATATTTATTATTTTAAAACTGATTTAACTATGTTAAATAAAATAAAATAAAAACAGCAAAGGAGAACTCACGTTCAAGGGGAAGGAGGGGGTTTCTACTGGTCTGGAGCTCGTCGGCCTCGGAGCTGCTCGTGGCGGCTGAGAAAATGGCGGAGGTGGCGATTGCGGTCTGGAGGGTGAGGCGCGGTGACGGCAGAGCTTGGGCAGGGGGGTCTGGAAAGGAGGCTTCGGGGTTCGCTCGAGTTGAACGACGGAGGAGGGGAAGGGGGACTTGCCGAAGATCGGCGGCGCCTGCGTCGATGGTGCGACGGTGATCGACGCCGATGGGGGGGGTCTCCCTCTCGATCGGTTGTCTTTTTTTTTTTCTGAAATGAACGAAAATGAGGGAAGGGGGGGCCAGCAGTTTATAGGGTAAGGAGAGAGGATAGATATTTTTAATTTATTTAATTATTTTATTTTCAAAAAGTTGACTTTTACATACGACCTCTAAACGAGGCCCACTGCCTGACGTCCATAGCGTTTTACCCCCATTCCGAACACAATGGGATATGTATCGCAAGATGATTCAATCGTTTCGATCAGTTTTCGTCAAAATCAACATATAACTCTATATATTAAATTTGAACGCGCATTTCAATTTACCGGGGTCACATACTAACTAGAAAAATTCCAGAAAAATATTTTCTAGCTTCATATTGACGATACGGTCCTAATAAAACTAGTTTCATCGAATTCTGAGGCCGTTTGAAAAATGGTCAATTTCCAGTCGATTAAAATCAACTGAAACTGGTCAAACACGTTTTCCTTTGCCACGCTCACATATTGATTCGAAAAATTATGAAATTTGGAATCTAGCAATAATTTGACACTGCGGATCCAACAAAAGTGGTTTCGTCGAAATCCGAGGTCGTTTGCAAAATCTCTATTTTTAAGGGCCTGAATTCCATAGCGACTATTCAGAATTTTCAACTGGACATATCTTTTGATCCCCGCTATGAAATTTCAATTTTTTAGATTCGTTGGAAAGATATTCTCAATTAGATCCTATTGTTTTTGGTCTCGCTAAAATCCGGTTTGTTTTGCACCCGGTACGTTCATTTGAAGTTTAAAATCAAATTATCGAACTACCGCGCTATTTTCAATTCCTTTTATAAATATAAATAATTATTTATATTCTAACGACGACGTATATAATATATACGATCGAATTTTATTCAAAATAAATTTCTCGTCGATATTATTTACAATAATTCATTTTAAATAATCAAAATTCGCTAAAATTGCCTAAATAAAAATTTTAAACTGGCCCAGATTTTCGGGTTGTTACAATCTCCCCCACTTAAAACTTTTCGTCCCCGAAAAGGAACAAAGTTGAAAGTGGTTTGATTAATCAGCTCTACGTTCGATCTGGCTTCCATTCTCCAACTTTTCAGTTTCTGAGAATTTTCAAATTCTTCAAAAATTTGGCTAACACCCGGAATTTTCGAAATTTTTTGCCATAACCTCCCCTGCACCGGGAGCCACGGGAAAATCCCGAAATTGCCATATAGGCCTTCTGATCTCAAAAAGAAAAAGCCAAGCGGCTAGCCAATCGGCTCATAAAATCATCATCACCCAAACAAAACAGTAAATTATAATAAACATGTACCTATTTGTCGGGCAAACAAATTTTATTCTTCGGCTCTAGCCTCCTTGCTATGACCTGTTCAATGTAAGTACAAGTATATGCAAGCAAATGCGACCAAATTTCAATACAATTCGTTATTTGATACAATTATGCGTAATGGTTCAAAATTATCAAATAATTAAACAAACAACACAAACATCAATCAATTAGTGGATTTAACGTTTCAAATTCATAATTTTGATATATATATACAAAAAATCATGTTTTTGATGCCAAATCACAACAAATAAATCTATCTATATAAGTTTTGGTTCTCACACCAGTCTAATGGAAATATATAGATATCACACCTTCGTCACTCGAATATAAGTGCTAGTAACGCTGCAGCATTATCAGAACCATCCCCGGGCAACTAGAGTGTGATCCTATATCTATTCAATATATTAAAACTTTGAATATACGTTTACAAGGCATATATGCAAATTCTTTATATACCGAATTGTCCAAAATCAATATAAATAAATAATCAAATACGAATAGTTGATTTAAATTTTCAAAACAAAAATTGTTTTCATCTTAAAAATATACTCTTCATACTCGTTCTAGGATACTACTGACCCCATCTCTAACGAGTCATTCCCATTGGATTTTACTAATCCAATATCTGATGAATTCTTTCGTATGGTTCTAATGTGCCTTGTTCTCTGCTTTGTAAACCAAAGCTCTGATACCAACTGTGACGAAAAAGAATTTCGCTCGGTCCGAATCAGTCGCTAAACCGGCTAAGGCCGTTCGAAACGCCCAATCGTTTGAGAACACGACAAATCAGAACGCAGACGGAAGAACATTTCATTGTATATTACAACAATTCATCAGATTACAAGAATATACAGAGTATAAATGAATATTACACAGAAATATCAGAGATTTAAATTACATTTAAATACATCGCAGCGGAAAATAATACAATACAAAACTAGAAGAGATATACGGATACAAAGCTTTCCGGATATCACTCCAGCTGTAAACCAGGATCCTGTGAATATAAATCTGCAAAACCAAAACTACTAGCAGCCCATGTCAAAATAAGGGCACCCAGAGTTTAGGTTAAAACAATAAACTACAGGTCAGTCATGGGACGGGTGTGAGAACTAAAACAGTTATTAATCTTTGTTTTTAAAGTTAGGTAAATCAAGGGACCACGCCGTATAACACGGAACGGGTTTCCTCCCAAGAACACCAGTGCATAAAACAACAGCGCAATGCTAAATAAAGAAAAATGAAGCTGTTATAAGACCCAGGTCCTATCACACAATGCAACGCAAGCCGGGGGATAGGGTTTTCCCTTATAACAGCCAAAGAATGCTTGATACGTTTAAAACAAATCATTTGATACTATTATAAGTGCATAGTGTATAAAACAACTTCAAATCATAAGTATCAATCATAGGAGGCATGGGTACCATATATCATGTCGCCATACTAGGCTCTACAATTAAAACCGCAAATGTCACGTATTTGGAAATTGGATTTCCATCTATGAACCGAGGCCAGGGATCGTCCTCTACCGATTCGAGACTGTCTAGCCCAAGCCTCAGGAACAGCCGCAACTGCCCCACGGAGCGACAGGGCCGGTCCACCGATGTGGATTATTATGCCTGAACACTACGTTTCCCCGCCCTTCGGGGCGTAAATGAGCCAACGAATGACTCCATCGAACCCGGATCGTCCGATCAAACCGAGGCGCCTCGCAACAGCAACAACCACACAGGTGAAAAGTATATAAATGTCAGGGCTGGTAGGTCACTGACACCACCCTAGCTAGAAAGAAACGCATGCCCTCCCTGAGGTCCCCTCCCGTTTTTGGTTCACAACCGGGGTGCGAGGCTCGCGAATTCACGTTACACAAAGCTGTGCCACACAGGCTGTGCTTTGATCATCACCACAAGACTTTGCTTTTCAACAGAAGCCTCGATCAATTGCCACTTAGGCATGCCACACAGGCAATTCACTCCATGCGTTTGATATCCATCAATATATAACCCCTGAGCTCGTACGTCTCAGAGAAGGGCGTTAAGCAAGAGAATAAATTCTCCGCCGCCAAACAGATATATATTTAATAGAGATCAATCACACAGACTAAAATCCAATGTCAGACACACAGTCCATTTACAAGTTCGCTCTGGGTCTGAACGAAACCGGAGGCACCTAGTACCCCGCATATCCATCGATCTCCAAGTACGTCTGGACGATCACCAACTGTTTCCATCTTCTTGGGTGTACAGCCCAATCAAGATCATCAGTAGTCACCCAAACGACGTGAAGACCTCCGGTCTTCGTCCATCGTCTTCATCTTCGACTTATCGTCGTATCAGTTATTCAGAATGGGATAAACCCGGTCTTTCCGAATAACTCGCGTATATTTTAAATAAGTGTTACACAAACACAACATACGCCTCATTCCAATTCATCAGTCACTAACCGTAAATTAATCAAGAGAATGATTCCCCAAATATTAACCCCGAAGGCCGATACCAACATCAGATCAATATCCAGAAAACCATTCTGCTTAGCTAACCGACAGTTAGTTTCTAAAATTTCACATTCATAGGGAAATGTTCCCATTAATTTTATCAAGGATAAATTCTTTAATTTATTCTTGAATCTACTTTTGAATATCAATTCAAATTAGTCGGGATTAACGAACTTTACCGAAGTAATCATTTGTTTTAATTTCCCAATCCCAACCTATTCATCCCATGAAGTAACACTGGATTATACTTCATATCTAACACCATGGTGTTATCGGTAAATTCAATTACCATTTCACGTTCAAATCTAATTAAAGATTTAACTATCGCCTGGAGCAAAACTGGTGATACTCCATTCTCGATCTTTTCAATCTAATTAAAGATTCATTAAAACCCCACTTAGTTTTAATCATTAACTGGGTTAAAGAATCAGTGTCATTTAAAACACGGTTCACGATAAACCCAAAATCACATTCCATTAATTATCGGGTTAAAGAACGAGTGTTATTTAAAACACTGTCCACGATAAACCCAAAAATCAATACCAACTCAATTCCAATTAGATATTATTTAATTGGTACACTTCATTAAATCTAAATAAAAAGATTAAATCTTTTCTCAACTGGGTTCAAGAACAGTGTTAATGAAGACACCATTCACGACAAACCCAAATCACATTTGATATTAAACACAAGGCTCTGAATAGAAGATATATCGGCTTATATTCAATATCAAATTCTACGACCAACAGATATCGTATTGGAAATAACGATATATAAGTATCTTTCAAATTTCCATAACAACATCTGTATAATCACAAAATCCAACATCGAAATATTCCGAAGACAATTTCGATTCAAATCCATTCCAATGCAATTATTGGAAATTCTGGTTATTTTCAAAACCATTTCAAATTCAATTTATTTATTTAAAAATAAATAGAATTATAATTCTAGTTCAAAACTAGTTCATTTCGATAAAAATCTATTTTTATCTTTTTAAATATGGAGTTTTTCATCCCAATTCTTTCTAAATCATTTCTTATGATTTTACACAAATTATTACTATTTTTAATAATTTTATCAAGGCCTGTACAGTTGATTTCCATCAACGGCCATCGAACTGCACTTACAGCGACCTTTTTCAAATTTGATTTGGACATAATTCCAAATCCAACCGTTAGATTTCTAATTTCTAATATTCATTAGAAAGCTCTTTTCGATACGAACCCAACGGTTCCAGTTTCAGGAGAATCCGACGGTTGGATCTCCCGTAATATCCGTTCGAAGTCAATGGTCGAAATTCGCGAACTACCGCGGCGCGGCGCGTTCTATTCAGGCCATTATATTATATATATAATATATACTTTGTCGATTTCAATTCAAAACGTGCTTTATAAATCGTTTTAAATTCATTTTCAAAATGGTTTCAACTTCATATTCAATTTCAAATCAAAACTGAATATTCCAATTTAAATTCATTTTAAATTCATTTCAAATTTATTTCAATTCAAATTGATTTCTAATTCAATTTCAGTTCGTTTTCAATTCAATTTCAATTCGAATTCATTTCAATTCCATTTCAATTCGAATTCATTTATTTTCAATTTCAATTCGAATTCATTTATATTCAATTTAAATTCGAATTCATTTCTATTCAACTTCAATTCGAATTCGTTTATATTCACTTTCAATTCGAATTTATTTATATTCAATTCTCAATTCGAATTTATTTATATTCAATTCTCAATTCGAATTTATTTATATTCAATTCTTTTCAAAATATCAGATTTTGAAATCACTTTCGATATTCATTATAAAATGAATAAAACCGATATAAATATCGTTCACGTCAAAATGACGTCAATCTAATCAATACGGCTTCATATATTCCTATTTTCAAATATTCTATTTCAAATATTTCTTTTTCAAATATTTCTATTTTAAAACTGGAATGAGGCCTAATCAATTACCATATAATGTTAATTATATGGATTTTCTACAACACATGTATATATCAACAACGATGAATAATCAACCATCATCCAAAGTGCATTCTACACTGTATAAGCATCAAATATAAATATTCAACGCTTATAACAGCCTGTCAATCAATCGATCGACATACAACTAAACAATTGGGATTAGTGTGCGTCAAATATCATCCCAATACCCGTGTGGGGTTTCAAGCAATCAAACACATATTTTTATTTGTGCAGTTGGGCGATGTGTAAAATTTATCGTCCCAATCAATGTCCTTCAAATAGGTGTACATAAACAAACCGTCCGGTTTGTAAATGAATATTTATTTATTCACATTCACATTAAAAATTATATTTTTAACGATCAAACGATTTTATTCAACCTATGAATTTTCTATTTGGTTCATTTATTAAATAAAATGTTATCTTTATTTTTCTAACTTATTTTTTTAGAAAATTCGGCGGCATAACGGCACGATACTAGAAACGGGACAAGGCCTAGCCTTATCCCCGGTCTAGTGAAGGCCCACGCCATTCACACATCAATCAAATCAATTTCATTTCACCAAACAATTCAATTCAAACCAAATAATCTAACCAACTACACAACCAAACAATTAAACAATCAAGTCATCCATGGTCTGTGGATGACGGGTGTCGGGTGCTACTAAACACCGTCTGCATCCTAGTATATATATATAACTAGAAAAAGAAATTGAAAGGCGAGAAATTCTCACCGATAGCTATCCAATACCACGACTCTTCACTGATAGAAATCTTCATCGTCCTCGCCTTTTTGTCATCTTCACTGTCCGTATTCACTACATATATAAAAATCGAATTTTTACTTTGCTATTCAATATATAAAAATCGAATTTTTACTATGGTATTCAATATATAAAAATCGAATTTTTACTATGCTATTCAATATATAAAAATCGAATTTTTACTTTGCTATTCAATATATAAAAATCGAATTTTTACTTTGCTATTCAATATATAAAAATCGAATTTTTACTTTTCTATTCAATATATAAAAATCGAATTTTTACTTTGCTATTCAATATATAAAAATCGAATTTTTACTTTTCTATTCAATATATAAAAATCGAATTTTTACTTCGCTATTCAATATATAAAAATCGAATTTTTATTCCGCTACTATATAGATAAAAATTATATTTTCACATCGATGTTCATATAGTAAAGATTATATTTTTATCACGCCATTCTTCATATAAAGATTTCGCCTTTTCTAAAATAAAGATTTCACCTTTTCAAATAGAAAGATTTCACCTTTTCAAATAGATCATTATAAAAATCACATTTCATTTCAACGTATATAAAATAAAAATTAGATTTTTATTTTGCTACATATATAAAGATGATATTTTTAATATTACTATCATGTAAAAAAAATATTTCTAATTCTTTACATAAACAAAAATCATATTTTTACGCCTTCTATATAGTAAAGATTATATTTTTAATACTTAAAAAATATCAAAATCATATTTTTAATTCTTTAAAAATATAAAAATCATATTTTTAACTGAATAAAATCTTTTTTATTTTAAATATCTCTATATTTCTGAAAATAAAAATATTTATTATTTTAAAACTGATTTAACTATGTTAAATAAATAAAATAAAAACAGCAAAGGAGAACTCACGTTCAAGGGGAAGGAGGGGGTTTCTACTGGTCTGGAGCTCGTCGGCCTCGGAGCTGCTCGCGGCGGCTGAGAAAATGGCGGAGGTGGCGATTGCGGTCTGGAGGGTGAGGCGCGGTGACGGCAGGGCTTGGGCAGGGGGGTCTGGAAAGGAGGCTTCGTGTTTCGCTCGAGTTGAACGACGGAGGAGGGGAAGGGGGACTTGCCGAAGATCGGCGGCGCCTGCGTCGATGGTGCGACGGTGATCGACGCCGTTGGGGGGGTCTCCCTCTCGATCGGTTGTCTTCTTCTTCTTTTTTTTCTGAAATGAACGAAAATGAGGGAAGGGGGGCCAGCAGTTTATATGGTAAGGAGAGAGGATAGATATTTTTAATTTATTTAATTATTTTATTTTCAAAAAGTTGACTTTTACATACGACCTCTAAACGAGGCCCACTGCCTAACGTCCATAGCGTTTTACCCCCATTCCGAACACAATGGGATATGTATCGCAAGATGATTCAATCGTTTCGATCGGTTTTCGTCAAAATCAACATATAACTCTATATATTAAATTTGAACGCGCATTTCAATTTACCGGGGTCACATACTAACTAGAAAAATTCCAGAAAAATATTTTCTAGCTTCGTATTGATGATACGGTCCTAATAAAACTAGTTTCGTCGAATTATGAGGCCGTTTGAAAAATGGTCAATTTCCAGTCGATTAAAATCAACTAAAACTGGTCAAACACGTTTTCCTTTGCCACGCTCACATATTGATTCGAAAAATTATGAAATTTGGAATCTAGCAATAATTTGACACTGCGGATCCAACAAAAGTGGTTTCGTCGAAATCCGAGGTCGTTTGCAAAATCTCTATTTTTAAGGGCCTGAATTCCATAGCGACTATTCAGAATTTTCAACTGGACATATCTTTTGATCCCCGCTATGAAATTTCAATTTTTTAGATTCATTGGAAAGATATTCTCAATTAGATCCTATTGTTTTTGGTCTCGCTAAAATCTGGTTTGTTTTGCACCCGGTACGTTCATTTGAAGTTTGAAATCAAATTATCGAACTACCGCGCTATTTTCGATTCCTTTTATAAATATAAATAATTATTTATATTCTAACGATGACGTATATAATATATACGATCGAATTTTATTCAAAATAAATTTCTCGTCGATATTATTTACAATAATTCATTTTAAATAATCAAAATTCGCTAAAATTGCCTAAATAAAAATTTTAAACTGGCCCAGATTTTCGGGTTGTTACAATTAAACAGCGGAAAATAAAACTTTGCTTTATTGATAAAATAGTTTGTACAATGATTTCTTTACAATATCAGAGTATCATCTGTCTTACAAAATAAGAAGCATAAAAATACATTTATATTCCCCAATGTAGCAAGAACCAGCCATAGCATCTGAAAAGAGAATCCAAGCAAAACTTCGATAAATCTTCAAGCTGGGAAAGAGTGACAGTCCAACTTAACCTGAGCTATACTATTCCCTCCTTTACTACCTAGGGGGGAACGGAAGAAAAGAAGACGAAAGAAAAACAGAGTCAGACATAAAGCCTGAGTAAGTTCAGTAACTTCTAGCATGTGAACATGGAAAACAAAACGACATGAATTAACTGAATACAAGATAACACCATGACGATAGGGTCAGCAAGATTAGACAAGATAATCACAAGGTATGCCAAGATAAGATAAACTGGATATGCTCTAATACTTTTGCCGCTTCGCTATTTCCTTTATACTGGTTTCTATATCTCTGCACCACCTAACTAGTGTCCCAACTAGTAACGATAACGTGATCCCAATCCCTGTAGTTTCTATTGCCTTCAGGCATACATATATTATTTATTACCTAGATCTAATCTAGGGTTTTCCACCAATTGCTTTCTAGATTCAGCTAGAGTTTTCGCTATCTGCTGAACGCTCCTCGGATTCAGGGTTTATGCCACCTAGTCCAACTAGGGATTATGCTACCTGTCGAACGACGCCCCCTAGTCTAGGATACACTACCTAGAGTGGTACATGTTCCTAGACTTCCCCACGCATGTATCGCGAATCGTTATCACTTGTCTAGATGCACATGTTCTGTAATGTGTGGCCCGAGTCCCGTGACAGGGCAAATCAAGGAATACAGAACTCGGTCGGGAGCTTTCAGATATCTGCCGATGCAAATGCTAAGGTCTGTTTTTGTTCCAGTGGCTATGGTCCCACTTGACCCCTCCCTCAACTAATGAAAGGCACACCTTGAAGAATGAGAACTATACGCAGGCCCCCGGTGCCCCACTATCCTATGGCCATCCTCACCCATAACTAGATAGCAAGTGTATGGTCTTTTGGAGTTCTCCGCCTTTCCGCTTCACGTATCTCGCTTGACTCAAGATGGATGGTAGACGACGAGTTGCTATTACAGGGCTACCGTTTTCTCGCTGAATCACGCTGGTCCATCCTAGTCTTTAGGTTGCCCTATTTTGCAACCAAGGTATACCCTTGGTTCTTCTACCGCAGACCTTAATCTCTGTGAGCCCAGGAGGATCATCTGCGGCCTCACAGAGGGATACCAAGAGTACCCTCACGTCCCCTCGAAGCCTCGGGCTTCGTAACCCAATTCGTTGGAGCCTTCTTCTTACCCAGACGGACATTCGCTCCTTCTCGTGTTATACTAAGAATTACTACTTAGTTCTACTAAGGTTTACCACTTAGTTCTCTTTCCCGTCAATTTGGATTGGTTAAGTGTCATTAGTCAATTCAAGCTAACTTAACCCCCTTCATTTATCCTGTTAAACTTGTTAAGTGTTATCAGTAATTCATGTTGACTTAACCCCATCACAAACCAAGTTATATTGGTTAAGTATTTCTTATTACTTAACCCTACCCATTCACCCTGTATTGGTTAAGTGTTCCTTTTAAAATTAACCTTGCCCGTTTGTTTTAACTAACATGTTATTAATGGTTAAGTATTATCACTTCATGTTTTAGACTTAACCCTATTCCTTTATCACAATCTGACGGTTAAGTGTTCAAGTTTACTTAACCCTACTGTCTAGCCCAGCTAACATATCAAATTGGCTAAGTATATTAGATTTTACTTAACCCCAACATCTAGTCTAGTTAACATGTTAATTTGGCTAAGTGTATTAACTTTACTTAACCCCACCTTCTAGTCTAGTTAACATGTTAATTCGGCTAAGTGTTTCCTTAGTTACTTAACCCCTACAAATCTTGTCTTGTTACCATGTTAAGTTGGTTAAGTGTCCCTATGGACTTAGCCCTCCCATTCTAGCTTAACTGGGTTATGTTGGTTAAGTGTTCCTATGGACTTAACCCTCCCATTCTAGCTTAATTGTGCTAGGTGTCTATATGAACCTAACCCCACCCATTGGTTTGGTTATCATGTTAAATTGGTTAAGTGTATTAATTAACTTAACCCTACCATTCTTGTTCTAGCTTTAACTAAATAAATTAAAGCCGCTACCACTCACATTAGATAGATATTGTTGCGATTACTGGATGTGTCGGTTGGCTCCGGGCATGTTTACATCGCAACTCAGTCTAACCTCGGGTTAGGCTTATTCGTGTTTTCTAAGTTCAAAGGGTTTTGATTAATTTTCAAATCAGGTTTTGAAAGTAACCATCCCGTCCGTCGGATCAGTTAGGGATAGCCAGGGAGAGCAGGAAACTTGTATTTTCCAAACTCAAGCCTAGACATTATCCTCTCTATCACCCTAGAACTTTCTGGTGTGTTATTAAAAGAGATGTCGTTAAGAAACCTTTAATTTGTCTAAATTTACATTTCTCATTTAGGACAAATTCTATAAGTAAATCATTCCTAGTTTACTTATTTCCTAATTCCTCTTTTAATGTAAATTGTCAACCTTTATTCTTACGGCCCATTTTCCCCTCTACATCATATTTATGCCTTTTGCTATGTGAACTATACCAAATTAAATATCACTAACCATGATTTTGCTAAACCTGACAAGTACTCCCAATTATGGCATATTTCAAATTTATGCCAATATACTTATCATGCCAAATTTGCTAATCCAATTCTGATTTAACATTCTAATTACAGTTCATGTCAAACTAGACTTATTATTCTAGTTCACAATTCATGTAAATACTAGATTTACAAGTCAATACTAGATTCAAATTACACATCCTATAATTCATGTCAAATTTATCTAATTTGCATTTCTATAAACATGCCATAATACATGTTCCCAATTTATGCCAATTTCCAAGTTAAAAACTACGTTCTTAGTAATTTCATATTTTCCCCAAATCGTATTCCCACCGATCGTATAACCATGATTCAATCTAGATTATAGATAAATTTAGATTCGTAGAAAATAGGGAATGAACCAAAGATGCTATGAAAAAGGATGGACATATTAACTGGCATAAAAAAGGTTTGAATAACGACGTAGGTTCAAGAACATAGGTAGACCTAACTTAATAGGTAAATTCCCAAGGTCTAAAACCAAGAATAGACAGAATAGAGACGTAGGTTCAAGAACATGGGTAGACCTAACTTAATAGGTAAATTCCCAAGGTCTAAAACCAAAGAAAACCAAGAATAGACTGAATAGAAAATCAGGTTTATACCCAATTTCATAGTCACAGAACTTAAACAACACTTTACTAGTCATGAATCATAGGTGTTTAGTCACAATTGTCCTCGTTATGTCATAGGCAATAGTTTATGTTTTCTAATCAAAGGCATAGGCTTGTATTCATAGTCAAAGGAAATAATTCTCATAATCACAGTCACAGTCATAGGCAATGTCCATAGTCATAGGCAATGTTCATAGTCAAAGAGGCATATGGTTCTAAGGTCCATATTTTCATAGTCACAGTCTTATTTGTCCTCGAATCATGACAGTTCTTAATTAGGTCCAAAGAAATAGGCACTGATTCGAATAGAGAGAGAGAGAGAGAGATTTGGCATATTCTTTAATTCCTTTAATTTCATGTCACGAACATAGAAAACGTTCAAATCTAAAAATAACTGACTTACAGAGATTATATTAGAATAGAAGGATGGCGATGCTATGATTCGTGCGACGTTGCTGGAAATCGTTTGAGTTAGCCTTTGATTCTCATCCTGAAGCTTTATTCTTGATTTGAACCTCCTTTTAACAATTTGAGCAGCATCTCCTCGTCTTGATTTATTTTATATATTATTATTTATATATTTTCTTAGTGGCAGCATAAGGATAGAAAAGAATTATGAATAGAGAAGGAGGCTAGGGATGTTTATATAGTGTTAGGCGGACGAACCTAGGCAGAAAACGTGACCAAATACATCAGAACGAACCAGGTGCAGAAAACTGGAAAAAGCGGGGAGGTCGACCCCTAGGTCGACTACCCAGTCGACCTGGGTGACCCAGGTCGATTACCCAGTCGACCTGGGTGCCTTGGGCGGGAAAATTCCCGCCCAGGCCAACCTGGGTCTGTTTTTCGAATTTGAACTCCTTTTTCTGACCTGTTTTGAAATTTGAACTTCGCTGAATCTTCCGGAGGCCATATCTTCCTCATACGGACTCCGATTTACGCAAACTCACGCTCGTTTTCATGCAAAATTCCGAGACGAACGCAATGGCGTAGCCCATTTCCCTTGATTTTGATTTTAACTTTTAATTCTGCCTTGTTTTGTGAATCCTAGTGTTACAGAATTACGGGGTGTTACACAAACCGAAGGATAGAGTTTTACCTTATAATGGTCAAAAATTCTTGATACGATAAAAATGGATTTGATATTATTATTAGTGTATATAAGTTTCCAAAAACAATTTCAATCATAATGTATCAATCATAGACGACATAGGTACCATATACTATGTCGCCATGCTAGTTCTACAATCAAAACCGCATGGTGTCGTATTGGAAATTGGGTTTCCATCAAGAGTCAAGGCTAGGGGCGGTCTCCTTACCGATTCGAGACACTCTAGCAAATGCCTCAGGATCACACTTATGGGCAACCCTTGGATCCTACAGGGCCGGTCCATACCTAACGTTAGTGGATTAGCAATTCCTGAACACACGTTTCCCGGTCCCTTTGGTCCTCAATTTGGCCACTAACAACCTATAAAACCGAGGTACCTCATAATCCATCATCCACATAAGTAAAATTTCAAGGCTGGTAGGTCGCTCACATCACTCTAGCTAGAAAGAAACGTGTGCACTCCTTGTGTTCCCTTGTCCCGTTTTAGACTCTACCGGGGTGTGAGGCACGTGAAGTCACGCTATATACAAAGCTATTCCTCAACAGGCTATGCTTTGATCATCAACCACAAGGCCCTGCTTTTCAACAAAAGCCTTGATCCATGCATCTTAGCATGCCACATTTTCAATCCATACCATACCATTGATTCCTACCAATATATAACCTCTAAGCTCGTACGTCTCAGAGAAGGGTGTTAAACACCAAACAGATATATACATATAGTAGATGTAACACCCCGTATTTTCTGTGATCGTATAAGAAACAAACCAGAGAATAATTAATTTTTAGAATAAGAATCAAGGGAAACGGGTTGCGTCATTTCATTCGTCTCGAAATTCTGCTTAGAAATGAGTTCGAGTTTTCGAGAAACGGAGTCCGTATGAGGGAGATATGGCCCTCTGAAGTTTCAGACAATTTCAGAATAGAAAACAGCTCGAAATTCGAATTCGAAATTCGAATTTAAACCCAGAAGCGGGCTGGGCGGGAAAATTCCCGCCTAGGACCCAGGTCGACTGGGTAGTCGACCTCCCCAGGACCAGGTCGACCATAGTGTCGACCTGGGGGGACCAGGTCGACCATAGTGTCGACCTGGGGGTCGACCTGCCTCCCGAAACCCACTTTCTGAACCTGATGCATTCTGATGTTTTTGGTCGATTTTTTGACCAGATTCATGAATCTAAACCTATATAACAGCCCCCTATCCTCAGCCCCTCTACACCATTTCATTCTGTCTACATTCTGCCTCTGTTCTAAATAAAAAAATAAAAATGGCATCGCTACTCTGCTGAAATATGAACTGGAACTAGGACTAAAGCATCTTCTTCCAAAACTGATTAAGATTAAAAGAGAACAACTGCAACTCTTCTTCTTTAATCCAATCAAGGCAAGTACAGTTATTTTCCGCTATAAATGTTAATTACGATTGTGACATGAACTGTAAATCTGAATTTGAGGTTATGTCTGCTCTGTTCTGATCTATTTTATTCTGCATCTCTTTCTTCTTTCTGTTCTATAGCCTGGCTACCACGAGCCTGCGCCAAATCTCATAAGAGATTAACGCACGAACGTTAAACTTTGGGACAAATAATGAATGATGGCATAAATGGGATATGGCCAATCTGTGAATGATTTAAGAAAAAGGACATAGGTTGTAAACTAGATTTAGATCTATGCATATTCTGTGAATTGGAAGAAGAGGAATCATTGTATGTTAACGGATGACTTGAGACTTTGACATAACGCATATTTTGAATTAAGATCTGTTATAATTTAAAGTTCTAGATTGTTGGGCATATTGTTTATATAACAATTCATGATTTGGGATAAAAAGAGAATATGACTTAGGTGTGAAGGTTTATATTAAGATTTGATAACTATTAAATGTGAATAACACTTAAGAGGGAGATTTTCGAATATATGACGTGCATTGATATCGATGGCTATATTTGGTATAATTTATATGTGAATATTTTGTACTAGGCAAGTTTAACTAAATTTGGGACATGTGTTATATGGTAAATTATGACCATAATCTGTCCATGTAAATTCAACGCGGGGTATATGATCATATTGGGAATCATGACAACTATTTAGGCATGCAAACTTAGGCCAAATTTACAATTAGGCAAGATATGTTGATGAAACTTTAAGGAATGGTTAAATCTGTTATATTGTCTAATCTTCTAGTTCTGTTATATTGCCTAATTTGCTAGTTCTGCTATATTGCCTAATCTGCTAGATCTGTTCATCTGCTAAATCTGTCATCTGCTAAGTCTGCTGAAAATGCCTAATCTGTTATATACTAAATCTGCCAAATTTCTTAATCTGCTAAATCCGTTAAGTCGCTTAATCTGTGAAATCTGTTATCTGTTATATCTTTTGAGTTGATATATTTAGTCTGTTATTGACATAATATGAATTGCCTATAGTTATGAATAATTGACATGTATATTAGGCATGGGCATAAATAGTAAATTATTAATTAATTGGCCGCAAAGATAAACATGGCTAACTCGAGGTTAGAATGAGTTTGCGGCGTAATTCTGCCCAGCACCGCCAGGCACATCCAGTGGCCGCAAACAATAGGTTCTAATGTGAGAAGTTAGTCATAACGTGCTTGAAACCCGAGGTTAGACTCAGTTTGTGGCAGAAACCTGCCTGGAACCAACCGGCCTAACCAGTGGCTGCAAACTGTTAGTCTAATGTGAGAGGTCTGGGCATTGATATTTAATTAATGAAAATCTAGGATAAATATGATGTCTAAAACATGTTGGGTGGATAGGGTTAAACCAACTAGACTGATGAAATTAATAAACCCATTTCATGAATCTGTAGGCCCAATACAAAGTTAGACAATCTGTAAGTCTGTTAATCTGTAATCGGTTAATCTGTAAGTCTGTTAATCTGTAACCGGTTAATCTGTAAGTCTGTTAAATCCGTATATCTGATCCGTTGGTCTGAAAACTTGTCTATACTGTGAACTGGTTGATCTGAATTCTGTATGTCTGAACTTGTAAACAAGTTAATCTGAAATCTGTTAGTTTGGGGACACAAGGTTAGGAGGGAAATTACTTGTGTCATCTGTTGTTTGGGACCCATATTAGGCAGTAACCCTTTCTGGTATCAAAATTTGACCCAATAGTAGGTAGGGTCCGTGTAACACCCCACATCCGTTAGTGTCACTCACAAAGGGAATGCACTAAGTTCTGTGGAGCATTTAGGGTAAAAGATGCAGATAAATTACAAGACAGACAGAAATTAAACAGCAGAAAATAAAACTTTGCTTTATTGATAAAATAGTTTGTACAATGGTTTCTTTACAATATCAGAGTATCATCTATCTTACAAAATAAAGAAGCATAAAAACAACATTTATATTCCCCGATTTTAGCAAGAGCCAGCCAAAGCATCTGAAAAGAGAATCCAAGCAAACTTCGACGAATCTTCAAGCTGGGAAAGAGTGGCAGTCCAACTTAACCTGAGCTAAACTATTCCCTCCTTTACTACCTGGGGGGAAACGGAAGAAAAGAAGACGAAAGAAAAACAGAGTCAGACATAAAGCCTGAGTAAGTTCAGTAACTTCTAGCATGTGAACATGGAAAAACAAAATGACATGAATTAACTGAATACAAGATTACACCATGACGATAGGGTCAACAAGATTACACAAGGTAATCACAAGATATGCTAAGATAAGATAAACTGGATACGCTCTAATACTTTCGCCGCTTCGCTATTTCCTTGTTATACTGGTTTCTATATCTCTGCACTGCCTATCTAGTGTCCCAACTAGTAACGATAATGTGATCCCAATCCCTGTATTTTCCATTGCCTTCCGGCATACATTCATTATTTATTACCTAGATCAAATCTAGGGTTTTTTTATCAAGTGCTTTCAAGATTTAGCTAGAGTTTACGCTATCTGCTGAACGCTTCTTGGATTCAGGATTTATGCCACCTAGTCCAACTAGGGATTATGCTACCTATCGAACGATGCTCCCAAGTCTAGGACACACTACCTAGAGTGGTATATGTTCCTATACTTCCCCACGCATGTATCGCGAATCGTTATCGCTTGTCTAGATGCACATGTCCTGTAATGTGCGGTCCGAGTCCTGTGACAGGGCAAATCAAGGAATACAGAACTCAGTCGGGAGCTTTCAGATATCTGCCGATGCAGATGCTAAGGTCTGTTTTTATTCCAGTGGCTATGGTCCCACTTGACCCCTCCCTCAACTAATGAAAGGCACACCTTGTAAAATGAGAACTATAAGTCGGCCCCCGGTGCCCCTCTATCCTATGGCCATCCTCACCCATAACTAGATAGCAAGTATATGGTCTTTTGGAGTTCTCCGCCTTTCCGCTTCACGTATCTCGATTGACTCAAGATGGATGGTAGACGACGAGTTGCTATCACAGGGCTAACCGTTTTCTCGCCGAATCACGCTGGTCCGTCCTGGTCTTTAGGTTGCCATGTATTGCAACCAAGGCATACCCCTGGTTCTTCTACGCAGACCTTAACCTCTGTGAGCCCAGGAGGATCATCTGCAGCCTCACAGAGGGATACCAAGAGTACCCTCATGTCCCCTCGAAGCCTCGGGCTACGTAACCCAATTCGTTGGAGCCTTCTTTCTACTCAGACGGACATTCGCTCCTTCCTGTGTTATACTAAGAATTACTACTTAGTTTTACTAACTAAGATTTACCACTTAGTTTCCAGAATCGTTGTTTTCTTAACTAAGGTTTACTACTTAGTTCTCTTTCCCGCCAATTTGGATAGGTTAAGTGCCATTTGTCAATTCAAGCCAACTTAACCCTCTTCATTTACCCTATTAAGCTGGTTAAGTGTTATCAGTAACTCATGTTGACTTAACCCTACCACAAACCAAGTTATATTGGTTAAGTATTTATTACTTAACCCTACCCATTCACCCTGTGTTGGTCAAGTGTTCCTTTTTAACTTAACCTTGCCCGTCTGTTTTAACTAACATGTTATTAATGGCTAAGTATTATCCCTTCATGTTTTAGACTTAACCCTATTCCTCTATCACAATCCGATGGTTAAGTGTTCAATCTTACTTAACCCTACGGTCTAGCCCAGCTAACATATCAAATTGGCTAAGTGTATTTACTTAACCCCAACCTCTAGTCTAGTTAACATGTTAATTTGGCTAAGTGTATTAACTTTACTTAACCCCACCTTCTAGTCTAGTTAACATGTTAATTTGGCTTAGTGTATTAACTTTACTTAACCCCTACAAATCTTATCTTGTTACCATGTGAAGTTGGTTAAGTGTCCCAATGGACTTAGCCCTCCCATCCTAGCTTAACTGTGTTAAATTGGTTAAGTGTTCCTATGGACTTAACCCTCCCATTCTAGCTTAACTGTATGGCCCTAACCCCACCCACCAGTCTGGTTATCATGTTGAATTGGTTAAGTGTCTTAGTGAACTTAACCCTACCATTCTTGTTCTAGCTTTAATTAAATAGATTAAAGCCACAACCACTCACATTAGACAGATATTGTTGCGATTACTGGATGTGCCGGTTGGTTTCGGGCAGATTTACATCGCAACTCAGTCTAACCTCGGGTTAGGCCTATTCGTGTTTTCTAGTTCAAAGGGTTTTGACTAATTTTCAAATCAGGTTTTGAAAGTAACCATCCCATCCGTCGGATCAGTTAGGGATAGCCAGGGAGAGCAGGAAACTTGTATTTTCCAAACCCAAGCCTAGACACTATCCTCTCTGTCACCCTAGAACTTTCTGGTTTATTATTAAAAGAGATGTCGTTAACAAACCTTTAATTTTTCTAAATTAACATTTCCTCATTTAGGACAAATTCTATAAGTAAATTAATCCTAATTTACTTATTTCCCAATTACTCTTTTAATGTAAATTGTCAACATTTATTCCTATGGCCCATTTCCCTTCCTAAATCATATTTATGCTTTTTGGTATGTAAACTATACCAAATTAAGTGTCACTAACCATGATTTTTCTAAACCTGACAGTTATTCCCAATTATGGCCAATTTCACATTTATGCCAATATACTCACCGTGCCAAATTAGCTAATCCAATTCCGATTCAACATTCTAATTCACGTCAAACTAGACTTATTACTCTAGTTCACTATTCATGTAAATGCTAGATTTACATGTCAATACTAGATTCAAATTACACATCTTATAATTCATGTCAAATTTATCCAATTTGCATTTCTATGAACATGCCATAATACATGTTCCCAATTTATGCCAATTTCCAAGTTAAACTACGTTTTTAGTAAATTTCATATTTTTCCCAAACCGCATTCCCACCGTTCGTATAATCGTGATTCATTCTAGATTATAAATAAAGCTAGGTTCGTAGAAAATAGGAAATGAACCAAAGATGCTATGCAAAAGATAGACATACTAACTGGCATAAAAAGGGTTGAATAACGACGTCGGTTCAAGAACATGGGTAGACCTAACTTAATAGGTAAATTCCCAAGGTCTAAAACCAAGAATAGACAGAATAAAGATGTAGGTTCAAGAACATGGGTAGACCTAACTTAATAGGTAATTTCCCAAGGTCTAAAACCAAAGAAAACAAAGAAATGACAGAATAGATAATCGGGTTTAGACCCAATTTCACAGTCACAATACTTAAACACTTTCCTAGTCATGAACCATAGGTGCTTAATCACAGCTGTCCAATTTATGTCATAGACAATAGTTTTGCTTCCTAATCAAAGGTATAGGCTTGTGTTCATAGTCATGGAAATAATTCTCATAGTCACAGTCACAGTCATAGGTAATGTCCATAGTCATAGGCAATGTTCATAGTCATAGGCAATGTTCATAGTCATAGGAAATGTTCATAGTCACAGAGGCATATGGTTCTAAGGTCCATAGTTTCATAGTCACGGTCTTATTTGTCCTTGAATCATGACAGTTCTTAATTAGGTCCAAAGAGATAGGCACAGATTCGAATAGAAAGATTTGGCATATTCTTTTATTCCTTTAATTTCATGTCACGAACAGATAAAAACGTTCAAATCTAAAAAGTAACTGACTTACAGAGATTTAGATTAGAAAAGAAAGATGGCGTTGCTATGATTCGTGCGACGTTGCTCGAAACCATTTGAGCTAGCCTTTGATTCTTCACTTGAAATCCTAGCCTGACTTGAACCTCTTCTTGAAAGTCTTTGAGCAGCATCTCCTCGTCTTGATGTATTCTATTTATTATTCTTTTAAGAGGAGGAGAAGAAGCCATATTCACTAAGAATCTTTGCAGCATAAGGGTAGAGAAGAATTGTGAATAGAGAAGGAGACTAGGGTTGTTTATATAGTGTTAGGCGGACGAACCTAGGCAGAGAACGTGACCAAATATATCAGAACGAACCAGGTGCAGAAAGCTGGGAAAAGCATGGGGTCGACCCCCAGGTCGACTACCTAGTCGACCTGGGTGCCCCAGGTCGACAACCCAGTCGACCTGGGTGCCTTGGGCGGGAAAATTCCCGCCCAGCCCAACCTGGGTTTGTTTTCGAATTTGAACTCCTTTTCGGCCCTGTTTTGAAATTTGAAGTTCGCTGAATCTTCTGGAGGTCATATCTTCCTCATACGGACTCCGATTTACGCAAACTCGGACTTGTTTTCATGCAGAATTCCGAGACGAACGCAATGGCGCGGCCCGTTTCCCTTGATTTTGATTTTAACTTTTAATTCTGCCTTGATTTGTGAATCTTAGTGTTACAGAATTACGGGGTGTTACATTCTCCCCCACTTAAAAGGATTTCGTCCCTGAAATCTTCAAGTTAGGAAGAATGCGTCCTACCATCCAATCACCCAATTACTCAACCATTCAATCACAGGCATTCATTGTCCTTAAAAGATTTCTAATGCTTTCATGTTCATATGCATAGTGTGTGTATATGTCTTTATCTAATGCAAAATCAGGCGGTCTACTGATTCAGTTGACCTCCTAAATGCGAATCATGTCAGTGCCATGCGTCCAATCATGTATGCAAGCATCCCTAGTTATGTAAATACTACATGCGTGCACAGCCATTCATCCATATGCAACATCCATATGATACCATATCAAGCTCTACTTACAAACAAATACATATCTGTAAATGCAAGATGAAAGCGTCCGAACTTGATCTAGTGCCTAATACGTATGCATATGCATTCACAAGCAACCACTTGCAACCATCAACCATAACATGTTTCAAATACATGTTTATATCGATTGGCTTCTACCTAAGGATCGAAGATACGACCTAGAGGATATACTTTGGAAAGAGAGAAACAATTATGCGTAAAGCTCCTACAAAAAGAAAATCAAGGATGCACCCTTAAGGAAAATGGTATGTTGCTAGTATCTAGCCTTCTTGAGCTTTACTCCTTTGTATCTTAACTAATTTTACTTCACGATTGTGAAGTTTCCGATCTCCATTTCCAAAATAAACAGATGTCAAACACGGTACCAAGTGTATGTACTAAGATGTTTAGAGGTTTTTCTCTCTTATCCACCATGCCATAACCAAAAGGGTTGAAAGGTCACTACGTGTTGTTTAGAGTGCCTGTCACAACTATTCATTTATCATGCAAACCATCCTAGTCGAACTCGACATTCCTCAAGTACAAGCCCCAAAGGCCTAAACCAATATCAGACAAGCACCCAAGGAATATCTCCTCCGAATTTAGACGATCTACATGAGATGACATAAGCAAACTCGATAGTTATTCTCAAATCCCTACTAGCCAAAAATAAACTGGTCGGACCACCAAATGGATTTGAGCCTCTAGTGGGATCTTTCTATTATACAAGTACTATGGTGCAGAGACTCAACTATGGAAGCAAATATGAACTAATGCGAAGCGCTAAAACCAAAGGAAATAGTATGAATAGCAAAACTAGACTCTTTCATCAGAACTTTACTACCTTTCTCCTAGGTACGCTTGGTGGTGAAAGTATGTACTTGCCCTTCTGAAAATCTTGTTCCTCGTTCTTACCCTATCATACCCTAGTAAAGATACTTCCTCTGGTCTTAGGTTTTATAATTTCTTCCTCCTTCGTGTGCTAAGTCTACATCCATGAATTCCTCATCCTAGGGTTATGCTCCTTAGCGAAACTCCTCATCCCCTTCCGTGTGTAGTCATGTTGACAAATCTCTCGAAAACTGCCTCCATCGTCCGGAAAACCCTATAAGCTTTGAAATAAAACTGCCCGTAGATGAAACAACTACGGCTATGGATGGAAGCCGGGCACTACTTTGCCCTTCGATGAGGTTACCTCCCAGAAAGCCAGGAGCCCCAGAGACTCAAGAAAGAAGGAGACAAGAATTTAAACAGAGGAAGAGAAGATAGTGCGTATGGCTTTGGGGAATATGTCTTTAAAACAAATATTTTCTCTTGAAAATGCTTCTTTAAAGACCGTTTTGAAAATAATTTTTCAAATCCTTTATCTGATCTGGTAACCTTCAGCTCTGATACCATGTGTAACACCCCACATCCGTTAGTGTCACTCACAAAGGGAATGCACTAAGTTCTGTGGAGCATTTAGGGTAAAAGATGCAGATAAATTACAAGACAGACAGAAATTAAACAGCGGAAAATAAAACTTTGCTTTATTGATAAAATAGTTTGTACGATGGTTTCTTTACAATATCAGAGTATCATCTGTCTTACAAAATAAAGAAGCATAAAAACAACATTTATATTCCCCGATTTTAGCAAGAGCCAGCCATAGCATCTGAAAAGAGAATCCAAGCAAACTTCGACGAATCTTCAAGCTAAGAAAGAGTGGCAGTCCAACTTAACCTGAGCTAAACTATTCCCTCCTTTACTACCTAGGGGGGAACGGAAGAAAAGAAGACGAAAGAAAAACAGAGTCAGACATAATGCTTGAGTAAGTTTAGTAACTTCTAGCATGTGAACATGGAAAAACAAAACGACATGAATTAACTGAATACAAGATTACACCATGACGATAGGGTCAACAAGATTAGACAAGGTAATCACAAGATATGCTAAGATAAGATAAACTGGATACGCTCTAATACTTTCGCCGCTTCGCTATTTCCTTGTTATACTGGTTTCTATATCTCTGCACCGCCTATCTAGTGTCCCAACTAGTAACGATAACGTGATCCCAATCCCTGTATTTTCCATTGCCTTCCGGCATACATTCATTATTTATTACCTAGATCAAATCTAGGGGTTTTTTATCAAGTGCTTTCAAGATTAAGCTAGAGTTTACGCTATCTGCTGAACGCTTCTTGGATTCAGGATTTATGCCACCTAGTCCAACTAGGGATTATGCTACCTGTCGAACGATGCCCCCAAGTCTAGGACACACTACCTAGAGTGGTATATGTTCCTATACTTCCCCACGCATGTATCGCGAATCATTATCGCTTGTCTAGATGCACATGTCCTGTAATGTGCGGTCCGAGTCCTGTGACAGGGCAAATCAAGGAATACAGAACTCGGTCGGGAGCTTTCAGATATCTACCGATGCAGATGCTAAGGTCTGTTTTTATTCCAGTGTCTATGGTCCCACTTGACCCCTCCCTCAACTAATGAAAGGCACACCTTGTAAAATGAGAACTATACGCCGGCCCCCGGTGCCCCTCTATCCTATAGCCATCCTCACCCATAACTAGATAGCAAGTATATGGTCTTTTGGAGTTCTCCGCCTTTCCGCTTCACGTATCTCGATTGACTCAAGATGGATGGTAGACGACGAGTTGCTATCACAGGGCTACCGTTTTCTCGCCGAATCACGTTGGTCCATCCTGGTCTTTAGGTTGCCATGTATTGCAACCAAGGCATACCCCTGGTTCTTCTATGCAGACCTTAACCTCTGTGAGCCCAGGAGGATCATCTGCAGCCTCACGGAGGGATACCAAGAGTACCCTCACGCCCCCTCGAAGCCTCGGGCTTCGTAACCCAATTCGTTGGAGCCTTCTTTCTACTCAGACGGACATTCGCTCCTTCCCGTGTTATACTAAGAATTACTACTTAGTTTTACTAACTAAGATTTACCACTTAGTTTCCAGAATCGTTGTTTTCTTAACTAAGGTTTACTACTTAGTTCTCTTTCCCGTCAATTTGGATTGGTTAATTGTCATTAGTTAATTCAAGCCAACTTAACCCTCTTCATTTACCCTGTTAAGCTGGTTAAGTGTTATCAGTAACTCATGTTGACTTAACCCTACCACAAACCAAGTTATATTGGTTAAGTATTTATTACTTAACCCTACCCATTCACCCTGTGTTGGTCAAGTGTTCCTTTTTAACTTAACCTTGCCCATCTGTTTTAACTAACATGTTATTAATGGCTAAGTATTATCCCTTCATGTTTTAGACTTAACCCTATTCCTCTATCATAATCCGATGGTTAAGTGTTCAAGCTTACTTAACCCTACGGTCTAGCCCAGCTAACATATCAAATTGGCTAAGTGTATTTACTTAACCCCAACCTCTAGTCTAGTTAACATGTTAATTTGGCTAAGTGTATTAACTTTACTTAACCCCACCTTCTAGTCTAGTTAACATGTTAATTTGGCTAAGTGTATTAACTTTACTTAACCCCTACAAATCTTGTCTTGTTACCATGTGAAGTTGGTTAAGTGTCCCTATGGACTTAGCCCTCCCATCCTAGCTTAACTGTGTTAAATTGGTTAAGTGTTCCTATGGACTTAACCCTCCCATTCTAGCTTAACTGTATGGCCCTAACCCCACCCACCAGTCTGGTTATCATGTTGAATTGGTTAAGTGTCTTAGTGAACTTAACCCTACCATTCTTGTTCTAGCTTTAATTAAATAGATTAAAGCCACAACCACTCACATTAGACAGATATTGTTGCGATTACTGGATGTGCCGGTTGGTTCCGGGCAGATTTACATCGCAACTCAGTCTAACCTCGGGTTAGGCCTATTCGTGTTTTCTAGTTCAAAGGGTTTTGACTAATTTTCAAATCAGGTTTTGAAAGTAACCATCCCGTCCGTTGGATCAGTTAGGGATAGACAGGGAGAGCAGGAAACTGGTATTTTCCAAACCCAAGCCTAGACACTATCCTCTCTGTCACCCTAGAACTTTCTGGTTTATTATTAAAAGAGATGTCGTTAACAAACCTTTAATTTTTATAAATTAACATTTCCTCATTTAGGACAAATTCTATAAGTAAATTAATCCTAATTTACTTATTTCCCAATTACTCTTTTAATGTAAATTGTCAACATTTATTCCTATGGCCCATTTCCCTTCCTAAATCATATTTATGCTTTTTGGTATGTAAACTATACCAAATTAAGTGTCACTAACCATGATTTTTCTAAACCTGACAGTTATTCCCAATTATGGCCAATTTCACATTTATGCCAATATACTCACCGTGCCAAATTAGCTAATCCAATTCCGATTCAACATTCTAATTCACGTCAAACTAGACTTATTACTCTAGTTGACTATTCATGTAAATGCTAGATTTACATGTCAATACTAGATTCAAATTACACATCTTATACTTCATGTCAAATTTATCCAATTTGCATTTCTATGAACATGCCATAATACATGTTCCCAATCTATGCCAATTTCCAAGTTAAACTACGTTTTTAGTAAATTTCATATTTTGCCCAAACTGCATTCCCACCGTTCATATAATCGTGATTCATTCTAGATTATAAATAAAGCTAGGTTCGTAGAAAATAGGAAATGAACCAAATATGCTATGCAAAAGATAGACATACTAACTGGCATAAAAAGGGTTGAATAATGACGTCGGTTCAAGAACATGGGTAGACCTAACTTAATAGGTAAATTCCCAAGGTCTAAAACCAAGAATAGACAGGATAAAGACGTAGGTTCAAGAACATGGGTAGACCTAACTTAATAGGCAAATTCCCAAGGTCTAAAACCAAAGAAAATAAAGAACAGACAAAATAGATAATCGGGTTTAGACCCAATTTCACAGTCACAAAACTTAAACACTTTCCTAGTCATGAACCATAGGTGCTTAATCACAGTTGTCCAATTTATGTCATAGACAATAGTTTTGCTTCCTAATCAAAGGTATAGGCTTATGTTCATAGTTATGGAAATAATTCTCATAGTCACAGTCACAGTCATAGGTAATGTCCATAGTCATAGGCAATGTTCATAGTCATAGGCAATGTTCATAGTCATAGGAAATGTTTATAGTCACAGAGGCATATGGTTCTAAGGTCCATAGTTTCATAGTCACGGTCTTATTTGTCCTTGAATCATGACAGTTCTTAATTAGGTCCAAAGAGATAGGCACAGATTCGAATAGAAAGATTTGGCATATTCTTTTATTCCTTTAATTTCATGTCACGAACAGAGAAAAACGTTCAAATCTAAAAAGTAACCGACTTACAGAGATTTAGATTAAAAAAGAAAGATGGCGTTGCTATGATTCGTGCGACGTTGCTCGAAACCGTTTGAGCTAGCCTTTGATTCTTCACTTGAAATCCTAGCCTGACTTGAACCTCTTCTTGAAAGTCTTTGAGCAGCATCTCCTCGTCTTGATTTATTTTATATATATTATTCTATTTGTTATTCTTTTAAGAGGAGGAGAAGAAGCCATATTCACTAAGAATCTTTGCAGCATAAGGGTGGAGAAAAATTGTGAATCGAGAAGGAGACTAGGGCTGTTTATATAGTGTTAGGCGGACGAACCTAGGCAGAGAACGTGACCAAATACATCAGAACGAACTAGGTGCAGAAAGCTGGAAAAAGCAGGGGGGTCGACCCCTAGGTCGACTACCCAGTCGACCTGGGTGCCCCAGGTCGACTACCCAGTCGACCTGGGTGCCTTGGGCGGGAAAATTCCCGCCCAGCCCAACCTGGGTCTGTTTTCGAATTTGAACTCCTTTTCGGCCCTGTTTTGAAATTTGAACTTCGCTGAATCTTCCGGAGGCCATATCTTCCTCATACGGACTCCGATTTACGCAAACTCGGACTCGTTTTCATGCAGAATTCCGAGTCCAACGCAATGGCGCAGCCCGTTTCCCTTGATTTTGATTTTAACTTTTAATTCTGCCTTGATTTGTGAATCTTAGTGTTACAAAATTACGGGGTGTTACAGTCCGGGCATGCTTACTGAACTAATTATAAGTGGCTCATTCTGATAATGGCGAGGGGTGTTGATGGTGCGTTCCAACCGGTCCATGTGCGTGCATGGATCCTGGCCTGCCTCTATGGATGTAAGACGCCGTGACATCTGTAAATAGGTCTATGCCAATTGGTTGTCACTTTAGGGAGTGATACACCCTATTGTGGAGCTGACACAGGGTATTTATGTATTAGGGAGCCGATCACTTGGGGTAGGGTTTTGGGGTACACTTAGTTTCTGTTTGTTTCTGTTGGTACCGTCTGTTTCTGTTGGGTGGCAACACCTGTCTGCGTGGTACCGTCTGTTCGGGTGGTAAAGGCCCATTTACTAGTGTACACCTAATTCTACATTCTGTTTCCGTAGGGATTAATCTGTCTGTTTCTGTACGGACGGTAAAGGCCCATCATTAATATTCTGTTTTTGTATATTTCTGTTCGGGTGGTAAAGGCCCATCATTAATATTCTGTTTCTGTCTGTTTCTGTCCGGGTAGTAAAGGCCCATTATTAACATTCTGTTTCTGTCTGTTTCTGTATGGGTGGTAAAGGCCCATTATCAGCATTCTGCTTCTGTCTGTTTTTGTTCGGGTGGTAAGACCCATTATTAGCTTTTTGTTTCTGTGGAAATTATTATGTTCCTATTTCTGCTTTAGTTTAGACATTAGGGTGAAACCTAACCCTGTTATACTAGTATTAGTGCAGAGAAATGAAATAGTAATATTAGCATGTTCCTTCTGTTTAACCTAAGTATATCTGCTGCTCCTGTTACTATTATCTCTCATCCTGTTTTATTTGCATGCCATGATTATTATTATCTGTTCATATGCTGAAAGTCACTGGACTTGCCAGACTTTATGTCTGACCTTGCTTGTTTTTGCCCCTTTTCTTCCGTTCTCCCCCCCCCCCCAGGTTTTCCAAGGAGGGAATACTTTAGCTTGATCCAGATTTCTTCTGCTTGAAGTACTTAGAGTGCTTAAAGTATGGCTCGACTCCTTATGGCAGCTTCTGTGGGGATTATGATTTTAAAGTTTTGTACTCTGATGATTTTTCTGAACAAGACTGATATTTATGTACTTGAGTTTTTGGTAAAGATGTAACCAAACTGATTTCTGTTTTCCGCTGTAATAAAGTTATAATTTCTCAAGTATTGTTTATCTATCTTGTAAATTTCTGTTCTGTCTACTAAAACGCTCCACCAAAGTTAAGGCATTCCCTTTGTGAGTGACCTTAATGAAGGTGGGGTGTTACACTTGGTATCAGAGCTGAAGGTTACCAGACTGGGTAAAATTTTTGAAAACTATTTTCAAAAAGGTTTTAAAAGGAATTATTTTCAAAAATAAAGTTTGCTTTGAAAAATATAATCCCCAGAGTGCCATATATCTTTCCTTCGGTCCTTTTTGTATTAAATCTTTCCTTTTTCGTTTCAGCATGTCTGAAGCATCTGAGATACCAGAGGGTATTCATGTACCCGGTTGGTTTCGTCAATATCTTGAGGCTAGGACCACTGCCGCAGGTCCAGCAAATGATCCCCCTCCTCCACCCCCTCCTCGTGCAATTGATTTTTAAAAGATATGTAGAGATTTTAGGGCCATGGGTGGAAAGGATTTCAAGGGAACTGAATCATTCGTAGAAGCGAGGAACTGGCTCAAGAAAACTGAGGATCTATTCGTTATCTTCGAGGTGGACGATAGGCAGAAGGTACAATTGGTGGTATGGTTGCTCAAGGACGAAGCTTCCTACTGGTGGGAAATCACTAACGCCGAGAGGCCAGTTAAAACATGGATGGATTTCAGAACAAGGTTTGAGACGAAATTCCTCTCGCAAGCTGAACAAAGTCTACAACTGGAAAGGTTCTTATCTCTTAAGCAAGGAAGTATGACGGTCAAGGAATACGTCAATCAGTTCAACCAACTGGCTAGGTTCGGGCTAGATTTAGTCAACACCCAGTATAAAAAGGCCCTCCGCTTCGTTAAGGGATTGAACGAGCCACTGCACAGTCTAGCCATGACCCATGTACCCATGGGAGCTACTTACGAGAGTTTAGTGGATATGGCACTACTGCACGAGGAAGACAATGACAAGGAGGCAAAGAAGGAAGAACCATAAAACAAGAAAGCATGGCCCAAAAAGGAAACACAAAAGAAGGGTGAATAGTCTGAAGATAAGAAGGAGAAAATGTGCTTTACTTGTGGAAGCTCGACTCATCTGAACAAGGATTGCAGAAAAAGAAAGGGCACTTGCTTCAACTGTGGTGAGATGGGACATTTCACTAGGGACTGTCCGAAGAAACGAGGGCAAGGACAGAGGGCAGGGCCGACTTCTGGAAGGCAGGCGAACACTCTCGAGGCTAGTGGATAGGATAGAAGTAGGAAAACTTTCTGTAGGAGGTTTAATTTCTTTATCTGATTGTTGAGTTGAAACTCTTTCTGATTCTGGCATTTTGATTCTGTAACGGATACTCTGCACTTTAATACTAGTATTGTTTCTGATTCCGCTGTAGACTTAGACCCATAAGGGTTATGACTCATCTGTTGGTAATAGGTTGGGGGTATCTGTGTTAGGTATCAAGTCGATTGTAATGCATACATTCTGGGTTTTGAGGGATATAGTGGGATTTTCCCATGCTTAGTTTTCTAAGAATCGTTCGATAATCTGATCTGTACCAGTAATCTGTAAATATCTGAATATTTTCTGATAAGGTTGAGATTTCCAGTTTTGACATTGTCTAAGGAGGGTAATCCTCTGGGTGTCAATCTGATGTTGATTTCGGTCTTCGGGGTTGATACTTAGGGGAGTTTGTCTCTCAACCAAGGTCTAATGGAAACCAAGTTATTGTTTTATCTGTACTCGCTTCCATCATTCGACTGTATCCTATCAATCGAGTCTTCGACCTATAGATAGGAATCCTATGGATGTAAACATGTGTTTGAGACATGTTATGTTTGATGGTTGCAAGTGGATGCAAGTGGTTGCTAGTGGTTGCTCGTGGATGCATATACACACACTAGGCACTAGATCGGCTCGAAAACACTCTCATACTGCATATGGATGTGTGAGCATTTTCAATTTCTGTGGATGCAAAATGATTGACTCATCACATGGATGTTGCATATAAATGAATGGTTTTCACTCATATAAGAATGATATGTATCAAATAGGAAAATTGCATACATGTTGGACTCATGGCACTAACATAATTCGCATTAAGGAGGTCAAATGAATCAGTGGACTGCCTGATCTTTGCATTAGATAAGGAACATATACACAAACTTTTGCATATGTTCATACAACATTAGAAGTTTTCTAAGGACAATGGATGCTTGTGGATGATGGTTGAGTAGATGGATGACTAGATGGTAGGACACATTCTTCTGAACTTGAAGATTTGGGGGACGAAATCCTTTAAGGAGGGGAGAATGTAACACCCCGTATTTTCTTTGATCGTATAAGTATCAAACCAGAGAATAATTAATTTTTATAATAAGAATCAAGGGAAACGGGTTGCGCCATTGCGTTCGTCTCGAAATTCTGCATGGAAACGAGTCCGAGTTTTTGAGAAACGGAGTCCGTATGAGGGAGATATGGCCCTCCGAAGTTTCAGAGAATTTCAGAATAGAAAACAGCTCGAAATTCGAATTCGAAATTTGAATTCAAACCCAGAAGCAGGCTGGGCGGGAAATTTCCCGCCCAGGACCCATGTTGACTGGGTGGTCGACTGGGTAGTCGACCTCCCCAGGACCAGGTCGACCATAGTGTCGACCTGGGGGTCGACCTGCCTCCCGAAACCCACTTTCTAAACCTGATGCATTCTGATGTTTTCGGCCGATTTTCTGACTAGATTCATGACTCTAAACCTATATAAACAGTCCCCTAGCCTCAGCCCCTCCACACCATTTCATTATGTCTATATTCTTCCTCTGTTCTAAATAAAAAAATAAAAATGGCATCGCTACTCTGCTGAAATATGAATTGGAATTAGGACTAAAGCATCTTCTTCCAAAACTGATTAAGATTAAAAGAGAACAACTGCAACTCTTCTTCTTCTTTAATCCAATCAAGGCAAGTACAGTTATTTTCCGCTATAAACGTTAATTATGATTGTGACATGAACTGTAAATCTGAATTTGTGGTTATGTCTGATCTGTTCTGTTCTGATCTATTTTATTCTGCATCTCTTTCTTCTTTCTGTTCTATAGCCAGGCTACCACGAGCCTACGCCAAATCTCATAAGAGATTAACGCACGAACGTTAAACTTTGGGACAAATAATGAATGATGTCATAAATGGGATATGGCTAATCTGTGAATGATTTAAGAAAAAGGACATAGGTTGTAAATCAGATTTAGATCTGTGCATATTTTGTGAATTGGAAGAAGAGGAATCATTGTATGTTAACAGATGACTTGAGACTTTGACATAACGCATATTTTGAATTAAGATCTGTTATAATTTAAAGTTCTAGATTGTTGGGCATATTGTTTATATAACAATTCATGATTTGGGATAAAAAGAGAATATGACTTAGGTGTGAAGGTTTATATTAAGATTTGATAACTATTAAATGTGAATAACACCTAAGAGGGAGATTTTTGAATATATGATGTGCATTGATATCGATGGCTATATTTGGTATAATTTATATGTGAATATTTTGTACTAGGCAAGTTTAACTAAATTTGGGACATGTGTTATATGGTAAATTATGACCATAATCTGTGCCATGTAAATTCAACGCGGGGTATATGATCATATTGGGAATCATGACAACTATTTAGGCATGCAAACTTAGGCCAAATTTACAATTAGGCAAGATATGTTGATGAAACTTTAAGGAATGATTAAATCTGTTATATTGTCTAATCTGCTAGTTCTACTATATTGCCTAATTTGCTAGTTCTGCTATATTGCCTAATCTGCTAGATCTGTTCATCTGCTAAATCTGTCATCTGCTAAGTTTGCTGAAAATGCCTAATCTGTTATATACTAAATCTGCCAAATTGCTTAATCTGCTAAATCCGTTAAGTCGCCTAATCTGTGAAATATGTTATCTATTATATCTGTTGAGTTGATATATTTAGTCTGTTATTGACATAATCTGAATTGCCTACAGTTATGAATAATTGACATTATATTAGGCATGGGCATAAATGGTAAATTATTAATTAATTGGCCGCAAAGATAAACATGGCTAACTCGAGGTTAGAATGAGTTTGCGGCGTAATTCTGCCTGGAACCGCCCGGCACATCCAGTGGCCACAAACAATAGGTTCTAATGTGAGAAGTTAGTCATAACGTGCTTGAAACCCAAGGTTAGACTCAGTTTGTAGCAGAAACCTGCCTGGAACCAACCGGCCTAACCAGTAGCCGCAAACTGTCAGTCTAATGTGAGAGGTCTGGGCATTAATATTTAATTAATGAAAATCTGGGATAAATGTGATGTCTAAAACGTGTTGGGTGGATAGGGTTAAACCAACTAGACTGATGAAATTAATAAACCCATTTCATGAATCTATAGGCCCAATACAAAGTTAGACAATCTGTAAGTCTGTTAATCTGTAATCGGTTAATCTGTAAGTCTGTTAATCTGTAACCGATTAATCTGTAAGTCTGTTAAATCTGTATATCTGATCCGTTGGTCTGAAAACTTGTCTAATCTGTGAACTGGTTGATATGAATTCTGTATGTCTGAACTTGTAAACAAGTTAATCTGAAATTGGTTAGTCTGGGGACACAAGGTTAGGAGGGAAATTACTTGTCTCATCTGTTGTTTGGGACCCATATTAGTCAGCAACCCTTTCTGGTATCAAACTTTGACCCAACAGTAGGTAGGGTCCGGGCACGCTTACTGAACTAATTATAAGTGGTTCATTCTGATAATGGCGAGGGGTGTTGATGGTGCGTTCCAACCGGGTCATGTGCGTGCATGAATCCCGGCCTGCCTCTGTGGATGTAAGACGCCGTGACATCTGTAAATAGGTCTGTGCCAATTGGTTGTCACTTTAGGGAGAGGTACACCCTATTGTGGAGCCGACACAGGGTATTTATGTATTAGGGAGCCGATCGCTTGGGGTAGGGTTTTAGGGTACACTTAGTTTCTGTTTGTTTCTGTTGGTACCGTCTGTTTCTGTTGGGTGGCAACACCTGTCTGCGTGGTAACGTCTGTTCGGGTGGTAAAGGCCCATTTACTAGTGTACACCTAATTCTACATTCTGTTTCCGTAGGGATTAATCTGTCTGTTTCTGTTCGGGTGGTAAAGGCCCATCATTAATATTCTGTTTCTGTCTGTTTCTGTTCGGGTGGTAAAGGCCCATAATTAATATTCTGTTTCTGTCTGTTTCTGTCTGGGTGGTAAAGGCCCATTATTTACATTCTATTTCTGTCTGTTTTTGTTCGGGTGGTAAAGGCACATTATCAGCATTCTGCTTCTGTCTGTTTCTGTTCGGGTGGTAAGACCCATTATTAGCTTTCTGTTTCTGTGGAAATTATTCTGTTCCTGTTTCTGCTTCAGTTTAGACATTAGGGTGACACCTAACCTTGTTATACTAGTATTAGTGCAGAGAAATGAAATATTAATATAAGTCTGTTCCTTTTGTTTAACCTAAGTACATCTGTTGCTCCTGTTATTATTATCTCTCATCCAGTTTTATCTGCATGCCATGATTATTATTATATGTTCATATGCTGAAAGTCACTGGACTTGCCAGACTTTATGTCTGACCTTGCTTGTTTTCGCCCTTTTCTTCCGTTTCCCCCTCCCCCCCCCAAGGTTTTCCAAGGAGGGAATACTTTAGCTTGATCCAGAATTCTTCTGCTTGAAGTACTTAGAGTGCTTAAAGTATGGCTCGACTCCTTATGGCAGCTTCTGTGGGGATTATGATTTTAAAGTTTTGTACTCTGATGATTTTTCTGAACAAGACTGATATTTATGTACTTGAGTTTTTGGTAAAGATGTAACCAAACTGATTTCTGTTTTCTGCTGTAATAAAGTTATAATTTCTCAAGTATTGTTTATCTGTCTTGTAAATTTCTGTTCTGTCTACTAAAACGCTCCACCAAAGTTAAGGCATTCCCTTTGTGAGTGACCTTAATGAAGGTGGGGTGTTACAGCAGAGATCAACGAATACAGCATAAAGGAATACAACGTCAGACATACCATCCATTTACAAGTCCGTTCTGGGTGTGAACGAAACCGGAGGCACCTTATTCCTCGCATATCCGAACAATCAACAAATACGTCCGGACAACTACCACTGCAGCTCCTTCAAGGTAGCTACTCCAATCACGGGCGTCAGTAGTCCTCATCCATTCGATGTGAAGATCATTGGTCTTCAATCACCGTCTTCAAATCTTTGACTTACATCGTCGTAATAATTATTTGAAATGAGTTGAACTCGGTCTTTTCGAATAACTCTCGAATAATTATCATTTAAATCATTCCATCTCGTTCATATCTATTTATAACGATTTATCGCTATTTTTTAACGGCGCTTCGGGCCAATGGGTGGCCCTGGCGCTGTTTTTATCCAAATTTGATTTACACTTATCTCGAAATCTAACCGTTGGATTTTGACGAGATTTATATCGTTGGAAAGATCTTCCCAAAGCGGTCCTAACGGTTCCTGTTTTGGGAAAATCCGACGGTCGGATCTTTTGGTATAATCGTTTGAAGTTACGATTTCGAATCGCGAACTGCAGCAGCACGATTCGTTTTATTTTAATATATATATATATATATATAATTCATTCTTTCAACGATTTCAAATTATTTATTCTTTAAATAATATTCTACGCTTCGTATTCAAGTTATTTTTAATGAACAGAAGTCTATTTCGAAATGTGTACATTTTCTTCATTCCTTATATGACAATAAAAGTGTAAAATTTTATTGTTTATCATTTCTATTTCAAACGATGAATATTTCTCTTCATTTATTACATTACAATACAAACGTAAATTTTTATTGTTTATCCTTTTCATTTCAAACTAGGAATATTTTTATATTCTTTTTCTCTACATTAAAAATGTGATTTTAAATGTGAACATGTTTTATTTTTAAAACATGAGCTATTTTCTAGTTTCATTTCTTTCATTAGAAATGAGGTTTTTATTCCAACCTTTACTTATATTGAAAATATATTTTTCTTTCATTCTTTAATTACATAGAAAATGTAATTTTAAAATCTATTCTTTTTATCGCATCTAAAATGACGATAAAAATATAATCTTTTAATCTATGTTTTTATTTACATCTAAAATGTAAATGTCACTTTTAATTCTACTCTTTTTATTGTCCCTAGAATGACAATAAAAATATAACTTTTGATTTTATTCTTTTTATTGTCTCTAATTTGACAATAAAATATAGCATTTTAATCTACTCTTTTTGTTACTTCTAAAATGTAAATCAAAATGTCCCTTTTAATCAAACCTTTTTATTTACATCTAAAATGTAAATAAAAATGTGACTTTTAATCTGATATTTTTATTGAATATAAAATGTCAATAAAATGCTACTTTTAGATCTATCCTTTTATTTACATCTAAAATGTAAATAAAGATGTAACTTCAAATTTATTCTTTTTATCTACATCTAAAAATGTAAATAAAAATATAACCTTTGATTCTAATCTTTATATTTCAACAATATCACATGAAAATGTAATCATGTTTCTATGTAAACACATTCCTACTTAGAATGACAATTTTATTCTCATGTTACATTTTATAAAAGAAAAATGTTATTTTATTCTCATACAACATCTTATAACAAAAGTGTGTTTTGTTTTCAATGCAATAACTTTATAACAAAAATGTTCTTTTTATTCTAACTTCTCATTCCTAACAAAATGATATTTTTTTATCCTAAGGAACATTTCCTAAATAAAATGTTCTTTTCATCATATTAAACATATCTTAACGAAAATGTCCCTTTAATCCTATTAAGTATTTCATTAAAAATGTATATTTTAATTAACTCATGTTTTGGTTAAAAACATGAACATTTTCTTTATTTTTAACTAATTCAATACGATGATAGAAATTGATATTTCATTTTGTTGAAAGTTTTAACTCAACAAAATGCCAAAAATGTGTATCTCATCTTTGTTGAAAATTCTAGTTCAATAAAGGACTAAAAGTGGTATTCAATTTTGTTGAAAATTCTATTTGAACAAAATGATTAAAAGTGATATTTCTGTATTGTTAACAATTCTTATTTTAACCAATATAAATAAAGTGATAATTCATATTGTTAACAATTCAATTTTTAGAAATTGAATACAAATGATTCATTTTTGTTGACAATTCCTGTAACACCCCGCCTCCGCTAGGGTCACTCGCAAAGGAATGCACTAGCTTTGGAGGGGCATTATTGGTAAACATGCACAGAAATATCACAAGACAGAACATATATAAATAGCGGAAGTAAAATCAAACTTTCATAACATGAATATATAAGGTCTAAAGCCTTTTACATCAGAGTACATCAAAACCTGTCTTGCAATAATAAAGAAGCATAAGGACTTTTCATAAATTATTCCCCAAGAAAAACAGTAAAGTAGCCATAGCCAAGAGAAGTCCAAGCCATCCATGATGACCTTCAAGCAGAAGAAGTCCGAACTAACAGCATTGTTTCCTCCCTGAAACCTGGGGGGGAAACGGAAGAAAAGAGGCGAAACAAAACGGGTCAGTCAAAAAGACTGAGTAAGTCCTATCTACTTCCAGTATAAAAACAGGTAAAGGTAACATGACATGCATAAACTGAAAGTAAACATAAGGATATCTACAAGATAGATAAACCAGGGTAGCCGGTTGAACTACTGCGGCAAGGTAAACTAAGGTATCATGATAAACTACGGTGTTATGATAAGTCAAGGTATCACATCGTCAGATTTCTATCGAGTACATTATCCCAAGGTATCTACCCCGTCTAACATCCCACGGTATCTATTATGTATATTCTTCCTAGTTCTAACATGTATATTTACTCTGCACCTCTCGTACTAGTATCCCTACCCGCGTCATGTGTTAATCATGAATGTCCCTTGCTCAAAGTCGTGTAATGGTCCATGTCAACCTAATATCGCATATATAGGTTACTCAAATCATACGTTTCTTTCCATGTATATAAGTTCATTCCTTTGCCGTACCTCGTACGGGCTTCCTCATGTCGTATTATCCTTGAAATCGTTTGGACTGTCACCCTTGTTCTAGCCAGGCTCTTCCGTATGAATCATCGTTTGAACTACTAGGACTTACGCCACCTAGCACCCCTAGGGATTACGCTTACCTATTGCACGCTTTCGTATTTCGGTTTGGGTTAAACCACCTAGGCCACTAGGGATTACGCTAACCCTCAACCGCGCCCTTTTTCCCACGCATTCATCGTGAATCGTTTTTCTATAACTGTATGCACATGCATCGCATCGTGCCATCCGAGTCCTGTCATAGGGCAAACCAAGAAATACAGGACTCGGTCGGGAGCTTTAGATTTATCTGCCGATGCAGATACTAAGGTCTGCTTTTCTACACGTGGCTATGGTCCCACGAGACCCCTCCCTCAACTAGTGAAAGGCAACACAAGAGAAAATCTTGCATGAGAACTACACTCCGGCCAGCCCACATCCTACGGCCTACCTCACCCATAATTAGATAGCAATTATGGTCTGTTGGGTGTTCCCTGCCTTTCCGTACGTACACGCTTGACTAAAGATGGTAGATGATCGACGAACTTGCTATCTCGGGCACCTTATGTATTCGTCGACTCACTGCTATCCACCCCAGTCTTTAGGTCGCTCGCATAGCAACCAAGGCATATTCTTGGTTCTTCTACCGCAGACCTCAACCTCTCGTGAGCCTAGTATAATGACCTGGCAGCTCACAGAGGGATCCCAAGAATATCCTCACGTTCCCCGAAGTCGCTGCTTCGTTACCCAGTTCGTTGGAGCCTTTATCTAAATCAGATAGCCTGCTCCTACACGCATACTTAAACGTTGACCTAATGTATCGGGTTACTAATCTATCTAAGAAATGGTCCAAATTTCCTTGACTAAGAATTATTACTTAGTTTCCCTTAACTAAGGTTTACCACTTAGCCTTATTTCCATGATCCTTGTTAACTATGGTTATTTACCTAATCCTCCGAATTAGGGTTTATCTAATGGGTTAAGTGTCACTTAAGTTCATAACTTAGCCCGTCTACAAACCATGTCAAAATTGGCTAAGTATCCAAGTCCAAGACTTAACCCTACAAACCATGTGTCAAGTTGGCTAAGTATATTAAGCAATCCATAACTTAACCTCGTCTAATTATCATTTTAGATTGGTTAATTATATAAATTAACTTGACCTTGTCAAATTACCGAGTCAAATCGGTCAAGCGTATTCAAGTGATTCGTGACTTAGCCTTATCATGTTTTCACGTTAGATTGGTTAAGTATAGATTAACTTAACCTCATCAAATTAACGAGTTAGATTGGTTAAGTATAGGTCACTTAACCTCATCAAATCATCGTGTTAAATTAGTTAAGTGTTTGACTTAACCCCATTAATTTACCAAGTTGGATTTATTAAGTCTAGGCTAACTTAACCCCATCCGATTACCATGTTTAGATTAGTTAAGCCTAATCTTAACCCCATCCATTAACTGTATTATACGGTTAAGTGTCATTAAGAAAATTTACTTAACCTTATCACGTTATCGTGTTGGATTGATTAAGTGTTGGTTAACTTAATCCCGTCCACTAGTCGTATAAGAATGGTCAAGTGTCATTAGGCAAATCAAGTTACTTAACCTACCCAAGCTTATCATGTTTTGTTAAGTATCATTAGCCTAATCAAATTACTTAACCCATTTGTCCATATCATATTTGGTTAAGCCTCATTAATCAAATTAACTTAACCCTATTATGTGGCATTAATTTAATTGATGCACCCTCAACCTCTCACATTAGACCTTGTTGTGGTTACTAGTTAAGCCGGGCGGGTCCGGGTAGATTTACACCACAACCTAGTCTAACCTCGGGTCTTAAGCGCGACATGACCAACTTCTCACATTGGGCCCTATTGTTTGCAACTACTAGTTAGGCCGGTCGGTTCCGGGTAGTTTTACGTTGCAAACTCAACCCAACCTCGAGTTGGCCACACTTATATCATCTAAGTTCATCATGTTTCCAAAACATGTTACAAGTTTTCAAGCATTTGGGTAGACCTAACTTAATAGGTAAATTCCCAAAGGGTAGACCTAACTTAATAGGTAAATTCCCAAGCTCATGTTTTTATGCATACTTACATGTCATCTTCCATGTTATCTTTCAAGTCATATTTTCAAGTATAAACCCATGTCATATTCAAATTAAGATTTTGCGACATGTTCATGTTTATCTAGCTACCCAAAATCGTGTTTTCCCAACGCAAGCAAAGCGAGTCAACATAGTAAGGATACTATGTCACATATTGGTCTCAAAACATGCATGATGCCAAAAAGGGCTTGACTTCCACATGCATAACATCGTGAAGAGATTGGCCATAAACATGCATAGTGTCATAAGGTAATTTGGCCACAAACATGCATATTATCACAAAGGGTTTGGCCATAAACATGCACAACTTAAAAGAGGGGGTTGGCCACGAGCATGCATAATCTCATAAAGGATTTGGCCACAAACTTGCATGTTAGAATAAGGGGTTTGGGTTCATAAACATGCATAAGCCCCAAAATCTTGTCTTAGCCAATGTTTCACAAGTAAAGTGGTTCCTAAGGGTTCATGCTAGCATTTCATGCATAAAGATCCAAACTTGCAAGTTAAACTAGGTTATGCATAGCATGAGAGGCATGATTAAGTCACTCACATGGCCTAAAATCGTAAACATGAACACAAGAGGCAAGGTAAGGTTCATATGGGTTCGCATAATCATGTTTAGCCTCATTTTATCCCATGTCAACATTAAAAATACCGTTTTGACCCAAAAGTAGCTAGAACTTACATAGCATGGCAAGAGGACTAGGAGCATGCATCGTTTTGTCGAAGAAAGGTGGCTCCTTTGATGAAGATCCGTCATGAAACTCGCATAGCAACGTTGATTTGGCCTCTATTTGGTGTAGCAAGCTTGCATATTTTGATTTGAACCCGATTTGAATGCATAGGCTCTAGGGATTGGAGATGGAGGCCATGATCAAGATTGATTTTAGCAGCACTTAGTTGCTAGGTTTGATTTTTAGGGATTTAGGTTAGGTTTAGGGTCTTTTTATAGAGATTAGGATAGTTTTAGGCCCTTAGATTAACCCTAGGATAGATCAGGACCATCAGATCTCGGAAGCTTCCAGAACCAGCCCAAGAACAAGACCAGGTGAGACAAACAGGTGCGCCAGGCAATTTGCCCCGGCCACCCCCTGTCGACAGGCAAGTCGACAGGGGTGTCGACTTGGTCTGGGCCCAAGTCGACAGGCCTGTCGACAGCCCTATCGACATGGCCTAGGCGGGAAACTGCCCGCCTAGCCCCCAGATCTGATTTCCAAAACCGTTTCCGAAATTCAAATTTCCAGAAACCTTCTTTGGGCCTTTTACGGGTCATACGGACTCCGATTCTCGAAAACTCGGACTCTATTTCGCGTATTTTTCCGAGAAGAACGCAATGGCATAGCCCGTTTTACTTGATTCAGATTTTACAGTTTAATTCTGCCTCCATTTATGTTATAACAGGTTATTGAAAATACGGGTTGTTACAATTCCAGTTTCAACAAAAATGAAAATTTCTATTTTGACGATTCTAACTCAATAAAATGGCACATTTATTTCAATAACAAATAAAAGAATGATTTATTTGTATACAAATTTAACTTAACAAATAAAAGGAAAATTTTATTTGTTAACAAATTCCATTTAACAAAATGATATTATTTCAACAAAAATGATTCTCTTTATAATAAAAATGAAATCCTTATTGTCTACACTTTTCTAATGGTTCATGTTACAATAAAATTGTAATTTTATTGTCTACTCTTTTCTAATGATTCATTTTATAACCAAAATGTGATTTCTATCCTAATGCAACATTTATATAACAAAATGTGATATTTTTATTTTCTAACCATGCTTATTTATCATAAGAGAAAATGACCCTTTTATGATAAACATGTTTTTAACATGAAATTCTTTTATTTCTAATCTAACATTAAAAATAACTTTTTTTTTATGTTAAACATGTTTTTAACATGAAACAATATACCAAAACTATGATCTTTTTATAACTACTATTTTTAAATGACCAAAAATGAACATTTTATTTAATTCTTTTTAATTGACAAAAGTGAACATTTTTATCTCATTCTATTTAAATAACAAAAATAAATATTTTAGTCTTCTTCTAATTTAATGTCACAAATGAATGTTTTAGTTTGCATTCCTTTAAATTAGACAAAAGTGAATGTTTTCGATTCATTCTTTTAAAAAACAAAAATGAATGTTTTTGTTATATTCCTTTAAAATGACCAAAAAGAATTTTTTTTTATTTGTGAACAATTTTCTGTGTTAACTTAGCAATTTAAAATGGTAATTTTATTTGTTAAAAAATTTCTAATTAACCAAAAATGACATTTTGGTTTCAACAATTTTATCTTAACGAACATGGGATAATGTTTTCAACACAATAAACAGGATACATTGGTTTTCAACTAAACAAACATGATATGTTCATTTTCAACTATTTCATAACAAGCACGATGCATCATATATTTCATATATACAATAAAAATATGGTTTTTATTGTATATGCAATCCTGACAAACATGAATACACACAATTCAATTTAGTGGTGTATTGCAATCACAACACAAATCAACATTTCAACAAAGATATACAACATCACATGAATTTTATATGAAATAAATATAAATTTAAATATCACATTTCAGTAAATGATTAATTTTAAATTATAAAATAGAAATCTCACCTAGATCTGGTTTATTTCTGATTTTTTCATTTCATATACAACAAAAATATTCTATCGAATAAACAGGTCAATAAACAGCATCAAACAGTTAAAATCAAATCACAAACAAGCAAGGATCACTAAACACGATAATAATTAATCAATTTTTAATTATTTAAAAGGAAATAGAATTCTCACATTGATTTGACTGAATTTTCAAAGTGCTCGGTTTACGCTCTAGTCAGTTCCATCGCGTAGATCTCGGGAAGACGATTCCAACACATTTCAGTTTGCTGAATTTCGATCACATATGCACAAGATATTGACGTTTAAAGTTAATACACATTAATTATATAATTAAATATTAATTAAATAATTAAAATTCTTTATTTACAATTTGCTCCACTATCTTCCTTCTCTGTTTTCCTGGACCGTAACAAAACCCATGCTTCCACATGAATTCCTCACCGCCGCTGACCACTTGTGCCACCGACCCTCATCCATTTCCACCACGTCAAAGACCATGCCACGAGACACCATCACTGTAACGACACGGATTTCGCCCGGACCTAATCGATCGCTAAACCGACCAAGACCGTTCGAATCCCGCATACGCTAACTTTGGGTATACAACACATCAGAACAAATAACAGAAGACTTCAATAAACATCATAATAATGTTACATCAGAGTACAGAATATCAGAGTATATCGATAATAATACACAGCGGAAGATAAATTTACATAAATGTAAAACAGTGCACAGCGGAAATATAAACTACACAGCGGAAGACTGTAAATGCCTGGACACAGCTTAAAGCTTCAATCCAGAATCCTGCTCAATACATCTGCAAAATAAAACTACTCGACTGCCCGTGTGGAAAATAGGGGCACCCGAGTTCGCAAGGGAAAAGCAAACTACAGGTCAGTCATGGGACTGGTGTGAGAACTCAAAAACAGTTGTTAACTTTGTTCAAAAATAAGGCAAATCACGGGACCACGCCACTTTCGCGGAACGGGTTTACCCCCATGAAAGCCAGTGTATAAACAACAATCAATATAGATATATGGATCTACTATGCATCAATCAACATGCAATATCCCAATCTACCCATTTAGATTAATCACCACACTTAGATTTTCTAAATCCAATTCAATTTACAGAAATTATTCCTTTGGATTTTATTCCCGATTTCTTATTTCAAATCATTTGAAATACATATCTAACTTTCTATATCAAAGTAGATTTCACTTCGGGATCTCAAATCAAATCATTTGGAAATGTGAATTCCAAAACATAACAATGCATACAAACAAGTATGCAACCAAATATCGTGCTCCCCATCGACAAGGCAAAGGGTACGCACCTCGCAACTCGATATATATATGTGCACCTACCCCACATAGGAGTAGGCTACACCGACGATGCACCTCCCACTCAGGGGAGCATACACCGCCCTCTCACCCATACTTTTAGTCTCAGGGTTACCCGAATCTTTAGTCACATACTAAATCATTTCATATCCCGAAGTAGGGAAAATCATTTCACAACATAATAATCACAATGTAACATATAATACATTTCTAAATCACTTTAGAAATCATCGGGTTTTGGGCCTCGAAATCCTTTCTGTTTTATAAAACATTTTTATAAAACATTCCCTGTCCAAAATCGGGAATACATTTCTTTTCACTTAAGGAAAATATCATTTCACAATCATTCGTTAAATTTGAAATGAACACAACATCGCTAAACACCTTATCGTCAAATCGTGAAGTCTTTCACAAGGCGTTAGCACACAGATATTTTCAACCCAACCCAATGCTAAATGTAAAAGCATATTCTGCTCATAAACTGGTCGAGCACAATCCAAACCATCAATCAATCAAATTTAACATACGCCTCATTCCAATTCATTAGTCACTAACCGTAAATTAATCAAGAGAATAATTCCCCAAATATTAACCCCGAAGGCCGAAACCAACATCAGATCAATATCCAGAAAACCATTCTGCTTGGCTAACCGACAGTTAGTTTCTAAATTTCACGTTCAAATCTAATTAAAGATTTAACTATCGCCTGGAGCAAAACTGGTGATACTCCATTCTCGATCTTTTCAATCTAATTAAAGATTCATTAAAACTCCATTTAGTTTTAATCTGTGACTGGGTTAAAGAATCAGTGTCATCTAAAAACACGGTTCGCGATAAACCCAAAGTCACATTCCATTAATTATCGGGTTAAAGAACGAGTGTTATTTAAAAACACTGTTCACGATAAACCCAAAAATCAATATCAATTCAATTCCAATTAAATATTATTTAATTGGTACACTTCATTAAATCTAAATAAAAAGATTTAATCTTTTCTCAACTGGGTTCAAGAACAGTGTTAGTGAAGACACCATTCACGACAAACCCAAATCACATTCGATATTCAATACAAGTCTCTGAATAGAAAATATATCGGCTTATATTCAATATCGAGTTCTACGACTAACAGATGTCGTATGGGAAATAACGATATATATATGTATATCTTTCAAATTTCCATAACAACACCTGTATAATCACGAATCCCAACATCGAAATATTCCGAAGACAATTTCGATTCAAATCCACTCCAATGCAATCATTGGAATTTTGGTTATTTTTAAAACCCTTTTCGAATTCAATTTATTTATTTAAAAATAAATAGAATTATAATCCTAGTTCAAAACTAGTTCATTTCGATAAAAATCTATTTTTATCTTTTCAAATATGGAGTTTTTCATCCCAATTCTTCCCAAATCATTTCTTATGATTTTACACAAATTATTACTATTTTTAATAATTTTATCAAGGCCTGTACGGTCGATTTCCATCAATGGCCATCGAACTGCACTTACAGCGACCTTTTCCGAATTTGATTTGGACGTATCTCCAAATCCAACCGTTAGATTTCAAATTTCTAATATTCCTTAGAAAGCTCTTTTCGATACGAACCCAACGGTTCTGATTTCAGGAGAATCCGACGGTCGGATCTCCCGTAATGTCCGTTCGAAGTCAATGGTCGAAATTCGCGAACTGCCGCAGCGCGGCGCGTTCTATTCAGGCCATTTATTATATATATAATATATATAATATATATTTCGTCGATTTCTATTTAAAACGAATTATATAAATAGTTTTGAATTCGTTTCAAAAACATTTTCAACTTCCTTTTCAATTCAAATCACAATTGAATTCTTCTTTATAGATTCGTTTTAAAATTCATTTCTATTCAATTCAAATTTCAATTCAATTTGAATTCGTTTTCAATTCAATTCATTTCGAATTCGTTTTCTATTCAATTCAATTCGAATTCATTTTCTAGTCAATTCAATTCGAATTCGTTTTCTATTCAATTCAATTCGAATTCGTTTTCTATTCAATTCAATTCGAATTCGTTTTCTATTCAATTCAATTCGAATTCGTTTTCTATTCAATTCAATTCGAATTCGTTTTCTATTCAATTCAATTCGAATTCGTTTTCTATTCAATTCAATTCGAATTCGTTTTCTATTCAATTCAATTCGAATTCGTTTTCTATTCAATTCAATTCGAATTCGTTTTCTATTCAATTCAATTCGAATTCGTTTTCTATTCAATTCAATTCGAATTCGTTTTCTATTCAATTCAATTCGAATTCGTATTCTATTCAATTCAGTTCGAATATTTCATATGCATCGTTTTCATTTCGAATATTTCATATACATCGTTTTCATTTCGAATATTTCATATACATCGTTTTCAATTCATATATATATATATATATTCACCTTTCACTATATACGATATTTTCATTTTCAATACATACGATATATTCCTTTTCAATATATACGATATATTCATTTTCAATATATTCGATATTTTCACTTTCAATATATATATTTCATACACTTCTAATATATATAATATTTTCACTTCCAATATATTCAATATTTTCACTTTCGATATATTCGATATTTTCACTTTCAATATATATATCGTTTTCACTTCATATATATATATATATATCGTTTTCAATTCGAATATTTCACATACATTGTTTTCATTTCATACATATATATATATCGTTTTCAATTCGAATATTTCATATACATTGTTTTCATTTCATACATATATATATATCGTTTTCAATTCGAATATTTCATATACATTGTTTTCATTTCATACATATATATATATATCGTTTTCAATTCGAATATTTCATATACATTGTTTTCAATTCGAATATTTTCACTTTCAATATATTCGATATTTTCACTTTCAATATATTCGATATTCACTTCGCTATATATATATAAATTTCACTCTTCATATATATGTTATTTCACTTCGCTATCAATCAATTTTCACAACAATTTCAACCAATAAATATCGTCCATGGTTTGTGGACGAGGGGCGTATATATATATATATATATAGATATTTGTATATAGCAATTCACTTCCACTTTCAACACATATATATAAAATTATAAAAAGAAATTGAAGAGTGAGAAATCCTCACCAATAGCTATCCACTCACACGATTCTTCCTTAATAGAAATCTTCGCCTTTTGTCGCTTTCACCCGTATTCTCTACATATGTAAAAATCGAATTTTTACTATGTTATTCAATATATAAAGATTGCATTTTGACTTCGCTATTAAATATAAAGATTATATTTTTATTATTCTTATGATGCAACTATTATATTTTTATTGCTTTAAAAATATAAGAATCATACCTTACTATTTCTACTTAACAAAAATTCCATCTTTTCTGTTTTTTTTTAAAATATAATCTTTATTTTCAAGTTCAAAATTTTTCCTTTTCCTTTTCAAACCAGTTTTTATTTTCTTTTCAAAGCAGTTTTTGTCTTTTAGAAAAATCAGTTTTTGATTTCTTTTAAAAACAGTTTTTAAATCTCTTTTATTTCAAATGCAGTTTTTCTTTATTCTTTTTAAAATATGCAGTTTTTATTATTTCAAATCAGAAGTTAGTTTTTAAATCTAAAAATAAATCAGTTTTTAAAACTTTAACAAATCAGTTTTTATAACTTTTAAAAAAATTCAGTTTTTAAATTCCAAAACAAAGAAACAGTTTTTTTTTTTGCCTTATTTAAAAATCAGTTTATAAAACTAAAAAAAACAGTTTTCAAATCTTAAAAAAAAATACAGTAATTCGTTTTTAAATCGTTTTTTTTTTCCTTAAAATCAGAAATTATAAAACAGAAATAAAAATATATATAAAGTAAAATGGCTCACCGTGGTATGCGAAGGGGAGGAGGGAAGTCGAGGGCGGCTCGGCGGCGTTCGGAGGTGTCGGTGGTTCAGGGGGGCGTCGCGTCTGGGTTCGAGGGTTGCGACGAGGGTGCTGCTTCGATTGTCGTTCGGTGGGAGGAGGTTGCGAGGGTGGTGGGCGGCGACCTGGCGTGGGCTTCGTCGGCGGCTCGAGCGTCGGGGCGGCGCGATTTAGGGTTAGGTCTTTTTTTTTTTTTTTTTTTTTTATTTCGTTTTAGTATAATGAATCGGGGGGGGGGGCAACGAAGGAGAAAAGGGGGAAAAGTTTATTTTTTTATTATTTTATTTTATTATTTAAATTATTTAAATTTGTACTAGGGTTGACTTTCATATCCGACCTCGAAACGAGGCCCACCGCCTGTCGTCCATAGCGTTTTACCCCCATTCCGAACACAATGGGATATGTATCGTAAGCCGGTTTGATCGTTACAATCAGTTTCCGTTGAATTTACATTTAAATCCTTATATTGAATTTTAAACGTACATTTCAAATTACCGGGGTCGCATACTAACTCTAAAAATTCTCGAAAAATATTTTCTAGCTTCGTATTGACGATACGGTCCTAACAAAACTAGTTTCGTTGAATTCTGAGACCGTTAGAAAAATGGCCAATTTCCAGTCGATTAAAATCAACTGAAACTGGTCAAACGCGTTTTCCTTTGCCACGCTCACATATTGATTCGAAAAATTATGAAATTTGAAACCTAGCAATAACTTAACATCACGGACCCAACAAAACTGGTTTCGTCGAAATCCGAGGTCATTTGCTAAATGTCCATTTTTAAGGGCCTGAATTCCATAGCGACTATTCAGAATTTTCAACTGGACATATCTTTTGATTCCCGCTATGAAATTTTGATTTCGCGGATTCGATAGAAAGATATTATCAAATAGATCCTATCATTTTTGGTTTCATTAAAATCCGGATTGTTTTACACCCGGTACATTCAATTGAAGTTTGAAATCGAATTATCGAACTACCGCGCCATTTTCAATTCTATTTATAATTATATATAAATATTTATATTCTAACGACGACGCGCATAATATATACGTTCGAATTATATTCAAATAAATTTCTCGTCGATATTATTTAAAATAATTCATGTTAAATAATCAGAATTCGCTAAAATTGCCAAAATAAAAATTTCAAACTGGCTCGCATTTTACGGGTTGTTACAATCTCCCCCACTTAAAACTTTTCGTCCCCGAAAAGGAACAAAGTCGAAAGTGGTTTGATTATTCAACTCTACGTTCGATCTGGCTTCCATTCTCCAACTCTTTAGTTTCTGAGAATTTTCAAAATTTCAAAAATTTGGCTAACACCCTAAATTTTTGAAAAATTTCGCCATAACCTCCCCTGCACCGGGAGCATCGGGGAATTTCAAATAGCTTCCCCGGTCCTTCAGATCTCAAAAAGAAAAAGAAAAAGCCAAGCGGCTAGCCAATAGGCTCACAAAATCATCATCACCCAAACAAAACAGGAAATTATGTAGTAAACATGTACCTATTTGTCGGGCAAACAAATTTTATTCTCTGCTCTAGCCTCCTTGCTATGACCTGTTCAAAGTAAGTATATGTATATGCAAGCAAATGCGACCAATTTTCAATACAGTTTACTATTTGGTTCAATTGGCTAAATGGTTAAAAATTATCAAACAAATAAACCAACAACACAAACATCAATCAATTAATTGATTATATTTTCAAATATATAATTTTATATATTTAAAATCATATTTTCTAAAATCAGATTATATATAATCACAAATACGTTATTCATAAACAAATAACTCTCGACTCATTCTAGGGCATTTCTAACCCCATCTCTAACGAGTCACTCATTCTAGAATGCTACTGATTCTATCTCTAATGAGGATTCTTTTATAGGACATTACTAATCCTACCTCTGATGAGTCTTTTATTCTGTTCAAACGAGTTGTACCCCAAAGATTTGAGTTTAACCAAAGCTCTGATACCACGTTGTAACGACACGGATTTCGCCCGGACCTAATCGATCGCTAAACCGACCAAGACCGTTCGAATCCCGCATACGCTAACTTTGGGTATACAACACATCAGAACAAATAACAGAAGACTTCAATAAACATCATAATAATGTTACATCAGAGTACAGAATATCAGAGTATATCGATAATAATACACAGCGGAAGATAAATTTACATAAATGTAAAACAGTGCACAGCGGAAATATAAACTACACAGCGGAAGACTGTAAATGCCTGGACACAGCTTAAAGCTTCAATCCAGAATCCTGCTCAATACATCTGCAAAATAAAACTACTCGACTGCCCGTGTGGAAAATAGGGGCACCCGAGTTCGCAAGGGAAAAGCAAACTACAGGTCAGTCATGGGACTGGTGTGAGAACTCAAAAACAGTTGTTAACTTTGTTCAAAAATAAGGCAAATCACGGGACCACGCCACTTTCGCGGAACGGGTTTACCCCCATGAAAGCCAGTGTATAAACAACAATCAATATAGATATATGGATCTACTATGCATCAATCAACATGCAATATCCCAATCTACCCATTTAGATTAATCACCACACTTAGATTTTCTAAATCCAATTCAATTTACAGAAATTATTCCTTTGGATTTTATTCCCGATTTCTTATTTCAAATCATTTGAAATACATATCTAACTTTCTATATCAAAGTAGATTTCACTTCGGGATCTCAAATCAAATCATTTGGAAATGTGAATTCCAAAACATAACAATGCATACAAACAAGTATGCAACCAAATATCGTGCTCCCCATCGACAAGGCAAAGGGTACGCACCTCGCAACTCGATATATATATGTGCACCTACCCCACATAGGAGTAGGCTACACCGACGATGCACCTCCCACTCAGGGGAGCATACACCGCCCTCTCACCCATACTTTTAGTCTCAGGGTTACCCGAATCTTTAGTCACATACTAAATCATTTCATATCCCGAAGTAGGGAAAATCATTTCACAACATAATAATCACAATGTAACATATAATACATTTCTAAATCACTTTAGAAATCATCGGGTTTTGGGCCTCGAAATCCTTTCTGTTTTATAAAACATTTTTATAAAACATTCCCTGTCCAAAATCGGGAATACATTTCTTTTCACTTAAGGAAAATATCATTTCACAATCATTCGTTAAATTTGAAATGAACACAACATCGCTAAACACCTTATCGTCAAATCGTGAAGTCTTTCACAAGGCGTTAGCACACAGATATTTTCAACCCAACCCAATGCTAAATGTAAAAGCATATTCTGCTCATAAACTGGTCGAGCACAATCCAAACCATCAATCAATCAAATTTAACATACGCCTCATTCCAATTCATTAGTCACTAACCGTAAATTAATCAAGAGAATAATTCCCCAAATATTAACCCCGAAGGCCGAAACCAACATCAGATCAATATCCAGAAAACCATTCTGCTTGGCTAACCGACAGTTAGTTTCTAAATTTCACGTTCAAATCTAATTAAAGATTTAACTATCGCCTGGAGCAAAACTGGTGATACTCCATTCTCGATCTTTTCAATCTAATTAAAGATTCATTAAAACTCCATTTAGTTTTAATCTGTGACTGGGTTAAAGAATCAGTGTCATCTAAAAACACGGTTCGCGATAAACCCAAAGTCACATTCCATTAATTATCGGGTTAAAGAACGAGTGTTATTTAAAAACACTGTTCACGATAAACCCAAAAATCAATATCAATTCAATTCCAATTAAATATTATTTAATTGGTACACTTCATTAAATCTAAATAAAAAGATTTAATCTTTTCTCAACTGGGTTCAAGAACAGTGTTAGTGAAGACACCATTCACGACAAACCCAAATCACATTCGATATTCAATACAAGTCTCTGAATAGAAAATATATCGGCTTATATTCAATATCGAGTTCTACGACTAACAGATGTCGTATGGGAAATAACGATATATATATGTATATCTTTCAAATTTCCATAACAACACCTGTATAATCACGAATCCCAACATCGAAATATTCCGAAGACAATTTCGATTCAAATCCACTCCAATGCAATCATTGGAATTTTGGTTATTTTTAAAACCCTTTTCGAATTCAATTTATTTATTTAAAAATAAATAGAATTATAATCCTAGTTCAAAACTAGTTCATTTCGATAAAAATCTATTTTTATCTTTTCAAATATGGAGTTTTTCATCCCAATTCTTCCCAAATCATTTCTTATGATTTTACACAAATTATTACTATTTTTAATAATTTTATCAAGGCCTGTACGGTCGATTTCCATCAATGGCCATCGAACTGCACTTACAGCGACCTTTTCCGAATTTGATTTGGACGTATCTCCAAATCCAACCGTTAGATTTCAAATTTCTAATATTCCTTAGAAAGCTCTTTTCGATACGAACCCAACGGTTCTGATTTCAGGAGAATCCGACGGTCGGATCTCCCGTAATGTCCGTTCGAAGTCAATGGTCGAAATTCGCGAACTGCCGCAGCGCGGCGCGTTCTATTCAGGCCATTTATTATATATATAATATATATTTCGTCGATTTCTATTTAAAACGAATTATATAAATAGTTTTGAATTCGTTTCAAAAACATTTTCAACTTCCTTTTCAATTCAAATCACAATTGAATTCTTCTTTATAGATTCGTTTTAAAATTCATTTCTATTCAATTCAAATTTCAATTCAATTTGAATTCGTTTTCAATTCAATTCATTTCGAATTCGTTTTCTATTCAATTCAATTCGAATTCATTTTCTAGTCAATTCAATTCGAATTCGTTTTCTATTCAATTCAATTCGAATTCGTTTTCTATTCAATTCAATTCGAATTCGTTTTCTATTCAATTCAATTCGAATTCGTTTTCTATTCAATTCAATTCGAATTCGTTTTCTATTCAATTCAATTCGAATTCGTTTTCTATTCAATTCAATTCGAATTCGTTTTCTATTCAATTCAATTCGAATTCGTTTTCTATTCAATTCAATTCGAATTCGTTTTCTATTCAATTCAATTCGAATTCGTTTTCTATTCAATTCAATTCGAATTCGTTTTCTATTCAATTCAGTTCGAATATTTCATATGCATCGTTTTCATTTCGAATATTTCATATACATCGTTTTCATTTCGAATATTTCATATACATCGTTTTCAATTCATATATATATATATATATTCACCTTTCACTATATACGATATTTTCATTTTCAATACATACGATATATTCCTTTTCAATATATACGATATATTCATTTTCAATATATTCGATATTTTCACTTTCAATATATATATTTCATACACTTCTAATATATATAATATTTTCACTTCCAATATATTCAATATTTTCACTTTCGATATATTCGATATTTTCACTTTCAATATATATATCGTTTTCACTTCATATATATATATATATCGTTTTCAATTCGAATATTTCACATACATTGTTTTCATTTCATACATATATATATATCGTTTTCAATTCGAATATTTCATATACATTGTTTTCATTTCATACATATATATATATCGTTTTCAATTCGAATATTTCATATACATTGTTTTCATTTCATACATATATATATATCGTTTTCAATTCGAATATTTCATATACATTGTTTTCAATTCGAATATTTTCACTTTCAATATATTCGATATTTTCACTTTCAATATATTCGATATTCACTTCGCTATATATATATAAATTTCACTCTTCATATATATGTTATTTCACTTCGCTATCAATCAATTTTCACAACAATTTCAACCAATAAATATCGTCCATGGTTTGTGGACGAGGGGCGTATATATATATATATATATAGATATTTGTATATAGCAATTCACTTCCACTTTCAACACATATATATAAAATTATAAAAAGAAATTGAAGAGTGAGAAATCCTCACCAATAGCTATCCACTCACACGATTCTTCCTTAATAGAAATCTTCGCCTTTTGTCGCTTTCACCCGTATTCTCTACATATGTAAAAATCGAATTTTTACTATGTTATTCAATATATAAAGATTGCATTTTGACTTCGCTATTAAATATAAAGATTATATTTTTATTATTCTTATGATGCAACTATTATATTTTTATTGCTTTAAAAATATAAGAATCATACCTTACTATTTCTACTTAACAAAAATTCCATCTTTTCTGTTTTTTTTTAAAATATAATCTTTATTTTCAAGTTCAAAATTTTTCCTTTTCCTTTTCAAACCAGTTTTTATTTTCTTTTCAAAGCAGTTTTTGTCTTTTAGAAAAATCAGTTTTTGATTTCTTTTAAAAACAGTTTTTAAATCTCTTTTATTTCAAATGCAGTTTTTCTTTATTCTTTTTAAAATATGCAGTTTTTATTATTTCAAATCAGAAGTTAGTTTTTAAATCTAAAAATAAATCAGTTTTTAAAACTTTAACAAATCAGTTTTTATAACTTTTAAAAAAATTCAGTTTTTAAATTCCAAAACAAAGAAACAGTTTTTTTTTTGCCTTATTTAAAAATCAGTTTATAAAACTAAAAAAAACAGTTTTCAAATCTTAAAAAAAAATACAGTAATTCGTTTTTAAATCGTTTTTTTTTTCCTTAAAATCAGAAATTATAAAACAGAAATAAAAATATATATAAAGTAAAATGGCTCACCGTGGTATGCGAAGGGGAGGAGGGAAGTCGAGGGCGGCTCGGCGGCGTTCGGAGGTGTCGGTGGTTCAGGGGGGCGTCGCGTCTGGGTTCGAGGGTTGCGACGAGGGTGCTGCTTCGATTGTCGTTCGGTGGGAGGAGGTTGCGAGGGTGGTGGGCGGCGACCTGGCGTGGGCTTCGTCGGCGGCTCGAGCGTCGGGGCGGCGCGATTTAGGGTTAGGTCTTCTTTTTTTTTTCTTTTTTTTTATTTCGTTTTAGTATAATGAATCGGGGGGGGGGCCAACGAAGGAGAAAAGGGGGAAAAGTTTATTTTTTTATTATTTTATTTTATTATTTAAATTATTTAAATTTGTACTAGGGTTGACTTTCATATCCGACCTCGAAACGAGGCCCACCGCCTGTCGTCCATAGCGTTTTACCCCCATTCCGAACACAATGGGATATGTATCGTAAGCCGGTTTGATCGTTACAATCAGTTTCCGTTGAATTTACATTTAAATCCTTATATTGAATTTTAAACGTACATTTCAAATTACCGGGGTCGCATACTAACTCTAAAAATTCTCGAAAAATATTTTCTAGCTTCGTATTGACGATACGGTCCTAACAAAACTAGTTTCGTTGAATTCTGAGACCGTTAGAAAAATGGCCAATTTCCAGTCGATTAAAATCAACTGAAACTGGTCAAACGCGTTTTCCTTTGCCACGCTCACATATTGATTCGAAAAATTATGAAATTTGAAACCTAGCAATAACTTAACATCACGGACCCAACAAAACTGGTTTCGTCGAAATCCGAGGTCATTTGCTAAATGTCCATTTTTAAGGGCCTGAATTCCATAGCGACTATTCAGAATTTTCAACTGGACATATCTTTTGATTCCCGCTATGAAATTTTGATTTCGCGGATTCGATAGAAAGATATTATCAAATAGATCCTATCATTTTTGGTTTCATTAAAATCCGGATTGTTTTACACCCGGTACATTCAATTGAAGTTTGAAATCGAATTATCGAACTACCGCGCCATTTTCAATTCTATTTATAATTATATATAAATATTTATATTCTAACGACGACGCGCATAATATATACGTTCGAATTATATTCAAATAAATTTCTCGTCGATATTACTTAAAATAATTCATGTTAAATAATCAGAATTCGCTAAAATTGCCAAAATAAAAATTTCAAACTGGCTCGCATTTTACGGGTTGTTACAATCACCAGCGAAGCCATCCAACTCGCTACCGCCCACTGACCAGAAAAGCCCTCCGAAGTTGCCGAGTTCAATCCCAGAATTCGAACAACCCAATAAACGAGAAATCATCATCGCGGTACATAATTGTAGATCTAAAGGAGTACTTTAGTTTCCTTTTTGAAATTCCGAAATATGTTGAGTGGATTAAAAAAGAAAGGAGGGAGAAGATGGGTGTGTTTCTGCCGTTCGTTGCCTTCGTGTTGGCTGTAGCGTTAGAATTAGGTTTTCAGCGTACTGGATCGTATAGAGACCGTATTTATAGTGTATTTTATATTTATTTAATTATTAAATTCAAAGAAAAAGCCCATTAATCTATATTAACTCCAATTCAGGTCCAACGACAGGCATTCCTAGCTAACAACCCCCGTTCCGGATCCAATGAGCCATATCCCGTCATCCCAAACGACTATTTGTGGCTTGCTTTCTTTAATTTAAAAATTAAATCCTTTATTATATAATTTAATCGTACATATAAATTCACCGGGGCTACATACGACCTCTAAAAATTACATAAAAATATATTTGGCTTTGTTATGACGATACGGTCCTAACAAAATTAATTTCGTCAAATTCCAAGACCGTTTGAAAAATGGCTATTTTCAAGTCGATTAAATTTGACTGAAACTGACAAAACACATTTTCTTTTGCCACGCTCGCATATTAATTCTAAAAATTATGAAAATTGAAACCTAGCAATAATTTGACATTCCGGTTCCAACAAAAGTGGTTTCATCGAAAACAGAAGTCATTCACAAAATGGCTATTTTTAAGGCCAATATATTATATTAAAATACATATATAAATTCTACAGCGACTTTTCTAAATTTTAAACTGGCCATATCTTCCTATTTTTATTATGAAATCTCAGTTACTTATATTCGTTAGAAAGATATGGTTAAACAGATTTAAATATTTCTTGTTTTACTGAAATCTAATTTATTTTGAATCTTGTATAGTCAGTCAAAGTTTGAATTCAAATTTTCAAACTGCAGATCTATTTCTAACTCCTTTTCTAACTAAATTAAACTTATTCGTTTTAACTCCAATTAAAATAAAATTTTCATCGTTATTATTTAAAATAAATCATTTTAAATGTTCAAAATCCATTAAAATTTCTAAAATAAAATTTTTTAAATTGGCCCCAAAATCCTGGGTTGTTACACAATTCAAATCATAAGGAAACATATTAGTATTTTATTTAGAATAGATTTAACAAAATACATACAAAATACGTAAATTTGCACATCTCTTCTTATTTGAATTATTTATGTTCTTTGTAGATTTCGTATAATGTCTTTACTTGCAAAAAAAAAAAAGGAACAAAAAGGACAAAACTTACAATAACCAAGTAAAACCAAAAACAGTATCAAACACAATAGGATTATCAATTACTTTAACCAATACTATATAAATCATAAATTAACACCAACCCTATGGATCTGGAATAAAACTACAAACCAGATGAAAGTGTAGGGACTGATTTTCAAATTCGATGTGTTTACAATAACCACAACAACTCAAGAATAATTGTAGGCAAAGACGATAATAACTTTAAGGCTTACAAGACCATACCTAACCAATATTCATAATAATTAAGATTTGACAAAATACACAAATCAACACTTTTAGGCATATAATTTCAATTTAACACAAACCAAGTATATAGGTTTATTATAAAAGATTTACATAATTTCTCACTCACCTGAAAGCTATCCAAATCCCAATCTGGTACAGCTTTTAGGCCTAAAATTCCAAGATCTTATAGTCTACAATTTATTTCCAAAAGGGGATTGACAAACAAAGGTTCAGATTTGTTGATCTGGAAAAGAAATAGTAAAAGAAGAAGCAAATTCAATAACTTAAATTACCTATTTGTAGAACCATTTTTTTCATAGATCTGAATTTAATCTCTCCAATCTTGTAAATCTAATTTGTATATGTTTATAATTTGTGTTTTAGAAGATATTGGAGGATTAAAAATAGTAGAGTTTCGTTGCACCCTTCAAAAAATATGAATAAGAGAATGGAGGTCTGGCCCTTTATTTATAAGCATAGGAATGACCCTGGACCATTAGATTTAGTTTGATAAAGATTTGTATGTGTATGTGTTTGCGTGTGTGTATACATATATATACACACACAAACCTAGCCGCCGCCTGGCAGTAGGCGGGGCAATTATTTATATTACCATATATAAAAGATTCTGCTTTATTTATTTTCCATCCATTTTCGTATCTCGTCTGTAACTTTTTCATACAGACTCAGTTCATGAAGTTCCAAACATGAAAGTTGACCAGAATTCCGTCACGAACGCAACATTGCAAGTTTTATGGTCAAATTCCATCATTTGTGAAAATTTCATTTTTTGGACCTAATTAATTAACTAAATTAATTATTGCCAAAATTCCAGGTTATTACATTTTTCCTTAAAAAAAAATCATCTTGGAAATTTTATCAAATGACAAAGTCATGGTGTTGACGCCTAATTTTCCTAAACTACGCAACGAATTAGTGTGCATCCAATTTTGCAATCAACGTGCATATGTGCACATTGTACATAATGAATTGCTATTCCAAAATATGCATGCATAATGATTCTAATTTGAATCTCTTATATGTATGCATTTCATTTTTTGAAAACACTTTTAAAAACATGATGCAAACATCCTAAAATATACAGGCAGTTCTATATAAATGCAAGTTTTTGAAAACATTTGCATCCATAACCCTCACACGACAACGAATAGAAGTGTGAAGCAACCAATTTTGCATCCAAACTCTATCATACTACACGTTAACACATCTAAACTGTTTCCTATTAATTCCTTTTAAGCCGCAAAAAAGAAATAAAAGCGAAGAAATTCAATGCTCTTTCCGCTTATAAATGTTCGAATTTCCATCCTACAATGAAATTTTACCTCAGTTGCCCAAAAATACACCAAAAATTCCCAATTGTAGACAATAAAGGAGGCTCAAGACAAGCTCTAAAACATAAAACGAGTTAATTAATAACTCGCACGCATCATCGACAAGGTATGGAAACAACTTTTCCATGGCAAAAACAGCCTTCCCTTGTTATTGTTAATGTCTTTTCGCATCGTCATCTCTAATGCATAACTAAAATGCACAAACAAATCATTCAAAATCTTCTTTATGCTTTACATGTGACTATTAAAATTGAAATTTTCCATAAAAGTGATTTTTCGATTTAAAATTTCTTATGTAAATTCAAAATTAATTTTTGATGTCATTCTACTTTCCTTATCTGATTTTCAGCAAAACAAAATTTTGGCAGCTTACGCTTTATTACGTTTGAACCATATATTTTTATACAAAACAGAAGTTTAAACATACGTAAACTACCATACACAAATTTATGTTTTTACATAAGTCATATTAAAAGAAAGTAAATCCAAAAATGTAAATTTTCAAATATTATTATATATATATATATACTCATTATTTTTTCAAACAACATTTGCAGAAAGTTTCAAAATTATATTTTTGCGGAAACATAAATGGCTTAAGTAACATGTTCGCGTAGAAGGAAGTCCGTCATGCGAAAAATGAGAAAACTGAAACCACACACAAGCTCAAAAATAAATCTTAGCTCAAAAGAAACATGCGATAATCAATAAATATACCCGAGATGAAACAATGCATTTCCTTCGCTAAAATTTACCCACAATAGAATTCTATACTTTCCTGCTCTAAAACAACTGTTATTTAGATTAGAAAAATAAGATTTCATTTCTTATTTCAAAAACAATGAAGTGTAAAAGATAAACACACATGAAATCTCATTACATCATCATGCTATTTACAGGAATAAAAACACTAACAGTTACAAGCACGAGCTACCACAAAGCCAAGAGAAAATTGTTGGAGAGAAAAAGAACAAAGACAACAACAAAACAACTCCAAAATTCCAAAACATTTCTTGTAACAACGAGAGTCTTATTCCGCGACTGAAGCTCAAACCATTTCAACGACCTTTGATTAGTCATATCATTGTAACAAAAAGTTCAGTCTCATGTTATAGACATTGTTGGTGTCACCATATCTTTTAAAAGAGAATTTATGATTACAAAAGAAACCCACCACAAAACTTTTTTCACATAGCTTCAACTAACATTGCCTAAGGACAAAAGTGGATAAGTGAAAATACATAAAGCAACTCCGTGAAGCAGCACACAAGAACAACAAGCTAAAGCAAATATGATGCGTGCTAAATGATGGTTATGCCACTGATCAAAGAAAAGATTGATTCCCACATCATAAGATAAATCTAGTACAACTTCCTATCTTTGGAATAATGTATTAAATGAATCACACATTATATGGGCAGTTCGAACATAAATGACCCAACCCAAAAACTGACATTTAGGAAGAAAGATCTACTGCAAAATTTCCAAAGCCGGTCAAAACAAAGACCATTCAGTTCTGCGTACAACACAGATGCCTGTAAAATCTCATCGAGATCTTCCTTCAAAAGACCATCCAAAGACAGCTCAATCCTCACCTCCAAAACAATGATTGCCTTTGTCAAAATCTATTCCAATAAGGTATGGCAAAGGCAAATGTAACACAAACAATGACCCTAATCAAAATTTCGAACCAAAAGACCAATGCATGTCCAACTGCTACGACCAATATTTTTAGCCCTAAAGCGATGAACTTTTATGCTCAATCTGATCAAACAAAATGGCCTCTCCCTAAAATGAGAGTTAATTGGCACAAGAAAGATTGGATGGTGCAAAGTATTATGGGCTAAGAAATGATCAGAGAGAAGAAATTGGAGTTAGATTTTGGAGTACTAGTGGTGCAAGATCTGGTGCGCAAACTAGCATGGAAAAGGAGGAGACGAGGCAACAACAAAGAAAGGGAAGATGAATAAAGATATGGTTTGGCTAGATGAGGAAGATAGGATGAAAGAAAGAAGTTTGTGGAGAAAATTTTGGACGCAACTTTTACGGATGAGTTCTAGATTCAAGTTGTACCAAAACTCGTCAACTAGTTGACCACTCTAGGTATACTACTAAACAATCAATTATTAAACGGGCTTTAGACAAAGGTTGAATCTTAACCCTATGGGGGTTGGATTAAAATATTAATCATCTCGCATCATCTTGACGCAAATCTGAAAAATACCTGTCCTCAACACGGGGGTATCATAAACCGCAGTCAAACTTCAAGTTGTCTCCAAAGATTTAGAGTAGTCCCAACAAAAGGCAATGACCATACAACAACGAATTTTCAAAAAGAAAACTCAACTAGAAATCCGTAATTTACCTAGATGATAAATGACACGAATGATTTATCAAATCAAATACCCCAAGCTAAATAGAAACTTCCTTAGTCTCTTTTCCGAGGGAAAATTTTGAAAACTTCCCGATTTTATATTTTTATTTTTAACTGAAGGTTTCATAATATATAACTGTGTTTATAATTTAATTCCAGTTTATATTACTGATTGGTTTCCATGTTCGGAATTGTCGAGATCTTTAAATCCCAAAAAGATTATTTGTTATAATTTCTATAAATCATCCAAAGTAATCAAAAATAGGAAGATCAAAATCGCAAGGAATGGGTAACTATAGTTTCTTCATTCCGAGGCTTATTTCTTGTCGTTTTCAAATTCCTTCTTTTCACCAAGATGGATTATTTATTAAAATTACACAAAAACCTAACGATCCAAAGCATGGTTAGATTTAAATTTATAAGATCAATTTTGTTTACTCAAAAATTTATTCATAAAACAATTTCTCGAAAACCATAATTTAATTTTTTTTTGAAAACCCTCTTTAATTTCAAAAACAGTTTTGAAAACTTAAATCTCTCCAAATATAGGACTAGGGATTCAAACGAATAATTCTATCAAAAGATTATCAGGATTCATTGGTGAAATATCCAATAAGTATACTCCGTAATTATATTTCCGGAATATGACGACAATTAACGTGAACTTGTTGTTTAAAACCAAGAAAAGGTCATCAACTGGAACTCCCAAACGAAATCAAAAACAAGAAATCATGACTATCTTAGTTGTATCTAGGTTTTCGTCCAATCACCAAGCTCAAATCCACCGGATTCACCATATGTCGTCCTCGTGCTCTTCAAAAAAAATCGAAATGCATCGTGGGATAAATAAGGGTTGGTCGAATACTTGAACTTGAAATACTCCTTACTCATAATCTCTTTAAAACCTATCTTAATTAAATAAGCCTGCGACTATCTCATCATCGAAGTAATTTAAAGTCAAGTAGGAAAGCTGAAAGAAAATAGAATTGACGTTCCCTCACTAATCCGTATCTATTAATTTCTCTAATCGTCTAAACCTAAGCTCTGATACCAAATGTAACATCCTACACTTTTCTTGGCTTGAATTTCAATAAAATTCGAAAATCAGACACGTCCAAGTATGGAGTGTATAAATATGGTACTTGCAATAAACGAGCATAAGTATAATTAGAGTAAAATAGAACTAACTCATAGTGGAAATGAAATTAGATAACTAACAAAAAACGACTACCTTAAAGCCTATCGTCACGTCGATGTCGAGCATAAGATAACGAGAACCAAACTGAACACCTACTAAGACCTGCCTTCCCCGAGCTAAACCAGAGAGTTGTTATGAGTAGGGATTAGAACAACAAGTCCAGGTGAGTAAAAAATGTATGGCACTGTCTACAATACACAAATGTATCATGTTTGGTCAGAACCTAAACATATGTCTAACAAGGCTAGTAATTCTAACTTAACCATGCAAAGATTTATGCAAGACGACTAGCTACCATACCCAAGGTAGCATCTCAAATACAACGATAACAATATCACAATTACTGAGGTAGAACGTTTACATATAAATATGAAACCTTTAAACCACCATTCAACTAATTACCAAAGATTAAAAGGCGAGCTTCCAACTACTCACCACTCCATAAGGAGGTTAATTATTTCTATGTAGTCATTTAAGACTTCACTATCTATATAAGATAACAGTGGATCCTTTCAATCACTTAAGATCCAACTACCTATACAAGATAAGGGTGAATATTTTCTATCACTTACGACCTAAGGCGAACCTGTCGATCACTTAAAACCATACTCGATGGTTTATTCTACACTAATATAAATTAGAGGAAACTACCTATAACACCCTGAATTTTAATAAATAATAATTAAATAGAAAAGAGTAATAAACTAAATATTAACTAGGATAAACTTAAGAACTGGATAACGGGACTAGCACAATTGGATCCGTTGTAATTTTCTGATTAAAATGGACACTTGGTTTGTAGAAATCGGAGTTAAAATGACTAAGTTATGAATTAAAGAAGTTAACCAGAAAATCACAATTTATATATATATATATAATATTAAGCAACAAGACAAGTGGGATGACCTGTTTCCCACTTGAGTTGACCTAGTGTCCCCCTAAGGGTCCTTGGGTCGACCCTGTGTCAACTCAAGGCGGGCTGGGTCGACCCATTGCTCTTGTAGGCGCGCGACGTAGTGTACATGGCTACTCCAGATCTAATGCTAAAATTTAACAGCCAAGGACACCCGGTAAACCCTGTAAATAGACTAGTAGAGCCTCTCCCATTTCTTCACATCCATTCTCTATTCTTCTTCTTTCCTAGGCCTATTCTAAAAATTAGGAAGGGACAACTAATTAAACTTTTTATAGGGATAAAGAAGTGATATACTTTTAAATATTTAATTTTATAAATACGTCTGGAGGCGGAGGTTCTGCTAGAAAGGCTACGAGGGAAGCTCTTTTCATCAAATCCATCAGTTTTTAAAATGTTAAACAGTTAAATAGTTTTAAGTTTGTAAGTTTAGTGTTTACAGTTATTTATATAGCACTTTTATGTTTAGTTTTTCTGTAAAGTTAATGTAGTTTATTTACTATCTATTCCTTTTCAATTTTTTACTGTTTATAAGTAAATTTCCATCTTCTGTCCCCTTCTTTTTTGCAGTTTTATTAACAGTTATGCTTATGCCATATTTTACTTGTTTATTTATTTTTGAGTCTAGGCCTTGCGAGTAGCCTAAACATTTCTCTTTTATTTAGCATTGAGCCTAGGTCTGAAGAGAGCATAGGCCTTTATCGTTATTTTTGCGTTAAATTGGAATAATGATATAAATGAATAAAAATGGATTTTTTGGCATATTGGAACTGATTAAGTATGATAATTAAAATTGAACTGCAAATTTTTGGATAAAACTTAACATGTAATTGGAGAACATGCAAACATGTAAATTGAATAGGATTAACTTAGTTGGACGTTAAGTAATGTAGGGTTGTGTTGTATAAGAAGATAAACATGGATTATAAATGTTTAATACAACCTAGGACATAACTTGGGGTTATGTTGGGGTTATTAATAAACTTGAAATGTATTAAGTTAAATTGAAGATGAAATTATTAAGCTAGATAGTGGAATCCGTTCCGGTAGCACGGGGGCTAATTGGGGAATATAAGTGACTCTCATAGCTCCATTCCAACAGCATGAGGGCAAATTGGAAAAATAAAAGCTACTAAAATAATGAAATTGTAGTGGGAATCCGTTCCAGTAGCACGTGGGAAGATTAGGGAAAATAAGTGGCTCATAGGTCCGTTCCAGCAGGATATGGCTGATTGGGGAAAATAAAAGGCCTAATGATAGAATCCTAGTTTAGGTCTGTTCCGGCAGCACAGGGCTGATTGGGGAAACTAAGCGGTCTAATAGAATAAATTAGGACCAAGTTGGTTAGGGACCCGTACCAGGCAGTATTCCTTTTATCATCTGTGGAGGTCTCACACCAGGTAGAGGTGAGGGCACACTTTACTACGTTGGATAGTAAGAGGTCCAAACGAGGTGGGTACGGGCGCATTCCGGCGGAATGATGAGCGTGCATCGTGCCGATTGTGGAAGAAAACCATTGTAGCACCTGTGATTAATGGCTGTCCTTTTAGTAGATGGATTCGGGATTGATAACCCAGAATTCCATGGCTGGCATAGGTTATCACATTGTGGTTTTAGGAGTCGATCGACGGGTAGAAATTAGATAAAGCCTAATTATGACATCTTGGTAAGTTGGTGCAGCAATGAGAAGCCCATCTTCATCTGTGCTTAACTTTGTTTACTGCTTTATACTCTTATGTCTTATGTCCTTAAAACTGTGCATTTGTCTAATGCTTCCTTAACTTATGCTAATACTAGAAATTACTAGAACTCACCATACATATGCATGTCCTAGTTTGTTTTCTCTTCTCTCTTCCTCCCCCCTCTCCCCATTCCTTTAGTTCGTAGGGTGGAGGGTCTCAGTAATGATTCTTGACTTTTCTATTCAGTTAGGATTCAGACTCTTTTCAAACACATGTATTGGTTCATTTCTCATTTTCTGGCTATTGTATTTACATTTGAGAGGGTTGGTTTTACTTATGTACTCTGATATTACAGTTTTTCCAAAAAAAGTGTATTTGGTTTTATGTTGATGACTATTTAGTATTTATGAAATGTAATAAGTACTATGATTTGACTTGCTTTATTAAATGATGTTTTAAAGTTTCCATTGTGCTTTATATTTCTATCTTATGAATTTTAGTCTCTCTGATGTTACTTTATACCTAAGCGCTTCATAAAACTTAACGCATCCTCATTTGAGTGACGTTAAAGGGTGTGGGGGTGTTTCATTTGTATTAGAGACTAAGGTTACAAGATTAGAGAATTTTTTTTGAAAATGTGTGTTCAAAAGTAAAGTATTTTCAAGTAAAACTTGTTTTTGGAAAATATCCCCTCAAGTCAATTAGAATATTCACTTGATTCCTCTTCGAATCCCTGTCTCTTTCGTTTCAGCATGTCTGGGGATCCCAACTTTCCCGAGGGTGTCCCCATTCCGACATGGTTCCGTGGATATTTTGAAGCTACGATACCTGCCGAAGGGAAACGAAATGGCCCACCTCCAATTGTAGTCGTGGTAGTTCCAATGGCTAATTTCACTAAGCTCTATAAGGATTTTTATGTTATGGGCGGCAAACCATTTCTTGGATCGGAGAGTTTTGTTGATGCTCGTATTTGGCTTAGAGAGATCAATCTTATATTTGGACTATTAGAGCTTGATGACAGAAGGAGGATTCAGTTGGTCGTCTGGCAACTGAAAGGAGAGGCTTCGTATTGGGAGGAAGTGGCCGACACGGAATGTACTCAAGGATAAGTTCGAAAAAAAATATCGCAAGCTGAAGAAGGGATGCAATTGGAGAGATTCTTGAGTCTGAAACATGGTGATATGTTGGTTCAGGAGTATGTGAATAGCCTCAATGAGTTGGCAAGATTTGGCTTGGATCTAGTTAATACTCCGCATAAGAAGGCATTGAGGTCTGCGAGGGGGCTGAACCAACCCCTCCAAAGGATAACATTGACACATATTCCGATAAGTGTGATTTTCAAGGCTTTAGTGGAGATGGCTTTTATGTACGGTAATGGAAAGAAGAGTACTCAGGAGGCTAAGACTAAGGTGGAAAAGACAGGTTTTAGGAAGAAAAAGTGGTAGCCCAAGAAAGGTGGAAAGAAAAAGGGAGATAAACAGGATAAAGCACAGACCAAGAAGGAAGTGAAGTGTCATGGATGTGGTATGATAGGGCACTTCGTCGGAGATTGCAAGAAGATGACTAAGAAGAGTGCTTGCTTTCAGTGCAGACAGATGGGACACTATAACATACAGTGCCCTCAAAAGCAGGGACAGAGAGCGGGTTCATCCGTAGCACATGTTCATGCGCTTGAGGCGACTCAGACCGGTGGTAGCGGTCAGGACAGAGGTAGGAAGATCATTGTAGAAGGCTTGATTTCTCTTTTCGACTTTCCAATTAGGATCTTGTTCAATTTCGGTGCTTCTCATTCTTTCATATCCAGTTCTATTGCTGATAGTCTGCACCTTGATACTTCTATAGTTTTTGATCTAGTAATTGTCTCGAATCCCATATGAGGTACGGCTCACCTATCTATGATGTGCAGGGGTTTGAGGATGTTTATTTTTGGCGTCTAGTTTGAGTGTGACGCGTATGTACTTCGTTTCATGGGGTACGGACTTATTATAGTGATGGATTGACTGGTCATGTATGGTGTCATCCTTGACGGCAAGAGGACAGTAGTGAGGCTTTTAACGTGCCATGGTAGGACTCTCAAGATTTCTTGCGACCGCGAAGGTCAGTCATACTCAGTTTCTTGGATTCCCTTGATGTTTCTAAAGACGATATCAGTTTGGTCCCCGTAGTTAGAGACTTTCCAGATGTGTTTGAGAAGTTGAGGCTCTTGGGGTATATTGTCTCTAGTGATGGTACAACGGTGGATCCCACTAAGGTTGTCGCAGTTCAAGGTTGGGAAGCCCTAAGAATGCGATGGAGGTGAGGAGCTTTCTAGATTTGGCAGGTTACTATCGGAATTTCATTAAGGATTTTGCGTGGGTCTCAGCTCCGCTTACCCGTCTTACAAAGAAAAACCTAATATTTGCTTGGGATGTGAATTGTAAGGAAGCATTCTTTAGATTGAAGAAGGCTCCCACATTAGCTCCAGTATTGACTCTTCCTGATGGTACGAAGATTTTTACTGTGTGTACAGATAATTACGACACAAGTTTAGGTGCGATGCTTATGCAGGAGGGCAGGGTTGTCTCCTACAGGAGTCGTCAGTTGAGGGTACATGAAAAGAATGACCCCACCCATGATTTGGAGCTAGCAACTTGCTTGCTAACCATGACAAATGAGTATTTGCTAAAATTCACATGAATAATATATGCGTTCATTTGCATTTACGTTTTGTTAAATTAGTTATATTTGAGTGGGTGAAACCATATAACTAAAGATAAGTGAAGAAACCGTACATAAATCATAATGATTAGCTGTGTTTTTATATGAAGAACATGTCTCTGAATGCATGAAGGCATTGATACTAAACTGCAAACATGTATTACTTGAAACAGTGGTTTTGGTTTTAAATAGATGTCGAAATGCAGCCTTAGCATGAATTTCATGCAATGGAAACATGATATGGTGGTGAAGTGTCAGAGAATTACTAACCAACTACTGAAGAATTTAACCATAAGTGCAAGGCCACACACAAAGACTTAAATTTTCTACTACGTAGACTTGTTCCCTCTTCTTCTTTTTTAATTTTCTTTTCACATTTGCCATATCTTTTTTTTTCTTTAAGGAAAATTCATGTCATTAAAATGAATGTGAGGGTTGAGTAGATAGTTGAAAGCATGTACATATGTAACAATGAATGAGTGGTATCTAACTTTGAATTTCGTATATTAGCACTTACCTTTGTGTTTCATCGCATACTCGTCTTTTTCAACTGAATTTTAGGGTTTTGGTTCTATAATACATATGCCGATGAAATGAGCAGCACTGGTCTACATAATCCAGAACATTGAATCCCCTTGGATTCAAATGCTAAAATGCAATGGTTTTGTTGAAAGACGTTACATTTTGACTTAATAACCCGAACGATCTTTTTCAATAAAATCTAATTATTTTCTTTTGATACACTGCAACTTAAAAGTTTACGCTCATGAATTATCAAAAAAAAAAAACAGTAGTACCTTTAATCTATAACTAGTGTGTAACACATGCGTTGCACGCGACAATATTATTAAAAATAGTGTTCATTATATTAATGTCAAAGTAATAACTTTGTTATGCAATATATGATATATTTTGAAGTGAAATACATAAACTAATAATTAAAAATAATATTATTGTTTGAGTGTAATTTATATTCTATAGCATACACAAACAATATGTATGTGTGTGTATTTGAGAATTTTTTAAAATTATTTTTGTTAATGTAGATATGGATGTTGAAATTGATGTAAGTTAGTAATTTATTTAATGAATTAAAAAATAGTATTTAATAGAATTTATTTAAATAAGTTAAATGTAAATCACGAAGTTAGTTTAACTGTATAGCATAACAGAAGAACGAGAAATAAATTTATAAAAAAATTATTGTGAAGTTATTGATGTTCAAAATTAATTTTATGATATAATATATGGTAAATTGTTGATATAAATGAATCGTAAATAATTTACAAATTAACTTTGTCATTGTTGTTGATATGCATGTTCATGTTATGTGTTTTATACATTTTTATAGTTGCATGGAAAACTACATTTTCTAATATGAAAATATATAGTAAAATTGACGTATATTTTTAAGAGCTATTAGAAAAATGGATTAAATAGTCTCTAAAACTATTTAAATAATTCGAAATTTTATGAGTAATTTAAACATATGGATTAAAATATAAAATATCACGAAAGAACTGAGAAAGTTAACCGAATAATTGTAGAAATGTTAAAATATAGTTATTTAAAGTGGAAATTGTGTTCTTTAATTTATGATAAATTTATTAAGATAAGTGTATATTATATTAAAATTTCTATTATTCCTTACATGTATTATTTAAATAATGTGATTTATTTAACCTTATATTTGGAAGAGAAACTAATTTGTCATTTTTTATGATATGAACATGGTGTATATTTTAAAACATCACACTTAGCATTAATTAGCGTTAGTTAAATGAATTAACAACAATTTATTGGTTGAATTCATTTGTTTTATTCAAAATCACATAATTAATTTAGATAATTGACTTAAATGTACAATGTTAAGTGATATTATGCAGTGTTTTATAAATAAGTAAATAATTTAAAATGTAGACGTTTGACATTAATATTACAATGTAATACACATTAAGTATATTGATGTAAGTGAGTTTTACTTTGAACTTGTGGTAGTTATATATATGTATAATTTATATTATATGATTGACGTGTTTATATATTTGACCTTTCTTTCATTTTCATTAAAATGGATATGGTTAATCTTGATGTAATTTATTAAATGAATCAATGAATGATAATTTGTTAAAGTTATTTAAACAGTTCCAGTATTATGTAATTAGTTGTATTGTACTATATGTAAAATATTAGAAAAGAATTGAGAGACACTTAAATGATTACAGAAAATTTGAAGTGTATGTATTTGAAGCCAAAAAACGTGATTTTGCCATCTCGGGTATTTAAATAAAATAGCTAATTAAATTTATTTAAATTACTTAAGTTTTGTAATTAATTTAAATACGTGATCTTAAATATGAAATGTTAGAACTAACTGTTAGTAAATAATTATATAAACTTTAAAATGTCCATATCAAAATATAAAATAATAAAAAAGGTAAATAATGCAAGAGAAATGGCAATAAACTAATTTAAAAATAAAGTATTCGGAGAAAATTAAGAGACAAAAGGACTCCTAAAATAAATGAGATAACTTTAAAAGGTTCTGATTTGCTATTATTTAATAAACTACAAACAACAAATATTTTGTATACAGAAAAAACCAACCAAAATTATATACATTGTATTCTTTTTAATTTGCATCATTTAAATTACAGTGGTTTACGTTATACTAAAAATGTTAACCTCACAAATATCCCCCCTCCCAAACCAACACCCGCACCCCCTCCCTCCCTCTTCAATTGATAAACCCGTGAATCTAGTTTCCAACTTCTTTTGCACTAAATTTCCGTAAATTAGCAAAAGATGTACCTTCAATGTTGGATTGTTATGAAAAGTTTTGTTTTTCAGTCAGCTGAATGCTATGATTTTGACCAAGAGCAGACCTAGCCCTATGCTCAGCTAGGCTGCAGCCATTAGTAACTTATTTTATCTAGAAAATACACATAGCGATCATAGCCTAAAACTGGAACGCCTAGCTGTACATCCCTCTTATTCTGGCAGTTTTCTGTTACTCACGTCACGATTTATACAATGGAAAAAATATACTTCTTCATTCTATCAAACATAAATTTAGGCAATTACATACTTTTTAATTGTAAATAAATTAGTTTGCAAATTAGCAGTGAATCGATTGGTTATTTGAATGCAAAACTCTATTTGCTAGGCTTCTCAAATTTGGTTGCAATTAGGTACATGTCCTGTAGGTTGTAGCCTGATTTTTTCAGTAATAATGCTTGTTTGATTCATGGATTGTACTTCAGTTTGCAAACATTTGGTTTATTTGTTATTTATATTTTTTCTCTAACAGTTAACAACCTATTGATCTTAGCTTGAAAACTGAAATGATTACCTAATTTAAATTATGTTTTTATCAACTCAACTTGATTAATGGTATAGACATTTATGCTTAGAGTTGTTAGTTGATGAATTATCTATTTGAAGTTACAAGTAAACTTCAGTTCTAGAAAACAACTACGTTGGACGGCTTATGTCAATCGCTAAATATAACAATAAAGTTTGATATTTATTATTTGACTGATAAATTGATTTGGCTCCTGTTGTCTATTTCTATCACTGCCGCAACCACTGAAAGATCACTTTTACGTATAAAGCATGTCAAAACAATGATAAGTAAAGCTCGTTAGCATAATGAAACTAAATATCATGTATTTAAAGTAAAATATGAGTCTAGTTATTATCATCTTGAAGTATATTCTAACTTTTATAGGTGTTATACGGTACTAACTGGAACTGCTAACTTTGAAAAAGTTAGCCCAGCCTTCTGTCCATTCCTAGTTCCGCCCTTGATTTTGACATACCTTCTAAATGAGCATACCCATTGATAAGCATATATACCTTCTAGATTTTGACATGTTTCAAGATGCAAATTAGACTTATATAAAATAAAATAAACAAACCATGTATGGTAAATGGAGGGAGAAGAGATCTGAGCAAGAATAAGAATAATATTACATTAAAATTGTGCATAACTATCCTTATTACATCAACATCAAAACCTCCATAAATTGACTCATGTAAGAATACAACGAGGGGGAAAAATCGTGAGGAATGACAAAGCAAAATAGCTTTCTCTTTTATTTACCTTATTCTTTGTCAGCTACAACCGGATCATACACCAATATGGACTTCAAATTATGGTAGAATTTAGGCACTTATTCGTTTGGATGTCATAAAAATGAGAAGAGCAGAAAAATGCTAGTAGCATATCAAGTTGCATTGACATATAGAACAGGAACAAGCCCGGCCGTTTTCCCATCTCTTCCTGGCCTTATTTTCTTGACCTGCACCATACACAAGCATATTTCATGCTTATATCATTTTTACAGACATAATGAAATATCTGTACATGTTAAATATTATGGCTTACGTAAAACCAGCCGTCGACCTCATATTCTATCTCAAGCTCCTCCCCCGCAATCAAATCCAACTGTAAGAAATGTACCATACTTTACTAAAAATAGTTCGACAAAATATATATATGAAACATTTACAGTTTAGTCTGGTTGGAATGACCTTTTTCTAAGACAATCATGGTAGGCAGCGGAATATACATATATTTAAAGATCAACGAACAAATTACTTATACATAGGAACTCAAAATCATATGATATGACTAATGCTTTGGTCAAACAAAACGGAATGGATAAGCTACTGGTTCTTTCGCTTTTGGAGGTAAGGGTTTTAACTGGTGATCAAAAAATAAAATTCCTATTTTCCTAGTTATAGATTGTAGTACAAATGAAACATGTACCTCATCATCTCCACCAGCCGTAAAGTCATATAATGCACTTCCAAACTGAGGGTTCCCGGAAGAAGTTGGGCTTTCATTATCTTGTGAATTAAAACTATGTGAGCCAGGATCAGCTAAAGGGTTTGTGAATGAATCATTTCTCTGTAGCATGGAAGCTGAATATGATGGAGGAGGTGGTTCTTCCCTACTCTGTAGGTGTAAAATGTAGAAATTTGTTCATATGATAATGCTTGAAGATTACTCTTTTCTTTTAATTTTTCTGAAAGAAAAAGATCAGAAAAGAAATGCCCACCAGAGATTCTGATTGCTCATACAATACTGATGAGCTGCTGCCATATAAACTGTTCCTTGATTTTGTTGACTTTTTTTCCTGACATGATCAAGTACTAACCTGATTGTTAATTGTATGCAATAAAAGATATGTACATATATATAATATATCTGTGAGTGTGTACAATCATCTGCGCATATATGTCAGTATGTTGTATGTGTACGAATTGTGTGTGTGTGTGTGTACATATATCAATGTGTTGTTCCAGGAGAAAACCCTAGAAATTGTGAACTGAAGATAACAAGTATAGTGGACGGTTCAGACAAAAGTGGCCAGTGGGAATTCCAGCTGTTGGATTCCTTATTGCCCAAGTGCTCGGATGCTAACATGTAAACAGCCTACCTATCTAGTCTGTTTATCTAAGTGGGTTCATAACTGGGAAACCAAAATTCAATGTTAAACCATGTAAGATTTATGTACTGCAATCAAGGCCAAATTTTATATTATATGATGATGAGTATCAACAATAAAAACCTCGTACTCGTCAAGAACCACTAAATGGTAGTAGTATGCCACTATAGACTAAGATAAGGTCATGGTTTTGAAATCCCAAGACATCAAAATGAGTGCTCTGCTTGAATAAAGCATGACCCTTATTCTTTTTTTTTTTTAAAAAAAAAAAAAAAAAAATTATACATAAAAGACCTGGCATTCTTACTCTCTTAACATTTTCAAAATCACCAATTTCATAGATATAACCTTATTAAAACAAAATCAAAGTCATTGGCTTGTGTACAATTTTAAAACTTCTAAATCCATTAAAATCATAAAGCAGTATAAGCTATTCAAATTAAAATGTTGTTTTGAAGGAGCTAAAAGATTTTAAATACTCCAGATTTTTGGGAAGATGAAGTTTTTTTTTATTTAGGATAATTTTGTGCACAAAAATGATACACACATATGTATATATACACATATATGTGCGTATATGTATATATTTGCATATGTATATGTATGAGGAGCGTTAAATTGCACTTTTATTTTTGCAGCCTTCCTCTAGCCCCCGATTTCCACCACAAATTCTGAATTACATAATAATATATTCTCTCTCTTCCTACTGCATGTTATTTAATTCGGACTTGTGGTGGAAATCCAAGGACTAAAGCATATGTATGTTTGTGTAACAATCTACTAGACAACTCTCCCTACACTCATCTACACATTTATGGCTTCTGAAATTGCATAATTCGAAATCAAATGGCATTTTTAGGATGTTCAATTTACACTTTGAACATCGTGTCCATAAAGAATGATATCCTTTTGATTTTCTAGCATGTTTAAACTGTTAAGATAAACACGGAAGCCATTGAATTTAACATTTAATTCAAAATCTTAATTTTAGAATATTAAGGTTATAAAAACATTGTAGCCCCTTCAATATTTCCCTTCTCGGTTCCTTTGTTTTAGTCGTGTTTTAATAAATAAATGGTTGGGTTTCATGATGATATAAAGAGAGAAAAACGAGAGAACTTTGGTAATTCCTTCGAAGTTGAAAACTGCTTACTACAACCTTCTTTTTTGAAGTTCCATACCCTGAGGAGTGTGAACTGAATAATGAAGGGTAGTTCGTACCACCAAAATGTGATGACGCTGAAGACTCGATGGATCCAGCAGATTCAGGAGATGAATCCCCATAAGAACCTGCGTCATCCTGAGAAATAGCATATTAATTATTTCGAAGCATACAGCTTATTCCTCCTCTGACAAAATGGAATATAATGTGTACGCAAACAAATGTACACACACACACACACACACACACACACGTACCTGCACATACATATCTGTGTATTCATATACACACATACATAAATGTTTTTATGTATGTATGTTTATGTGCGTATGTATGTTTACGAAGATAATATGGACCTTACGTATCAACCCTACAAGCCTCGGACAATACAACCAAACTTCAAGTCATTCCTGTGATAATTTAATTTACCTCTAATTCATCAGCTTCTAGAATATTTTTTGCCCAAATATCTTCATAACCAGCTGATTGCATGTATGTTGGATTCTCCTCGTCAATATCTGGAGCTGTGGTTCCAGATCCAGCCAGAAACTCATTTACCTAACATTTTTTTTTAGAGAAACCATATAAAGCTGCAACTAAATTGTCCAACACAGGTACAATATAGGAAATGTTGCTAAAAAATAGAAAGAATGATAGAAACAAAACGATAAGGATTACAGATGGAAAAAGGCTATTTGTTAACATGCAAATCTGTGTTATCATGTCAAAAATTTTAAAGGGTACTAAATGCACTTATCGCATTTTGATATATCCAGTTTAGCTTTGATAAATTGTTATATAACAATTCACACATAAGGATGTAAGTGGGGTTATCTACAAATATCTCTGTTTTTAAGCTTGACATGAAGTAGAGTAAGCAAGCAAGAGATATCTACCCTATTCACAGCTGGTGCAGTACTTTCCCAATCAGTGTCATCTAAGCCTGCTGCCCAAGCCATTGCTAAATCTGGATCAATGGATTTATTATTTGTCTTTGTGTCACTCTCTTGCGTTGTTTCTTTAGATTCGTATATAAGATCAGATATTCCGGTAGAAACAGCTGGATCATTCAGCCCAGATGAAGAACTAATACCATGACGATTTCTGTATATGTCGATGAGCTTTGCACTGTTGTCACGGAGAAGGGAAAATTAAGTGAAAGCAGAATCCTTAATATTAAGTGTAAATCATTGAGCAGGTATCTATTGTCAGTAAGCATGCATGAAAAGAAAGAAAAGCACAGCAAAACAATATATTATAAAAATAACTACCCAGTGATAGGTTTTATTATCACTGGTAATTACGGGAACAAAAAGGATATTTGGATAGAGTAATAATAGGGAGAATTTGAGACACATCCCCGATTCCTATTTTCAGAAGTTACTCCCAATAACATCCCTCAAATTTTTTTATCAATTTTCCAAGTTCATGTAATCAACATCGCCTAACCCTAACTTTGGTCTACTTTTGATCATCGAATTTTGTCTTGTCAATCATCTATAACTGCTTAACCAGGGAAGATTACTGTTACTGTTCATAACGTATTCAAATATATTAAATTGAAAATAATTGAGAAGAAATTCATAATATTAATTTTACATTGTTTGAAACGGCAATTTATATATACACACACACATACATACATATATGGCAAGCGTTCACTGACACCCAAAAATGGAGCACCCCCTTGGCTCCCTTGTTTTCCACCTCTCGTTTATATTAATTAAAGTTAGTGGAAGGTGAGAGAATGAGTGGAAGGAGAGAGAGAGAGAAAGAGGAAATGTGTGGTGAAAAAATGGTAGGCTACTGGGGTGCTAAATAATTGAGGTGTCATTGAACCTGCCTCTACACACACACACACACACACACACACACACACATATATATATATATATATATATATATATATATATATATTTGTGTGTGTGTTTTATTTAGGAATGGATGCAAGTCTAATATATTTTTCCCGAAGCAGTGAAACCAAGCCAAACTGTCATACATAGCTCACAAGACACGGGCCTGACTAATGACTAGTGAAGAAGTTTCGAACTGAATGAAAAGTTGATGGCCACTGTAAACATAAAAGGAAAACAAAGTTATTAATTTATTTTCATAAACAAGTCAACTTATCAAAATAGCATTCTAAAATTATGGTAGATCCGTTCTACCAAGATAAAACATAAAAATGCGACTATAATACAATAAAACTATAAATCCATGTGCATGATGATTACACTTGAAGTTACCTGGTAGGCCCCAGTGGTAAATATTTTGCTCTTGGTACATAACAGAACAGAGTGACTAAATCAAGAAGCTTCTCGTGAGTCTCATATAGTATCTTCAGTTCATTGTCAGTCCATTCCTGCTTATTATTGTCATGTGTACGCATGTTTCTGCAAATAACAAGTAATAGTATAAAAAGAGAATAATTTTCAAATACAATCAAAGTAAAAAATTTACAGCTCACCTTATCAATTCATCTTGTGCCCTATACATATCATCAAGTATTTGAAGCATAGGACTTATTAGAATACCAAGACCAGTACCACTAGCACCTTGGTCTTCACCGTTACTGTAAATATCTGAAAATTGTGATTGCACCCCACCTTGCTCTAAAGCATGCAAAATTTCATATATCTGTAATCTATAAGGTTCGCCAGATCTAACTGCCATGGTGATAAGGGCTTGAGCAGCAACTATTCGAACCTATATGAATGCTTAAAATGAGAAAAATGATGAAACGATAATGAATTGTTATGTTTGTGACAGACCTCCGAAATTATTACCAAAACGATTTTTCACTAAAAATAACATAATATAATTCACTGATATTCAATGCTACACCTTCACTAATTTCACTGAGCGTGAGTTAAAAATGTCAACATAATTCACTATTAGAAAACAAATTCTTTAAAATGCAAAGAGAGATTAAAGGTTATATACTAATAATTACACGTGAGTACAAGGAATATGGACAGAGGTTGATACACAAATTCTTATAAGATCTGAGTTGGTGTGTTCACAGAATCCTACAATCAGTGTGTATGAACAGTTTGTCCAAGGAGAATTCAATTAAAAAAACTTACCTCCCAACTTCCACTAAATGCACATCTTTGAAGTCGCATCAGAGCATTAGCTATTGTAGGATTTCGAGAATTAGCAGCCGCAACCATTTTATCAGTATCTAGCAACATTAATGCGGTTCCAGGTGGAGTTGCTGATTCCCATGCATATTCACATGCAGCATAATTCACATTTTCTCCGAGAAACCAGACCTTTAATTTTTGGCTATTAAGTTAGGGGCCATGTTCAAATAAAATTTCAAATCATAATCAGGTGTTTCACAGGGAAAGTTACATAATCCCCTCGATCTTAATCACATAAAAACAAGAATAACTACTTGTAAATAGTGTGCATGTGCGCGTGCGCATGCACGTGTGTATTCATTTTTAAGTATATACTATACCAGTTGAAATTTCCTGCAAAACCAGTCATATAATAAATGACAGCGTAACTAAGAATAGTCTTACAGCAGCCTGCACTAATCGTTGTAAGGCAAGGGCAGATTTAGGATCAGAAGCAGCAACGCTATCAACAGAAGTAATACTTGACATGGAGCCTGGCTGCGGAGGCGGCAAATCGAGTACTATTGTAACCGCTTCCAAAGCTGTGTGCTTCCCATCTGGTCCAGCTCCAACAAGGCATGTCTAGTAGTACAAAAGGAGAAAGTGACTCCATATCAGCATGGGATTCACATATTTTGTAAACTCAATTTTTCTTACATAAATGCATCAGAGGACCTATTTATGGAGTGTAATCTAGTTATTGGGCCATTATTACACACTCGTGTGTGCTCCACTTATATGCTAGAGAGATCGGTTGGTGTCATGATAATTAGAATGTATCCAAAAAATTCTATCCGACCACATTATTTAATGTTATCTCCACAAAATTTAAAAATTCAGCCAAATTTTCACCTCACTTCTCCAGATATTTAAAAACAGAAATATGGCTGTGTTCAACAATACAGAAAGTTAGCTGTATTACTGCACAGACAAATTGCCCACGAATGGTATACTTTAGTTTATTTTAATCTTTGCACAGGCAACTGGGTAGTTCTGTAGAATAACACAGATATAAATTCCGTGCTATTGACAGCATCAGCTGTTTAGAAAAATTTCCTCTAATTTTTCCCCCTTATTTCTAACATGATTGTTTCCAACAGGCTTATAATTAGGGCAAGCTAAACACACTAAATAGCACCAAAGCAAATGATGCATAAGAGCTATTTTCACTTTTATCTTATTGACAGATCTTTCTGCAATCCCTATTCAATCCAGGATGAAATGAACCTTTCATAATCCACAATGTGAATGACCTATTTCACTATGGTTTCCTGCTACGAAAGCGCAAAAAAAAAAAAAAAAAAAAAAAAAAAAAAAATCTTTATAATATAATTTTTTTTTCTAGATTGTCATATCTTATATTATTCACAAAGAATGTGATTTTTGGTAAAATGTAAATTTTATATGAATGATTTACTCTTAAAAAATATAAATACATTTCAATCGAGGAGGGAGGTTCAAGGCATTTGCACTTTATTGAAATATGTTCCTTTATACATATTATGTACTAAATATTCATATATATTCTTTATATGAAGTATACAATTTATATTTACATTTGAATTTTTCGTTGATACTTAATATATCAAAAAATAGTTTTTCAACATATTCTTTTGTGCATGTTTGTGCTGAATTCACATTTTATATGTTGTATACACTGTACAGTATACAAATTTATATTGCAAATGAAATTTCTATCAACAATTTATACTTAATAAATTTATATTTATTTTGAAGCTCTTCAACTGCAAAATTTGAGCACGCTACAAATCTTTATTGATAACCAGCTTGAAAACGAACCTTTTGATCCGAACGTGAACTTGCTATAATATATTTTTATATATAGCCCTTTAAATATTGAATAGTTACTTCATATGATATTTCCAATAATCTAAAATCCCCTTCACTGTTATTACGGCGCTCGACTAGTCGTCGACTAGTCGATTAGTGGAGATTGGATTATCGACTGGAGGAGTCGACTTGCCATCAGTCGAGATTGGTGCTGACCTACTCAAACTCGAAATCGAAACCCTAACTCGAAGAAGAACTCGAACTCGAAGAAGTCAAACTCGAAACCCTAACTGAAGCGAAGTCGAACCGTAACCCTAAACCCTAACTCGAAGTTGAAGTTGAACTTGCCGGCAGCAAAAGTATATTGCAGATGGCAGCAGAGGTACGTAAATGATTGCAGATGTCATTGATAATGGATGATGAGTTCGTTTAATTGAATTAACTGAATGGCTCCTTTGACCTTAACACTGTAAACGTTTTACATACCTAATATTTATTTATACACTGCAATTATGTATTATATATATATATATATATGTGTGTGTGTATGTGTGTGTGTGTGTGTGAGAGCGTTCAATGACATCCCAAAAATGGAGCACCCCTTTGGCCTCCCTGTTTTGCACCTTTCATTTATATTAATTAAAGTTAGTGGAAGGAGAGAGAGAGGAAATGTGTGGTGGAAAAGTGGTAGACTAAAGGGGTGCTCCATTCTTGGAGTGCCATTGAACCTGCCTCGTACATATATATTTATATTTATCGACTAGTCTGACTAGTCGACTGGTTGGACCTATATCGACTCGACTCGACTTGCCGCTGTAATAACCATGATCCCCTTACAATTACTTTAGACGTATTCAAATCTAGATATTGATTTTGATTATTCTTAATATAAGATAAAACTGTCCAAATGTAACTGTGATTATATTTCAGAGAGCACTTCAGATATATGGCTGTATTAGAATAGATATTGCAAGGTCATTCTAGATAAATCGATAAATCTACTAATATCTTTAGTATGCTATAATAACTTTGATGTCAAACTTTTTTGATATCAACGTAAACTATCAAAAATATCATCTAATATCCCTTAAAAATCGGATATAATAATTACATTTTATTTAAAAATTCAAATCTCTATTCACTGAACAATTAACAAAATTTAAAATCAATTACAAACAGGATCTAATAGACTTCCATTACAAAATCATTCTTCATTAATTAATGATACAAACAAAAATAAAAACTAATTAAAAGAATATTGCAACATAATTACACATGATTTCGATGGAAAAATATAACTAAATATTCATGTAAAACTTTTTTTCTTGAATATGTTAAACATATACAGTCTGTAAAAAAATTCATGCACAAAACATATGGCATGATCACTAGCAAAGTGTGTGCCACAAAGCTCAGATGTACTAAATGTGTTCGTTCTTTGAGTATCTATTGCAAAGATTTCAAATTTTACAGTTGAATGATTTTTATTTTTATTTTGAAAAATGTATTTTATTATATACAATATGTTTTTCCATGTTATGTCTTTGAATCCGTGACTAGTTTACGGCCAAAGCATGCAGTGGAGTATAGAATTAATTTAATACCAGGTGTTGAACCTGTCAGCAGACTAGCCCACCTTATTAGAATAAAAAGGGGGAAAAAGAAGATAGGAAAAAAAAAGAAGGAGATTGTACATATGTTTGAGTGGTAGTGCGCACATGTGACAGTGAACATGCATATGTGCACAATTTATATTGATTTGTATATATTTACCAAGGGAATTTGTATTTATGAACTTTGTGTGAGTTCTTCGGAATGTGTGGCCTGAGTCTGGTGTGGATAGGCGGGGTTATGTATGCATGTAAGAGTGTGTGAGCTGTTGAGCCTGTAACATGAAAACTAATATAAAAGTCAATGTTTTGGAATAAGATAAATTTTCAAAAGAATTTTTTTATTTTTATAAAATATTTGATATAAATAATTGAGAAAATTAATGTTGATTATTGTAAAAGGGGGATAATAAAGAGATGTTTTGTTACGTGTTTTATAGAAAGAGGGGAAAATAAAGTGGAACATATTTAAATAAATAAAAATCTTCATCTCGTTAGTTAATAATTAAAGTAATTTGTATGCAGAAGTGTTAATGGATGGTTGTGGGCTGCGAACAATATAAAGTAAAATCACCTGCTGTATTGAAATATATATATATATATATATATATATATATATATATATATATATATGAAATAATGAAAAAGAAGAATACTGAGTTGGAAAAAGATTTAAGCGGAAAATGAATTAATAAGAAGAAACTTATTCGGAATTGGTGAACTACGAGTGAAATGTAACATATTGTTTCTTTGTTTTATTTTAAAGCGCGAAAATGAATGACACCACCATCACATGGCCACAGTTTGCTGCATGGGCCAACAGGACCAAAACTACGGAATAAAACAAGGTTTTTGTAGATGGGAATCGAGGCACCAGGCAAGAAGGCATGGAAGCGAGGAGACAAAGTGCGTTATCTGTGCAGCTAAAGACTAGTGGGGACAGTCATAAAAACTAACGAATATCTATCATTTTGCATCTAAGAAATGACGAGGCTCGGGTGTAGACTAGACTTCTGACAGTAGCATTAATTAAGGCAAAAATATAATGAATAAAATGAGTTTAAAAAAAGAATAAAATGAGTATAAGTTTAAAAAATAATAATTAGATGGATGTCTGATGTAGACGATGAATGTCTGATATGACAGTTATATTATGATTTTATTTTATTTTCCTCGTGCTATGATCAGTTTTTTTTCATGTTTCACTCACATTAGACTTTTAGTTCAGACTTCAAGTATGATCCATTTATTATATTTATAATTCTCAAGCCAGTTACACCAAGTTCTACAGGTTAGCAGGTGTGGTGCATGCTTCTACCACGTCTCAGCATCTCAGCTGGAGTCCAAATATTTATTATTAACTCTACTATATAGTCGATATTGTGATGTGTATGTACTATGGTAAGTATGGTTGTAGCTCATAGTACAGCAGTTTTAAGATATGGATATGTACTAAAGAGTAGGGCCAGCCCTGGGCCTAATAGATGGGATTTTTCTTGATTTTTTTATATACTGTTGGTTATATTGGCCAAGTCATATATACTGGTACGGTTCAAAAATTTATGCTCTGTGCAACTAAATAATAAGGGAGTGCCTGGGACCTATCTGGGCTAACGGTCCCGGCACAATAGAGTAGGCCTGAACCCTTGGAACCACTTCCGGATCCTTAAATTTAAATATCAAATATATTATTATATGAATGTCGGAACGAGCTCAAATTTTGAATTGATGATAATATGTGGACTGAACATCTACAAATTTTTGTTGAATTTGGATTGGTGTAGCTCACGAACGGATAGGGAAACAAGTGTGCCCCGGAATCCTACACACACACACACACATATATATATATATATATATATATATATATATATATATATATATATATTGAATATGTAATGTACAATAACCAATAATATGGCTTGGTGGAAAAGCATGTGCTTCTTTTGCCAACCATTGTGGGTTTGAATCCTGGCAACGACAGCGTTTTTTATGCTAATTTTCCACTGTAAAAACGTTCCCTATTTTGAAACTAGTTCTATGTAATGTTTGCCCATGGCCCAAATTTATATTGGGTCGGGCCTGCTAATGGGGTTGTAGTTTGGTGGTGATATAGACTATGTTGTGTAATATACGGTAGCATTATATTTTATTCCAACTGATTTGCAAGACTGTAATTCTGTTATATCCTTGGAAATCACACGTGTTTATTACTTTGTATCAAGACTGTATACGTCGAGATGAGTTGTATATGTATACTTTGAGACGTATTCAGTGTGTTTTGCAAATTGCAGGCAATCTGGACTTTCATTCCACGGTACATATGTAACCATGAAAAGTGCAATCTACTACATAGAAGTATATGTTTTAGTTTCACGAGTTTTCATTGTTATATAATTAGATTTTTAACCTTTTTAAAGCTAGTTCTGTAATAATTGTGAAGTACCCAACTTTATATACTTTCTCAGAAGAACGAGATATTACATTTTGACCTATTTTATATATGGTGCCTGTCATTAAGTGATGCAGGGACAACTTTGTAGTTAAAATGCAGTTATATAATTAACTGCATCATTAAAAACATAGCAGAGCTATCATAGGTGCGCTATAGCGCAAATAGTGCCCAGTGTGTGTTATCTGACTTATAATAGCACATGTATCATTTATAGTGCTAAATAGCACATTATTTTGTCAAAATGCAAAACAGCACATAACCCAAAACAGCACACTAAATTTTTTTCTTCCTTTTAGGTCTGTGTAGTGAATAAAGCCCAAAATATATTTTTGAACTAGATCCATAGCAAGAGGAGGAATAGACTTGACCACAAAAAAATACAAAGCCTTGCCTTTATTAAGTACAATCAAACTTCAAAAAATCATTTCAAGCTAAGGGTGAATCCTATTTCTTTAGAACATATAGATGATTCAAATGAGTTGATGACTGGTTTCATGAAATGGCATAATTCAAACATAGAGGATGAGTTGGTTTTTATAAGTGAGACACTAACTTGAGATAATGTATCATGGATGTCGGGAGCTGGAGAAGTAGTACACATGACTAGACAACACCAAATTAAGTTGAAATAAAAAGGAAAGATTTTATCTTTTAGTTCACGGCCTATGTATGTTGATGATGAAGAAGAGGCTAACTTTATAGTGATTCGGAGGAAGACAAGACTCGAAAGAAGAAGAAGAAACAAAGGATGATTTGGATAATGATGATAATTGCGATTTAGATGACATTAGTGATTAGGCTTTAGAAACTTAGAAGTATAATATAATTCTTAAGTTTTGTTATTGTAGAATTGAATCATTTTTGACCTGGTTTATATGAATTTTATTATTGTAGATTTTATGGTATGTTATTTTCACTTGACCTTTATATTTTCAGTTTGTGATTTTTCGTATTTATTTATTTTTTTCTTAGTTCTAGTCTGCAGAAAATTATATGCCTTTTGTGCAAAATCGTACTTTCTCATGCATTTTTTACAAAATTACATTATCGCATATTCACAACTCACAAATATAACAATAAATTTCAAATCCTTTAGGACATAAATATGTTATACGTATTAATTATTTTAAATTTAAAATATGAAATCATCAACTTTTTCTAATAATTGCATTTTACATCAATTTTTTTTAATATATGCATGAAGTATGGTAGTGTTGTAATTGTAGTCTTGAACGGTTTGGATCACGCAAAATTTACAAAAATAACATTAAATTTTGTATTAGACATAACATATTTGATTAATTGTAAAAATATGTTCAACTTAATAAAGCAAACAAAATAGGGTGCTATAGCACATAGCTCAAAATAGAGTATGGCGCAAGTCTATTCGCTATTGACTACTTTGAAATAGAGGTCATTCGAAGTATAATTTTGAATTTTCTCAATATTGATGTAAAAATAACACTAGTGGAGTAAATCTCACGAAACCCAGCAATTAAATTGTTTAACTTAAAAATAGATTCATGGACCACCTAAAATGCACCAACAAAATTTGTAGTTACAACCCCTTCGACGGGGACATGGGGACACAAATCACTTCTATCTAATTTTCCCTGTCCCCGTGTGCCTTTTCAATCAAACACTCGATCGGCATAGAAGTCCATTTTATCTTATGCTATGGATCTTTTTGCAAAACTAATTATTACATTCCAATTATTTAAGTTGAAATTTGGATTTGCCCCTTACTTCCTAGTTTGATGCCTAAAGAACTCTCTTTAAAAACATGTTTTAAATTACATCTATATTTTATTTCCCCACAAAAAATATTCGTTTTTTTAAATTAAATCTGAACTTAATCGCATGTTTCTGTGACCAAATATCATGTGTGTGTGTGTGTGTGTGTGTGTGTGTGTGTATCGAATCTATTTTGATAAAGTGCAAAAACTTGTATTTTTCCGCAAATATTTGCATTTTAAGAAACTTCGAATATCTGTGCTTTAAACTGCAAATATCTCCCATTTAAAATGTAAAAATTTGCACTTTTGGAAGTGCAAATACTTGCATTTTGGCTGAAACTAAAATCATGGATGTCTCTTTAAACCACTTGTTGAGGTAAGGCTGCTGCTGTGTACTTCTAAACCTAAAGAGCGTGCTTTACCAAAGTTCTAGATTCTCATTATTTAATGAAGACACACCGGGACAGGGAATACCCAGTCGAGGTGATTTGTACCCCCTTCAAAAAGAGGATGTTAACAAAATTAAAGTCATCTATTTGTCCAGCCGCATTTTTTTTTTTTAACCCTTTTGGTGCATGTGCATTGATTATGAGGACCAATTTCCAAGTACCATAGTAGGATATCAGTTAAACAATGGCTGAATTAAATCAAACTAATGTCATGAGAAGATGTAAACATACTTCAAAGTTAAAAAAGCTGTGCAATAATTATTGAACTTATGCCGAAGTGTTTGCATCCAATTGAAACTGAATATGAAAGGAATAACTATCACCAGGTATTAGCTTTATCGTGCATCAAACACTCTTCAGTTTGCTAGATAATTAAATAATATTTATTTATTTTAAAAAGGCTTCCCTTGTCTATATAAAATGCAGACTTACACAAATACATCGATGTCTGAAAAACATTTGGCAATAGATGGTAATAAATGTAAAAAATTAATATCGGACTAAAAGAAAACTAACAGAAGAATCAACTTACTTTCCATAATAATTGCAACACATCCGCATCAATCTTTCCAGGGACTTTGGTAGCAAATATTCTTGCAATCTCAAGTAAAGTGACTGCCATTGCAGGAGTTGCCTTAAAAAATATAGAGTACGATCAGAGCAACTCACAACTACTAGTGTCATAATGGTAGATAGGAAAGAACATTTTTTTAACTAGTCATGTAGCATATTTCTTGTCTGGTTAAGGTAATTAAATTCTTAGGGCCGATACTTCGGCCAACTCCATACGACATTATGCAAGAGAAAACTGATATGATGTTGCAGCATCATCATTTATATACAACAACAACTAAGCCATTAGTTCCAAACAAGCTAGGATTGGCTAGAGATGGAACACAAAACTAAAAGACAAAGTCAATGTAAAGGTAATAACGATAACAAGAGAATTAAAGGTGAAAGCATAAATAAAGATAGAATAAAAATTAAATTAATTAAACAAATAATAATAGAACGACAAGGAATAAATAAATAATGATGATGATGATAGTACAAGTAGTAACAGATTCCGAAGACCAACACTACACTACACCTTATGCCTCTATTCACTGGTCCTATAATCTAAAACTTAAAACACTCTCCTTATGCTAACCATAAACTCAAGGTTTTTGGAACATGAATCGCTAACTTCCATGCGCTCTGTTGGAAATCAACTTTTTGGATATTCTAATTTCTCAAGCATCGTCATTTAAATAGCTTTGTATAATCGGTTGATCATGCAGTTTAGGAGGGTATTTGTAAAAAGTACAAGAGAGTAGAAGTACATGAATACATAATCAGAATGGATATAGTAGAGGTAACGAGAACGCACTTGAGGAAAGCTATTTTGTAGCCTAATTATCTGAAGAAAGAAACAGTACACATGTTAAAGCATCCGACGGATATCTAATTATTAATCACTGAATTAGACTTATCCAATACATAGACTTGGTCCAATGTTTATGTACTTCCAAATGTGAAGATGATTTCAGCTTACATTTAACTGTTTCAGGTAGCATTAACACCTATAAAATATATAATAGTTTTTATGTACATGCGAAGATTTGATAGGACTGAAAATCATAAAATTACACAACTGTCTTCAAAGGCTTTTGTTTGAGGAGTTTCTTCCCCTAATTTATAATTTCATTTTCGTTGTTCTTTTCCCCAGTTGCTTAAATGTTGTGTTTTTGTAGATCACATCAATGAAAGAATTTTGTCGTTTGACATGACACTGAAAAGTTCTCTTGTGAAAAAAAAACTGTGTTAATGCACTTGAATCAGGGAATATTAACAGTAAAAAGTGTTATGGAATTACCTTGAACCGAGCATGCAAACTGAGTAAGATATCGTTCAACAATGCTGAAGGCCAAGCTGGATCAGATAACTCAGATGCGATTGTCGCTCTTAGTTCGTCAAATGATTCATGTGGGTTTTGCATCCAAATTAATGCTTTTAACACCATTCCTCGGACATATACACATTCACATGCAACAGTTGTTCTGACTACTTCCATTAAGGATTCCAACAAACTGGCGATTGTATCATTACCACCGGCCTCATTGGATGGTGGTGCTGCCTTAACTACATATGTTAAAAGTAGTGTTAGAAAGCCATGTATGCGTAAAAGATGCATATCTTCCCTAATATCACTAGTTATTTGACATTATTATAAATAAAATTAGGATAAAAGACGAAATAATTCACATTAATCAAAACAAAACGAACGCTTTTGCAAAAACTCCGAAGGCACGATAAAATACCTTAAACTATGTTGGGGTGCGTGTGTGTGCACGTGAGTACATAAATCCAATTCAGCAACAATCAATTCAAGTCCAACTAAATACCACTCCATTTCCCTATACCTTTTTTCAACACTTCACCATAGCTATCGGCACAGCACGATAGCACATTAATTTAGTTTACACCACCTAGTGCGATAGTATGTTGCGTTAGTTTACACATCTGTTACAAATTTCAATGATCTCCATGCAATTAAATTTGTAAAGAATAAAGAAGTAAAGAAAGTGCAAGAGATAAATCAATTTCTCGAAACCTTACTTCATTCAATTTTGCCAAAAATGCCAATTACAAAAACCCTAATTTAATTAGCAAACTCAATTCTGTAACCTTAAACCATAATTCCCTAAACCTAAAAAAATGGTGCATCTCCTTTATAACAATAAATTACTTGGTGATTAAATCACCATGTGGTTATAATAATAAATTGCCGCATCCAATTTTGAGTGAATAATTTCCTTTTTACTATAAGATGCATATCTTTTTATATAAAAAGCATGATACTTAATTTTAAGCATATCACTCATTCTGGTGTCTCGGAGGATCGAACCCAAGATCCCTTGACCCGCGATACACATATTCTATCACTTGAGCTAGTGGTCATTGCCATAAGATGCATCTTTATATGCACACTATTACTTTGGGCAAGTTAGATGTATTCTTTCCTTTTATACTTATTTTGTTTTTGTATCACAAACCAGAAGGTCCACAACACTCCATCTTAATGCAAAATTACATTACTTCCATACATTCTTGATCTTTATCTTAACCAAACCATATTATTATGCATGTCCGTTAATCGAACATGCATCCACAATCCATTAAAAATTGCTTGTAGTACCAAAAAAGAGTGCATGTGAGTTTTGCTATTATTCCTTGAATGCTTCATCTTGATTTGGATAGACTTGTTTCCTTAACTTTAATTTGGGAACTCCATACATTCTTCGCCATTTTTTCAATCAGCTAATATGAATTATTAATCCTACGTTTCGTGTGTAAAACTTCTCTATTTCCCATCCATACTTCATGACTCCACCTTAAGACAAGAAATTACAACCCCTTTTCTATGCAATGTGAAACTTCCTTGTGGAACATGCCTATCCATCAAACATTTTTAACTTGACTGAGCCAACTTTGTTTACATTTATTTCACAATCATTGGTGGATTCTAATTTATCCTCTTGCTAATTGCGATTAATAAATACTTAATCATGCTTGCATATCTAAAAACTAGTCTCAAGATCAAGCACTCACTCTTATGTTATTATCATCACAAAACACGGATCCATCTTCTGTACCAACATTTGTCTCTTAATCTAGGATTGTTATGGCAATGGTTACTGTTACTATTTCGCAAATACCATTATCATATCTTTTTTTTACTGCTAAGCTAAAATTGTTTACTGCTACCATTACAGACCGACAAGTATACCGAAAATCGATATATTGATAATATGCTAACTTGTTCCACTGTCAATTGGTAAACCACCATTTGTCCAAAAGAAGTTCGCAATTGACATGTCTTTACACTATAACGCATCTTCATTATACTATTTACTTGATAAAAGACATAAATGAAAAGAAGGAGAAAATGTGTATTTGAAATAATTCCATCCGATTATTTAACTAAAGTTAATCATTTAGTTGGTTTTAAATGTTTGTAATAAAGTATATCACATAAATACACATGTATCTTAAATTGATAGGTAAAAATAACTGTTACCGCTAGTTTTAAACAAATATTACTGATCATTTATCGTAGATAATGGTAAATTAACGTAACGATTAAACCAGTATAAGATTTCAGTAAAAAAAAATATTACAAGTTGATAGGATAATGGAAAACCTAATGTTACTATAACAACCATATCTTCATTGATATCATCCTCGCGTTAGTTCTTAACTTCCTTTGATGTGTTCAACGCCCCTTTATCTCTTTTGAGCTTAATGCAAAAAATTCCGCATGTGACATGGTTTTAATAATAGTAGCATATGACATTCCATTAGTCCACTGCTATATTAGTTCTTTGTGTGATTTGTTGTTCTCGTTTTTCATATTAAGTTAATCAATGAAGCTGGTATGTTCCTTTCGTCCTTGATATTCATCATTCCCAATCCATCTCTAACCACCGAACTCAGAGAAACAACTCCATCTGAATTCGAGGTTCAATATAAGCAAAAGTTTTTCCTAATTTTCCGATAACGGAATCATCTACATTAAAGTGTGTATCTCATCGTCCACTTTGTAGTTGATGGTTATCAATTAATTCACAACAGCTTGGAAATAATTCAGATGTTCACCATTTGATCCACTTTTTTAAAACTCCAAATTCACCAATTTTATAATAAGAAATGTTGTGTTTTTTGTTGAATTTGTTACTTATGTACCTTTCAACTTCTTCTAATACGGCATAAGCTGTTTTTTATAGAATTAAAGTGGTGCCTAAGGGTTCGAATCAAAGGCCTTCAAAACCTCAATCTATAGTGTCTTATCAATTATCACTTGAGTTAGAAATCTTTAACCGTAATTTGATGTTTCATTGGCAGTAATATAAAATACTGTATTCTCTAAAAAGCATCAAATAGTAGCCATAGCCTGCTCATGAATAATTCATCATGCTTGCATATATGAAAACAAGTCTCAAGATCAAGCACTCACTCTTATGTTATTATCACCAAAAACATAGAACCATCATCTTCTGTACCGATGTTTGTCTCTTAATCTAGGGTTTTTATGATAATGATTATTGTTACCATTTCGCAAATACTATTACCGTACTTTTTTTTTACTGTTAAGCTAAAATTGTTTATCGCTACTGTTACAAATCAACGGGTATACCGAAAGCCAATATACTGATAATCTGCTAACTATTACACTGTTAATAGGTAAACTACCATTTGTCCAAAAAAATCATAATTGACATGTTTGTACACTATAACAAATATTCATTATATTATTTGTAGTGTTATTTAATAAAAAAAACATAAATGAGAAGAAAGAAAAAAAGTGTTTGAAATTATTTCACCCATGGCTGTTACGGCAGCAAATCAAGTCGAGTCGATAGAGGTCCAACTAGTCGACTAGTCGAACCAGTCATAGACTAGTCAATAAATAAATATATACGTATATATTAATACATAGTTACAGTATATAAATATATACATCTTTGCAGTGTATTAATAGATAATTGCAGTTTATAATAAACAACTAGGGTACAACTTCGGATTAATTCTTCTCCGGCTTAATTCTCTTTTTGAAATTTTGACTTCATGTTCGATTTCGTGTTCGTCTTCGTAAATGGGTTCGACTTCGTGTTCGACTTCGACTTCATGATTTGGTGTCAAATTCGACTTCGTGATTTAGGGTTCAAGCTCAACTAATGGCAAGTCGACTCTTCCAGGCAATGCTCCAATGTCAACTAATCGACTAGTTGTCGACTAGTCGAGCGTCGTAATAACAATGATTTCACCTGTTTACTGAACTAAATTTAATCGTTTATTCGGTTCTCAATGTTCATAACAAAGCATATCATATAAATATACATGTATCTTAAATTGACTGTAAAAAAAAAACTATTACTGCTACTTTTGAAGAAATATTACTGATAATTTACTATAGATAATGGTAAACTTACCGTTGTCATAACAATTAAAATAATGTATAAATTTCAATCAAAAACGGTTACAGATTGACCAGTAATGGTAGAATAATGAAAAACTTAATGTTACTATAACAACCATATCTTCATCGATATCATCCTCGCGTTTGTTCTTACCTTCCTTTGATGTTTTCAGTGCCCCTTTATCTCCTTTGAGCTTAATGCAAAAATCTCTGCACGTAACATGGTCTTTAATAATAGTAGCATATGACATTATGCTATATTGGATCTTCGTGTGATTTGTTGTTCTCATTTTTCATATCAAGTCAATCAATGAAGGTGATATCTTCCTTTTCATCCTTGATATTCATCATTCCCATCTCTAACCACCGAACTCGGAGAAACAACTCCAACTGAATTCAAGGTTCAATATAAGCAAAAGCTTTTCCTAATTTTCCGATAATGGAATCATCTACATTAAAGTGTGCATCTCATCATCCAGCTTGTAGCTGATGGTTATCAATTAATTCACAACAGCTTGAAAATAATTCAGATATTCACCATTTGATCCACATTTTTGAAACTCCAAATTCACCAATTTTATAATAAGAGGTATCGTGTTTTTTGTTGAATTCGTTTCATATGTACCTTTCAACTTCTTCCAATATGGTATAAGCTGTTTTTTATAAAATTAAAGTGATACCTGGGGGTTTAAACCAAAGACCATCAAAACCTCAATCTATCGTGCCTTACCAATTATCACTGGAGTTGGAGATCTTTAACCATAACTTGATGTTTCATTGGCAACAATACAAAATACCATATTCTCAAAAAAGCATTAAATAGTAGCTACGGCCTTCTTATCCACAGTCATTCCCCCTTCTTCCTTTTTTCCCTTGGGTTACACCATTAGGTGTTCTCCCTTTCATCTTCAATGTTTAATGATCATTAAGATACAAAAGCTCATTTTTCTCTGTCTTCCATATTTCTCGGTTCCTTCCGCAGTGTTTTTAACACATTTTCTCTATAATCAAACTATCTTCAAAGAAATTTATGCAATAGGCTCTTGTATAAAGCCAATAGGGATTACCATGAATCTCCACTCAATTAGATTTGAAAAAAGAAATAGAATGAAAAAAATATAAAGACAAACCAATTTCTCCATTATTCAATTCCACCGAAAAACCCAATTATTAAACCTTAATTCAAGTAGCAAAACTCAGTCCCAAAACCCTACAAAGTAATTCCTTTAACAAAAAGGCATCTTTATTTATAGCAACAAATTATTTGATGCTTAAGTCGACATGTATATTGCAATGAATAATTATTGCACCCATTAAAAGAGATATCTTCTTCATATTATAACATATGCGCGTTATTCATATACGAATAGCATTATTCATATATGAATATTAGTCCAAGAAAAATTAATTTATGTTTTCCTTCCTTGTATGCTTGCTTTCATTTGAATGAGAATTTGTATCACAATTCCCAACATCTACATCCCAGTGATTTTGATAGTGTTTTTTCTTTTTCTTTTTTTGTAACAATACCCAGCGGTGCTTATTGTTGAAATGTGATCATATTCTCCATAAGCGTAATCAATGTCAATTGTTATATTTAGGTTTTCTAGAAGAAGTGCAATTATGTCTAGTCGAAGAAAACAGTAATTATACTAGAATTGGTATTGAAAGCGGTAGCTAAAATGAATCTAATTAGGTTTAACTTCTATTAAAATGTACAATTTATAACAACTAAACGTAACGTATGCTTAGTCCGTTAAACTTTGTGAACTACATATTGAATTTTGGAGCAGGGGTTGCTCTTATGGGGTTGCCCTAAGCAATTGGCATGCTTGACTTACCGTAGGATTAACCCTGAGCGTAATCCCAAGATGCACACCAGCAAAGACGTTTGGAACTATAATACCACCATACCAAGTTTGCTAAAACTTGCGTCTTACCTATATTTTCAAAACTGACTTTTTTCATTAATTACAATGAATGGTTGACCCATACTTACATGACATAACTTATCGACATCTACGTATATAATGACATACATTCCTATAATATCACAACAAAGCATAATATTCATACTTGCCAAAATTGAACATATTGTGCTCCCAATATGTGCATCCTTTGGACTAGCAACATGTGTCTCTTATTCCTTCCTGTTTTCAGCTTTAACCGTGCCTTCTATTTGTTTTTATTTTCAAAGTGATTGAATGTGAATATCATTTGTGTATCCAGCACCAAAATATGACTGTTGTTCCTTTCTTTTACTTCTGCACAACTCCATCATATTCTTATTTTTCGATTAAATATGAACATATTCAATATTTCATCACACCATTATATTCCTTAAAGAATATATGCTGTCGAGGTAATTATCATCGAAAGAAGTAAAATTATCATCACAATAATAAGATAACAAAATAATATTATTTTAGTGATGATGACACTACATTCACATGCTATTATTTACCTAGAGTCCTCTTTCAAGTACCGTTAATCATGTTCAGTTATGTATTGGTTTTGGCATACAGCATACCTGAATGAGCAAAAAAAACCATCTTTTAGTCATCACTGTATTTGTTTTTTGTAAAAAAAAAAAAAAAAAAAAAAAAAAAAAGAACTTTGTGCCACTGATCTTAGCCTATAGTTGGACTCCTAAAGTGTAGCAATTAACCACTTGAATCTTTGCTCAATACTCACTACCCATCCTTTATCTTTCACAATTTTAATCTCACTTTATCTATATGCACCAATTTTTATATCTTCATTTGGTAAACCTAATGGACTTACTTTTACAGTCAGAACCAACCTTCTCGAGTGGCGCCTTTATGGTTCAATAATCTATACATACTAATTTGTTCAAATGAAACGGAAGCATGCTAAACAATCAAAAACATGACATGTCTAACAAAGAATTCAACAACTGATAAATTTCTGATATGTACCTTTAGCTAGTGGGTTCTCATCTGCATCTAAATCAATATCAGGGTAAGTGTTGATCTCGGATTCTTCATCAATGTCATCAACTCCTAGTGCATAAGCTGCTGCTCTACTTTTACCCATTTCTTGAACAACTTTTGCAGCTGCATGAAGAACGGGGCGGAAAGTACTACGGAAGGAGCTCTCTAGTCTAAAAACGATCAACAAATGATTACAAATGAAAAGAAAAGAAAAATGTGAGAAAATTAAAAGAATATTTTAATCTTACAGTATATTCATTGCACGTTAACCCCATCAAGTTGTCTCCTAGCATATAGCCTCCTAAGGCTTGAGCTAATTGCACAAAATCTATGTTATTTTCTAGTTTAGTTGAGCAAGACTGCGCGCACGCACGCACGCACGCACGCGCGCACGCGCGCACACACACACACACACACACACACACACATGTATAACTGGTTGTATGAGAAGTTTCAAGAATAACCTTAAGATATCATTCATCTAAAAGTGTATCTTTCGTAGTTGATAGCATACTAATCAAATAAGCGAGGAACTAACATTAAATTTGATCGGTTGATGGAAAATATTGAAGGGCATGAACCTTCTGTTTACAAGTTTTAAAAAAGAAGGATATAAGTCTTCTCTTTACATGTTTTTAAAAAGACGGACACGAACCTTCTCGTTACAAATTTTATAAGAGGTTGAGGGCGTCTAGATTTGGATGATTTTGCCCTGCTTCGTTTTGATGGCGGCACAGGTGACTTGAGGACTTCTCTGGTAAACTGGACCCATCCTGAAGCTCGTACTTCAGACCTACAGAATTGATATCATCGCATATAATTCGTATCCAATGTATAAAAACAACTTAGCAAATCACAGAACAATTAATTACAACTTTCAAATATTGCCTGCAGTAAGGAGAATAAATACCCTTCCGATGCATCAGATTTTCCTAGCATACAAGTTATTGCTTCGAAAAATACACGGTCACTAGGATCAAGAAGAAGCTGATAGAGAATAGAGGTGAACTGCGACTTGATTTCAGGACTAGCTGAATGCACATGATTTTCATAAAGATCGTTTAGTGTAATTTGAAGGAAATAAATTACCAAAAAAGGTAACTATTTTCACATACCATCTAGCGAGCGGGCTCTAGATATCATATGGCATAGCCTAGCTAGGGAGACCCTAGCAAGGACATCGTGTAACTGAAGAACATCCTGCAGTGCACCTGCTTCATGTGACTTCCAATATCACTAATAATTTGTCAAGCAGATTTTCAATATTAAACTAGATGAAAAGAAAGCAGTCTAAATATGGTTACTTGGAAATGGTTGTTTAGTGAAGTCTTTGGTATAATAGCTAATGAAACTAATTAGTTATAATCGTTATTTTGAACACATGAAATAGATGAAGGAATTTTGAAAATAATCACTTAGGTATACTATTTTTTGGTGTACAGAAAACAAGGGAAAAGTTATAAAATCCTATAGGTACATACATCCTACGAGATTAGTCCAACTGGAATAAGCATAAAAAAGCATGTTTTTGCTTTCGTGCATGCTATTTTGTTAAAACTGCAAGTTTTGCATTTTTTAAATTATCTATTAACTCTATCATGCTTAGTCGAAATTTAATACTACTTTTGCTGACTTTATGTAATATCCAAACATTCCAAAACTCCAAGTGCAAGCGCTACCATGTTACATGCACAAACTAAGCATATTTTGTGTAAACTGTAATTATAGAAGAAAAAAATTAAGGTTTTCTTATTGTACATCAAAATAAATGATGGATACCATACATTTGGGTCTCACTAAAAAACTGTTTTCATATGCAACCTCCAGATCACACATATGACAATGCTACAAGCCAACAACCACAATATTTTGCACAAAAGATAAAATGGAAATAAGAATCATACGAACGAATTACCTACCACACATGAACGAATTGATAACGCATGCTTGCTTTAACATCGGTACCAAAATAATATAAAATAAAAAGATTTACTTTCTTATGCTAAATTGCTAATGGCAGATACCAAAAGTGATCCAAATAAGAAAAATCACACACTGAAAATATAAAGTCTAATGAAAATAAGACATCGCAAAGTCTCCAAATGACAAGTTAAAATAGGATAGTACAATATCTGATCATACTTTTACGTCTAGAATTTCCAAAATAAATTATTTAATTAAATTATAATTAGCAGACCTTTAATTCAAATATTTCTTTTCTTATATTTCAAGGTAAACAAAAGTTTCCATCTTATATAATTAGCAGACGTTAATTAATTCAAAAATTTCTTTTCTTATATTTCAAGGTAATCAAAAGTTACCATTTTATATCATGTGTTAACTATGTTAAGTTATTTGACTATATATATTTGTCTTCATCAAACAACTCAAGGCCGTCGTCAATTCAGAGTCAGAACGTACTTTCAAATTGCAGCCTTATTCATACTTCACACACGAAATTCTGAGGAGGCAAAATGTTGCTAGACACTAACAAATGCGCGAGAAACGACGGCAAAAGATGGCAGTGCAACTCCAGTTGAAGGCTATTCTCGCTGCCTTCGTCACTTGGAATATGACTGAAACAGAAGCCAGTCTAAAATCCAGTCTAGAACAATTAAAAAACATAGGTACACATAAACTTAGAAGTTACAAAGAATTATCAGAATCAATTGAGTTGGGTTTAGAGAAGTGGTGCCTATTTACTTTTAATACAACAACAACAATGCTATGTATCTCAAACAAGTTGGAGTTGGCTAGATATGGAACCCGAAATTAAAATAAATAATAATGATATTAATACATATATAAAAAAGGGTTTAAAATAACCAACAGATAAAAAGTCATCTGATAAAAGTTTTTTTTTAAATAACAATAATAATAATAAAGTACAAAAGTTCAGTAAAAGTGAAATAAAGTCTAAAATAGTAATAAAAAAAGTAAAAAGGTGAAATAAAGTCTAAAAAAAAAACCTAAGGTTCTGGTACATGGATTGCCAACTTCCATGCACTCCTATCCACTACCAGCTCTTCATATATACTCCAATTACTTAAACCTCTCTTTATTATCTCCTCCCATGCCATTTTAGGTCGACCTCTACCTCTTTTTGGGCCTTCGGCATGGCCTATAATTCCAACGCGCATAGGTGCATCGTATGGTCTACGTTGGATATGTCCAAACCATCTCAAGCGGTGTTGGACTAACTTCTCTTCAATAGGTGCAACTCCAAGTTTTTCCCAAATATCTTCATTTCTAATCCGATCTCGTCTGGTATGCCCATAGTTCCAGCGCAGCATCCGCATCACTGCCACACTTATCTTCTGGACGTGTTGCATCTTAGTAGGCCAACATTCTGCACCATATAACATTGCAGGCTTGATTGTTGTCCTATAGAATTTTGCTTTAAGCTTCTGAGAAATCTTCCGACCACAGAGAATGTCAGATGTTAGACGCCATTTCACTCATCCTGCTTGAATTCTAAAACTAACATCCTTATCAATCTCCTCAACGAACTGCAACATAGATCCTAAGTATCGAAACGATTCCTTCTTGGGTACTACTCTATCGGCCTGGGTGACCTCTCCGTCATCTGAACTGACACCGCTAAACTCACACTTCAAATACTCTGTTTTAGTTCTGCTAAGCCTGAAACCCTTTGATTCCAAGGTCTCCCTCGACAACTCCAGTTGTCGATTAACATCTATTCTACTTTCATCAATCGGCACAACATCATCGGCAAAGAGCATACACACCAAGGAATCTCCCTTTGTATACCTTTTGTGATTTCATCCATCACTAATGCAAAAATATAGGGGCTCAAAGCCGAACCTTGATGTAATCCTATGTTAATTGGAAAGTCTCTGGTCTCACCATCGCATGCCCTGACACTAGTCACAACCCCCTCATACATATACTTGATAAGGGTAATATACTTTGATGGCACCCTCTTCCTTTCTAGCGTCCACCACATAACCCTCCTCGATACGCTGTCATAAGCTTTTTCCAAATCAATAAAAACCATGTGAAGATCTTTCTTCTGCTCCCTGTACCTCTCCATAAGTTACCTAACCAAGAAAATTGCCTTAGTGGTTGACCTTCCGGGCATAAAACCAAACTGGTTTCTAGAGACACTTGTCAACCTCCTCAAACGTTGCTCGCAAACTCTCTCCCAAGGCTTCATTGTATGACTCATAAGCTTAATTCCTCTATAGTTAGTGCAATTTGAATATCTCATTTATTCTTGAAGATTGGAACTAAAATGCTTCTCCTCCACTCATCTGGCATTTTGTTGGATTTGAAAATATTATTAAACAACTTAGTTAGCAGTGTTATACCTGCATCTCCACACCTCAATAGGAATGCCATCAGGCCCTACCGACTTGCCTGATTTCATCCGTTTCAATGCCCCCTTTACCTCAGCTTCTTGAATTCTCCGCACAAAATGCCTACTTACTTTTAATAGCAAAAAAAAAATAACTTTTCTGCACATTGGGCTTTCTGTGCTTTATGGAAAAAAGTGTTATTTGTTATGCTTTCTGCCTTCTGGACTGGCTTCTGTTTCGGTCATATTCCTAGTGACAAAGGCAGCGAGAATAGCCTTCAATTGGAGTTGCACTGCACTGCCAACTTTTGTCGTCGTTTCTCGCGCATTTATTAGGGTCTAGCAGCATCTTGTCTCCTCTGAATTTTGTGTGTAAAGTATGAAAAGATTGCAATTTGAAAGTAGCTCTGACCCTGAATTGACAACGGCCTTGAATTGCTTGAATTATTTGATGAAGACGAATATATATAGTCAAATAACTTAACACAGTTAACACATGATATAAAATAGAAACTTTTGATTACCTTAAAATATAAAAAAAGAAATATTTGAATTAAAGAATGTCTGCTAATTATATAAAATAGGAACTTTTGATTACTTTGAAATATAAGAAAAGAAATATTTGAATTAAAGAAGGTCTGCTAACTATAATTTAATTAAATAATCTATTTTGGAAAATCTAGTCGTAAAAGTACGATCCAATTTTGTACTATCCTGTTCAGAATTTTATTTATATGATAAAATGCCATGATCAAACTCACCAAATGCACTATTTCAGAATCAATTGAGTTGGGTTTAGAGAAGTGATGCATATTTACTTGTAATGGCAAAAAAACACTTTTCTGCACATCGGGCTTTCTGTGCTTCATGGAGAAAGTGTTATTTTTTATGCTTTCGTTGAAAAATGCGGTTTGTTAAGTAGAAAGGCACGCAGCCTACGCTTTGGCCTTTTTTGTGCTTTAGCGAGTTTAAGTGTTCCCATTTTGACAACTTTGCATTATATAATTCATTAGAGGCATTATCCTAAATACAAATCACTTGCATCGGTTTATCGAAGTAGGTTGTATAACAGCAATCGGGTGATAATACTTAGGTCACAAAAATATGTCCGTTCACATGAACAAAAATAAGTCTATTAAGCATTCGTTACAATCCAACAGTGGACCTCAATATTATACCAATTGTAATCGCAAAAGTAACCAGTAATGTATCTTCGTATTTCCCAAGACTGGATCTTATTCTTAATACCTCCCCACATGTGTAACGTATCCTAAGGGAAACACATGTACATTTGCATTGTATGACATAAAGCTGGAACGGAGTTAAATCTATACATAGATTGAGCCTAGAACTGATAATTAATGTATAATTTAGTATCACAAACCACATTGTTAATGTGAAAAGTGATTAATAGGGTTTTATTTGCAGCATAGTAACCAAAGGTTAATTTTTAATTTTTCCGCAGCTCTAGTGCGGATGGTGGGGGTTCCTAGCTCCCCAGGAAGAGGGAGAGGGTTTGATTTCCACCTTACGCACTTTAGTTCAAATAAGGGGGGCTTACCATGTGCATAAGCCTGATGACCCCGCGGACTGGGTTAGGTGCACTAAGGGGAGTTTTACGGCATTGCCGGTTTCTCCTCTAAAAAATTCAAAAAAAAAAAAAAAGTTATGCACTTTTATAAAGAAAAATATTTTTAAAAATAGTTGTAATACCTCTGTTCTCACACTTTTTTGTTGCAAAATATTACATTCCAGGACACTAGTTCCAATAACGTTCTTGAAAGTAAAGATTTTCTGTTTTTTTATGGGATTATGAGTTTGAGTTACGATATTAACCTCTATTCTCTATTAAATGCATATAAATACATATAAATTTTTAGTGTAAAAAACCCCTTTTGTGATCTATTATACCTACATATTACAAATATCATGGCGTGAGTAGAAGAAGAAAAATCATAAGAGAAAAAATATTGATTTAAAATCATTAATAATAGTTGCAATACATTTGGTGTCAGTGAACTATTGAAAATGCCCATCATATTATGAAGTGTTTTTTGGCAAGGCATATTATGAAGTGTTAACATCAATTAAAAATAGGATCTAGCAAGCTTTTTTTTATAAAATTCAAATTGTCTGTCTACTAATATTATCAAATCTTTAACATCACTTAAAAATAGAATCTAACAACTAAATTTTCTTTGCAAATTCAAATCTTTCCTCTGTAAACGTTGAAAAATCTTAATATCACTTAAAAATAGGATCTAACAAATAAATTCTTCTTGCAAATTAATGTGTCCTTCATTAATTAATAATATAAACAAAAATTCAAATAACAAAAAAAAATTAGATGTTGCAACTTAGAAATAAAAAAATAAAAAAAAATCTACTACATATGATTTTAATGTAAAATTATGACAAAATATATATATGCAAATGAATTTATATCGAATGAGTTTAACATAAATAACCTGTAAAAACTGATACGTGAAGCACGTGTTGTGACGCTCCTGATTAAAAAACTGATTTTGGATGTGGTGTGATTATTTTTAATTGGGAAAATTTTAGAATATAAACAAAATTCATATCTATAGGAGAAATTAGGATAGTGGGCCTTGTGGCATGTTAAATGAGCAATTAAGATGAAATTTTGTATAAAATTTCAGTTGTTTAAGTAAATTTTAGATAAAATTACAAAATCAAGTTTTTATTATGGAACGCTCTTTAATTTATATTTAAGTAGCATTGACTAAGGTAGAACTTGCAGCAGATGTCTTTTTTCTCTTTCTTTTTTTAACAATCATGTGATTTCAGAACTCAAACATAATATGCGTGGTTAAAAAAAATCAGGAATCAAATACAAAAGTATATAATGATAAAAAGATATTATCTACTTAACCTTCATATATAATTCAGAGCAGATATCATATTGTTAGGATTGTCTCGCATGTTGTTAAGAAGGAATGGCGGTTCGAATAAAAAGTCTCACATCACGAAATAAATTAGAGGAGTGGAGTACAAATATGAGTTGGTAGGCATGTAACATAAGAGATTCCTTTTGTTACAAGGATGTGTGTGTCAGTTCATATTCGTGTGCCATATGTGGAAGGGAGAGGACTTTGTTACAACCGTCGTTACATAACAGTGGTATCAGAGCCGAAGGTTACGGACTGGACCAAACAGGCAAGACAGTGCTCTCAAAAGATACTCGTAGGATGCGAGTCAAGGGGGAGATTTTAGGATTGTCTCGCATGTTGTTAAGAAGGGATGGCGGATTTGAATAAAAAGTCCCACATCACGATATAAATTAGAGTGGAGTACAAATATGAGTTGGTAGGCATGTAACGAAAGGGATTCCTTTTGTTACAAGGATGTGTGTGTGTCAACTCATATTCGTGCGCCCTATGTGGAAGGAAGAGGACTTTGTTCCGACCGTCGTTACGTAACACATAGTTTGTGTTTAAATTCGTGAGATCATAGGAAACATGTTCCAAGTTAGAAATTCATTTGCATTGGCAAGAAATAAATTAACTAGTTGTAGACTAACACATGTGAAGAATGTCAGGATCTGCATCATACCTCCAGGTTGTGCGTGTTTCTCTGAAAAAGAAAAGATGACTGATGTCAACATAAAATCCATATGAGCTAAACATGTTACGACTTTTATTAATATTAGTAGTTTGCGTAACCTAAGCTAGTTATAAGCAAATAAGTATTTATCAGTTTGTAGTTACGACAAGAGATAACAATGAGTAGTAGATATGCAAACTAACCCAATTCCATGGCAGCAGAATATGGATCTTTCTTGGCCACATCACATATTATGGATAAGGAATGTCTTACGGCAACTGGATCACTAAACAAAATCCTGCAGCCAAGCACATTGAATGTAACACATATGATAAGCATGATGCGATGAGATATCTGATGGTAAACTATAAATAAGCAATAGGAGAGCAATCGTTTGATTAGTATATCAGTTTTAAGAAAAAAATGTCATTATTATTATATTTAGAACTCATTCGACTTATGATCTAAAATATATGAATTGTACAAGTAGTGGTTTAAGACAGAAAAAGTTGATTTATTTATTTGTGAACGCGAGGAAGCTAAAGTAACGAAAAAAATAGCAAACAAAATTCTTCATGTATAAGTTCATGGCATGTGAACAGTACCAAAATTAATAAGGGTTTAGTGCGGTTGAGCACTAAGTTCAAGTGTAAGAGGTGCAGACTCCAGATTCCAATCATGGCTTGTAAACCGCTTGATTTACCCATATGTATACTAGAAGCACACCTAGTATGTATACACACTCTCTCTCACCCACCCCTGCCCCCCCCCCCCCCCCCCGGCCTCAAAAATAGAACACAAAAGCACATAGAGTATAGTCATGTGTGTGTGTGTACGAGGAGCACTCTATGGCACCCTTGTTTTGCTGCAGCCCCCTTAGCACCCATATCGAATCGTATACTACGTTTCAAATCCAACAAACTTTAGTAGATGGTGAATAATTAGGTTAAGAATTTGTAGCATAATATGTTTGATGTTTAAATTTAACAGTTCAAATAAACGTTTAAATGGTGAATAATTGTGTTAAGAAAAAAAAAACGGGGGGGGGGGGGGGGTCAAAATAAGTCCAAATTTTATACAGATAATCCTTTATATGTTGGCTGAGCATCTACAAAATTTTGTTAGATTTGGAATGACATAGCTCACAATATGGTAGGGGTGCTAGAGGGGTGATGCAAAACAGGGGTGACATATATATGTAACACTATTATACATGTAACTACATATGTATATATGTGTACATACATACGTTACACCCACATGGGGAAGGATCAGAATCACTGACTATTTATCCCTTATTTGTACCCTAAATTTCAACCACACATCTCTATTGAATTAGCGATTGGCTGATCAGCCCCATTTATGTTTTATTATTGAATATATTTTAATCTTTCATGTCGACTCTAAACCAATAACTCAATTACAATGTGTGGTTGAGACTTCGGTTACACTAAAGGACAAATAGCAAGTGGATATGTGTGTGTGTGTGAGCGTGTGGGTGTAGGTAAAAAAAGAAAAGAAAAAAATATATCGTCACAAGTTGATCCTTGAATATCGATTTGTGCTATATTATAGGGCAAAGAGCAAGTGGATGTGTGTGTGTGTGGGCAAAGAGCAAGTTGATCCTTGAATATCGATGTGTGCTATATTATATTGCCACAAGCTGATCCTTGAATATCAAAATAATCATATTCAATATGATGCAATTTAAAGTGCTAAAAAATTACTTGGCATTTCGAGTCCTTGTCAGAGCATTTTTGGTTCTAAAATGATAGTAAACAATAATACTTGCAAACATAAAATGGACAGAAAAATATATGTACTTACCCCTGAACAGCTCTATGCAGAAAATCAGAATTTTCAGGATCCAAAGGAAGTCGTCTAAGAGCACTAATAGAAGAATATTGCAAATTATTCTGAATAACTGACTGTGAAAGATAAACATAAAAGAACTAGGTAAATCAACACATGTTTGAATCTAGGAAATATGAAAGAGATAATTTGCAAGGACACAAACTCAATGGCATAGCAAAAAAAGGGGACTAGCAGGGAATTACTTGAAAAATGTTTGGAGAGTTGAAGACGATAACCCTAGGACTATTATTATTTTGCCAGTTAGCTACGGTTGCAAGTGGTTAAATGTGTCATTTACAAATAGGTTATTGAGTGGACACACATACTATACGAATGTATATGTACTAAGGTGCGCCGTCAAATATATACTCAAAAAAAATGAAATGTGATAATCTTTGAACCCATTACGACACGATAACTTATGTGTATAGCATCCATAGGATAATTGGACGTAACTAAATAATGTGAGTCTACAAGAAGAGAAAAACATTACTGAGACACGTGATCAAAGAAATAGCTGAATCAGATGCTCCAATTATTAGGACGTATCCAAAATGCTATTAAATGAGACTGTATTTGGTTGAAATATTAATGCCTGACATCAAAATCAAAATAATAAAATGCTTACAATTACTGGCATGGTCAAATGACCTTGTCAGGTAACATGCGGCTGCACTAATGCAAATACTTCGCTGAATGCTAAGGTATATACTATGAAGTAACTTTTGATGACAGATTGTGTCCTTATCATGATCTAAGAAGAATAACAGTAGATATAGCACATGGAAAATAAATTGGACTATGTATGCATGTATTTTCATTTTTATTTTTGAAAATGACTCTGTACACATGTATGCATGTATGCATGTATGTGTGCATATATGTGTACAAGCTCCCAACAATATAAACCCTGCAAGAATTTAAATACCTCTCTACTTTTCTTTCCAAAGATGCCTTTCTTTCGTTTTTGTTTTGAGTCTGCAACCTGAATAATAGTTTAAATCACTGTGGGCAACATGTTTTATTTCTAAAAAAATTAATAATTTTCTATAGTCTATATACCAAGAAATTGGTATTTGTTGAAAATAGTTTTAGAAAGCAAAAGGAAAATTTATTTTGGGAAAGGGTGTGAAGGCTGGGTAGGTAAAAGTGCTGTACAAACCTTTTCAAGAATGCCAAATACAATTTCATACAACTGTGCAAGAATTTCAGGACCGCAACTTGAAGCGGCAGAAAGAGATTTTATAGCTGCAATCCTTCTCCCGTGAACTTCATAACAAGAAGATAAAGTCAAGCGAAACGAAGGTGAGTTTATATTTAACGTTAATTACCATATCGCTTGTTTTTACATGTACATACTACAGAAGCAACAATACATGATATTTTCTGGTAATCGTATCACTTCTACAAACAAACAAAAATATCAATCCATAGGATAAATGACAATTGTTAATGAGAATTGGAACTCATATGAATTTCGGGAAACCCTCAACCGAAGAAATGTTTAAATGACCCTTAAACTACGCACTTATATGGTTTCCATAGCTGTCAAGGCGAAAAGACCCCAAACCCTCGCCTAGCGCTTATTTGTGTCTAAGGCTTTTTTGGATGCCTTGAGCATCATTTTCTCTATTTTACAGCCAAAAAAAATGCAATAAAAAAATGCACTCCACTTTTGGCTTCAAAAAGTTGCATATAAATGCAATATTGAAAATAAAACAGAAGATGATATATATGATAAATCAGCTTTTCATCTGCTAAGAGAATTTGTGATTAAAAAATCTAGGGATAGCTCTTTAGACACAAAGTTAAATACAAAGTGAGAGACACAAGATCTAAACCGTTAAATCTTGTTGTCCTTATATGAAGGGGTGAAATTCAGGGGGTAATCCAAATGTGAAGATTGATTGTATCACCGATTGTGTCAAAATATTGTGTCTAAATAGACTTCCCCTAAAAAATTAGATTTAAATACATGATGTCATAAATCAACTGAAAATATGTAAATGATCGAACATATTTTTATCAACTAAAATATATGACAGAGCCAAGGGCGAGGATGCCATCGACAGAAGATAGCTGATGAATCAGTTTGTTGGCAGCGAATATAATTGCGACAAGGGTAAAACACTAGCGCCAGTGGCAAATAGGCTGGCAGGGTCAATTATAATTTAGTTTTTTTTTTTTTTTTCTCTTCTTCTTCTTCTACTATTGGAAGAACGATGCCTCTTACTGTTCCATATTGGAGTCTAGATGATTAAACATTGATGTTGAATTTGGAAATGTAATTGGGCTCCATTTTGGACCAAATACGGATACTTCTTTTTTCTCCTTGGAAATGCCGCACAATGTGCGCATTTTTGGAGCTTAAAAGCTTGAGCGCTTTAGAATCTTTGGGGCCTTTTTAGTGTCTTACACATCATCGGCATTTTGAAAGGTAAAAAATCCCCAGGTTGGCATCTAGCGCTTTTTGGAGCCTAGGCGAGGGCTTTAATAACTATGATAGTTTCAACGACTAAAGGCAACCTTATTTATGTAAGGGAATAAAACTAAAATATAAGGAACGCTGACCAAAAAAATAGCACGAAAACAGATTCAGTTATGGAAACCTTCGCCGCATTGTCAAGGTAGAAAATATCATGTTAGAGCCAAATAGTTGACTAAAATCGAAAAACCAATCCAGTGCCAAAATGATCTGACTATATTGAAATCTCAGACTAATGTAGCAGTACTGTATTCATTTCAGATAAAATGTAATGAACATGCAAAATAGAAGTAAACATTTAGGAATAAAGATGGAACATACATTCAGGTTCAGGAATCAAAGCTTCAGAAGTAAGCTGATCTACAATTTTAGGTACGACGTCTGCTCTAGTGACACCACCAACATCATCAAGTTTAGCAAGGGCATCCCAGTTTGGCGTGGGGATTCCACCACTTGGGGCTAAGCCATGAACGCTACTATCTGAGAGTATTCTTGCTAAGTAATAGAACACGTAACGAAGTACACCCCTATCTTCACACTGCTGATGAAGCTGCAAAGAAAATACAACCAAGATACACCACCCTTATATTATAGAAGAAATTGTCATAAAACCTAGCTCCTCAAAATATAATGAAGTTTGGTGGTCCATCCAAAAAACAAGAAACACAAAGAACATTAGAATATAGGGAAACTATATATGAAAACTATATCATAAAACCCTTACACCATTGCTTGTCACAAATCCAAATTTTCAACTTCCAAATCTCAACTACCTAGGGAGATCTTATTTTTTTGGCCATAGCACAAGAGAACAGTAAATCTCAAGTGTATTCCTGTTGGCATCCATCTCAGTGGGAAGCGTAATATCTCGGTCGAGGTATTTGCCAAGATCTTTCTCCTGAGATAATAGTCAAGCTTATGCAGCTTCAATGTTACATAATATCTCTGCTTGGCCCATAGTATTTTATCTGATCAAATTTCCAACTCTTTGAGTTTTTATTGTTTCATGTTCTTAACTGCTTTATTTAGATGTCCCAGGTATAATTCGTACAAAATCAATTGTTTTTTTTTTTTTTTTTTCTTCTGAAACTTTAAATTTATTCCTCTCTTATTAGTTATTTTTCTTTAAAAAATTGTCAAGTTGAGAAACATAAATTATATCAAGATAGTGTCTAATGTTTTTGAAACATTTGCCACACCCTACAACCCTCCTTACGCTTCAACAGCTGTTTGAGCAATCCAAATTGAAATTAACCAAACTTTGAGGTATTTAGCAGTGTTGTAAAAATTCTTCAAGCTCTCGCCTAAGCTCTGCTTAGGCGCTAGGCCAGCCTTACCATCTATATATTTGCCTAGTCCGCCTAGATGAAACATACCACATTGTCTAAGCATACGAACAGGTTCATAAGCATCATATATGCACTATTTAGGCTTGATGCTTCTTACGAGTGCCAAAATGTTTGTTTCAAGCGATTTTGTCTCCATAATTGCTTTCAAATCCATTAAAGTATATGATATCTCATTGAGTATCGGTAACTCTAAACAAAATACTAAATTTTCATTCAAAATGAATGAGTTTATCAAAAAAAATAGTTCCGAATAATTTTCGATTAATCCCCGTCTAAACGATCACTGGTTCATGCCTACCATCAAGCATCCGCCTAGCAATTTGCACAACCTAGGCATTTAGTCTATGTAACCAACATTATCTACCCTAATTTTGGGGTCTTTCCAAAATTTCTAGTACGTTTAAGATATTAAATATTTCTCAAATCTTTAATTATAAATACTATTTGAAAACGTCAATGATTCCAAACAAAACCTAATTTTTGTGAAGACGAAATTTAGTTGTATACTGATGGATCCCCAAAGTCTGGTTTCTTTTTGGATTATCTAAACTGAAAATTTATCAAGTTGTAGCCACACACATGCACGCGCGCACACATGAACGTAACTGCAAGCGCATGCAACTGCAAAAGCGCGCACACATATATATACCCACAAACTTTATAGCAAGCGCTTTGCACGTGAACTATTTTCTGCAATTGTACATGTTTAACACATTAAGAAGAAATAATTTGCATAAATATTTAGTCTTAGTTTTACATTGAAATAATAAGGTTCCATATCCAAGAAGGAATCGTTTCGATACTTAGGATCTATGTTGCAGTTTGATGGGGAGATTGATAAGGATATTAGTTTTAGAATTCAAGCAGGATGGGTGAAATGGCGACTAGCATCTGGCATTCTCTGTGATAGGAAGATTCCTAAGAAGCTTAAAGGAAAATTCTATAGGACAGCAATCAAGCCTGCAATGTTATATGGTGCAAAATGTTGGCCTACTAAGAGGCAACACGTTCAGAAGATAAGCGTAGCAGAGATGCGGATGTTGCGTTGGAGCTGTGGGCATACCAGACGAGATCGGATTAGAAATGAGGATATTCGGGAAAAACTTGGAGTTGCACCTGTTGAAGAGAAGTTAGTCCAATACCGATTGAGATGATTTGGACATATCCAACGTAGACCATACGATGCATCTGTACGCGCTGGAATTATATGTCGCGCTGAAGGCCCAAAAAGAGGTAGAGGTCGACCTAAAATGACATGGGAGGAGATAATAAAGAGAGATTTAAGTAACTGAAGTTTATCTGAAGAGCTGGTAGTTGATATGAGTGCATGGAAGTTGGCAATCCATGTACCAGAACCTTAGATTTTTTTTCACGTTTATTGAACATTTTTACTTTCTATTACTATTTTAAATTTTATTTCACTTTTATTGAACCTTTTTACTTATTATTATTATTATTATTTAAAAAAAAACTTTATTAGATGACTTTTTATTTGTTTGATTATTTTAAACCCTTTATATATATATATATATATATATATATATATATATTATCATTATTAAATTTATTTTATTTTAATTTTGGGTTCCATATCTAGCCAACCCCAATTTGTTTGGGATATATGGCTTTGTTGTTGTTGTTGTTTACATTGAAATGATATGTAGTTAGTCTGAATTTTTATTTTTAAGTTGTGATGCCTTAATTTTTGTTGACTTGAATTTTTATTTCTATTACTAATCAGTAAATAATGAATTAGTAAAGAAAAAATATTTGTTAGATGATATTTACAGAGCGACACTAAAATTTGATAATATTTATAGAGCGATATACTGAATTTGTAAAAGAAAGTATCATCAGTTAGATCTTCTTTTTAAGTGATACTGAGATATGATCATATTTACAGAGGGACGTTTTGAATTTGTAAAGAATGTTTATTTGTTAATCATATTTTCAAGTGATTAAGATTGATTATATGAACGTTTTTTGTAGTTCATGTTGATACTAAAAAGATGTGATGCCAAATATATTACAACTGCTATTAAAGAGTGTAGAGTGTGTGTGTGTGTGTAAGGTTATTCTAAGTATGCAAACATGTGAGGAAGGCTGTTCTAGGGAAGCATCGCTGGATTACAATATGCAATAATTTTGGAAAGAAAGGCATTCTTTTTGTTTTGCTATGACATGTGACACATGCTTCCATCAAGACAAATTATAATTTTGAATAATTCTTTATGGTGAATTGCATAAAACAAATGTTCAACATTGAGAAAGAACAACGGTGATATGTGTTAAAATATGAGTACTTGACTCTAAAATAGTGCAACTTGAAGAAAAAAAATTATCATTAATATGTCCTAGGCCGTGATGGCCATATGAACAGTGTTGTGACGTATTGGGTGCATATAGGTGAGTTATTCTTGCAATTATAAATTACTCAGTAGTTGATACAGTGTATTTAGGATGATACATCACAGATAACCTAACTATTCATAAAGAAAACGTGGAATACCATTAGAAGAGATGGTGCCAAAGATGGATCCACCGAATTGTACACAGCAAGTTTTGGAAATACATGGCTTACTAGCTGCTTTTGTGATTTTTTCTACATAAAAAAGAAGCAATATTAAAGGTAAAAATGATTTCAGGCAACCATATATAAAACATGATTTGAACAGTCTTTGACATATACCTGATCGCATGTTGCGGAAAGCTGATGGATGCTGTGAGCCAGCTGAGCGTAAGAAACCGGCTGAAAAGAATCAAGAACCTCACATGTTACTTTAGTTCTGCGCTGTCCCAGCAAAGGTAACTTTAAAGAAAATAATAGATAATTAAATAAATAAACAAACCTTCTTTTTTCTTTGTGATCTCTGTGGGATAGCCTTAACAGGATTAAGGGCCTTAGCAGCTGAAATAGTCTCGCTTAATGTAGCTCTTTTTGACTTCTTCTCGGTGCTACTCACAGGCTTTCCTAATGTTGTTGGAGCTTTAACTTTCTTATCAGGGTTGTTGTTTATGTTTGAACTGGGGGTTGGGGTTGGATCCGATGAAATAAGATCCATTAGAGTTGAATTGGTTGGGTCCTGGCCGGAAGACATTGTTAAGAAGTTCGTCGATAACCGAAACTGTTCCTGGGAGTGGGTTGCTGAAGAAGATTAGAATGTGTCATCTTTTACAAGATTTCTTTCTTTTTTTTCTATGATTTTGTTGATTCGCATTTCCATTACTAATTTTCTACCGTAGGCTCCTAATACTTGTTTTCGAAACCTAATCCAGTTTTGATAACCTTCATTCTTTGTCATGTTAACAGTATATATAAGCAAATTAATTTTTATAAAAGAATATTCAAAACTATGAATCATATGTACATTAAAATTTGACTCGCTTAATTGCAAGATATAAATAATAAAACTAAAGTGGATTGAAACACTGAAAATTATTTAAATATTTTTGACTAATATAACAGTTTCTTTAATCAAATCTTTTGAACTCAAAATCCAAAGTACAATTAATATTGATTTTCAAAAGGGTGAGCAATTTTAATTCAGTTAAAAAAAAATTGTTGACCATAAGAAGCCCAATGTGGTAGCCCTTATCACCGCAATAAATCAATTGCAAATTATAGTACACCAATATTACATTTCGTACACAGATAACTTAAAAATCAATGTAGGGCAAAGTAACCCTTGTTACAAGCTATAAGGTCTCTTCTTGACTCATTTGATCAGACCCTTATAACAATCTTAAATAGCGATTGCAAAAATAGCAAGATAAATTGGATCGCAACCCATGTGAAATGTACTATCGTATTTCAGAATGAAAAGATTGAAGTCCAATACTCAATCGCGATTTCAATTTAAGCATCGAATTGAAACAAAATAAAAAAAAGATAAGTTCAGCATCGCAATCTCAATTCAGCAAAAACAAAAAAGGAGGAATAGGAAGAAGCAGCTGCAGCAAACCTGAACTGAAAAATATAGGATTCAGAGGCAAATCGATTTGTTTGTCTCTTCTTTTCCGAATTCCTATTGTAAAGATGATCGATGATGAAGACGAAGTATTAATTCTGGGTGTTAAAACAGCTCACTCTCCCCTGTTTGTGGATCCAATATCCAGTCATCCCAATCTATTCTGTTACTTAACCATAAAATCAGGAACCAATCCTTGCTTGCCTGGCATTCCAACATTCCTCCATTCTTCAATTCAGCCTCAAGGGCGCTTTCAGTTTTTTGTTCCTTCACAACGCTGTAGATTACAACAATTTCGAGACGGTTACAACCGACTTCTGTGTTATCCTTTTTCATTTCCCCACTTCTCTTTATCGTCCTCCGCAATGTAGCCGTAATTTGCAAATTTTTCCTTCTTCCTCTGATCTATGATAAACTTATACAGTCTTTAGCATCCACTGTCTTTTCACCAAACCAAATCATCATCAGCGTCAATTATCTCCTCGCTCACCGCTCTTTCGCCATGGTACTCTTTTAAAAAAACTTTGCAAACTGAAATGTTAAAATCCTTGACTATTGCTTGGAAATTGATATGTCATTGTCAATATTGCTTTGTCACTCCAGGGTTCGACTGATCTTTCGTAGCACAGTATTTCAGCTGATTTGTGTCTTGCATTCAATAAGTATGTCCATGTCAAGATTTATTTTTAGCTTAATCTATTTACACCCCATTTTTCGACTTTTCCACCCCTCTATTTGAACAAAAAACATCGTATCTAGGGTTGTCAACGGATGCTTTCGAATACGGATAGTGTCATATCTGTATCCGTATCCGAAATTATTTTCGGACATCGGATATTTGTATCCGTTTAATATTCAGATATCCGTATCCGCTTAATTTTCGGATACGGACGGATATCAGATATTTATCTGCTCCGCCTGTAATTAATAAGTTTAAGAGTATAAATAAAAGAATTTGGATCAAGATAAAATAATTTTTATACTAATGTTTGTAAAAAGACCGGAAAATAAAGAAATGTGATGATGAAACATTGTTTTTTACTAATATCCATAGGCATATCAAAAAATATTCCAAAATTAAACACTAAAACTACCATTTTCACTAAAAATGGACAAAAAATTATATTATAGTAACATCCAATAGTTGCAAAATAATTATTAACTCTATTTTTCTATTTTGAGTTATATATATTACATCAATTAGTCGAACGGATATTTTTCGGATACCACAATAACCATATCCGTATCCGAATAGCTTTTCGGATATCGGATATCCGAATCCGCTTTTCGGATAATGTCGGATAACGGATATTTCAGATACGGATTCGGACGGATATCGGATTTTTCGGGTATTCATTGATAGCCCTATTCATATCCCACTTTTTACTCTTTCCACCCCAAAATATACCAAAATTGCCCTTTATTTTACCATTTCAATAATAGTAATTTAATATTAATGATGGAAGAAGAAAAGGAAATCCAAAAACTATGAAATTGTAATTCGTAATTATTTTTTCCATTCTTTTCATCGATGGTGCAATATAGAAAAAATTCTGTCCAATTCAAAAAACGAGTGAATAATAATTATAATTTCTGTAAAACAAAAAAGGGAAATTCAAAATAAAACATCATTGTTTTCCTAAGAATTTTTTTTATTGTCTTCTTGAAAACGATTCGTCGTTTTGTTATCATATTTTCTTATGGATAAAATGCATAATAGAATGAGAAAATTGAATATGTTATGTATAATAATATACAAGGGTAAATTTGTAATTTTATTCTTTAGTGGGGCGGGAAAGGAAAAAACTGAGATGCTAATAGAATTAGCCTTTATTTTTATCATTTTTATTTCTTTAACTGCAACCGTGTATTTAGCACCAATACCACGAGGGTTCAACAACATTTGAACGATAACGATTAATTTTTAAGTTAGTTGAAGTGCAAATTAAATTTTTGTTACTTTGTCACTTGGGGATATAAATAGCTATTTTTTCAAAAACAAGCTAATTTTGCCTTTGATTGATGTTAGAGCATTAAGTTTTGCATTTACATTTATTTACATGAATATGAATATTATGCTTAGGTGCTTAAAATCAAACTTAATACACAAAAGCTCATTTTCAACAAAAGATTGTAAATTAAGTCCTTGTAATTAAGTACTAACTAATTGCGCAAGATTATGCAATTATTCAGTAAATAATTACATATATTTTGCAATTATATCAAAAAATGCATAAGTACTTGCAATTTTTCTTTTAAGAGTTGTGGATACGTAACGACCCATATTTTTAATCAAATTAAAATATGAGTTTTAATTGATTTTAGTGAACTTTAAATGGTTAAATACTGAATTTGGATTTGAGAATAATTGAAAACAAATTCTAAACTTTGTTTTATATTTTATTGGGATTAAAACAAGGTAAATAAACAAAATCAATTTAAAAGTGAAAAGTTTGAAAATCAATAATTTAATGTTATATTGATGACCTGAAAAATAAACGATTTTTTAGACAGTCTCAGAATCTGACGAAACCACTTTTATCGGATCTGGAGCATCAAAATATGGTAAGGTTCAAAATTTCAAGTCGATCAAAGTTAGTGTGTAAACATACGTAGTATAAACGTATATTGAAAAATCACTTGAAATTCAGTAAAAGCTAGAAATAAGGCTATTTTCAAACAGTCTCCAAATTCGATGAGACTAATTTTATTGGAACCATATTAGTGAAATATAGTAGGGTTTCAAATTTCGTATTGGTCGGACTTACGGTTTGATCGTACCAACTGAAAACGTATAAGGAATCGTTCTATTGAAATTTGACTTGACAATAAGCAGTTTCGGGTAATATGGAGCAATTGAAAAATACTTATAAAATGGTAAACGACACAGATACCACCTTCTTAAGTTAAACCCTTAAAAATAAATTAACCCTTTAATTAAAATCCATCCTTATCCCTTCCTACACCAACTCCCACATCTCCTACCCACAAGACAACTCAATGTACCTCCCCACATGTGCCATGCTCTTCCTAAGTGACCACTTCCCCTTGTACTTTAGCCATGTGAAGTCATTTTTTAATTTCACTTTCCACCTTTTTTCAATTCTTCTTCATTAAGCCACCATTACTCTTCCTCCTCCTCCTAACACCCACACCACCACCTCCTCTTGCACCACCAACCTCCAGCCCTCCCCTAAACCTTTCGCAACCTCCTTGTCGCCCCCTACTCCAAGCCATGCCCCCATTTTGCTCCAAAGTCCCTCATTTCCATTAAAACCCTAAAGAAAACTTTTTTTCTCCTCTTTTCCAAATTCTACACCTAAATCTCCACCCCTGGAACTCACGAGCTCCACGCCTGACCCCACCAGTCCACCTCTGACCCCACTCCAGCCTCACCAGCATGTGGTCCCCACTCCCCTTAGTCGTGGGCCCCACTACTCCTTTTTAGCCCTTAAACCATTTAAAAATTACAGCTTTCCCTTTAATTTGCAATTATATATTTTTATATTTTGTAAGTGTTGAAATTGGAGGGTGAAAGTTGCAAGCTTAGGTTTGCAAAGGCTAGGAAATCCTACCTTAGAAGTGTCGTGGAGTTTGGATGGCTCTGGTGAGAGCTCTTCACTTATTAGTTAACTATTTCGGGTTAAACTAGTTTATAAGTGAATTGGTGATTGTTTATTATGTGATTAATATGGTAATAATGAGTGATTTGGTTTAGATGTTGGAAATGGTTAATTATTAAGTTAACAAAATGTTAAAATGACAATGATAATTGTAGTTGAGCTACACACTCATTAACAAAGTAAAAAGATTCACCTATGATCACTTATTTAAGTCAATAGAAATTGGTGAACATATGATACGAAATGGATGTGATATCATTTATTGATTGATATTGATTGTGAATGATCATTGGAATTTGATGTATGTTGGTGTGAATGGTTTTGTTAAATACAACAATGTAATGTTAATAAGGTTTAATACCTTATTTGATAATGGTTTGAATTGGGATTAAGTGTTAATGACCTTGACACTTAGGTCAATGATGCCAATGTGTGATAATTAGATGCTAATAGTTGTTAATAACTATTATTGGATGCTAATGATGTGTGAAATCCATATAAATGGAATTATATGGTAATTAGTGAATCTCATTCCAATTCGGAGTTAAATTGAATATTTTATTAATAAAATATTCAATGAAAAATAAAAGTTTGAATTTGATCTCCGATTTTGGATGAACACAAAGTTTATAAAATTATGATGAATATTCGTAACTAAAAAGAATTAATTTGATCTATTTTTATATGGTTATAGTGTTAGGATTGCCTCACATGTTGTTAAGGAGAAATGATGAGTTGGAATTAATAGTCCCACATCATGAAATAAATTGAAGGAGTTGAGTAAAAATATGGGTTGGTATGCACGTAATAAAAGGGATTCCTTTTGTTATATGGGAGTTGTGTGCCAGCTCATTTGCGTGCAAGGAAGGGGGGCTTTGTTCCGACCATCGTTACATAACATATAGCATTTTCAAGTTTTATTTTTGAAATGAACTATAAAGGGTGAAAGTGAAGCTCGGTTAGGTTAACTAGGATGAGTATTAAAAGGAATTTCTTCATAAAAGTATCTTATTTATTTTTATAATGAATGTCAGGTAAGTTTGGACTTCAAATAATAAGTTTTGAAAAATAATATTATTTTAATGATTTAAATAATATCAAAATGGTTTAATATTAGAATATTTGACTTTAAAGGAAAATAATTGAAATGTAGTTTCCAATAATTATATATATTTTATATAATTAATAAACTATTTTGGAAATGTTTTGCTTCGATTTTAATTATAAATCGAATTTGGTCTAGTAGAACTTGTCGTGTAGCGGTAGTTCGCGAACTTCGAACCGTAACTATGAATTGATGTACCAAGAGATTTGACTGTCGGATTCTCCTAAAACGTTGGGTTCGAAATGAAAATATTTTTAAAATGGAATAAGAAGCTTTAAAATTCAACGGATAAATTTTAAAATATGTTTAAATCTATTTTTGGAAAAAGTCGTTATAGATGTAGTTCGGTGACCAGAATTGGAAACCAACTGTAAGTGCCTTATAAAAGTTATTAAAAATATGAATAAATCATAATAAATGATTTGAAGGAGATTTTGGTAAACATACAAAGTTTTAGAGAGATAAAGGAGACATTTTATCAGAATGAGCTGGTTAACAACCAAAAGTAATGAACCAAAAGGAATATGTGATGATTCTTAAGAATACAGTCTAGTATCACATGTGAGATCTAACTGGAAACTTTTCTATTAGGCAAGGGGTGGGAAGAACAGGAATGACATCAAATATTTGACTAAGAATAGACGAAGTTTTCTATAGATAAAGGATCTAGTGTTTAAAATAATATATTGGAATGAAAGGGTTTAAATATAACCAAAGTTTTCCGATGTATGAATTGGATTAGATTTGAATGGAAATAATCTTCGCTTATTTCAATATTAGATTCCGAGCTTATACGGATACTGTTTGAGGAATTTGGAAGATATTGATATCGTTATCCGTATACGGTATCCGTTGATTTCAGAATTTGATATTGAATATAAGTCGATACGATTTCTGTTTATAGCCTTATATTTGATATCAAATTGGATCTTGGTTTGTCGTGAACGGTGTCCTCAATAACACTATTCTTAAACACTATGCCATAAACGGCCTAACGCAATGAAAAAAATTGTTGGCACAGGCCCAAAAAATGTTGGCATAGGTCTTTGGCAACGTTTTTAGGGTGATGCAATTTCCCCCGTTGCTGCAGACCTCAAAGGCAACATTTTGGCTATCTACGGCAACACAACAAATGTTGTTACAGTAGAACCTTATTTAGGTCTATAGCAACTTCCTTAGGTGTCTGTAGCAACACTCCAAAAATGTTGTTGTAGATATTTATATTATTTATAAAAAAGAATATATAATATAACAAAAATGAGAATTAAATGCTATTACACCAAATTAAATATTCAATCAGTATTTTTATCCAAATAAATATTTTATTTCAACATTTGAAATAGTATAAATTTCTAACTCCACCATTTACAATTCACTGTTAATAACATAGTCAATCACATATACAGATATTCCTCACTACATCACTTAATTCACTCATTAGTCATTACTTATCTAATTTTAATTTATACAGACACTGACAATATATGCTGAGCCAAAGGCTGGTCCGGACGCAACACCGGTGGGATCCGGGGCCCCATAATCCCGGTGGTGGCCAGTTAGGTGAAACAAGTGGGCACCGCCGGATTCATCCGATTTCGAAAGACCAATCCTTCTTTGAAACACTGCAAACCAAGTACATCATCACCCAAAGCCGTAAACAACAACAACAAACATTAAACTTCTAATTCTTTAACACACTTACATCCTCTCCGACCATAAACACCTTGTGTCCCCTTGGCCGCAAAGATTAAACTCCATCCTGCTGCAATACATGCCCAAAAACAGCAGACTTTTCATAAAATAGCAAAGTTCAAAGATTAACATAACTTCATCCTGTTGCAATACATGCCCAAAAAGGTGAAAAGAGATGCACTTACTTTTAAGATCTTCGATCAGTTTGGGATCCATTCTAATCAACTCAAACCCATTGGCAACTGGCTTGTAAAGGACTAGAGCTCTCTCCTCGTTGGATGGAAGCTCGGAATCAATCATTGTTAATTGTGGTTTTGACATTCTCCTTAGAATGAAAAAGCATGTGATTCATGGACATGTGCATATACTTTAACTCATCTACGGTTAATCACTGTCATATGTGTCATTGTTGTACAAATGGATAAAATTTCATAAATAGTTAAATACTATCGTACTTGTTTGTTCTTTATTATTCCTACTGATTCATAATAGTAATAGTAATATTGATTGGAGCAATAAGTAATGTCATTGTAATTCAGATCATAAAATAAAGCTTAAATTTTTCTAAACATAGAATTAAGGGCTAATTAAGGAGTACAATGGTAGAGATGATCAGTTCCTAGGAGTTCGCCAGAGGACCAAAGATCAACACCATTGTTGTTGGTTGCTTCCTTGGTGCAGGAGACCGGCACTAAACACAACCCTCTACTTCTTAAATTTGCTTTACGTTTTCAGCTTGATAATTCTGCACAAGTTTTTCATTAATATACACACACTCTCTCCTTTTTTTTGTTTGATATATTTATGATAATATAAGCTAACAACTGATCCTAATTTTGAACGATAACAATTACTTTGATAGCTTAATGGTTCTCAACATAAAAATATGAATCTAGACTGGAGAAAAAAACAGTAACTTAACTAAAACCAAATAGAATAAAATTACCAGCCTTGTAATCTTTCGCGCAGGAGAATTCAGTGAAAACTCAGAAAATTCATCATAAACATCGTCTAAATCCCTCCTCTTAGTCTTCACCGGAAAGAATATAAACATCATCACCAAGTCCAATTAATAAATACTATCAACTGTGTGTACATAATATATTGATAGCTCAGTACCAATAACAAGTCGATGATAATTTAATAAATGGTAAAACGGTACTAAAATCAAAATATCACTTAGCATACAAGTGAAGGTACATGTTTTAACTTACAGTAGGATCAATAAATACTATCAAGTTTCTTTCTGCTGTCGAAACCAAAAGATTGGTATCATCACTGTTTAATGCCAAGGCTGTAACATCTTACCCTTTACGAAGGACTACTTTAACGACCCGCATTCTACACATCATAGGACCGTAGAATATGTATTTCTTTCACATATGAAGTCGTATGGTCATGTAACTTTGGGAAACGACTATTGGGGTCATTTCCCATGTTCATGATTTTTCCCGATTTTTAAATGACCATTTTACCCCTAGTTGGTACTGTTTTGGCCATAACTTTTGACTGGAAAGGAATTTTGACCTGAAACCACTTCCATTGGCTCCGGATAATGGTTTACAATTCCGTAGAGTGGTCACATTAGCCAAACGGACTCACCGTTTGGGAGATATGACTGAAACAAGTTTCAGATGGTGAAAAACAGCTTAATTGAGCTTAACCGGGTAATTAGCAGCTAGGCCCAAAGGGGATTTCGGGATTGGAGATGTATAGGGGCTGATTAGGGTTAGAAAACATTTCTTTCAGCCGCCACTTTCATTCTTGGAACTCTAGCAATAGCCTCCAACACCCAAATCACCTTCTAATCACTTTCTAATCAAGTTTTGGCTTAATCTACATCAAATTAAGGAGAGAAAACACGAAAGCAAGGTTAGAGCTACTGTTAGACACCAGTATTCACCCAAATCAGCGAGGTTTCAGTTCTGAGAAATTTATTTGTGGCCAAGGTGAGTAATTAGCATCGTTTTGACACTAATTACAGTTAATTAAGGGTAATTAGTGAAGATTAGCGAATTTATACACTGATAAATTCTAGAAAAATATCTATAAATTCGAAAATAATATTTTGTGCCTCTGGTAGAAATTTGGTTTAATTTGGTTAAGTTCTGTTAACCCTATGATTAGTTTTACTTAAACATGCTTAAGGGAAAATAAGGGGTTTTGGGTATATTTGATCCATTTTGACATGTAAATTCATTGTTTTGGTGTTTGTGGTTAGTTTGTTATGTTGCTATGACTGTTTGACATTATTTGTGATTGATTAGTATAGTTAGATTTGTCGAAAACGTCGTCGAATGGCGTAAACAAGTTGCTGGAAAAAGTTGCAGAAAGTTGTGCAGGGTTTCGGATCGGATCGGATATGGGCTCGGATCGGATTGGAGACCTGGGCAAGGAACCCGACCCGAACTGGAGTCTGGCACAAAAGAGGCTTGGCAAAAAGGAAGGCCATGTTGGTTAAGCTGGGGATCGGATCGACTTAGGGACGAAGGGCTCGGATCGGAACTTGACACTTGGGAGAACTGGCAAGAAGGAAGGCCACGCTAATTGAACTGGGATCAAATCGGATGAAGAAAGAGGGATCGGATCGGAGCACGTGAAGAACGAGGGAGCGGATCGGAGAGGAAGCACGAACTGGAAGGGAGATGGCACCCGACCCGACCCGGAGGAGGACACCCGACCCGAACCGATACAATGCTGGAAACCCAAACCGAACCGCTACAGGGGAGGACAACATACCGACCCGACTCAGAATGGACACCCGACCCGAACCGATGGCTAGGAGGGAAACCCGACCCGACCCAGTATTGACCAATAACCCGAGATGCAAAGGTAGTCCAATATGGGAAGTTAGAGCTCAGGATCCAGTTGGGAACCGATGAGTTCACTTCATGATTGGGCTTTGCTGCGGGACGTGTGCCAAGGGGCAGTCGATGTTTATGACTTTGGATCACTATATATGGGAAGTACATGAACGGATTCAGGGCTGCAATGGCCTAGGTACGACTAAAGGGCTATAAACCAATGAAGTGGGGTCATTTGTAAAGATTTGGTCATGACTCCATGCGATAAGCTTGGTAGTAGCAGTAGTTGTACAAGTTGAACTCCGTCACTACTTCGATGGATCTAGTGATTGACAGTGGTGGACATCGTATGCTTTACGCACTGAGTGAGAGATGTGAGGATGGTTGCTATGGATGATTGTTTGCTATCATTATGACATGCACACCCCATCCCCGTATTCTTTACACTATTTATTATGGCACCTTAGAGTATTGTACGGTATGTGGTACTAACTCTTTGGTTGCAGGTCCAGGTTCAGGTATGGTTTAGTATACCTGTTATTGTTCTGTTTAGATGCTTATCGCTCATACCAGGCTTTATGTCTGACCCAGAGTTTTATGTCTCCTCATATTACTCTAGATGCTCACACGAGCAGACTAGAGACAGGTTAGCTGGTGATGTACGGGTAGATGATCCGGAGACGAGCAGGAGGCTTCCACGTAATATATATAGTATTCTCCCTGTGTTGTTGAAGATCACTGCTTGGGCATTAGTGGTGCATCTTCTACTTTAGCTTTCTTTTGTTTAGAGACAGTAAATTTGGAAAGTTGTAATAAGCTGTATTTGGATTTCCGCTGCTCTGATGTTGATGTTGATTTTAGTTATCAGCTTATGCACTGTCTCACATGTTTTATGTCAATTATGTTATTATTATTATATTTTACTCCATGCGTTGTGAGACATTCTACAGGTTCTTGATCAATTCGTTCCCTTCTTTCCTTTCTCCTGACGACCGTCCCGTGCTAGTCGGGCAGGTGTACAGCGCACTTTCGGAGGAAATGTAGGTTGCTGCAGGGCGGGCCGTCACACTTGGTATCAGAGCTCTAGGTTGCGTAGTTAACCTAGGGAAGTTATCAGGGAGTGATAATATACGTATACGAGAGAGCGTATTTGTGATTATTTTTGTTTTTAAAAGCTATATATATATTATTAGTAGTATAAGAATGAAGTCGTACCGCACTAGCACCACTATGGGGTCGTTAACCGTTTCCTTTTTCAGATTGACGATGAGCCGATATGTTAGAGGTACTGGTAGAGGGGCCAATAATGGGAATGCTGCTGACATGAGGACGATGTTTACTGACCTCATGAGAGAGATGCTTAGGGATGTGCAAAGGACAGCTCCCAATGGTGGAAATGGTGGTGGTCCAATAGTGCAAGCGCCGAGGATCGACTTCGCCAAGCTAAATAAGGATTATACTAGCCTTGGTGGGAAGCCGTTCCACGGAACGAAGTCGGCCACGGATGTTCAGAATTGGTTGGATAGTTGCGAACGTATCTTCGAGGATTTGGGTATCGAGGATGCGATGAAGAGAAAGCTAGCGTCCCGTCAGCTGCAAGGGCGGGCAATGAATTGGTGGAATGCTATAAAGGCAGCTACTCCCGAAGATCAGATTACTTGGGAGCAGTTTAAGGCTCGCATTAGCGAGAAGTTCATTCCAGCTGCTCAGAAGTCAGTGCTGTTTAAGAAATTCTTGGAGCTCAAGCAGAATGGCAGAGCTGTCTCGGAGTATATTGCTGAATTCGACACTTTGTCAAAATATGGGTTATCTCTTATTGATACTGCCGAGAAGAAGAATGAGAAATTCATAACTGGTTTGGATCAGTACTTGGGGGAAAGGCTTATTAACCACATCGATGAGACGTTTGAATCGATTGTGGGGAAAGCATTGAGATCAGAAAGTCTCTACCCTAAGCTGAAGACTGAGGTTGCATCCGCAGATGAGCCAAAGCCACAAGTAAGTGGTGGAGGCAAGGGTGGTTCCCAGAATAAGAGAAAGCAGAATCAGACTAAGGATGGCCAGAAGAAAAAGAATAAGCAAGATGTTGAGTGCTTCAGCTGTGGTAAGAAGGGCCATTATGCTAGTAATTGTTGGGCCAAGCCAGCGGATAGGAAGTGCTTCAACTGTGGCCAAATGGGACATCACAAGGACAAGTGTCTGCAACCCCCCAAAGAAAAGCAAATGGTGAAAGCATATGCCCTTAATGCTATTCCTTCTTCGTCGAATGCCCCAACCGCGACGGAGAAGGGAAAGAATGTCGTCATTCAAGGTATGCTTTCTGTTTATGATGTTCCTGTTAGAGTTTTGTTTGATACCGGAGCTTCCAATTCTTTCATATCTAGTGACCTGGTAGATAGGTTGGGATTGGAGCCCGAGATTGTCAATAGACCTTTAGTAGTGACGAACCCGATTGGTGGTTCGACTAGCCTTAGCATGATTTGTCGTAATGTGGTCTTATCGAGTCATGGATGCATGTTTGTTTGTGATTGCTTTGTTTTGGGCTTTACTTGGTTTGGCATTATTTTGGGAGTAGATTGGATCCAAAGATACGGGGTGGTGGTAGACTGTGAGGGCTTTTTGCTGACAGCTAGAGCGGATGATGGGCGGAGAATAGTGTTTGGTGGTCTACCCAGTGAGGGGGTATTGGCTAGTTTTCTAAACTCCCTCGACATTCCGCATAGTGAGTTGTCAGGTTTGCCCGTGGTTGGCCAGTATCCGGATGTTTTCGAAGAAGTGACCGGGCTTCCACCACACCGAGAGATTGAGTTCCGTATTGATTTGGTAAAAGATGCCAGACCTGTAGTGATGCCACTTCGTCGTATGGCACCAATGGAGCAGCGAGAGCTCGAGGTGCAAGTCAGCGATCTTTTGAAGAAGGGATTTATCAGAAGGAGTGTTTCTGAATGGGGAGCACCAGTTGTGTTTGCTACCAAGGCGGATGGTTCCCTTCGTTTGTGTGTAGACTACCGCGAGTTGAATAAAGTGACGAGGAAGAACAAGTATCCTCTACCGCGGATAGATGATTTGTTCGATCAGTTGAGTTGCGCGAGAGTATTTTCTCAGTTGGATCTCGCGAAAGGTTTTCATCAGCTTAGAGTGGATGCTGAGAGTATAGCTAAAACGGCATTTCGGACGCCGTCTGGATTTTATGAGTGGTTGGTCATGCCATTCGGGATGACCAATGCCCCAGCGTATTTTGTGGACCTTATGAATAGGGTATTCAGAGATCAGTTGAATAAGCTTGTCCTTGTGTTCGTTGATGATATTTTGGTCCATTCGAGGACAGAGGAAGAATGTAACAACTCGCAAAAATCAGAACCAATTTAAAAATTTTATTTTAGAAAATTTTAATGAATTTTGACAATATAAAATAATTTATTTAAATAATAATGATCATAAATTTGATTTAAATCGAAGTTAGAATGAATGATTTGATTTTAATTAACAAAAGAGTTAGAAATAGCGCGGTAGTTTGAAAAGTCAAACTTGAACTTTGACTGACCGTACAGAATGAAAAATTTAACGGATTTTAGTGAAACCAAAAATATTAGAATCTATTTAAAAATATCTTTCCAACGAATCCGAAAAATTGAAATTTCATAGCGGAAATCAAAAGTTATGGCCAATTCAATATTTAGAAAGGTCGCTATGAAATTTATGAAGGTCAAAATGCAACTTTTTGCATACGAAGGAATTTGAACTCGAAACCACTTCCATTGAGTTCAGAATGATGTTTCTACATTGAAAAACAGTAAACACTTATATATTTTGAGTTTCGGGATTTGAACTCGCATAGCAACGTTGATTTGGCCTCTATTTGGTGTAGCAAGCTTGCATATTTTGATTTGAACCCGATTTGAATGCATAGGCTCTAGGGATTGGAGATGGAGGCCATGATCAAGATTGATTTTAGCAGCACTTAGTTGCTAGGTTTGATTTTTAGGGATTTAGGTTAGGTTTAGGGTCTTTTTATAGAGATTAGGATAGTTTTAGGCCCTTAGATTAACCCTAGGATAGATCAGGACCATCAGATCTCGGAAGCTTCCAGAACCAGCCCAAGAACAAGACCAGGTGAGACAAACAGGTGCGCCAGGCAATTTGCCCCGGCCACCCCCTGTCGACAGGCAAGTCGACAGGGGTGTCGACTTGGTCTGGGCCCAAGTCGACAGGCCTGTCGACAGCCCTATCGACATGGCCTAGGCGGGAAACTGCCCGCCTAGCCCCCAGATCTGATTTCCAAAACCGTTTCCGAAATTCAAATTTCCAGAAACCTTCTTTGGGCCTTTTACGGGTCATACGGACTCCGATTCTCGAAAACTCGGACTCTATTTCGCGTATTTTTCCGAGAAGAACGCAATGGCATAGCCCGTTTTACTTGATTCAGATTTTACAGTTTAATTCTGCCTCCATTTATGTTATAACAGGTTATTGAAAATACGGGTTGTTACAATTCCAGTTTCAACAAAAATGAAAATTTCTATTTTGACGATTCTAACTCAATAAAATGGCACATTTATTTCAATAACAAATAAAAGAATGATTTATTTGTATACAAATTTAACTTAACAAATAAAAGGAAAATTTTATTTGTTAACAAATTCCATTTAACAAAATGATATTATTTCAACAAAAATGATTCTCTTTATAATAAAAATGAAATCCTTATTGTCTACACTTTTCTAATGGTTCATGTTACAATAAAATTGTAATTTTATTGTCTACTCTTTTCTAATGATTCATTTTATAACCAAAATGTGATTTCTATCCTAATGCAACATTTATATAACAAAATGTGATATTTTTATTTTCTAACCATGCTTATTTATCATAAGAGAAAATGACCCTTTTATGATAAACATGTTTTTAACATGAAATTCTTTTATTTCTAATCTAACATTAAAAATAACTTTTTTTTTATGTTAAACATGTTTTTAACATGAAACAATATACCAAAACTATGATCTTTTTATAACTACTATTTTTAAATGACCAAAAATGAACATTTTATTTAATTCTTTTTAATTGACAAAAGTGAACATTTTTATCTCATTCTATTTAAATAACAAAAATAAATATTTTAGTCTTCTTCTAATTTAATGTCACAAATGAATGTTTTAGTTTGCATTCCTTTAAATTAGACAAAAGTGAATGTTTTCGATTCATTCTTTTAAAAAACAAAAATGAATGTTTTTGTTATATTCCTTTAAAATGACCAAAAAGAATTTTTTTTTATTTGTGAACAATTTTCTGTGTTAACTTAGCAATTTAAAATGGTAATTTTATTTGTTAAAAAATTTCTAATTAACCAAAAATGACATTTTGGTTTCAACAATTTTATCTTAACGAACATGGGATAATGTTTTCAACACAATAAACAGGATACATTGGTTTTCAACTAAACAAACATGATATGTTCATTTTCAACTATTTCATAACAAGCACGATGCATCATATATTTCATATATACAATAAAAATATGGTTTTTATTGTATATGCAATCCTGACAAACATGAATACACACAATTCAATTTAGTGGTGTATTGCAATCACAACACAAATCAACATTTCAACAAAGATATACAACATCACATGAATTTTATATGAAATAAATATAAATTTAAATATCACATTTCAGTAAATGATTAATTTTAAATTATAAAATAGAAATCTCACCTAGATCTGGTTTATTTCTGATTTTTTCATTTCATATACAACAAAAATATTCTATCGAATAAACAGGTCAATAAACAGCATCAAACAGTTAAAATCAAATCACAAACAAGCAAGGATCACTAAACACGATAATAATTAATCAATTTTTAATTATTTAAAAGGAAATAGAATTCTCACATTGATTTGACTGAATTTTCAAAGTGCTCGGTTTACGCTCTAGTCAGTTCCATCGCGTAGATCTCGGGAAGACGATTCCAACACATTTCAGTTTGCTGAATTTCGATCACATATGCACAAGATATTGACGTTTAAAGTTAATACACATTAATTATATAATTAAATATTAATTAAATAATTAAAATTCTTTATTTACAATTTGCTCCACTATCTTCCTTCTCTGTTTTCCTGGACCGTAACAAAACCCATGCTTCCACATGAATTCCTCACCGCCGCTGACCACTTGTGCCACCGACCCTCATCCATTTCCACCACGTCAAAGACCATGCCACGAGACACCATCACCAGCGAAGCCATCCAACTCGCTACCGCCCACTGACCAGAAAAGCCCTCCGAAGTTGCCGAGTTCAATCCCAGAATTCGAACAACCCAATAAACGAGAAATCATCATCGCGGTACATAATTGTAGATCTAAAGGAGTACTTTAGTTTCCTTTTTGAAATTCCGAAATATGTTGAGTGGATTAAAAAAGAAAGGAGGGAGAAGATGGGTGTGTTTCTGCCGTTCGTTGCCTTCGTGTTGGCTGTAGCGTTAGAATTAGGTTTTCAGCGTACTGGATCGTATAGAGACCGTATTTATAGTGTATTTTATATTTATTTAATTATTAAATTCAAAGAAAAAGCCCATTAATCTATATTAACTCCAATTCAGGTCCAACGACAGGCATTCCTAGCTAACAACCCCCGTTCCGGATCCAATGAGCCATATCCCGTCATCCCAAACGACTATTTGTGGCTTGCTTTCTTTAATTTAAAAATTAAATCCTTTATTATATAATTTAATCGTACATATAAATTCACCGGGGCTACATACGACCTCTAAAAATTACATAAAAATATATTTGGCTTTGTTATGACGATACGGTCCTAACAAAATTAATTTCGTCAAATTCCAAGACCGTTTGAAAAATGGCTATTTTCAAGTCGATTAAATTTGACTGAAACTGACAAAACACATTTTCTTTTGCCACGCTCGCATATTAATTCTAAAAATTATGAAAATTGAAACCTAGCAATAATTTGACATTCCGGTTCCAACAAAAGTGGTTTCATCGAAAACAGAAGTCATTCACAAAATGGCTATTTTTAAGGCCAATATATTATATTAAAATACATATATAAATTCTACAGCGACTTTTCTAAATTTTAAACTGGCCATATCTTCCTATTTTTATTATGAAATCTCAGTTACTTATATTCGTTAGAAAGATATGGTTAAACAGATTTAAATATTTCTTGTTTTACTGAAATCTAATTTATTTTGAATCTTGTATAGTCAGTCAAAGTTTGAATTCAAATTTTCAAACTGCAGATCTATTTCTAACTCCTTTTCTAACTAAATTAAACTTATTCGTTTTAACTCCAATTAAAATAAAATTTTCATCGTTATTATTTAAAATAAATCATTTTAAATGTTCAAAATCCATTAAAATTTCTAAAATAAAATTTTTTAAATTGGCCCCAAAATCCTGGGTTGTTACACAATTCAAATCATAAGGAAACATATTAGTATTTTATTTAGAATAGATGTAACAAAATACATACAAAATACGTAAATTTGCACATCTCTTCTTATTTGAATTATTTATGTTCTTTGTAGATTTCGTATAATGTCTTTACTTGCAAAAAAAAAAAAAAGGAACAAAAAGGACAAAACTTACAATAACCAAGTAAAACCAAAAACAGTATCAAACACAATAGGATTATCAATTACTTTAACCAATACTATATAAATCATAAATTAACACCAACCCTATGGATCTGGAATAAAACTACAAACCAGATGAAAGTGTAGGGACTGATTTTCAAATTCGATGTGTTTACAATAACCACAACAACTCAAGAATAATTGTAGGCAAAGACGATAATAACTTTAAGGCTTACAAGACCATACCTAACCAATATTCATAATAATTAAGATTTGACAAAATACACAAATCAACACTTTTAGGCATATAATTTCAATTTAACACAAACCAAGTATATAGGTTTATTATAAAAGATTTACATAATTTCTCACTCACCTGAAAGCTATCCAAATCCCAATCTGGTACAGCTTTTAGGCCTAAAATTCCAAGATCTTATAGTCTACAATTTATTTCCAAAAGGGGATTGACAAACAAAGGTTCAGATTTGTTGATCTGGAAAAGAAATAGTAAAAGAAGAAGCAAATTCAATAACTTAAATTACCTATTTGTAGAACCATTTTTTTCATAGATCTGAATTTAATCTCTCCAATCTTGTAAATCTAATTTGTATATGTTTATAATTTGTGTTTTAGAAGATATTGGAGGATTAAAAATAGTAGAGTTTCGTTGCACCCTTCAAAAAATATGAATAAGAGAATGGAGGTCTGGCCCTTTATTTATAAGCATAGGAATGACCCTGGACCATTAGATTTAGTTTGATAAAGATTTGTATGTGTATGTGTTTGCGTGTGTGTATACATATATATACACACACAAACCTAGCCGCCGCCTGGCAGTAGGCGGGGCAATTATTTATATTACTATATATAAAAGATTCTGCTTTATTTATTTTCCATCCATTTTCGTATCTCGTCTGTAACTTTTTCATACAGACTCAGTTCATGAAGTTCCAAACATGAAAGTTGACCAGAATTCCGTCACGAACGCAACATTGCAAGTTTTATGGTCAAATTCCATCATTTGTGAAAAATTCATTTTTTGGACCTAATTAATTAACTAAATTAATTATTGCCAAAATTCCAGGTTATTACATTTTTCCTTAAAAAAAATCATCTTGGAAATTTTATCAAATGACAAAGTCATGGTGTTGACGCCTAATTTTCCTAAACTACGCAACGAATTAGTGTGCATCCAATTTTGCAATCAACGTGCATATGTGCACATTGTACATAATGAATTGCTATTCCAAAATATGCATGCATAATGATTCTAATTTGAATCTCTTATATGTATGCATTTCATTTTTTGAAAACACTTTTAAAAACATGATGCAAACATCCTAAAATATACAGGCAGTTCTATATAAATGCAAGTTTTTGAAAACATTTGCATCCATAACCCTCACACGACAACGAATAGAAGTGTGAAGCAACCAATTTTGCATCCAAACTCTATCATACTACACGTTAACACATCTAAACTGTTTCCTATTAATTCCTTTTAAGCCGCAAAAAAGAAATAAAAGCGAAGAAATTCAATGCTCTTTCCGCTTATAAATGTTCGAATTTCCATCCTACAATGAAATTTTACCTCAGTTGCCCAAAAATACACCAAAAATTCCCAATTGTAGACAATAAAGGAGGCTCAAGACAAGCTCTAAAACATAAAACGAGTTAATTAATAACTCGCACGCATCATCGACAAGGTATGGAAACAACTTTTCCATGGCAAAAACAGCCTTCCCTTGTTATTGTTAATGTCTTTTCGCATCGTCATCTCTAATGCATAACTAAAATGCACAAACAAATCATTCAAAATCTTCTTTATGCTTTACATGTGACTATTAAAATTGAAATTTTCCATAAAAGTGATTTTTCGATTTAAAATTTCTTATGTAAATTCAAAATTAATTTTTGATGTCATTCTACTTTCCTTATCAGATTTTCAGCAAAACAAAATTTTGGCAGCTTACGCTTTATTACGTTTGAACCATATATTTTTATACAAAACAGAAGTTTAAACATACGTAAACTACCATACACAAATTTATGTTTTTACATAAGTCATATTAAAAGAAAGTAAATCCAAAAATGTAAATTTTCAAATATTATTATATATATATATACTCATTATTTTTTCAAACAACATTTGCAGAAAGTTTCAAAATTATATTTTTGCGGAAACATAAATGGCTTAAGTAACATGTTCGCGTAGAAGGAAGTCCGTCATGCGAAAAATGAGAAAACTGAAACCACACACAAGCTCAAAAATAAATCTTAGCTCAAAAGAAACATGCGATAATCAATAAATATACCCGAGATGAAACAATGCATTTCCTTCGCTAAAATTTACCCACAATAGAATTCTATACTTTCCTGCTCTAAAACAACTGTTATTTAGATTAGAAAAATAAGATTTCATTTCTTATTTCAAAAACAATGAAGTGTAAAAGATAAACACACATGAAATCTCATTACATCATCATGCTATTTACAGGAATAAAAACACTAACAGTTACAAGCACGAGCTACCACAAAGCCAAGAGAAAATTGTTGGAGAGAAAAAGAACAAAGACAACAACAAAACAACTCCAAAATTCCAAAACATTTCTTGTAACAACGAGAGTCTTATTCCGCGACTGAAGCTCAAACCATTTCAACGACCTTTGATTAGTCATATCATTGTAACAAAAAGTTCAGTCTCATGTTATAGACATTGTTGGTGTCACCATATCTTTTAAAAGAGAATTTATGATTACAAAAGAAACCCACCACAAAACTTTTTTCACATAGCTTCAACTAACATTGCCTAAGGACAAAAGTGGATAAGTGAAAATACATAAAGCAACTCCGTGAAGCAGCACACAAGAACAACAAGCTAAAGCAAATATGATGCGTGCTAAATGATGGTTATGCCACTGATCAAAGAAAAGATTGATTCCCACATCATAAGATAAATCTAGTACAACTTCCTATCTTTGGAATAATGTATTAAATGAATCACACATTATATGGGCAGTTCGAACATAAATGACCCAACCCAAAAACTGACATTTAGGAAGAAAGATCTACTGCAAAATTTCCAAAGCCGGTCAAAACAAAGACCATTCAGTTCTGCGTACAACACAGATGCCTGTAAAATCTCATCGAGATCTTCCTTCAAAAGACCATCCAAAGACAGCTCAATCCTCACCTCCAAAACAATGATTGCCTTTGTCAAAATCTATTCCAATAAGGTATGGCAAAGGCAAATGTAACACAAACAATGACCCTAATCAAAATTTCGAACCAAAAGACCAATGCATGTCCAACTGCTACGACCAATATTTTTAGCCCTAAAGCGATGAACTTTTATGCTCAATCTGATCAAACAAAATGGCCTCTCCCTAAAATGAGAGTTAATTAGCACAAGAAAGATTGGATGGTGCAAAGTATTATGGGCTAAGAAATGATCAGAGAGAAGAAATTGGAGTTAGATTTTGGAGTACTAGTGGTGCAAGATCTGGTGCGCAAACTAGCATGGAAAAGGAGGAGACGAGGCAACAACAAAGAAAGGGAAGATGAATAAAGATATGGTTTGGCTAGATGAGGAAGATAGGATGAAAGAAAGAAGTTTGTGGAGAAAATTTTGGACGCAACTTTTACGGATGAGTTCTAGATTCAAGTTGTACCAAAACTCGTCAACTAGTTGACCACTCTAGGTATACTACTAAACAATCAATTATTAAACGGGCTTTAGACAAAGGTTGAATCTTAACCCTATGGGGGTTGGATTAAAATATTAATCATCTCGCATCATCTTGACGCAAATCTGAAAAATACCTGTCCTCAACACGGGGGTATCATAAACCGCAGTCAAACTTCAAGTTGTCTCCAAAGATTTAGAGTAGTCCCAACAAAAGGCAATGACCATACAACAACGAATTTTCAAAAAGAAAACTCAACTAGAAATCCGTAATTTACCTAGATGATAAATGACACGAATGATTTATCAAATCAAATACCCCAAGCTAAATAGAAACTTCCTTAGTCTCTTTTCCGAGGGAAAATTTTGAAAACTTCCCGATTTTATATTTTTATTTTTAACTGAAGGTTTCATAATATATAACTGTGTTTATAATTTAATTCCAGTTTATATTACTGATTGGTTTCCATGTTCGGAATTGTCGAGATCTTTAAATCCCAAAAAGATTATTTGTTATAATTTCTATAAATCATCCAAAGTAATCAAAAATAGGAAGATCAAAATCGCAAGGAATGGGTAACTATAGTTTCTTCATTCCGAGGCTTATTTCTTGTCGTTTTCAAATTCCTTCTTTTCACCAAGATGGATTATTTATTAAAATTACACAAAAACCTAACGATCCAAAGCATGGTTAGATTTAAATTTATAAGATCAATTTTATTTACTCAAAAATTTATTCATAAAACAATTTCTCGAAAACCATAATTTAATTTTTTTTTGAAAACCCTCTTTAATTTCAAAAACAGTTTTGAAAACTTAAATCTCTCCAAATATAGGACTAGGGATTCAAACGAATAATTCTATCAAAAGATTATCAGGATTCATTGGTGAAATATCCAATAAGTATACTCCGTAATTATATTTCCGGAATATGACGACAATTAACGTGAACTTGTTGTTTAAAACCAAGAAAAGGTCATCAACTGGAACTCCCAAACGAAATCAAAAACAAGAAATCATGACTATCTTAGTTGTATCTAGGTTTTCGTCCAATCACCAAGCTCAAATCCACCGGATTCACCATATGTCGTCCTCGTGCTCTTCAAAAAAAATCGAAATGCATCGTGGGATAAATAAGGGTTGGTCGAATACTTGAACTTGAAATACTCCTTACTCATAATCTCTTTAAAACCTATCTTAATTAAATAAGCCTGCGACTATCTCATCATCGAAGTAATTTAAAGTCAAGTAGGAAAGCTGAAAGAAAATAGAATTGACGTTCCCTCACTAATCCGTATCTATTAATTTCTCTAATCGTCTAAACCTAAGCTCTGATACCAAATGTAACATCCTACACTTTTCTTGGCTTGAATTTCAATAAAATTCGAAAATCAGACACGTCCAAGTATGGAGTGTATAAATATGGTACTTGCAATAAACGAGCATAAGTATAATTAGAGTAAAATAGAACTAACTCATAGTGGAAATGAAATTAGATAACTAACAAAAAACGACTACCTTAAAGCCTATCGTCACGTCGATGTCGAGCATAAGATAACGAGAACCAAACTGAACACCTACTAAGACCTGCCTTCCCCGAGCTAAACCAGAGAGTTGTTATGAGTAGGGATTAGAACAACAAGTCCAGGTGAGTAAAAAATGTATGGCACTGTCTACAATACACAAATGTATCATGTTTGGTCAGAACCTAAACATATGTCTAACAAGGCTAGTAATTCTAACTTAACCATGCAAAGATTTATGCAAGACGACTAGCTACCATACCCAAGGTAGCATCTCAAATACAACGATAACAATATCACAATTACTGAGGTAGAACGTTTACATATAAATATGAAACCTTTAAACCACCATTCAACTAATTACCAAAGATTAAAAGGCGAGCTTCCAACTACTCACCACTCCATAAGGAGGTTAATTATTTCTATGTAGTCATTTAAGACTTCACTATCTATATAAGATAACAGTGGATCCTTTCAATCACTTAAGATCCAACTACCTATACAAGATAAGGGTGAATATTTTCTATCACTTACGACCTAAGGCGAACCTGTCGATCACTTAAAACCATACTCGATGGTTTATTCTACACTAATATAAATTAGAGGAAACTACCTATAACACCCTGAATTTTAATAAATAATAATTAAATAGAAAAGAGTAATAAACTAAATATTAACTAGGATAAACTTAAGAACTGGATAACGGGACTAGCACAATTGGATCCGTTGTAATTTTCTGATTAAAATGGACACTTGGTTTGTAGAAATCGGAGTTAAAATGACTAAGTTATGAATTAAAGAAGTTAACCAGAAAATCACAATTTATATATATATATATATAATATTAAGCAACAAGACAAGTGGGATGACCTGTTTCCCACTTGAGTTGACCTAGTGTCCCCCTAAGGGTCCTTGGGTCGACCCTGTGTCAACTCAAGGCGGGCTGGGTCGACCCATTGCTCTTGTAGGCGCGCGACGTAGTGTACATGGCTACTCCAGATCTAATGCTAAAATTTAACAGCCAAGGACACCCGGTAAACCCTGTAAATAGACTAGTAGAGCCTCTCCCATTTCTTCACATCCATTCTCTATTCTTCTTCTTTCCTAGGCCTATTCTAAAAATTAGGAAGGGACAACTAATTAAACTTTTTATAGGGATAAAGAAGTGATATACTTTTAAATATTTAATTTTATAAATACGTCTGGAGGCGGAGGTTCTGCTAGAAAGGCTACGAGGGAAGCTCTTTTCATCAAATCCATCAGTTTTTAAAATGTTAAACAGTTAAATAGTTTTAAGTTTGTAAGTTTAGTGTTTACAGTTATTTATATAGCACTTTTATGTTTAGTTTTTCTGTAAAGTTAATGTAGTTTATTTACTATCTATTCCTTTTCAATTTTTTACTGTTTATAAGTAAATTTCCATCTTCTGTCCCCTTCTTTTTTGCAGTTTTATTAACAGTTATGCTTATGCCATATTTTACTTGTTTATTTATTTTTGAGTCTAGGCCTTGCGAGTAGCCTAAACATTTCTCTTTTATTTAGCATTGAGCCTAGGTCTGAAGAGAGCATAGGCCTTTATCGTTATTTTTGCGTTAAATTGGAATAATGATATAAATGAATAAAAATGGATTTTTTGGCATATTGGAACTGATTAAGTATGATAATTAAAATTGAACTGCAAATTTTTGGATAAAACTTAACATGTAATTGGAGAACATGCAAACATGTAAATTGAATAGGATTAACTTAGTTGGACGTTAAGTAATGTAGGGTTGTGTTGTATAAGAAGATAAACATGGATTATAAATGTTTAATACAACCTAGGACATAACTTGGGGTTATGTTGGGGTTATTAATAAACTTGAAATGTATTAAGTTAAATTGAAGATGAAATTATTAAGCTAGATAGTGGAATCCGTTCCGGTAGCACGGGGGCTAATTGGGGAATATAAGTGACTCTCATAGCTCCATTCCAACAGCATGAGGGCAAATTGGAAAAATAAAAGCTACTAAAATAATGAAATTGTAGTGGGAATCCGTTCCAGTAGCACGTGGGAAGATCAGGGAAAATAAGTGGCTCATAGGTCCGTTCCAGCAGGATATGGCTGATTGGGGAAAATAAAAGGCCTAATGATAGAATCCTAGTTTAGGTCTGTTCCGGCAGCACAGGGCTGATTGGGGAAACTAAGCGGTCTAATAGAATAAATTAGGACCAAGTTGGTTAGGGACCCGTACCAGGCAGTATTCCTTTTATCATCTGTGGAGGTCTCACACCAGGTAGAGGTGAGGGCACACTTTACTACGTTGGATAGTAAGAGGTCCAAACGAGGTGGGTACGGGCGCATTCCGGCGGAATGATGAGCGTGCATCGTGCCGATTGTGGAAGAAAACCATTGTAGCACCTGTGATTAATGGCTGTCCTTTTAGTAGATGGATTCGGGATTGATAACCCAGAATTCCATGGCTGGCATAGGTTATCACATTGTGGTTTTAGGAGTCGATCGACGGGTAGAAATTAGATAAAGCCTAATTATGACATCTTGGTAAGTTGGTGCAACAATGAGAAGCCCATCTTCATCTGTGCTTAACTTTGTTTACTGCTTTATACTCTTATGTCTTATGTCCTTAAAACTGTGCATTTGTCTAATGCTTCCTTAACTTATGCTAATACTAGAAATTACTAGAACTCACCATACATATGCATGTCCTAGTTTGTTTTCTCTTCTCTCTTCCTCCCCCCTCTCCCCATTCCTTTGGTTCGTAGGGTGGAGGGTCTCAGTAATGATTCTTGACTTTTCTATTCAGTTAGGATTCAGACTCTTTTCAAACACATGTATTGGTTCATTTCTCATTTTCTGGCTATTGTATTTACATTTGAGAGGGTTGGTTTTACTTATGTACTCTGATATTACAGTTTTTCCAAAAAAAGTGTATTTGGTTTTATGTTGATGACTATTTAGTATTTATGAAATGTAATAAGTACTATGATTTGACTTGCTTTATTAAATGATGTTTTAAAGTTTCCATTGTGCTTTATATTTCTATCTTATGAATTTTAGTCTCTCTGATGTTACTTTATACCTAAGCGCTTCATAAAACTTAACGCATCCTCATTTGAGTGACGTTAAAGGGTGTGGGGGTGTTTCATTTGTATTAGAGACTAAGGTTACAAGATTAGAGAATTTTTTTTGAAAATGTGTGTTCAAAAGTAAAGTATTTTCAAGTAAAACTTGTTTTTGGAAAATATCCCCTCAAGTCAATTAGAATATTCACTTGATTCCTCTTCGAATCCCTGTCTCTTTCTTTTCAGCATGTCTGGGGATCCCAACTTTCCCGAGGGTGTCCCCATTCCGACATGGTTCCGTGGATATTTTGAAGCTACGATACCTGCCGAAGGGAAACGAAATGGCCCACCTCCAATTGTAGTCGTGGTAGTTCCAATGGCTAATTTCACTAAGCTCTATAAGGATTTTTATGTTATGGGCGGCAAACCATTTCTTGGATCGGAGAGTTTTGTTGATGCTCGTATTTGGCTTAGAGAGATCAATCTTATATTTGGACTATTAGAGCTTGATGACAGAAGGAGGATTCAGTTGGTCGTCTGGCAACTGAAAGGAGAGGCTTCGTATTGGGAGGAAGTGGCCGACACGGAATGTACTCAAGGATAAGTTCGAAAAAAAATATCGCAAGCTGAAGAAGGGATGCAATTGGAGAGATTCTTGAGTCTGAAACATGGTGATATGTTGGTTCAGGAGTATGTGAATAGCCTCAATGAGTTGGCAAGATTTGGCTTGGATCTAGTTAATACTCCGCATAAGAAGGCATTGAGGTCTGCGAGGGGGCTGAACCAACCCCTCCAAAGGATAACATTGACACATATTCCGATAAGTGTGATTTTCAAGGCTTTAGTGGAGATGGCTTTTATGTACGGTAATGGAAAGAAGAGTACTCAGGAGGCTAAGACTAAGGTGGAAAAGACAGGTTTTAGGAAGAAAAAGTGGTAGCCCAAGAAAGGTGGAAAGAAAAATGGAGATAAACAGGATAAAGCACAGACCAAGAAGGAAGTGAAGTGTCATGGATGTGGTATGATAGGGCACTTCGTCGGAGATTGCAAGAAGATGACTAAGAAGAGTGCTTGCTTTCAGTGCAGACAGATGGGACACTATAACATACAGTGCCCTCAAAAGCAGGGACAGAGAGCGGGTTCATCCGTAGCACATGTTCATGCGCTTGAGGCGACTCAGACCGGTGGTAGCGGTCAGGACAGAGGTAGGAAGATCATTGTAGAAGGCTTGATTTCTCTTTTCGACTTTCCAATTAGGATCTTGTTCAATTTCGGTGCTTCTCATTCTTTCATATCCAGTTCTATTGCTGATAGTCTGCACCTTGATACTTCTATAGTTTTTGATCTAGTAATTGTCTCGAATCCCATATGAGGTACGGCTCACCTATCTATGATGTGCAGGGGTTTGAGGATGTTTATTTTTGGCGTCTAGTTTGAGTGTGACGCGTATGTACTTCGTTTCATGGGGTACGGACTTATTATAGTGATGGATTGACTGGTCATGTATGGTGTCATCCTTGACGGCAAGAGGACAGTAGTGAGGCTTTTAACGTGCCATGGTAGGACTCTCAAGATTTCTTGCGACCGCGAAGGTCAGTCATACTCAGTTTCTTGGATTCCCTTGATGTTTCTAAAGACGATATCAGTTTGGTCCCCGTAGTTAGAGACTTTCCAGATGTGTTTGAGAAGTTGAGGCTCTTGGGGTATATTGTCTCTAGTGATGGTACAACGGTGGATCCCACTAAGGTTGTCGCAGTTCAAGGTTGGGAAGCCCTAAGAATGCGATGGAGGTGAGGAGCTTTCTAGATTTGGCAGGTTACTATCGGAATTTCATTAAGGATTTTGCGTGGGTCTCAGCTCCGCTTACCCGTCTTACAAAGAAAAACCTAATATTTGCTTGGGATGTGAATTGTAAGGAAGCATTCTTTAGATTGAAGAAGGCTCCCACATTAGCTCCAGTATTGACTCTTCCTGATGGTACGAAGATTTTTACTGTGTGTACAGATAATTACGACACAAGTTTAGGTGCGATGCTTATGCAGGAGGGCAGGGTTGTCTCCTACAGGAGTCGTCAGTTGAGGGTACATGAAAAGAATGACCCCACCCATGATTTGGAGCTAGCAACTTGCTTGCTAACCATGACAAATGAGTATTTGCTAAAATTCACATGAATAATATATGCGTTCATTTGCATTTACGTTTTGTTAAATTAGTTATATTTGAGTGGGTGAAACCATATAACTAAAGATAAGTGAAGAAACCGTACATAAATCATAATGATTAGCTGTGTTTTTATATGAAGAACATGTCTCTGAATGCATGAAGGCATTGATACTAAACTGCAAACATGTATTACTTGAAACAGTGGTTTTGGTTTTAAATAGATGTCGAAATGCAGCCTTAGCATGAATTTCATGCAATGGAAACATGATATGGTGGTGAAGTGTCAGAGAATTACTAACCAACTACTGAAGAATTTAACCATAAGTGCAAGGCCACACACAAAGACTTAAATTTTCTACTACGTAGACTTGTTCCCTCTTCTTCTTTTTTAATTTTCTTTTCACATTTGCCATATCTTTTTTTTTCTTTAAGGAAAATTCATGTCATTAAAATGAATGTGAGGGTTGAGTAGATAGTTGAAAGCATGTACATATGTAACAATGAATGAGTGGTATCTAACTTTGAATTTCGTATATTAGCACTTACCTTTGTGTTTCATCGCATACTCGTCTTTTTCAACTGAATTTTAGGGTTTTGGTTCTATAATACATATGCCGATGAAATGAGCAGCACTGGTCTACATAATCCAGAACATTGAATCCCCTTGGATTCAAATGCTAAAATGCAATGGTTTTGTTGAAAGACGTTACATTTTGACTTAATAACCCGAACGATCTTTTTCAATAAAATCTAATTATTTTCTTTTGATACACTGCAACTTAAAAGTTTACGCTCATGAATTATCAAAAAAAAAAACAGTAGTACCTTTAATCTATAACTAGTGTGTAACACATGCGTTGCACGCGACAATATTATTAAAAATAGTATTCATTATATTAATGTCAAAGTAATAACTTTGTTATGCAATATATGATATATTTTGAAGTGAAATACATAAACTAATAATTAAAAATAATATTATTGTTTGAGTGTAATTTATATTCTATAGCATACACAAACAATATGTATGTGTGTGTATTTGAGAATTTTTTAAAATTATTTTTGTTAATGTAGATATGGATGTTGAAATTGATGTAAGTTAGTAATTTATTTAATGAATTAAAAAATAGTATTTAATAGAATTTATTTAAATAAGTTAAATGTAAATCACGAAGTTAGTTTAACTGTATAGCATAACAGAAGAACGAGAAATAAATTTATAAAAAAATTATTGTGAAGTTATTGATGTTCAAAATTAATTTTATGATATAATATATGGTAAATTGTTGATATAAATGAATCGTAAATAATTTACAAATTAACTTTGTCATTGTTGTTGATATGCATGTTCATGTTATGTGTTTTATACATTTTTATAGTTGCATGGAAAACTACATTTTCTAATATGAAAATATATAGTAAAATTGACGTATATTTTTAAGAGCTATTAGAAAAATGGATTAAATAGTCTCTAAAACTATTTAAATAATTCGAAATTTTATGAGTAATTTAAACATATGGATTAAAATATAAAATATCACGAAAGAACTGAGAAAGTTAACCGAATAATTGTAGAAATGTTAAAATATAGTTATTTAAAGTGGAAATTGTGTTCTTTAATTTATGATAAATTTATTAAGATAAGTGTATATTATATTAAAATTTCTATTATTCCTTACATGTATTATTTAAATAATGTGATTTATTTAACCTTATATTTGGAAGAGAAACTAATTTGTCATTTTTTATGATATGAACATGGTGTATATTTTAAAACATCACACTTAGCATTAATTAGCGTTAGTTAAATGAATTAACAACAATTTATTGGTTGAATTCATTTGTTTTATTCAAAATCACATAATTAATTTAGATAATTGACTTAAATGTACAATGTTAAGTGATATTATGCAGTGTTTTATAAATAAGTAAATAATTTAAAATGTAGACGTTTGACATTAATATTACAATGTAATACACATTAAGTATATTGATGTAAGTGAGTTTTACTTTGAACTTGTGGTAGTTATATATATGTATAATTTATATTATATGATTGACGTGTTTATATATTTGACCTTTCTTTCATTTTCATTAAAATGGATATGGTTAATCTTGATGTAATTTATTAAATGAATCAATGAATGATAATTTGTTAAAGTTATTTAAACAGTTCCAGTATTATGTAATTAGTTGTATTGTACTATATGTAAAATATTAGAAAAGAATTGAGAGACACTTAAATGATTACAGAAAATTTGAAGTGTATGTATTTGAAGCCAAAAAACGTGATTTTGCCATCTCGGGTATTTAAATAAAATAGCTAATTAAATTTATTTAAATTACTTAAGTTTTGTAATTAATTTAAATACGTGATCTTAAATATGAAATGTTAGAACTAACTGTTAGTAAATAATTATATAAACTTTAAAATGTCCATATCAAAATATAAAATAATAAAAAAGGTAAATAATGCAAGAGAAATGACAATAAACTAATTTAAAAATAAAGTATTCGGAGAAAATTAAGAGACAAAAGGACTCCTAAAATAAATGAGATAACTTTAAAAGGTTCTGATTTGCTATTATTTAATAAACTACAAACAACAAATATTTTGTATACAGAAAAAACCAACCAAAATTATATACATTGTATTCTTTTTAATTTGCATCATTTAAATTACAGTGGTTTACGTTATACTAAAAATGTTAACCTCACAAATATCCCCCCTCCCAAACCAACACCCGCACCCCCTCCCTCCCTCTTCAATTGATAAACCCGTGAATCTAGTTTCCAACTTCTTTTGCACTAAATTTCCGTAAATTAGCAAAAGATGTACCTTCAATGTTGGATTGTTATGAAAAGTTTTGTTTTTCAGTCAGCTGAATGCTATGATTTTGACCAAGAGCAGACCTAGCCCTATGCTCAGCTAGGCTGCAGCCATTAGTAACTTATTTTATCTAGAAAATACACATAGCGATCATAGCCTAAAACTGGAACGCCTAGCTGTACATCCCTCTTATTCTGGCAGTTTTCTGTTACTCACGTCACGATTTATACAATGGAAAAAATATACTTCTTCATTCTATCAAACATAAATTTAGGCAATTACATACTTTTTAATTGTAAATAAATTAGTTTGCAAATTAGCAGTGAATCGATTGGTTATTTGAATGCAAAACTCTATTTGCTAGGCTTCTCAAATTTGGTTGCAATTAGGTACATGTCCTGTAGGTTGTAGCCTGATTTTTTCAGTAATAATGCTTGTTTGATTCATGGATTGTACTTCAGTTTGCAAACATTTGGTTTATTTGTTATTTATATTTTTTCTCTAACAGTTAACAACCTATTGATCTTAGCTTGAAAACTGAAATGATTACCTAATTTAAATTATGTTTTTATCAACTCAACTTGATTAATGGTATAGACATTTATGCTTAGAGTTGTTAGTTGATGAATTATCTATTTGAAGTTACAAGTAAACTTCAGTTCTAGAAAACAACTACGTTGGACGGCTTATGTCAATCGCTAAATATAACAATAAAGTTTGATATTTATTATTTGACTGATAAATTGATTTGGCTCCTGTTGTCTATTTCTATCACTGCCGCAACCACTGAAAGATCACTTTTACGTATAAAGCATGTCAAAACAATGATAAGTAAAGCTCGTTAGCATAATGAAACTAAATATCATGTATTTAAAGTAAAATATGAGTCTAGTTATTATCATCTTGAAGTATATTCTAACTTTTATAGGTGTTATACGGTACTAACTGGAACTGCTAACTTTGAAAAAGTTAGCCCAGCCTTCTGTCCATTCCTAGTTCCGCCCTTGATTTTGACATACCTTCTAAATGAGCATACCCATTGATAAGCATATATACCTTCTAGATTTTGACATGTTTCAAGATGCAAATTAGACTTATATAAAATAAAATAAACAAACCATGTATGGTAAATGGAGGGAGAAGAGATCTGAGCAAGAATAAGAATAATATTACATTAAAATTGTGCATAACTATCCTTATTACATCAACATCAAAACCTCCATAAATTGACTCATGTAAGAATACAACGAGGGGGAAAAATCGTGAGGAATGACAAAGCAAAATAGCTTTCTCTTTTATTTACCTTATTCTTTGTCAGCTACAACCGGATCATACACCAATATGGACTTCAAATTATGGTAGAATTTAGGCACTTATTCGTTTGGATGTCATAAAAATGAGAAGAGCAGAAAAATGCTAGTAGCATATCAAGTTGCATTGACATATAGAACAGGAACAAGCCCGGCCGTTTTCCCATCTCTTCCTGGCCTTATTTTCTTGACCTGCACCATACACAAGCATATTTCATGCTTATATCATTTTTACAGACATAATGAAATATCTGTACATGTTAAATATTATGGCTTACGTAAAACCAGCCGTCGACCTCATATTCTATCTCAAGCTCCTCCCCCGCAATCAAATCCAACTGTAAGAAATGTACCATACTTTACTAAAAATAGTTCGACAAAATATATATATGAAACATTTACAGTTTAGTCTGGTTGGAATGACCTTTTTCTAAGACAATCATGGTAGGCAGCGGAATATACATATATTTAAAGATCAACGAACAAATTACTTATACATAGGAACTCAAAATCATATGATATGACTAATGCTTTGGTCAAACAAAACGGAATGGATAAGCTACTGGTTCTTTCGCTTTTGGAGGTAAGGGTTTTAACTGGTGATCAAAAAATAAAATTCCTATTTTCCTAGTTATAGATTGTAGTACAAATGAAACATGTACCTCATCATCTCCACCAGCCGTAAAGTCATATAATGCACTTCCAAACTGAGGGTTCCCGGAAGAAGTTGGGCTTTCATTATCTTGTGAATTAAAACTATGTGAGCCAGGATCAGCTAAAGGGTTTGTGAATGAATCATTTCTCTGTAGCATGGAAGCTGAATATGATGGAGGAGGTGGTTCTTCCCTACTCTGTAGGTGTAAAATGTAGAAATTTGTTCATATGATAATGCTTGAAGATTACTCTTTTCTTTTAATTTTTCTGAAAGAAAAAGATCAGAAAAGAAATGCCCACCAGAGATTCTGATTGCTCATACAATACTGATGAGCTGCTGCCATATAAACTGTTCCTTGATTTTGTTGACTTTTTTTCCTGACATGATCAAGTACTAACCTGATTGTTAATTGTATGCAATAAAAGATATGTACATATATATAATATATCTGTGAGTGTGTACAATCATCTGCGCATATATGTCAGTATGTTGTATGTGTACGAATTGTGTGTGTGTGTGTGTACATATATCAATGTGTTGTTCCAGGAGAAAACCCTAGAAATTGTGAACTGAAGATAACAAGTATAGTGGACGGTTCAGACAAAAGTGGCCAGTGGGAATTCCAGCTGTTGGATTCCTTATTGCCCAAGTGCTCGGATGCTAACATGTAAACAGCCTACCTATCTAGTCTGTTTATCTAAGTGGGTTCATAACTGGGAAACCAAAATTCAATGTTAAACCATGTAAGATTTATGTACTGCAATCAAGGCCAAATTTTATATTATATGATGATGAGTATCAACAATAAAAACCTCGTACTCGTCAAGAACCACTAAATGGTAGTAGTATGCCACTATAGACTAAGATAAGGTCATGGTTTTGAAATCCCAAGACATCAAAATGAGTGCTCTGCTTGAATAAAGCATGACCCTTATTCTTTTTTTTTTTTTTTAAAAAAAAAAAAAATTATACATAAAAGACCTGGCATTCTTACTCTCTTAACATTTTCAAAATCACCAATTTCATAGATATAACCTTATTAAAACAAAATCAAAGTCATTGGCTTGTGTACAATTTTAAAACTTCTAAATCCATTAAAATCATAAAGCAGTATAAGCTATTCAAATTAAAATGTTGTTTTGAAGGAGCTAAAAGATTTTAAATACTCCAGATTTTTGGGAAGATGAAGTTTTTTTTTATTTAGGATAATTTTGTGCACAAAAATGATACACACATATGTATATATACACATATATGTGCGTATATGTATATATTTGCATATGTATATGTATGAGGAGCGTTAAATTGCACTTTTATTTTTGCAGCCTTCCTCTAGCCCCCGATTTCCACCACAAATTCTGAATTACATAATAATATATTCTCTCTCTTCCTACTGCATGTTATTTAATTCGGACTTGTGGTGGAAATCCAAGGACTAAAGCATATGTATGTTTGTGTAACAATCTACTAGACAACTCTCCCTACACTCATCTACACATTTATGGCTTCTGAAATTGCATAATTCGAAATCAAATGGCATTTTTAGGATGTTCAATTTACACTTTGAACATCGTGTCCATAAAGAATGATATCCTTTTGATTTTCTAGCATGTTTAAACTGTTAAGATAAACACGGAAGCCATTGAATTTAACATTTAATTCAAAATCTTAATTTTAGAATATTAAGGTTATAAAAACATTGTAGCCCCTTCAATATTTCCCTTCTCGGTTCCTTTGTTTTAGTCGTGTTTTAATAAATAAATGGTTGGGTTTCATGATGATATAAAGAGAGAAAAACGAGAGAACTTTGGTAATTCCTTCGAAGTTGAAAACTGCTTACTACAACCTTCTTTTTTGAAGTTCCATACCCTGAGGAGTGTGAACTGAATAAGGAAGGGTAGTTCGTACCACCAAAATGTGATGACGCTGAAGACTCGATGGATCCAGCAGATTCAGGAGATGAATCCCCATAAGAACCTGCGTCATCCTGAGAAATAGCATATTAATTATTTCGAAGCATACAGCTTATTCCTCCTCTGACAAAATGGAATATAATGTGTACGCAAACAAATGTACACACACACACACACACACACACGTACCTGCACATACATATCTGTGTATTCATATACACACATACATAAATGTTTTTATGTATGTATGTTTATGTGCGTATGTATGTTTACGAAGATAATATGGACCTTACGTATCAACCCTACAAGCCTCGGACAATACAACCAAACTTCAAGTCATTCCTGTGATAATTTAATTTACCTCTAATTCATCAGCTTCTAGAATATTTTTTGCCCAAATATCTTCATAACCAGCTGATTGCATGTATGTTGGATTCTCCTCGTCAATATCTGGAGCTGTGGTTCCAGATCCAGCCAGAAACTCATTTACCTAACATTTTTTTTTAGAGAAACCATATAAAGCTGCAACTAAATTGTCCAACACAGGTACAATATAGGAAATGTTGCTAAAAAATAGAAAGAATGATAGAAACAAAACGATAAGGATTACAGATGGAAAAAGGCTATTTGTTAACATGCAAATCTGTGTTATCATGTCAAAAATTTTAAAGGGTACTAAATGCACTTATCGCATTTTGATATATCCAGTTTAGCTTTGATAAATTGTTATATAACAATTCACACATAAGGATGTAAGTGGGGTTATCTACAAATATCTCTGTTTTTAAGCTTGACATGAAGTAGAGTAAGCAAGCAAGAGATATCTACCCTATTCACAGCTGGTGCAGTACTTTCCCAATCAGTGTCATCTAAGCCTGCTGCCCAAGCCATTGCTAAATCTGGATCAATGGATTTATTATTTGTCTTTGTGTCACTCTCTTGCGTTGTTTCTTTAGATTCGTATATAAGATCAGATATTCCGGTAGAAACAGCTGGATCATTCAGCCCAGATGAAGAACTAATACCATGACGATTTCTGTATATGTCGATGAGCTTTGCACTGTTGTCACGGAGAAGGGAAAATTAAGTGAAAGCAGAATCCTTAATATTAAGTGTAAATCATTGAGCAGGTATCTATTGTCAGTAAGCATGCATGAAAAGAAAGAAAAGCACAGCAAAACAATATATTATAAAAATAACTACCCAGTGATAGGTTTTATTATCACTGGTAATTACGGGAACAAAAAGGATATTTGGATAGAGTAATAATAGGGAGAATTTGAGACACATCCCCGATTCCTATTTTCAGAAGTTACTCCCAATAACATCCCTCAAATTTTTTTATCAATTTTCCAAGTTCATGTAATCAACATCGCCTAACCCTAACTTTGGTCTACTTTTGATCATCGAATTTTGTCTTGTCAATCATCTATAACTGCTTAACCAGGGAAGATTACTGTTACTGTTCATAACGTATTCAAATATATTAAATTGAAAATAATTGAGAAGAAATTCATAATATTAATTTTACATTGTTTGAAACGGCAATTTATATATACACACACACATACATACATATATGGCAAGCGTTCACTGACACCCAAAAATGGAGCACCCCCTTGGCTCCCTTGTTTTCCACCTCTCGTTTATATTAATTAAAGTTAGTGGAAGGTGAGAGAATGAGTGGAAGGAGAGAGAGAGAAAGAGGAAATGTGTGGTGAAAAAATGGTAGGCTACTGGGGTGCTAAATAATTGAGGTGTCATTGAACCTGCCTCTACACACACACACACACACACACACACACACACACACACACACACACACACACATATATATATATATATATATATATATATATATATATATATTTGTGTGTGTGTTTTATTTAGGAATGGATGCAAGTCTAATATATTTTTCCCGAAGCAGTGAAACCAAGCCAAACTGTCATACATAGCTCACAAGACACGGGCCTGACTAATGACTAGTGAAGAAGTTTCGAACTGAATGAAAAGTTGATGGCCACTGTAAACATAAAAGGAAAACAAAGTTATTAATTTATTTTCATAAACAAGTCAACTTATCAAAATAGCATTCTAAAATTATGGTAGATCCGTTCTACCAAGATAAAACATAAAAATGCGACTATAATACAATAAAACTATAAATCCATGTGCATGATGATTACACTTGAAGTTACCTGGTAGGCCCCAGTGGTAAATATTTTGCTCTTGGTACATAACAGAACAGAGTGACTAAATCAAGAAGCTTCTCGTGAGTCTCATATAGTATCTTCAGTTCATTGTCAGTCCATTCCTGCTTATTATTGTCATGTGTACGCATGTTTCTGCAAATAACAAGTAATAGTATAAAAAGAGAATAATTTTCAAATACAATCAAAGTAAAAAATTTACAGCTCACCTTATCAATTCATCTTGTGCCCTATACATATCATCAAGTATTTGAAGCATAGGACTTATTAGAATACCAAGACCAGTACCACTAGCACCTTGGTCTTCACCGTTACTGTAAATATCTGAAAATTGTGATTGCACCCCACCTTGCTCTAAAGCATGCAAAATTTCATATATCTGTAATCTATAAGGTTCGCCAGATCTAACTGCCATGGTGATAAGGGCTTGAGCAGCAACTATTCGAACCTATATGAATGCTTAAAATGAGAAAAATGATGAAACGATAATGAATTGTTATGTTTGTGACAGACCTCCGAAATTATTACCAAAACGATTTTTCACTAAAAATAACATAATATAATTCACTGATATTCAATGCTACACGTGAGTTAAAAATGTCAACATAATTCACTATTAGAAAACAAATTCTTTAAAATGCAAAGAGAGATTAAAGGTTATATACTAATAATTACACGTGAGTACAAGGAATATGGACAGAGGTTGATACACAAATTCTTATAAGATCTGAGTTGGTGTGTTCACAGAATCCTACAATCAGTGTGTATGAACAGTTTGTCCAAGGAGAATTCAATTAAAAAAACTTACCTCCCAACTTCCACTAAATGCACATCTTTGAAGTCGCATCAGAGCATTAGCTATTGTAGGATTTCGAGAATTAGCAGCCGCAACCATTTTATCAGTATCTAGCAACATTAATGCGGTTCCAGGTGGAGTTGCTGATTCCCATGCATATTCACATGCAGCATAATTCACATTTTCTCCGAGAAACCAGACCTTTAATTTTTGGCTATTAAGTTAGGGGCCATGTTCAAATAAAATTTCAAATCATAATCAGGTGTTTCACAGGGAAAGTTACATAATCCCCTCGATCTTAATCACATAAAAACAAGAATAACTACTTGTAAATAGTGTGCATGTGCGCGTGCGCATGCACGTGTGTATTCATTTTTAAGTATATACTATACCAGTTGAAATTTCCTGCAAAACCAGTCATATAATAAATGACAGCGTAACTAAGAATAGTCTTACAGCAGCCTGCACTAATCGTTGTAAGGCAAGGGCAGATTTAGGATCAGAAGCAGCAACGCTATCAACAGAAGTAATACTTGACATGGAGCCTGGCTGCGGAGGCGGCAAATCGAGTACTATTGTAACCGCTTCCAAAGCTGTGTGCTTCCCATCTGGTCCAGCTCCAACAAGGCATGTCTAGTAGTACAAAAGGAGAAAGTGACTCCATATCAGCATGGGATTCACATATTTTGTAAACTCAATTTTTCTTACATAAATGCATCAGAGGACCTATTTATGGAGTGTAATCTAGTTATTGGGCCATTATTACACACTCGTGTGTGCTCCACTTATATGCTAGAGAGATCGGTTGGTGTCATGATAATTAGAATGTATCCAAAAAATTCTATCCGACCACATTATTTAATGTTATCTCCACAAAATTTAAAAATTCAGCCAAATTTTCACCTCACTTCTCCAGATATTTAAAAACAGAAATATGGCTGTGTTCAACAATACAGAAAGTTAGCTGTATTACTGCACAGACAAATTGCCCACGAATGGTATACTTTAGTTTATTTTAATCTTTGCACAGGCAACTGGGTAGTTCTGTAGAATAACACAGATATAAATTCCGTGCTATTGACAGCATCAGCTGTTTAGAAAAATTTCCTCTAATTTTTCTAAATTATTTCTAACATGATTGTTTCCAACAGGCTTATAATTAGGGCAAGCTAAACACACTAAATAGCACCAAAGCAAATGATGCATAAGAGCTATTTTCACTTTTATCTTATTGACAGATCTTTCTGCAATCCCTATTCAATCCAGGATGAAATGAACCTTTCATAATCCACAATGTGAATGACCTATTTCACTATGGTTTCCTGCTACGAAAGCGCAAAAAAAAAAAAAAAAAAAAAAAAAAAAAAAAAAAATCTTTATAATATAATTTTTTTTTCTAGATTGTCATATCTTATATTATTCACAAAGAATGTGATTTTTGGTAAAATGTAAATTTTATATGAATGATTTACTCTTAAAAAATATAAATACATTTCAATCGAGGAGGGAGGTTCAAGGCATTTGCACTTTATTGAAATATGTTCCTTTATACATATTATGTACTAAATATTCATATATATTCTTTATATGAAGTATACAATTTATATTTACATTTGAATTTTTCGTTGATACTTAATATATCAAAAAATAGTTTTTCAACATATTCTTTTGTGCATGTTTGTGCTGAATTCACATTTTATATGTTGTATACACTGTACAGTATACAAATTTATATTGCAAATGAAATTTCTATCAACAATTTATACTTAATAAATTTATATTTATTTTGAAGCTCTTCAACTGCAAAATTTGAGCACGCTACAAATCTTTATTGATAACCAGCTTGAAAACGAACCTTTTGATCCGAACGTGAACTTGCTATAATATATTTTTATATATAGCCCTTTAAATATTGAATAGTTACTTCATATGATATTTCCAATAATCTAAAATCCCCTTCACTGTTATTACGGCGCTCGACTAGTCGTCGACTAGTCGATTAGTGGAGATTGGATTATCGACTGGAGGAGTCGACTTGCCATCAGTCGAGATTGGTGCTGACCTACTCAAACTCGAAATCGAAACCCTAACTCGAAGAAGAACTCGAACTCGAAGAAGTCAAACTCGAAACCCTAACTGAAGCGAAGTCGAACCGTAACCCTAAACCCTAACTCGAAGTTGAAGTTGAACTTGCCGGCAGCAAAAGTATATTGCAGATGGCAGCAGAGGTACGTAAATGATTGCAGATGTCATTGATAATGGATGATGAGTTCGTTTAATTGAATTAACTGAATGGCTCCTTTGACCTTAACACTGTAAACGTTTTACATACCTAATATTTATTTATACACTGCAATTATGTATTATATATATATATATATATATGTGTGTGTGTGTATGTGTGTGTGTGTGTGTGAGAGCGTTCAATGACATCCCAAAAATGGAGCACCCCTTTGGCCTCCCTGTTTTGCACCTTTCATTTATATTAATTAAAGTTAGTGGAAGGAGAGAGAGAGGAAATGTGTGGTGGAAAAGTGGTAGACTAAAGGGGTGCTCCATTCTTGGAGTGCCATTGAACCTGCCTCGTACATATATATTTATATTTATCGACTAGTCTGACTAGTCGACTGGTTGGACCTATATCGACTCGACTCGACTTGCCGCTGTAATAACCATGATCCCCTTACAATTACTTTAGACGTATTCAAATCTAGATATTGATTTTGATTATTCTTAATATAAGATAAAACTGTCCAAATGTAACTGTGATTATATTTCAGAGAGCACTTCAGATATATGGCTGTATTAGAATAGATATTGCAAGGTCATTCTAGATAAATCGATAAATCTACTAATATCTTTAGTATGCTATAATAACTTTGATGTCAAACTTTTTTGATATCAACGTAAACTATCAAAAATATCATCTAATATCCCTTAAAAATCGGATATAATAATTACATTTTATTTAAAAATTCAAATCTCTATTCACTGAACAATTAACAAAATTTAAAATCAATTACAAACAGGATCTAATAGACTTCCATTACAAAATCATTCTTCATTAATTAATGATACAAACAAAAATAAAAACTAATTAAAAGAATATTGCAACATAATTACACATGATTTCGATGGAAAAATATAACTAAATATTCATGTAAAACTTTTTTTCTTGAATATGTTAAACATATACAGTCTGTAAAAAAATTCATGCACAAAACATATGGCATGATCACTAGCAAAGTGTGTGCCACAAAGCTCAGATGTACTAAATGTGTTCGTTCTTTGAGTATCTATTGCAAAGATTTCAAATTTTACAGTTGAATGATTTTTATTTTTATTTTGAAAAATGTATTTTATTATATACAATATGTTTTTCCATGTTATGTCTTTGAATCCGTGACTAGTTTACGGCCAAAGCATGCAGTGGAGTATAGAATTAATTTAATACCAGGTGTTGAACCTGTCAGCAGACTAGCCCACCTTATTAGAATAAAAAGGGGGAAAAAGAAGATAGGAAAAAAAAAGAAGGAGATTGTACATATGTTTGAGTGGTAGTGCGCACATGTGACAGTGAACATGCATATGTGCACAATTTATATTGATTTGTATATATTTACCAAGGGAATTTGTATTTATGAACTTTGTGTGAGTTCTTCGGAATGTGTGGCCTGAGTCTGGTGTGGATAGGCGGGGTTATGTATGCATGTAAGAGTGTGTGAGCTGTTGAGCCTGTAACATGAAAACTAATATAAAAGTCAATGTTTTGGAATAAGATAAATTTTCAAAAGAATTTTTTTATTTTTATAAAATATTTGATATAAATAATTGAGAAAATTAATGTTGATTATTGTAAAAGGGGGATAATAAAGAGATGTTTTGTTACGTGTTTTATAGAAAGAGGGGAAAATAAAGTGGAACATATTTAAATAAATAAAAATCTTCATCTCGTTAGTTAATAATTAAAGTAATTTGTATGCAGAAGTGTTAATGGATGGTTGTGGGCTGCGAACAATATAAAGTAAAATCACCTGCTGTATTGAAATATATATATATATATATATATATATATATATATATATATATATATATATATGAAATAATGAAAAAGAAGAATACTGAGTTGGAAAAAGATTTAAGCGGAAAATGAATTAATAAGAAGAAACTTATTCGGAATTGGTGAACTACGAGTGAAATGTAACATATTGTTTCTTTGTTTTATTTTAAAGCGCGAAAATGAATGACACCACCATCACATGGCCACAGTTTGCTGCATGGGCCAACAGGACCAAAACTACGGAATAAAACAAGGTTTTTGTAGATGGGAATCGAGGCACCAGGCAAGAAGGCATGGAAGCGAGGAGACAAAGTGCGTTATCTGTGCAGCTAAAGACTAGTGGGGACAGTCATAAAAACTAACGAATATCTATCATTTTGCATCTAAGAAATGACGAGGCTCGGGTGTAGACTAGACTTCTGACAGTAGCATTAATTAAGGCAAAAATATAATGAATAAAATGAGTTTAAAAAAAGAATAAAATGAGTATAAGTTTAAAAAATAATAATTAGATGGATGTCTGATGTAGACGATGAATGTCTGATATGACAGTTATATTATGATTTTATTTTATTTTCCTCGTGCTATGATCAGTTTTTTTTCATGTTTCACTCACATTAGACTTTTAGTTCAGACTTCAAGTATGATCCATTTATTATATTTATAATTCTCAAGCCAGTTACACCAAGTTCTACAGGTTAGCAGGTGTGGTGCATGCTTCTACCACGTCTCAGCATCTCAGCTGGAGTCCAAATATTTATTATTAACTCTACTATATAGTCGATATTGTGATGTGTATGTACTATGGTAAGTATGGTTGTAGCTCATAGTACAGCAGTTTTAAGATATGGATATGTACTAAAGAGTAGGGCCAGCCCTGGGCCTAATAGATGGGATTTTTCTTGATTTTTTTATATACTGTTGGTTATATTGGCCAAGTCATATATACTGGTACGGTTCAAAAATTTATGCTCTGTGCAACTAAATAATAAGGGAGTGCCTGGGACCTATCTGGGCTAACGGTCCCGGCACAATAGAGTAGGCCTGAACCCTTGGAACCACTTCCGGATCCTTAAATTTAAATATCAAATATATTATTATATGAATGTCGGAACGAGCTCAAATTTTGAATTGATGATAATATGTGGACTGAACATCTACAAATTTTTGTTGAATTTGGATTGGTGTAGCTCACGAACGGATAGGGAAACAAGTGTGCCCCGGAATCCTACACACACACACACACACACACACACACACACACACATATATATATATATATATATATATATATATATATATATATATATATATATATATATTGAATATGTAATGTACAATAACCAATAATATGGCTTGGTGGAAAAGCATGTGCTTCTTTTGCCAACCATTGTGGGTTTGAATCCTGGCAACGACAGCGTTTTTTATGCTAATTTTCCACTGTAAAAACGTTCCCTATTTTGAAACTAGTTCTATGTAATGTTTGCCCATGGCCCAAATTTATATTGGGTCGGGCCTGCTAATGGGGTTGTAGTTTGGTGGTGATATAGACTATGTTGTGTAATATACGGTAGCATTATATTTTATTCCAACTGATTTGCAAGACTGTAATTCTGTTATATCCTTGGAAATCACACGTGTTTATTACTTTGTATCAAGACTGTATACGTCGAGATGAGTTGTATATGTATACTTTGAGACGTATTCAGTGTGTTTTGCAAATTGCAGGCAATCTGGACTTTCATTCCACGGTACATATGTAACCATGAAAAGTGCAATCTACTACATAGAAGTATATGTTTTAGTTTCACGAGTTTTCATTGTTATATAATTAGATTTTTAACCTTTTTAAAGCTAGTTCTGTAATAATTGTGAAGTACCCAACTTTATATACTTTCTCAGAAGAACGAGATATTACATTTTGACCTATTTTATATATGGTGCCTGTCATTAAGTGATGCAGGGACAACTTTGTAGTTAAAATGCAGTTATATAATTAACTGCATCATTAAAAACATAGCAGAGCTATCATAGGTGCGCTATAGCGCAAATAGTGCCCAGTGTGTGTTATCTGACTTATAATAGCACATGTATCATTTATAGTGCTAAATAGCACATTATTTTGTCAAAATGCAAAACAGCACATAACCCAAAACAGCACACTAAATTTTTTTCTTCCTTTTAGGTCTGTGTAGTGAATAAAGCCCAAAATATATTTTTGAACTAGATCCATAGCAAGAGGAGGAATAGACTTGACCACAAAAAAATACAAAGCCTTGCCTTTATTAAGTACAATCAAACTTCAAAAAATCATTTCAAGCTAAGGGTGAATCCTATTTCTTTAGAACATATAGATGATTCAAATGAGTTGATGACTGGTTTCATGAAATGGCATAATTCAAACATAGAGGATGAGTTGGTTTTTATAAGTGAGACACTAACTTGAGATAATGTATCATGGATGTCGGGAGCTGGAGAAGTAGTACACATGACTAGACAACACCAAATTAAGTTGAAATAAAAAGGAAAGATTTTATCTTTTAGTTCACGGCCTATGTATGTTGATGATGAAGAAGAGGCTAACTTTATAGTGATTCGGAGGAAGACAAGACTCGAAAGAAGAAGAAGAAACAAAGGATGATTTGGATAATGATGATAATTGCGATTTAGATGACATTAGTGATTAGGCTTTAGAAACTTAGAAGTATAATATAATTCTTAAGTTTTGTTATTGTAGAATTGAATCATTTTTGACCTGGTTTATATGAATTTTATTATTGTAGATTTTATGGTATGTTATTTTCACTTGACCTTTATATTTTCAGTTTGTGATTTTTCGTATTTATTTATTTTTTTCTTAGTTCTAGTCTGCAGAAAATTATATGCCTTTTGTGCAAAATCGTACTTTCTCATGCATTTTTTACAAAATTACATTATCGCATATTCACAACTCACAAATATAACAATAAATTTCAAATCCTTTAGGACATAAATATGTTATACGTATTAATTATTTTAAATTTAAAATATGAAATCATCAACTTTTTCTAATAATTGCATTTTACATCAATTTTTTTTAATATATGCATGAAGTATGGTAGTGTTGTAATTGTAGTCTTGAACGGTTTGGATCACGCAAAATTTACAAAAATAACATTAAATTTTGTATTAGACATAACATATTTGATTAATTGTAAAAATATGTTCAACTTAATAAAGCAAACAAAATAGGGTGCTATAGCACATAGCTCAAAATAGAGTATGGCGCAAGTCTATTCGCTATTGACCACTTTGAAATAGAGGTCATTCGAAGTATAATTTTGAATTTTCTCAATATTGATGTAAAAATAACACTAGTGGAGTAAATCTCACGAAACCCAGCAATTAAATTGTTTAACTTAAAAATAGATTCATGGACCACCTAAAATGCACCAACAAAATTTGTAGTTACAACCCCTTCGACGGGGACATGGGGACACAAATCACTTCTATCTAATTTTCCCTGTCCCCGTGTGCCTTTTCAATCAAACACTCGATCGGCATAGAAGTCCATTTTATCTTATGCTATGGATCTTTTTGCAAAACTAATTATTACATTCCAATTATTTAAGTTGAAATTTGGATTTGCCCCTTACTTCCTAGTTTGATGCCTAAAGAACTCTCTTTAAAAACATGTTTTAAATTACATCTATATTTTATTTCCCCACAAAAAATATTCGTTTTTTTAAATTAAATCTGAACTTAATCGCATGTTTCTGTGACCAAATATCATGTGTGTGTGTGTGTGTGTGTGTGTGTGTGTGTGTGTGTGTGTATCGAATCTATTTTGATAAAGTGCAAAAACTTGTATTTTTCCGCAAATATTTGCATTTTAAGAAACTTCGAATATCTGTGCTTTAAACTGCAAATATCTCCCATTTAAAATGTAAAAATTTGCACTTTTGGAAGTGCAAATACTTGCATTTTGGCTGAAACTAAAATCATGGATGTCTCTTTAAACCACTTGTTGAGGTAAGGCTGCTGCTGTGTACTTCTAAACCTAAAGAGCGTGCTTTACCAAAGTTCTAGATTCTCATTATTTAATGAAGACACACCGGGACAGGGAATACCCAGTCGAGGTGATTTGTACCCCCTTCAAAAAGAGGATGTTAACAAAATTAAAGTCATCTATTTGTCCAGCCGCATTTTTTTTTTAACCCTTTTGGTGCATGTGCATTGATTATGAGGACCAATTTCCAAGTACCATAGTAGGATATCAGTTAAACAATGGCTGAATTAAATCAAACTAATGTCATGAGAAGATGTAAACATACTTCAAAGTTAAAAAAGCTGTGCAATAATTATTGAACTTATGCCGAAGTGTTTGCATCCAATTGAAACTGAATATGAAAGGAATAACTATCACCAGGTATTAGCTTTATCGTGCATCAAACACTCTTCAGTTTGCTAGATAATTAAATAATATTTATTTATTTTAAAAAGGCTTCCCTTGTCTATATAAAATGCAGACTTACACAAATACATCGATGTCTGAAAAACATTTGGCAATAGATGGTAATAAATGTAAAAAATTAATATCGGACTAAAAGAAAACTAACAGAAGAATCAACTTACTTTCCATAATAATTGCAACACATCCGCATCAATCTTTCCAGGGACTTTGGTAGCAAATATTCTTGCAATCTCAAGTAAAGTGACTGCCATTGCAGGAGTTGCCTTAAAAAATATAGAGTACGATCAGAGCAACTCACAACTACTAGTGTCATAATGGTAGATAGGAAAGAACATTTTTTTAACTAGTCATGTAGCATATTTCTTGTCTGGTTAAGGTAATTAAATTCTTAGGGCCGATACTTCGGCCAACTCCATACGACATTATGCAAGAGAAAACTGATATGATGTTGCAGCATCATCATTTATATACAACAACAACTAAGCCATTAGTTCCAAACAAGCTAGGATTGGCTAGAGATGGAACACAAAACTAAAAGACAAAGTCAATGTAAAGGTAATAACGATAACAAGAGAATTAAAGGTGAAAGCATAAATAAAGATAGAATAAAAATTAAATTAATTAAACAAATAATAATAGAACGACAAGGAATAAATAAATAATGATGATGATGATAGTACAAGTAGTAACAGATTCCGAAGACCAACACTACACTACACCTTATGCCTCTATTCACTGGTCCTATAATCTAAAACTTAAAACACTCTCCTTATGCTAACCATAAACTCAAGGTTTTTGGAACATGAATCGCTAACTTCAATGCGCTCTGTTGGAAATCAACTTTTTGGATATTCTAATTTCTCAAGCATCGTCATTTAAATAGCTTTGTATAATCGGTTGATCATGCAGTTTAGGAGGGTATTTGTAAAAAGTACAAGAGAGTAGAAGTACATGAATACATAATCAGAATGGATATAGTAGAGGTAACGAGAACGCACTTGAGGAAAGCTATTTTGTAGCCTAATTATCTGAAGAAAGAAACAGTACACATGTTAAAGCATCCGACGGATATCTAATTATTAATCACTGAATTAGACTTATCCAATACATAGACTTGGTCCAATGTTTATGTACTTCCAAATGTGAAGATGATTTCAGCTTACATTTAACTGTTTCAGGTAGCATTAACACCTATAAAATATATAATAGTTTTTATGTACATGCGAAGATTTGATAGGACTGAAAATCATAAAATTACACAACTGTCTTCAAAGGCTTTTGTTTGAGGAGTTTCTTCCCCTAATTTATAATTTCATTTTCGTTGTTCTTTTCCCCAGTTGCTTAAATGTTGTGTTTTTGTAGATCACATCAATGAAAGAATTTTGTCGTTTGACATGACACTGAAAAGTTCTCTTGTGAAAAAAAAACTGTGTTAATGCACTTGAATCAGGGAATATTAACAGTAAAAAGTGTTATGGAATTACCTTGAACCGAGCATGCAAACTGAGTAAGATATCGTTCAACAATGCTGAAGGCCAAGCTGGATCAGATAACTCAGATGCGATTGTCGCTCTTAGTTCGTCAAATGATTCATGTGGGTTTTGCATCCAAATTAATGCTTTTAACACCATTCCTCGGACATATACACATTCACATGCAACAGTTGTTCTGACTACTTCCATTAAGGATTCCAACAAACTGGCGATTGTATCATTACCACCGGCCTCATTGGATGGTGGTGCTGCCTTAACTACATATGTTAAAAGTAGTGTTAGAAAGCCATGTATGCGTAAAAGATGCATATCTTCCCTAATATCACTAGTTATTTGACATTATTATAAATAAAATTAGGATAAAAGACGAAATAATTCACATTAATCAAAACAAAACGAACGCTTTTGCAAAAACTCCGAAGGCACGATAAAATACCTTAAACTATGTTGGGGTGCGTGTGTGTGCACGTGAGTACATAAATCCAATTCAGCAACAATCAATTCAAGTCCAACTAAATACCACTCCATTTCCCTATACCTTTTTTCAACACTTCACCATAGCTATCGGCACAGCACGATAGCACATTAATTTAGTTTACACCACCTAGTGCGATAGTATGTTGCGTTAGTTTACACATCTGTTACAAATTTCAATGATCTCCATGCAATTAAATTTGTAAAGAATAAAGAAGTAAAGAAAGTGCAAGAGATAAATCAATTTCTCGAAACCTTACTTCATTCAATTTTGCCAAAAATGCCAATTACAAAAACCCTAATTTAATTAGCAAACTCAATTCTGTAACCTTAAACCATAATTCCCTAAACCTAAAAAAATGGTGCATCTCCTTTATAACAATAAATTACTTGGTGATTAAATCACCATGTGGTTATAATAATAAATTGCCGCATCCAATTTTGAGTGAATAATTTCCTTTTTACTATAAGATGCATATCTTTTTATATAAAAAGCATGATACTTAATTTTAAGCATATCACTCATTCTGGTGTCTCGGAGGATCGAACCCAAGATCCCTTGACCCGCGATACACATATTCTATCACTTGAGCTAGTGGTCATTGCCATAAGATGCATCTTTATATGCACACTATTACTTTGGGCAAGTTAGATGTATTCTTTCCTTTTATACTTATTTTGTTTTTGTATCACAAACCAGAAGGTCCACAACACTCCATCTTAATGCAAAATTACATTACTTCCATACATTCTTGATCTTTATCTTAACCAAACCATATTATTATGCATGTCCGTTAATCGAACATGCATCCACAATCCATTAAAAATTGCTTGTAGTACCAAAAAAGAGTGCATGTGAGTTTTGCTATTATTCCTTGAATGCTTCATCTTGATTTGGATAGACTTGTTTCCTTAACTTTAATTTGGGAACTCCATACATTCTTCGCCATTTTTTCAATCAGCTAATATGAATTATTAATCCTACGTTTCGTGTGTAAAACTTCTCTATTTCCCATCCATACTTCATGACTCCACCTTAAGACAAGAAATTACAACCCCTTTTCTATGCAATGTGAAACTTCCTTGTGGAACATGCCTATCCATCAAACATTTTTAACTTGACTGAGCCAACTTTGTTTACATTTATTTCACAATCATTGGTGGATTCTAATTTATCCTCTTGCTAATTGCGATTAATAAATACTTAATCATGCTTGCATATCTAAAAACTAGTCTCAAGATCAAGCACTCACTCTTATGTTATTATCATCACAAAACACGGATCCATCTTCTGTACCAACATTTGTCTCTTAATCTAGGATTGTTATGGCAATGGTTACTGTTACTATTTCGCAAATACCATTATCATATCTTTTTTTTACTGCTAAGCTAAAATTGTTTACTGCTACCATTACAGACCGACAAGTATACCGAAAATCAATATATTGATAATATGCTAACTTGTTCCACTGTCAATTGGTAAACCACCATTTGTCCAAAAGAAGTTCGCAATTGACATGTCTTTACACTATAACGCATCTTCATTATACTATTTACTTGATAAAAGACATAAATGAAAAGAAGGAGAAAATGTGTATTTGAAATAATTCCATCCGATTATTTAACTAAAGTTAATCATTTAGTTGGTTTTAAATGTTTGTAATAAAGTATATCACATAAATACACATGTATCTTAAATTGATAGGTAAAAATAACTGTTACCGCTAGTTTTAAACAAATATTACTGATCATTTATCGTAGATAATGGTAAATTAACGTAACGATTAAACCAGTATAAGATTTCAGTAAAAAAATATATTACAAGTTGATAGGATAATGGAAAACCTAATGTTACTATAACAACCATATCTTCATTGATATCATCCTCGCGTTAGTTCTTAACTTCCTTTGATGTGTTCAACGCCCCTTTATCTCTTTTGAGCTTAATGCAAAAAATTCCGCATGTGACATGGTTTTAATAATAGTAGCATATGACATTCCATTAGTCCACTGCTATATTAGTTCTTTGTGTGATTTGTTGTTCTCGTTTTTCATATTAAGTTAATCAATGAAGCTGGTATGTTCCTTTCGTCCTTGATATTCATCATTCCCAATCCATCTCTAACCACCGAACTCAGAGAAACAACTCCATCTGAATTCGAGGTTCAATATAAGCAAAAGTTTTTCCTAATTTTCCGATAACGGAATCATCTACATTAAAGTGTGTATCTCATCGTCCACTTTGTAGTTGATGGTTATCAATTAATTCACAACAGCTTGGAAATAATTCAGATGTTCACCATTTGATCCACTTTTTTAAAACTCCAAATTCACCAATTTTATAATAAGAAATGTTGTGTTTTTTGTTGAATTTGTTACTTATGTACCTTTCAACTTCTTCTAATACGGCATAAGCTGTTTTTTATAGAATTAAAGTGGTGCCTAAGGGTTCGAATCAAAGGCCTTCAAAACCTCAATCTATAGTGTCTTATCAATTATCACTTGAGTTAGAAATCTTTAACCGTAATTTGATGTTTCATTGGCAGTAATATAAAATACTGTATTCTCTAAAAAGCATCAAATAGTAGCCATAGCCTGCTCATGAATAATTCATCATGCTTGCATATATGAAAACAAGTCTCAAGATCAAGCACTCACTCTTATGTTATTATCACCAAAAACATAGAACCATCATCTTCTGTACCGATGTTTGTCTCTTAATCTAGGGTTTTTATGATAATGATTATTGTTACCATTTCGCAAATACTATTACCGTACTTTTTTTTTACTGTTAAGCTAAAATTGTTTATCGCTACTGTTACAAATCAACGGGTATACCGAAAGCCAATATACTGATAATCTGCTAACTATTACACTGTTAATAGGTAAACTACCATTTGTCCAAAAAAATCATAATTGACATGTTTGTACACTATAACAAATATTCATTATATTATTTGTAGTGTTATTTAATAAAAAAAACATAAATGAGAAGAAAGAAAAAAAGTGTTTGAAATTATTTCACCCATGGCTGTTACGGCAGCAAATCAAGTCGAGTCGATAGAGGTCCAACTAGTCGACTAGTCGAACCAGTCATAGACTAGTCAATAAATAAATATATACGTATATATTAATACATAGTTACAGTATATAAATATATACATCTTTGCAGTGTATTAATAGATAATTGCAGTTTATAATAAACAACTAGGGTACAACTTCGGATTAATTCTTCTCCGGCTTAATTCTCTTTTTGAAATTTTGACTTCATGTTCGATTTCGTGTTCGTCTTCGTAAATGGGTTCGACTTCGTGTTCGACTTCGACTTCATGATTTGGTGTCAAATTCGACTTCGTGATTTAGGGTTCAAGCTCAACTAATGGCAAGTCGACTCTTCCAGGCAATGCTCCAATGTCAACTAATCGACTAGTTGTCGACTAGTCGAGCGTCGTAATAACAATGATTTCACCTGTTTACTGAACTAAATTTAATCGTTTATTCGGTTCTCAATGTTCATAACAAAGCATATCATATAAATATACATGTATCTTAAATTGACTGTAAAAAAAAAACTATTACTGCTACTTTTGAAGAAATATTACTGATAATTTACTATAGATAATGGTAAACTTACCGTTGTCATAACAATTAAAATAATGTATAAATTTCAATCAAAAACGGTTACAGATTGACCAGTAATGGTAGAATAATGAAAAACTTAATGTTACTATAACAACCATATCTTCATCGATATCATCCTCGCGTTTGTTCTTACCTTCCTTTGATGTTTTCAGTGCCCCTTTATCTCCTTTGAGCTTAATGCAAAAATCTCTGCACGTAACATGGTCTTTAATAATAGTAGCATATGACATTATGCTATATTGGATCTTCGTGTGATTTGTTGTTCTCATTTTTCATATCAAGTCAATCAATGAAGGTGATATCTTCCTTTTCATCCTTGATATTCATCATTCCCATCTCTAACCACCGAACTCGGAGAAACAACTCCAACTGAATTCAAGGTTCAATATAAGCAAAAGCTTTTTCCTAATTTTCCGATAATGGAATCATCTACATTAAAGTGTGCATCTCATCATCCAGCTTGTAGCTGATGGTTATCAATTAATTCACAACAGCTTGAAAATAATTCAGATATTCACCATTTGATCCACATTTTTGAAACTCCAAATTCACCAATTTTATAATAAGAGGTATCGTGTTTTTTGTTGAATTCGTTTCATATGTACCTTTCAACTTCTTCCAATATGGTATAAGCTGTTTTTTATAAAATTAAAGTGATACCTGGGGGTTTAAACCAAAGACCATCAAAACCTCAATCTATCGTGCCTTACCAATTATCACTGGAGTTGGAGATCTTTAACCATAACTTGATGTTTCATTGGCAACAATACAAAATACCATATTCTCAAAAAAGCATTAAATAGTAGCTACGGCCTTCTTATCCACAGTCATTCCCCCTTCTTCCTTTTTTCCCTTGGGTTACACCATTAGGTGTTCTCCCTTTCATCTTCAATGTTTAATGATCATTAAGATACAAAAGCTCATTTTTCTCTGTCTTCCATATTTCTCGGTTCCTTCCGCAGTGTTTTTAACACATTTTCTCTATAATCAAACTATCTTCAAAGAAATTTATGCAATAGGCTCTTGTATAAAGCCAATAGGGATTACCATGAATCTCCACTCAATTAGATTTGAAAAAAGAAATAGAATGAAAAAAATATAAAGACAAACCAATTTCTCCATTATTCAATTCCACCGAAAAACCCAATTATTAAACCTTAATTCAAGTAGCAAAACTCAGTCCCAAAACCCTACAAAGTAATTCCTTTAACAAAAAGGCATCTTTATTTATAGCAACAAATTATTTGATGCTTAAGTCGACATGTATATTGCAATGAATAATTATTGCACCCATTAAAAGAGATATCTTCTTCATATTATAACATATGCGCGTTATTCATATACGAATAGCATTATTCATATATGAATATTAGTCCAAGAAAAATTAATTTATGTTTTCCTTCCTTGTATGCTTGCTTTCATTTGAATGAGAATTTGTATCACAATTCCCAACATCTACATCCCAGTGATTTTGATAGTGTTTTTTCTTTTTCTTTTTTTGTAACAATACCCAGCGGTGCTTATTGTTGAAATGTGATCATATTCTCCATAAGCGTAATCAATGTCAATTGTTATATTTAGGTTTTCTAGAAGAAGTGCAATTATGTCTAGTCGAAGAAAACAGTAATTATACTAGAATTGGTATTGAAAGCGGTAGCTAAAATGAATCTAATTAGGTTTAACTTCTATTAAAATGTACAATTTATAACAACTAAACGTAACGTATGCTTAGTCCGTTAAACTTTGTGAACTACATATTGAATTTTGGAGCAGGGGTTGCTCTTATGGGGTTGCCCTAAGCAATTGGCATGCTTGACTTACCGTAGGATTAACCCTGAGCGTAATCCCAAGATGCACACCAGCAAAGACGTTTGGAACTATAATACCACCATACCAAGTTTGCTAAAACTTGCGTCTTACCTATATTTTCAAAACTGACTTTTTTCATTAATTACAATGAATGGTTGACCCATACTTACATGACATAACTTATCGACATCTACGTATATAATGACATACATTCCTATAATATCACAACAAAGCATAATATTCATACTTGCCAAAATTGAACATATTGTGCTCCCAATATGTGCATCCTTTGGACTAGCAACATGTGTCTCTTATTCCTTCCTGTTTTCAGCTTTAACCGTGCCTTCTATTTGTTTTTATTTTCAAAGTGATTGAATGTGAATATCATTTGTGTATCCAGCACCAAAATATGACTGTTGTTCCTTTCTTTTACTTCTGCACAACTCCATCATATTCTTATTTTTCGATTAAATATGAACATATTCAATATTTCATCACACCATTATATTCCTTAAAGAATATATGCTGTCGAGGTAATTATCATCGAAAGAAGTAAAATTATCATCACAATAATAAGATAACAAAATAATATTATTTTAGTGATGATGACACTACATTCACATGCTATTATTTACCTAGAGTCCTCTTTCAAGTACCGTTAATCATGTTCAGTTATGTATTGGTTTTGGCATACAGCATACCTGAATGAGCAAAAAAAACCATCTTTTAGTCATCACTGTATTTGTTTTTTGTAAAAAAAAAAAAAAAAAAAAAAAAAAGAACTTTGTGCCACTGATCTTAGCCTATAGTTGGACTCCTAAAGTGTAGCAATTAACCACTTGAATCTTTGCTCAATACTCACTACCCATCCTTTATCTTTCACAATTTTAATCTCACTTTATCTATATGCACCAATTTTTATATCTTCATTTGGTAAACCTAATGGACTTACTTTTACAGTCAGAACCAACCTTCTCGAGTGGCGCCTTTATGGTTCAATAATCTATACATACTAATTTGTTCAAATGAAACGGAAGCATGCTAAACAATCAAAAACATGACATGTCTAACAAAGAATTCAACAACTGATAAATTTCTGATATGTACCTTTAGCTAGTGGGTTCTCATCTGCATCTAAATCAATATCAGGGTAAGTGTTGATCTCGGATTCTTCATCAATGTCATCAACTCCTAGTGCATAAGCTGCTGCTCTACTTTTACCCATTTCTTGAACAACTTTTGCAGCTGCATGAAGAACGGGGCGGAAAGTACTACGGAAGGAGCTCTCTAGTCTAAAAACGATCAACAAATGATTACAAATGAAAAGAAAAGAAAAATGTGAGAAAATTAAAAGAATATTTTAATCTTACAGTATATTCATTGCACGTTAACCCCATCAAGTTGTCTCCTAGCATATAGCCTCCTAAGGCTTGAGCTAATTGCACAAAATCTATGTTATTTTCTAGTTTAGTTGAGCAAGACTGCGCGCACGCACGCACGCACGCACGTGCGCACGCGCGCACACACACACACACACACACACACACACACACACACATGTATAACTGGTTGTATGAGAAGTTTCAAGAATAACCTTAAGATATCATTCATCTAAAAGTGTATCTTTCGTAGTTGATAGCATACTAATCAAATAAGCGAGGAACTAACATTAAATTTGATCGGTTGATGGAAAATATTGAAGGGCATGAACCTTCTGTTTACAAGTTTTAAAAAAGAAGGATATAAGTCTTCTCTTTACATGTTTTTAAAAAGACGGACACGAACCTTCTCGTTACAAATTTTATAAGAGGTTGAGGGCGTCTAGATTTGGATGATTTTGCCCTGCTTCGTTTTGATGGCGGCACAGGTGACTTGAGGACTTCTCTGGTAAACTGGACCCATCCTGAAGCTCGTACTTCAGACCTACAGAATTGATATCATCGCATATAATTCGTATCCAATGTATAAAAACAACTTAGCAAATCACAGAACAATTAATTACAACTTTCAAATATTGCCTGCAGTAAGGAGAATAAATACCCTTCCGATGCATCAGATTTTCCTAGCATACAAGTTATTGCTTCGAAAAATACACGGTCACTAGGATCAAGAAGAAGCTGATAGAGAATAGAGGTGAACTGCGACTTGATTTCAGGACTAGCTGAATGCACATGATTTTCATAAAGATCGTTTAGTGTAATTTGAAGGAAATAAATTACCAAAAAAGGTAACTATTTTCACATACCATCTAGCGAGCGGGCTCTAGATATCATATGGCATAGCCTAGCTAGGGAGACCCTAGCAAGGACATCGTGTAACTGAAGAACATCCTGCAGTGCACCTGCTTCATGTGACTTCCAATATCACTAATAATTTGTCAAGCAGATTTTCAATATTAAACTAGATGAAAAGAAAGCAGTCTAAATATGGTTACTTGGAAATGGTTGTTTAGTGAAGTCTTTGGTATAATAGCTAATGAAACTAATTAGTTATAATCGTTATTTTGAACACATGAAATAGATGAAGGAATTTTGAAAATAATCACTTAGGTATACTATTTTTTGGTGTACAGAAAACAAGGGAAAAGTTATAAAATCCTATAGGTACATACATCCTACGAGATTAGTCCAACTGGAATAAGCATAAAAAAGCATGTTTTTGCTTTCGTGCATGCTATTTTGTTAAAACTGCAAGTTTTGCATTTTTTAAATTATCTATTAACTCTATCATGCTTAGTCGAAATTTAATACTACTTTTGCTGACTTTATGTAATATCCAAACATTCCAAAACTCCAAGTGCAAGCGCTACCATGTTACATGCACAAACTAAGCATATTTTGTGTAAACTGTAATTATAGAAGAAAAAAATTAAGGTTTTCTTATTGTACATCAAAATAAATGATGGATACCATACATTTGGGTCTCACTAAAAAACTGTTTTCATATGCAACCTCCAGATCACACATATGACAATGCTACAAGCCAACAACCACAATATTTTGCACAAAAGATAAAATGGAAATAAGAATCATACGAACGAATTACCTACCACACATGAACGAATTGATAACGCATGCTTGCTTTAACATCGGTACCAAAATAATATAAAATAAAAAGATTTACTTTCTTATGCTAAATTGCTAATGGCAGATACCAAAAGTGATCCAAATAAGAAAAATCACACACTGAAAATATAAAGTCTAATGAAAATAAGACATCGCAAAGTCTCCAAATGACAAGTTAAAATAGGATAGTACAATATCTGATCATACTTTTACGTCTAGAATTTCCAAAATAAATTATTTAATTAAATTATAATTAGCAGACCTTTAATTCAAATATTTCTTTTCTTATATTTCAAGGTAAACAAAAGTTTCCATCTTATATAATTAGCAGACGTTAATTAATTCAAAAATTTCTTTTCTTATATTTCAAGGTAATCAAAAGTTACCATTTTATATCATGTGTTAACTATGTTAAGTTATTTGACTATATATATTTGTCTTCATCAAACAACTCAAGGCCGTCGTCAATTCAGAGTCAGAACGTACTTTCAAATTGCAGCCTTATTCATACTTCACACACGAAATTCTGAGGAGGCAAAATGTTGCTAGACACTAACAAATGCGCGAGAAACGACGGCAAAAGATGGCAGTGCAACTCCAGTTGAAGGCTATTCTCGCTGCCTTCGTCACTTGGAATATGACTGAAACAGAAGCCAGTCTAAAATCCAGTCTAGAACAATTAAAAAACATAGGTACACATAAACTTAGAAGTTACAAAGAATTATCAGAATCAATTGAGTTGGGTTTAGAGAAGTGGTGCCTATTTACTTTTAATACAACAACAACAATGCTATGTATCTCAAACAAGTTGGAGTTGGCTAGATATGGAACCCGAAATTAAAATAAATAATAATGATATTAATACATATATAAAAAAGGGTTTAAAATAACCAACAGATAAAAAGTCATCTGATAAAAGTTTTTTTTTTAAATAACAATAATAATAATAAAGTACAAAAGTTCAGTAAAAGTGAAATAAAGTCTAAAATAGTAATAAAAAAAGTAAAAAGGTGAAATAAAGTCTAAAAAAAAAAACCTAAGGTTCTGGTACATGGATTGCCAACTTCCATGCACTCCTATCCACTACCAGCTCTTCATATATACTCCAATTACTTAAACCTCTCTTTATTATCTCCTCCCATGCCATTTTAGGTCGATCTCTACCTCTTTTTGGGCCTTCGGCATGGCCTATAATTCCAACGCGCATAGGTGCATCGTATGGTCTACGTTGGATATGTCCAAACCATCTCAAGCGGTGTTGGACTAACTTCTCTTCAATAGGTGCAACTCCAAGTTTTTCCCAAATATCTTCATTTCTAATCCGATCTCGTCTGGTATGCCCATAATTCCAGCGCAGCATCCGCATCACTGCCACACTTATCTTCTGGACGTGTTGCATCTTAGTAGGCCAACATTCTGCACCATATAACATTGCAGGCTTGATTGTTGTCCTATAGAATTTTGCTTTAAGCTTCTGAGAAATCTTCCGACCACAGAGAATGTCAGATGTTAGACGCCATTTCACTCATCCTGCTTGAATTCTAAAACTAACATCCTTATCAATCTCCTCAACGAACTGCAACATAGATCCTAAGTATCGAAACGATTCCTTCTTGGGTACTACTCTATCGGCCTGGGTGACCTCTCCGTCATCTGAACTGACACCGCTAAACTCACACTTCAAATACTCTGTTTTAGTTCTGCTAAGCCTGAAACCCTTTGATTCCAAGGTCTCCCTCGACAACTCCAGTTGTCGATTAACATCTATTCTACTTTCATCAATCGGCACAACATCATCGGCAAAGAGCATACACACCAAGGAATCTCCCTTTGTATACCTTTTGTGATTTCATCCATCACTAATGCAAAAATATAGGGGCTCAAAGCCGAACCTTGATGTAATCCTATGTTAATTGGAAAGTCTCTGGTCTCACCATCGCATGCCCTGACACTAGTCACAACCCCCTCATACATATACTTGATAAGGGTAATATACTTTGATGGCACCCTCTTCCTTTCTAGCGTCCACCACATAACCCTCCTCGATACGCTGTCATAAGCTTTTTCCAAATCAATAAAAACCATGTGAAGATCTTTCTTCTGCTCCCTGTACCTCTCCATAAGTTACCTAACCAAGAAAATTGCCTTAGTGGTTGACCTTCCGGGCATAAAACCAAACTGGTTTCTAGAGACACTTGTCAACCTCCTCAAACGTTGCTCGCAAACTCTCTCCCAAGGCTTCATTGTATGACTCATAAGCTTAATTCCTCTATAGTTAGTGCAATTTGAATATCTCATTTATTCTTGAAGATTGGAACTAAAATGCTTCTCCTCCACTCATCTGGCATTTTGTTGGATTTGAAAATATTATTAAACAACTTAGTTAGCAGTGTTATACCTGCATCTCCACACCTCAATAGGAATGCCATCAGGCCCTACCGACTTGCCTGATTTCATCCGTTTCAATGCCCCCTTTACCTCAGCTTCTTGAATTCTCCGCACAAAATGCCTACTTACTTTTAATAGCAAAAAAAAAAATAACTTTTCTGCACATTGGGCTTTCTGTGCTTTATGGAAAAAAGTGTTATTTGTTATGCTTTCTGCCTTCTGGACTGGCTTCTGTTTCGGTCATATTCCTAGTGACAAAGGCAGCGAGAATAGCCTTCAATTGGAGTTGCACTGCACTGCCAACTTTTGTCGTCGTTTCTCGCGCATTTATTAGGGTCTAGCAGCATCTTGTCTCCTCTGAATTTTGTGTGTAAAGTATGAAAAGATTGCAATTTGAAAGTAGCTCTGACCCTGAATTGACAACGGCCTTGAATTGCTTGAATTATTTGATGAAGACGAATATATATAGTCAAATAACTTAACACAGTTAACACATGATATAAAATAGAAACTTTTGATTACCTTAAAATATAAAAAAAGAAATATTTGAATTAAAGAATGTCTGCTAATTATATAAAATAGGAACTTTTGATTACTTTGAAATATAAGAAAAGAAATATTTGAATTAAAGAAGGTCTGCTAACTATAATTTAATTAAATAATCTATTTTGGAAAATCTAGTCGTAAAAGTACGATCCAATTTTGTACTATCCTGTTCAGAATTTTATTTATATGATAAAATGCCATGATCAAACTCACCAAATGCACTATTTCAGAATCAATTGAGTTGGGTTTAGAGAAGTGATGCATATTTACTTGTAATGGCAAAAAAACACTTTTCTGCACATCGGGCTTTCTGTGCTTCATGGAGAAAGTGTTATTTTTTATGCTTTCGTTGAAAAATGCGGTTTGTTAAGTAGAAAGGCACGCAGCCTACGCTTTGGCCTTTTTTGTGCTTTAGCGAGTTTAAGTGTTCCCATTTTGACAACTTTGCATTATATAATTCATTAGAGGCATTATCCTAAATACAAATCACTTGCATCGGTTTATCGAAGTAGGTTGTATAACAGCAATCGGGTGATAATACTTAGGTCACAAAAATATGTCCGTTCACATGAACAAAAATAAGTCTATTAAGCATTCGTTACAATCCAACAGTGGACCTCAATATTATACCAATTGTAATCGCAAAAGTAACCAGTAATGTATCTTCGTATTTCCCAAGACTGGATCTTATTCTTAATACCTCCCCACATGTGTAACGTATCCTAAGGGAAACACATGTACATTTGCATTGTATGACATAAAGCTGGAACGGAGTTAAATCTATACATAGATTGAGCCTAGAACTGATAATTAATGTATAATTTAGTATCACAAACCACATTGTTAATGTGAAAAGTGATTAATAGGGTTTTATTTGCAGCATAGTAACCAAAGGTTAATTTTTAATTTTTCCGCAGCTCTAGTGCGGATGGTGGGGGTTCCTAACTCCCCAGGAAGAGGGAGAGGGTTTGATTTCCACCTTACGCACTTTAGTTCAAATAAGGGGGGCTTACCATGTGCATAAGCCTGATGACCCCGCGGACTGGGTTAGGTGCACTAAGGGGAGTTTTACGGCATTGCCGGTTTCTCCTCTAAAAAATTCAAAAAAAAAAAAAAAGTTATGCACTTTTATAAAGAAAAATATTTTTAAAAATAGTTGTAATACCTCTGTTCTCACACTTTTTTGTTGCAAAATATTACATTCCAGGACACTAGTTCCAATAACGTTCTTGAAAGTAAAGATTTTCTGTTTTTTTATGGGATTATGAGTTTGAGTTACGATATTAACCTCTATTCTCTATTAAATGCATATAAATACATATAAATTTTTAGTGTAAAAAACCCCTTTTGTGATCTATTATACCTACATATTACAAATATCATGGCGTGAGTAGAAGAAGAAAAATCATAAGAGAAAAAATATTGATTTAAAATCATTAATAATAGTTGCAATACATTTGGTGTCAGTGAACTATTGAAAATGCCCATCATATTATGAAGTGTTTTTTGGCAAGGCATATTATGAAGTGTTAACATCAATTAAAAATAGGATCTAGCAAGCTTTTTTTTATAAAATTCAAATTGTCTGTCTACTAATATTATCAAATCTTTAACATCACTTAAAAATAGAATCTAACAACTAAATTTTCTTTGCAAATTCAAATCTTTCCTCTGTAAACGTTGAAAAATCTTAATATCACTTAAAAATAGGATCTAACAAATAAATTCTTCTTGCAAATTAATGTGTCCTTCATTAATTAATAATATAAACAAAAATTCAAATAACAAAAAAAAATTAGATGTTGCAACTTAGAAATAAAAAAATAAAAAAAAATCTACTACATATGATTTTAATGTAAAATTATGACAAAATATATATATGCAAATGAATTTATATCGAATGAGTTTAACATAAATAACCTGTAAAAACTGATACGTGAAGCACGTGTTGTGACGCTCCTGATTAAAAAACTGATTTTGGATGTGGTGTGATTATTTTTAATTGGGAAAATTTTAGAATATAAACAAAATTCATATCTATAGGAGAAATTAGGATAGTGGGCCTTGTGGCATGTTAAATGAGCAATTAAGATGAAATTTTGTATAAAATTTCAGTTGTTTAAGTAAATTTTAGATAAAATTACAAAATCAAGTTTTTATTATGGAACGCTCTTTAATTTATATTTAAGTAGCATTGACTAAGGTAGAACTTGCAGCAGATGTCTTTTTTCTCTTTCTTTTTTTAACAATCATGTGATTTCAGAACTCAAACATAATATGCGTGGTTAAAAAAAATCAGGAATCAAATACAAAAATATATAATGATAAAAAGATATTATCTACTTAACCTTCATATATAATTCAGAGCAGATATCATATTGTTAGGATTGTCTCGCATGTTGTTAAGAAGGAATGGCGGTTCGAATAAAAAGTCTCACATCACGAAATAAATTAGAGGAGTGGAGTACAAATATGAGTTGGTAGGCATGTAACATAAGAGATTCCTTTTGTTACAAGGATGTGTGTGTCAGTTCATATTCGTGTGCCATATGTGGAAGGGAGAGGACTTTGTTACAACCGTCGTTACATAACAGTGGTATCAGAGCCGAAGGTTACGGACTGGACCAAACAGGCAAGACAGTGCTCTCAAAAGATACTCGTAGGATGCGAGTCAAGGGGGAGATTTTAGGATTGTCTCGCATGTTGTTAAGAAGGGATGGCGGATTTGAATAAAAAGTCCCACATCACGATATAAATTAGAGTGGAGTACAAATATGAGTTGGTAGGCATGTAACGAAAGGGATTCCTTTTGTTACAAGGATGTGTGTGTGTCAACTCATATTCGTGCGCCCTATGTGGAAGGAAGAGGACTTTGTTCCGACCGTCGTTACGTAACACATAGTTTGTGTTTAAATTCGTGAGATCATAGGAAACATGTTCCAAGTTAGAAATTCATTTGCATTGGCAAGAAATAAATTAACTAGTTGTAGACTAACACATGTGAAGAATGTCAGGATCTGCATCATACCTCCAGGTTGTGCGTGTTTCTCTGAAAAAGAAAAGATGACTGATGTCAACATAAAATCCATATGAGCTAAACATGTTACGACTTTTATTAATATTAGTAGTTTGCGTAACCTAAGCTAGTTATAAGCAAATAAGTATTTATCAGTTTGTAGTTACGACAAGAGATAACAATGAGTAGTAGATATGCAAACTAACCCAATTCCATGGCAGCAGAATATGGATCTTTCTTGGCCACATCACATATTATGGATAAGGAATGTCTTACGGCAACTGGATCACTAAACAAAATCCTGCAGCCAAGCACATTGAATGTAACACATATGATAAGCATGATGCGATGAGATATCTGATGGTAAACTATAAATAAGCAATAGGAGAGCAATCGTTTGATTAGTATATCAGTTTTAAGAAAAAAATGTCATTATTATTATATTTAGAACTCATTCGACTTATGATCTAAAATATATGAATTGTACAAGTAGTGGTTTAAGACAGAAAAAGTTGATTTATTTATTTGTGAACGCGAGGAAGCTAAAGTAACGAAAAAAATAGCAAACAAAATTCTTCATGTATAAGTTCATGGCATGTGAACAGTACCAAAATTAATAAGGGTTTAGTGCGGTTGAGCACTAAGTTCAAGTGTAAGAGGTGCAGACTCCAGATTCCAATCATGGCTTGTAAACCGCTTGATTTACCCATATGTATACTAGAAGCACACCTAGTATGTATACACACTCTCTCTCACCCACCCCTGCCCCCCCCCCCGGCCTCAAAAATAGAACACAAAAGCACATAGAGTATAGTCATGTGTGTGTGTGTACGAGGAGCACTCTATGGCACCCTTGTTTTGCTGCAGCCCCCTTAGCACCCATATCAAATCGTATACTACGTTTCAAATCCAACAAACTTTAGTAGATGGTGAATAATTAGGTTAAGAATTTGTAGCATAATATGTTTGATGTTTAAATTTAACAGTTCAAATAAACGTTTAAATGGTGAATAATTGTGTTAAGAAAAAAAAAACGGGGGGGGGGGGGGGGGGTCAAAATAAGTCCAAATTTTATACAGATAATCCTTTATATGTTGGCTGAGCATCTACAAAATTTTGTTAGATTTGGAATGACATAGCTCACAATATGGTAGGGGTGCTAGAGGGGTGATGCAAAACAGGGGTGACATATATATGTAACACTATTATACATGTAACTACATATGTATATATGTGTACATACATACGTTACACCCACATGGGGAAGGATCAGAATCACTGACTATTTATCCCTTATTTGTACCCTAAATTTCAACCACACATCTCTATTGAATTAGCGATTGGCTGATCAGCCCCATTTATGTTTTATTATTGAATATATTTTAATCTTTCATGTCGACTCTAAACCAATAACTCAATTACAATGTGTGGTTGAGACTTCGGTTACACTAAAGGACAAATAGCAAGTGGATATGTGTGTGTGTGTGAGCGTGTGGGTGTAGGTAAAAAAAGAAAAGAAAAAAATATATCGTCACAAGTTGATCCTTGAATATCGATTTGTGCTATATTATAGGGCAAAGAGCAAGTGGATGTGTGTGTGTGTGGGCAAAGAGCAAGTTGATCCTTGAATATCGATGTGTGCTATATTATATTGCCACAAGCTGATCCTTGAATATCAAAATAATCATATTCAATATGATGCAATTTAAAGTGCTAAAAAATTACTTGGCATTTCGAGTCCTTGTCAGAGCATTTTTGGTTCTAAAATGATAGTAAACAATAATACTTGCAAACATAAAATGGACAGAAAAATATATGTACTTACCCCTGAACAGCTCTATGCAGAAAATCAGAATTTTCAGGATCCAAAGGAAGTCGTCTAAGAGCACTAATAGAAGAATATTGCAAATTATTCTGAATAACTGACTGTGAAAGATAAACATAAAAGAACTAGGTAAATCAACACATGTTTGAATCTAGGAAATATGAAAGAGATAATTTGCAAGGACACAAACTCAATGGCATAGCAAAAAAAGGGGACTAGCAGGGAATTACTTGAAAAATGTTTGGAGAGTTGAAGACGATAACCCTAGGACTATTATTATTTTGCCAGTTAGCTACGGTTGCAAGTGGTTAAATGTGTCATTTACAAATAGGTTATTGAGTGGACACACATACTATACGAATGTATATGTACTAAGGTGCGCCGTCAAATATATACTCAAAAAAAATGAAATGTGATAATCTTTGAACCCATTACGACACGATAACTTATGTGTATAGCATCCATAGGATAATTGGACGTAACTAAATAATGTGAGTCTACAAGAAGAGAAAAACATTACTGAGACACGTGATCAAAGAAATAGCTGAATCAGATGCTCCAATTATTAGGACGTATCCAAAATGCTATTAAATGAGACTGTATTTGGTTGAAATATTAATGCCTGACATCAAAATCAAAATAATAAAATGCTTACAATTACTGGCATGGTCAAATGACCTTGTCAGGTAACATGCGGCTGCACTAATGCAAATACTTCGCTGAATGCTAAGGTATATACTATGAAGTAACTTTTGATGACAGATTGTGTCCTTATCATGATCTAAGAAGAATAACAGTAGATATAGCACATGGAAAATAAATTGGACTATGTATGCATGTATTTTCATTTTTATTTTTGAAAATGACTCTGTACACATGTATGCATGTATGCATGTATGTGTGCATATATGTGTACAAGCTCCCAACAATATAAACCCTGCAAGAATTTAAATACCTCTCTACTTTTCTTTCCAAAGATGCCTTTCTTTCGTTTTTGTTTTGAGTCTGCAACCTGAATAATAGTTTAAATCACTGTGGGCAACATGTTTTATTTCTAAAAAAATTAATAATTTTCTATAGTCTATATACCAAGAAATTGGTATTTGTTGAAAATAGTTTTAGAAAGCAAAAGGAAAATTTATTTTGGGAAAGGGTGTGAAGGCTGGGTAGGTAAAAGTGCTGTACAAACCTTTTCAAGAATGCCAAATACAATTTCATACAACTGTGCAAGAATTTCAGGACCGCAACTTGAAGCGGCAGAAAGAGATTTTATAGCTGCAATCCTTCTCCCGTGAACTTCATAACAAGAAGATAAAGTCAAGCGAAACGAAGGTGAGTTTATATTTAACGTTAATTACCATATCGCTTGTTTTTACATGTACATACTACAGAAGCAACAATACATGATATTTTCTGGTAATCGTATCACTTCTACAAACAAACAAAAATATCAATCCATAGGATAAATGACAATTGTTAATGAGAATTGGAACTCATATGAATTTCGGGAAACCCTCAACCGAAGAAATGTTTAAATGACCCTTAAACTACGCACTTATATGGTTTCCATAGCTGTCAAGGCGAAAAGACCCCAAACCCTCGCCTAGCGCTTATTTGTGTCTAAGGCTTTTTTGGATGCCTTGAGCATCATTTTCTCTATTTTACAGCCAAAAAAAATGCAATAAAAAAATGCACTCCACTTTTGGCTTCAAAAAGTTGCATATAAATGCAATATTGAAAATAAAACAGAAGATGATATATATGATAAATCAGCTTTTCATCTGCTAAGAGAATTTGTGATTAAAAAATCTAGGGATAGCTCTTTAGACACAAAGTTAAATACAAAGTGAGAGACACAAGATCTAAACCGTTAAATCTTGTTGTCCTTATATGAAGGGGTGAAATTCAGGGGGTAATCCAAATGTGAAGATTGATTGTATCACCGATTGTGTCAAAATATTGTGTCTAAATAGACTTCCCCTAAAAAATTAGATTTAAATACATGATGTCATAAATCAACTGAAAATATGTAAATGATCGAACATATTTTTATCAACTAAAATATATGACAGAGCCAAGGGCGAGGATGCCATCGACAGAAGATAGCTGATGAATCAGTTTGTTGGCAGCGAATATAATTGCGACAAGGGTAAAACACTAGCGCCAGTGGCAAATAGGCTGGCAGGGTCAATTATAATTTAGTTTTTTTTTTTTTTTTTCTCTTCTTCTTCTTCTACTATTGGAAGAACGATGCCTCTTACTGTTCCATATTGGAGTCTAGATGATTAAACATTGATGTTGAATTTGGAAATGTAATTGGGCTCCATTTTGGACCAAATACGGATACTTCTTTTTTCTCCTTGGAAATGCCGCACAATGTGCGCATTTTTGGAGCTTAAAAGCTTGAGCGCTTTAGAATCTTTGGGGCCTTTTTAGTGTCTTACACATCATCGGCATTTTGAAAGGTAAAAAATCCCCAGGTTGGCATCTAGCGCTTTTTGGAGCCTAGGCGAGGGCTTTAATAACTATGATAGTTTCAACGACTAAAGGCAACCTTATTTATGTAAGGGAATAAAACTAAAATATAAGGAACGCTGACCAAAAAAATAGCACGAAAACAGATTCAGTTATGGAAACCTTCGCCGCATTGTCAAGGTAGAAAATATCATGTTAGAGCCAAATAGTTGACTAAAATCGAAAAACCAATCCAGTGCCAAAATGATCTGACTATATTGAAATCTCAGACTAATGTAGCAGTACTGTATTCATTTCAGATAAAATGTAATGAACATGCAAAATAGAAGTAAACATTTAGGAATAAAGATGGAACATACATTCAGGTTCAGGAATCAAAGCTTCAGAAGTAAGCTGATCTACAATTTTAGGTACGACGTCTGCTCTAGTGACACCACCAACATCATCAAGTTTAGCAAGGGCATCCCAGTTTGGCGTGGGGATTCCACCACTTGGGGCTAAGCCATGAACGCTACTATCTGAGAGTATTCTTGCTAAGTAATAGAACACGTAACGAAGTACACCCCTATCTTCACACTGCTGATGAAGCTGCAAAGAAAATACAACCAAGATACACCACCCTTATATTATAGAAGAAATTGTCATAAAACCTAGCTCCTCAAAATATAATGAAGTTTGGTGGTCCATCCAAAAAACAAGAAACACAAAGAACATTAGAATATAGGGAAACTATATATGAAAACTATATCATAAAACCCTTACACCATTGCTTGTCACAAATCCAAATTTTCAACTTCCAAATCTCAACTACCTAGGGAGATCTTATTTTTTTGGCCATAGCACAAGAGAACAGTAAATCTCAAGTGTATTCCTGTTGGCATCCATCTCAGTGGGAAGCGTAATATCTCGGTCGAGGTATTTGCCAAGATCTTTCTCCTGAGATAATAGTCAAGCTTATGCAGCTTCAATGTTACATAATATCTCTGCTTGGCCCATAGTATTTTATCTGATCAAATTTCCAACTCTTTGAGTTTTTATTGTTTCATGTTCTTAACTGCTTTATTTAGATGTCCCAGGTATAATTCGTACAAAATCAATTGTTTTTTTTTTTTTTTTTTCTTCTGAAACTTTAAATTTATTCCTCTCTTATTAGTTATTTTTCTTTAAAAAATTGTCAAGTTGAGAAACATAAATTATATCAAGATAGTGTCTAATGTTTTTGAAACATTTGCCACACCCTACAACCCTCCTTACGCTTCAACAGCTGTTTGAGCAATCCAAATTGAAATTAACCAAACTTTGAGGTATTTAGCAGTGTTGTAAAAATTCTTCAAGCTCTCGCCTAAGCTCTGCTTAGGCGCTAGGCCAGCCTTACCATCTATATATTTGCCTAGTCCGCCTAGATGAAACATACCACATTGTCTAAGCATACGAACAGGTTCATAAGCATCATATATGCACTATTTAGGCTTGATGCTTCTTACGAGTGCCAAAATGTTTGTTTCAAGCGATTTTGTCTCCATAATTGCTTTCAAATCCATTAAAGTATATGATATCTCATTGAGTATCGGTAACTCTAAACAAAATACTAAATTTTCATTCAAAATGAATGAGTTTATCAAAAAAAATAGTTCCGAATAATTTTCGATTAATCCCCGTCTAAACGATCACTGGTTCATGCCTACCATCAAGCATCCGCCTAGCAATTTGCACAACCTAGGCATTTAGTCTATGTAACCAACATTATCTACCCTAATTTTGGGGTCTTTCCAAAATTTCTAGTATGTTTAAGATATTAAATATTTCTCAAATCTTTAATTATAAATACTATTTGAAAACGTCAATGATTCCAAACAAAACCTAATTTTTGTGAAGACGAAATTTAGTTGTATACTGATGGATCCCCAAAGTCTGGTTTCTTTTTGGATTATCTAAACTGAAAATTTATCAAGTTGTAGCCACACACATGCACGCGCGCACACATGAACGTAACTGCAAGCGCATGCAACTGCAAAAGCGCGCACACATATATATACCCACAAACTTTATAGCAAGCGCTTTGCACGTGAACTATTTTCTGCAATTGTACATGTTTAACACATTAAGAAGAAATAATTTGCATAAATATTTAGTCTTAGTTTTACATTGAAATAATAAGGTTCCATATCCAAGAAGGAATCGTTTCGATACTTAGGATCTATGTTGCAGTTTGATGGGGAGATTGATAAGGATATTAGTTTTAGAATTCAAGCAGGATGGGTGAAATGGCGACTAGCATCTGGCATTCTCTGTGATAGGAAGATTCCTAAGAAGCTTAAAGGAAAATTCTATAGGACAGCAATCAAGCCTGCAATGTTATATGGTGCAAAATGTTGGCCTACTAAGAGGCAACACGTTCAGAAGATAAGCGTAGCAGAGATGCGGATGTTGCGTTGGAGCTGTGGGCATACCAGACGAGATCGGATTAGAAATGAGGATATTCGGGAAAAACTTGGAGTTGCACCTGTTGAAGAGAAGTTAGTCCAATACCGATTGAGATGATTTGGACATATCCAACGTAGACCATACGATGCATCTGTACGCGCTGGAATTATATGTCGCGCTGAAGGCCCAAAAAGAGGTAGAGGTCGACCTAAAATGACATGGGAGGAGATAATAAAGAGAGATTTAAGTAACTGAAGTTTATCTGAAGAGCTGGTAGTTGATATGAGTGCATGGAAGTTGGCAATCCATGTACCAGAACCTTAGATTTTTTTTCACGTTTATTGAACATTTTTACTTTCTATTACTATTTTAAATTTTATTTCACTTTTATTGAACCTTTTTACTTATTATTATTATTATTATTTAAAAAAAAACTTTATTAGATGACTTTTTATTTGTTTGATTATTTTAAACCCTTTATATATATATATATATATTATCATTATTAAATTTATTTTATTTTAATTTTGGGTTCCATATCTAGCCAACCCCAATTTGTTTGGGATATATGGCTTTGTTGTTGTTGTTGTTTACATTGAAATGATATGTAGTTAGTCTGAATTTTTATTTTTAAGTTGTGATGCCTTAATTTTTGTTGACTTGAATTTTTATTTCTATTACTAATCAGTAAATAATGAATTAGTAAAGAAAAAATATTTGTTAGATGATATTTACAGAGCGACACTAAAATTTGATAATATTTATAGAGCGATATACTGAATTTGTAAAAGAAAGTATCATCAGTTAGATCTTCTTTTTAAGTGATACTGAGATATGATCATATTTACAGAGGGACGTTTTGAATTTGTAAAGAATGTTTATTTGTTAATCATATTTTCAAGTGATTAAGATTGATTATATGAACGTTTTTTGTAGTTCATGTTGATACTAAAAAGATGTGATGCCAAATATATTACAACTGCTATTAAAGAGTGTAGAGTGTGTGTGTGTGTGTAAGGTTATTCTAAGTATGCAAACATGTGAGGAAGGCTGTTCTAGGGAAGCATCGCTGGATTACAATATGCAATAATTTTGGAAAGAAAGGCATTCTTTTTGTTTTGCTATGACATGTGACACATGCTTCCATCAAGACAAATTATAATTTTGAATAATTCTTTATGGTGAATTGCATAAAACAAATGTTCAACATTGAGAAAGAACAACGGTGATATGTGTTAAAATATGAGTACTTGACTCTAAAATAGTGCAACTTGAAGAAAAAAAATTATCATTAATATGTCCTAGGCCGTGATGGCCATATGAACAGTGTTGTGACGTATTGGGTGCATATAGGTGAGTTATTCTTGCAATTATAAATTACTCAGTAGTTGATACAGTGTATTTAGGATGATACATCACAGATAACCTAACTATTCATAAAGAAAACGTGGAATACCATTAGAAGAGATGGTGCCAAAGATGGATCCACCGAATTGTACACAGCAAGTTTTGGAAATACATGGCTTACTAGCTGCTTTTGTGATTTTTTCTACATAAAAAAGAAGCAATATTAAAGGTAAAAATGATTTCAGGCAACCATATATAAAACATGATTTGAACAGTCTTTGACATATACCTGATCGCATGTTGCGGAAAGCTGATGGATGCTGTGAGCCAGCTGAGCGTAAGAAACCGGCTGAAAAGAATCAAGAACCTCACATGTTACTTTAGTTCTGCGCTGTCCCAGCAAAGGTAACTTTAAAGAAAATAATAGATAATTAAATAAATAAACAAACCTTCTTTTTTCTTTGTGATCTCTGTGGGATAGCCTTAACAGGATTAAGGGCCTTAGCAGCTGAAATAGTCTCGCTTAATGTAGCTCTTTTTGACTTCTTCTCGGTGCTACTCACAGGCTTTCCTAATGTTGTTGGAGCTTTAACTTTCTTATCAGGGTTGTTGTTTATGTTTGAACTGGGGGTTGGGGTTGGATCCGATGAAATAAGATCCATTAGAGTTGAATTGGTTGGGTCCTGGCCGGAAGACATTGTTAAGAAGTTCGTCGATAACCGAAACTGTTCCTGGGAGTGGGTTGCTGAAGAAGATTAGAATGTGTCATCTTTTACAAGATTTCTTTCTTTTTTTTCTATGATTTTGTTGATTCGCATTTCCATTACTAATTTTCTACCGTAGGCTCCTAATACTTGTTTTCGAAACCTAATCCAGTTTTGATAACCTTCATTCTTTGTCATGTTAACAGTATATATAAGCAAATTAATTTTTATAAAAGAATATTCAAAACTATGAATCATATGTACATTAAAATTTGACTCGCTTAATTGCAAGATATAAATAATAAAACTAAAGTGGATTGAAACACTGAAAATTATTTAAATATTTTTGACTAATATAACAGTTTCTTTAATCAAATCTTTTGAACTCAAAATCCAAAGTACAATTAATATTGATTTTCAAAAGGGTGAGCAATTTTAATTCAGTTAAAAAAAAATTGTTGACCATAAGAAGCCCAATGTGGTAGCCCTTATCACCGCAATAAATCAATTGCAAATTATAGTACACCAATATTACATTTCGTACACAGATAACTTAAAAATCAATGTAGGGCAAAGTAACCCTTGTTACAAGCTATAAGGTCTCTTCTTGACTCATTTGATCAGACCCTTATAACAATCTTAAATAGCGATTGCAAAAATAGCAAGATAAATTGGATCGCAACCCATGTGAAATGTACTATCGTATTTCAGAATGAAAAGATTGAAGTCCAATACTCAATCGCGATTTCAATTTAAGCATCGAATTGAAACAAAATAAAAAAAAGATAAGTTCAGCATCGCAATCTCAATTCAGCAAAAACAAAAAAGGAGGAATAGGAAGAAGCAGCTGCAGCAAACCTGAACTGAAAAATATAGGATTCAGAGGCAAATCGATTTGTTTGTCTCTTCTTTTCCGAATTCCTATTGTAAAGATGATCGATGATGAAGACGAAGTATTAATTCTGGGTGTTAAAACAGCTCACTCTCCCCTGTTTGTGGATCCAATATCCAGTCATCCCAATCTATTCTGTTACTTAACCATAAAATCAGGAACCAATCCTTGCTTGCCTGGCATTCCAACATTCCTCCATTCTTCAATTCAGCCTCAAGGGCGCTTTCAGTTTTTTGTTCCTTCACAACGCTGTAGATTACAACAATTTCGAGACGGTTACAACCGACTTCTGTGTTATCCTTTTTCATTTCCCCACTTCTCTTTATCGTCCTCCGCAATGTAGCCGTAATTTGCAAATTTTTCCTTCTTCCTCTGATCTATGATAAACTTATACAGTCTTTAGCATCCACTGTCTTTTCACCAAACCAAATCATCATCAGCGTCAATTATCTCCTCGCTCACCGCTCTTTCGCCATGGTACTCTTTTAAAAAAACTTTGCAAACTGAAATGTTAAAATCCTTGACTATTGCTTGGAAATTGATATGTCATTGTCAATATTTGCTTTGTCACTCCAGGGTTCGACTGATCTTTCGTAGCACAGTATTTCAGCTGATTTGTGTCTTGCATTCAATAAGTATCCATGTCAAGATTTATTTTTAGCTTAATCTATTTACACCCCATTTTTCGACTTTTCCACCCCTCTATTTGAACAAAAAACATCGTATTTAGGGTTGTCAACGGATGCTTTCGAATACGGATAGTGTCATATCTGTATCCGTATCCGAAATTATTTTCGGACATCGGATATTTGTATCCGTTTAATATTCAGATATCCGTATCCGCTTAATTTTCGGATACGGACGGATATCAGATATTTATCTGCTCCGCCTGTAATTAATAAGTTTAAGAGTATAAATAAAAGAATTTGGATCAAGATAAAATAATTTTTATACTAATGTTTGTAAAAAGACCGGAAAATAAAGAAATGTGATGATGAAACATTGTTTTTTACTAATATCCATAGGCATATCAAAAAATATTCCAAAATTAAACACTAAAACTACCATTTTCACTAAAAATGGACAAAAAATTATATTATAGTAACATCCAATAGTTGCAAAATAATTATTAACTCTATTTTTCTATTTTGAGTTATATATATTACATCAATTAGTCGAACGGATATTTTTCGGATACCACAATAACCATATCCGTATCCGAATAGCTTTTCGGATATCGGATATCCGAATCCGCTTTTCGGATAATGTCGGATAACGGATATTTCAGATACGGATTCGGACGGATATCGGATTTTTCGGGTATTCATTGATAGCCCTATTCATATCCCACTTTTTACTCTTTCCACCCCAAAATATACCAAAATTGCCCTTTATTTTACCATTTCAATAATAGTAATTTAATATTAATGATGGAAGAAGAAAAGGAAATCCAAAAACTATGAAATTGTAATTCGTAATTATTTTTTCCATTCTTTTCATCGATGGTGCAATATAGAAAAAATTCTGTCCAATTCAAAAAACGAGTGAATAATAATTATAATTTCTGTAAAACAAAAAAGGGAAATTCAAAATAAAACATCATTGTTTTCCTAAGAATTTTTTTTATTGTCTTCTTGAAAACGATTCGTCGTTTTGTTATCATATTTTCTTATGGATAAAATGCATAATAGAATGAGAAAATTGAATATGTTATGTATAATAATATACAAGGGTAAATTTGTAATTTTATTCTTTAGTGGGGCGGGAAAGGAAAAAACTGAGATGCTAATAGAATTAGCCTTTATTTTTATCATTTTTATTTCTTTAACTGCAACCGTGTATTTAGCACCAATACCACGAGGGTTCAACAACATTTGAACGATAACGATTAATTTTTAAGTTAGTTGAAGTGCAAATTAAATTTTTGTTACTTTGTCACTTGGGGATATAAATAGCTATTTTTTCAAAAACAAGCTAATTTTGCCTTTGATTGATGTTAGAGCATTAAGTTTTGCATTTACATTTATTTACATGAATATGAATATTATGCTTAGGTGCTTAAAATCAAACTTAATACACAAAAGCTCATTTTCAACAAAAGATTGTAAATTAAGTCCTTGTAATTAAGTACTAACTAATTGCGCAAGATTATGCAATTATTCAGTAAATAATTACATATATTTTGCAATTATATCAAAAAATGCATAAGTACTTGCAATTTTTCTTTTAAGAGTTGTGGATACGTAACGACCCATATTTTTAATTAAATTAAAATATGAGTTTTAATTGATTTTAGTGAACTTTAAATGGTTAAATACTGAATTTGGATTTGAGAATAATTGAAAACAAATTCTAAACTTTGTTTTATATTTTATTGGGATTAAAACAAGGTAAATAAACAAAATCAATTTAAAAGTGAAAAGTTTGAAAATCAATAATTTAATGTTATATTGATGACCTGAAAAATAAACGATTTTTTAGACAGTCTCAGAATCTGACGAAACCACTTTTATCGGATCTGGAGCATCAAAATATGGTAAGGTTCAAAATTTCAAGTCGATCAAAGTTAGTGTGTAAACATACGTAGTATAAACGTATATTGAAAAATCACTTGAAATTCAGTAAAAGCTAGAAATAAGGCTATTTTCAAACAGTCTCCAAATTCGATGAGACTAATTTTATTGGAACCATATTAGTGAAATATAGTAGGGTTTCAAATTTCGTATTGGTCGGACTTACGGTTTGATCGTACCAACTGAAAACGTATAAGGAATCGTTCTATTGAAATTTGACTTGACAATAAGCAGTTTCGGGTAATATGGAGCAATTGAAAAATACTTATAAAATGGTAAACGACACAGATACCACCTTCTTAAGTTAAACCCTTAAAAATAAATTAACCCTTTAATTAAAATCCATCCTTATCCCTTCCTACACCAACTCCCACATCTCCTACCCACAAGACAACTCAATGTACCTCCCCACATGTGCCATGCTCTTCCTAAGTGACCACTTCCCCTTGTACTTTAGCCATGTGAAGTCATTTTTTAATTTCACTTTCCACCTTTTTTCAATTCTTCTTCATTAAGCCACCATTACTCTTCCTCCTCCTCCTAACACCCACACCACCACCTCCTCTTGCACCACCAACCTCCAGCCCTCCCCTAAACCTTTCGCAACCTCCTTGTCGCCCCCTACTCCAAGCCATGCCCCCATTTTGCTCCAAAGTCCCTCATTTCCATTAAAACCCTAAAGAAAACTTTTTTTCTCCTCTTTTCCAAATTCTACACCTAAATCTCCACCCCTGGAACTCACGAGCTCCACGCCTGACCCCACCAGTCCACCTCTGACCCCACTCCAGCCTCACCAGCATGTGGTCCCCACTCCCCTTAGTCGTGGGCCCCACTACTCCTTTTTAGCCCTTAAACCATTTAAAAATTACAGCTTTCCCTTTAATTTGCAATTATATATTTTTATATTTTGTAAGTGTTGAAATTGGAGGGTGAAAGTTGCAAGCTTAGGTTTGCAAAGGCTAGGAAATCCTACCTTAGAAGTGTCGTGGAGTTTGGATGGCTCTGGTGAGAGCTCTTCACTTATTAGTTAACTATTTCGGGTTAAACTAGTTTATAAGTGAATTGGTGATTGTTTATTATGTGATTAATATGGTAATAATGAGTGATTTGGTTTAGATGTTGGAAATGGTTAATTATTAAGTTAACAAAATGTTAAAATGACAATGATAATTGTAGTTGAGCTACACACTCATTAACAAAGTAAAAAGATTCACCTATGATCACTTATTTAAGTCAATAGAAATTGGTGAACATATGATACGAAATGGATGTGATATCATTTATTGATTGATATTGATTGTGAATGATCATTGGAATTTGATGTATGTTGGTGTGAATGGTTTTGTTAAATACAACAATGTAATGTTAATAAGGTTTAATACCTTATTTGATAATGGTTTGAATTGGGATTAAGTGTTAATGACCTTGACACTTAGGTCAATGATGCCAATGTGTGATAATTAGATGCTAATAGTTGTTAATAACTATTATTGGATGCTAATGATGTGTGAAATCCATATAAATGGAATTATATGGTAATTAGTGAATCTCATTCCAATTCGGAGTTAAATTGAATATTTTATTAATAAAATATTCAATGAAAAATAAAAGTTTGAATTTGATCTCCGATTTTGGATGAACACAAAGTTTATAAAATTATGATGAATATTCGTAACTAAAAAGAATTAATTTGATCTATTTTTATATGGTTATAGTGTTAGGATTGCCTCACATGTTGTTAAGGAGAAATGATGAGTTGGAATTAATAGTCCCACATCATGAAATAAATTGAAGGAGTTGAGTAAAAATATGGGTTGGTATGCACGTAATAAAAGGGATTCCTTTTGTTATATGGGAGTTGTGTGCCAGCTCATTTGCGTGCAAGGAAGGGGGGCTTTGTTCCGACCATCGTTACATAACATATAGCATTTTCAAGTTTTATTTTTGAAATGAACTATAAAGGGTGAAAGTGAAGCTCGGTTAGGTTAACTAGGATGAGTATTAAAAGGAATTTCTTCATAAAAGTATCTTATTTATTTTTATAATGAATGTCAGGTAAGTTTGGACTTCAAATAATAAGTTTTGAAAAATAATATTATTTTAATGATTTAAATAATATCAAAATGGTTTAATATTAGAATATTTGACTTTAAAGGAAAATAATTGAAATGTAGTTTCCAATAATTATATATATTTTATATAATTAATAAACTATTTTGGAAATGTTTTGCTTCGATTTTAATTATAAATCGAATTTGGTCTAGTAGAACTTGTCGTGTAGCGGTAGTTCGCGAACTTCGAACCGTAACTATGAATTGATGTACCAAGAGATTTGACTGTCGGATTCTCCTAAAACGTTGGGTTCGAAATGAAAATATTTTTAAAATGGAATAAGAAGCTTTAAAATTCAACGGATAAATTTTAAAATATGTTTAAATCTATTTTTGGAAAAAGTCGTTATAGATGTAGTTCGGTGACCAGAATTGGAAACCAACTGTAAGTGCCTTATAAAAGTTATTAAAAATATGAATAAATCATAATAAATGATTTGAAGGAGATTTTGGTAAACATACAAAGTTTTAGAGAGATAAAGGAGACATTTTATCAGAATGAGCTGGTTAACAACCAAAAGTAATGAACCAAAAGGAATATGTGATGATTCTTAAGAATACAGTCTAGTATCACATGTGAGATCTAACTGGAAACTTTTCTATTAGGCAAGGGGTGGGAAGAACAGGAATGACATCAAATATTTGACTAAGAATAGACGAAGTTTTCTATAGATAAAGGATCTAGTGTTTAAAATAATATATTGGAATGAAAGGGTTTAAATATAACCAAAGTTTTCCGATGTATGAATTGGATTAGATTTGAATGGAAATAATCTTCGCTTATTTCAATATTAGATTCCGAGCTTATACGGATACTGTTTGAGGAATTTGGAAGATATTGATATCGTTATCCGTATACGGTATCCGTTGATTTCAGAATTTGATATTGAATATAAGTCGATACGATTTCTGTTTATAGCCTTATATTTGATATCAAATTGGATCTTGGTTTGTCGTGAACGGTGTCCTCAATAACACTATTCTTAAACACTATGCCATAAACGGCCTAACGCAATGAAAAAAATTGTTGGCACAGGCCCAAAAAATGTTGGCATAGGTCTTTGGCAACGTTTTTAGGGTGATGCAATTTCCTCCGTTGCTGCAGACCTCAAAGGCAACATTTTGGCTATCTACGGCAACACAACAAATGTTGTTACAGTAGAACCTTATTTAGGTCTATAGCAACTTCCTTAGGTGTCTGTAGCAACACTCCAAAAATGTTGTTGTAGATATTTATATTATTTATAAAAAAGAATATATAATATAACAAAAATGAGAATTAAATGCTATTACACCAAATTAAATATTCAATCAGTATTTTTATCCAAATAAATATTTTATTTCAACATTTGAAATAGTATAAATTTCTAACTCCACCATTTACAATTCACTGTTAATAACATAGTCAATCACATATACAGATATTCCTCACTACATCACTTAATTCACTCATTAGTCATTACTTATCTAATTTTAATTTATACAGACACTGACAATATATGCTGAGCCAAAGGCTGGTCCGGACGCAACACCGGTGGGATCCGGGGCCCCATAATCCCGGTGGTGGCCAGTTAGGTGAAACAAGTGGGCACCGCCGGATTCATCCGATTTCGAAAGACCAAGCCTTCTTTGAAACACTGCAAACCAAGTACATCATCACCCAAAGCCGTAAACAACAACAACAAACATTAAACTTCTAATTCTTTAACACACTTACATCCTCTCCGACCATAAACACCTTGTGTCCCCTTGGCCGCAAAGATTAAACTCCATCCTGCTGCAATACATGCCCAAAAACAGCAGACTTTTCATAAAATAGCAAAGTTCAAAGATTAACATAACTTCATCCTGTTGCAATACATGCCCAAAAAGGTGAAAAGAGATGCACTTACTTTTAAGATCTTCGATCAGTTTGGGATCCATTCTAATCAACTCAAACCCATTGGCAACTGGCTTGTAAAGGACTAGAGCTCTCTCCTCGTTGGACGGAAGCTCGGAATCAATCATTGTTAATTGTGGTTTTGACATTCTCCTTAGAATGAAAAAGCATGTGATTCATGGACATGTGCATATACTTTAACTCATCTACGGTTAATCACTGTCATATGTGTCATTGTTGTACAAATGGATAAAATTTCATAAATAGTTAAATACTATCGTACTTGTTTGTTCTTTATTATTCCTACTGATTCATAATAGTAATAGTAATATTGATTGGAGCAATAAGTAATGTCATTGTAATTCAGATCATAAAATAAAGCTTAAATTTTTCTAAACATAGAATTAAGGGCTAATTAAGGAGTACAATGGTAGAGATGATCAGTTCCTAGGAGTTCGCCAGAGGACCAAAGATCAACACCATTGTTGTTGGTTGCTTCCTTGGTGCAGGAGACCGGCACTAAACACAACCCTCTACTTCTTAAATTTGCTTTACGTTTTCAGCTTGATAATTCTGCACAAGTTTTTCATTAATATACACACACTCTCTCCTTTTTTTTGTTTGATATATTTATGATAATATAAGCTAACAACTGATCCTAATTTTGAACGATAACAATTACTTTGATAGCTTAATGGTTCTCAACATAAAAATATGAATCTAGACTGGAGAAAAAAACAGTAACTTAACTAAAACCAAATAGAATAAAATTACCAGCCTTGTAATCTTTCGCGCAGGAGAATTCAGTGAAAACTCAGAAAATTCATCATAAACATCGTCTAAATCCCTCCTCTTAGTCTTCACCGGAAAGAATATAAACATCATCACCAAGTCCAATTAATAAATACTATCAACTGTGTGTACATAATATATTGATAGCTCAGTACCAATAACAAGTCGATGATAATTTAATAAATGGTAAAACGGTACTAAAATCAAAATATCACTTAGCATACAAGTGAAGGTACATGTTTTAACTTACAGTAGGATCAATAAATACTATCAAGTTTCTTTCTGCTGTCGAAACCAAAAGATTGGTATCATCACTGTTTAATGCCAAGGCTGTAACATCTTGCCCTTTACGAAGGACTACTTTAACGACCCGTATTCTACGCATCATAGGACCGTAGAATATGTATTTCTTTCACATATGAAGTCGTATGGTCATGTAACTTTGGGAAACGACTATTGGGGTCATTTCCCATGTTCATGATTTTTCCCGATTTTTAAATGACCATTTTACCCCTAGTTGGTACTGTTTTGGCCATAACTTTTGACTGGAAAGGAATTTTGACCTGAAACCACTTCCATTCTCCGGATAATGGTTTACAATTCCGTAGAGTGGTCACATTAGCCAAACGGACTCACCGTTTGGGAGATATGACTGAAACAAGTTTCAGATGGTGAAAAACAGCTTAATTGAGCTTAACCGGGTAATTAGCAGCTAGGCCCAAAGGGGATTTCGGGATTGGAGATGTATAGGGGCTGATTAGGGTTAGAAAACATTTCTTTCAGCCGCCACTTTCATTCTTGGAACTCTAGCAATAGCCTCCAACACCCAAATCACCTTCTAATCACTTTCTAATCAAGTTTTGGCTTAATCTACATCAAATTAAGGAGAGAAAACACGAAAGCAAGGTTAGAGCTACTGTTAGACACCAGTATTCACCCAAATCAGCGAGGTTTCAGTTCTGAGAAATTTATTTGTGGCCAAGGTGAGTAATTAACATCGTTTTGACACTAATTACAGTTAATTAAGGATAATTAGTGAAGATTAGCGAATTTATACACTGATAAATTCTAGAAAAATATCTATAAATTCGAAAATAATATTTTGTGCCTCTGGTAGAAATTTGGTTTAATTTGGTTAAGTTCTGTTAACCCTATGATTAGTTTTACTTAAACATGCTTAAGGGAAAATAAGGGGTTTTGGGTATATTTGATCCATTTTGACATGTAAATTCATTGTTTTGGTGTTTGTGGTTAGTTTGTTATGTTGCTATGACTGTTTGACATTATTTGTGATTGATTAGTATAGTTAGATTTGTCGAAAACGTCGTCGAATGGCGTAAACAAGTTGCTGGAAAAAGTTGCAGAAAGTTGTGCAGGGTTTCGGATCGGATCGGATATGGGCTCGGATCGGATTGGAGACCTGGGCAAGGAACCCGACCCGAACTGGAGTCTGGCACAAAAGAGGCTTGGCAAAAAGGAAGGCCATGTTGGTTAAGCTGGGGATCGGATCGACTTAGGGACGAAGGGCTCGGATCGGAACTTGACACTTGGGAGAACTGGCAAGAAGGAAGGCCACGCTAATTGAACTGGGATCAAATCGGATGAAGAAAGAGGGATCGGATCGGAGCACGTGAAGAACGAGGGAGCGGATCGGAGAGGAAGCACGAACTGGAAGGGAGATGGCACCCGACCCGACCCGGAGGAGGACACCCGACCCGAACCGATACAAAGCTGGAAACCCAAACCGAACCGCTACAGGGGAGGACAACATACCGACCCGACTCAGAATGGACACCCGACCCGAACCGATGGCTAGGAGGGAAACCCGACCCGACCCAGTATTGACCAATAACCCGAGATGCAAAGGTAGTCCAATATGGGAAGTTAGAGCTCAGGATCCAGTTGGGAACCGATGAGTTCACTTCATGATTGGGCTTTGCTGCGGGACGTGTGCCAAGGGGCAGTCGATGTTTATGACTTTGGATCACTATATATGGGAAGTACATGAACGGATTCAGGGCTGCAATGGCCTAGGTACGACTAAAGGGCTATAAACCAATGAAGTGGGGTCATTTGTAAAGATTTGGTCATGACTCCATGCGATAAGCTTGGTAGTAGCAGTAGTTGTACAAGTTGAACTCCGTCACTACTTCGATGGATCTAGTGATTGACAGTGGTGGACATCGTATGCTTTACGCACTGAGTGAGAGATGTGAGGATGGTTGCTATGGATGATTGTTTGCTATCATTATGACATGCACACCCCATCCCCGTATTCTTTACACTATTTATTATGGCACCTTAGAGTATTGTACGGTATGTGGTACTAACTCTTTGGTTGTAGGTCCAGGTTCAGGTATGGTTTAGTATACCTGTTATTGTTCTGTTTAGATGCTTATCGCTCATACCAGGCTTTATGTCTGACCCAGAGTTTTATGTCTCCTCATATTACTCTAGATGCTCACACGAGCAGACTAGAGACAGGTTAGCTGGTGATGTACGGGTAGATGATCCGGAGACGAGCAGGAGGCTTCCACGTAATATATATAGTATTCTCCCTGTGTTGTTGAAGATCACTGCTTGGGCATTAGTGGTGCATCTTCTACTTTAGCTTTCTTTTGTTTAGAGACAGTAAATTTGGAAAGTTGTAATAAGCTGTATTTGGATTTCCGCTGCTCTGATGTTGATGTTGATTTTAGTTATCAGCTTATGCACTGTCTCACATGTTTTATGTCAATTATGTTATTATTATTATATTTTACTCCATGCGTTGTGAGACATTCTACAGGTTCTTGATCAATTCGTTCCCTTCTTTCCTTTCTCCTGACGACCGTCCCGTGCTAGTCGGGCAGGTGTACAGCGCACTTTCGGAGGAAATGTAGGTTGCTGCAGGGCGGGCCGTCACACTTGGTATCAGAGCTCTAGGTTGCGTAGTTAACCTAGGGAAGTTATCAGGGAGTGATAATATACGTATACAAGAGAGCGTATTTGTGATTATTTTTGTTTTTAAAAGCTATATATATATTATTAGTAGTATAAGAATGAAGTCGTACCGCACTAGCACCACTATGGGGTCGTTAACCGTTTCCTTTTTCAGATTGACGATGAGCCGATATGTTAGAGGTACTGGTAGAGGGGCCAATAATGGGAATGCTGCTGACATGAGGACGATGTTTACTGACCTCATGAGAGAGATGCTTAGGGATGTGCAAAGGACAGCTCCCAATGGTGGAAATGGTGGTGGTCCAATAGTGCAAGCGCCGAGGATCGACTTCGCCAAGCTAAATAAGGATTATACTAGCCTTGGTGGGAAGCCGTTCCACGGAACGAAGTCGGCCACGGATGTTCAGAATTGGTTGGATAGTTGCGAACGTATCTTCGAGGATTTGGGTATCGAGGATGCGATGAAGAGAAAGCTAGCGTCCCGTCAGCTGCAAGGGCGGGCAATGAATTGGTGGAATGCTATAAAGGCAGCTACTCCCGAAGATCAGATTACTTGGGAGCAGTTTAAGGCTCGCATTAGCGAGAAGTTCATTCCAGCTGCTCAGAAGTCAGTGCTGTTTAAGAAATTCTTGGAGCTCAAGCAGAATGGCAGAGCTGTCTCGGAGTATATTGCTGAATTCGACACTTTGTCAAAATATGGGTTATCTCTTATTGATACTGCCGAGAAGAAGAATGAGAAATTCATAACTGGTTTGGATCAGTACTTGGGGGAAAGGCTTATTAACCACATCGATGAGACGTTTGAATCGATTGTGGGGAAAGCATTGAGATCAGAAAGTCTCTACCCTAAGCTGAAGACTGAGGTTGCATCCGCAGATGAGCCAAAGCCACAAGTAAGTGGTGGAGGCAAGGGTGGTTCCCAGAATAAGAGAAAGCAGAATCAGACTAAGGATGGCCAGAAGAAAAAGAATAAGCAAGATGTTGAGTGCTTCAGCTGTGGTAAGAAGGGCCATTATGCTAGTAATTGTTGGGCCAAGCCAGCGGATAGGAAGTGCTTCAACTGTGGCCAAATGGGACATCACAAGGACAAGTGTCTGCAACCCCCCAAAGAAAAGCAAATGGTGAAAGCATATGCCCTTAATGCTATTCCTTCTTCGTCGAATGCCCCAACCGCGACGGAGAAGGGAAAGAATGTCGTCATTCAAGGTATGCTTTCTGTTTATGATGTTCCTGTTAGAGTTTTGTTTGATACCGGAGCTTCCAATTCTTTCATATCTAGTGACCTGGTAGATAGGTTGGGATTGGAGCCCGAGATTGTCAATAGACCTTTAGTAGTGACGAACCCGATTGGTGGTTCGACTAGCCTTAGCATGATTTGTCGTAATGTGGTCTTATCGAGTCATGGATGCATGTTTGTTTGTGATTGCTTTGTTTTGGGCTTTACTGGGTTTGGCATTATTTTGGGAGTAGATTGGATCCAAAGATACGGGGTGGTGGTAGACTGTGAGGGCTTTTTGCTGACAGCTAGAGCGGATGATGGGCGGAGGATAGTGTTTGGTGGTCTACCCAGTGAGGGGGTATTGGCTAGTTTTCTAAACTCCCTCGACATTCCGCATAGTGAGTTGTCAGGTTTGCCCGTGGTTGGCCAGTATCCGGATGTTTTCGAAGAAGTGACCGGGCTTCCACCACACCGAGAGATTGAGTTCCGTATTGATTTGGTAAAAGATGCCAGACCTGTAGTGATGCCACTTCGTCGTATGGCACCAATGGAGCAGCGAGAGCTCGAGGTGCAAGTCAGCGATCTTTTGAAGAAGGGATTTATCAGAAGGAGTGTTTCTGAATGGGGAGCACCAGTTGTGTTTGCTACCAAGGCGGATGGTTCCCTTCGTTTGTGTGTAGACTACCGCGAGTTGAATAAAGTGACGAGGAAGAACAAGTATCCTCTACCGCGGATAGATGATTTGTTCGATCAGTTGAGTTGCGCGAGAGTATTTTCTCAGTTGGATCTCGCGACAGGTTTTCATCAGCTTAGAGTGGATGCTGAGAGTATAGCTAAAACGGCATTTCGGACGCCGTCTGGATTTTATGAGTGGTTGGTCATGCCATTCGGGATGACCAATGCCCCAGCGTATTTTGTGGACCTTATGAATAGGGTATTCAGAGATCAGTTGAATAAGCTTGTCCTTGTGTTCGTTGATGATATTTTGGTCTATTCGAGGACAGAGGAAGAATGTAACAACTCGCAAAAATCAGAACCAATTTAAAAATTTTATTTTAGAAAATTTTAATGAATTTTGACAATATAAAATAATTTATTTAAATAATAATGATCATAAATTTGATTTAAATCGAAGTTAGAATGAATGATTTGATTTTAATTAACAAAAGAGTTAGAAATAGCGCGGTAGTTTGAAAAGTCAAACTTGAACTTTGACTGACCGTACAGGATGAAAAATTTAACGGATTTTAGTGAAACCAAAAATATTAGAATCTATTTAAAAATATCTTTCCAACGAATCCGAAAAATTGAAATTTCATAGCGGAAATCAAAAGTTATGGCCAATTCAATATTTAGAAAGGTCGCTATGAAATTTATGAAGGTCAAAATGCTACTTTTTGCATACGAAGGAATTTGAACTCGAAACCACTTCCATTGAGTTCAGAATGATGTTTCTACATTGAAAAACAGTAAACACTTATATATTTTGAGTTTCGGGATTTATTTGTTTAAAAATGTATTTTTAATATTAAATATATTGGCCTTAAAAATAGTCATTTTTCAAACGACCTCGGTTTTCGACGAAATCACTTTTGTTGGAACCGGAATGTAAAATTATTGCTAGGTTTCAATTTTCAGAATTTTTCGAATTAATATGTGAACGTGGGAAAAGAAAATGTGTTTTGACTATTTCAGTTAAATTTAAACGCCTTAAAAATAGCCATTTTTCAAAAAGTCTCAGAATTCGACGAAATAAATTTTGTTGGATTCGTATCATCATAAGAAAGCCAAAAATAATTTTTCTGAGTTAATTTGTGTCCCCGGTAAAATTATTTGTACGGAAAAATTAGAAATAAAGGACTTAAATTTTAAAACTGCAAAACGGAGGCCTAGATGACAGTTTGGGCTAACGAGACATGTCTAGATGAGTTCGAAATGGGGGCTAAATGGTAGGAATGACAGTCGTTGGGCCTAAATCGGGGTTCGGACCAAAACGGGCTTAAACGGGCTAATTAAATAATAATTAGATTAACCTAATATAATAATATAAATTCAAAGTCGGGTTCTTCTTCCTCCAACGTGATGTAGCCGCTCCATGAAACCCATCATGGCCGAAACTTCTCTCCTCCCTATCTCTCAAACCACTAAGAATTAGATCATGCCGTAGTGAAACTTTTTGAAGCTCTTTTGTTCCTCTTTCTTCTCCAACAAATCTCACATCAAACCGTTGCCCGTAGCTCTCGATTCACCTCCGCAAAGTTCGGCCAAACATGCTGCCGCCGCACCTCCTCCTTGCAGCCGCACCTCCTCCAACTCCCGGTGAAGATATCCCTCTCGTAGCTCTTCAATCTCCCGCAAACCGTTCATAAAACCGTCGACTATAGCTCCGGAAATCCGCATTCAAAGTTTTGAACAATTCTGAAAATTGAGGTAAATAGCTTCAGATTTTGTCACGCTTTTAAGCGTCACTGTGTCAGTTGTTAAAGGCCAGAATTCTAATTTTTACATAAATTTCAATTTGAAATCTTTCAGATCCGTAACCGCTGTGACTCCAAACACGAGATCTGATTTAAATCACTTCATTTCAGAAACAAGCAAGGTGAGATTCTATATATTTTTTAATTAATTTAATTTAATTATATTATCATTATACAAAATGAATGTTGTATGGTGGAAATTGATGTTTGTGGCCTATATTGTTATTGATGTGTTGTATGATTGGTGTTGGAATTGATTGTGGGAACTGTTATTCGATGACAAGTAGAAAGATTATAATAAAAAGTTTAATCTTTGGTTTTGATTTATAAATAAAATTTAATCTTTTATCATGATTGACAAATCAAAGTTTTGATTTTTATTTTGAAATGAATAACATTAATAAAGATTCGATCCTTATTTTTGATTCATTAAAATGAATCTTTGTTTTTGTTTGTATAAAATGAACCTTTGTTTTATTTATAAAACATGAAATCTTTTTGTTTATTTATAAAGATGAAACCTTTATTTATTCATAAAGACTAATTCTTTGTTTTTTTTATTATAAAGGATGAAATTTTGTTTTGGTTACAAAAGAACGAATCTTTGATTTTGTTTACAAAGAACCAATCTTTGTTCTTGTTTATAAAAGATTAAATCTTTGTTTTTGTTTATAAAGCTTGAAACTTTATTTTTAGTTATAGAGATTAAAACTTTATTTTTATTTATAAAAATTGAACCTTTGGTTTTGTTAATAAAGATTATACCTTTGGTTTTGTTAACAAAGGTTACAACTTTGATTTTGTTTGCAAAGATTATAATTTTGATTTCGGTTACAAAAATTACAACTTTGTTTTTTATTATAAAAAGTCGATCTTTTTGATGTTGAAAATAAAAAGACGATCTTTTTATATTTAAAATAAAAAGACAATCTTTTTATATTGTAAACAAAAAGATGAAATTTTGACGATGAGAATAAAAAGACGATCTTTTTATATTTCAAATAAAGAAGTTATTATTTTCATTGTAAAATAGAAAAAGTCATATTTTTACATTGTAAAATTGAAAAGTCATATTTTTACATTGCAAAATAGGAAAATGAATATTTTTACATTGTAAAATAGAAAAGATTATATTTTTACATTGTAAAATAGTAAAGTTGATATTTTTACATTGTAAAATAGTAAAGTTGATATTTTCACTTTGTAAAATATAAAAGATCAAATTTTTACATCGTAAAATAGTAAAGTTAATATATTATAAATATAAAAAGATGATATTTTTTCATTGTACATAAAAAGAAGGTGTTTTTACATTGTGTGAAATAAATTATATTTTATTATAGAATTTATGAATAAATTTCCACAGCATGAAATGAATAACATTTTTATATGTTATTTATGAATGATTTTTCATCGCATGAAATAAATAACATTTTTATATGTTATTTATGAATGATTTTTCAACGTATGAAATAAATAACATTTTTATATGTATTTATGAATGAATTCACACCGTATGAAATAAATTACATTTTTTGTATGTTATTTATGAATGAATTTCCACCATATGAATAAAATTACATTTTTATACGTAATTAAAAAGGCGAATTTTCTTTGCATAACAAATGTTACATTTTTATATGTAATTTATATATGAATTTGCACCGTATGACAAAAATTGCATTTTTCTATGATATAAAAATGTAAATCTACATTGCATGATTAAAATTACATTTTTCAATGTAATTTAGAGATGAAAAATAACGGTAGAATGAAAATTACATTTTTACATGTAATTAAAATGTGAATTTGCACTATAGGATAAAAACTACATTTTTAGATGTAATTTAAAAATGAATTTATGTCGTATGATAGGAATTACATTTTTCTATGTAATTAAAATATGAATTCCCATCGCATAATAAAGATTACATTTTTCTATGTAATTTAGATGTGAATTAGAACGATAAAATAAAAATGACATTTTTCTATGTAATTTATATATGAGTTATAACGGTATGATAAAAATTATATTTTTCAATGAAATTAAAATATGAATTTGTATCGTATTATGAAAATTACATTTCTTTATGTAATTGGGACATGAATTTATTATGTGAAATAAAAATTACATTTTTTATAATGTAATAAAGAAGTAAGATTCACGAATAAATTAAAAATTACATTTTTATGTAATGAGATAAGAGAATTTGCATCGTGAATTAAAAAGTTACATTTTATGTAATTAGAAATGAGGATTTGCATTGTAAATTAAGAATTACACTTTTATATGTAACTAGAAATTTGAGAATTCGTATGATATGGAAAATTACATTCTTATGTAATTAAAAGACGTGAAATTCGCATCGCATATACAATGCAATTATTTACATTCTCTTATGTAAATAAAAAGAATAAAATTTAGAAATATATTTGTTTACATTTTCTTATGTAAGTAAAAAGAATAGAAATTGAAAATGCAATTATTTACATTCTCTTATGTAAATAAAAAGAATAAAATTTAGAAATATATTTGTTTCCATTTTCTTATGTAAGTAAAAAGAATAGAAATTGAAAATGCAATTATTTACATTCTCTTATGTAAATAAAAAGAATAAAATTTAGAAATATATTTGTTTACATTTTCTTATGTAAGTAAAAAGAATAGAAATTGAAAATGCAATTATTTACATTCTCTTATGTAAATAATAAGAATAAAACTTAGAAATATATTTGTTTACATTTTCTTATGTAAGTAAAAAGAATGGAATTTGAAATTACAATTATTTACATTTTCTTATGTAAATAAGAAGAATGGAATTTAGAAATACACATATTTACATTCCCTATTGTAAATGAAAAAGAACAAAATAATGTGAATCCTTTTATTTACATTTTCTATTGTAAAGAAAAAGAACAAAATTGTGTGAACCATTTTATTTACATTTTCTATTTTAAAGAAAAAGTAAAAAAGAGAGTTACATTTCTTATTTGCATTTTTAGAAGCAAATAAAACATAGAAAGAAAATTATACTTTTATTTGTCATTGTTTTGTTAAATAAAAGTAAAAGAGTTAAAAAGACATTTTATTTACCATTGTTTTGTTAAATAAAAGTACAAGATATAAAAGAACATTTTTATTAACATTGTTTTGTCAAATAAAAAGACAAATACATGAGATACACTTTTATTTGTGTTTTATGTACAAATAAAAGTACAAGATTAGAAATACACTTTTATCTACACTGTATTTGTTGAAATAGAATTGCTAACAAAATGAGTATATCACTTTTACTCATCTTTGTTGAAAACAGAAATTATGTGAAAATATAAGAATCACTTTTATTTGCATAATATACAGTAGAATTTATGCACAAATATAAAATCCAATTTTTATTTGCAAAACTTGCATTAGAATTTATATTCTAATATACAATTGTATTGTTGGTCAAAATATACACTGAAAAGTATTGTTAAGAAACTTCATACAAATATAATGGAATATATATTCCATTTGTCATCCGCAATAAAGCTATATAAATAAATTACTGTTTATGTAACTTTAGAAGTATATAGGGAAGTCATACGAGTAAAATACATTTTACTCGCTATAAGTGACATGTTTAGTGAAATTGAAATTGGTTAAACCTATTAACCAATCATGTATTTACTTATTTATATGAACTGTTGTTGGCTGAAAACCCCACACGGGTATTGGGACGATACTTGACTGACACAAATCCCAATGTTTAATTATATGTCTATCGATTGATCGACAGGCTGCGATGAGCGTTATTGTTTCATTTTAATGCTCACACAGTTGACATTGTCACTCTGGTTGTTAATGGATTGATTGAGGATTATTTCCTGTTATTACCCTATACATGAAATGTATGAAACCCATATGACCCAAATTATATGGTACATGGTTGAGTCGCATTCCAATGCAGAATTTCTTTTTTTTTTAAATAAAGAATTTTTATATAATAAAAGGATTTTTGTAAAATAAAAGATTTTGTATTATAAAGAATATTTTACATTCAGAATCTTTTATATATAGAATATTTTATTGATTATTTTAAAATATGTTTTTTTTTGTATAGTAATGAATTAATATCTTTAGGATAAATCTTTTATTTAAGATGATTAGATCTTAACATTTATGTTTGGTGATTGATATGTGAATTGGATTTGCAGTGGACGATGTTTTAAATAACATTTATCCTTTAATCCAATTTACATTGAAATTACTATTTGAAATTTATAAATCTATTTTATAAATTAAATCAAAATTGGAATATTAATAAATCTTCTTAAGATTAAAAATTTAATTTATTTTATCTTTGATAAAATTAATGAGAATCTTTTAATATAAATAATATTTTTATAAAAAAAAAAGAATGTTCAGAGTTGGAATGTGGCGTATGATTGATTTTAATTAAGAATACGCGAGTTATTCAGAAAGACCGGGTCTAACACTACAAGAAAACATACATATAGTTACATTTATTAGCTGCGTTTGATATGTAACTGCAACCAATGTGGTTTTTTATTCTGTATGTTGAGATTTTGGTTGCATTTGTTTAACAATTGACTAAAATAGTGATCACCTTTAACGTTTCCCTCCCATTACGTTTGCCTTCCCTCCTCTATTTCATTTTTTCCGCCAAAATTACTTTTCTCCTTGTCTTCCCCTAAATTACTCTGCTTCTTTCTCGTCTTCCCCTAAATTACTTTGCTTCTTTCTCATCTTCCCCATTTCTAATGTTTCTCGTCTTCCTTCCCAGGCCCGACCCTTCCCACTTAGGGCACGAAAAAATTAGGGCACCAATACCGTCATCGACCGATTCTACTACGCAGGAAAAAAAATTGGTGAGCTGCAGCTAAGCCAGGGAGAATCTGAATCACCAAATCGCGAACCTACTCCAAACGACAGTGATCCAAATCGGGTGAAAGGCAGGCGTAGGTGCAAGGCTACCCAAACTGCAACGGGTCTTCTTCTTCGATTGGTTAGTAATTCAATAATTTGATTATGCTGTAAATTTCTATGTAATACAGTATACAAATTTCATTTAAATGCATAGGTGCCAGTTAAAAACTTTTCCATGTAATAATTTGGTCCGTAGAAAATTTTCATTTAGTTTGTAATAAGTAAATTTCAACAATTCTCGTATGTATTAATCAAGTTATTTGTATGTATTGAAGTTAAGTCTCCATTTGATTAGTTGCTGGGCAAATTTCATTCCAGGTTGCAATTTATTGCTGACCAATGAAGAGATTTTTTTTTTGGTGAATTGATATCAGATTAGTATAAATTGAATTAGTGTCATTCTTAGATTTTGTGATTTCATAATTTCTTTGGAACTGTTTGGTAATGCCTGTGGGTTCTCTAAGGGAAAGTTGGAGAATGGAAAAGTGCAATAAGGGAAGCTGATGCCGCAATTGCTTTGGGAGTTGATTCTTGCCCTTGGTAAGAATCGAAACATCCAAATAAACCTTAATTGATCTTGATTGTATTATAAGCGAACTGTAATTGTAGATAGTCGAACTGTAATTGTAGATAGTCGCATGTAGAGCTGAATCACTTCACTACAAGAAACATTGCTTTATATCGCAACATAGCACATCGGTTAAACGCTAAGTAAAACAATAAGTTGATAGGATTTCCTTTCAATATGCAAAGTACTGGATCAACTTGCGGAAAACTGCTTTTGTTTGGCGAGTGTTATATCATCATCCTAATTATATGCTTCTCCTTTTCTCTTCATTTCATTTTATTTTCCCATATTGATAAGAATGAAGACTGGTTTTTCCATTACTTGGGGTGAATTTTAATGAGCTGTATTTATTTTTTATTTTAACCGGGTATTGATTATCTCTCTCCAGATATGCTCACTACTTCTCTTTTGATTCATGTTTTGCTGTATTTCTGCTTTGGATATTTTGAGTAGATGAAACAGAAACTTATTAGTATTTGTAGTTTGGATACTATTAACAAAAAAAATATAGGGTAAACCTTGTATCTAGATTTAGTTCAGGTAGCAGTATTAAACTGGTATGTTCGTTTTGCCTTACTGTTTATATGAAAGCATCTCAAAAAATTAGTTTATGTTTTATTCAAAAGCCAAAAGCCACTGGATGCTTCTCAAAAGTAACTAATAGAAAAAAAGTGTAGCCTAGAAGCTTTCCGGATATACATTTATGATCTGGGATAGGTGGAAATCCTTGGAAGAAAGTGACATCGTATATTAGAGGTGTCTCTACCAACAATTAGAAATAGTTAGTTTTGTACATATTTAGTTTTAGATAAATTGTTATTTCATACTTTCATGTGGCATACAGGAGATATAAGGGTAGACCATTGTTTGTGAGACATGTACTAAGTAATTAATGTCTCCTTCTTTTGGTTCTAATTCATTGATATTATCTTTTAAGCTGAATCATTTATTCAATCAAACTGATAGCATGTGCAAAATATAGTGTTTCTGAACTAACATTATAGTTGATTTCCTTGCATTCAGATAATAAAACTCTTTTGGACGAATATAAACAGCTGTCCAGAGCTTTACAGAAAAGGTTGAACACTAAGTAGAGTCGACTGGTGGAGGTACTTGCATTCTTAAACTGTTGCCTGTATTCTTCTTCTAGAGAGCATTATATCATCCTGTGCTCTTGTTTAATTATGCCGCCTTATTTCTATATTCATATCCATGCACGTGTGATTGCATAGTCCATGTTTTAAAATTATGCATTTGGATGCGAAAAAAAGAAATCAGACATGATTGTTAGTTAAGTTGCATTGGTATAGCATCCATGGTGTTTTTGTTGCCATGCTTGTGACAGACCGATCTCAGAGTATGAGGTGAGCATTGTGTTATAAATCAGAGGTTGTTGGATTGCATGAAAACCCTTACTTGTTAGCTTTGGAGTAGTAAACTATTTTGGACTAGAAACCGTTCCGAAAATTAGTTCACTCTATGATTGTTGTGTTATAGAGAAAAATTGGTATAAATAAAAAAATAGATGAAGTATTTGTAACATGCATGAATGCAATAGTTTCACAAAGTATTGGGACTTTAGCACTAACTACTTACAAGTGCAAGTTAATCAAATCTACTCTATAGGATTTTTTAAGGTTGTAGTTTTTCTAGCGTTTATGAGTAAATTTTAAGTTTTCTTCTTTTTTCCGTTTGTTACCTATTTAGTTTAGCTAACACATTTCCTTGATAAAAAACCATTTCGACAAAAATTATTTATCAGGAACCATTTCAGAGAGACTCTTCAGCTCTAAAATGCAACTTGTAAATGTGTAAGAGTTAAAAATATCAAAATTTATATATTTCATGCACAAATACTATTTGAGAGTAATCAGACCTACATTGTGTAGGCTATTTGATTCAAGGGAGTTCACTCGAGAGATCCCAGATTCTATAGGTCAAGTGAGATTGATCAAGGTTCTGTAAGTATTTTCACAAGAGTGCACCATCTCTTATTATTGTTTCTTTCACATAAGAAAATATGCTAATTATATGTTTCAGATAAAAGACAGCATGATATTAATTCTTTTGTATGTATTTTGTTGTTCTAAATAAAATTCAATGAACACAAACAGATGTTTTTCGATTGCAGACCAGAACGAACACGAACAAACGTAGACAGACATTGCTATTTACAATAGATTTTATTTTTTTAATGATGTTTCTATTAATTACATTATTATTATAATTATATACCGGATTATAAGCATTTTACGAGTCTTTACTCAACTAGTCAACTTAGTAGTAGTTATAAACAATTTGAACAAACACGGACCAGGCAATATTTTTGCTGCATAAATTATGTTGCCCTAATTCATGTCACAAATGAAAATTGATCGGATTCGGATGGACATTTTTCGGTCACGAAAACATACGGATAAAGGACACTTTTACAAATTCAACAACCGTAGATGCAACGTAACTAGGAGATCAAGTTTTAGTTATGGATCTTATTGCAACTGATTGAACTTTATGTGCCTGTTGTGAACTAACTGGTAATTTAAAATTGTATTGTTTATGCTTTTTGAGTGCCAATGCTTTAAGTTGTAATATTACATTATAATTCTGTTATTTTACCAATATTATAATGTAACGCCAGATTGATAATCCTATGAAGTAAATAAGCTGAGGTGGATAAGTCATCTCAACTTATATGGAAGTGGCATTAAGTTATATCAACTTATATGTATCGTTTAGAGCACTGGTTTACATTTTTAAACTTTGAACATCATGCTAAAAGCTATTAATTACGCATTTCAATTGGCGAAGTCTTTCGCCTCTCCATTATTCATTCTTTATCTTCATATAGGCTAGTCTGATTAGTTGGCATTGTTGCCTTAGTCCTATTTCATATATGTCTATAGTTGTGGTGCACAAAATATGCAGCATGTTTGGGAAGAGATGGTTGGTTCAGGCCAATGAGAGAAAACTGCCTTTGAGTGTTTCCATTTGGTTCAAGTAGTTTTTTTTTTTTTTTTTGATGAAGGTAGTGGGAGATAATTTACTGTAACCGAAATGAAGTTTAAGGTTGAAATTGTGGTTCAGGTTGTATGACAGAGGTAGGAGTAAAGGCTGTGGTTATAAAAAAAGTTACAGAATTAATTGAAATGCACCAAATGGAGGGAACAAACATAAGTCGTCCTCTTTGGTAAATGTAAATGTAAAAAAACAACCAAAAAACCAAATTTCATGTAATAATTTGTAAATGTAAAAAAACAGCAAAACAACCAATTTTGATGTAATAATTTGTAAATGTAAAGAAATAAGAAATGAACTTGGTTGTTGTTTGTGGTTTTTGTGATGCACGGTTGTTCATGAAAACATAATATGAAACGTTCTCAGAATTACTTCAATCCAATTTAATGGTGTCTAACAAGGCAGTGGCGGGGAATCATCATCTTCCGTCCAAAGAGGCTAATCTCTTCAAAGACATTGTTAAATCCTATGAGACAAAACGGTATAAAAAGGGATTGATGGCTGCAGATGCCATTTTAAAGTAGTTTCCCGAACATGGAGAAAAATTATCAATGAAGGGATTGATATTGAATTGTACGGATAGGAAATCCAAAGCTTATGAACTGGTCTGTCGTGGTCTTAAGAATGATCTTAAAAGCCATGTATGTTGGCATGTCTATGGTCTTCTCTATCGTTCAAATAGAGATTACAGAGAAGCTATCAAATGTTACAGAAATGCTTTGAGAATTGATCCTGAAAATATTGAACTCCTGTGAGATTTGTTACCGTTACAGGCTCCAATGCGTTGATTTAACTGGATTTGTTGATACTTGACAACAGTTTCTCACATTAAAGCCAAATCATAGGCCAAATTGGATCAGCTTTTTGGTTGCTCATCATTTGAATTCAAACTGTTCGAAAGCAATAGAAATACTAGAGGCCTATGAAGGGACATTGGAAGATGGTTATCCTCCAGAAAATGAGCGATATGAACATGGAGAAATGTTACTGTACAAGGTATCTCTATAAGAGGAGCGTGGACAGTTTGAAAGGGCTATAGAGAAGATGCAGAAAATAGAGTCCAAAATTGTTGACAGATTGTTGTACAAAGAACAAATGGCTTCCATATTTGTGAAGCTTGGTCGTTTGGAGGAACGAGAGGAAATATATTGAGCATTACTTATGATGAATCCTGACAATTATGAATACTATAAAGGATTGCAAAAGTGCATAGGAGTTTACTCTGATAAAGGTCAATATACATCTGGAAAAAATTGATCAGTTTGGATGCGTTGTATAAATCACTCAAGGAGCAATATCGTTGGTCTTCTACAGTGAAGAGAATACCTTTAGATTTTCTTCAAGGTGAAAGATTTAGAGAGGCAGCAGACGTATATGTCAGACCTCTTCTTACCAAGGGTGTTCCTTCTTTATTTTCTGACCTTAGCCTCTGTATGATCATCCTGGAAAGGCATGTATTCTGGAACAGTTTTTTATTCAGTTGGAAAATTCAGTTAAAACTACTGGAAGTGTCACAGACAGTTCTATAAAAGACCCTTCTTCAATTCTTATGTGGATAATGCTATTGATATCCCATCATTATGATCGGCGAGGCCAGCATGATGTTGCTCTAGCAAAGATTGATGAAGAATTGAACATACTCCTACTGTGATTGATTTGTACTCGACAAAGGTGCGCTGTACGCCTACAAGTTTTAGATTATTTATGCATTTGATTTTTTTTCCATCTGTTTTTTGGGCTTTTTGTTGTAATTCAATGTAGATTCAGTAATTAACACTATTGTAGCTGACTAAAAAACATTATAATTTATATGTAAAAATTCATATATTGGAAATGTTTGTGTGTGTGTGTGTGTATATGTATATGTAATATGAAACAGAACTTGGAAATGTAGTGTATTAGCCATAATACAGAATCAAAACAAAATGCAATGCAGATTTTATTTATTTATTTTCAGTTTATGAAAGGAAAAATGTATAAATAACAAGTAAAGAAATAATTGTACTTAATAGAATGGACTTGCATGCAAGTATCAAATGCAAGTGTAAGCACAAGTGCAAAGAAACAATAGCTAAAACAGAGAAACAGAGTACCAATATATAAAGTACCAAGAGCTGGTATCAAAAGAACAAAAATAGAATGAATGTAACAAGGGCAATGCGAAATTCTCCCTTTTTATGTGTGAAACAAACAAAAATGAATGCAAATAGACTAAACAGAAAATGCAGAAATGCTGCAAAATGAATGGGGGCAGAGATGCAAAGTTAAAATAAAATGACAAAATTGAACATACTATGCACCATAAAATAAGTAAAACGGAGGGGAAAAATGCAAATGTAATTTATTTTTCCGAAATCAATTTCTCTCAATGAGAAAGGAACATAAATTGAAAACAACAAACCAAGAAAAAGACACATAAATGCACAAGTAAATGTACAAAAATGAAACAGATGAAAAAGAAATAACAAAATGCAATTTTTTAAATGAAAAGTATCACCAAATTAAAAAAGAAAAGAATATTAATTCGAGGAGTAAAACTAATATTAAATTGCATTTCCTGACAGTGGCGCTAAAAACTTATTCGATAATGATATTACTCTCGATAAGAATACCGTCAAATTATATTGTAATAGAAACCGTAAGCATACGATATGCAGTTGCAGTACATATGCGAGAATGGATCAATTCTTGAGAAACAAATAAGAAATTTCAGTCAATCAAGTTAACCTAAAGATTTTGAATGTTTATTTAACTGAAAAATTGTTAAAATAAAGAGAAAATTATAGGTAGCTCTGCATTATTCATTTATCATTGCCTATAATTTCACAAAGTATAGGCGGCCATTTCATGTGTGGCTTTTTTATGACTCGCTATCGTGGTCAAGTCATTCACTATTTACGTTGATAATCTTGCAATATTATCACAATGTTGTTCGTTTAGTTTAGATTTTGAACTTGGAATTACATAAGAAGAAAAATCTGCATAGTTTGATTTTCAACTTGCTTTATTTTATCAATGTCTTCTTACTTCACATATTTGGTTTTATTTTATTAATGTTTGCTTGCTTCACATATTTGATTTTCTCCTTAATGAGTTAAGCTTACTAGTTCCTGCAAGTGCAGGTTGATTTCAGATTCCTATATAAACTTTGTACAAGTGCAGGTTGAGTTGGCATTTGGAAGGTGAGCTATAAGTTGATGATGCTTTCATGCTTGGAAGTAATATAGTAACGAATTTAACTGAAAATGAAATGCCATCCACAGGTTTGAAAATGCAGTAGCATCTTATAGTTTGAATTGTGTTGAAATAATTTATGTTGAATTTTGTTAAACTAACTTTTATTATTAATAATACTGACATGGAAAGATCAAAAGCCTGAACATGCATTCTTGTAGGGGAAGCCCGGGAACTTCTGTCAAGCCTACTTTGAGAAGAAGACAAGTAATCATCGTAGCTTTTGAGCTCATTTAGGGTAGCAACTTACACCTTAGTTTGCAGTCGAACAACTTGGTCGAAGGTATTAGCTCCAGAGACAAAGTCGACTCTTTACTGTTGTTATTCTCTAATATATCTAATACATAGATATATAGATACATTGACTGTTTAACATAAGATTTAGATTCATTTTTGTTCAGCAATACAGAGACACATATCAAAAACAGTTGGAATATCTTCAGCATCTGAGAATGCACTACATGTAGAAGAGGAGGACGGTTGCCCATCTGGTTATTCGTATCCTTTTGCTTTATTATTTGCTCACCAGACTTATTTGTTACTCTAAAAATAATTATCTCATGTTCAAAAAGTATTTTTTTTTTCTTCCTAATTTTCCTTAACGTGCTATATATTTACTACATCTATGAAATCTTCTAGTTTTTAGCCTATAGTTGTTGTTGGTCCCAGTTTTGTATGTGGAGAGCGCGCAGCAAAGAGAGAAGAGGTATATTTACATCTTAATTTGTTTAAATACTAAGAATGATGGTGATAAACTTATAATGTATCATTCTGTTAAGTACTATGCTAAGTTGGAAGAGAGACGTAAAGCTATGGAGGCAGAGAAAATGGAAACTGAAGCAAGAGCTAAGGTAAGTTGAAATCTGGATACAGTGTTCGGTTCAGTCATGTTTCTCATACTATCACTTTTTAAGTATGATGATAATAAACTACTTGTGCACACACATAATGCAGGCAGAGCATGAGGCAACTTTAAAGGAGTTACCAGAGAATTTGTACATCAAAGCAAAGCCTATGCCTAGCTTTTATATGATGGGACCTCCACCAAAGATTGAACCTAAGAAGGTACCTTTTATATCATACTAAGCAGATTAAAACACGTTATATATCTTAAAGTTACTTATCCCTACTATCCCTGCACTATTATTATATTTAAAAGAGAAAAGAATAATATCCTTGGTCCCCTATACAAATCATTCCTCAAAATAAATTTTATCCAAGTCAACATAAATATTAGAAAGAAACCTAAATTCAGGTTGCTAGAAGGGGTGCTGTAAAATAGGGATGTCATTTAACGTTCATATACAGTTACATATATCTATATACATATTCACACACGCACACACATGCAGATGTATCGTGTGGATGAAAAGAATCACATGAATAATGTTTATAGTTTAAATTTCATAAGAAGACACAAAATAAATCATATATCTAACAAAAACAATATGTGTTGATCGATCAACACCACACAGGAGTTCTTTAGAATCTTCCCTAGACTAAAGAAATGAACCAAAAAGAAAAAATAACGATAATAATAATAAAATGAAGTTAAATGTGAACCTTAACATCATCAGTAACTGCCTAGCTATTTTTGCTTGAACAAGCTAGTAATTATGTAGCAAGATACAATACAGAATGTTCTAAAAAAGTAGATACAACTGAAATATCCAACATCGAAATAACCAGGAAGATATGCTGATGTAACACAATAAGGAATTAGAAAATATTTAAATCCTAATCTATCTTGGTTATAATGAGAACATGCTATTAAAAATTTAAAGCCAAACTAACTTAGTAATAATTACATCAAATAACCTGGGAGCTGTTTAATTAGAAGGAGAATACCATGAACGAATTAGATGGTGATTATATGGCTAGAATTCTAAGCAATCTTATTGTAGTTATTCATCTAGGTCAAATTCTTATTGTTGATTATCAACCTTGTCTATAGGTAATCAACTTTTCTGGAGTGAAGACCATTAGCAATAATGGACGTGACTTTAATTCTTAGTACTTATTGTGTAAATTTGTTTTTGAATGCTTGCAGTATGTGATTTACTAATTCAAATAACTATTATTTAAATGATTATGGAAAATACTTACGTGACGAATGTATTCTCAGTTACTTGAGTATGATGATTATATGATTGATTGTTGATTTAAATCAGGTTTTTATACAATTGTTGATGATTCAATATGACTCATATAACTCATAGCTGTAAATAGTGTAAGCCACTAACAGTATATAGTAGCATTTAAAATGTGTTGCAAAATAGTTAATACGTTTTAGTAGCGTTTAAAAAACGCTATAAAAACAAATGTAACACAACACTTGAATTTTTAGTGGCAAAAATAAATGCAACGAAAATTTTTAGTTGCACAGAATAAACGCTACAGAAAAGAAAAAAAGACTCACATACATACCTTCAGTAGCGTTTGAAAAATGCAACCGTCCATAAAATTTGGTAGCGTTTATTAAAACGCAACCAAAAAAACAAGACTTTTAGCTGCGGGACTTGTAGTAGCGTTCATTAAAACGCTACCAAAAGGTTTTGGTAGCGTTTTTCAAACGCTGCTAAAGGTCATTTCGGGCGTAGTGTAACCCATTCTGAATAATCATCACGACGATGAAGAGTCGAAGACGGTGACTGAAGACCGGAGAGCTTCACATCGTTTGGTTGATGGTGACCGATATCTTGAATTGGGACTGATCCCCCAAGGCAAGGTAAAAAGTGATGATCTTCCAGACGTACGGGAGATCGACGGATACGTTGTTTCGTTCAGACCCAGAACGGACTTGTAAATGGATAGCATGCCTGACATTGAAATTTATTTCATGTAATTAAATTGGTTTTTATTTAATATATAAATGCATGGTGGCGGAGGATTTATTCTCTTGCTTAACACCCTTTTGTATGTTAAATAATTACCGATCGCATGATATGAGTTGTTGATGTGGTATGCCAAGTTGCACTTGATCAAGGCTTATTGTTGCAAAGCAGAGCCTTGTGGGATGATCAAAGCGTAGTCTATTTAGGCATAGCTTTGTGTAACATGACTTCGCGAGCCTCACAGCCCGGTAGAGTCTAAAACGGGAGAAGGGAACGCAGGGAGTGCACATGTTTCTCTCTAGCTAGAGTGGTGCCAGGGACCTACCAGTGCTGGCATTTATTCATTGTGGTTGTTGGATTTTTCGAGGCCTCGGTTTATGCGGTCGCCACTGGCCGTATTATAGGTCCAAAAGGACCGGGGAACGTGTGTTCAGGCATTTCTAATCCACAAAAGTAAGTGTGGACCGGCCCTGCAGGATCCAAGGGTTGGACAGAGTACCAATCATGGGGCATTTGCTAGAGTGTCTCGAATCGGTAAGGATCTCCTCCCTAGCCTTGACTCAGATGGAAACCCAAATTTCCAATACGACATCACGCGGTTTTGATTGTATACCTATATATGGCGACATAGTGGGATGGGGCACTCATGCCGTCTAGGATTAATACATTTACTTTGATGTATTTCAAATTGGTTGCGCATTATTATTATATAATACCGTGTTTATCGTATCAAGCATCTTTTGATCATTATAAGGTAAACCCCTATCCTCCGGTTTGCGTTGCATTGTGTGATGGGACTTGAGTCTTATAATGGTTTCATTTTTCTAAAAAGCATTGCGTTATTTTGACGATTTACTTTAGCCATGCACTGGCAATCTATAGGAGAAAATCCGTTCCGCGAAAGTGGCGTGGTCCTGTGATTAGCCTTATTATATTTTATTGGTTAGGTAGAATTCTCACACTTGTCCCATGACTGACCTGTAGTTTGTCCACTGGCAAACTCGGGTGCCCATATTTTCCACACGGGCAGTCGAGTAGCTATTTTTGCAGATATATTAAACATGATTCTGGGTTGAAGCTTAAAGCTGTGTCCAGAGATAGAGAGTCTTCCGTTGTGTTCTTCCGTTGCAGTATATTACATTTTTTGTATTTATCTTCCGCTGTAATTATATTCCAATGTACTCTGATATGTATATTCTGTACTCTGATGTAACATTTATTATAGTGTTATAAAAGTCTTCTGTTATCTGTTGTAATGTGTTGTATGCCCAAAGTTAAAGTATTCGTAGATTTTCACTTTTTGGGTCAGACCTGTGTGGTTTATGGTCGATTCAAAGGGCGGGGATTTGCAGGTCTTTACAGTTGGTATCAGAGCTCTGGTTAGCTCAAATCTTTGGGGTACAACTCGTTAGAACTGAACAAAAGACTCATCAGAGATTGGATTAGTAATGCCCAATAAGAATACTCATTAGAGATAGGATCAGCAGTATCCTAGAATGAGTGAACTCGTTAGAAATGTGGTAAGTAACGCCTTAGAACGAGTTAAGAGTTACGAATTTATTATTAACGTATTTTTGATATTTATAACCTATTCTTTGAAATATGATTTTTATATATATTTTGAAAAGATAATCTACCATTAAAATTTAAAATTAAGATAGTTAATTTTGCAATTTTTAGCTACGTTCCTTTTCGAGGACGAAAAGTTTTTAAGTGGGGGCGATTGTAACAACACGCAAAAATCAGAACCAATTTAAAAAATTTATTTTAGAAAATTTTAATGAATTTTGACAATATAAAATAATTTATTTAAATAATAATGATCACAAATTTGATTTAAATCGAAGTTAGAATGAATGATTTGATTTTAATTAACAAAAGAGTAAGAAATAGCGCGGTAGTTTGAAAAGTCAAACTTTGACTGACCGTACAGGATGCAAAATTTAACGGATTTTAGTGAAACCAAAAATATTAGAATATATTTAAAATATCTTTCCAACGAATCCGAAAAATTGAAATTTCATAGCGGAAATCAAAAGTTATGGCCAATTCAATATTTAGAAAGGTCGCTATGAAATTTATAAAGGTCAAAATGCTACTTTTTGCATACGAAGGAATTTGAACTCGAAACCACTTCCATTGAGTTCAGAATGATGTTTCTACATTGAAAAACAGTAAACACTTATATATTTTGAGTTTCTGGATTTATTTGTTTAAAAATGTATTTTTAATATTAAATATATTGGCCTTAAAAATAGTCATTTTTCAAACGACCTCGGTTTTCGACGAAATCACTTTTGTTGGAACCGAAATGTAAAATTATTGCTAGGTTTCAATTTTCAGAATTTTTCGAATTAATATGTGAACGTGGGAAAAGAAAATGTGTTTTGACTATTTTAGTTAAATTTAAACGCCTTAAAAATAGCCATTTTTCAAAAAGTCTCAGAATTCGACGAAATAATTTTTTTTTGGATTCGTATCGTCATAAGAAAGCCAAAAATAATTTTTCTGAATTTTTCTGAGTTAATTTGTGTCCCCGATAAAATTATTTGTACGGAAAAATTAGAAATAAAGGACTTAAATTTTAAAACTGCAAAACGGAGGCCTAGATGACAGTTTGGGCTGACGAGACATGTCTAGATGAGTTCGAAATGGGGGCTAAACGGTAGGAACGACAGTCGTTGGGCCTAAATCGGGGTTCGGACCAAAACGGGCTAATTAAATAATAATTAGATTAACCTAATATAATAATATAAATTCAAAGTCGGGTTCTTCTTCCTCCAACGTGATGTAGCCGCTCCATGGAACCCATCCCTATCTCTCAAACCACTAAGAATTAGATCATGCCGTAGTGAAACTTTTTGAAGCTCTTTTCTTCCTCTTTCTTCTCCAACAAATCTCACATCAAACCGTTGCCCGTAGCTCTCGATTCACCTCCGCAAAGTTCGGCCAAACATGTTGCTGCCGCACCTCCTCCTTGCAGCTGCACCTCCTCCAACTCCCGGTGAAGAAAGCCCTCTCGTAGCTCTTCAATCTCCCGCAAACCGTTCGTAAAACCGTCGACTATAGCTCCCGAAATCCGCATTCAAAGTTTTGAACAATTCTGAAAATTGAGGTAAATAGCTTCAGATTTTGTCACGCTTTTAAGCGTCACTGTGTCAGTTGTTAAAGGCCAGAATTCTAATTTTTATATAAATTTCAATTTGAAATCTTTCAGATCCGTAACCGCTGTGACTCCAAACACGAGATCTGATTTAAATCACTTCATTTCAGAAACAAGCAAGGTGAGATTCTATATTTTTTTTAATTAATTTAATTTAATTTAATTATATTATCATTATACAAAATGAATGTTGTATGGTGGAAATTGATGTTTGTGGCCTATATTGTTATTGATGTGTTGTATGATTGGTGTTGGAATTGATTGTGGGAATTGTTATTCGATGACAAGTAGAAAGATTATAATAAAAAGTTTAATCTTTGGTTTTGATTTATAAATAAAGTTTAATCTTTTATCATGATTGACAAATCAAAGTTTTGATTTTTATTTTGAAATAAATAACATTAATAAAGATTCGATCCTTATTTTTGATTCATTAAAATGAATCTTTGTTTTTGTTTGTATAAAATGAACCTTTGTTTTATTTATAAAACATGAAATCTTTTTGTTTATTTATAAAGATGAAACCTTTTTTTATTCATAAAGACTAATTCTTTGTTTTTTTATTATAAAGGATGAAATTTTGTTTTGGTTACAAAAGAACGAATCTTTGATTTTGTTTACAAAGAACCAATCTTTGTTCTTGTTTATAAAAGATTAAATCTTTGTTTTTGTTTATAAAGCTTGAAACTTTATTTTTAGTTATAGAGATTAAAACTTTATTTTTATTTATAAAAATTGAACCTTTGGTTTTGTTAATAAAGATTATACCTTTGGTTTTGTTAACAAAGGTTACAACTTTGATTTTGTTTGCAAAGATTATAATTTTGATTTCGGTTACAAAAATTACAACTTTGTTTCTGGTTAAAAAAAGTCGATCTTTTTTATGTTGAAAATAAAAAGACGATCTTTTTATATTTAAAATAAAAAGACAATCTTTTTATATTGTAAACAAAAAGATGAAATTTTGGCGATGAGAATAAAAAGACGATCCTTTTATATTTCAAATAAAGAAGTTATTATTTTCATTGTAAAATAGAAAAAGTCATATTTTTACATTGTAAAATTGAAAAGTCATATTTTTACATTGCAAAATAGGAAAATGAATATTTTTACATTGTAAAATAGAAAAGATTATATTTTTACATTGTAAAATAGTAAAGTTGATATTTTTACATTGTAAAATAGTAAAGTTGATATTTTTACTTTGTAAAATATAAAAGATCATATTTTTACATCGTAAAATAGTAAAGTTAATATATTATAAATATAAAAAGATGATATTTTTGCATTGTACATAAAAAGAAGGTGTTTTTACATTGTGTGAAATAAAGTATATTTTATTATGGAATTTATGAATAAATTTCCACAGCATGAAATGAATAACATTTTTATATGTTATTAATGAATGATTTCTCATCGCATGAAATAAATAACATTTTTATATGTTATTTATGAATGATTTTTCATCGTATGAAATAAATAACATTTTTATATGTATTTATGAATGAATTCACGCCGTATGAAATAAATTACATTTTTTGTATGTTATTTATGAATGAATTTCCACCGTATGAATAAAATTACATTTTTATACGTAATTAAAAAGGCGAATTTTCTTTGCATAACAAAGGTTACATTTCTATATGTAATTTATATATAAATTTGCACCGTATGACAAAAATTGCATTTTTCTATGATATAAAAATGTAAATCTACATTGCATGATTAAAATTACATTTTTCAATGTAATTTAGAGATGAAAAATAACGGTAGAATGAAAATTACATTTTTACATGTAATTAAAATGTGAATTTGCACTATAGGATAAAAACTACATTTTTAGATGTAATTTAAAAATGAATTTATGTCGTATGATAGGAATTACATTTTTCTATGTAATTAAAATATGAATTCCCATCGCATAATAAAGATTACATTTTTCTATGTAATTTAGATGTGAATTAGAACGATAAAATAAAAATGACATTTTCTATGTAATTTATATATGAGTTATAACGGTATGATAAAAATTATATTTTTCAATGAAATTAAAATATGATTTTGTATCGTATTATGAAAATTACATTTCTTTATGTAATTGGGACATGAATTTATAATGTGAAATAAAAATTACATTTTTTATAATGTAATAAAGAAGTAAGATTCACGAATAAATTAAAAATTACATTTTTATGTAATGAGATAAGAGAATTTGCATCGTGAATTAAAAAGTTACATTTTTTGTAATTAGAAATGAGGATTTGCATTGTAAATTAAGAATTACACTTTTATATGTAACTAGAAATTTGAGAATTCGCATGATATGGAAAATTACATTCTTATGTAATTAAAAGACGTGAAATTCGCATCGCATATACAATGCAATTATTTACATTCTCTTATGTAAATAAAAAGAATAAAATTTAGAAATATATTTGTTTACATTTTCTTATGTAAGTAAAAAGAATAGAAATTGAAAATGCAATTATTTACATTCTCTTATGTAAATAAAAAGAATAAAATTTAGAAATATATTTGTTTCCATTTTCTTATGTAAGTAAAAAGAATAGAAATTGAAAATGCAATTATTTACATTCTCTTATGTAAATAAAAAGAATAAAATTTAGAAATATATTTGTTTACATTTTCTTATGTCAGTAAAAAGAATAGAAATTGAAAATGCAATTATTTACATTCTCTTATGTAAATAAAAAGAATAAAACTTAGAAATATATTTGTTTACATTTTCTTATGTAAGTAAAAAGAATGGAATTTGAAATTACAATTATTTACATTTTCTTATGTAAATAAGAAGAATGGAATTTAGAAATACACATATTTACATTCCCTATTGTAAATGAAAAAGAACAAAATAATGTGAATCCTTTTATTTACATTTTCTATTGTAAAGAAAAAGAACAAAATTGTGTGAACCAATTTATTTACATTTTCTATTGTAAAGAAAAAGTAAAAAAGAGAGTTACATTTCTTATTTGCATTTTTAGATCCAAATAAAACATAGAAAGAAAATTATACTTTTATTTGTCATTGTTTTGTTAAATAAAAGTAAAAGAGTTAAAAAGACATTTTATTTACCATTGTTTTGTTAAATAAAAGTACAAGATATAAAAGAACATTTTTATTAACATTGTTTTGTCAAATAAAAAGACAAATACATGAGATACACTTTTATTTGTGTTTTATGTACAAATAAAAGTACAAGATTAGAAATACACTTTTATCTACACTGTATTTGTTGAAATAGAATTGCTGACAAATGAGTATATCACTTTTACTCATCTTTGTTGAAAACAGAAATTATGTGAAAATATAAGAATCACTTTTATTTGCATAATATACAGTAGAATTTATGCGCAAATATAAAATCCATTTTTTATTTGCAAAACTTGCATTAGAATTTATATTCTAATATACAATTGTATTGTTGGTCAAAATATACACTGAAAAGTATTGTTAAGAAACTTCATACAAATATAATGGAATATATATTCCATTTGTCATCCGCAATAAAGCTATATAAATAAATTACTGTTTATGTAACTTTAGAAGTATATAGAGAAGTCATACGAGTAAAATACATTTTACTCGCTATAAGTGACATGTTTAGTGAAATTGAAATTGGTTAAACCTATTAACCAATCATGTATTTACTTATTTATATGAACTGTTGTTGGCTGAAAACCCCACACGGGTATTGGGACGATACTTGACTGACACAAATCCCAATGTTTAATTATATGTCTATCGATTGATCGACAGGCTGCGATGAGCGTTATTGTTTCATTTTAATGCTCACACAGTTGACATTGTCACTCTGGTTGTTAATGGATTGATTGAGGATTATTTCCTGTTATTACCCTATACATGAAATGTATGAACCCATATGACCCAAATTATATGGTACATGGTTGAGTCGCATTCCAATGCAGAATTTCTTTTTTTTTTTTAAATAAAGAATTTTTATATAATAAAAGGATTTTTGTAAAATAAAAGATTTTGTATTATAAAGAATATTTTACATTCAGAATATTTTATTGATTATTTTAAAATATGTTTTTTTTGTATAGTAATGAATTAATATCTTTAGGATAAATCTTTTATTTAAGATCATTAGATCTTAACATTTATGTTTGGTAATTGATATGTGAATTGGATTTGCAGTGGACGATGTTTTAAATAACATTTATCCTTTAATCCAATTTACATTGAAATTACTATTTGAAATTTATAAATCTATTTTATAAATTAAATCAAAATTGGAATATTAATAAATCTTCTTAAGATTAAAAATTTAATTTATTTTATCTTTGATAAAATTAATGAGAATCTTTTAATATAAATAATATTTTTATTAAAAAAAATGTTCAGAGTTGGAATGTAGCGTATGGTTGATTTTAATTAAGAATACGCGAGTTATTCAGAAAGACCGGGTCTAACCCATTCTGAATAATCATCACGACGATCAAGAGTCGAAGATGAAGACGGTGACTGAAGACCGGAGAGCTTCACATCGTTTGGTTGATGGTGACCTATATCTTGAATTGGGACTGATCCCCCAAGGCAAGGTAAAAAGTGATGATCTTCCAGACGTACGGGAGATCGACGGATACGTTGTTTCGTTCAGACCCAGAACGGACTTGTAAATGGATAGCATGCCTGACATTGAAATTTATTTCATGTAATTAAATTGGTTTTTATTTAATATATAAATGCATGGTGGCAGAGGATTTATTCTCTTGCTTAACACCCTTTTGTATGTTAAAATAATTACCGATCGCATGATATGAGTTGTTGATGTGGTATGTCAAGTTGCACTTGATCAAGGCTTATTGTTGCAAAGCAGAGCCTTGTGGGATGATCAAAGCATAGTCTATTTAGGCATAGCTTTGTGTAACGTGACTTCGCAAGCCTCATAGCCCGGTAAAGATTAAAACGGGAGAAGGGAACGCATGGAGTGCACACGTTTCTCTCTAGCTAGAGTGGTGTCAGGGACCTACCAGCGCTGGCATTTATTCATTGTGGTTGTTGGATTTTTCGAGGCCTCGGTTTATGCGGTCGCAACTGGCCGTATTATAGGTCCAAAAGGACCGGGGAACGTGTGTTCAGGCATTTCTAATCCACAAAAGTAAGTGTGGACCGGCCCTGCAGGATCCAAGGGTTGGACAGAGTACCAATCCTGGGGCATTTGCTAGAGTGTCTCGAATCGGTAAGGATCTCCTCCCTAGCCTTGACTCAGATGGAAACCCAAATTTCCAATACGACATCACGCGGTTTTGATTGTATACCTATATATGGCGACATAGTGGGATAGGGCACTTATGCCGTCTAGGATTAATACATTTACTTTGATGTATTTCAAATTGGTTGCGCATTATTATTATATAATAACGTGTTTATCGTATCAAGCATCTTTTGATCATTATAAGGTAAAACCCTATCCTCCGGTTTGCGTTGCATTGTGTGATGGGACTTGGGTCTTATAATGGTTTCATTTTTCTAAAAAACATTGCGTTATTTTGACGATTTACTTTAGTCATGCACTGGCAATCTATAGGAGAAAACCCGTTCCGCGAAAGTAGCGTGGTCCTGTGATTAGCCTTTTTATATTTTATAGGTTAGGTAGAATTCTCACACCAGTCCCATGACTGACCTGTAGTTTGTCCACTGGCAAACTCGGGTGCCCATATTTTCCACACGGGCAGTCGAGTAGCTATTTTTGCAGATATATTAAACAGGATTCTGGGTTGAAGCTTAAAGCTGTGTCCAGAGATAGAGAGTCTTCCGCTGTGTTCTTCCGTTGCAGTATATTACATTTTTTGTATTTATCTTCCGCTGTAATTATATTCCAATGTACTCTGATATGTATATTCTGTACTCTGATGTAACATTTATTATAGTGTTATTAAAGTCTTCTGTTATCTATTGTAATGTGTTGTATGCCCAAAGTTAAAGTATTCGTAGATTTTCACTTTTTGGGTCAGACCTGTGTGGTTTATGGTCGATTCAAAGGGCGGGGATTTGCGGGTCTTTACAAAGAACACAAGGAACATTTAAGAATAGTGATGGAGGTGTTGAGAAAACACCAATTAAAAGCAAAGTTTTCTAAGTGTCACTTCTGGAAGAGGGAAGTGAGGTTCTTGGGCCATGTTGTTTCAGAGAATGGTATTGCCGTGGACCCGGCGAAGGTGGCTACGGTACAGGATTGGCCTACGCCCAAGAATGCAACAGATGTAAGAAATTTCTTGGGGTTAGCTGGATATTATCGTAAGTTTATCCAAGGTTTCTTCAAGATAGCAGCACCATTGACCCAGTTGACCAAGAAGAATCAAGCTTTTGTCTGGGATGAAAGGTGCGAGAATGCATTCAAGAGTCTAAAGGACAAGTTGACATGCGCACCAGTGTTAGTCATTCCTAAGGGGAATGAAGAGATGACGGTATACACGGATGCCTGTGGTACCGGACTGGGTGCGGTATTGATGCAAGGCAGTAGGGTTGTAGCTTATGCAAGTCGGCAATTGAAACCGCACGAGAGATGATACCCTACCCATGATTTGGAATTGGCAGCGATTGTGTTCGCGTTAAAGATGTGGAGACATTATCTCTTGGGAGAAAGATTTGAGCTGTTTACAGATCATAAGTCGTTGAAGTATCTCTTCTCCCAGAAGGATTTAAATCTCCGGCAACAAAGGTGGTTAGAATTCTTGGCTTCCTATGATTTTGACATCGCATATACACCGGGAAAGGGCAATGCGGTGGCTGATGCATTGAGTAGGAGACATGCCAGCTTAGGGGCTATGTTTCTAGAATGGAAGCAACTGGAGTACATCGCTGGGTATGATTTCAGACCAAAGTGCGAATTGGATCCAGAAATGTTAGAAAGTTTGACGATCAGACCCACTTTGATTGAGCGGATCGGCTCTAGTCAGAGAGACGATCCTAACCTATTGGAAATCATCTCCAAGTTAGAGATGGGTATCGATGGGAAGATGAACAAGTATGGGCTTGATCGAGAAGGATGGCTTAGAAAGAATGGAAAGCTTGTTGTACCCAATGTCAGTGGATTGAGGGATGAAGTGCTTAGAGAGTGTCATCACTCAAAACTGACTATACACCCCGGTGGTAATAAGATGTATCGAGACATGAAGCAGACCTACTACTGGGAAGGGATGAAAAGAGACATTGGGAGGTTTATATCCAAATGCATGAATTGCCAGCTAGTTAAAGCCGAGCAAAAGAAGCCTAGTGGGTTATTACAACCATTAGAAATTCCCGAATGGAAATGGGAGCAAGTCTCGATGGATTTCATCGATGGTTTACCAAGGACTAGATCGGGACATGACAGCATTTGGGTGATTGTGGACCGATTGACTAAAAGTGCAAGATTTATACCAGTCAAATCGACTAGAACGGCAGCCAAGTTGGCAGAATTGTATATGAAGTGGGTAGTGAGATTTCATGGAGTACCTAAAAGCATTGTGAGTGACCGAGACCCGTTGTTCACTAGTGGGTTTTGGAAGAGCTTACAAGAGGCTCTAGGGTCAGAGTTACATCTCAGTACCGCATATCATCCTCAGACCGACGGTCAGAAGGAGAGGGTGAATCGTATTTTGGAAGATCTCTTGAGAGCATGTATATTGGATTTTGGTGGATCATGGGACGACCATTTGCATCTAGTAGAGTTTGCATATAATAATAGCTACCAATCTAGTATCGGTATGGCTCCGTTTGAAGCTTTGTACGGAAGACCGTGCAACTCACCATCATGTTGGATAGAGACTGTCGAGAAGTTTATGCTTGGACCAGATGTGGTGAGGGAAACTTCAGATAAGATCAAGATCATTCAACAACGAATGAAGGCTGCCCAAGATAGGCAGAAGAGTTATGCTGATAAGAGGAGAAGAGACCTAAAATTCTCCATTGGTGACTTGGTGTTTGTCAAGATTTCTCCGTTGAAGAGCGTGATACGATTTGGCAGGAGAGGCAAGTTGGCACCAAGATTTGTTGGCTCATTCCCTGTTGTTGAACCAGTCGGGAATTTGGCATATAGAGTTGACTTACCAGAGAAGATGGCGAGAGTTCACAATGTATTTCATGTTTCCTAACTAAGGAAGTTCGTCCACGACTCAGATATGACTATTTCACCTGATCAGTTAGAGGACTTCGAAGTAGAACCTGAGGCGGTTGGGAACAGCAAGCCGGCCCGTATTGTCGAGCACGACATGAAAAAACTTCGAAGGAAGGCGGTGAAGCTAGTCAAGGTACAGTGGAGCGAGGACGAGAATGATTGCACTTGGGAGACAGAGGAGAACATTAGGAAGACATACCCAGAACTCTTTGCCTGGTAAGATTTTGACTTTGATTTAGTTTTCCGCATGCTAGGATAGGCATGTTTGCTTGTTTTGCATGTTTGATTATTGTATGTGACTGTTAGGCATGCGGGATCTTTTGTATGTTTTGGGTTAAGAAATTTCGGGGACGAAATTTCTTAAGGGGGGGGGGGGGAGAGTGTAACGACCCGTATTCTACGCATCATAGGACCGTAGAATATTTATTTCTTTCACATATGAAGTCGTATGGTCATGTAACTTTGGGAGACGACTATTGGGGTCATTTCCCATGTTCAAGATTTTTCCCGATTTTTAAATGACCATTTTACCCCTAGTTGGTACTGTTTTGGCCATAACTTTTGACTGGAAAGGAATTTTGACCTGAAACCATTTCCATTGGCTCCGGATGATGGTTTACAATTCCGTAGAGTGGTCACATTAGCCAAACGGACTCACCGTTTGGGAGATATGGCTAAAACAAGTTTCAGATGGTGAAAAACAACTTAATTGGGCTTAACCGGGTAATTAGCAGCTAGGCCCAAAGGGGATTTCGGGATTGGAGATGTGTAGGGGCTGATTAGGGTTAGAAAACATTTCTTTCAGCCGCCACTTTCATTCTTGGAACCCTAGCAATGGCCTCCAACACCCAAATCACCTTCTAATCAAGTTTTGGCTTAATCTACATCAAATTAAGGAAAGAAAACACGAAAGCAAGGTTAGAGCTGCTGTTAGACACCAGTATTCACCCAAATCAGCGAGGTTTCAGTTCTGAGAAATTTATTTGTGGCCAAGGTGAGTGATTAGCATCGTTTTGACACTAATTACAGTTAATTAAGGGTAATTAGTGAAGATTAGCGAATTTATACACTGATAAATTCTGGAAAAATATCTATAAATTCGAAAATAATATTTTATGCCTCTGGTAGAAATTTGGTTTAATTTGGTTAAGTTCTGTTAACCCTATGATTAGTTTTACTTAAACATGCTTAAGGGAAAATAAGGGGTTTTGGGTATATTTGATCCATTTTGACATGTAAATTCATTGTTTTGGTGTTTGTGGTTAGTTTGCTATGTTGCTATGACTGTTTGACATGATTTGTGATTGATTAGTATAGTTAGATTTGTCGAAAACGTCGTCGAATGGCGTAAACAAGTTGCTGGAAAAAGTTGCAGAAAGTTGTGCAGGGTTTCGGATCGGATCGGATATGGGCTCGGATCGGATTGGAGACCTGGGCAAGGAACCCGACCCGAACTGGAGTCTGGCACAAAAGAGGCTTGGCAAAAAGGAAGGCCATGTTGGTTAAGCTGGGGATCAGATCGACTTAGGGACGAAGGGCTCGGATCGGAACTTGACACTTGGGAGAACTGGCAAGAAGGTAGGCCACGCTAATTGAACTGGGATCGGATCGGATGAAGAAGGAGGGATCGGATCAGAGCACGTGAAGAACGAGGGAGCGGATCGGAGCGGAAACACGAACTGGAAGGGAGATGGCACCCAACCCGACCCGGAGGAGGACACCCGACCCGAACCGATACAATGCTGGAAACCCGAACCGAACCGCTACAGGGGAGGACAACACACCGACCCGACTCAGAATGGACACCCGACCCGAACCGATGGCTAGGAGAGAAACCCGACCCGACCCAGTATTGACCAATAACCCGAGATGCAAAGGTAGTCCAATATTGGAAGTTAGAGCTCAGGATCCAGTTGGGAACCGATGAGTTCACTTCATGATTGGGCTTTGCTGCGGGACGTGTGCCAAGGGGCAGTCGATGTTTATGACTTTGGATCACTATGTATGGGAAGTACATGAACGGATTCAGGGCTGCAATGGCCTAGGTACGACTAAAGGGCTATACACCAATGAAGTGGGGTCATTTGTAAAGATTTGGTCATGACTCCATGTGGTAAGCTTGGTAGTAGCAGTAGTTGTACAAGTTGAACTCCGTCACTACTTCGATGGGTCTAGTGATTGACAGTGGTGGACATCGTATGCTTTACGCACTAAGTGAGAGATGTGAGGATGGTTGCTATGGATGATTGTTTGCTATCATTATGACATGCACACCCCACCCCCGTATTCTTTACACTATTTATTATGGCACCTTAGAGTACTGTACGGTATGTGGTACTAACTCTTTGGTTGCAGGTCCAGGTTCAGGTATGGTTTAGTATACCTGTTATTGTTCTGTTTAGATGCTTATCGTTCATACCAGGCTTTATGTCTGACCCAGAGTTTTATATCTCCTCTTATTACTCTGGGTGCTCACACGAGCAGACTAGAGACAGATTAGCTGGTGATGCACGGGTAGATGATCCGGAGACGAGCAGGAGGCTTCCACGTAATATATATATAGTATTCTCCCTGTGTTGTTGAAGATCACTGCTTGGGCATTAGTGGTGCATCTTCTACTTTAGCTTTCTTTTGTTTAGAGACAGTAAATTTGGAAAGTTGTAATAAGCTGTATTTGGATTTCCGCTGCTCTGATGTTGATTTTGATTTTAGTTATCAGCTTATGCACTGTCTCACCTGTTTTATATCAAGTATGTTATTATTATTATATTTTACTCCATGCGCTGTGAGACATTCTACAGGTTCTTGATCAGTTCGTTCCCTTCTTTCCTTTCTCTTAACGACCGTCCCGTGCTAGTCGGGCAGGTGTACAGCGCACTTTCGGAGGAAATGTAGGTTGCTGTGGGGCGGGCCGTCACAACTACGGTATGAAATATTTGCAAATGAATAAACAATGGTAGCTGAAAGAACATCGAATTACACGTGATTGCAGAACAGCTTTATGGATCTAGGATCTGAAATACAGTACATTATAGGGCATTTCAAAGGAAAAAATAAGGAAAGAGACTTAGCATGTTTGTTACAGACTGCCACACTTTATTATACATGTAAGAAATACAACGCAGCTCACGACAAGAAAAAATTATCAAAAGAGCATAGAAAGATTTATACCAGCAAAGAATGTTAAATCATTTCATCAAAATTCAAAAAAAAAAATCAAAAAAGTCGTACCTTCCTGATGATTGCATCAATAAAGATACTCGCAATATAAACGATTTTCTTAAATCCTCTTTCGATTTCAACAACAAATCATTCTGTTAATCCGTAAAATATGGATTAAAGGTAATAAACATGTTTAGGTCGTTATAAGCCTTTAGGTCGTGGCAAAATCTTTTACTGGTTTAGTCCATTATGAATATTTAGGTCATTACAGTGCTTAAGCCAGCTCACATGGGCGGGGTCGTTAAGCCACTTTGGGTTGCCCTACTCTTGGCTCGTTATAAGTCTTTAACGCTCCAAATTCTTTGGCCCACCGAAAGTTTTAGCCCGCTCCACGTTACCACAGCGCGAGCCGCCTCATGACACAAAGTTTGGGACGCTCTGCCTTGCCTTAGCTCGTTCTGCCCTGCCCTAGCTCACCCCGCCTTGCTTTAGCTCGTGCCATCTCAAGACCAGATTGAAATGGGTCGCTCCGGCGACCTAAGGAAGGTAGAAAGTAATTACAACTTTGCCACATGGTCTGAATCTCATCTATAAATACCCCCCTCATTCCTTCATCTAGGGGGAATTTCATGATCCCGAAAGGCTGCCCAATCGTCTCCTAAGCATTCTTAAGCTATTTTCACCTATCCTAACATCATCTATGGAAGATCAAGCACAAAGGTCATGACGGAATCCATAGGAATTTCTTCATTACTGAAAAGTTTAGAGATCTACCATTGAATCTCTTCTTCTTAAAGGCTTTTTTACATCTTCTTCTTTTAATCCATAGAAACAAGGGGAAAGGTTGTGAGAATGGAGGCCATTACTAGGGTTAGAGGAAGGTAAGTGTAGTGACCCGGAAACTTGCGATCTTGGTTATCCGATATACAACACATATCGAACATCCAAGGATCGAAAATAACCGAATAGTTAATGAAAGAAGTTGGAGGGTGAGGAAAGATAAGATAGAAACTTAGAATAGAAGAAGAAGAAGAAGAACACAACATCAGAGTAACACGAACCTCACAGCGGAACGAATAACATATAATATATATAACATAACTTTGAAATATAAATTTGTACTTGAATATACATCATTATCACAGTACAACACTTACAACACAGCGGAAATAAACAATAGCTATATGATCCTGAAGCCTCCTGCTCCAGCTCTTCAAGTATCTGTAAATCCCGACTACTTGACTGCCCGTACAAAATTGGGCACCCAAGAGTTTAGGGAAAACAAAACAAAATAAACTCCGGGTCAGTCATGGGACTGGTATGAGTAAAACAGTTTAAAACACGATATCTCATAAGACCAAGCCATATAACGGAATGGGTTTTTCCCTTATGAGAATCCAAAATATCTTTATATCAAAAACCTTTTGATATTATAATAATGTCTATCAACACAATATAATAATCATCTAGCAGAAACGCTTTCATCTCACGTTCTACATATATAGTATACAATCAAAACTGCAAGCACGTATTAGGTAATGGATTTCCAACTATGACAAGGTATGGAACCACCTTTCGCTAGTGTACCTCTAGAAAGGAATACACTGGGTTCAACAAGAACATCTTGCAACCCGACCACACATGACCGACCACTCATTTCGCTTGAGTGTATCGAATGTATATCACCAACGGTTGGGATCAGCAACCGTTTCCCGAATGGGACAACATCAACAATAGATTTTTAGAAGTAAATGAAAACTCTAGATCATGTGATTATACACCCTAATAGGTGCGACCTACATAGCCATGCTGCCTGCCCGATTTTTGTCATTCCCCGGTTGATGAGGCTTGAGGTTACGCTTTATCATCACATCAGATTCACTTCGAATGCCACATTGTCAGATCCATCGAAAATCACTAATTAACGTCTACAACAGTACATTACGTGTTAGCTAAAGAAGTTTCCTTCTCTGCTTCCACTCTTGGTACGGTTGAAGAAATCAATGTACGTGACCTTTTTGGAAATACTCTGTCAGACATTCATCCAGGAACAGGATGAACCGAAGGCACTATTCAGTACATCCATCTTAGGCACTGTTATCTAAGACTTATACAATAGCCCTTGCACTTTACTCCGTCTTCAATTATCTTTGGCATATATGATTCGCAACGCTTATGCCAATACAGAGTGGTTCTTTGGATAATAATCCAACCGGTCTCTCCATATTAACAACATTAAAATGGTCAAAAACTTCGATAGTCGGTGAGTTAACTATCAAAGAAAAATACGTGTGCAAACAACGATATTATTTTCAATTGGAAATTCCATAAAATCAATCATCAATCATATATATATATCTATCTATATATATATTCATATGTTCCTTATTTTCTATGTTTAGAAAATATACGTTAACGCTGGAAAACATTTCCAAAACTTATTTACGTATCACTATTCTTCTACAACTATCAGTCTCTGATTGTAAACTAGTATAAGAACAATTCCCTAAGTACCAATCCCAAAGGTCGAAACCAACATCAGATAGACACTTAGGAAACCATTCAACTTAACAAGTCTCCAATCAAATTCTGATTTAGCTTAACTCCATCTCTTAACTCCTTATACATGAACACTTCCTTTTCTAATTCATATTTCCAATTTCAATATTTGATTATGTTTCTGATTCTATTTGGAAAACATTTCCAAATCTTCTTTACTTGGAATTAAACAGATGTTTAAATCAACATCGCGACGACAACTCAAACCACTATACTTATTTACTAAAAACACTTAACCACTTTCAATCTCGAACCTTAACCATTTCTAAATTAAAAACGAAGTCAATCAAGTTGGGGTATAACTACTTCTCAGACCTTAACTGAACAACATTTCAAATCTCGAAATAAGGTAAGTTCATCTTTTAACCCTTTAACACTTCCTTACGAACCTTCGGATTCTATTTATGAACCCCCTTCTTTTACAAGTTTACGTGATTATAACAATGGTGTTATAATCTCCTGCATCCGAAATATATTATCTTTAATATGACTTTTATTTCCTAACTCGAATAATATAACGACAACTAATTTATTTACTCCTATTCGGTTAACTCTAATCTATAACTCTTATTTGAATAACTCCAACCTAATAACTCTTACTGGATTAACTCTTATTCGAATAACTTATTCGAATAACTTATATTCGATTTGCTTACTTTCGAATACTTATATTCGATTATCTCACTTCGAATATCTCTGATTCGATTATCTCACTTCGAATATCTACTATTCGATTATCTCACTTCGAATATCTACTATTCGATTTTCTCACTTCGAATAACTATATTCGATTTATTCCTTTCCTTCGAATAACTAATATTTGATAACTCCTTTTAACTCTATTCGAATAACTAATATTCGATTATCTCTTTTAACTCGATTTAACTCTCCCTGGTTTACTCAAATTGATTAACTCTTTTAACTCTATTCGAATACTATATTCGATTAACTCTTTTAATTCTATTTATTCTAACAAGTAAATATCTCCTTTATACTCTATTTATTTTAACAAACAAATATCTCCTTTATACTCTATTTATTTTAAACAAATCAATATCTCCTTTGATTTATATTTATTTTAACAAATAAATATCTCTTTTAATTTCTATTTATTTCTTAAATAAATAAATCCTTTTTCCTTTATTTATTCCCTAAATAAATAAATAATCCCATTTAATCTATTTGTGAACGTTCTACGAATAATTCCTTTTTATCTCTATTCTATTTGTAAATGGTTTACAAATATTTCTCTTTCTTTTTGTTTGACAAATATTTTTCCTTTATATTTGTTTTACAAATATATTTCCCTTTATATTTGATTTACAAATATATTTCCTCTATATTTGATTTACAAATATATTTCCTTTATATTTGATTTACAAATATATTTCCTTTATATTTGATTTACAAATATATTTCCTTTATATTTGTTTTAAAATATATTTCCTTTATATTTGTTTTACAAATATATTTCCTTTATATTTGATTTACAAATATATTTCCTTTATATTTGATTTATAAATATATTTCCTTTATATTTGTTTTACAAATATATTTCCTTTTACAAAACCCTTTTTCTTTTATATATATAAAATCCATTGATTTTATATAAATAAATTATTTTCGAAATATACTTTGAAAATCTCTTTTCTACATCCCAGTATTTCTTACAGTATTTAAAATACCAAACAATGGTGATCGATATCATTCAAATGCATATAATCAACAACAAATTATATATCACATCATATACACAATATATGAAAAAAAGAAAAATATATGTTGAGGAATCCAGTTGGATTCCTCCGACCTGTTTCCCTGCATCACAGATGTTAAATAGCATAATTAACATCGATTTCATTTCGATATGAAAAATTCTGCTGAACAGAATCAATATTCGATTAACGATTTATATATATATCGTTATCTATGATTTCAATCAATATACAAACAACTCAACCAACGGTTAACACACAACAATCAGTCATCATTTATCAGTTCTAAATATACGTTATAAAATAGAACTGTTCTGAGTTAGTGAGTTTTACTCACTTTGGCAGTCATCGTTAAAGAACGATAAACTGTTGTTTGATTTGAATCAAACAATTTATTTCGCCATAAATTCATACGAGCTCCAATCCACTTCCAGTCAGTCTGATTTGGTAGTCGTCGTCCATACGATCCCAACGCAACTTATGGTTCGTCAATCTGATATCGTATGATCAAGTTATACAATTTTAAAGTTAATACACATTTGAAATTAAATAAGCATGAAATTAAAAATGGGGTCTTCACTTAACTTTCCCCGGCCCATCAACAAACCCCCAGGCCCATCGTTCAATAGCCCACGCCCAAATCCTTTTCTTCCCCAAATCTTAAAACCCGTTGCTCCTTTAGTACCCAAAACCGAAACTGCCATTGCCAATATTATACCATCCGTACCCCCTTACCATACCACCGAGTCACAAACAACCAACACCATTACATTCTCCTTTGATTCCTCTTCCCTTCCATCACCATATGGTTCAGCTCGCACGCATTTCTGCAAACCCCAAATACCAGCTCGAACTCGTGAAAACCAGTACATGTATCAACATTAATAATCGCGGAAACCCACCAAAACTTGCACACGCCAGCTACTCAACCTCCCGATCACAATTCCAACACCCAAACCACACCTCGAAGTACCTACTTCCCAAATCCGTTAGCCCTAGGATTCGCGGCAAGAACTGGTTCGACGGAAATGAACATCGAACCACCAAAAACATGTATCAGTGAGGAGCTCTCATGACAACGAATTCATCGAACAAAGATAAGAGATTTTAGGAATTTTGTTTTGATTTTTATTTGATTTATTTCTCACGTTTGGTTTGGAAAAGAATAAAAGCCTGGCGGCTTGTTCAAACGAATCCAGAATTAGGTTTGAACGGTTTTATACCATTTTGTTTTGATCCTCTTGTGATTATTGAAGGCCACATCTTTGATTGAGAAACACTAATTTCTGCGGCTGAAATAAAGGATGCGTGGATCCTTTTTGTTCCCAAAAATGACTTAGGATAGTTATTTTAAAGTTTTTTTCAAAAATTTATCCACCCCACTATGTACGGTTATACTCATATATAAGCGTTGCAGACTGAAATAATAATACAGTCATGTTCAGTGAGGTGTCGCGATTCCGAAAATATAATAATATCGGTAGATTAACTTATATTGTGAAACCCCAAAATCGCTGATTAAGGGTGCAAAATACTCCAAATAAAAAGTTGCTTATTAAATTAATTAAAAATTACAATAAAATTCAAAAAAAAAAAAATTATCACTACGTCTCAAAAGAATCTTGTCTAAATTCAAACCCGATCTCTACTTATATCGAATAAACTGTTATGGTCGATAAATGATTCTATAACGACTATTTTAAAATTTGATTTGGACATATCTCAAAATCTATACGACGAAATCCTGATTTTTCTCTTCCACTAGAAAGATATACTCCACCAACTCCACACGTTTCTTGTTTCACAGAAATCCGATTTAAAACGAACCCTGTACACTCAGTTGAAGTTCAAATCACCAAATAGCGAACTGCCGCGCCATTTCGAGCTCGATTTTAATTATAATATGATTATACGTTCAAACTGTTGTTCAAATAATATATTCGTTATCGTAATTCAATTCTAAATTGAATTATATACTTTGAATTGTCCAGTTCACACAATATTGTGAATTCCACTAATTCTGATATTTCTGAATTAAATATATTATTTAATTATTATTTTAATTAAATATTCAAGTTGTTTAATTCAACGACCATTTAATTATAATTCACCATTTAAATAATTAAATAAATTAATTATTATATCGCTGAAAAATGCGGGTCATTACATTCTTCCCTACTTAAAATAATTTCGTCCTCGAAATTGCCAAGGTAGATAACAAACCCTATCGACTGGTTAGAACTTATTTGTTCACTTCTTAAATTCAGCTTCACTGAACTAATTTAATTTAATTTAAATTATTATTTAATTCTCATTAACAAAAAAATTCAAAAATTCTGAAAATTTTCTAACACTTTAACTTTTCGAAAAATTTTGCCAGCTCCTCCTTTGTACTGGTCAATCGGTCAAACTCCAACTTGCCTCTCTAGGCCATCTCCAACCCAAAAGAAAATCAAACAGCCAAGCGCCTTGCCAATTTGGCTCATGAATCTTATATCCAATAGAAATATAAACGTGTACCTTTTTGTCTGTATATCATTATATCCTTTCCCCCTGTTATCAATTCAGCAGATACAAGGGTCATCCCAATCAAATTCCAATCTGTTTTTTATCCACAAATCCAACCATTCGCTTATACCTATATTGAATTCAGTTTCAAATAAAAGTTCCATTTTCGATTTTTAAATTCTTAACTCATCAATCCAATACCATTTCAGATTCTATCTCACAACTCAAAATCTGATTCTACTTGATATATCGTATCCAATTCAATTTCCAGTTAATTGGTTTCAATTTGGTTCCAGCTCGATTTCACAAATTTCTATTTAAATTTATTTTTAATTCAAACAGTCTCTTCCTGGGAGTTTTAAACAGCTTTGCTTTTTCTAAAACCAAATATTCCTTTTTGGATTTCAAACAACTTGTTTCTCTCAAAACAATCCAAAAACAAAATATTTTCGGTAGTAATCCGTCACTTACAACTCGAAAATGAACACTGGTGATGTCATGATCATCATCGGAATCTATTTCCAGCTTTCGAAGTGAGTTCAATACTATATCACTTTCAAAACCATTTCCACATACTTCTATTTTGAAATCAGTTCAAAACATCATTTCAATGCTTGTAACAAATTTAAAATCTCCCAGGATTTTAAAATTCACATATATTTAATCCATGTTCTTTTACAAACACTTCTCCAAATTTTCAGGTTTAAATTTCAATTCTGATTTAATTTCAGATTTAATTCATTTCATAACACTTATACGAATTCTGATTGGTTATTCACATAACCATGTTACTTATAATCTTACTCGATTATAATCACAACTAATATATCCAATATATTATAATCATTCCAATATAAATCCTTTATATCAAAATATAATTTGGGTAAAATTATTTCATTTACCCTCTTTTCAAAACATACCATGACGGTTCATCGTATTCAAGTGTTTATAAACTCCTATCGATACAGTGGATCAACTGATCGACCAGAACCCACAAATAACTCAACTAATAAATCTCCATAATATAAAACAATTTTTATATTGAATAACAAATACGTTCACTCGTATATATACACTCAAACTCAATCTAGGGTATTACTAACCCCATCTCTTCTGAGTCACGCCACAGAGCTAAGGTAATTACTTAACCTTAAGCTCTGATACCAATTGTAGTGACCCGGAAATTTGCGATCTTGGTTATCCGATATACAACACATATCGAACATCCAAGGATCGAAAATAACTGAATAGTTAATGAAAGAAGTTGGAGGGTGAGGAAAGATAAGATAAAAACTTAGAATAGAAGAAGAAGAAGAACACAACATCAGAGTAACACGAACCTCACAACGGAACGAATAACATATAATATATATAACATAACTTTGAAATATAAATCTGTACTTGAATATACATCATTATCACAGTATAGCACTTACAACACATCGGAAATAAACAATAGCTATATGATCCTGAAGCCTCCAGCTCTTCAAGTATATGTAAATCCCGACTACTTGACTGCCCATACAAAATTGGGCACCCAAGAGTTTAGGGAAAACAAAACAAAATAAACTCCAGGTCAGTCATGGGACTGGTATGAGTAAAACAGTTTAAAACAGTTCGAACAAGTAAACGATATCTCATAAGACCACGCCGTATAACGGAACGGGTTTTTCCCTTATGAGAATCCAAAATATCTTTATATCAAAAACCTTTTGATATTATAATAATGTCTATCAACACAATATAATAATCATCTAGCAGAAACGCTTTCATCTCACGTTCTACATATATAGTATACAATCAAAACCGCAAGCACGTATTAGGTAATGGATTTCCAACTATGACAAGGTATGGAACCACCTTTCGCTAGTGTACCTCTAGAAAGGAATACATTGGGTTCAACAAGAACATCTTGCAACCCGGCCACATATGACCGACCACTCATTTCGCTTGGGGTGTATCGAATGTATATCACCAACGGTTGGGATCAGCAACCGTTTCCTGAAAGGGACAACATCAACAATAGATTTTTAGAAGTAAATGAAAATTCTAGATCAGGTGATTATACACCCTAATAGGTGCGACCTACATAGCCATGCTGCCTGCCCGATTTTTGTCATTTCCCGGTTGATGAGGCTTGAGGTTACGCTTTATCATCACATCAGATTCACTTCGAATGCCACATTGTCAGATCCATCGAAAATCACTAATTAACGTCTACAACAGTACATTACGTGTTAGCTAAAGAAGTTTCCTTCTCTGCTTCCACTCTTGGTACGGTTGAAGAAATCAATGTACATGACCTTTCTGGAAATACTCTGTCAGACATTCATCCATACAAGTCATCCAGGAACAGGATGAACCGAAGGCACTATTCAGTACATCCATCTTAGGCACTGTTATCTAAGACTTATACAATAGCCCTTGCACTTTACTCCGTCTTCAATTATCTTTGGCATATATGATTCGCAACGCTTATGCCAATACAGAGTGGTTCTTTGGATAATAATCCAACCGGTCTCTCCATATTAACAACATTAAAATGGTCAAAAACTTCGATAGTCGGTGAGTTAACTATCAAAGAAAAATACGTGTGCAAACAACGATATTATTTCCAAATGGAAATTCTGCCAAATCAATCATCAATCATATATATATCTATATATATATATATATATTTATATGTTCCTTACTTTCTATGTTTAGAAAATATACGTTAACGCTGGAAAACATTTCCATAACTTATTTACGTATCACTATTCTTCTACAACTATCAGTCTCTGATTGTAAACTAGTATAAGAACAATTCCCTAAGTACCAATCCCAAAGGTCGAAACCAACATCAGATAGACACTTAGGAAATCATTCAACTTAACAAGTCTCTAGTCAAATTCTGATTTAGCTTAAGTCCATCTCTTAACTCCTTATACATGAACACTTCCTTTTCTAATTCATGTTGCCAATTTCAATATTTGATTACATTTCTGATTCTATTTGGAAAACATTTCCAAATCTGTTTTACTCGGAATTAAACAGATGTTTAAATCAACATCGCGACGACAACTCAAAACACTATACTTATTTACTAAAAACACTTAACCACTTTCAATCTCGAACCTTAACCATTTCTAAATTAAAAACGAAGTCAATCAAGTTGGGGTATAACTACCTCCCAGACCTTAACTGAACAACATTTCAAATCTCGAAATAGGGTAAGTTCATCTTTTAACCCTTTAACACTTCCTTACGAACCCTCGGATTCTATTTACGAACCCCCTTCTTTTACAAGTTTACGTGATTATAACAATGGTGTTATAATCTCCTGCATCTGAAATATATTATCTTTAATATGACTTTTATTTCTAACTCGAATAATATAACGACAACTAATTTATTTACTCATATTCGGTTAACCCTAATCTATAACTCTTATTTGAATAACTCCAACCTAATAACTCTTACTGGATTAACTATTATTCGAATAACTTATATTCGATTTGCTTACTTTCGAATACTTATATTCGATTATCTCACTTCGAATATCTCTGATTCGCTTATCTCACTTCGAATATCTACTATTCGATTATCTCACTTCGAATATCTACTATTCGATTTTCTCACTTCGAATAACTATATTCGATTTATTCCTTTCCTTCGAATAACTAATATTCGATAACTCCTTTTAACTTTTTTTAACTCTATTCGAATAACTAATATTCGATAATCTCTTTTAACTCTATTTAACTCTACCTGGTTTACTCTAACTGATTAACTCTTTTAACTCTATTCGAATACTATATTCGATTAACTCTTTTAATTCTATTTATTCTAACAAGTAAATATCTCCTTTATACTCTATTTATTTTAACAAACAAATATCTCCTTTATACTCTATTTATTTTAAACAAATCACTATCTCCTTTGATTTCTATTTATTTTAACAAATAAATATCTCCTTTAATTTCTATTTATTTCTTAAATAAATAAATCCTTTTTCCTTTATTTATTCCCTAAATAAATAAATGATCCCATTTAATCTATTTGTAAATGTTCTACGAATAATTCCTTTTTATCTCTATTCAATTTGTAAATGGTTTACAAATATTTCTCTTTCTATTTGTTTAACAAATATTTTTCCTTTATATTTGTTTTACAAATATATTTCCCTTTATATTTGATTTACAAATATATTTCCTCTATATTTGATTTACAAATATATTTCCTTTATTTTTGATTTACAAATATATTTCCTTTATATTTGTTTCACAAATATATTTCCTTTATATTTGATTTACAAATATATTTCCTTTATATTTGATTTACAAATATATTTCCTTTATATTTTTTTTACAAATATATTTCCTTTTACAAAACCCTTTTTCTTATATATATATAAATTCCATTGATTTTATATAAATAAATTATTTTCAAAATATACTTTGAAAACCTCTTTTCTACATCCCAGTATTTCTTACGGTATTTAAAATACCAAACAATGGTGATCGATATCATTCAAACGCATATAATCAACAACAGATTATATATCACATCATATAAACAATATATGAAAAACAGAAAAATATATGTTGAGGAATCCAATTGGATTCCTCCGACCTGTTTCCCTGCATCACAGATGTTAAACAACATAATTAACATCGATTTCATTTCGATATGAAATATTCTGCTGAACAGAATCAATATTCGATTAACGATTTATATATATATATATCATTATCTATGATTTCAATCAATATACAAACAACTCAACCAACGGTTAACACACAACAATCATTCATCATTTATCAGTTCCAAATATACGTTATAAAAATATAACCGTTCAGAGTTGGTGAGTTTTACTCACTTTGGCAGTCATCGTTAAAGAACGATAAACTGTTGTTTGATTTGAATCAAACAATTTATTTCTCCATAAATTCATACGAGCTCCACTCCACTTCCAGTCAGCTCATTTGGTAGTCGTCGTCCATACGATCCCAACGCAACTTATGGTTCGTCAATCTGATATCGTATGATCAAGTTATACATTTTTAAAGTTAATACACATTTGAAATTAAATAAGCATGAAATTAAAAATGGGGTCTTCACTTAACTTTCCCCGGCCCATCAACAAACCCCCAGGCCCAGCGTTCAATAGCCCATGCCCAAATCCTTTTCTTCCCCAAATCTTAAAACCCGTTGCTCCTTTAGTACCCAAAACCGAAACTGCCATTGCCAATATTATACCATCCGTACCCCCTTACCATACCACTGAGTCACAAACAACCAACACCATTACATTCTCCTTTGATTCCTCTTCCCTTCCATCACCATATGGTTCAGCTCGCACGCATTTCTGCAAACCCCAAATACCAGCTCGAACTCGTGAAAACCAGTACATGTATCAACATTAATAATCGCGGAAACCCACCAAAACTTGCACACGCCAGCTACTCAACCTCCCGATCACAATTCCAACACCCAAACCACACCTCGAAGTACCTACTTCCCAAATCCGTTAGCCCTAGGATTCGCGACAAGAACTGGTTCGATGGAAATGAACATCGAACCACCAAAAACATGTATCAGTGAGGAGCTCTCATCACAACGAATTCATCGAACAAAGATAAGAGATTTTAGGAATTTTGTTTTGATTTTTATTTGATTTATTTCTCACGTTTGGTTTGGAAAAGAATAAAAGCCTGGCGGCTTGTTCAAACGAATCCAGAATTAGGTTTGAACGGTTTTATACCATTTTGTTTTGATCCTCTTGTGCATTATTGAAGGCCACATCTTTGATTGAGAAACACTAATTTCTGCGGCTGAAATAAAGGATGCGTGGATCCTTTTTGTTCCCAAAAATGACTTAAGATATTTATTTTAAAGTATTTTTCAAAAAGTTACCCACCCTACTATGTACGGTTATACTCATATATAAGCGTTGCAGACTGAAATAATAATACAGTCATGTTCAGTGAGGTGCCGCGATTCCGAAAATATAATAATATCGGTAGATTAACTTATATTGTAAAACCCCGAAATCGCTGATTAAGGGTGCAAAATACTCCAAATAAAGAGTTTCTTATTAAATTAATTAAAAATTACAATAAAATTCAAAAAATTAAATTATCACTATGTCTCAAAAAAATCTTGTCTAAATTCAAACCTGATCTCTAGTTATATCGAATAAACCATTACGGTCGATAAACGATTCTATAACGAATATTTTAAATTTTGATTTGGACATATCTCAAAATCTATACGACGAAATCCTGATTTTTCTCTTCCACTAGAAAGATATACTCCACCAGCTCCACACGTTTCTTATTTCACAGAAATCCGATTTAAAACGAACCCTATACACTCAGTTGAAGTTCAAATCGCCAAATAGCGAACTACCGCGCCATTTCGAGCTCGATTTTAATTATAATATAATTATACGTTCAAACTGTCGTTCAAATAATATATTCGTTATCGTAATTCAATTCTAAACTGAATTATATACTTTGAATTGTCCAGTTCACACAATATTGTGAATTCCACTAATTCTGATATTTCTGAATTAAATATATTATTTAATTATTATTTTAATTAAATATTCAAGTTATTTAATTCAACGACCATTTAATTCTAATTCACCATTTAAATAATTAAATTAATTAATTATTATATCGCTGAAAAATGCGGGTCATTACAGTAAGTGGCGGCTAGAAAACTAAAATGAAATGTTTTACCAAACCCCTTCAGCCCTCTCATAAACCTAATCCTGAAATGGGTAAGGGGCTTAGCTGCTAATCACCCCGTTAAGTCCAATAATTCCGTTTTTCATCTTCCAAACCTTATTTCAGCCATACCTCCCAAATAGTAAGTCTGTTTGATTAATTTGACCACTCTACGGAAGGATAAACCATTATATGAACCCAATGGAAGTGGTTTCAGGTCAAAACTCCTTACCAATCAAAAGTTATAGCCGAAACATTCGCTAGGCGTAAAATGGTCATTTAAAATTCAGCAAAAATCATGAACATGGAAAATGACCCCAATAGTCGTTTCCCAAAGTTACACGACCATGCGACTTCGTATGAGAATGAAATAAATATTCTATGATTCCCCGATGCGTAGAATGCGGGTCGTTATAGTCTCCCCCCCCCTTTAAGAAATTTTGCCCCCGAAATTCCTTACCAAGAAAACAGCCAAAAGGTCCCGCATGCCTATCAACCATCTACAACTATCAAACATACATAATAAACACAACAAGCCTATCCTAGCATACAAAATAACTACATCACGATTAAAACCTTACCAGGTAAAGAGCTCTGGATATGACTTCCTTGTGTTCTCCTTGGTTTCCCAAGTGCAGTCACTCTCATTATCACCCCACTGGACCTTAATCAGTTTCACCGTCTTCCTCTGAAGTTGCTTCGTATCGTGTTCGACAATACGAATCAGTATGCGGCTTTCAACTGCCTCGGGTTCTACCTCGATATCATCCATCTTATCGGGTGAGATAGTCATATCAGAATTGTGCACGAACCAACTTAACTGAGAAACATGAAATACGTCGTGCACTCCAGCTATCTTGTCAGGCAATCCAACTTTATACGCTAAATTTCCAACTTGTTCGAGAACTGGGAATGAACCAACAAACCCTAGTGCCAATTTACCTCTCCTACCAAACCGAATCACATTCTTCAACAGGAAATCTTGACGAATACCAAGTCGCTAACGGAGAATTTCAAATCTCTTCGTCTTTTATCAGCATAACTTTTCTACCTATCTTGGGCAGCGTTCATTCTCTGTTGAATAACCTTGATCTTATCTGAAGTTTCTCTTATTACATATGGCCCAAGCACAAGTTTCTCACCGATCTCCAACTAACATGTTGGTGAGTTGCACGGTCTTTCGTGCAAAGCTTCAAATGGAGCCATACTGTAACACCCCGTGTATTTTATAACAGTGAAATTCACAAATTAAAGTATAACTAATTTCAAATCAAAGAATTAAGGGAAACGGGATATGCCATTGCATTCGTCTCGGAATTCTGCTTGGGATAGAGTCCGAGTTTGCGTAAAACAGACTCCGTATGAAGAAGATATGGCCTCCGGGAGTTTCAGAATTCAGTTTAAAATTCAAACAGACCAAAACAGCTCAGAAAAACCAATTTAAAATTCAAAATTGGGCCCAATTGGCTAGGGCGGGAATTTTCCCGCCCAAGGCACCCAGGTCGACTTGGTAGTCGACCTGGGGCTATCCAGGTCGGCTGGGCAGTCGACCTGGGTCACCCGTGTCGACTGCCAAGTCGACACGGTGTCGACTGGCGTGTCGATCTGGCCCCTGAGCCAGGTCGAACCTAGCCCCCCTGGCTGGCCTGGTCTGTGTTTGGTCGATTTTCTGAGCCTTGCCTTGTCACTAGGGCTAGGTGTCAGCTCCTGGTTGGTCTCTCCTTCGAACGAACGGCTATTATTAAACCTGGCTCCATCGACGGTCTTAATCAACTCACAAACTCTATAAAAAGGACCTAAGACTCACCCTAATTCACACAAACAAAAATGGAGATGAGACCGTCATGCTGCTGAGGAGAGACTAGAGATAGCCGTCAGAAATTGAGAGACAATTAGGAGATAATTCGAAAGCTTAAAGCAACGTTAATTAAATCAAAGCAACGCCTACAACAAAGGATAGCATCTCCAAATTCAGAATTCAGATCCCTGAATTGAAGATTCGTCATACGTTGTAAGTAGAGTGCTATTCCGATGTGAATTAAATAATTGTGTTGATTTGTGTAAAGTGAGAGATGGAATTGTGGCGATAATAATCTATATTTGTATGTTGCTTTGATTCTAAACGATTTGGAAATGTTATGGTATACGATTGGATATTTGCAAGTATGTGGTTTATGTTGACAACCATATGTTGTGGCATTTTATTTGGGGTTCATACAAGTATATGATTCATGTTAACAACCATATGCTGTGGTATTTTATTTGGGATTCATGCAAGTATATGATTCAGGTTAACAACCATATGTTATGGTATTTTATTTGGGATTCATGCAAGTATATGATTCACTATTATGCAAATATGATGTACATACTTTTATGATCACTTTTAGTGTGTAATTGGACTCGACTAAGTACTATGGTTTATATGAGTCTATGTTGGAATTGGTAAAGCATACTTTTGTATTAGAAACAAAAGTAAGCATTTTTATGAACATGATCAAACTATGTTTGGTGTTATGCCTAGTTGAAACCATATCAAACTATGTTTGGTGTTATGCCTAGCTGAAACCATATCAAATTATGTTTGGTGTTATGCCTAGTTGAAACCATGTTTAGGCCTATGTTGTTATAAAAATCATATGGTGATATAGGTAGCGCATAAATTAAGTTAGATTTACATTCCAATTGCAAGTTTACATGAATAAATTAAAAACCATGATTCATGTCTAGGTATGTTTATGCTATGATCATATAAATAGAATGATTCAAGTTTAAGTATGCTTAGGCCATAATTATATGCTGCTACCATGCAAGTTCACATATGCCTAATTCATGTTAATTAGATGGTTATGTTGCAAGTTCATGCGTTCACACTCCCCTTTTATGTCACTTAGAATGTATAAACACCATGTTATAAGCCTCCCCTTTTTCATGTGGCTAAGTTGGGTTTAAATGTTAAACCCAACATATGTTATATTTTAGTGAACGTATAAAAACGGGGGTAATGACGACGGGGTTAAAACATAGAACATATGTGTGGCATGTTTGACACATGCCAACAACCTTGAAAAATAATTAAGTGGCATAAATAAATTTTAAACCAATAAAGAAGAATTTGAATAATGGGCCGCAAATATTTACATATAAAAAGAAAAGATGTAAATTTAGAAAATACGATGTGTTTAACCCGAGGTTGGATTGAGTTGTGATGTAAACCTGCCCGGAACCGCCCGGCTGTCCAGTAGTCACAACAATACCTATCCAATGTGGGTGGTTAAACACGGAGCCCAATAAAGACCCGAGGTTAGACTGAGTTGTGGCGTAAGACTGCCCGGACCCAACCGGCAACAGGCAGCCACAACAATACCTGTCTAATGTGAGAGGTCAAGGCTTTAATAAGACAATTAAGGCTGAGTCAGGATTGATAGGATTAAGTGAATTGAATTAACACTTAATCAAAAATGGAACATGCTAAACTATACAGACTGATTGGGGGTTAGGTTTACAGAACACTTAACCAACTTAGCATGTTGGCTAGAAATAGAAAACCTAGTAGCAGGGGACCCTTTTCAGCAGTAACCCTACAAGGTGTATCAGGATACCCTGAACTAGGCAGGGTGGGGCACGATTACTGGGCTGACTGTAAGAGGTCAAATCGACGGCGGTGGTGCAGCAGTGTAGGTTCTAATGGGGTGCGGGCGTGCACACACTCCGGCGCAGAAAAATAAGGCACTGGGCACCAGTAGCATACCTGTGCATTCTAGAATTGTGTCGGGCCGCCACCATGGGACTTGATACACCCCATGATGGGACCAGCATAGGTAACTACAACAACGGGGACCGTAAGACACGTGTAACTATGCGAGTAGGAGCTAATCATCAGAAATGGATCACTTCACCCTGATTATGGGGTACCTGTTGGGAACTAGTTTTTATGGGTACAGAGATTGACATGGGGTACGATAGTGTATTCGACCCTAGACAACTTAACTTAGTTTATGGTGCTTTCCCATTTCCAGTTTATACTTATCATACCCAGTTCTTTATTCATAGACTGAATAGTCCTAGACTTACTCAGGCTTTATGTCTGACTCTACTTTTCTTTCGTCTTCTTTTCTTTCGTCCCCCCCAGGTCCACAGGGAGGGAATACCGCAGCCTGACCAACTTTCACATCCAGCTCGAAGAAAAAGAATGTATTGCTTGGATCTTTTTCATTTTGGACTATGGCTTTGGACAGCAATTATGGGACTTATGTAGTTTATTTATGTTTTCTTTATGCTTCTTTAAATAATGTAATCAAGACAGTTATGAAGATGTTATGTTTTTGGAAGAATTGTAAGACAATTATGGCATGGTTTGTGTAACACGTATTTTAATGGAATAAAAGTTGTTGTTGTTTTCCACTGTTCAAAAATATGTGTTCTTATATCTGTCTTGTATATCTGTGACTTATACTTATAACCAAAATTAGGGCATTCCCTTTGAGAGTGACCCTAACGGAGGTGGGGTGTTTCACTTGGTATCAGAGCATAGTTTACCAGATAAGATAAAAGTTTTGAAAATTTATTTTCAAAGGAGAATTTAAAGAAGCATTTTTAAAGATAAAATATTATATTTTAAAAAAGGCAAAGTCCCCCAAAGCCATAGGTTCTATCTTTTATCCTTCGTTTTGAATCTATCCTTTTTGTTTCAGCATGTCCGAAGAACTTAACTTGCCAGAGGGTGTACCAATACCTGGTTGGTTTAGACGATTCTTAGAACTAAGGGCCACTCAGCCAGGTCCTACCGTTCCTCCTCCCCCAGCTGCACGAAATCATCCAGCTGCAGCAGCACCTCTCCCTCCACCTCCTCCGCGAGGAAATACTTTTGCTAAGATATGTGAAGATTTTAAAGCTATGGGGGGAAAGGACTTTCATGGAACTGAGTCCTTCGTGGCAGCTAGGAATTGGCTAAAGGAAATCGAGGACTTATTCGTCATCTTTGAGGTAGAAGATAGGCAGAAGGTACAACTGGCAGTGTGGCTACTAAAAGGTGAGGCTTCTTACTGGTGGGAAGTCACTAATGCAGAAAGACCAGTGGAAACATGGGAAGACTTTAGGGCAAGGTTTGAGGCTAAATTTCTCTCAGAAGCTGAAAGGAGTCTTCAGTTGGAAAAATTCTTATTTCTTAAGCAATGGAATATGACAGTCAAAGAGTATGTTAACCAGTTTGATCAGCTGGCTAGGTTCGTACTGGACCTAGTCAACACCCCGCACAAGAAGGCTCTCCGCTTTGTCAAGGGGTTGAATGAGCCATTACACAGTTTGGCCATGACTCGTATACCCATGGGAGCTACGTATGAGAGATTGGTACAGATGGCATTGCTGAACGAAGAGGATAAGGGAAAGAAGGAGACAAAGGCAGAAAACTCTCAAGGGAAGAAAGAGGGTTTGCAACCTAAGAAGACAAACTTTAAGAAGGGCGGGAAAGAAAACAAAGAGAAGAGGAAGTGTAATTTCTGTGGCAAAGTGGGGCACTTAGTGAAAGATTGTCGGAAAAAGAAGGCCAAGATGAATGGCGGGTGCTTTTCTTGCGGTGAGACAGGCCACGTGGCTAAGGATTGCCCGAAGAAACGAGGACAAGGGCAGAGGGCTGGATCCACCTCAGGGGCATAGGTTCATGTGCTAGAGGCACCACCTCTGCAACAGCGAGGTATAAATACTTCTGTAGAAAGTGTAGTTTATCTTTATGATCACCCCGTTCGCACTTTATTTGATTCTGGCGCATCACACTCCTTTATCTCGTCTGCTTTAGTAGAATCTCTGCACCTAGAAACTAATATGGTAGAGGACCCCTTAATTGTTTCAAACCCAATTGGGGGCCCAGCTCATTTGTCTGTGATCTGTGTGGGATTGAAAATTTCTATTCTAAGCGTAGAATTTAGATGTAGTGCCTTTGTTTTGGGCTTCTCGGGATATGGTTTGATTTTGGGCATGGATTGGCTATCCAGTAATGGTGCCGTCCTTGATTGTGAGAAAAGGGTTGTTAGGCTCCTGACCCAGCTCGGTAACACTTTGGAAATTACTTGTAATCCCTCATATGCGGTTATGCTTAGTTATCTTGAATCGCTAGATGCCTCTGTTGAAAGTTTGCAATCAGTTAGAGTGGTCCGGGAATATCCGGATGTCTTCGAAGAGGTGAAGGGCTTGCCTCCGAAGCGGGAGATAGACTTCCGCATATATCTTGTAGATAATGCAAAGCCCGTTGCATTGCCCGTTAGACACATGGCTCCACGGGAAAGAAAGGATCTCAGTAAACAGATTAAAGAGCTTCTAGAGAAGGGGTTCATTAGAAGGAGCATTTCAGAATGGGGCGCTCCAGTGGTGTTTGCTACAAAGGCGGATGGTTCACTCCGTCTGTGTGTTGACTATAGGGAGCTCAACAAGCTAACGAAAAAGAATAGGCACCCTCTCCCCAGAATCGACGATCTGTTTGATCAACTTGTAGGAGCGTCTGTTTTCTCCCAACTCGATTTGGCGACCGGTTTTCATCAGCTAAGGGTGGCTGAAGATAGTATCGATAAGACAACATTCAGAACCCCAGACGGCTTCTTTGAATGGCTTGTCATGCCTTTTGTCTTGACAAACGCACCTGCTTACTTCGTGGACTTGATGAGTAGGGTGTTCAGAGAATTCCTCAATAAGTTCGTAGTGGTCTTCGTAGACGATATCCTTATCTTCTCAAAGAGTGAAGAGGAACATGCTCAGCACTTAAGGGCAATCATGGAAACTCTGCGAGTCCATCAGCTAAAAGCCAAATTCTCCAAATGCCACTTTTGGAGAGAGGAAGTGAGGTTCCTTGGGCACATAGTATCCAAAGAAGGGTTAGCTGTGGACCTTGCTAAGGTAGTAGCGGTACAGGATTGGAAGACACCAAGGAATGCAACTGAGGTCCGAAGTTTTCTAGGATTAGCAGGTTTCTACCGAAAATTCATAAGGGATTTTATGAAAATCTCAGCTCCCCTGACAAGGCTGACAAAGAAGAATCTAGTGTTCAATTGGGACTTGGATTGCGAGTTTGCTTTCCAACGACTAAAAAGGGCTCTCACAACAGCCTCAGTTTTAACGTTGCCAGATGGAAGCAAGATGTTCACAGTTTATACAGATGCATGTGGGACAGGGCTAGGCGCCATCTTAATGCAAGAAGGAAGGGTAGTAGCTTATGGCGGGAGACAATTGAAAGTGCATGAAAAGAACTACCCGACCCACGGTCTTGAGTTAGCCGCCATCGTCTTTGCACTCAAGTCTTGGCGACACTATCTCCTAGGTGAGAAGTTCGAACTTTACACTGACCGTAAATCGTTGAAATATCTTTTCTCGCAGAAAGATCTTAACTTGAGGCAACAGAGATGGATGGAGTTTCTTGCCTCGTATGATTTTAGGATCTCCTACACTTCGGGCAAAGGCAACGTAGTGGCAGACGTGTTGAGCCGAAAGAAAATGACCCTAAGCCCGCTGTTTGTTGAAAGACAAAGCCTAGAGTTTATAGCCAGTTTTGACTTTAGGCCCTCCTCCGATTTTGTACCAGGCTTGCTAGCATCTCTCGAAGTACGCCCGACTTTAGTGGACTCAATAGGGACAACACAACACGAAGACCCTCAGCTTGTGGAGATGATTGATAGGCTAATTAGGGGTGAGACTTCAAGTCACCTCAATAGATACTCCATCGACAATAAGGGTTGGCTAAGGCAAGACGAAAGACTATGCGTCCCACAGACAAGGGATTTAGTAAAGAAGGTTCTCGAAGAAGCACACCACTCCAAGATGACGATACATCCGGGCGGGGATAAAATGTACAAGGACATAAAGAGAGCTTTCTTTTGGAACGGCATGAAGAAGGACGTGGCAGATTTCGTTTCTAAGTGTATGGTGTGCCAACAGGTTAAGGCGGAACAGAAAAATCCTGGCGGTCTGCTCCATCCTCTAGAGGTCCCGCAGTGGAAGTGGGATAGCATCTCAATGGACTTCATTGATGGGCTGCCTAGGTCTAGGAGAGGCAACACTAGCATTTGGGTAATAGTGGATAGGCTTACTAAAAGCGCCCACTTTTTACCTGTCATAGTAAAAGAACTGCCTCATCCCTAGCATCTCTTTACCTCAAGGAAATTGTTCGACTCCATGGAATACCATCCAGCATTGTTAGTGACCGAGACCCTATCTTCACAAGTGAGTTTTGGCAGAGTCTGCAAGAAGCGGTAGGCACACAGTTATGCTTGAGCAGAGACCCTATCTTCACAAGTGAGTTTTGGCGGAGTCTGCAAGAAGTGGTAGGCACACAGTTATGCTTGAGCACAACCTATCATCCCCAAACCGACGGCCAAACAGAAAGAGTAAACAGAGTTTTGGAGGACCTTTTAAGACTGTGCGTCCTTGACTTCGGAGGGACGTGGGAAGACCATCTTCCTTTGGTGGAATTTGCCTACAACAACAGCTACCAAGCAACCATCGGAATGGCGCCCTTCGAAGCATTATATGGAACACCATGCCGATCACCCACTTGTTAGTGGGAGTCTACTGATAAGCTCATACTTGGACCAGATATGATCCGAGAGACTTCAGAGAAAGTAGACTTAATACGAAGAAGGATGAAGACGACCCAAGACAGACAAAAGTCCTACGCCGACAAGAGAAGGACCGACCTTGAATTTGAGGTTGGGGACAGAGTTTTTCTTAAGGTATCTCCGCTAAGGAACGTTGTTCGTTTTGGAACCACAGGAAAGCTAGCACCAAGGTTCGTAGGACCATTTCCTATTATTGAGAAAATTGGGAAAGTGGCCTATAGATTAGAGCTACCCGAAAAATTGGCTGGAGTTCACAACGTCTTTCATGTTTCACATCTCCGAAAATGTCTACATGAATCTGCTGAAGTGGTAGAGCCAAACATCCTAGAAGAAGCTGAAGTGGAACGCGAAGCAACTGTGAGGAAAGTTCCAACCCGCATATTAGGAACGGAAGTGAAGAAGCTACGCAACCGCGAAGTCAAGCTCGTCAAAGTTCAGTGGAGCGATGCCGAGGGAGACGCAACTTGGGAAACTGAAGCTAGAATACGCGCAGCCTACCCTTTTCTTTTCGAGGGCACATCTTTGATCTTTCTTTTTCCTTAAGTTGCGCTTTTATCTATCTTTTTAGGTATATCTCCTCAACCTTATCTTTTAGGAAGAAACCCTTTGGATGAAAACATGTAATTGAAACATGTTATGGATGATGGTTGCAAGTGGATGCAAGTGATTGCTAGTGGTTGCATATACACAGACAATCTAGGTTTTAGATCGGCTCAGTCACTTCATACTGCATATGCATATATGTATGTATATTCGTATATGGTTGAAGTTTAATGTGTTGTCATATGGATGTCGCATTTGTTTGAATGATTGTGCACTCATGTAGAATCATGAATAGGAAAATTTGCATACATAATGGATTCATGGCACTTACATAATTCACACTAAGGAGGTCGACTGAATCAGTAGACCGCCTGATTTTGCATTAGATAAGTACATGTACACACACACTTCGCATATGATCATGAAGCATTAGAAGTCTTTTAAGTACAATGGATGCTCATGTTTGATGGATGAGTAGATGGATGTTTGGATGTTAGGACGTACATTCTTCCTGAACTTGAAGATTTCGGGGACGAAATCCTTTTAAGTGGGGGAGAATGTAACACCCCGTGTATTTTATAACAGTGAAATTCACAAATTAAAGTATAACTAATTTCAAATCAAAGAATTAAGGGAAACGGGATACGCCATTGCGTTCGTCTCGGAATTCTACTTGGGATAGAGTCCGAGTTTGCATAAAACAGACTCCGTATGAAGAAGATATGGCCTCCGGAAGTTTCAGAATTCAGATTAAAATTCAAGCAGACCAAAACAGCTCAGAAAAACCAATTTAAAATTCAAAATTGGGCCCAATTGGCCAGGGCGGGAATTTTCCCGCCCAAGGCACCCAGGTCGACTTGGTAGTCGACCTGGGGCTATCCAGGTCGACTGGGCAGTCGACCTGGGTCACCCGTGTCGACTGCCAAGTCGACACGGTGTCGACTGGCATGTCGACCTGGCCCCTGAGCCAGGTCGAACCCAGCCCCCCTGGCTGGCCTGGTCTGTGTTTGGTCGATTTTCTGAGCCTTGCCTTGTCACTAGGGCCAGGTCGACTGCCAAGTCGACACGGTGTCGACTGGCATGTCGACCTGGCCCCTGAGCCAGGTCGAACCCAGCCCCCCTGGCTGGCCTGGTCTGTGTTTGGTCGATTTTCTGAGCCTTGCCTTGTCACTAGGGCTAGGTGTCAGATCCTGATTGGTCTCTCCTTCGAACGAACGACTATTATTAAACCTAACTCCATCGACGGTCCCAAACTCTATAAAAAGGACCTAAGACTCACCCTAATTCACACAAACAAAAATGGAGATGAGACCGTCATGCTGCTGAGGAGAGACTAGAGATAGCCGTCAGAAATTGAGAGACAATTAGGAGATAATTCGAAAGCTTAAAGCAACGTTAATTAAATCAAATCAACGCCTACAACAAAGGATAGCATCTCCAAATTCAGAATTTAGATTCCTGAATTGAAGATTCATCATACGTTGTAAGTAGAGTGCTATTCCGATGTGAATTAAATAATTGTGTTGATTTGTGTAAAGTGAGAAATGGAATTGTGGCGATAATAATCTATATTTGTATGTTGCTTTGATTCTAAACGATTTGGAAATGTTATGGTATACGATTGGATATTTGCAAGTATGTGGTTTATGTTGACAACCATATGTTGTGGTATTTTATTTGGGGTTCATACAAGTATATGATTCATGTTAACAACCATATGTTGTGGTATTTTATTTGGGATTCATGCAAGTATATGATTCAGGTTAACAACCATATGTTATGGTATTTTATTTGGGATTCATGCAAGTATATGATTCACTATTATGCAAATATGATGTACATACTTTTATGATCACTTTTAGTGTGTAATTGGACTCGACTAAGTACTATGGTTTATATGAATCTATGTTGGAATTGGCAAATCATACTTTTGTATTAGAAACAAAAGTAAGCATTTTTATGAACATGATCAAACTATGTTTGGTCTTATGCCTAGTTGAAACCATATCAAACTATGTTTGGTGTTATGCCTAGTTGAAACCATATCAAACTATGTTTGGTGTTATGCCTAGTTGAAACCATGTTTAGGCCTATGTTGTTATAAAAATCATATGGTGATATAGGTAGTGCATAAATTAAGTTAGATTTACATTCCAATTGCAAGTTTACATGAATAAATTAAAAACCATGATTCGTGTCTAGGTATGTTTATGCTATGATCATATAAATAGAATGATTCATGTTTAAGTATGCTTAGGCCATAATTATATGCTGCTACCATGAAAGTTCACATATGCCTAATTCATGTTAATTAGATCGTTATGTTGCAAGTTCATGCGTTCACACTCCCCTTTTATGTCACTTAGAATGTATAAACACCATGTTATAAGCCTCCCCTTTTTCATGTGGCTAAGTTGGGTTTAAATGTTAAACCCAACATATGTTATATTTTAGTGAACGTATAAAAACGGGGGTAATGACGACGGGGTTAAAACATAGAACATATGTGTGGCATGTTTGACACATACCAACAACCTTGAAAAATAATTAAGTGGCATAAATAAATTTTAAACCAATAAAGATGAATTTGAATAATGGGTCGCAAATATTTACATATAAAAAGAAAAGAGACAAAATATGTAAATTTAGAAAATACAATGTGTTTAACCCGAGGTTGGATTGAGTTGTGATGTAAACCTGCCCGGAACCGCCCGGCTGTCCAGTAGTCACAACAATACCTATCCAATGTGGGTGGTTAAACACGGAGCCCAATAAAGACCCGAGGTTAGACTGAGTTGTGGCGTAAGACTGCCCGGACCCAACCGGCAACAGGCAGCCACAACAATACCTGTCTAATGTGAGAGGCCAAGGCTTTAATAAGACAATTAAGGCTGAGTCAGGATTGATAGGATTAAGTAAATTGAATTAATACTTAATCAAAAATAGAACATGCTAAACTATACAGACTGATTGGGGGTTAGGTTTACAAAACACTTAACCAACTTAGCATGTTGGCTAGAAATAGAAAACCTAGTAGCGGGGGACCCTTTTCAGCAGTAACCCTACAAGGTATATCAGGATACCCTGAACTAGGCAGGGTGGGGCATGATTACTGGGATGACTGTAAGAGGTCAAATCGACGGCGGTGGTGCAGCAGTGTAGGTTCTAACGGGGTGCGGGCGTGCACACACTCCGGCGCAGAAAAATAAGGCACTGGGCACCAGTAGCATACCTGTGCATTCTAGAATTGTGTCGGGCCGCCACCATGGGACTTGATACACCCCATGGTGGGACCAGCATAGGTAACTACAACAACGGGGGCCGTAAGACACATGTAACTATGCGAGTAGGAGCCGATCATCAGAAATGGATCACTTCACCCTGATTATGGAGTGCCTGTTGGGAACTAGTTTATATGGGTACAGAGATTGACATGGGGTACGATAGTGTATTCGACCCTAGACAACTTAACTTAGTTTATGGTGCTTTCCCATTTCCAGTTTATACTTATCATACTCAGTTCTTTATTCATAGAATGTATAGTCCTAGACTTACTCAAGCTTTATGTCTGACTCTACTTTTCTTTCGTCTTCTTTTCTTTCGTTCCCCCCCCAGGTCCATAGGGAGGGAATACCGCAGCCTGACCAACTTTCACATCCAGCTCTAAGAGAAAGAATGTATTGCTTGGATCTTTTTCGTTTTGGACTATGGCTTTGGACAACAATTATGGGACTTATGCAGTTTATTTATGTTTTCTTTATGCTTCTTTAAATAATGTAATCAAGACAGTTATGAAGATGTTATGTTTTTGGAATAATTGTAAGACAATTATGGCATGGTTTGTGTAACACGTATTTTAATGGAATAAAAGTTGTTGTTGTTTTCCGCTGTTCAAAAATATGTGTTCTTATATCTGTCTCGTATATCTGTGACTTATACTTATAAACCTCCACCAAAATTAGGGCATTCCCTTTGAGAGTGACCCTAACGGAGGTGGGGTGTTTCACATACCAATGTTGGACTGATAACTATTATTATACGTGAACTCAACCAGATGCAAATGGTCATCTCGTGAACCTCCAAAATCCAATATACAAGCTCTCAAGAGATCCTCTAATACACGATTCACCCTCTCTGCTTGACCGTCGGTTTGAGGATGGTACGCGGTACTGAGATGTAATTCTGATCCTAAAGCCTCTTGTAAGCTCTTCCAAAACCCACTAGTAAATAACGGATCTCAGTCACTCACAATACCTCTAGGTACTCCATGAAATCTCACTACCCACTTCATATACAGTTCTGCTAACTTAGCTGCCGTTCTATTCAACTTGACTAGTATAAACCTTGCCCTCTTGGTCAGTCGATCCACAATCACCCAAATACTATCATGATCTGATATAGTCCTTGGTAAACCGTCGATGAATTCCATCGAGACTTGTTCCCATTTCCACTCGGGGATTTCTAATAGGTTAGGATCGTCCCACTGACCAGAACCAATCCGTTCATCAAATTTGGTCAAGTCATCAAACTTGTTAACATCTTTGGATCTAATCCATACTTAAGTCTGAAATCATATCCCATGATATATTCTAGTTGTTTCCATTCAAGAAACATAACATCTAAACTGGCATGTCTCCTACTCAATGCATCAGCTGTCGCACCTAGTCCGGTAACACAGGTATCCGTGTATATCGCCATCTCTTCATTCCCCATTGTCAGAATCCTACGGGTGATAGCCTACTCAAAAGAAGAAAAACAGGAACAAACATAGCAACCATAGCATCCATCAAACAAGTCCTATCTATCACCTGCTAAAGTCATGAATACGTCGATACCCATATGACTGGTCCAACCAATCTCAAGGGCTAATGGAAGCCCCGGCTCCAAACGGACTATCGCATGTCCAACATACGTTTATCCTCCAAGGATAACTAGATCATGTCCAACGGATCCAAGGTAAATGGGCATCCCCAGATACCCCTGCTTCGAGTCCGCCTAGAATGCTCCAAACTATCGACGATTCCTTGGCACTCCATCAGAAAAGCTATCTACAACTCCATCTTCAACTCGGGTCCCACCCAAGTCAATACATTATCTTGCAGCCTTCTCGAGTCCCACTCGAGTCATCTCATAGCCCTGTCGAGTCCCACTCAGGGCAGTCCATATCATCGAACAGTCTTATCATGTCACGGGCTGCACATCACTCCTCGAGTAAACTAAGATATCGTTCAATGGAAGTCACAACAACTAGTTATATCTCACGCAAACCATCCTAGCCGAACTCGACATTCCCCAAGCACAACCCCCAAAGGCCTAAACCAATATCAGACAAACACCCAAGGAACATCTCCTCTGAATTCAGACAATCTACGTGAGATGATACAAGCAAAACAACCAAACACTCGAGCACTCATAACTAACTCTGGCTATCCTCGTCAATCCTGCTTCGAAACTATCATTGATCGCATGACGGTCGTGCCATATGTCAAGGGTTAATGGCAACCCCAGTTCTAACAAGACGTCCAACATACACTTGCCTGCCAGAGACAATTAGAACTTACGACAACGATAATCTCTCATCTTCCCTAACTCCAGTTATCATCGCCATCACTAGGTAGGTACCCAATACCCCCTATACCCTTGGAGCCAATCGACTCCCAAAATAATGCCAAACCCAGTAAAGCCTAAAACAAAACCATCACAAGCAAACATGCATCTGTGACTCGATCAGACCAAATTACGACAAAGCATACAAAGGCTAGTCGAACCACCGATCGGGTTCGTCACAACTAAAGGTCTATCGATAAGCTCGGGTTCTAATTCCAACTTATCTACCAGGTCACTAGATACGAAGGAAAGGGAAGCTCCGGTATCAAACAAAACTCGAACATGAACATCATAAATAGAAAGCATACCATGAATAACGACGCCCTTTCCCTTCTCTTCTGTAGTTGGGGGCATTCGACGAAGAAGGAACAACGTTGGTAGCATATGCTTTCACGATCTACTTCTCTTTAAGGCGTTGCAGGCATTCATTCTTGAAATGTACCACTTGGTCATGGTTGAAGCACTTTCTCTCCCCTTCTTTGCTCGACAAACTTTGATATAGTGGCCCTTCTTGCCGCTACCAAAGCACTGGACCTCTTTCTTATTCTTCTTTTTCTGACCATCCTTAGTCTGGTCCCGTTTCCTCTTGTTTTGGGAATTATTCTTGCCTCCACCGCTTGCCTGCGGCTTTGGCTCCTCTGCAGATGTAACAACAGTCTCCGTCTTTAGCTTAAGGTAAAGGCTTTCAAATCTCAATGCTTTTCCCATAATAGATTCGAAAGTCTCATCGATATGGTTTATAAGTCTTTCTCCCAAGCACTCATCTAGGCCAGTTATGAACCTTTCGTTCTTCTTCTCAGCAGTACCGGTAAGAGATAATCCATACTTCAATAAAGTATCGAACTCACCAATATATTCTGAGACCACCCTACCATTCTGCTTAAGTTTCAAGAATTTCCTAAACAATTTTGATTTCTGAGCAGCTGGGATAAACTTATCGCTGAAGCGGGTCTTAAACTGATTCCAAGTAACTTGATCCTCGGGAGTAGCCGCTTTAATAACATTCCACCAATTCATTGCCTGTCCTTGAAGCTGATGTGATGCTAGCTTCCTCTTCATTGCATCATCGATCCCCAAATCCTCGAAGATGCGCTCACAACTGTCAAGCCAATCGTGAACATCCATAGCCGATTCTGTTCCATGGAACAACTTTCCACCAAGATTAGTATAATCCTTGCTGAGCTTGGCGAAATCGGCACTAGGCGCCTGCACCGCTGCACCACTACCATTAGCAGCATTAGGAACTGCTCCCTGAGCATCCCTATGCATGTCTCGCATGAAGGTAGTAAACATCGTCCTCACATCAGGGACATTCCCATTTTTGGCCCCTGAACTTGTACTCCTCGTATATCAGCTCGTCGTTCAATCTGTAAAGAGAAAACGATTAACCATCTCCTTAGTGGAGCCTGTGCAGTGCGACTTCATCCTTAGATATACTAATAGTATATATATAGTTTTTGAAAACCAAAATATCACAAATTCGCGCTCATAGATACGTATACTATCTCTCCCTGATGTCTTCCCCTAGGTTAACTATGCAACCTAGGCTCTGATACCTAGTGTGACGGCCCGCCCCGCACCAACCAACATTTCCCTCGAAATGCGTTGTGCCAATGTCCGACCAGCATAAGACGGTTGTCAAAAGAAAGGGATTTGAAACTATGATCTACAAAGGAACCTATAGTATATCTCACAGTACATGGAATAAAACATAATAATATCACAACTTGACATAAAACAGGTGAGACAGTGAAAACTAAACCATATCCATCAGAGTAGAAGAATCCAAAATACACCTTATGATCCAAACTATCATTATTACAACTTTAAAATACTATGTCTAAAGCAAATTAGAAAAGGTACGCTACTAATGCCCAAAGCAGTGACCAACAACAATACAAGGATAATATATGTATATAGTACGTGGAAGCCTCTTGCTCGTCTCTGGGCAGCTACTCGTGTATACCACCTAACCTGTCTCTAGTTTACTCATTTAGGAGCACGCAGAGTAATAAGAAGAGACATAAAACTCTAGGTCAAACGGAAGTCTGGTGTGAGCGATAGCAACTCTATATAACTGAGTAAAGTAGTAATAGGTATAAATAATCATACCTGAACCTGGACCTGCAACCAAAGAGTTAGCACAACAAGATGTACAGTACTCTGAGGTAACATTAACATTGAGTGTAAAATAGGAGTGTGCATGTCATGGTTATAGAAAACATCAAACATACCAATCATCCTCGCATCTCTCACTAAGTGCGTAAAGCATACGATATCCACTACTTTGATCACCAAATCCATTGGGGCCATGGCGGGTCCATGCCCTTCTGGACTCTGTACAACTAATTGCCATGACCATGCCCTTCTAGTCTATAGCCAATGACCCTTCCCAGTCCATACATCCTCTGGCTATGGTTTGTCTACATGCCTCCTCTCTCATCTGTAAACCAAAGCTGTAGATATCGATAACTCATTTGCACATGTCCCGCAGCAAAGCTGTAAGGATATCCTTTGGAGATTGGATCGGATATCACCCTTCTTGACCGGCTCGCCCCCCTAGGGATTGCCCCCATCCTAGGGGTCCCCCCAGGGATAACTCATTTCCTAGGGATCGTCCCTCCCCTAGGAGTTGCCCTTCTAGGGATTGTTTCTCCCCTAGGAGCCACCCTCGTAGGAATCATTAACTTCCTAGGGTTCGCTCCCCTAGGAATTGCTAACTTCCTAGGGTTCGCTCCCCTAGGAATTGCTAACTTCCTAGGGGTCGCTTCCCTAGGATCGCTCACTTCCTAGGGGTCGCACCCCTAGGAATCGCTAACTTCCTAGGGGTACCTCCCCTAGGGTCGCTCACTTCCTAGGGGTCGCTCCCCTAAGAATCACTAACTTCCTAGGGGTCGCTCCCCTAGGAATTGCTCATTTCCTAGGGGTCGCTCCTCGCCTAGGAATCGCTCATTTTCTAGGGGTCTCTTCCCTAAGTATCATTCCGTGCGACCCAAAACCTGCACCACTTTCCACTAAACTATTTTCGTCTCTCGACGGTGTTTTTGACCATTCTAACTTTCCTATGTAGCCATAAGCATACCAAAAAATAGTAGTGACATGTAAAATCAATTAAAAACATTAAAACATCAACCACATGAAATATCTTAGATCAAACATGCCCAAAAGCATGATTTTCCCCTAAATCCACTTAACCATGTTTTAACTATAGAATTAGCAAACCTAATTCAAATTAACTCAAATTTTCACTAGTGGCATAAAATAATATTTTAGAAATTCTACATATTTTCCTAGATTTTTATGATGCATAATTTTGCTAATTATCACTAATCACCCCTAATTAGCCGTAATTAGTGAATAAAAGTGCAAATCACTCACCTTAGTCATAAATGAATTTCATATCTGAATCTCTAACTGATTTGGCATGGATCCCAATGTATTCCAGTAACTCTATCTCGATTTCTATTATAATTCACCTTAGTTTGATGTAGATTTGGCTATTATGTGATTAGAAAGTGATTAAAGATGAATTTAGAAGGTGGAGGCCATTATTAGGCTTAGAGGAACGTAAGTGGAGGCTAGAAAACTGAAATGAAATGTTTTCCCAAACCCGTTCAGCCCTCCCATAACCCTAAATGAATTTTGGGATTAGCTGCTAATCACCCCGTTAAGCCCAATTATGCTGTTTTTCATCTTCCAAACCTTATTTCATCCATATCTCCCAAATTTTAAGTCCGTTTGATTAATATGACCACTCTACGGAAAGGTAAACCATCATCCGAATCCAATGGAAGTGGTTTCAGGTTAAAACTCCTTACCAATCAAATGTTATAGGTGAAACAAGATTCGCTAAGGGTAAAATGGTCATTTAAAATTCGGCAAAAATTGTGAACATGGAAAATGACCCTAGTAGTCGTTCCCTAAGGTTACACGACCATATGACTTCGTATGAGAATGATATAAATATTCTACGATCCTCCGATGCGTAGAATGCGGGTCGTTACACTATCATTAATAACTGATTATAAAATATATACTAACTTCTTTGTCAAGAATATATATACTTACATATATATGCAGGGTTTGTATAAAGGATTTAAATACTGAAGACTGTACAGTTTTAGAGTTCTAAGAGATTTAGGATTCAAAGGAGATCAAGACTCATGATTATCAAGATATCAAGATTTTAAAGAGCTCAAGAAAATATAGTAATTGAGTCTAGTTTATATGTAAGACTTTAAATAACACTCCATTTTCAAATTTTGTTTTCAAACTCTGTTTTCAAAATTCAAATTCTGATTTCAAGTTATTTCAAACTATTTTTCTAAATGATTTCAAATTATTATGATTTCAAATATACATATACATATATATAGTTTATAAATTTTTATAATATATATATATATAGTTTTATTGTCTTATATCATATAATTTAATAAATATGTTTATATGATATTTTTATATGTTTTTACACTTTAGAAAACTCATTTTAAAACGAGGATTTTTTTTAAAGGACAAACTTTGAAGAAAAATTGGTGAAAAGTATGGAAAGTTTCAAAATTAGGGAGAAGGACACATTTACACAAAAGGTGGAATTCATGGGGCCCACTATCCATTTCCCATTTACAATAACATTTTTCCTTCTCACTAAATTCTAAACTTTTCATATTTTTCACCAATTTTTTTGTTAAGTTTGTCCTTCTCCTTATTTTCCACTTTTAAAACACTAGTTTTGATCCAGAAAATATACATTGGTTTTAACACTTGAAAAATGATTTTAAATTCAAAAACAACATGCATATGTCGACATATATATATATATATATATATATATGAGCATGTCGACATATAACTGTTATTTTTTCAATTTTCAAAGGAAGTGTCTTTTCACTATTTGAAACGTTTCGGAAACATTGCAACCTTTAGGACATTATAAATAGGGGTCATTTTCGAATTTTTAAGTACTTCTTCTCCTTTTTCACCCCTTTACTTACCACAATTAAAATACATAAATTTCTTGATTTATACACTTACACCCTGCCGATTTCAACAAAATTTATATCATTCTCTTTCTCTTTTCAATCTCTATCAACTACTCTCTATTTGAAGTGTTATTGAAGAGTTCTAGGGCTGTTGTAATTGTTTGGGAAAGGGTGTGTTCCTTATAGCCCTGAAATCAAGGAAAGGGAGGGGTATTAACCTTGTAGTCATGAAATCAAGGGTGGTGGAATCAGTGTTAACCTTGTAGCCGTGAAATCAATGGTGTTGTACTTGGATATTGATAATAATTAAACTCTACGCAGTCCAGCGTTGTGTGGGACTAGATGTAGGAGTAATCCAAACAAGTATAAAATCCGGTGTGTTCTTTTTTTCTCTACATTTTATATTTACTTATTTCTGTGTCTGTGATTCTTTTTGTGTTTGTAGTCATTTTTAGGGTGATAATCATTGTGTGATTCATAAAGTAATTCAAGTTAGTTTACGATTTATATAAATTTCTCAATAACACTATTTAGCCCCCCTCTACTATTGATTCTACCTAAGATCTGCATTCTGTATCCTTAACAATTGGTATCAAAGCGTAGGTTTTCAAAATTTCATTATCTAAATTTTAGAAAGATTAAATGGCAACCAACACTGGTAATAATAGTCCTATTGTAGATGATCGGTCCACTTTTAGACCACCACTATTTAATGGCAGTAATTATTCTTGTTGGGCATGCAAATGAAAATATATTTACAATCAGTAGGATTAGACACATGGAATATCACTCAGACTGAATATGTTGAACCCACTACTAATTTTACAAAATGGAAAATGATCAAAAGGCTGCTGCACAAAGTAATTCTAAGGCCATGAATATGTTATTTTGTTCATTAGATAGAAATGAATTTAATAGAGTGTCAATTTGTAAATCTTCTTATGAAATATTGCGAACACTGCAAGTTACTTATGAATGAACCAACAAAGTTAAACAGACAAAGATATCAATCCTAATCAATCAATTTGAGTTGTTTAAAATGAATGAGAACGAATCTATCTCCGATATGTGTTGCAGATTCCAGGAAAACGTGCATTCATTAATGGCTCTCGGAAAAACTTATTCAGAAGAAGACCCAGTTAGAAAAATACTTAATTCATTGACTTCAGAGTGGGATCAGAAAACATTAGCGATCGAAGAAGCCAATAATGCCAATGAAATGAAGATTGAGGATTTAGTAGGGAATTTTATGTCATTCGAAGTTCAATTACAGAAGAAAAAAGGAAAATAAGCCCATAGAAAAGAAATCTTTAGCATTCAAAGCAACAACAAATGAATCTGATTTAAGCAGTGAGGATGACGAAGAAATTGCTTTAATGACATGGAATTTCATAAAAATTTTGAGATATTAAAGGAGAAATAATCAAGAAAATTTGGGAAGAAATGATGATAGATGGTATAACTGCAACAAACCGGGTTATTTAAAGAGAATATGTCTATATTTAGATAAATCAAATCAACAAATAGACAATAGTAATTCGTAAAAGAAGAGAAAGATGGCATATGCAGCAACCTTAGACGATTCAGATTCATCATCAAGTAATGAAGAGCCAGAAACCGGAAATTCAAATATATGTTTCACAATGATTTAAAATTCAGAAAATGTAGAAGAAATGGATCTAAAAACCAAGTACACCTTAATTAAGTATTAAATTTTTTTGGTTGATGTGGATGAATGGATGTTTTGTTTGTTTTCCTTATTTGAATTTGAAATTTAAATTCTAAAATTCAAACTTTAACTTTATAATTACAATTTGAATTTTGAAATTCATAATAATAATGAACAATTTTTTTTAATGATTGTTAGGATTAATATGATTTCAGGAAATAATAAACCTGAAATATAAAATGTTAACATAATAAAACAAAGTCAAAGAGAAACATGTCTTTTCAAAACACACATATAAGCCGACATACCTAAATGGACATGTCGACATATGTGCCTGTAAATGAAATTCAAATTTTGAATTTCAAAAGTTTAAACTTTCGAACTTCCCTCCGTCTTTTCACCAACTTTCGAAGTCTGAAAAGGTGTCCTTATTTTCAGAAAAGTTATGCCTATTCAATCTCTATTCATTTATCTATTCAATATTATTCTCTTTACCTCTCATTTGAGATTCAAAACAACTATCTTTATTCTATTCTCTTCAAAACATATCTCCAATGGCTTCCTTTATCACACCAAAAACCATGAGCTTGACCAAAACTCTCAAGGGTCATCTCTACAATGATAAGGAAGTTATTCAAGCTTATGTTGACTGTATGGAAAATGGAAAAGTCAACACGGGAGCCTTCGCTATCTTCGAAGATTTTCCTTCTTATGATATTCGTTCTCTTTTTCCATCAAAATGAAGTTATAAGCTTGATTGACGCTCAGGATAACGATGAAGTACGTTACTTGAATCTCGTCAAAATGTTTTATGCGAATTTGAATCATGGCTTTTACAAAGGAGATGAGAATCAAGAATGGAGTAGCGTAAAAGGCACTCAAATCGTTTTGGATTGTGAAATCTTGGGGACTATTTTAAATTGTAAGAGTGCAGGCTCGGATTTTTCAGATTTTGAAATTGATGAAACAGGTTTGAAAACCCTTCATCGCATATTTGAAAGTGATGATTATATGGAATTTAAAAATCTCTATTTGCGCCCAAAAGCAAGAATCGTCAACCTCCTCCTTCAACATACTCTCACACCTCGTTCTGGAAATTTCAACGACCCCATCCTCAAAGTCCAAAAAGTCCTTTTTGTTATTTTTGGTGTTTATGATATTAATTGGGCCAATGTGATTTGATAGAATTTAAGCCCAAGGAGATGTCCACCCAGGAAATGACTCTTTATCACGGAGTTTATCTTACACGTATCTTTTAAATACTTTGGAATGAATCTCAAAGGAGAAGAATTTGTGCCAAGAAAGGTTTTTAACTCGGGAAATATAAACCTAATGCAAAGTCCTATCATTTTTAAGCCCTTTGAAACTTTTGAGGATAAACAAGCTCGAATGCAACAATAAGAAGAGAATCCAATGGAAATCGACGAAGAATCCTCTTTGGAAAGTGTTGAATGTCTAACAAATAGTAGGATCATAACCAAAGAAACACTTGTTAAAAACCAAGCTAAGTTAGCCAAGAACCAAAAGAAGATCAAGAAGACTCTTACCCAAATGTCTTTTAAAATGAACAAGTTCTTTGGAAAGTAGGAAGAAAGCTTGGATTATCATCTTCCTCCTCCTCGTCCGCTGAAGTCTAAACTTATCTAGTCTATGTTATCTTTCATATTTGTTTTCAAATCTCATAGTTAGTATCTTGTATCGTTTGAATGTATTTTCTTTCAAGTAGTAATGAATGATGTTTACTTCTGCCAAATCAATCCTTAATTTACTATAAAAACACATTAGAATTGAATAAATTAAAATAATATAATAAGAAATAACTTGAAATTGAAAATAGCCAAAAAAGTAACTAGCGTATGTTGACATGTGCAAAATGACATGTTGACATATAACTGTCAAAAATTCAAATTTGTTCAAAATTTGAATTTTAAATAACCAACTAGTGTCTATTCATTTCCAACGAATTCTAGACTCTATAAATACCCTTCTTTTTCAGAAAAACTTATTTTAACTCTCTCTTTCTTCTCCAATCATTCCTTTTCTATAATATCAAATTGTGGCAAATCCTATTCATAATTTGAGTGGGAATCTTGAAGAAACACGCAATTCATTCAAGAATATCCTATCCATAATACTTCGTAATCAGCTTTATGTCGAATCAAGTCAAATAAAGATGGTTGAACATCAAGAGAAGAACTTTGATGTCATTCGTTGGTTAATCTCTTCTCTTTCAGAGATGAAGACAACAACCTCGCTAAAGTACCACTCACCAAAGAAGATTAAGATTGGGAAGTCATCAAGAAGGATCCAATCTTTGAAGGAGATAGATGGGTAGAAGTTCCAAGAGATATTTGAATTAGTTTGAATTGATTGGTACGATTTTATTGATTGTTTTGTTTGATTTGAATCTATTTTAATTTGCTTGAAAATATTACTTGATTTGGTTGGGTTTGAAACTTGTATGCGATTGTATTGAAATACTTATAAAAATATGACTGAAATACTTGAATTATTTGATTTATTTATACTCTTTCTTGTTAGAATTAGAATTATATAGGCATGAATTTAGGGAGAATCATAAGTTTTTATCAGAATTATACAATAGAAATATATATATGTGGTAAGTCATTAGGTTCATAGATTTAGGGGGAGTATAACCAGAGTCACTTTTTGTTGATGACAAAGGTGGAGAAATTATAAAATAAGGATTAGTTAAGCTTAGTTTAAGGGGGGGTTACTATGACATAAACGGTCTAATGCAATGAATTTGCAAGGTGTTGCTAGCCAAAATATGACGATGGATATAATATTTTGGTCCTACCACAATGTTCTATTTTTGATGTTACCTTAGCCATAAAAATGTGTTGGCCTAGCTAAACATGTATAACACGATGCAATGTTTTATATAATGTTGCTATAACATACCTTTCCATATCTTAGTAATGATCCACGTGAATCATATCCTACATTGGAAAAGGTGACACCTCATCAATCCTGATCGCTTCTTCTCCAAACAACATTTTTTTTCTTTGGTGCAATTCATTTCTTACCCTCTTTACATTCCCCGCCATCTTATTTTCATTTCCCCGCTTCCCAGTTTCGTTAACCAAATAACATTTTCTTTTGCAAATAACATTTTGATTTTTCTCTACTTTCGTACAAAGGTTCAAGCAAACATTCTTAAGTTAGGGTTCAACGATTTCGGTTCGATTAGGGCTTTGATTTAGGGGTTCAGGATTTGTTCAACTATTTTGGTTCAATTAGGAATTTGATTTGGGGGTTCAAGCTTTGTTCAATGATTTCGGTTTAATTAGGTCTTCGATTTGGGGGTTCAAGCATTGTTCACATCACTTTAGAGCTTTAATTTCGATTTTGGGGTATAATTCTCTCTCACGACACTTTAGGGTTACGATTTAAACCACTTGTAAATTCTTAGGTCGGCCTGAATTAACAACTTGACTTGTCTTAGGTTTCTTCTTGTTGGACACACACACATTTTTTATAGGATGGGTGAATCCATGCATCTCACATTTCATCACAAGGGTGCATTTCAGAAGGAAGAATATGTTGGTGGAACCTTTACCGTGGTAAAGGGCGTTGATCCTGACTACTTCTCGTTCACAGTGCTTATGGAGTTCGTGAAGGAGGACCTTTTCTACAACGAAATATGGGGGATTTATATAAAAAATGGTGAGAAGGGTGGGGGAAGTCACTAACAAATGATGCGGACCTCTCCGAATTTGTCAATGGAGCTAACAGTGGTGGCAAATTTGTTTTTTATATCGACAACGTTGTCGATACTGCAACTGAGCCACTGAAGCAAATGCAGCCGCATGTAATCATTCGGCCAAGGCCATTGAATCTAGTTACAAGTATGTGTGTGTATATATATATATCTAGATATTATCATTTATAAAATTTTTATATTTCGATATAGCCAAAAAAAATGTTTATGATATTATATCATTTAAAGATCATGAGATGATTTGTTGTAGCTACAAAACCACTAAAATGACAGTGCATGATGACTCATCAACTACAACAGAACCAAAAAACAAGAAGTTAACTGAATTCAACAGTCCTCAAAAGTCAGCATGGTTGAATAGCAATGCAACTGTGAATCTAAAGGTAGCTGAGGTGAGTAGTTCTCGGAAGTCGACACGGCTAAATAGTCCAGAACCCAACAATGCAACCACAAATCAAAATATAGCTGAGGTTAACAGTCCTCAGAAGTCGACATGGTTGAATAATCCAGAGCCCAACAATGCAACCACAAATCAAAAGATAGCTGAGGTGAACAGTCCTCGAAAGTTGGCAAAGCTGAATAATCCAGAACCCAGCAATGAAACCCTTAATCTAAAGTTAGCATATCATCGGAAGACGACACAGAAAAACCAAAAACCAAAAATCAACGATTCAACAGTGAATCTGAACTCATCAAGTGTTAAGAAAAAGTTGGAATCACCTATTCAACTAGGGGAAGATGAAGATATGGATGAAAATGGCAAGTGGATTCGAAGAAATCTAATTATGATGATCTTATTGTAATTTCAATATTTTGTGCCACTCTTGCAACATACCTACTATGATTTTCCAAATTATTATATACTTGCAGAATGTTCATCTACCACCTCTACTTCCTCTAAATGAGAATCCCCTAAATCCACCATCTCTAAAAGACTTTAAAATACAAAGAGTTGAGGAAAAACGAACTTCTCGCTTCTTTAGGTGTGCCTGCAATTTCTGCTGAACTAAGAAATGCAAACAAAAAAAAGATTAAAAAAAAGATGCAAAAGGATGTGGATAGTGAGGAATATAATCCGGACCAAGAGGAGCATATTGAAGATGATACTTCACAAAGTCCACGAAAGGTGTGCAATAGCTACATATCTTACTTTTTTATGCTTCTGAAGATAATAACTATAAAACCCAATCGTATTTCCTACTTATATATACAATTTAGAGAACTAAAAAAGTTGAGAATCCCACACTTGTTAGTAGACCACAAACTCGTTCAACTAGTGGTAAGGCAAAGGAAAAACGAAAAGTTTAGAACCCCAAGCCCAAGCCTAAGCCTGTTAGTAAGTACAACTGAGAAGGATGTTGAAGCACAAGGAACAATGGTTGATTATTTGGCTCTGCGGGAACGGCAAAAGAAAATTGCTACAAAATCTAGTGCAAGTGGTATGAAAAATAAGGATGCGACGGAGAATGCCCTGCCATACGTTAAAAATGAAGAAGTTGAAGCAGGTACTGAATTGATATGATAATAATATTTAATATTGCAGTAGGATTAATATTTAAGTACCGAATTTACATTATGATTTATGTTATTATTTGACGGGACTTTTCATTTTAATTAAGGATGAAGTTCGTAGAAGACTGAGAGGTCAAAAAAAGATGTTTAATGTTCATACAAGGGTGTATGACAAAAGAGTTGTAATTTCAATGAACGAGTGGTTCCAACCTGTTTCAGATGATGACAAAGTAATATTTGAATTGAGCAACTTTTTAGGAACATCGAAAAGGGATGTGCCATTTACGTATAAATCTTGGTCGGATGTTCCTGAAAAGTTGAAGCAGACTCTATGGAATTATGTTAAGGTAGTTTATTATTAATAATACTGTAGCTGAAATTTACTTTAATAAGTAATAGTGATCTATTAACTATAATGTAGTTGAATTATGATTTATGTATTCTTTTTAATCTTTGATTTATATTTAAGCAAAGGTATATTTTCTCGATGAATGTGAAAACTGGGTGTTGAAGTCTATTCATGGCTGTTGGAGGGTACAAGAGTCGCATAAAAAAAGATTTTATAAAGCTTATGAGACTGATGAGGAGAGGCTAGAAAACAAGCCTAACAATATCCCACTAGAGGACTTTAAAGAGCTCTTGAGGTATTAGGCAGATGAGGAGATTCAGGTATACGTACATATTATTTATTTCACAACATAAACGAATACTTTGTTTTTTGTGAGATAAACGAGTACTTTTTTTTTTTAGAAAGTGCCAAGAAAAAATCTGAAAATCGTAAGTCGTATCAAGACACACGCACCGCTGTTCCAAAGTCGTTCGCCCAACTTCATCACATGATGTTATATGATACTTTACATTTGTTTATTAATTACAATTTTCTAGATGAGATAGCGTGGTAGCTATTGGTACTAAGTAGTTAGCTTAGATGCTTTTTGACTGAAGAGAGTGTATGTTAAACTATCAATTGAACTTGTATCAGGAGACACCATCCGATCTGCACTTTTTCTTAAAAGTCGTAAGAGAACAGATGGATGTGAGTACGTGTCAAGTCCTTAAGTAATGAAGTACAAACTTGTAAGTAATAATTTTTCTTTTTGTAACAATTTTGTTCTATTTTGTACATGATGCACATTGTTCATGTCTTACTCATGTGCATGTTTTCTCATGTGCACTTTGTTAAACCTGAGTTTGTCTCTTGGCTATGTGAGCACTTGTTAATTTGATGGATATTAAGTTGTAAAATAAACAAGAGCAAACAAAATTCTTTAAGACGGACTAGCTAAAGGTAAGTAGATGAACTGTATGTTTTATTTTGCATGCTACATGTTATAGTATAGATTCCATTATAGAGATGTGTCAACTTGTCAACGGGCAATATTAAAATAAATATGCGATTTTGTTCCTTATGTATGATTAAAGCCAAACATGAGTATCTTTCTTTTCTTTATATATTGAATGCTTCCCTGTCATTGATTAAAATAAAAATTTAGTCTGCTTGAGAAACTTGATGGTGGCTACTGAGTGCCACTGTTTGAAACACATAATGACTATGTTTTGTATTTATCAGATATTTACACTCCAGCCTTGTAATGTGAAGGTCAAGCAGTAACCTTGTGCACTTTTTGAAACGATTAAAAAGCAAGCCTCCATGAAGAGTCGTATGCACTTTGTTGAAACACTTGTTGAACCTGAGTTTCGCACCAGTAACCTTGTGCACTTGTGCTCCGTGCATGCACTTGTGCTCTGTGCATGCACTTGTGATATTTGTGCACTTGAAACTATTTTCATGACAATTGTGCACTTGACATGGAAATAGGCATGTAAAACCATTGCTTGATTATACATGTAACATTCTAATTGAAACAAGCTGCTCTTAAATCGGTATTTTTATCGTAAAATATTTATGGCTGTCGATAAAGACGTCCTTCCGTTATTTCATTTTTTTAGCAGACTTCACTAAATCATTGTATCCCTGTAATTCGACCACGCGTTGTTATACAAATGGAATTCTTCCTTGTCTCTGTGCTGTATTGGTAGATAAATGAATGAAGTTAGGGCGGTGGTCTCTTATTGATTGTGGTAATAAAGTAGCATTGAAATCAATACATGAGTCGTAATAATTAGAATTCACAAATATTTTGTCTATTTTAATATGGATAGAGAAATCCTTGCACCCCCTTCCATGTAAATTTATTACCTTTTCCGATAACTTCCGCAAGACCAGCCTGCATAAAAGTGCCATATGCCTTCTGCTTGCTTATAAACATACGACTATGTCTGATCGCAAACGTACGTTGTTTTTTTTCCATTTTTTTACCAGTTTATATGTTACAAATTGTTTTTCTAATTATATGCACATAAACAAATTATTTTCCAAAATGCGGCTTTCTCTGCATTTGTTGCATATGTAAGCATTTACTGTAGGGTAATTTGTTGCATTCTCTCCATATGTAAGCATTTGTTGCTTTCGCTCCATACGTAAGCATTTGCTGCATTCTCTGCATTTACTATAGGGTAACTTTGATGTGGATTTATTTTTTAGGACTTACTTCAAAAGGCAATGGCCAGTGGACAACAAGGAAGTACTATTGAAACAGTAATTTCGAATAGAAGATCACATGGTCGTCCTTTGCTTATAGGGAGGCATGCAAAGTCTATAAAACAATCAGGCGAGGCTCTAACAAATGTTATATAAAGGACTTAAGGCAAAGCCTTGTCGAAGAAATGAAAGCAAATCTAGAATCCAAGGTAAATCAGAAGGTACAAGAGAATTTGGCTTGGATGCTTAAAAAATTAAGCGATGCTAACCCGGAGTTGACTCTAGAGGAACTAATTTCCACAACCATGTCCAGTGATAATGAAAATCTGACTGGAGGCTAGTCTCATTTATGAAAATATGACGGTAGTTGTTGACATGAATTCTACTGTGTACATCGTATTATGATGTTTATGCAAGTTATAAATACTATACAAATTGTGATGTGTACTGTGCATTATGCAAGTATTTATGTGATATTGTGCCTTTTAATGTCTCTTCAGTATGATGTTGTAGTAGCTTCAGTGTAGTGTTGCAGTAGCCTTAGTGTAGTGTTGCAGTAGCTTTAATATAGTGTTGACAGCGTGTTATAAATGTTGCTGAAATAATATTGCAATAGCCATACAAGGTATTGCCATAGGGATGTGATTAGATTGGGCCGTGGGCCCAATGGGCTGCACAAGATATATTTAATATCTATAGTAACATTTTTGGAATGTTGCTATAGACCTAAATAGGGTGTTGCTATAGACCTAAATAGGGTTCTATTGTAACTATTTTTTTTGTTGCCGTAGATAGTCAAAATCTTGCCTTTGGGGTCTGCAACAACAGTAAAAATTGCATTACCCTAAAATTGTTGCCAAAGACCTATGCCAATATTTTTTGGGCCTGTGCCAACAATTTTTTTCTTTTGCATTAGACCGTTTATGGCGTAGTGAGTATATAGGATTCATACAGGATTCATGGCGAAAGGGGTAGTATTCGAACAATCAGATCAACAGGTATGAATATTTTATAACTCAAGGTTGTCATCATCAAAAAAGGAGATTGTTGGAGAACGGAGTTTTGATGACAACAACCTTATTTCAATTATCATTATTAATTGATGAACAAATTTTCGTTTAAGGCTTGTTTTAAAAGCAATTTCGCATTTAAGGCTGATCTGCAAATTTATTACCAAACAGGGCTAGTTTATGCATAGACAGCAGTACAGTCAGCAAATTTTTAACTGCTACGGTTGAGCGCAACTTACAGTTGCGCCAAAAAAACCAGCTGAAAAAAAAGGTCAACTGGTACATACGGCAAGCAAAATTTAACTAAGCAAATGTCAGGTTCCAACTTTTTTTGGGCGCAACTGTTAAATGCGCTATTCAATTATGCGAAAACAAAACTGGGTGAATAAAAAAAAGAGCATGCGCAAGTCATAGTTGCGCGAGGTAAGGACACATGAAATTTTCTTGGGTGCAACTCATAGTTGCGCCCTGTCGTCGCGGTTACAGAAATGCTGACCGTGCTGCTGACTGGGCATAAACAAGCCCTATTTGGTAATAAGTTTGCAAATCAACCTTAAATGCGAAACTGCAAAACAAGCCTTAAATGAAAAAATTTCCTTAACTGATTATAAAATATATATTGACATCTTTATCTAGAATACACATACATACATATATATGCAGGGTTTGTATAAAGGATTTAAATACTGAAGACTGTACAGTTTTAGAGTTCCAATAGACTCAAGATTCAAAGGAGATCCAAGAATCATAAGTATCAAGATGTCAATATTTTAAGGAGTACAATAAAATATAGTAATTGAGTCTAGTTTGTATGTAAGACTCTAAATAGCACTCCATTTTAAAATTTTGTTTTCAAAATTCAAATTCTGATTTCAATTTATTTCAAACTATTTTTCTAAATGATTTCAAATATATATATTTATTGTTTATAAAGTTTTATAATAATATGTTTATAATATATATATAGTTTTATAGTACTATATCATATAATTTTATAAATATGTTTATATTATATTTTTATATGTTTTTACACTTTAGAAAACTCATTCTAAAACACTAGTTTTGATTCAAGAATTTCCAGAAAATTTATATTGGTTTTAGCACTTGAAAAATGATTTTAAATTCAAAAACAGCATGCTATGTCGACACATATATATGAGCATGTCGACATATAACTGTCATTTTTTCAGTTTTCAAAGGAAGTGTCTTTTCACTGTTTGAAACATTTCAGAAATGTTGCAACTTTTGGGACACTATAAATAGGGGTCATTTTCGAATTTATAATTACTTCTTCTTCTCCTTCTTTACCCCTTTACTTCGTACTGTTAAAATACATAAATTTCTTGATTTCTACACTTATACCCTGCCGTTTTCAACAAAATTTATATCATTCTCTTTCTCTTTTCAATCGCTATCAACTACTCTCTGTTTGAAGTGCTGTTGAAGAGTTCTGGGGCTATTGTAATTGTTTGGGAATATGTGTGTTCCTTGTAACCCTGCAATCAAGGAAAGGGAGCGATGTTGACCTTGTAGCTATGAAATCAAGAGTGGTGGAATCAGTGTTAACCTTGTAGCCGTGAAGTCAAGGGTGTTGTATTTGGATATTGATAATAATAAACTCTGCGCAATCTAGCATTGCGTGGGACTGGACGTAGGAGTAATCAAACAAGTATAAAATTCGGTATGTTCTTTTCTTTTCTGCATTTTACATTTACTTATTTATGTGTCTGTAATTGTTTCTGTGGTTGTGATCATTTCTGGGGTGATAACCATTATGTGATTCATATAGTAATTCAAATTAGTTTAAGATTTCTATATATTCCTCATAATCACTATTCACCCTCATCTAGTGTTTATTCTACTTTAAGATCCATACTTCGCATCGTTAACATCAATTATCTGTACTCTACTATCATTGTACTCTGATGTAAAATTGTTGTAATAACAATGAAATGTTCTTTGGTATTTTTTTTATGATGTGTTATATCCCATAATGTATCGAGGATTTCTGCCGTTTTGGATCGGACCTTTGTGGCTTAAGGTCGATTCGAAAGGCGGGGATTATTGGGTCATCACACTTAGTATAAGAGCTTTGGTTTACAAAACTTGTGGGTACAACTCATTAGAACAAGATGAAAGAATTCATCAGAGATAGGATTAGTAATATCCTATAAGAATAACTTATTATAGATAGGGTTAGTAATACCCTGGAATGTGTTTGAAGAGTATTATATATAGGTAAGGATGAATTTGTATATGTAAAAATGAATTTGATTATGAAAAATTATATCTTATAATAAGTATTTTATTTAATGTTGAGTTTGGACTATCAACTTTGGATATAAACGTACATCCGAAGTCTCAAATATACTGGAAGCATATAGAATCACACTCTAGTCGCTCGGGAATGATTCTGGTGATTGTTACAACATCAACAGTGTTTATTTTTGAGTTTTGAAGTGGGGTGTCTATATAATTCTAATTGACTGGTGTGAGGACTATGAACTTAGTTAGAGTCAAATGTTTGTAATTTGACTTTGAAAATGTACTTTGAGTATATAGAAGATATATGTTTTGACAACATATAAATTTTGAAAGTTAATCAAATAATCGATTGCTGGTTGTGATGTGTGATAATCTGTTTAACTAATAAAAAAATTGGAATGATAAATCTAAAATGAGAATAGAAAGTAAATCCAGCCAATTCAAATTTACTATTGGATTGAGGCAGAAATTAGTTGGGATTGGGTATATGTGTATTGGATAGGTAATTGTAAGGAAATTGAGAAGAGGAATAAAATTGCATGCCTAACACAAAGGTGCATATTTATTGTACTGATTGGATGTGATAATTTTATGAGCCGATCGGCAACCTGCTTGACTTTTGGAATTTACTTCTGCTTGAAGAGGGACCATAGGGGAAAGTTCTAGTTGTACTGATTGACCAGTACAAAGGAGGTCATAGCGATTTTTTTTGAAATTTTAAGGCGTTCACCTAAATTCGAGAAATTGGGAATTTCTTAGATTCTGGATAGTCTAAGGACTTAAGTTAGAATGAAGGCTGAGTTGGTTAAGTAAAAGATCTTCAGTTAAGTCTTCCTTTTCGAGGATGGAAAGTTATTAAGTTGGAGAGAAAGTAACAACCCATATTTTCAATCAAATTAAAATATGACTTTAAATTAGTTTTAGTAGATTTTTAAATCTTTAAATACTGAATTTGGATTTGAGAATAATTGGAAAAAAATTTCTAAACTTTGTTTTATATTTTACTGGGATTAAAACAAGGTCAATAAACTTTTAAAATCAATCTAAAAGTGAAAAGTTTGAAAATCAATAATTTAATGTTATATTAATGACCTAAAAATAGAATATTATTGAGACAGTTTCATAATCCGACGATACTAGTTTTATCGGATCTGGAGCATCAAAATATGGTAATGTTCAAAATTTGAAGTTGATCGGGGTTAATGTGTAAACATAAGTAGTATAAACATACATTGAAAAATCAGTTGAAATTCAGTAAAATCTAGAATAAGGCTATTTTTCAAACAATCTCCAAATTCAACGAGTATAATTTTATTGGAACCGTATTAGTAAAATATAGTAGGGTTTCAAGTTTCATATTGATCGGACTTACGGTTTGATCATACGAACTTAAATCATATAAGGAATCATTCTATAGAAATTCAACATGAAAATAAGCAGCTTTGGGTAATATGGAGCAACTGAAAAATACTTATAGAATGGTAAACGATGACCTCACTTATATATTAACATGTGATAATGATTTCTTAAGTGTTGGAAACAATTTAAATGTAGATACCACCTTCCTAAGTTAAACGCTTAAAAATTAACAAACCCTTTAATTAAAATACATCCTTATCCCTTCCTACACCAATTCCCACATCTCATACCCACAAGATAACTCAATGCACCATCCGACATGTGTCATGCTCTTCCTAAGAGACCAATCATGTGTGTACTTTAGGCATGTGAAGTCATTTTTTTAATTTCATTTTTCACTTTCCACCTTTTTTCATTTCTTCTTCCTGAAGCCACAATTACTCTTCCTCCTCCTCTTGCACCACCGACCTCGACACCTCCCTTGCACCTTGCGCAACCTCTCTATAGCCCCTCCTCCAAGCCATGGACCCCCTTTGCTCCAAAGTCCCTTTTTCCATTAAAACTCTAAAGATCACAATTTTCCTCCTCTTTTCAAAATCCTACACCCAAATCTCCACCCCTGGGACCCACCAGCCCCATACTTGACCCCACCATCCCACCTCCGACCCCACTCCATCCCTACTAATGTGTGGACCCCACTCCCCTTAGCCGTGGTCCCCATCACCCCTTTTTAGCCCTTAATCCCTTTAAAATTTACACCTTTCCCTTTTATTTGCAATTATTTATTTTGTAAGTGTTGAAATTGGTGGTGAAAGTTGAAAGCTTGGGTTTGCAAAGGCTAGGAAATCCTACCTTACAAGTGTCGCGGAGTTTTGATGGCTTTGATGAGAGCTCTTCACTTATTGGTTAACTATTTTGGGTTAAACTAGTTAATAAGTGAATTAGTGATTGTTTACTATGTGATTGGTATAGTAATGATGGGTGATGTGGTTCAGATTTTGGAAATGGTTAATTATTAAGTTAACACAATGTTAAAATGACAATGGTAATTGTAGTTGAGTTATACACTCATTAACAAAGTAAAACGATTCACCTAAGACCACTTATTTAAGTCAATAGAAATTGGTGAACATATGATACGAAATGGATGTGATATCATTGACTGGTTGATACAGATTGTGAATGTTCATGTAACGCCCAGCCTCTATACCCATGCTAAATAAGAGAAGTACTAAGTATTACTGTCATAAAGCACAGAGAATAAGACTCGATAGGGCTAAATGTTGTACTCATTCCTTTGAGCTAACACTGGCACGAAATTTTTAAAACTTTTCAACTTACCATTCGTGCTCAGTCTTTGTTCAAAGCAATGGCCCAACAAGAATTCCCAAGTCGCATAGTACAAAATATAATAGAATCAGTCGCAGCAAAACAAAAATAGTAGAATACATAATACATCACAATACTAGTGTTCATGATACATACTCATCATGCATACTACATGGTACCACTCCCAAAATACATAATAGCATACATATCATAATAAACTACTAGTTACTAATATGTCCAAGCTGCGTGATCCAAAACTCGAAAATGTGGAAAAAGATAAGAGTGCTGCTAAGGTCCATAGAAACCTAACTTGCAAACAATCCTCATCCTGACCCGAGAATTGTTTTAAAGAAAAACAAGCCACATGGGTCAGACTCTTTCTAGTGTTAATAAAGAAGGATCTATAGATGATGAACAGTAACGCTTGTCTTGTTAAACACATGATAGGAAAGAATAAAACTAAGTATCATTTATATAAATCATCATGACGTAAATTAAATTAATCATACACAAGAGAATATGTCGACAAATAAATCTAACTATAGTATCATATACAAATCAATATGATACCATTGATAATTATCAATATGATGAAAGAAAATTAAGGCAAGATATCGTATATAAATCAATACGATACCAACAACAGTCATAATATGAAAGAATAAATCTAGGCATAATATCATATATGAACCAATACATTACCCATAATCAATACCATATGTAAAACAAAATGACAAAAGAGAATCAAGTCAAAGTACCATATATAAACCAATATGATATCCATAACAAATATCATATATAAAACAACATGCTAATAAATCAAACCTAAGTATCATATATAAATCAATATGATACTCATAACATAAAAAATATGATGATAACAAATCAACCCAGGGTATCATATACAAATTAATACGATACTCATAAATATTTATCACATATAAACTAATAGGATGATAATAAATCAAACTAGAATATCAGATATGAACCAAATGATACTCATAACAATTATCATATATAAAAAAATATGATAAAATAACCAAGTCAGCGTATTGCATATAAACCAATACGACACTCATAACCATTATCATATGAAAAACAATATGATAATAATAATCATCAATTAAAATGTAATTAGGTAATAGTGGATTTTGGGGATAAATATAACCCGACTCGTAAAATGTACCAAATAAACAGACAGTAGTGTTGTAAAATCACAGTGGTAGAGCTCGACTGCGCATTGAGACATCAGCACTGTAATATACTCCTAACACCATAACACACCTGGCGATCAACCCGGGATAACCAAGACGGTCTAAGGCGAAAGCCGTTAGCCACCCGTTCATGATACTACACGTGGGACCCCCACGCTTCCATTTATTGTAGTTTGTAACCTACCGATAAGGAATCCCGATCAAAAGAAAAATTGCCCAATGTAGCAGACCATTGACCTTTGGTAGTAGATGGGTGAACAGGAACCACCGTTCTAGTAGCGATCCTGAGTCAGGTCGACCAAGATGGAATTTGGCCCATTGGTACAACATAGTCCAATCTATCACATCCCAAAATCAAATAGAGGTCTAAAAATATGGTTACATATAAATAAATGGCATGAAACTCAGTATGTTATGACAAGAATATAGTCATGACTTGAATAAATAAAACAACATTTCCAAAAACAACATGGAAATCACAAAAAAAGAGCCAAATCGGGATGAAATCAATGTATAACCACTAGTCTGATTGCCAAGTCATAAACAAGATCAAGCATACCATATAATAATGGAAATTCATCACATTAATCAAACCTCAGTGGTTAGGATATAGAATAAAAATTACCATTATAAGAATGACATATAAGCATGTTAACTCGATGACGAATTAAAAGCACTTCAATTCAAAAAGTGTCATATACTCCCAAATAGTAACTACCCAAATAATGCACATGTGTCCGATAGCACATCACATTACTTCAATATTTACTAAGTGGTAGTATACTCACTTATTGAAAATTTACACAAAAATATATTCCATAAGGTTATAATATTATAAATCATACCTAAAAAGGTTCATATGTAGATCTATAATTGTTTCAAAATCCCAAATTTGAAATTTAGTTCACAAGTCATGTCTCAAAATTCATATATATATATATATATATATATGTAAGTATAAGCCAAACTTATTACTTTCCATACTTCTTTTACTTTATCAATTCCAAAATCGTGTTTCCAAAATAATTAATCAGTTATAATACAAATACACTTTGTAAATAAATATATGTCCATCATAATCATTTATAAAAGAGAGTAAACCAATTTAGAAGATATGTTTGATATTTAGGACTTCAATAAACTCTCTTCACAATATTATTTGGGTGAATTTTTTTTAAATGGTTGACGTTAAATATATTTACATCATTTGAAATGTAGTGGATGAAATTTGTATTTTTACATACTATTATGGAAAGTTATAACGAGCTGTGATGCAGGGAAGAACAGGTTGGAGGGATCCAACCGGATTCCTCAAATATTGTACATTTTCATATTGTTTATATATGAATTGATCGAATCCCATTGATGTTGAAACATGTTTGATTGTTAAACGTTGGATTAATATTCAACGTTGCTGTGACTTGGATCAATATATAAAATTGATTAAGGAATTGGCAGTAAATGGCCAAGAACCTATGTTTTTGTTAAAACGTTGAATTGTCGTCAGGCGAATTAATGAAGTTTAGTTATAAAGTTTATCTTACAACTGAAGCAAGCTTTTTAATTATATAAGTTTTTAAGACAAATCGATGTTTATAAATATGATTTTATAGAAATATTATAAAACGATTATATAATAAGGATTTGACATTTAAATCAGTTTTATAAGTAATTTAAGTTGTAATTAACCTACGGGTTAATATTTTGGAATAATTATATTTAAGCAAATGATTAATAAATATTATTTTATTAATTTTATTAATCTAATAGGAAGAGATAATTGAAAAACATTAACGAACTAACCGATGGGTTTCAGTTGACTAAGTCAACTATTTGATCAAATGCGGTTATTAATTAATAATTGTGTAAATTTAATAAGATTTTATTAAATATGATTTCTCTTTTAAATAAACGACGTTTTAAAAAGGTTATTGATGTAATCAGCTATTGTTTAATAATTAAATTTCAAAGGAAGTTCAACAAATCTATTTTTAGCTAAGGAAGAAGTAAATCACTTTTACTTCAAAAATAAGGAAGTTGATTGTACATAAATTGCTTCTTAAACAAGAACAACTTAAGAAGTGATCAATTGGATAATGAAATCTAGTAAATTTTAAAAGAGCTTATAATAGGATTTATAATGATACCAGAGTTATATAAAAGAAGTCATAAAAAGGAATTCTTGATAACGTGATAGTTTGAAATAAACATTTTATTAGATAAGAAGTTTTGAAATGAAGGTAAAAGAAAAATTATGGGATTTGGAGGTAGTTAAAATGAAATGTTAATGGTTTGGATACAAAAGTTAATAATGGATTTATTTATGAAATCCCGAAATTTGTTTTATATGGGTTTGGGTGAAGTATTTTGAAAATGAATTAATATAATTCAGGTTTATAATGGAATTGTGTAACATGAAAATAAAATCAAAATTTAGTAAAAAAGATCATAATTGATTGAGATTTTCCAAAGTAAAGATATGGTTTATAAAACCATAGTTTGTGTAAAATAGATAAATGAAGATTGATTGATAATATAACTAAGATGAGTTTTCGAGTTATGAACTTCCATCTATTCTAAGACAAAAATGTTGTCGATCAAGGTATGAGAGGTAAATAAAATACACCAACTTGAATGACTTCACTATTATCGATGAATGGTACTAGTTTGTAACGATAAAGGTTGTTGAAATTAGTTTACTATTTTCGTTATAGGGATATCACAATATTAGTTATGAAATGTGAATTTAAAAGAATAATACTGGAATTCAATTATATTTTTACGTTAGTATTAAATTGTAATCTTTGAAGTTCGAAGTTTGATAAAGCTATTTTGAGGTATATATAGATGAAGTTGTTAATTGACACTATTTTGACCATTATATATGGAGCTTATGATATATAGCGATGTTTCCAAGTTAGGGAAATTAAAAGGAGATTTTGTATGGCGATAAGGGGATGTTGAAAACCATGTTATTCTTAAATTTTAAGAATATATTAAATGGAAGTAAACAATGTTTTGTTAAAATAAATGAATTAAATCGATGTTAAATTGATGAGGTGATTGTAAAAGATCGATAAGAGTTTTAAGAATGATTTGAAATAAAAGAGAAGACCTCGGCTGCCAATATAATTGATTGTACTATTATAATTGATAATTAAAACACCGACTATCAATGAAATATTATTGGACCTATTTGGCGTGTTGTTTCGAAGAGACCGGGATGTGAGTTGGACCCAAAACCACTTTGAATCAACGTTGCGTACAAAACTAATCTATAAGGATCTATATATATAAAGATGGAGCATTGAAGACCGTAAATCTTCGTGAGTGGAAGAACTACTTGTTGGACGTAACAACCTGAATTTTTAGCAACATTAAAGAGAATAAATTAAATAATAATTAATTTAATATTTAGAATTAGAGGAAACGGACTGCACCATTGCGTCCGTCTCGAAATTCTGGTTAAGATAGACATTTGGTTTGCGTAAAATGGACATCTTATGAGGAAGTTATGAGGGTTTTAAGTTTGTATACGCGTAGAAAAATTATATACATACGTATGAGTCAGAGCTGAGTCAGAATTTTATCCAGAAAGATTCAAATTCGAAAAATTCGTCAAAGCGCCAAAATTCTCGCTCTAGGGGGTCGACCCACCCACAGGGGTGTCGACACCCTAGGGCTGAGGTGCTAGTCGGTTTTAGAGGGCTCTACAACTATAAATATGTGGCTATTTCTCATATTTTCTTCATTGGAAGTCAAGGAGGCCATATGCTGCTGGAGTGTGAACTGAACCGTTTTCTACAACAATGTACTTAGCAAATCAAATTCAGAATTCTAGATCCGTTCTTTCTCAATTCTCTAAACCTAACGCTATGAATTTTAGTTGCTTTTAGGTTTAGATAAATAAAAGTGAATTATGAAAGACTGTGATTTGGATACATTGTAAACCTTGAATCTATGTTATTGTCAGATCTTATGCTATCTTATGATAGATCTATTTCTCTAGATCCAATTCAATAGTGATTGTTCTATTGTGGATCTTGGTTTGTAACTATATTATGGTTAATATAAATCTGTTAATTTGGACAGTTATATCATTGGATAGATCAAACCACTTATGTAAATCATGAACATATGTCACCTTGAATTGGTTAGAACTGGATCTAAATCTTTATCTTAATTGTAACTTTTATCACATGATATGATGTGTATGTGTGTAGATATATTTCTAAATTAGTAGATCTAATTTATGTGGACGTTGAAACTGTTAGACAGATCTAGATTATCACCTTATGCTAACATGTTAGATCTATTTTATGTGATCTAAATTATCATCTTATGTTATCATGTTAGATATATTTTATGTGATCTAAATTATCACCTTGTTATGATGACAATTTCATGTCCATGCTAGTATGTATGTTCACCTTATTATCATACAAGTTTATGTTGATGGCAAGATGATTATTTTAGTTATATTCCCATTATTTTCCCTATTATCGTTTATGACTAGGCTATTGTCTAGCCTAGGCATGTTGCCAATTTTGTGAGAGGGCTAGTTAAGAAACGGGAAAAAGGGTTAAAAATGGCATAATTTGAATATGAACATTTACGGACATGTAATTCAAATTTTTGGGTAAAATAGGTATTGACACCCATAAAAGGAAAGGATTAATTAATTGATTAATTAATTAAGAACGAAGTGTTTAGTAATTACAATTAGGAATTGTAATTGTACTTATGACACGAGGTTAGGTTGCATTAGTGGTGGAAGTCTGCCCGGACCTGACCGGCATATCCAGCAGCCACTAATGTTGAACTTAATGTGGTAGGTCTAAGTATGTAAATACGAATCGGGCTAAGACATGGGGTTAGGCCCAACTATGGAATAAGACTGCCCGGACCCGACCGGCATATCCAGCATCCACACGTTGTAGGCCTAGTGTGGGAGGTCTAGCCCATTATAACTATAATTGGACATGGTATTGAATTGGACTACTTAACCTAATTTAAAGATTGTATGATTTTGAACTTAAGTTAGGGTTAAGTAAAATTGGATGGGTAGTGGGTGGGTTAAGCAAACTAGAGGGGGTGGGTAATATTTATATATAAGCCTACGAACTTGACACAATAAGGTTATGAATTAAAGACACCTAGTGGTATACATAACCGGTAGATAATGCAATGAAGTTATGTAATTAAAGACACCCTTTAGGGTAAGCATAACTGGTATAGGGCTATGTAATTAAAGAAACCTAAGGGTATACATAGTCAGTGGAAAACCTAGTGGAATACAAGACAAGGGGGAGAGCTTGTATCATATTGTGTGGGTCCCGTTTCGGTTAGTAACCCGGAGTTGGTATCAAAAAAAGAACTCCGTACTAGGCAGAGAAGGGGCACGCTTACTGATTGATTGTAAGAGATCCAAACGAGGTGGACGGTGCGGGCGGCACAAACCGACATGGGACATGTGCGTGCATAGGCTGGGCAGTGGGGCTAAGACGACCGTGACACCAGTAGATATGGTTGTGCACATCTCGGGTTTCAATTTTAGGAAGTGATACCTCCGACTGTGGGGCCAGCACAGGATATCTACGGAGTAGGGAGTCGATCGATTAGGGTAGTGGCTGGGGTATACTTGGACGTATGACTTAAGCCTACCAACTCATAGTGGAAGGGATCATCTCATTTCAATTATACTAGTGATAGTGCAGAGTAATCATTAGTGAGGCACATACACCTTATCTTGCTTACCTTGTCACACCTGCCATTTATGTAGTAACCTCTCTCGTAACCACTTTATATGCCTATCATGTTGCTTTTATTTATCTGCTGGATAAAAGTAACTAGACTCGCCAGACTTTATGTCTGACCCTGTTGTTTCTCCTTCTTTCTTCCGCCTCCCTCCCTAGGTTCTCAGGGAGGAAACACTCGGAGTTAATCAGGACTCAGATATCATCTTGGTGATGGGTAGTGGGTGGGTTAAGTAAACTAGAGGGTGTAATACCCCGTAGTTCTATAACATTAAGCTTCACAAAATTAAAGTATAATTAATTCTAAATGAAAGAATTAAGGGAAATGGTTTACGCCATTGCGTTCACCTCGAAATTCTTCTTGAGATAGAGTCCAAGTTTGCGTAAAACAAATATCGTATGAAGAAGATATGGACGAACGAAGTTGGGCAGAAAAACCAGAAAATGGGTCAGAATGCACTGGCGCACTTGGGAAGTGCGCCAGAACAAAATTGAACTGGCGCACTTGGGAAGTGCGCCAGTACAAATTTAGCCTGGCACACCTGCTAAGTGCGCCCAGGTCTGAAAGACCTGCTGGTCAGGGTCTGGTCGAATTCTGAGGCTTGGCTGAGTCACTAGGGCTTACATGTCACTTTCTGATTGGCTTCTCTTGAGATGGATGGTCTGGATTCACTCTAGCTTCATCGACGACTCTAATTAGATTGAAATTCTATAAATACAACTCAAGTCTAACCCTAAACTCACACAAATAATAGAATACTAAAGTCGTCATGCTGCTGGAAAGGAACTAGGAATGGTCGTCAATTAGAAAGCCTAGAGACAAGCCAGCACTAAAGCTTAGAGATGAATCAAATTAAGAAGAAGATAAAAGTCTAATCTAATTTCTACGCAACGTTTTCTACTCCAAGAGAAAGCTTTGTAAATTCAGAATAACAGAAACCAGAAAACAAGTTTCAGCGCCCGTTGTAAGTATAGTGGTTTTTCTGAATATGAATAGAAATTGCGATGTGATTCGATGTAAATGAAATTGGGGTTTTACTATCATACAATATTGATGTAAATTCTGTGTATTGCGTTGATTATGTCATATTTTGTATTGGGGATTCATGGCATAAATTGGTTGATGCGAACCTATTGACATTTCTATATGAAAATATCACTTGCAAGTTTGTAGTAAAAACTAGAATTGGCATCTTTATGTTATGTCGTTAACATGGTTAGCATATATTCTTTTTAGGCCTAAGCTGAGACTCATGTAAACATGTTCCAAGTTGAAACCCTTTATGCCTACACGACTCAAAACCTTTGTATACATTATTATGTTTATTTGCAAGTGATAATTAGGTTTATGCAAGTACCCTTTGGTTACACAAATTATACTAGTTTCATGTTGAAATAGGCTACTTGATGTAAAGTTAGTTTACAACTTTGGGTTATGTCAAAAAGTGGACATTTTTATGCTAGTTTGGTGTTTGACATTATGCCTAGTTATATGTGTATAAAACCATGTTTAAACAAGTCTAAAAGTACGCCATTTCATGTGACACCTATTATGCTATACCATGTTATACCATGTTATATCTTTATAATAGTCCAGAATTTATGATTTACATGACGCCTATCTAACTAGATCCAATATTCATGTGCAAGTTTGTGACATGCTATGCAATGTTATGATTCATGTTATGCGAGATCACCTTATTTATCTAATACACCTTTATGTCACACGCTAATCGATAACTATGTTTAGGCCAAATTTCATAGTATAAGCTCATTGAACCTATGCTCCCTTCTTTACTTTGTTTATGGATTGGGCCTATTAGCGGGCCCAATATCTTCATACGATTAATATGAATAATCGAGCGAGGGTAACGTTGGGACTAACTATTAAATTAAAGTACGTTAATATGTCGGCAGGCCTAAAAACCATGAAATGGTTTAAGGCCGTAAAGGATATAAATTATGTACCACTAGTTTGGAATAAAACATGTGACATGAAATATTTACATAAGTAAAAGTGTAAATCTAGAAAATACGAGTATGCTTAACCCGAGGTTGGATTGAGTTGTGATGTAAACCTGCCCGGACCCGCCCGGCTGTCCAGTAGTCACAACAATACCTATCCAATGTGGGTGGTTAAGCATTGAGCCCAATAATGACCCGAGGTTAGACTGAGCTACGGTGTAAACCTGCCCGGAACCGACCGGCAGATCCGGTAACCATAGCAATATCTGTCTAATGTGAGTGGTCAGGTGCTCTAAGAGGCTAAGGACAGATGGTAGGGTTAAGTTAACTAAAACACTTAACCAGCTTAACATGTTAACAAGACAAGACTTGTAGGGGTTAAGTAACTAAGAAAAAACTTAGCCAATTTAACATGTTAACCAGACTAGAAGGTGAGGTTAAGTAAAGTTAATATACTTAACCAATTTAACATATTAACTAGACTAGAGGGTGAGGTTAAGTAAATTCAGGACACTTAACCGTTATAACCTGATAATTAGATAAGTGGGTGAGGTTAAGTAAATTTAGAATACTTAACCATTATAACACGTTATCTAGATAAGTGGGTAAGGTTCAGTAAATACACTTAGCCAATTTAATATGTTAGCAGGACTAGAGGGTAGGGTTAAGTAAACTTAGAACACTTAACCATCATAGTTTGATAAATTGAACAAGGTTAAGTTGAAACATGAAGGGACAATACCTAACCATTAGAACATGTTAATTAAACAAATGTTAGGGTTAAGTTAATTAAGGGAACACTTAACCGTTATAACATGTTAGTTAAAATAGATGGGCAAGGTTAGGTAAAAAAAGGACACTTAATCAATACAAGATGAATGGGTTGGGTTAAGTAGTAAGAAATACTTAACCAATATAACTTAGTTTGTGATAGGGTTAAGTCGACATGAACTACTGATAACACTTAGCTAGTTTAATATGACAAAGGAATGGGTTAAGCTAACTTGAATTGACTAATGACACTTAACCAATCCAACTTGACGAGAAAGAGGGCTAAGTAGTAAACCCTAGTTAAGAAACAATCGAGAACGGGAGCTAAGTTGAAATCCCTAGTTAAAGAAACTAAGTGATAAACCTTAGTTAACAAGATTTATGAGAAAAGAAACTAAGTGGTAAACCTTAGTTGAGAACAACTAAGTAATAATTCTTAGTCAAGAAAACTGAGCCGGTCCATAATAGATGAATAACCCGATAGGGTAGATCATCGCTTAACAAGTACATGAGAAGGAGCAAACGTTCATCCGATTTCGAAAAAGGCTCCAGCGGACTGGGTTTAGAAGCACGTAGCTTCGGGGGACGTGAGGGTACTCTTGGTATCCCTCTGTGAGGTTGCAGATGATCCGCCTGGGCTCACAGAGGTTAAGGTCTGCGTCAGAAGAACCAAGGGTATACCTTGGTTGCAATTTAAGGCAACCTAAAGACTGGGATGGACCAACGTGATTCGACGAGACCAGTAGCCCTGTGATAGTGACTCGTCGTCTATCTACCATCTTGAGTCAATTGTAGTACACATGCGGAAAGGCAGAGAACTCCCAACAGACCATATACTTGCTATCTAGTTATGGGTGAGGCTGGCAAATAGGAAAGTGGGGGCATAGAGTGGCAAGAGTATAGTACTCGTGCTTGATTTTCTTGGATTTCCTTTCATTAGTTGAGGGAGGGGTCACGTGGGACCATAACCACTGGTAGAAAAACAGACCTTAGCATCTGCATCGGCAGATATCTGAAAGCTCCCGACCGAGTTCCGTGTTTCTAGAATAGCCCTGCCATGGGACTCGGGTCGCACATTTCAGGACATGTGCATCTAGACAGTGATAAACGATTCGTGACACTTACGTGGGGAAAGTCTAGGAACATATACCACTCTAGGTAGTGTGTCCTATACTAGGGGTGATCGACGCTTTCCTATGAGTTAGAAAAGCGTGATTTATGAAATAATACTGCAAGCGTACAGGTGTGTAGCATACAGGTCGAACACAGGAAGGCAAATTAAATCAAATTATTTAAATAATTTCTTGGGCGAGTTAGACGAAGCTTGGGGATTGATTTTGAAAAACAATAAAAATTGAAACTGCAATCCGATTCAGAACAAATCTAATTGAACCGACGATCAAATCACAATTATCAATTGGAAATTAAAATGCAAAACAGAAATAAAATGCAGAAAGTAAAATTGCAGGAAAAGAAGAACAACAAAAAGTAAATTAGGATTGTCGTTGAAACTAATCAAATGACTAATCACTAACAAAAAATGTAAAATACAATTGGTGTTCTTCCAAAACTAATTGTGAAGACAACACCAATTGCTAAGAAAAAGAAAAATGCAGAAATAATAAAAAGAAGAAGAACTTTTATTAATGGAGAAGAGAATATAGAATATGATAGGATTTACAATGGGTATACATGTGCTTTTATAGATGAATTGGAAATCCTAATCCTCTAATGGGCCTTCTCATCAAAGATTGTGGTATGATATTCAACTTATCCCTCTTTGCCATGTGTCAATCAGAAGATTTTAAAAGATTTTTTCTACCAATCTCCCTCCAAAGTGACCAGTGTGAACACAACAGGCCTCCAATGACAGCTTCTTATGAAATCTTCATGTATATGGCACAAAATCTTCACTTTTAAAGCTATATAAGGCTTGAACAACTCATCTGTAAAAACAACAAGAAAAAACCCAACGTAATATTTATTTATATACAAAAAGATAAAATATAGGTCCATAAAATAACATATTTCTATGCTAATCAAATACCCCCACACTTATCTTACTCGTCCTCGAGTAAAACAAGAAATGAAAAAATTAGACTAGATAGGTCACACTTTCGTAGGAAACACGATGGCATTGAGCGTATGCAACAAGCCGTTAAACCTCTAGGTGTCCCTAGTAGGACGAGTGGTGTCTCGTGAGGGTTTTCAGCGGATACTACCCACAAAATCCAAATGCAGTATGCTATGATTCTAATGAAACTATATGAATGCAATGGACATATGCAAATAAAAACGAAAAATGAAAACACGACTTAATTCAGGAAAGTGGTACAACAAATTAAATTAACAATTTCTAGTCAGTTGATTTTATTTTAGATGCCTCAACTTGTCACAAATTTTCAATATAAATCAAGTTTTCAAATGTTAAATTCCAGTTTGGCCAGTTAGTTCGGTCGATAACATAGTGCAGCCATGAAATAGATTCTTAGTTTGCTTGACACAGTTTGTAAAGTGGTATTCTAATTTTCTCATGTATGGCTAGTCAAATCAATAAGGTCAAGAAGTGTTTGGGCATCATCGCTTATTCTTTATTCTATAAAATTTTAAAATTTATGATTAAGTACATAAACCTAACTTAGAAGACCAAGGTTTACCACCCATGCACTGCCTCGCGGACTAACGGAGAGTGGGTAAAGAGCTTGGCGGATTGTGCATGCCGACTTTGACTTTGTCAACAACGTGTCGGTAATCCTTAGGTGTCCAATCTCATAAAATGAGACCAAGATATTCAAACGCTGACTTTGTCAACAACATGTTGGATAGAGCTTGGCGGGTTTGCACACCAACGCTTGATATACAAGCAATGTTGGATACCCTTGGATTACTATTATTATTATTGAAAATATAAGCACAAAAGAGAGTTACGCGAATTCAACTTAGCACAACTTAGTTTTAAAGATTTGAAAAGCCAATATAAGTATTTTAAGTCCTCCACTTATTTAAACAAAGTTTACAATATAGAATAGATTTCATGGCCATCACCTAAGAATCTCCCTATGTACCGGTTACACTATTATCCCTCAAAATTAAACTTTTCATTATATTTCTTATTCGATCTAAGTTGAGAGAAAAAAATACTATCAACTGACTAAAAATTGTAAACTTATTTTGTTGTATCAATTGAAAATGAGTCATGTTTCAAAAAAATAAAAAAATGGCATGTTAGTACAGTCTAAAATGCATGATGGTCCTATTTAAATGGCTGACATTGAAAAGAAAGAAAAATAAGAGAAAAATTAAAAGAATGCAATGCAGACTCCCCCCCACACTAGAATTATACAGTGTCCACACTGTAAACGTTTTCTAAATTTGAAAGATCGTACCCAAAGATGGATTAACTTCAAAATTATTTGAAGAATGAAATGTAGTTTAGTTATATGTAGGAATGGATCATATGTGCAATGATATATGTGTTTGCGGTGCACGCGATGCAAAGAATTCCACCAACTTTTCCCCCTACACTTGGTTCTTGCCCTATGAGTCCCATTCCCACTATGTCTAGGCATGTTTTCTAACAAGCAAGAGTTTTTGAAAACCATCTCATCTTTATACCTCGATTTGTAGTCCAGGAGATAAATATCCAGGGTCGTCCTAACAAGAAGTTTTTCAATCAAGCCAACATTCCAAAAGTAATTCATGTGTTCAACAAATTTGTCAGTGTAATTTTTCAAAAATTTGTGATCGTATATAAATTCAGTGAAATTTGAAATCTGAGTTTTGTTCAAGAGTATGTGATCACATTTCTCATCATTAATTGACAATTTGTTTTCGACACTGACAATTTCAAGTTCGTTTGAAATTTTCTCAAAGTTAAAATTTTCGAACTCGTGACGTGAATCTATTTCTTCCTCATTTGGCAACTCATCCTTGTACAATCCAAAGAATTCATGTTTGTTAAAATCCTTTTCCACATTTGAATTGAAAATTTCAACATTTTTATTCTGTTCAATTTCTAGAATTTCAAGTTTTTCATAGCGTGAAAGAGGAAGATCAAAATCTGAGTTTAAATCTTTTTCTTGAAAAGAATCGAAGTCCAAATCACTTGCTGAATTGTGAACAACTTCATTTAGATGGTTATTCTCAATTTCAAAAGTCATTATTTGAAAATTTTCGTTGTCACTAAGAGTTGAATTATATTCTGATTCAAGGCTTGTTTGAATTTGGTTTTGTTACTCTTGTTGTTCTTTATAAGACGCCATTAAACAAAGAAGTTCATCCATCTTTTTATTTAGCCTTTCCGCCCTCTCATCAAAATTACATTCTTCAGAGTCGTTGATTTGAGAGCTCTCATTTTTGATTTCTTGATTATCAAAATTATAGTCCACATCAACTTCACAATCAAAATTATTTCCAAAGTTATAGTTGTTTGAATTTTCAGAAAAAGGACAAGGATATTGGAAATCATTTTGATTATAAAAATTATGTTCATAACCAAAATTGTTAAATTTCGAGGGAAAATTGCAATTTTGGTTAGTTTCAAGATGTTGATATGAGCTATAATTTTGAAAATTTTGGTTTACAACCCCATATTGATGTGGATCAAGGCTGTATTGGGATTCAAAGCTATTTTCATGTGGATCTGACCCATAATCGAAATTATTGAAATTTGAATTGAAATCGCAATTTTGATTATATCCATGGTTTTGAAAATGTTGGTCAATTGGAAAATTTTTAAAATTGGCATCGCGCTCACGAAATTTTGGAATATTCTGCCTCATGAGTTGTATTTCAAAATCATACTCTTCAAGCGGACGTCTACTTCGACTATTATCCCACAATTCTCTCAAGGATTTTTTTGAATCAGACATTTGAAATGAAACAAGACAAGACAGAAATTATTCTTATATCAAAATAGTATAAAAGAATGAGTTGTGCTCTATTAATTAACTGACTCAATTAGAAGGGGGAAGAGGGTCTTATGGCTGTTCACGTATAGTATAAATACTAAGGGATACGACCAATGTTTTACGGGTAGTATGCAACCTCTTTTGCTAATAGTTCAATAAACTGAACTACTATATATCCGCGATCCAATTATATGAGACAGTCAACTTCACAAAACACCACTTTTCAATTATATTATTTTGAAATCTCTAATCAGATTTATTGTTGAAATACGACGAGAGATGATTTTGGTTATGGAAATTCGTTTTTCACAGACAGAATCAGAAATTTCCGTAGTAGAACAGTCACAGAAATAAATCGCATAATTAATTTTTTTTTACAAGCAAGCCGTTGCCCCTGCAGAAGATTTTTACAAGCAATTTCTATATTTTCAAAGCAGCTTCAGCACCTGTAGAGTTTAGAAAAATATTACCGTGAGGTATGGCAGTCTGTCCAGAGCAATTAAAATCCACTGTCTTCAAATCACTTGATTGTTGAATTCCCTATTTGCTGCTTGGGCACTTTTCGCTTTCCTTTTGATTTTGAATTTGGTTTCTCTCTGTTTTTTGTTTGTTTGTTTTTTGTTTTTTTTGAGAGAGAGAGAGAGAGGAAAGACAAATAAAACAAACAACAATGAAAAAAAATAAAAATAAAACTAATCGACTCGACTAATAAGCCTAGAACTCACAAAAACTAAAGTAGACGCAAAATAATAACTCAACTACTCATGCAAAAAATGTATATAAAAAAAACCTAACCTAACTATAAGCAAAACAAAAATAACTCACTCACTTAAGAAAATAACCACGCACTCAAGCAATTTCAGAAAGAATATCCATGCCCCACTCAATAAAAGGAAATGCAAATATTGCCCTTTTTTGCCGTAAACAGACTAAGTTCTCCACATAACATAAGATTTGCTTTCAGGAAACAGACCAAGGACTCAAATGCTCACCAATTCACACACTATTAATAAACCAAGACTCAACCCCTAATAAAAACAAAGTTTAATCCAAAAAGAAAACAGAGCACGCGCCCCCTTTTTCTCTTCTTTTAGGAATCATTTTGTTTTTTTGGATTCTCGATCTTGAAGGTCTTCGATCTAAATTCTGGTGGGGTTTGAAATCGGAGATAGGATTTTTGATTTGGGTTCGTTTCAAGTGATTGGGTGATGGGTGATGGCTGACAAGTATTGTGTGACTTGAGGTAGGGGATTCTGGTGAACTGCTGACGATCGGGGCACTGAAGTTTTGCGACTTTGGTATGAATTGGGTTTCGGTTGGCTATTGGAGCTCAATCACGTCTCGAAATCGACTTCCACTTTGATTCGGCTAAGGTCTTCGAATTGTTATTGGGTATTATCGAGAGTTGTGGGTTTCAGACGTATGATAATGGCGGTGGAAGTAGATATTGACCGAAGTTGTGTTTTTTTTTGAAGGGTGAAGTCTGGTCTGGGTGTGTGGTTACGGTGGATTATGACTGTGAAGATGCTTGGGACACTACTTGTTTGTAATGAAGATGATGGGGTATTGGAAGAATTTGGTTAAAGGTTTTGGATGGAGGAAGGACGATGTAACACCCCGAAAATTCTATAACTGTGAAATTAACAAATTAAACTATAATTAATCTGAAATCAAAGAACTAAGGGAAACGGGATACGCCATTGCGTTCGTCTCGGAAAAATACGCGAAATAGAGTCCGAGTTTTCGAAAAACGGAGTCCGTATGAAGAAGATATGGCCTTCGGAAGTTTGAGAATCAAGTTTAAATTCAAACAGAATAAATCAGGTTTAAATTCGAAAATGGGGCCCAATGGGCCAGGGCGGAAAAACACCCGCCTGACCCACCAAGTCGACTGGGCTGTCGACCTGGTCTAACCAGGTCGACAGGCCTATCGACAGGGCTGTCGACAGGGGTGTCGACCTGGTCCAGACCCAGGTCGAGCCCAGTCTAACCCGGCTGGCCTATTCTCTATGTGGTCGATTTTCTGTGGTCTGCTTTGTCATTAGGGCTAGGTGGCAAGTTTTAATTGGTCTCTCTATCGAATGAATGGCTACGATCAATCCAGGCAACATCAATGGTCCTAATCAGTTCCTAACCTCTATATAAACAACCCTAGACTAAACCCTAATCTATTCATTCAAAAATAAGAACATAGCCGCCATGTTGCTGAGGAACGACTAGGAGTAGCCACCAAATTGGAGAGAGGATTAGGAGGAAGATTCTAAAGCTTAAAGCAACCTAAACAAATCAATTCAACAAAGGAATTTGCGTCTTCAATCCCTAAACTAGAGAATTCATCACACCATTGTAAGTAGAGTATTACTTTGGTATGAATAAACAATTGTGTTGGTTTGTATGCTTGAATTGTGGCAATAAAGAAATTCATATTTGTGCGTTCTTATCAATTTGAAATATTATATACGTTTGGATATTTATGAATTATGTTATTCATTATAAAGAACTACATGCGGTAGTTCTATGCAAGTCTACGTTTGGAATATTTCGCAAATTATGTAATCCATGTTGAAGCTACATGTATGTAGTTGATTTAAATTCATGCAAGTTTGGGGTTTGCTTCTATGCCACCATGATGTATATTTTTGTGCATAAATCATTTTGTAAGTAATCGGAACAAGTTTGGTTATTATCCATATGAAATTATGTTGAGAATTTGGCATTATGTTTTAAGCCATGCTTTTGTACTAGAAAACCTATTTGCAAATTTATGAATATGGCTAGGCTATGAATGATTAGGTCTATCTTGTTTACAAGAATTATATGATGACATATGTGGTACATGGCTAGGTTAGGTTCAAAAAGTCCCTTTTTGTAAGTTTACATGACTAAAGTAAGGATCATGATTTCATGTTAGAAATATTTATGCCATGGTTATGTGAACAAATTTAACTATAATTATGCCATGCTTATGTTTGACATTATGCCATGCTTATGCTAGAAATATTTATGCCATGCTTATGTTTGACATTATGCCTAAATAAGAATATAGGTTCATGTTGCAGTTAGACCTATGCAAGTTTACATGCCTTGATTCATGTCACCTATGCTTTATGACCAAAGTATATGTTACCACTATGCAAGTACACCCGTTTCTAGTTTGTATTTCCAACGTCATTTTGCAAGTTCATACGCTCACCTTCCCCTCTTTGTGTATGTAATCACGCTTTAAGCCTCCCCTTTTCGCATGGCTAAGTTGGGCTTTAAAAGGCTAAGCCCAACATATATATAATGAACGGACGTGTAAAACGGGGGAAAATAACGTTGGGTTAAAAATTACTAATGAATGAGAATATAAAATAGAAGGGCCCAAGTTCAAGTATGGGTTGGGCCCATGATTGGTGTAACCTTTACACCATTAACTTAATAATGGGCCGCAAATATTTACATATAAGAAATAAAGAAGAATGACAAAATATGTAAATGTAGAACATACGATGTGTTTAACCCGAGGTTGGATTGAGTTGTGATGTAAACCTGCCCGGAACCGCCCGGCTGTCCAGTAGTCACAACAATACCTATCCAATGTGGGAGGTTAAACATGGAGCCCAGCAAGGACCCGAGGTTAGACTGAGTTGTGGCGTAAGACTGCCCGGAACCAACCGGCAACAGGCAGCCACAACAATACCTGTCTAATGTGAGAGGTCAGGGCCTTAATAAGACAATTAAGGCTGAGTCAGGATTGATAGGATTAAGTGAACTAAAGACTTAATCAAAATGGAACATGCTAAACAAAACGGACTGGTGGGGGTTAGGTTAGGAAACACTTAACCAACTTAGCATGTTGGCTAGAGATAGAAAACCTAGTAACGAGGGACCCTTTTCAGCAGTAACCCTAGAAGATGTATCAGGATACCCTGAAACTAGGCAGGGTGGGGCACGATTACTGGGCTGATTGTAAGAGGTCAAATCGACGGCGGTGGTGTAGCAGTGTAGGTTCTAACGGAGTGCGGGCGTGCACACACTCCAGCGCAGAAAAATAAGGCACTGGACACCAGTAGCATACCTGTGCACTCTAAGGTTGTGTCGGGTTGCCACTATGGGACTTGATACACCCCATGGTGGGACCAGCATAGGTAACTACAACATCGGGGGCCGTAAGACACATGTAACTATTCGAGTAGGAGCCGATCATCATAGAATGGATTACATCACCCTGATTATGGGGTGCCAGTTGGAAACTAGTTTATATGGGTTCAGAGATCAACATGGGGTACGATAGTATATTCGACCCTAGACAACTTAACCAAGTTTATAGTGCATGCCCACTTCTTGTTTATACTTATCATACCCAGTTCTTTATTCATAGACAAAATAGTACTAGACTTACTCAGGCTTTATGTCTGACTCTACTTTTCTTTCGTCTTCTTTCTTCCGTTTCCCCCCCCCCAGGTCCTCAGGGAGGGAACACAGCAGCTTGACCTACCTCAACATCCAGCTTGAAGAAGAGAAATGTATTGCTTGGACTTTCCTGTTTTGAACTATGGCTTTGGACAATCCACTATGGGGCTTTTGCAGTTTATCTATGTTTTATTTATGCTTCTTTAAATAATGTACTCAAGACAGATTATGAAAGTGTTATGTTATGTTTTTGGAAAGGATGTTGTTGTAACACGTATTTGACTTTATGAAATAAAGTTTGTTGTTCTTCCGCTGTTTACAAATATGTGTTCTTATATCTGTCTTGTATATCTGTGACTTGTACTTATAAACCTCCACCAAAATTAGGGCATTCCCTTTGAGAGTGACCCTAACGGAGGTGGGGTGTTTCACTTGGTATCAGAGCATAGGTTTACCAGATAAGATAAAAAGTTTTGAAAAATTATTTTCAAAAAGGAAATTTAAAGAAGCATTTTTAAAGGAAAAATATTATTTTATTTTAAAAAAGCAAAGTCCACCCCCCAAAGCCATAGGTACTATCTCTTATCCTTCGTTTTGAATCTATCCTTCTTGTTTCAGCATGTCCCAAGAACTTAACTTGCCGGAAGGGGTGCCAATACCTGGTTGGTTTAGACGGTTCTTAGAAGCAAGGGCCACTCAGCCAGGTCCTACCATTCCTCCTCCCCCAGCTGAAGGAAATCATCCAGCCGCAGCGGCACCTTTTCCTCCACCTCCTCCTCGGGGAAACACGTTTGCTAAGATATGTAAAGATTTTAAAGCTATGGGAGGAAGGGATTTCCATGGAACTGAGTCCTTCGTGGCAGCCAGAAATTGGCTGAAAGAAACGGAGGACCTATTCATCATCTTTGAGGTAGAGGATAGACAAAAAGTACAATTGGCAGTGTGGCTATTGAAGGGCGAGGCTTCCTACTGGTGGGAAGTCACTAATGCTGAAAGACCAGTGGAGACATGGGAGGACTTTAGGGCGAGGTTTGAGACTAAATTTCTCTCAGATGCGGAAAGAAGTTTGCAGTTGGAAAAATTCTTATTTCTTAAACAAGGGGACAAAACAGTCAAAGAATATGTGAATCAGTTCGATGAGCTGGCTAGGTTTGGGCTTGACCTAGTCAACACCCCGCACAAGAAGGCTCTCTGTTTCGTCAAAGGGTTGAATGAGCCATTACACAGTTTGGCCATGACCCATATACCCATGGGAGCCACGTATGAAAGATTGGTGCAAATGGCATTGCTGAATGAAGAGGATAAGGGCAAGAAGAAAGAGGGTTTGCAGCCCAAGAAGACAGACTTTAAGAAGGGCGGGAAAGGCAACAAAGAGAAGAGGAAGTGCAATTTCTATGGCAAAGTGGGGCACTTAGTAAAGGACTGCCGGAAAAAGAAGGCCAAGGAGAATGGTGGGTGCTTTTCTTGCGGTGAGACAGGCCATAGGGCTAAGGACTGCCCAAAGAAACGAGGACAGGGGCAGAGGGCTGGATCCACCCCAGGGGCACAGGTCCATGTGCTAGAAGCGCCACCTCTGCAACAGCGAGGTATAAATACTTCTGTAGAAAGTGTAGTTTATCTTTATGATCACCCCGTTCGCACTTTATTTGATTCTGGCGCATCACACTCCTTTATCTCGTCTGCTTTAGTAGAATCTCTGCACCTAAAAACTAGTATGGTAGAGGACCCCTTAATTGTTTCAAACCCAATTGGGGGCCCAGCTCATTTGTCTATGATCTGTGTGGGATTGAAAATTTCTATTCTAAGTGTAGAATTTCAATGTAGTGCCTTTGTTTTGGGCTTTTCGGGGTATGGTTTGATTTTGGGTATGGATTGGCTATCCAGTAATGGGGCCATCCTTGATTGTGAGAAAAGGGTTGTTAGGCTCCTAACCCAGCTCGGTAATACTTTGGAAATTTCTTGTAATCCCTCGTATGCGGTTATGCTTAGTTATCTTGAATCGCTAGATGCCTCTGTTGAAAATTTGAAATCAGTTAGAGTGGTCCGGGAATATCCGGATGTCTTCAAAGAGGTGAAGGGCTTGCCTCCGAAGCGGGAAATAGACTTCCGCATATATCTTGTAGATAATGCAAAGCCCGTTGCGTTGCCCGTTAGACATATGGCTCCACGAGAAAGGAAAGAGCTCAGTAAACAGATTAAAGAGCTTATAGAAAAGGGGTTCATTAGGAGGAGCATTTCAGAATGGGGCGCTCCGGTGGTGTTCGCTACGAAGGCGGATGGTTCACTCCGTCTATGTGTTGACTATAGGGAGCTCAACAAGCTAACGAAAAAGAATAGGCACCCTCTCCCTAGAATTGACGATTTATTTGACCAGCTTGTAGGGGCGTCTGTTTTCTCCCAACTCGATTTAGCAACCGGTTTTCATCAGCTAAGGGTGGCTGAAGATAGCATCGATAAAACGACGTTCAGAACCCCAGACGGCTTCTTTGAATGGCTTGTCATGCCTTTCGGCTTGACAAATGCACCTGCTTATTTCGTGGACCTGATGAGTAGGGTATTTAGAGATTTCCTCAACAAATTCGTAGTGGTCTTCGTAGATGATATCCTTATCTTCTCAAAGAGTGAAGAGGAACATGCTCAACACTTAAGGGCAATCATGGAAACTTTGCGAGTCCATCAACTAAAAGCCAAATTCTCCAAATGCCACTTTTGGAGAGAAGAAGTGAGGTTCCTTGGGCACATAGTATCCAAACAAGGGTTAGCAGTGGACCCTGCGAAGGTAGTGGCGGTACAAGATTGGAAGACACCAAGGAATGCAACTGAGGTCCGAAGCTTCCTAGGACTAGCAGGTTTCTATCGAAAGTTCATAAGGGATTTTGCAAAAATCTCAGCTCCGCTCACGAAATTGACCAAGAAGAATCTAGCGTTCAATTGGGATTTGGATTGCGAGTTTGCTTTCCAAAGACTGAAAATGGCTCTTACAACAGCCCCAGTTTTGACGCTGCCAGATGGGAGCAAGATGTTCACTGTTTATACGGATGCATGTGGGACAGGGCTAGGCGCCGTCTTAATGCAAGAAGGAAGGGTAGTAGCTTATGGCGGGAGGCAATTGAAGGTGCACGAAAAGAACTACCCAACCCACGATCTTGAGTTAGCCGCCATCGTCTTTGCACTCAAGTCTTGGCGACACTATCTCCTAGGTGAGAAGTTCGAACTTTACACTGACCATAAATCGTTGAAATATCTTTTCTCGCAGAAGGATCTTAACTTGAGGCAACAAAGATGGATGGAGTTTCTTGCCTCGTACGATTTCGAAATCTCCTACACTCCGGGCAAAGGCAACGTAGTGGCAGACGCGTTGAGCCGAAAGAAATTGACCCTAAGCCCGTTGTTTGTTGAAAGACAAAGCCTAGAGTTTATAGCCAGCTTCGACTTTAGGCCTTCCTCCGATTTCGTACCGGGCTTGCTAGCATCTCTCGAAGTGCGCCCAACTTTAGTGGATTCAGTAGGGGCAGCACAACGCGAAGACCCTCAGCTTGTGGAAATAATTGATAAGATAATTAGGGGTGAGACTTCAAGTCACCTCAACAGATACTCCATCGACGATAAGGGTTTTCTAAGGCGAGACGGAAGACTATGCGTCCCACAGACAAAAGATTTAGTAAAGAAGGTTCTCGAGGAAGCACATCACTCCAAGATGACGATACACCCAGGCGGAGATAAAATGTACAAAGACATAAAGAGGACTTTCTTCTGGAACGGCATGAAAAAGGACGTGGCAGAATTCGTTTCTAAGTGTATGGTGTGCCAACAGGTTAAGGCGGAACAGAAAAAGCCTGGCGGACTACTACATCCTCTGGAGGTCCCGCAGTGGAAGTGGGATAGCATCTCAATGGACTTCATCGATGGGCTGCCTAGGTCTAGGAGAGGCAACACTAGCATTTGGGTAATAGTGGATAGGCTTACTAAAAGCGCCCACTTTTTACCTGTCAAAAGTAAGAGAACTGCCTCATCCCTAGCATCACTTTACCTCAAGGAAATCGTTCGACTCCATGGAATACCATCTAGCATTGTTAGTGACCGAGACCCCATCTTCACCAGCGAGTTTTGGCGGAGTCTGCAAGAAGCAGTAGGAACGCAGTTATGCTTGAGCACAGCCTATCATCCCCAAACCGACGGCCAAACAGAGAGAGTGAACAGAGTTTTGGAAGACGTTTTAAGGCTATGCATCCTTGACTTCGGAGGGACATGGGAAGACCACCTTCCTTTGGTGGAATTCGCCTACAACAACAGCTATCAAGCAACCATCGGAATGGCGCCCTTCGAAGCTTTATATGGAAGACCGTGCCGATCGCCCACTTGTTGGTGGGAGTCAACTGATAAGCTCATACTTGGACCAGATATGATCCGAGAGACTTCAGAGAAAGTGGACTTAATACGGAGAAGGATGAAGACGGCCCAAGACAGACAAAAATCCTATGCCGACAAGAGAAGGACCGACCTTGGATTTGAGGTTGGAGACAGAGTTTTTCTCAAGGTATCACCACTAAGAAACGTTGTTCGTTTTGGAACCACAGGAAAGCTAGCACCAAGGTTCGTAGGGCCATTCCCTATCATCGAGAAAATTGGGAAAATGGCCTATAGATTAGAGCTACCCGAGAAGTTGGCTGGAGTCCACAACGTTTTTCACGTTTCACATCTCCGAAAATGTCTACATGAGTCTGCTGAAGTGGTAGAGCCAAATATACTCGAAGAGGCCGAAGTGGAACGCGAAGCAACCATAAGAAAAGTTCCAACCCGCATCTTAGGAACGGAAGTGAAGAAGCTACGCAACCGCGAAGTCAAGCTCGTCAAAGTTCAGTGGAGCGACGCCGAGGGAGACGCGACTTGGGAAACTGAAGCTAGAATACGTACTGCCTACCCTTTTCTGTTCGAGGGTACATCCTTGATCTTTCTTTTTCCTTAAGTTGCGCTTTTATCTATCTTTTTAGGTATATTTCCTCGACCGTATCTTTTAGGTAGAAACCCTTTGGATGGAAACATGTAGTTGAAACATGTTATGGATGATGGTTACAAGTGGTTGCAAGTGATTGCTAGTGGTTGCTCGTGGTTGCATATACACACACAATCTAGGTTTTAGATCGGCTCAGTCACTTCATATTGCATATGCATATATGTTTGCATTCGTATATGGTTGAACTTTAATGTGTTGTCATGTGGATGTTGCATTTGTATTGAATGATTGTGCACTCATGTAGAATCATGAATAGGAAAATTTGCATACATAATGGATTCATGACACTTACATAATTCGCATTAAGGAGGTCAACTGAATCAGTAGACCGCCTGATTTTGCATTAGATAAGTACATGTACACACACACTTCGCATATGATCATGAAGCATTAGAAGTCTTTTAAGGACAATGGATGCTCGTGTTTGATGGATGAGTAGATGGATGATTGGATGTTAGGATATACATTCCTCCTAACTTGAAGATTTCGGGGACGAAATCCTTTTAAGTGGGGGAGAATGTAACACCCCGAAAATTCTATAATTGTGAAATTAACAAATTAAACTATAATTAATCTGAAATCAAAGAACTAAGGGAAACGGGATACGCCATTGCGTTCGTCTCGGAAAAATACGCGAAATAGAGTCCGAGTTTTCGAAAAACGGAGTCCGTATGAAGAAGATATGGCCTTCGGAAGTTTGAGAATCAAGTTTAAATTCAAACAGAATAAATCAGGTTTAAATTCGAAAATGGGGCCCAATGGGCCAGGGCGGAAAAACACCCGCCTGACCCACCAAGTCGACTGGGCTGTCGACCTGGTCTAACCAGGTCGACAGGCCTGTCGACAGGGCTGTCGACATTGGTGTCGACCTGGTCCAGACCCAGGTCGAGCCCAGTCTAACCCGGCTGGCCTATTCTCTATGTGGTCGATTTTCTGTGGTCTGCTTTGTCATTAGGGCTAGGTGGCAAGTTTTAATTGGTCTCTCTATCGAATGAATGGCTACGATCAATCCAGGCAACATCAATGGTCCTAATCAGTTCCTAACCTCTATATAAACAACCCTAGACTAAACCCTAATCTATTCATTCAAAAATAAGAACATAGCCGCCATGTTGCTGAGGAACGACTAGGAGTAGCCACCAAATTGGAGAGAGGATTAGGAGGAAGATTCTAAAGCTTAAAGCAACCTAAACAAATCAATTCAACAAAGGAATTTGCGTCTTCAATCCCTAAACTAGAGAATTCATCACACCATTGTAAGTAGAGTATTACTTTGGTATGAATAAACAATTGTGTTGGTTTGTATGCTTGAATTGTGGCAATAAAGAAATTCATATTTGTGCGTTCTTATCAATTTGAAATATTATATACGTTTGGATATTTATGAATTATGTTATTCATTATAAAGAACTACATGCGGTAGTTCTATGCAAGTATACGTTTGGAATATTTCGCAAATTATGTAATCCATGTTGAAGCTACATGTATGTAGTTGATTTAAATTCATGCAAGTTTGGGGTTTGCTTCTATGCCACCATGATGTATATTTTTGTGCATAAATCATTTTGTAAGTAATTGGAACAAGTTTGGTTATTATCCATATGAAATTATGTTGAGAATTTGGCATTATGTTTTAAGCCATGCTTTTGTACTAGAAAACCTATTTGCAAATTTATGAATATGGCTAGGCTATGAATGATTAGGTCTATCTTGTTTACAAGAATTATATGATGACATATGTGGTACATGGCTAGGTTAGGTTCAAAAAGTCCCTTTTTGTAAGTTTACATGACTAAAGTAAGGATCATTATTTCATGTTAGAAATATTTATGCCATGGTTATGTGAACAAATTTAACTATAATTATGCCATGCTTATGTTTGACATTATGCCATGCTTATGCTAGAAATATTTATGCCATGCTTATGTTTGACATTATGCCTAAATAAGAATATAGGTTAATGTTGCAGTTAGACCTATGCAAGTTTACATGCCTTGATTCATGTCACCTATGCTTTATGACCAAAGTATATGTTACCACTATGCAAGTACACCCGTTTCTAGTGTGTATTTCCAACGTCATTTTGCAAGTTCATACGCTCACCTTCCCCTCTTTGTGTATGTAATCACTCTTTAAGCCTCCCCTTTTCGCATGGCTAAGTTGGGCTTTAAAAGGCTAAGCCCAACATATATATAATGAACGGACGTGTAAAACGGGGGAAAATAACGTTGGGTTAAAAATTACTAATGAATGAGAATATAAAATAGAAGGGCCCAAGTTCAAGTATGGGTTGGGCCCATGATTGGTGTAACCTTTACACCATTAACTTAATAATGGGCCGCAAATATTTACATATAAGAAATAAAGAAGAATGACAAAATATGTAAATGTAGAACATACGATGTGTTTAACCCGAGGTTGGATTGAGTTGTGATGTAAACCTGCCCGGAACCGCCCGGCTGTCCAGTAGTCACAACAATACCTATCCAATGTGGGAGGTTAAACATGGAGCCCAGCAAGGACCCGAGGTTAGACTGAGTTGTGGCGTAAGACTGCCCGGAACCAACCGGCAACAGGCAGCCACAACAATACCTGTCTAATGTGAGAGGTCAGGGCCTTAATAAGACAATTAAGGCTGAGTTAGGATTGATAGGATTAAGTGAACTAAAGACTTAATCAAAATGAAACATGCTAAACAAAACGGACTGGTGGGGGTTAGGTTAGGAAACACTTAACCAACTTAGCATGTTGGCTAGAGATAGAAAACCTAGTAACGAGGGACCCTTTTCAGTAGTAACCCTAGAAGGTGTATCAGGATACCCTGAAACTAGGCAGGGTGGGGCACGATTACTGGGCTGATTGTAAGAGGTCAAATCGACGGCGGTGGTGTAGCAGTGTAGGTTCTAACGGAGTGCGGGCGTGCACACACTCCGGCGCAGAAAAATAAGGCACTGGACACCAGTAGCATACCTGTGCACTCTAAGGTTGTGTCGGGTTGCCACTATGGGACTTGATACACCCCATGGTGGGACCAGCATAGGTAACTACAACATCGGGGGCCGTAAGACACATGTAACTATTCGAGTAGGAGCCGATCATCATAGAATGGATTACATCACCCTGATTATGGGGTGCCAGTTGGAAACTAGTTTATATGGGTTCAGAGATCAACATGGGGTACGATAGTATATTCGACCCTAGACAACTTAACCAAGTTTATAGTGCATGCCCACTTCTTGTTTATACTTATCATACCCAGTTCTTTATTCATAGACAAAATAGTGCTAGACTTACTCAGGCTTTATGTCTGACTCTACTTTTCTTTCGTCTTCTTTCTTCCGTTTCCCCCCCAGGTCCTCAGGGAGGGAACACAGCAGCTTGACCTACCTCAACATCCAGCTTGAAGAAGAGAAATGTATTGCTTGGACTTTCCTGTTTTGAACTATGGCTTTGGACAATCCACTATGGGGCTTTTGCAGTTTATCTATGTTTTATTTATGCTTCTTTAAATAATGTACTCAAGACAGATTATGAAAGTGTTATGTTATGTTTTTGGAAAGGATGTTGTTGTAACACGTATTTGACTTTATGAAATAAAGTTTGTTGTTCTTCCGCTGTTTACAAATATGTGTTCTTATATCTGTCTTGTATATCTGTGACTTGTACTTATAAACCTCCACCAAAATTAGGGCATTCCCTTTGAGAGTGACCCTAACGGAGGTGGGGTGTTTCAGACGAGGGTAGGACTGGTTTTGTGGGTGCAAGATTTTGGTCGAGGATGAAGAGCTGTAGTGGTTTGTGGATCTGGTGATTGATGAAACTATTATGAGGGCTATGGTGAGGGTGAACTGAAAATGCAGGGGTTGTTCTGATGTGGTGTTCGTAGATGGCAGTGGCAACTTCGGTTTAGTTGAGAAAAGGGTGAATAATTTGAGACAGATATAGAAGTATACTTGCTGGTGGTTGCGTGAGTGTGACAAGTTGAAGACAATGGTAGAATTGGTCGATCAAAGAAATGGTCAGAGGGGAGTGATGAAGCAGTTTTTGCGTGAAAGTTAAATTTGGTCTGAGGGTGGTGTTGATGGTATTGATGAAGGGGATGACAGTGTGGATATTTGATGATGCTTGGTAGTGAGAAGATTTGGTATCAACTTGTATTTCGGGAAGTAGATACAGTGATTGGGACGGGAAGAATTGGAATTGTAATGGTTTGAATGTTGGAAAGAAATTGATGAAAACTAGCAAGTTTTTTTTTTTTGAAATTTGTGCAAGAAGAAGGAAAGAGATGTAAAAGGGAATTTTTTTTGCAAAAACGGAAAAAGATCTAATTATTCAAGTAGAGAATTAATCACAAGGCAAAAAGGAAAGATTTTAAAAGAGAATTTTTTTATTTGGAAAGAAATTGTAGAAAGAAGAGGGAAAGAAAAAGAAATAAACGTAAAAATTAGAAGGGTGATTGAAAGATGGATTGAGAAAATTTGTTATAATTTTTTTCTCTTGTTTAGTTCATGATAGTACCAAGTAATTGATACACCAATTCACTGCTCAAGATTATATATATATATACACAACGAAATAGAAGACAAAAAATAAATAAAAAATAAATAAAACAAAAACTAACACGAATCGGAAATTAAATAAATAATAAAATTTAATCGTTACCTCCCCGGCAACGGCGCCAAAAACTTGATCGACGCTTTCCTATGAGTTAGAAAAGCATGATTTATGAAATAATACTGCAAGCGTACAGGTGTGTAGCATACAGGTCGAACACAGGGAGGCAAATTAAATCAAATTATTTAAATAATTTCTTGGGCGAGTTAGACGAAGCTTGGGGATTGATTTTGAAAAACAATAAAAATTGAAACTGCAATCCGATTCAGAACAAATCTAATTGAAACGACGATCAAATCACAATTATCAATTGGAAATTAAAATGCAAAACATAAATAAAATGCAGAAAGTAAAATTGCAGGAAAAGAAGAACAACAAAAAGTAAATTAGGATTGTCGTTGAAACTAATCAAATGACTAATCACTAACAAAAAATGTAAAATACAATTGGTGTTCTTCCAAAACTAATTGTGAAGACAACACCGATTGCTAAGAAAAAGAAAAATGCAGAAATAATAAAAAGAAGAAGAACTTTTATTAATGGAGAAGAGAATATAGAATATGATAGGATTTACAATGGGTATACATGTGCTTTTATAGATGAATTGGAAATCCTAATCCTCTAATGGGCCTTCTCATCAAAGATTGTGGTTTGATATTCAACTTATCCCTCTTTGCCATGTGTCAATCAGAAGATTTTAAAAGATCTTTTCTACCAATCTCCCTCCAAAGTGACCAGTGTGAACACAACAAGCCTCCAATGACAAGTTCTTATGCAATCTTCATGTATATGGCACAAAATCTTCACTTTTAAAGCTATATAAGGCTTGAACAACTCATCTGTAAAAACAACAAGAAAATACCCAATGTAATATTTATTTATATACAAAAAGATAAAATATAGGTCCACAAAATCTTCAAGGGGCATCGTTCGACAGGTAGCATAATCCCTAGTGGACCTAGGTGGCGTAAATCCTGAATCCGAGAAGTAGTAGACAAGTCGCATAAACCCTAGTTGAATCTAGGGAACGCTCGATAGAAAACCCTAGATTAAATCTAGGAAATAAATAAATGTGTGCCTGATGGAAACCACAGTTACGGGGACTAAGATCACGTTATCATTTTATACAGATTACTAGTTTGGATACTAGTTAGGTGGTGCAGAGATTAGTATGGGATGCGATAGTAATTTCAATTCTAAACTGCTTTGCCTTAGTTTATGGTATTTTCCCATTTTCATTTTATGCCTATCATGTCCTTTTTCTTGTTCATATACCGAACCACCACTAGACTTACCAGGCTTTATGTCTGACTCTATGTTTTCTTTCGTCTTCTTTTCTTCCGTTCCCCCCCAGGTAGTCAGGGAGGGAATAACTTAGATTTTTATGGACCTATTACTCTTTCCAAGCTTGAAGACTCTTTGATGTGCTACTTTGGACTCTATTTTCCACTGCTATGGCTGGCTAATGTTTTATTGGGGAATATCATTGTATATTTATGCTTCTTTATTTTGTTAAACAAGATATATACTTTGTTGTTGGAAAACAATCTTTGTACAAGCTGTTTATAAATGAAATAAAGTTTTATTCACTTTTCCGCTGCTTTATTTATCTGTCTTGTAATTTATCTGCATCTTTTACCTATAATACTTCACAGAAGTTAGTGCATTCCCTTTGTGAGTGACATTAACAGATGTGGGGTGTTACAGAGGGGGTGGGTAATATTTATATATAGACCCACGAACTTAACCCACTAGGGTTATGTAATTAAAGACACCTAGTGGTATACATAACCGGTAGATAATGTAATGAAGTTATGTAATTAAAGACACTCTTTAGGGTAAGCATAACTGGTATATGGGTATGTGATTAAAGACACTTAAAGGTATACATAGTCAGTGGAAAACCTATTGGGGATACAAGACAAGGGGGAGGGCTTGTATCATATTGTATGAGACCCGTTTCAGTCAGTAACCCAGAGTTGGTATCAAATAAAGAACTTCGTACTAAGCGGAGAAGGGGCGCGCTTACTAATTGATTGTAAGAGATCCAAACGAGGTGGACGGTGTGGGCAGCACAAACCGACCGGGGACATGTGCGTGCATGGGGCCGGGCAGAGGGGGCTAAGACGACCGTGACACCAGTAGATATGGTTGTGCACATCTTGGGTTGCCACTTTAGGAAGTGATACCTCCTACTGTGGGGCCAGCACAGGATATCTACGAAGTAGGGAGCCGATCGATTAGGGTAGTGGTTAGGGTATACTTGGACGTATGACCTAAGCCTACCAACTCATAGTGGAAGGGATCATCTCATTTCTGTTATACTAGTAATAGTGCAGAGTAATCATTAGTGAGGCACATACACCTTATCTTGCTTACCTTGTCACACCTTCCATTTATGTAGTAATCTCTCTCTTACCCACTTTATATGCCTATCATGTTGCTTTTATTTATCTACTGGATAAAAGTAACTAGACTCACCAGACTTTATGTCCTGACCCTGTAGTTTCTCCTTCTTTCTTCCATCTCCTTCCCCAGGTTCTTAGGGAGGAAACACTCGGACTTAATTAGGACTAAGATATCTTCTTGCTAGGATCTACTTCTGAAGTACGACTCAAGTTCTTGTCTCTACTATGGCTTAACTCTTTTAATTTGGGGAAAATTATGTTTTTCATATTCATATGTACTCTAATGATGAAAGACAGAAGTTATTTTATTGCAATGATTTTTGTGACTTATGAAATTGTGGACCACGGTATTATGCTTTATGGTTGAAATAAAAATTTAAATTTTCCGCTGCTGCCTTATTTATATCTGTCTTGTAATTATTTTGTGTTTGTTTACCTATAGCGCTTCACGAAACTTAATGCATTCCCTTAGTGAGTGACATTAACGGACATGGGGTGTCACATTGGATTTCTCTAGTTGATCCCTAGAGATATTTCGACAGTGATTCTATCATGATTGAAATCTACAGATTGCAAGGACTACTCGCTATTGATCTATAGGCTGATTACTAGGATGTGGTAGGAGGGTGCCTTCAGCTCATCATGTTCCTGGATGACTTGTATGGATGAATGTCTGACAGAGTATTTTCTGAAAAGTCATGTACGTTGATTTTTACAAATATACCAAGTTTGGTGGCAGAGAAATTCTCTTGCTTAACACCCGAGTATATTTGTGAACGTCAATTAGTGATTTGACGGATCTGACAATGTGGCATTCAAAATGAATGATGGCCAAATGTTCTGAAAAAGAAAAACGTGACCTCAAGCCTAATCAACCGGGAAATGACAGAAATTAGGCAGGCAACATGGCTAAGTGGGTCATTCCCAAGCAGGGTATATTATCACTGATCTAGATAAAAATCAATTTTGTTCTTCTTTCGATTTCTGTATCTCCGTGGATGTACGTTGGGCCCTTAAAACCGTAATGGGTGATAATATATTCGATACACTCAAGCTAAATGAGTGGTAGGTCATGTGTGGTCGAGTTGCAAGATGTTCTTGTTGAACCCCAATGTATCCCCTCTAGAGTACACTGATCGGAAGGTGGTCCCATACCTTGTCTTAGTTGGAATCCAATCTCCAATAAGCGCCCTATGGTTTTTGATTTTATATTATATGGAGCGTGAGATGCAAGCGTTCCGCTAGATTGTTATTTATTTATGATTTGATAGACACTATTATCATATCACTAGATTTTTGATATATCAAAAATGTTTTGGATTATAGTAAGGTTAAAACTGTCTGTATTTATGTGTGGGTTGGACTTACTATTATCCTTTTTTCAAAAAGGATTTCTAAAGTTAAGCAAATTGTTTGTCATATGAATTTATCACTGAAATTATTCCAGACTGATCCGGGTGAATTTTGCTTTGCTTCAAATGTGCTTGGGTCAGATAGAGTATATTTCCAGGTTAGGTTTAGCTTGGAGTTCCAGAGTTTAAGTCGAGACGTATTCCATATATTTACCAGTACTAGTTTAGTTCCGCTGTGTATTGTATTGATCTGAGTGTATACTCTAAAGTTGTAATCATATATATACAGTTCATTTTATATAAAGTATTTGATATCATATTTTGTTCGTCCCGATGTGAGACTCTGATCTTCTTATTCTTATATTCTAATATTTCTTTCTTTCTTCTCTCACCCTTTAATTTCTTTCCGTTAACAATATGGGATTTGATACTTAGGTTTTTGGCAAGTAATATGGAGATATGTATTATTACCGAAAACTCGAGCATCGAATTTTCCGGGTCATTACAGAAAGCATATCTTGCATCACCACTCCTTTCCCTTTAATAGGCACTGAATCCAATGCATAAGCCTTCACAATCTGCTTATCCTTCGATGGCTCTGGACTATTCGTGTAAAGACCCGCAAATCCACACCCTTTGAATCGACCATAAACCACACAGGTCTGACCCAAAAAGTGAAAATCTACGAATACTTTAACTTTGGGCATACAACACATTACAATAGATAACAGAAGACTTTTATAACACTATAATAAATGTTACATCAGAGTACAAAATATACAAATCAGAGTACACTGGAATATAATTACAGCGGAAGATAAATACAAAAAATGTAATATACTGCAACGGAAGAACACAGCGGAAGACTCTCTATCTCTGGACACAGCTTTAAGCTTCAACCCAGAATCCTGTTTAAAATAACTGCAAAAATAGCTACTCGACTGCCCGTGTGGAAAATATGGGCACCCGAGTTTGCCAGTGGACAAACTACAGGTCAGTCATGGGACTGGTGTGAGAATTCTACCTAACCTATAAAATATAATAAGGCTAATCACAGGACCACGCCACTTTCGCGGAACGGGTTTTCTCCTATGGATTGCCAGTGCATGACTAAAGTAAATCGTCAAAATAACGCAATGCTTTTTAGAAAAATGAAACCATTATAAGACCCAAGTCCCATCACACAATGCAATGCAAACCGGAGGATAGGGTTTTACCTTATAATGATCAAAAGATGCTTGATACGATAAACACGGTATTATATAATAATAGTGTGCAACCAATTTGAAATACATCAAAGTAAATGTATCAATCCTAGACGGCATGAGTGGCCCATCCCACTATGTCGCCATATATAGGTATACAATCAAAACCGCGTGATGTCGTATTGGAAATTTGGGTTTCCATCTGAGTCAAGGCTAGGGAGGAGATCCTTACCGATTCGAGACACTCTAGCAAATGCCCCAGGATTGGTACTCTGTCCAACCCTTGGATCCTGCAGGGCCGGTCCACACTTACTTTTGTGGATTAGAAATGCCTAAACACACGTTCCCCGGTCCTTTTGGACCTATAATACGGCCAGTGGCGACCGCATAAACCCGAGGCCTCGAAAATCCAACAACCACAATGAATAAATGCCACCGCTTGTAGGTCCCTGGCACCACTCTAGCTAGAGAGAAACGTGAGCACTCCCTGCGTTCCCTTCTCCCGTTTTAGACTCTACCGGGCTGTGAGGCTCGCGATGTCACGTTACACAAAGCTATGCCTAAATAGACTATGCTTTGATCATCGCACAAGGCTCTGCTTTGCAACAATAAGCCTTGATCAAGTGCAACTTGGCATACCACATCAACAACTCATATCATGCGATCGGTAATTATTTAACATACAAAAGGGTGTTAAGCAAGAGAATAAATCCTCCGCCACCATGCATTTATATATTAAATAAAAACCAATTTAATTACATGAAATAAATTTCAATGTCAAGCATGCTATCCATTTACAAGTCCGTTCTGGGTCTGAACGAAACAACGTATCCGTCGATCTCCAGTACGTCTGGAAGATCATCACTTTTTACCTTGCCTTGGGGGATCAGTCCCAATTCAAGATATCAGTCACCATCAACCAAACGATGTGAAGCTCTCCGGTCTTCAGTCACCGTCTTCATCTTCGACTTTTATCGTCGTGATGATTATTCAGAATGGGTTAGACCCGGTCTTCCTGAATAACTCGCGTATTCTTAATTAAAATCAACCATACGCCACATTCCAACTCCGAACATTCTTTTTTAAATAAAAATATTATTTATATTAAAAGATTCTCATTAATTTTATCAAAGATAAAATAAATTAAATTTTTAATCTTTCTAAAAAGATTTATTAATATTCCAATTTTGATTTTTAATACAAAAATCATTATCATAAGATTATTAATTTTAATAAGCCAATCTTGTCTTAAATTGGATTAAAGAACTATTGTCATTTAAAACACAGTTCACGATAAACCCAAAACCAATTTTCAAAATATGGAATTTCTACAGAAATCAAATCAATAAATAATCGTTACAAATTTCTGTATCGGACTAATATTATAAATGGAATAACGGGAAAGCCTCTTAAATTCCATATATAATATCGGTCTTCTTTTACAGAAGCCCATCTCGATTATTATCAATCAAATTTCCACTTAATTCCAGTTTAATATATTAATTTGGAAAAGTCTGATTTTAGAAAAATCTTCTTTTAAATTTATAAAATAGATTTATAATTTTCAAATAGTAATTTCAATGTAAATTGGATTAAAGGATAAATGTTATTTAAAACGTCGTCCACTGCAAATCCATTTCGCATATCAATCACCAAACATAATTGTTAAGATCTAATAATCATAAATAAAAGGTTTATCCTAAAGATATTAATTCATTACTATAAAAAAAAGTATTTTAAAATAATCAATAAAATATTCTATATATAAAAGATTCTGAATGTAAAATATTCTTTATAATACTAAATCTTTTATTTTACAAAAATCCTTTTATTTATAAAAATTCCTTATTTAAAAAAGAAATTCTGCATTGGAATGCGACTCAACCATGTACCATATAATTTGGGTCATATGGGTTTCATACATTTCATGTATAGGGTAATAACAGGAAATAATCCTCAATCCATCCATTAACAACCAAAGTGACAATGTCAACTGTGTGAGCATTAAAATGAAACAATAACGCTCATCGCAGCCTATCGATCAATCGATAGACATATAATTAAACATTGGGATTTGTGTCAGTCAAGTATCGTCCCAATACCCGTGTGGGGTTTTCAGCCAACAACAGTTCATATAAATAAATAAACACAGAATTGGTTAATAGGTTTAACCAATTTCAATTTCACTATACATGTCACTTATATCTAGTAAAATATATTTTACTCGTATGACTTCCCTATATACTTCTAAAGTCACATAAACAGTAATTTATTTATATAGCTTTATTGCGGATGACAAATGGAATATAAATTCCATTATTCTTTATTTGTATGAAGTTTCTTAACAATACTTTTCAGTGTATATTTTGACCAACAATACAATTGTATATTAGAATATAAATTCTAATGCAAGTTTTGCAAATAAAAATTGGATTTTATATTTGCGTATAAATTCTACTGTATATTATGCAAATAAAAGTGATTCTTATATTTTCACATAATTTTTGTTTTCAACAAAGATGAGTAAAGTGATACACTCATTTTGTTAGCAATTCTATTTCAACAAATACAGTGTATATAAAAGTGTATCTCTAATCTTGTACTTTTATTTGACAAAACAATGGTAAATAAAATGTCTTTTTAACTCTTTTACTTTTATTTAACAAAACAATGATAAACAAAAGTGTAATTTCCTTTCTATGCTTTATTTGCATCTAAAAATGCAAATAAGAAATATAACTACTTTGTTTTTGTGTTTTGTTTACATATAAAAGGGGAAACAACTATGTGATTCTTTTTCCTATATTTTGTTTGCATAAAATGCAAATAAAAATATGTCATATTCTTATTTATACAAAATAGTAAATTCACATAATTACCTCATTTTACTTATAATAAGAAATGTAAAAAAAAAAGTTCACATGATTTGATCTTTCTATTTACAATAGAAATAAAAGTGATTCACATAGTTTTGTTCTCTCTTTTTTTATTTACGATCGAAAATGTAAATAAAAGTGATTCACATAGTTTGTACTTTTTATTTACAATAGAAAATGTAAATAAAAGTGATTCACATAGTTTGTACTTTTTATTTACAATATAAAATGTAAATAAAAGTGATTCACATAATTTTGTTCTTTTTATTTTACAATAGAAAATGTAAATAAAATGATTCATACATTTTGTGCTTTTCATTTACAATAGAAAATGTAAATAAAATGATTCATATTATTTTGTTCTTTTCAGGAAAATGTAAACTTTTCTCTTATTCTTATACTACATTAAAATATGATAAAATATGATTTACTTCATGTGCATTCATATGATTATAAAATATGAATTTACTTCATATGCATTCACATGATTATAAAATATGAATTTACTTCATACGCACTCATATTATTATAAAACATGTTAAATTTTTACTTACAAAGGATAGGCTTTAAAATAAATTAAAATCTTTATATTAGAAATCCAAATTTCTATTCTCGATTCGGATTCTATGCTTTTACAAAGATAAAGATTAATTTTTATATTGTTTGTAAATAAAAATGTGAAATCTTTAATCAAAGAAAACAAACAACACAACCTACATGATTTGACAAATAATGACATTTCTTTTATTGCATAGCGTATAAACATGAAGAATTTCAAACAAAAGAGAAGATTATAGCGCACACATAAATTTAGGAACATAAATTACATCGCTCGATTGAAATAAGAACTGCAAAGATGAGATTATTTTTACATCCCACGTTTGAATATAAATGAAATGAACTATAAAGATAGGACTTTCACATTCCATGCTTGAAATAAAATAAAATGCAATTCAAGATGGAGCTTTCACATTCCACGTTTGAAATAAAATAAAATGCAATTCAAGATGGAACTTTCACATTCCACGCTTGAAAAAAAATAAAATGCAATTCAAGATGGAACTTTCACATTCCACGCTTGAAATAAAATAAAATGCAATTCAAGATGGAACTTTCACATTCCACGCTTGAAATAAAATAAAATGCAATTCAAGATGGAACTTTCACATTCCACGCTTGAAATAAAATAAAATAAAAAATGAAATCAAAGATGGAACTTTTATATCTCATCTTTAATAACATGAAAACAAAGAGGGGACTTTACATCCACACACTAGGCTCATGAACGATAAAGATGAGATTTTCATCCCACGTTTGGAAAAGAAAAGAAAATAAACTAAATTGCAATGATGGGGTTTTATATCTCATCTTAAATAAAGATGAGATTTTCAACCTCCACTCTTGAAATAAAATAAAATAAATAAATTTCAAAGATGGGGTTTTATATCTCACTTTAAATAAAGATGAGATTTTCAACCTCCACGCTTAAATGAAAAATAACAGCGCCAATGTACAGAAAATAATAGCGCGATGTACAGAAATAATAGCGCCGTTCATAGATCTTAACCCACAGATCTGGAATAACAATGGATAAAAATTACTGCGCAATACACGAATCTAAAAATATAGATTCGGGATAAAATAAATAAAATACTCGCAATGCGTACATGAAACTGAATAAAAGAAATAAAACATCACAGCACAGATTTACACTATTACAAGCATACAATTATATAGAATTTTAATTATAGATAATAGTTAAAAATTAAAATTGAATAAAATTCAGTTCAGAGTTCTCACCTTGCGCGGATAAGGGTAGAGACAAGAACAAGCAAAATTTTATTTTGGAAATCCTCTTCTCTTTCTTTTGAAATTTCTTATGAAGAGAAAGAGAAAAGAGAAGAAAGTAAAAGAAGAGGAAGGAAGAAAGGTTTTATTCTAATAAAACTTAGTATACAACACATGAAGGAGGTACCATGCTTATATAGCTGCATTAGCCAAGGCCAAGGGGATTATTCTACGATGTGGGACAAAACTCCATTTCAAAAATAACACCTAAACAAAGTAGCTTAGTGTGAACGCGTGCGAAGGAATTTGCAAAAAGAACCCCCTATTTAATAGCTCCAACTCATCTTAAAAAGAAAAAAGAAAAACTTTTGTATGTTTTATCTTATTCAACCTTGTATGTTTTATTATTATTATTATTATTATTATTATTATTATTATTATTATTTAAATAAACAAGAACGTGTTTTCCTTCATTTCTTTTATTACATTAAAATGTAATCTCTTCTTTCATTACATGATTCAACGTGACACTAAAAATGCGTTTATTCTTACTATTTATACATGATACTAAAAATATGCTTTATTTTTAATATTTAAAAACATGATATTAAAATTTTTCTTACTCTTAATATTCCAACTAATGACCATTTCTATATGTACAATAAAAATGAAATCTTATCATTTATATATTTCTCCATCATAACATTCTTAACATAATGACATTTTTATTAACATGACATTTTTATATAACTTACATTACTAACTAAAATGACATATTTATTTTAACTAAACATTCCTAATAAGAGTGATGATTCTATATTAATACAACGTTTCTAAACAAATGATGTTTATATTAACATGACGCTAAAAAATATCCTTATTCACATATATTAATATGATGCTAAAAATATAATTATTTCTAGTATAACACAACGACGCTAAGTTCATACTTGTTTATAGTGAAAATACATAAAGCAAATTTTATATGTTTGATGTCAACATATAATTTCAACATAAATTATTTAAAAATAGAATTTTTATTTTCTGCCTCAATTTCTTAACAAACTTCATAAAAATAAGATTTTAAAATTGGTCCAAAATTCCGGGTTGTTACAATCTCCCCCACTTAAGAACTTTTCGTCCTCGAAAAGGAGCGTAGCTAAAAATTGTAAAATTAACTATCTTAATTTTAAATTTTAATGGTAGATTATCTTTTCAAAATATACATAACTTTATATATATATATATAAATCATATTTCAAAGAATAGATTATAAATATCAAAAATGCGTTAATTATAAATTCGTAACTCTTAACTCGTTCTAGGGCATTACTAACCCCATCTCTAACGAGTTTACTCATTCTAGGATACTGCTGATCCTATCTCTAATGAGTATTCTTATTGGACATTACTAATCCAATCTCTGATGAGTCTTTTGTTCAGTTCTAACAAGTTGTACCCCAAAGATTTGAGCTAACCAGAGCTCTGATACCAACTGTAAAGACCCGCAAATCCCCACCCGTTGAATCGACCATAAACCACACAGGTCTGACCCAAAAAGTGAAAATCTACGAATACTTTAACTTTGGGCATACAACACATTACAACAGATAACAGAAGACTTTTATAACACTATAATAAATGTTACATCAGAGTACAGAATATACATATCAGAGTACATTGGAATATAATTACAGCGGAAGATAAATACAAAAAATGTAATATACTGCAACGGAAGAACACAGCGGAAGACTCTCTATCTCTGGACACAACTTTAAGCTTCAACCCAGAATCCTGTTTAATATATCTGCAAAAATAGCTACTCGACTGCCCGCGTGGGAAATATGGGCACCCGAGTTTGCCAGTGGACAAACTACAGGTCAGTCATAGGACTGGTGTGAGAATTCTACCTAACCTATAAAATATAATAAGGCTAATCACAGGACCACACCACTTTCGCGGAACGGGTTTTCTCCTATGGATTGCCAGTGCATGACTAAAGTAAATCGTCAAAATAACGCAATGCTTTTTAGAAAAATGAAACCATTATAAGACCCAAGTCCCATCACACAATGCAACGCAAACCGGAGGATAGGGTTTTACCTTATAATGATCAAAAGATGCTTAATACGATAAACACGGTATTATATAATAATAGTGTGCAACCAATTTGAAATACATCAAAGTAAATGTATCAATCCTAGACGGCATGAGTGCCCCATCCCACTATGTCGCCATATATAGGTATACAATCAAAACCGCGTGATGTCGTATTGGAAATTTGGGTTTCCATCTGAGTCAAGGCTAGGGAGGAGATCCTTACCGATTCGAGACACTCTAGCAAATGCCCCAGGATTGGTACTCTGTCCAACCCTTGGATCCTGCAGGGTCGGTCCACACTTACTTTTGTGGATTAGAAATGCCTAAACACACGTTCCCCGGTCCTTTTGGACCTATAATACGGCCAGTGGCGACCGCATAAACCCGAGGCCTCGAAAATCCAACAACCACAATGAATAAATGTCAGCGCTGGTAGGTCCCTGGCACCACTCTAGCTAGAGAGAAACGCGTGCACTCCCTGCGTTCCCTTCTCCCGTTTTAGACTCTACCGGGCTGTGAGGCTCGCGAAGTCACGTTACACAAAGCTATGCCTAAATAGACTATGCTTTGATCATCCCACAAGGCTCTGCTTTGCAACAATAAGCCTTGATCAAGTGCAACATGGCATACCACATCAACAACTCATATCATGCGATCGGTAATTATTTAACATACAAAAGGGTGTTAAGCAAGAGAATAAATCCTCCGCCACCATGCATTTATATATTAAATAAAAACCAATTTAATTACATGAAATAAATTTCAATGTCAGGCATGCTATCCATTTACAAGTCCGTTCTGGGTCTGAACGAAACAACGTATCCGTCGATCTCCAGTACGTCTGGAAGATCATCACTTTTTACCTTGCCTTGGGGGATCAGTCCCAATTCAAGATATCAGTCACCATCAACCAAACGATGTGAAGCTCTCCGGTCTTCAGTCACCGTCTTCATCTTCGACTCTTGATCGTCGTGATGATTATTAAGAATGGGTTAGACCCGGTCTTCCTGAATAACTCGCGTATTCTTAATTAAAATCAACCATACGCCACATTCCAACTCCGAACATTCTTTTTTAAATAAAAATATTATTTATATTAAAAGATTCTCATTAATTTTATCAAAGATAAAATAAATTAAATTTTTAATCTTTCTAAAAAGATTTATTAATATTCCAATTTTGATTTTTAATACAAAAATCATTATCATAAGATTATTAATTTTAATAAGCCAATCTTGTCTTAAATTGGATTAAAGAACTATTGTCATTTAAAACACAGTTCACGATAAACCCAAAACCAATTTTCAAAATATGGAATTTCTACAGAAATCAAATCAATAAATAATCGTTACAAATTTCTGTATCGGACTAATATTATAAATGGAATAACGGCAAAGCCTCTTAAATTCCATATATAATATCGGCCTTCTTTTACAGAAGCCCATCTCGATTATTATCAATCGAATTTCCGCTTAATTCCAATTTAATGTATTAATTTGGAAAAGTCTGATTTTAGAAAAATCTTCTTTTAAATTTATAAAATAGATTTATAAATTTCAAATAGTAATTTCAATGTAAATTGGATTAAAGGATAAATGTTATTTAAAACGTCGTCCACTGCAAATCCATTTCACATATCAATCACCAAACATAATTGTTAAGATCTAATAATCTTAAATAAAAGGTTTATCCTAAAGATATTAATTCATTACTATAAAAAAAACATATTTTAAAATAATCAATAAAATATTCTACATATAAAAGATTCTGAATGTAAAATATTCTTTATAATACTAAATCTTTTATTTTACAAAAATCCTTTTATTATATAAAAATTCTTTATTTAAAAAAGAAATTCTGCATTGGAATGCGACTCAACCATGTACCATATAATTTGGGTCATATGGGTTTCATACATTTCATGTATAGGGTAATAACAGGAAATAATCCTCAATCCATCCATTAACAACCAAAATGACAATGTCAACTGTGTGAGCATTAAAATGAAACAATAACGCTCATCGCAGCCTGTCGATCAATCGATAGACATATAATTAAACATTGGGATTTGTGTCAGTCAAGTATCGTCCCAATACCCGTGTGGGGTTTTCAGCCAACAACAGTTCATATAAATAAATAAACACAGAATTGGTTAATAGGTTTAACCAATTTCAATTTCACTAAACATGTCACTTATATCGAGTAAAATATATTTTACTCGTATGACTTCCCTATATACTTCTAAAGTCACATAAACAGTAATTTATTTATATAGCTTTATTGCGGATGACAAATGGAATATAAATTCCATTATTCTTTATTTGTATGAAGTTTCTTAACAATACTTTTCAGTGTATATTTTGACCAACAATACAATTGTATATTAGAATATAAATTCTAATGCAAGTTTTGCAAATAAAAATTGGATTTTATATTTGCGTATAAATTCTACTGTATATTATGCAAATAAAAGTGATTCTTATATTTTCACATAATTTCTGTTTTCAACAAAGATGAGTAAAGTGATACACTCATTTTGTTAGCAATTCTATTTCAACAAATACAGTGTAGATAAAAGTGTATCTCTAATCTTGTACTTTTATTTGACAAAACAATGGTAAATAAAATGTCTTTTTAACTCTTTTACTTTTATTTAACAAAACAATGATAAACAAAAGTGTAATTTCCTTTCTATGCTTTATTTGCATCTAAAAATGCAAATAAGAAATATAACTACTTTGTTTTTGTGTTTTGTTTACATATAAAAAAGGAAACAACTATGTGACTCATTTTCCTATATTTTGTTTGCATAAAAATGCAAATAAAAATATGTCATATTCTTATTTATACAAAATAGTAAATTCAAATCAAGACTGTTCAGAAATTCAGATAAAACTGATGGAGTGGATCCCAAAGTGAGAATTCTCTCACTATAAATTTTCTTGTACAGTTATTTATATTATAACTGCATATCTGAATTGTTCACATACGTCCACAGACCATGCACGATTTATTTGATTGTGTTGTGAATGTGAATTGTATATATATACGAAATGTGAAAAGTGAGATTTCTAATTTATAAACGATATGGAAAACGACGATGTATAAATTATATAGTCGATGTATGGGTTATATAAGCGTTGTACACCTCATGTATAAGCGTTGTATAAGTTGTACGTTCGATGTATAAGTTATATATGCGTTGTAAAAATTATATATGCGTTGAAATAGAAGTGAAATGCTATATATATATATATATATATATATATATATACATATACGCCCCTCGTCCACAAACCATGGACGATATTTATTGGTTGTGATTGGTGTGAAAATTGATTAATAGCGAATGGTTGATTGAAATTGTTTGTGGTTGAAATTGATTGATTGTGGTTGAAAAATACCCGTTTGTGGTCGAGAAATATTTGGTTGAAACCACATAGGATTAGTTTGTGGAAATGAAAAAAATATACATGCCGCCTGCGTGCGAACTAGATGCATGATTCCCCATTGTCAAAAGCTGCGAGGCTTTAAGGTAGAGCGAGGAGCCGTACTAGGGACGGTTCCGGTTTTAACTACCCTGCCGTTATGCTGCCAAATTTTAAATAATATTCATGTGTTTGAATTATTTTCATTTATTGAAACTATATTTATTCGTTGGATTGAAAACCTTCATGTATTGAATTGAAACTCATTCGTTGATTAGAAATTCATGTGTTGAATGGTATTCGTGTTTTAAATATAAAAATCACCTTTTTATCGATATATATAAACTATAGAAAACCTTCATGTGTTGAATCGATATTCATTCGTTGAATTGAAATTCATGTGTTGAATGGTATTCGTGTTTTAAATATAAAAATCACTTTTTTATCGATATATACAAACTATAGAAAACCTTCATGTGTTGAATCGATATTCATTCGTTGAATTGAAATTCATGTGTTGAATGGTATTCGTGTTTTAAATATAAAAATCACCTTTTTATCGATATATACAAACTATAGATAACCTTCATGTGTTGAATCGAAATTCATTCGTTGAATTGAAATTCATGTGTTGAATGGTACTCATATTTTGAAAGAAATTGTTTTATAATAAAAATCCCATTTTTAACATCAATATGAAATGTATAAAATGATCTTGTTTAGAAATAAATTGTTTTATAATAAAAATCCTATTTTTATCACCTATATTAACTATATAAAATAGTCGAGTTTTGAAATTAATTGTTTTACATTAAAAATCACATTTTTATTACATACATGACTTGTTAAAAATAGTGAAGTGTTGAAATAGAAGACAGTTGGATAAAAATATCATTTTATCAAAAGTATGAAATTCTTATGGTTTTGAAATCGAAGAATCGATATATATATATATATATATATATATATATATATATATAAATAGAACTGAAATATATCGAAAAACGACGCTGCAGTTCGTATTTTGAAACCGTGATTTCAAACGATTATACTGGGAGATCCGACCATCGGATTTTCCTGAAACCGCAACCATTGGGTTCGCTTTGGAAATATCTTTCCAACGACACCAACTTTGTAAAAGTCCAACGGTTGGATTTTCTAGAATGTTCAATTCAAATCTGAAGAAAAACAGCGCCAGAATCGATTATATATATATATATATAATTATATTTAATCGAATAACGACGCTGCAGATCGTATTTTGAAATCGAAACTTCAAATGATTATACCGGGAGATCCGACCGTCGGAATTTCCCAAAACTGGAACCGTTGGATTCGTTTTGAAAAGATCTTTCTAATGATGTAAATTTTGTGAAGATCCAACGGTTAGATTTTTAGATATGTGTAAACCAAATCTGAAGAAAAACAGCGCCACGGCCGCGTTATGGCCCGAAGCGTCGTTTTGAATAAATTGGCTATTTTAAAATAAATAAAAATAGCGATAAATCGTTATAAAATATTATAAACGATATGGATGTGAAATTTAGAAACTAACTGAAGGTTGGCTAAGTCGAATGGTTTCTTGGGTATTGATCTGATGTTGGTTTCGGCCTTCGGGGTTAATATTTGGGAAATTGCTCTCTTACTGATTGACGGTTAGTGACTAATGAATTGGAATGATGCGTATGTATGTTAGTGTTACACTTGTTTATTATATACGCGAGTTACTCAGAAAGACCGGGTTTATCCCATTCTGAATAACTGATTCGACTATAAGAAATCGAAGATGAAGACGGTGGTCGAAGACCGGAGATCTTCACTACGTTTGGATGGTAACCGAGGTCCTGATTGGGAGGCATCCCGAAATATGGGTAATGAGTGGTGATCGTCCAGACGTACGTGGTGATCGATGGGTTTGCGAGGTATATATTGCCTCCGGTTTCGTTCAGACCCAGAACGGACTTGCAAATGGACAGTGTGTCTGACATTGGAATTTATTCTGTGTGATTGATAACTATCAGTTGCACGGTGTGAATTGCCTGTGTGGCATGCTAAGATGCAGTGATCAGGGCTTCTGTTGAAAAGCAAAGTCTTGTGGTGATGATCAAAGCACCGCCGGTGTAGCGTAGCTTTGTGTATAACGTGAAATCGCGAGCCTCACACCCCGGTATGAACCAGAAACGGGAGAGAACCTCAGGGGGGCATGCGTTTCTTCCTAGCTAGAAGTGGCGTCAGTGGTTTTACACGCCCAGACGAGTTTGACTTATGTGGTTTTTACAGTTGCGAGGCGCCTCGGTTAGATCGGACGATCCTGGTCCGATGGAGTCATTCGTTGGCTCATTTACGCCCCATAGGGCGGGGAAACGCATGGTTCAGGCATTTTAATCCACATCGGTGGACCGGCCCTGACGATCCAAGGGTAACTCGAGCTCTGATCCTGAGACTTGGGCTAGGGAGTCTCGAAGTCGGCAAGGACTATCTTTTGCCTTGGTTCATGACGGAAATCCAATTTCCAAATACGTGACTGTGCGGTTTTGATTGTATACCTATATATGGCGACATAGTGGTATGGGGGCATTAATGCCGTCTATGATTGATACTTATGATTTGAAATTGCTTTTGAAACATATAAATGCTAGTAATAATATCAAATGCTTTTGTTTTATTCGTATCAAGCATATCTTGGCCAATATAAGGTAAAAACTCTATCCTCCGGTTTGCGTTGCATTGTGTGATGGGAACTGAGTCTTATAATGGCTTCATTTTTATAAAAAGCATTGCGATGTTTAAAAGAATGATTTGTTTTAAATAACTGGCAATCCAATGGAGTAAACCCATTCCACGAAAGTGGCGTGGTCCTGTGATTAGCCATATTTTAAATGTGTTGAGTAGATTTCTCATACCAGTCCTTGTTGCTTGCCCTGAGTAAGCCGGGTACGCATGATAGGGGGTTATCGCTTCGCGGTTTGGTGGCGAACGGGAGACTCTTACCCCTACATGTCGCAGTTTAAAGCGTTGGTTCGGCAGTAGCCGCGAGACTCGAGAGGGTCGCCGTAAAACAAGGGATTGGGGGACCAGTGTGAGCCACGGTAGGTTTTACCTGCTATACTGGAGGATGAAGGGATGGTTGCAAATCCTACCGGATTTCGAGGTAACGTCTCACTTGATCACTCATTTAAGCTGCCTACACCCTGTTAAACCTTAAAAGAGCCATATCTGTCAAATTCTACATCCACATTCTTAATTTGATCCTTTAAAATAACGTAGGCCATTATTTAGAACCAATGGAAGTGATTTCCTGTCCATATTCTTCTCCAGTCAAGAGTTATTAGTGGAAAATATTTGTTATGGATAAAACAGTCATTGAAAAACAAGACAAAAACCATGAAGGTGATAAATGTCCTTAATAACAATTTCCCAAATCAACAGAATCATATAACTGCATATGAAAATAATATAAATATTTTATAATTCTCCGATATATAGCCATCACGTTCTCGGCTTCTTAGGACCTTCACCCTCAAAATCGTTAAATAAATTAATAAGGCCATTTGTATGCCTAAAAACCATATTTAACTCCAAACAATCATCAATGTCAAACTTGCACATACAACAATCAAAATAAAAGAGGAAAATCTACCTAGCACGCAGGGTACTACACAAGGGTGCATAGATGATATCATAAGTGAAAATAAGAGCAATAAACAGTTTTTTCTATCAAAGTGAACGGTACAAGATATGACCCCCTCATACTCTCTATGTCTCATAAATGCATTTGCTCTCAGTTTCACTCTGTTGGACATTTACAAGCTTCATTACCATCCTTTTAAGTTGTTCCATATTGTATGATGATACGAATAGGCGTATGGATGCCTGAAGTTTATGGTTCAACCTTGATATCATCCAACTATCTGGTGTGATGGTAACTTTTTAGTCGCGCATAAACTTCCTTAAGTAAGAAGTATTGAACACATTGTGCAATCCAACCACCTTTTGAGGTAAGTAGACCGTACAAGCTTAGTTCCCAGTACGTTCAGGAATTGGAAAAGGACCAAAAAATCTCGGTGCTAATTTCTGCTTTTTATCAAACTGAATCACATTCCCTAAGGGAGAAATCTTAACAAATACCAAGTCACCAAAGAGAATACCAAATCTCTGCTCTCTTACAGACATAACTTTTATGCCTACCTTGAGCTTCCATTGTCATATGACTTTAATCTTATCTAAGGTCTCTCTAACCACATCTGGCCCATGTAACAGTTTCTTGCCTGGTTTTCACCAACGTGAAGGGGCATTGCACAGTCTATCATATAAAGCATTGCACAGTGCTATACTTATGCCAGACTGTTAATCTACGTGAATTCAATGAGATGTTAGTTATCATTCCATAAAACTCAAAAATTTATAATGTAGGCTCATAAGAGATCCTCTAATATGTGATTCACTCTTTCAGTTTGGCCAACAGTTTGAGGGTGATAAGTTGCACTAAGGTGCAAAATAGACCCCAAAGCTTCTTGTAAGCTTTTTTCAAAATCCACTAGTGCACAACGGGTCGTGGTCACTCACTTTATCCTTTGGTGCTCAATGGAATTGAATGATCCGACTTACATTAAAGTCAGTAAACCTGTCTGTCATTCTACTTAACTTGAAGGGTATAAATTTGACGATGATCTAAATGTTGTTGTACCCTGCTCGAGTCCTTATCAGATCATCATTGAAATTTAACAACACTTGTTTGCATTTCCACTCAGCAACTTCTAGCAATTGTAACAAACCACCAGGTTTCTTCTGCTCTGCTTTTGAGAAGTCATGCGGTTGGAGATGGGTGTCCTAACAGCTTTCTTCATTCCTTCAGAATAACTACGTTTCCTCATATCCTAATACATCTTATTATCATTAGAATATTTGGTTAATTCATAGTGAGGACACTTTCAAAGAACTTCATCTCTTGGTCCATCAACGTCATGAACAAACATTCTCCCATATTTACGGAATCAACCATTTCAGTTGAGTCCGTGCATCTTATAATGTTCATGTACTACTCCATTTCCGATTTTGGAGATAATTTCAACCTACCTGGGATTACATCTCTACTATAACCAATGCATCCAATTAGGGTAGGTCTTATTGTATAACTTGCCAACATTTTTGGATCTAACTCGCGTCTAGGCCAAAAATCAAAACCAGCGATATATCCGAGCTATTCTACTCTAGGAGAATAACCCCTAAACAAGCATGTTGACTACTCAAACTATCAGTAATTACCTAGCGTTCCCAAGTGTATATGCATTGTTAAATCATAAGAAGCCAGAAACTCTAACCGTCACAGCTAGTGAAGGTTAAGATCCTCTTATGAGAATAGGTAATTTAACGATTTATGTTCAGTAAATAACTCGAATCTCTCTCCTAAAAGATATTGCTTCCTCATTTTCAACATAGCCTCAATCGCCACCAATTAAGAATCATGAGTAGGATATTTATTCTCGTAGGTTTTAGCTATTGAGTGGCATATGTGACAACTTTAAAACCTTCTCTTTAATACTGCAGTCAGTCCGATACCACAAACATCCATGTATATCATCATCGCTTTATTTCCACATGGAATAGCCAATATTGGAGCACCCACCAATCTCTCTTTAAAACTTACAAATGCATACACACATCTCATATCCCAAAAAAAGCCTGACCTTCTTTGTCAATTGAGTCAGAGATTGTTTCATCTTGAATAAACCCTGGATGAATCTTCGATAGCATCTGCCTAATCCTAGGAAACTCATTGTATCTGGTGCATCCTTGGGTGTAGTCCAATCTTGAACTACAGTGACCTTTGCGGGATCAACGACAATACCCTACCCAGATAGTACATGACATAAAAATCTTATTTCTCTCCTCCAGAAATGGCACTTATGAAATTCATCCTTTAATTAGTATTCATTCAATACCCCAAGGAAAATCCTCAAATGTAACTAGTGATCCTCCTCTGTTCGTGAGTAAATAAGAATATCATTGACAAACACAAGCACAAACTTATCTAGTCTCTGAAGACACGACTCATAAGATCCATGAAGTAAGTTGGTTTTGGTTAACCTAAATAGAATAACTCAGAACTCATGAAATACATATGTCATTTGAAATGTTGTGATCGACACACTTTCCATTGCCATTCTTAACTGATGAAATCCCACCACAAGATCCAATTGGGAAATAGTTTCTCTTATGAGCAAATCAAACAGTTCACCAATACACGAAGTGAAAATATGTTCTTCTTTATCACTTTATTCATCTTATGGTGATCAACACATAATCTGAGGTAGTCATCCACCTTCGTAGTAAATACAACATGTGCTTCCCACTCAGATATACTTCTACAGATGAACCCATTTTGCAAAGGCCTATGCACCTTAAGCTCTCTCTGATTCTTAGGTGCCATCCTTCTAAGAGGCATAAATATAGGTTTGGCATCCTTCACAAAGACAATAATAAATTCAATCTCTCTATCTGGAAAAACCCCAATCACTTCCTCAAAGATGTACATATACTCCTTAGCAATAACTATACTTGACAACTCATCATACAAATTATCAAGTTCATAATAAGCTAGCCATCATCTCATCACTAGGTAGGCAGCCTAATACTACCCTTCATCCATCGTCCACTCCTATAGTCACGCAAGACCTCTCACCATCTACCACTACTATGTATCTCTAAAGCTAATCAACTCCCATGACAATACAAAACTAAACAAACCCCAAAACAAATCTATCATAATCAAAAGATCATCCATGACTTGATAAGACCGGCCCATGACAAATAATACAAAGGCTAGTGTAGCCACTAATATTGTTTTTCATAATTAATGATCGGTCCACTATTTCAAGTTCAAGTCCTAGCTCAGCTACCATATCACAAGATATGGAAGAGTAGGAAGCCCTCACACCAAATAAAACTCAAATAAAAAGACCATAAATAGAAAGCATACGTTGAATGTCGATGCTCTCACTTTTTCCTTCTCTGATACAACATTCATCAAAGTCGGCACAACACTGATAGTACATACTTTCACAATTTTCTTCTCCTTTAGAGGCTTTGGACAATTCTTCCTGGTATTCCCTGTTGTTACAATTACAACATCTCCTAGACTCAAATTGGCGCTCCTTTTTGAAATGGCATTTCCTTCTATGGTTGTAGCAGCAGCCTCTGCATTAGCTTTCTTATTTCTTTTTCCATCTTTGGCTTGAAAGATTTCTCTTGGTTTTTCACCTTTTCTAGCCTTCCCTTCTCTCTTGTAGCTTTGGTTCTTCCTTTAGAATAATACCATCAACGGTCTTTGGCTTAGTGTAAAGGTTCCACTATCTCAAAGCTTTTCCAACATTAGACTCAAATGTTTCATCAATATGATCAATGAGTTTTTCCTCTAAGTAGTCATATATGAAACGATAAATTTCTCAGTTTTCTTCTCTATGTTGTCAATAAAAGACATCCAATACTTCGGTGAAACATCAAATTTCACAATATACTACTAGATGTTCATGTCTCTCTACTTTAGCTCCACAAATCTTTGGAACAGTTCCAACTTCTGGACAACAATAATAACCTCCGTCGAAGCAAACTCTGAATTGATCCCAAGTGATATGATCTTCAAAAGTAGAAAATTTTATGGAATTCCACCAGTTCATAACCCTTCTTTGAATTTGATGCATAGCCACCCTCCTTTTCATAACATCGTTAAGCTCAAGATCTTCAGAGACGTGCTTGCTGGCATTGTGCCAATCCTAAACTTGCATCGCTGAATTTGTCCTTGGAATGGCTTACCACCCAGGCTAGTATACTTTATATAGCTAAGAAAAGTCATCTCTGAGCATCCACACTAGTCCCCCTCCCTTAACGACATTCAGAGCAGATCCTTGAGCATTTCCCTTCATATCCCTCACAAAATCAATGAACATGTTATAAATATCGAGATTATTGTCTCTCAATCTAGCACCTTTCTTAATTTAGGATATAGAGTTTCTAATAGTATTCCTTATTTGGTGATTCGTTATTCAATATGTAATAAAGACGATCATTACACTTTTCAAGGAATCCCACTTAAGGTGCTTACGTGCAGTGCAATCCATTTATAATAATATATATTTTTGAAAACCAAAAAATATAATAAGTATGCACTTATGTATAAGTATACCTTTCCCCAGGTTTTAATGCTTAGATCCAACAATGCAACCTAAGCTCTAATACCAAATAAGACAAACACCCTACGCCCGTGACATCTAGATAGTGCGCCACGTCGATGGTCGGTTGATGTAAAGCAATCATTAAGGTTAAATAAAAGAAAAAGCAACCCAAAACCTATCGTGTATCTCATAATGCATCGATCAAAATATAATAATAACACATAACTAATACAAAACAAACAAAACAATAAATAGCTGATACTGAACCACAATGTGATGACCGTCCACAACCCCTGCACTAAAAAAGGGAAATAATGCGCTGAAAGATGTGCCAGGCAGCTAGGGATGATCATCAAGGTAAGAAAACACAAAACGGAACATGTCGTATAACACACAACACAAGGATAAAATACAATAGAACATATACAACATGCAATAATAGTGAAGCATATCCAAGCAGAAACTTGAGCTTTCAAAATAATTAGAAAGAATATCCATACAACCGTGGATAACAACTTAAGTGTCTATACAAATTTGCCTCACTACAACACTCAGAGAAAACAACAAACAACGACAACAATAAATACTAGATAGTAGAAAATAATACGCCAACCTCCAACTTGTCATCGCACAACAACATCGTTCTCACTAGGTTCAACAACTTGCTACCTGCTACTCAGTCTGCCTATCCACAATCGGATAAACATCCCAAGATAATAAGAGGGAAACATAAAATCTTGAGTCAGACAACAATCCTCATGAGCGATAAAATAGCTATCTATCATCATCAACAAAGTATATGAGAATAGGCAGATTAATAAACCAATCTACCAAATCACCAGAGAAGAACCGAAATCTGTTCTTCACCATATCTGACGGTGATAGCCTTTACAAACAAGTATTCATAACAACAAAGAAGGAACAAGCATTTCATTCATGGCAATTAGAAGCAACCAGACAATGGCAATCATAGCAACTAATTTTATCTCACGTAAATCATCCTAATCAAGATCAACATCCCTCAAGCACAAGCCCCAAAGGCCAAAACCAACAACAGACAAGCACCTAAGAAACATCTCCTTTGACGTCAGACAACTTACGTGAGACAGTACAAGCAAAACAACCAACATCCATGACTCTCGCTATCACAGCCAACCCTGCTTCGGAACCATCGTCAATCGTATGATGACCAACCTTGCCACACGTCAAGGGCTAATGGTAACCCTGGTTCTAGCAAAAACTCCATACTCCTTTCAACGATACTATCTAGGCCTTTCAATGATACCCAGGGTACTTGACCAGCAACCTTCTAGTCTTTTAGATGCCTCTATTATACCCTTGCTTTGAGCCTGATAGAACCTACGACAACGACAATCTCTTGGCCTTCAATTTCTCTTAGTCGTCCAATCTGATGACTATTTATAGCTCAAGCAACCTTCTAGAGCAACCATTTTCCATGAACTCACCACTTTGAGTCATTTTCACATTCGCTGCACTTCGATGATCAACGAACACATCACATCACTTCGAACATTCCCGCTAGAATTCACTTCGAAGTCACATCATAGTCGACCCAAAAATACACACCATTTGGTCGATATTCCTTTTCATAGCATTTCCAGATTTCTCGCTACGAAAGACAAACCACAACGTTTAATCTCTATTCACAGTATTTACACAAGCTGTCTTTTTTCTTTAGGTCGTTCTGCGACCTATTTCCACGATCTAATAGTAACAACCCAAAACAGACCTAACATCAGCCATGGCCAAATTCTCTTCCACGATCTTACCTCCCTAGGTCGTCCAACGGTCTAACTCCAAAACTAGCCTCCACGACCTAGCTCTCACGACCCGATCTACTCCTTGTCGACCCGCCTCAATCAGAGAATCCAATGACATGATGAACTTTCCCATCCAGTGACCTAACTAAGCTTCACTTGGATCTACTTTCTGCCACGTCACCATCTTACCACGACCTGAAGCCGCTTATGCTACCAATGAACTGATATCTTCTTGGATGATCCAATGTCAACCAAGCACGAACGTCCCGAAGCTTTAACATCTCCGTGCTCGAACAGTCCAAGCAGCTCTAACGCCCCAAGCATCACCAATGACCTGAAGCCATTTCTTGGAGAACAAGACACGACCCGATCTACGAAAAAGACCTGACTCCAGATCTGACCAAAATAGCTCCAATCTTAACCAAATCTTCACCGAACAACAACATCAATGAAATCAACTCATCCAAATCATCCAATTCAACCATAAACATTTCATGGAATCATAAAAAACATCAAATTGACAAATTTTCATCAATAATCATATAAAAGTCACCAAATCATGATAAATGAATGAATAAACTAGAATAATGGATTTAACTTGCATAAACATATGAATTAACATAGAAATTACCGGTTTTAAGTTGCTAGATTAGATCCTATGGTGATTCAAATGAAAATATACTTTCAATGATGTAGATCTAGGTGAAACCAACTTAAAATGACGAAATTACGATCAAACAACCCATATACTTGATTGAATTCGTGTGAGAAAAGCTTATCACTCACCAAATCCTCGAAACAACACAAAATCACCAAATTTTCAATCCGTACAGCGAAGAATGAACTTCAAACCTCTCGATTTGATGAAATATCTCTTCACTTGATGTAGATCTAGCTTCGATTGATGTTAATCTTCAATCTTCACATATAGATCTAGAATTTAATTGTAGAAAGGTGTATTTGATTGAGCAAGGAGGATCACGAGGTCAACCAAATGAGAGAATGAAGAAAGTAAACTATTCTCCATGCCTATAACCCCCAATTTATAGCCTCCCACCAGCCCACTGATGGGCCTCCTCAAATCAGCGCATCAATGGCTCACAAAACCTAAAAAGAGATTGTGAAACACTAAAACAACGATTCCTCCCAAACTGCTGAACCAAATCTCTATTGTGACCACTCTACGAAATTTGCAACACTATTTCCATACCAATGAAATCGATATCTGCACCTGATTCGATCCCTGTCAAAAGTTATCCTCTATACAAAACTGACAAAGGAAAAATGGTCACAAATAAAATTGGTAAAAATTATGGACTTGCCTCACAACCCCATAAACAATATATAAAAATATGAGAATGAGCCAACCCTCAGGGATTTGAATAAAAATATTTTACGCCTCTGATACATAAAATGCGTGCTATTACATTCTCCTTCCTCGCTCACCCCCCTTTTGGAATTTCGCCCCCAAAATCAAAGCAACCATAAGCAACCAAACCAATTATGCATGCCTATTATCTATAAGCATCCAATTTAACATCCAAACTAGCATCCATCAAGTCATGCATCCATAGACTTAACCTAGCACGTGGAATTCTAATAACAACTACAATAGTACAAGTTGCAACAGGATAAGAATGACACGACACTTGTGGTTCATACCGACGAAGAGTTCTGGATGGTTCGCCTTCATACTCTCTTTCGTCTCCCATGTACAATCGTCATCATCCTCACTTCATTGTACCCTGACCAACTTAATCGTCTTCCCCTAACCTGTTTCGTGTCATTCCCCATAACACGAAGCGGCTTACGAGGTTTCATATCTACGGTCTCGACTTGTAGGTCTTCGTACTGCTATGGGGACACCACCACATTTGAATCATGCACACGCTTCTATAGAAATGACATATGTAAAACATTATGCATACTCGACATCTTCTGGGGTAACTCCAATCTATATGCGATCTTTCCTGTCCGCTCGACTATTGGAAATGGTCCAACAAACCTTGGAGCTAAATTTTCTTTATTTCCAAACCGAACAACATGCTTCAACGACGAAATCCTTATGAAAACCATGTCGCTAACGTCGAATTCCAAATCTTTTCGACGTTTATCGGCATTGCTCTTTCGATGATCTTGGGCTATCTTCATTCGTTGCCGAACGATCTTGATACAATCCGAGGTTTCTCTTACCATCTCTGGCCCAAGTATTAACTTATCTCCAATTTCTTACCAACATGTCAGAGAATTACATGGTCTACCATACACCGCCTCATATGGTTCCATCCCAATGCTCGATTGGTAGCTATTGTTATATGCGAACTCAACTAAATGTAGATGGTCTTCCTACGATCCCCCAAAATTAAATACACGTGCTCTTAGGAGATCTTCCAAAACTCACCTAACGCTCTCGGTTTGACCATCAGTTTGGGGATGATAAGCCGTACTTATACACAACTCGGTTCCCATAGCTTCTTGCAGACTCTTCCAAAATCCACTCATGGACAATGGATTTCGATCACTACTATGCTCTTCGGGATACCATGAAATCGAACTATCCATTTTATATAAAGCTCAGCCAACTTAGATGTTGTCCTAGTCGATCTGATAGGAATAAACCTTGCACTTTTGGTCAAGCAATCCACGATGACCCAAACTCCTTTGTTTCCTGCCATGGTTCCCGGTAGTCGATCAAAATCTGCTCCCACTTCCACGTAGGAACTTCCAATGGCTGAAGCAATCCACTTAGCTTCTTCTGTTCAGCTTTCACCAACTGACAGTTCATGCACTTGGAAAACTTTCCAATATCCCTTTGCATCCTTTCCCAGTAGTAAGATATCTTCATGTCTTGATACATCTTATTACCACCAGGATGAATCATTAACTCTGAGTGATGACATTCCCTCAGAACCTCATCTCTCAATCCGTCAATATCAGGAACAACCAGTCGTCCTTGCTTTCGAAGCCAACCCTCTCAATCGACCTCGAACTCTTTATCCTCCAGTTCTATCTTCTGGATAATCTCGACAAGCTTTGCATCCCGCTTTTGGCTCTCGCCAATCCTTTCGATGAGATCAGATCTTATCGATAAGCTTGCCAACATTTCAAGTTCCAACTCACATCATGGTTTGAAATCAAATCCTGCCAAGTACTCGAGGTGCTTCCATTCTGAAACTTTGCTCCTAAACTTGCATTTCTTCGACTCAACGCATCCGTCACTACGTTACCTTTACCAGGAGTATAGGCTATACCAAAATCATAAGATTCCAGAAACTCTAACTGCCCTTGCTGCCAAAGATTCAAATCCTTTTGGAGAAAAGATACTTTAACGACTTGTGATCCGTAAACAACTCAATTGAACTCCCAACAAGTAATTTCTCTACATCTTCAGAGTAAACACGATTGCTGACAACTCAAAATCATTAGTTGGATAATTCCTTTCATGCAGCTTCAACTGTCGACTCACGTAGGCCACAACCATATCCTTCTGCATTAGCACTGCTCCAAGTCCAGTACCACATGCATCGGTGTATACCACCATTTCTTCATTCCCACTAGGAATCGTCAAAACAGGAGCACTCGTTAGTCTCTCTTTTAGGATTTCGAAAGCTTGCCCACACTTCACATCCCATGTGAATACTTATTCTTCTTCGTCAATCATGTTAATGGTGCAACTATCTCAGAGAAATCCTTGGTTAAAAAATGATAATATCCCACCAACCCAAGGAAACTTCTCACGTCCGTTGCATTCTTAGGTCTATCCAATCTTGGATTACTACCACTTTAAAAGGATCAACTGCTATTCCATTCCCAGAAACAACATGGCCTAAGAATCTCACTTCTCTCTTCCAGAAGTGACACTTTGAAAACGTAGCTCTCGACTGATGCTTTCGCAAGATTCCCAAAACAACTCTCAAGTGTGTCTTATGCTCTTCCTCGTTCCGAGAGAAAACCAGAATATCATCCACGAACACAAACGCGAACTTGTTCAACTGATCTCTGAAAACCCTATTCATAAGATCCACAAAATACGCCGGTGCATTAGTCAACCCAAATGGCATCACCAACCATTCGAAGAAATTAGATGATGTCCTAAAAGCAGTCTTTGGCACACTATCCATTGCCACCCTCAAATGGTGGAATCACGTTGCCAAATCTATTTGACAAAACACTTTAGCTTCGTGAAGCTGATCGAACAAGTCATCGATCCTTGGCAAAAAATACTTGTCCTACTTAGTCACCTTATTCAGCTCATGATAGTCCATACACAATCTCAACAAGTCATCTGCCTTGGTTGCAAACACAATTGATGCACCCCATTCGGATACACTTCTCCGAATGAGTCCATTTCCCAAAAGTTCACGAACTTGCATCTCTAACTCTTGTTGTTCCTTAGGCACCATCCGCCTAAGAGGCAAGACGATAGGTCTAGCTCCCTTAACCAAATCGATTATGAACTCAATCTCACGATGTGGCAGCAACCCTTCGACCTCGTTAAAGACATCCTCAAACTCATTAGCGATCAACACAGATGACAAGTCTTCCTGTGGAATCACAATCGAATATAAAAAGCTCACGAAGACACCAACTTTGGGATTACATCTAATCAAAACCTTTCGCCATTCCACATCCCTGACTCTCACCTCAAGCTTCTCGCAATTCACTCTTGCCACATACCATTTGAGTCAGTCCATGCCCAAGATAATCCCAAACCCAACGAAGTTCAAAACAAAGCAATCACATATAAAGGAGCAACCATGACTCGACAACGCAAGACCACGATAAAGCATACAAAGGCGTGACAAACCCCCAACTGGATTAGTCACAACCAAAGGTCTATCAAAAATCTCAGGTTCCAAACCCAAGCGGCACACAAGCTCGTTACAAATGAATGAATGCGATGCTCCAGTATCAAACAACACTCGAACTGAGACACCTCTAATGGAAAGAGTACTTTGGACGACGACACCCTTCCCTTTCTCCTTTGCAGTACGATCTCTTGAAGATGATGGAACAACTTCCAAAGCATATGCCTTCACTATCTGCTTACCCTGAGCTGATTCCAGACAATCCTTCTTTTCATGCCCAGGCTTTCCACACTTAAAGCACTTCTTCTCAGCTTTTAGATTCTTACATTTGTTGGAAAATGTCCCTTTTGTCGGCAATAAAAGCAAACCACCTCACTTTTAGGTTTCTTCTTTCCATCCTTCCCTTTCTGTTGTTGCTACTTCATCTTCTTATTATACCACCATGCTGCGGTTTCGAGGCTTCCTTTGCAACAACAACAACTTCTTCTCCTTTGGGAACCAAGCTTTCATGTCTCACGGCTTTTTCCACTATTTTCTCATACGGGTCATCCAGATGATTAACTAATGGCCTCCCAATATAGGTATCCAAACCCATAACAAACTTCTCGTTCTTCTGTTAAGGAGATTTGATGTACGAACGAGCATACTTGGACAAGGCCTCAAAATCAGAAACATATTCTAGCACCGGTCGACCATTCTGCTTAAGCTCAACAAATCTCTTAAATAGAATAGACTTATGGACGGTAGAAAAAAACTTCATCTCAAACTTGACTTGGAATAATTCCCATGTAATCTCATTATTTTGAGTTTCTAAAGTGACAGAGTTCCACCAATCCATAGCTCTGCCCAGTAGCTGTCTCGATGCAAACTTCCTCTTAGTAGCATCATCAATTCTCAAGTCTCCAAAGATCCTATTGCAAGTATCAAGCCACCCTTGGATCTCTACAATCGGTTAGGTCCCTTCGAACTACTTTCCTCCTAGAGAAGTGAAGTCTTTGCACATCTTTGCAAAGTCCACGACTCTAGGAACCTACACTTGAACTCCTACATCTACCGCAACCGTCTCTTGAGCGGGTACCCTCCTCATAATCGCTGCCACCATGGCCTCTAATATAGTTGGGTAGTTTGGTACACTACAATTACCCCTATAGGAACAGTCTCCTCCCTAGCAGCGTGTCTCGATGGTCGATGACCCATTCTACATCTACAATATAGGACGATTAGCCACTTACGAGAAAAACTGCAAATAGAGTACAAACACTATTATACTATACACTCATATATAGTATACATCCATCTAAAATCTACAAACACGTCTCTCTTACGTAATTACGTCCTAGAACTTTGGCTAAAATCGATAACCAGAGCCCTGATACCAAATGTGACGACCGCCCACAACCCTTGCACTAAACAAGGGAAATAATGCGCTAAAAGATGTGCCAAGCAGTTGGGGTAAATCATCAAGATAAGATAACACAATACGGAACTTGTCGTATAACTCACAACTCAATGATAAAATACAACAGAATATATACAATAGGCAATAATATTAAAGCATATTCGGGCAGATACTTGAGCTTTCACGACAACTAGAAAGAATATCCATACATCCTTGGATTACAATATACGTGTCTGTACAAATTTTCCTCTCACACTCAGAGAAAACACCAAACAACCGAAACAACAAATACTAGATAGTAGAAAATAATACGCCAGCCTCCAGCTCGTCATCGCACAAAAACATCGTTCTCACCAAGGTCAACTACCTGTTACCTACTACTCAGTCTTCCCATCTACAATCAGATGAACAACACAAGGTAATAAGAGCGAAACATAAAACCTTGAGTCAAACAATAGTCTTAGTGAGCGATAAAATAGCTATCTAGCATAATCAACAAAGTATATGAGAATAGGCAGATTAACAAACCAATCTACCAAATCACCAAAGTAGAACCCAAACCCCGTCTTCCCCACATATGATAATGATAACCTTTACACGCAAGCAGTCATAACTGTTGACAATCTTTTTTGTCAAAGCTTTCGCACATCAAGTATTTGGTTAGCAGCGCGCTCAAGTATGAAGAACGTTGCCGGGAAATACAAAGCAATTTGGTCAAAGTCGCGCCACATACCAGAGAATGTCTGTTCTAAGGCCTTGCACTATAACTCGTAGGTATACCATCAACCGAGCCGAAGGCAAGTCGCCAGTGGGTCTGGGCGCAGCGCCGGTGGGGGTCCGTCCAGAACCTCGCCACCAAGCACTTTTGGATCCTGGCCATTCTTCCTATTTCGTATCCCCTGGGAGATATGAAATTTCGTATCCCTTCAGGGGATACGAATTTCGTATCCCCTAAGGGGTACGAAATTCAAGGCTTGTAGGTCTTGTTTCCTAACTACTTCCACCTAACCTCCCTCCTATAAATACCCCAAGCCTTGGCCTTCATTTGGAGGTTTTTCCCTTGGAACTTTTGGACCTTGTGAGCTCCAAACACTCATTAATGGCTTCCAATTATTTCTTCTTGGCCATTAGACATGGCATACATGTTTTCCATCAACACTTGGACATTCACAAGGATAGTTATGCTACATTTGGGCTCTTTTTGATTTCTAGGACATTAAGGATAAACTTGGACATAATTTACCAAGTCAACTCATCTAAAGGAGGAAGAAGAAAGACATCGTAATTCAACTGTAATACTTTGTACTTGAATATCGCCAAAACTTGTACAAAATTGTAATCGAATATCACTTGATGAATGGTCATTATAAAGGGGAAGTAGGCATTAGTGCCGAACCACTATAAAAAGCTGTGTCTCTCCGCATTTACTTTACTTATTTTGAATTTGTTGTGTTCACACCACACATACACATTGGGTGTTGGCGAGATATAATTTTACCAACCAACAATAACAACAAAGAAGGAACAAATAGTTCATTCATGGCAATTAGAAGCATCCAGACAATGGCAATCATAGCAACTAATTATATCTCACATAAACCATCCTTATCGAGATCAACATCCCTCAAGCACAAGCTTCGAAGGCCTAAACCAACATCAAACAAGCACCTAAGAAACATCTCCTTTGACATCAGACAACTTATGTGAGACGGTACAAGCAAAACAATCAACATCCATGACTCTAACTATCACTGCCATTCCTGCTTCGAAACCATCGTTAATCGTATGATGACCAATCTTGCCATATGTCAAGGGCTAATGGTAACCTCAGTTCTAGCAAAAAATCTATATGCCTTTCAATGATATTATCTAGTCCTTTCAACAATACCTAGGGTACTCGACCAGCAACCTTCCAATCTTTTAAGTGCCCCTATTATACTCTTGCTTTGAGCCCGCTAGAACATATGACAATGATAATCTCTCAGCCTTCAATATCTCTTAGCCATCCAACCTGATGACTATTATAGCGCAAGCAACCTTCTCGAGCAACCATTATCCATGAACTCACCACCTTGAATCATTTTCACATTCGCTGCATTTCGATGATCAACGAACACATCACATCACTTCGAACATTCCCGCTTGAATTCACTTTGAAGTCACATCATAGTAAACCCAAAAATATACACCATTTGGTCGATATTCCTTTTCTTAGAATTTCCAGATTTCCTGCTACAAAAGACAAACCACAACGTTTAATCTCTATTCACAGCGTTTACAAGCGCTAACTTTTCTCTTTAGGTTGTTCTGCAACCTAAACACCCTAGGTCGTTCCCCGACCAAACAACAACAATACAAAGCCGACCTAACATCGGTCACGGCCTAACCCTCTGCCATGATCTGACCTTCCTAGGTCATTGAACAGTCTAACTCCAGAACTAGCATTCACGACCTGATCTACTCCTTATCGACCCGCCTTCATCAGAGAATCCAACGACCTGATGAACTTGCCCATTCAATGACCGAATTAAGCCTCACTTGGATCTACTTTCTGCCACGTCACCACCTTACCATGACCTAAAACCGCTTATGCTACCAACGACCTGATATCTTCTTGGACGATCCAATGTCAACTGAGCACGAACAACCCGAAGCTTCAACATCTCTACGGTCGAACGGTCCAAGCAGATCCAATGACCTGAAGCCATTTCTTGGAGAACAAGACACGACCCGACCTTAGAAAAACGACTCGACTCCAGATCTAACCAAATATCTCCAATCTTGACCAAATTTTTACGAATAGCAACATCGATGAAATCAACACATCCAAATCATCCAATTCAAACATAAAAATTTCATGGAATCATCAACAACATCAAAATGACAATTTTTCATCGATGATCATAAATTTCAACAAATAATGATAAATAATGAATAAACTAGAATAATGGATCTAACTTGCATAAACATATGAATTAACATAGAAATTACCGGTTTTAAGTTGCTAGATTAGATCCTATGGTGATTCGAATGAAAATATACTTACCATGATGTAGATCTAGGTGAAAAAAACTTAAAATGACAAAATTATGATCAAGCAACCCATATACTTGATTGAATCCAAGTGAGAGATGCTTATCACTCACTAAATCTTTGAAACAATACAAAATCACCAAATCCTCAACCCGGACAGCGAAGAATGAACTTCAAACCTCTCGATTTGATGAAATCCCTCTTCACTTTACATAGATCTAGCTTCGAATGATGTTAATCTTTACATATATATCTAGAATTGAATGGTAGATTTGTGTATTTGATTGAGCAAGGAGGATAACCAGGTCAACCAAATGAGAGATTGAAGAAAATAAACTATTCTCCATGCCTCCAACCCTCTATTTATAGCCTCCTACCAGCCCGCTAATGGGCCTCCTTAAATCAACCCATTAATGACTCACAAAATCTGAACATAAATTATGAAACACTAAAACAACGATTCCTCCCAAACCGCTGAACCAAATCTTTAATGTGACAACTCTACGTAACTGGCAACACCATTTACTTTCCAATGAAATGATCCCAGCACCTGATTCGATCCCAGTCAAAAGTTATCCTCTATACAAAACTAACTTGGGCAAAATGGTCACAAATAAAATTGGTTAAAAATTATGGACATGTCTCACATCCCTATATACAACATATCAAAATATGAGAATGATCCAACCCTCAGGGAATTAAATAAAAATATTTTACGATCCTCCTATACTTAAAATGCGGGTTGTTACACACAAGCATCAAAGTAACATCCCATACATCATAAGTAAACAATGTTATGTAAATAATAATAACTCAAACAAATTAACCCAAAAAAAGAAAGAACTATCTATCCCCATAGTAATGGACATCGTAAAATAATAGGGTATGTATAAGATAATACATGGAATAGTCTCCTGCTCGCCTCCAGAACAGCTACCCGTGCTCACACTGACACGTCTCTAGTTTATTCATTTAAGAGAAACTAAAGAAATAAGAAGCAATGCATAAAATCTAGGTCAGACTAAGTCTGGTATGAGCAATAGAAATCTCAAGTACTAAAGTAAAATAGTACAATAGGCATGAAGAACCATATTTAACTATCCCTGTAACCAAAGAGTTATCACATAAATTATGTATTCTACTTTATGACAATCATGTTAAAATTTAGTAGATGTGCATGTGATAAGGTGGTAGTAATAAATAAACATAACATCCATCATGTAGAATCACATCCACTCATTGGAACACCTTGCATTTTAAGTAATAAAATTATCAAAATAATTACATAAGCAATGTGCGTTTGAAATTATAAAAGAAACGAATGTTATAAAATGAATTAAATTAAGACAAGGAAAAGCAATTAACATTAACTTTCAACGTTCCTTTAATTAACAATGCATGTGAATATATTTATTTAAAAATATATGTGTACATTAATTTCATAAATAATATGCATTTGAAAAAATGAAATGCAGAATAAATGAGGAATAAATAAAAAGTCACCATTAGGCAAACCAAATGTTGCAAGGGTATAAATAAAATTAAATAAAAAAGAAACGTTATAAAAGAATGAATGGAAGTTAGTTAATAGCATGTTATGAAAAAAATGTATAAATGTCAAAAGCAATGTGCATTTGAATTTGAAAGTTAATGTGCATCATTAATGTGAACATAAATAAAAATAACATTAAAGTTGAAAGCAAATAATTAATTCTTGAATGTTGACATGCATGCGAATGCATATGTATCTAAAAATATGTATAGACATAAATATCAAAGGTGGCACATGTTTGAATTTGAAAATAAATATGTGTCACAAATAGAATTAACTTAGGGAAAATTTAATGATGTTAAGAAACGTTCTAATTTAAAAAGAGAGTGCGCGCATTAATTCTAGAAATGGTACGCGATTAAAATTAAAATTAGATGTGTATTGAATATGGAAGAAAAATTAAAGCACAAGTAATACAACTGGAAATAAATATAACATTAAAAATAACGTTTGATTTTTTTTTAAATATATATGCACAACAAATCATGTATTTAAATTTGATTTTTTTTTCTGGCAAAGCCGACCAGTTTTTATAGTGATCCGTAACACTTTTTATTAAAGAAGAAAATAAAAATACATGTAAGTTCAGGTGATATACTATATGTATATTAACTAAGATCTCCACGCAGGGAGGTGGGATCATTGTTAGTTCACTTACCTACCATATTACATTCACATCAACTTTGCATTACCCTATATAAATTACATAATTTTTGTCTTGCATGAAAAAGAGTCTTTCCCACTTCATACACCATACGGCTAACCATTTTCTTGAATGCTCCTTAGCAATTCCTTTTTCATACTGCGGGCTATTGGAGATTTAGTTCTCATCTTTTCAATTGAGACAGAATCATCATGGATGCTTTCCAAGTTTGGTGGCCTCTCTTTATACCCCGGAGGTGGTGCTATATGAGTATACAGTGACGTTGAACCCTGTGCCTGGGGCGTTATCGGTTGCTCCCAAAGAGAAAGTTAGGCGATTTCATCTTTCTCATCATAGTGGATAGTTAATCAATACTTGTTGCGCTGAACTCTTTGTTTTTTACTTTGACATGAATGGTGGCACATTCACGTAGCAACTGCTGTAGAATGGCACTCATTTCAGCACTATTGCCTTCTCTTGCCTTTGCGGTTCTCAATCTGTCAGCAACAATGTCTACGTCTTTGAGAAACGCTGAGTTATCAACTAAGACAGTGTAGCTCTTGTCACTGCTCTGCTGTGACTTCAAAATCCCCTTATCCACCGGATTAGCTTTATTTTCCACCTGAGCATTATCAGTGATATTAATAGTACATTGCTCCTTCAAGGGATTATAATCATATTTGCCGCTTAGATGATCAGTGTCACTACTGCTAATACTGCTGACACCATTCTCCTTACCTGAAATTCCTTCTTGTATGACATTAACAATAATAACTTCACCTTGCTTGCTGAGAACACAACAATCATCATTGGATTCAATATTAACAGTTGCGTCTATACTTGAAAGCAATTCTTCATTCTTCTGAACTTCATCCACGTGCGAACTCGTTATCACTATTTTATTCTCATTGTCTTTCATGACATTATCAGTTCCATTGATAGTAACCGCAAGTTTTACAATTTTTCTTATTGGTATACCTGAATTAACACTAATTGGCCATATACTGATGTCATTCATGTCCAAGGATGGCATTGGAATATCATCACACGAAAAGTTTGTATCATCTTGGGATTCAATTGTAGCTACATCACTCATACTTGCAAAATTCTTTACTGATCTTATATGTTTTTTTTATCTTAGTTGACCCTTCTCCATGCCTGGTTCTTCCTATTGAATGCAACTCTATCTTGTTGTCTGTTAATAATATTTGATTTGGCTGTTATAGTTGGTTTAGCTACCTCAACCCTCTCTTTAACATTGACTTTAGCGGGTATGACATGAGGTGCATCGTTATTTAAGGCATTTTTTTCACAGGCTTCGGTACTATGACCAAAATACTCTACATTCAGTGCAGATAAGTGGTTTCCAATGATAACACACCTTTACTATTTTCTCAGTACCATTAGGAAGAAGCACGACGAAGTCCAGTGGTAGTTCCTGGTCCGGGGACACCTTTACCATACATTTAGTGTATTCAAGTCGCTCAATCTTCTCTGTATTCTCATTCATGCAAAGAAATCTCCCAACTCTCATGTAAAGATAACTTATTCCAAACTTAGACCAGGCCAAAGGTGGAATATTGTACATCTTAATCTAGACTGGGACATTTCGCATCATAGAGCAATTGTTGCTTACACTAATTTTCCACGTTTTGACAATGAAAACCTTGTTTTGAATGACAATGGGGTCGCTCTGAATGATTCTATTCCAACCTCAGCCAATATAAAGCGGAAAAAGAAAAGAGAACCACTAGATTGGATAGTGAACTTACCCTTAGTTTTCCAATGATTTATCACTTGATTGATTACAATAGAATACGCTAGGGGATCATCCAAGAAGAAGCCGACCAAATCCTGGTCCTAAATGTTTTGAGCAGCTTCTAGAACCTCAATCGAAGGTACGAGTCTATTACCTGAGAAAATTAACTTGAGGGGCGGAGGCACTTAGGTGCCTGAATTTCTAGGTTTTGAAGCAAAAAGCTCAGTCCATTTCCTATTTTGGTTTGGGTCATCGGGGGCTGAAGAAGGTAAAGAAGTATGAGGGGAGTCTAGAGGAGGTGGGACAGGAGGAGGTGGATCTGAGGTCGGGGGAAAGGAGGATCGACGAGACTAGATTTGGCTAAGAAAGGGGTGTTTCTAGGTTTCGCCATTTTTGGTTGAGGCAACCTTACTAAGATTTTAAATTTAAACGCGCATCAAAATAGGAAATAAAATTTAGAAATTAATGAAAACAGTTAAGATATAATAAATGTTAAACATTACAACAATCATGCAGGAAAAACCCGATATTAGATTTTAAAAAAACTAGTACATGGATCGACCCAAGCCAGAATTGGGTCAACCCAAGGGTCGACACACTTATGGACTGTGTTAACCCAGGGGTCGACCAAGTTAAAGCATGGGTCGACCCATTCGAGCTAGATTCCAAGCGGTTTTTATGGTTAATATTTAGTAATCTTGAATCGGATGGACGTGATTCTTTTAGGCAGCTATAAATAAACTAGTAGGGCCTAGATTCTAATTCACATTTTCTTAGAGGATCCTAGGGCTCTGTTAATCCCTTTCTCCTATAAAATTTTCAAATATATATATATATATATATATATGTATGTTTTAGGGTTTCTGATTCAACATTTGGAGATCTAGGTTGTAGATTTAGGTTATAGGTGCACAGATTCACTGCCCGTATGAGGTAAATTTCATGAATTTAAATATAATATTATTCTTTTCATTCCTTTAGAATCAGATTTGTAAATCCATGGTAACTACAGTAGTAGATTCAATTAAGGAGACCACAAATGATAATTTTGAATTAGATTCGGGTATTAGAGAGTAATCGGGTGATTGGATTTAAATTATATTTTCCTATAATGTTATATTATATCATTTTATTCCCGTATATCTTGATAAATTAGAAATTGTGATAATTTATTTTACGTACAATTTGTATATGAATCTATTCTTGCCTAAATTCTTGTGGTAAATCTCAACTAAAAATACATAAGAAATTATGCAATAAACATGTAATTGGATTATAGATTTGATGATTTCTATATTGAATTTAATCCAAAACTTTGTTGTATAAATATTGGAATTGGGAAAAATGGTATAATCCTAGATTGTTGAGTTAGCAATAAGGAAATATATTTGCATAGTTTGGTAAATAAAGGAAAATAAAAAACATGATTGCAAACATGAAAATAATAAAAGGCAGGGATTAGTGCAAAATATGGAAGTATCCATATTGCGCACTAATTTAATAACCCAAAATAACAAAGAGATGTCATGTAACTATAGGTTCCTATTGAAGTAATTTCCTAAAACTATAAAAATAGTTTTATATAGTTTTGCTAACAAATCAATTAGGAATTGGCCTGACTCCCTAAAAGAATAAATTATAAATATAGAAAAATAAAAGATAGCATAATTGAAAGAGGTTATGAAAAGATATAGGAATATGAAATACTTATTGTAAACTTATAACTATAATATATTAAGCATAATTCAGCGGAAATAAAATGTAAGAAAGACTATAACACAAAAGTTACAATTTGGAAAGTGAATATGAAGTTAGAATTTAAGTTTAATAAGCCTAAAGATATTCAATGATGACCTTTTGACTAAGCGATATTTTATGGTAACTAATAAGGTTAATTTATGAATAAATAATATCCGATTAAACGGACTAATGAAAATCAACGAAAAGGAAAATAAGTGAAACGCATAATGGTATATTAGATATAAGGTCTAATTAATATAACGATACGTGTTTGGTCCAGTCCGTGGAGATGGAGAACCCAACAGGGCAAATCATCATTTGTGTCAGAAGGTACGGTGGGTGAACATCCAAATTATTTGACGAGACTAGAAGAAAGTGAAAGACCTCAATAGGACATGAGGATACTTTGTGATGGCCCTCTATGGAGGACCCAACGAAGTTGTACCCATAGAGTCATGTCTGTACGGTACATCCAGAGACTATGCCTGGGCTGCATCTATGGTTGAGGATAACCAAAATAATGATTAGGATGATTTCTAGAATGATACGGTGGTTGACTGGCTTGAAAGAGTTGGCTTTATGGTCAGGACCCAATAAGGATAGTAGGTTGTTGGATACCTGTCATCATCAGTCGGAGCGAGTATGGGAAACACTAGAGCTAAACCAAGAGGCCAATGATCTTTTACTATTGGGTCATTGGATGAGTGACAATGCTAAATAGGATGCTCAGATTATTTGTTAGGGGAAATATCTTGAACGGTCTTTCATTAGTTAAGGGACCTAGGTGGGGACATAGCCATCGAAAGAGACAGACCAATTGTTGCATATCTTTAATGTAGGCCTAACGAACCTGTTATTTACACATATAGAAAGCCCCTGATTGAGTTCTGTGGAGGAACACAGGGTTAGGGCACATTAGTGGCATGGCAATAGAGGCTTATTCACTTTCATAACATAGCCTAGTATGCTTTCGTAGCGTAGCGATGGAGACTTAGTGTGCTTTCATTGGATGATCTAATACGCTTTCTTAGCGTAACGACGAAGGTTTGGAATGTTTTCACAGTGCGATGATGGAGACCGCTCAAGGAGGGTACTATGGGGTGTGCTTGACATACGCACACATGCACACGCGCGCGCACACACACACACACACACACACACATATATATATATGCGTGTGTATGATTTATTTAGCTAATCTACTAAGGAGTAAATAGGTATGATTTATGCGTAAAACTGAAAGTGTAATGTACAGTAACCCAAATAACTTCATAAAAATAAAACAGTGACATAACAGTAAATGTAATGCTATTATTGAAAGCATAATTTGTCTATTCACCAGAACTTTTCTTCTGACCCCCTTCTCATAACAAACCCACAGGTTAGACGGGTGGCAAAGATTATACAACTTAGAAATACTTGTTCGTTAATGTCATTATTATGGAAAGTATTTACCTATTATTATATTTGTTCTGTTCCGCTGTGAGATATTTATTATGAGCTTTGATATATTTATCTTTTCCTTTCTGGAGGATACCAAACATGCTAGCTTGGGTTTCAGTAGACTTGGATTTTAGTATTTCACGAAAAATTCAGGCATGCTGAAATTCGGGTTGTTAGATCTGTTATCAAAGATTAGGTTTAGGATTCCTATATGGATAGAGAATGAACGTGTTTGTATTTTCAAAATATAAATATATTAAATGTAACTAGATCCATAGAGAAACCCATTAATTAAGTAAAGTAACACATGGAGAAAGTTAGATGTGTCAGTTTTTTACACTAAGGAAATGGTTAAGGAAATTTGAGAACATTAGCCCATGAATGGCTAGAGTGAAAAGTATAAAATATACTTTGAAAAAAAATAAGAGAGAGAAGAATCCATGTGTTAGTATACAAAATTTGGTATTTCAGATTAGTGGATTGGGCAATAAGGACTTGTAAGTTGAGAAAGAATAAGAAGAAAAATAGATTAGGAATTTAAGTATATACACATTGGGCGCAAAAGTGGCGCTAATCTTATTTTTCTATTTAGACATAATTTTGGATGGATTAGTGGGAAAAAGTGATTTTTGACAAAGAATATAATTTCATGCAAAAGATTTGGGAATGCAAAAGTTTGAAACCACTTGTACTTATTCCCACAGTTAAACTTTTTAAAGAACTTGAAAAGAAGAAGAAAATATAGATATAGAGAAAGATATCTAAAGAATGTTTTCAAGTTTACAATTTTAGAAATTCATTGGTTTGTGATATTAAAGGTTGCATTAAAATAATTTTTGAAGAAAATAATGAAAATTTGTTTTCAATCGAATTTAGTGCATAAGTAAATTGTGGGGTTAACCGATATAAAGTGGTTAAGAGAAAGCGCAAATATAAATGAATTAGACATATGTGGTGCATATATGACCTTAAGTGAAATTAGTATAAAAGTTTTTCATAAAGAACAGATTATGACACACTTTAACTTATAGTAACATGAAGAATTGTAAGATAAGTTTTTGTGAATCAATAAATTTGTAAATAAATGTATTTGGTTAAAATGAAAAGCAAATGTGCAACGAAAAAGGTGTATAAAATTTAACTGAATCACAATATTTTGTGCCACCTATTTAAAAATAATATAATGAAGTTTCCTTATTACTTTACACAAAACACAAAAGTGCTCTTCAGAATAGATTCTTAGAAACTCTATCATATTAATTCCTCTTGAAAAAGTAATGTGTATTAAAGCGAATAAGAGTTACAACTGAGTTAAGGGCATAATCCTTTTTTAACTTTTGGAAAAAATTATTGAGAATATAAATTTTTATTGAATTAAGGATAATGTAGTAAGAATGGTTTTAGTAGTATGAATGAACTTTTGTTAAAGGTATGAGGAATTATTTTGGTGTGTGAGTAAACCTTAAAAATTGAGTGGTAATCATAAAAAGTCCTAAGGGAGAAATTAGTTACAAGAAAGTGAAATGGTAAATACTCAAAGGTTATGCAGTGGTGTAAGAGATTTGAGAAAAATGGCTTTTTGAAAAATGTTTCAAGTGGTTACTATTTAATAGAAAAGGTTAATGGTAATCTTAAAACTTGCATGGTTTATGTAAAAAGGATAAAGAGGAAATAAATTAGAAAGTGCAAGTTTAGGATTTTTATAAGTGAAATTATGACATGGTTTTTAATTAATGGAAATTCTTTTTTATCACTTCTTGAGGAAATATGAAGGCTTCACATGATGTCTCAATTTATAATAATGACTTTTTGGAAATACTGAATAATAATGAGAAATTTTTTATTATGCAAATCATGCTTGGATAATATAGGAATTTTGACAGTGTAGCCTGAAAAAGATTCCAAGTGCGGGGAAAAGGTTGTATAAAAGTGGAATGAAAAATATAAAAATTTTCATTTTCTACCTTTCTTTAACATAAGAAATTGAACTTGGAAAAATAAAATTTTCTAAAATTTTACATTTAAAGTTAGTTGGTAGGGTTTGGATGCAAAATTAGATGAACTATACTTTTATTTTGTAAGAGTGCGGGAAAAATTGGATGAAAAGATATTTTATTTTTAAAACTTATTGCATTCATGTAGAAATTTCTAGTATATTTATGTTGTGTGCTCATGTTTTCAAAAGATTTTTGAAAGAAAAGTGCATTCGTATAAGAGGTACCTCTTAGGTATTCATTGCATTCATGATTTTTTATGTTGTGTTACACTTTTCATAAGTACATGGATAGTTGCAAAATTGGTTTACACATGATGGTTGTGAATTTTGCGAGGAATTGCATAATTTTACTCGTACTAAATGTTGAGGACGAAATTTGCTAAAGGATGGGAGAATATAACACCATGCATTTTAAGTAATAAAATTATCAAACTAATTACATAAGTAATGACCATTCGAAATTCAAAAACAAACGCATGTTATAAAATGAATTAAACTAAGAGAAGGGAAAGTAACCAATATTAAATTTCAACATTCCTTTAATTGACAATGCACATGAATATATTTATTTTAAAAATATATACATATATTAATTTCGCAAATAGTATGCATTGGAAAACTAAAATGCGGGATAAATGAGGAATAAATAAAAAGTCACCTTTAGGAAAACATAACGTCGAAAAGCTAAAAAATAAAATTAAATAAAAAGAAATATTACAGAAGAATAAATGGAAATTAGTTAATAGCATGTTATGAAAAAAATATACATGTATAAATGTCAGAAGCAATGCGCATTCAAATTTGAAAGTTTATGTGCATCAGTAATGACATTTATGTGAACATAAATAAAAATAACATTAAAGTTGAAAGCAGATAATTAATTCTGAAATGTTGATACGCATGTAACGCAAATGCATATAAAAATATGTATAGACATAAATATCATAGGTGGCACATGTTTGAATTTGAAAAAAAAAACGTGTGTCACAAATTGAATTAAATTATGGGGAATTTAATGACGTTAAGAAATGTTCTAATCTAAAATGAGTATGCGCTCATTAATTCTAGAAATGGTATGTGTTTAAAATTAAAATTAGACGTGTATTGAATAGAAGAAAAATTACTGTGCAAGTAATAAAAATGGAAATAAATATAATGTTAAACAAACATTCAAAATTTTGTGTAAATATATACGCATAACAAATAACGTGTTTAAATTCTAAATTTGAAAGCACGTCAAAACAAAAATAAAATTGAGAAATCAATGAAAATGGTTAAGAAAATAATAAATGTTAAGACTACGTTTAAATATAACAACAATCACATAGAAAAGGACCCGATATACTATTTTAAAAAAATCTTATATGGGTCAAACCGAACCAGAAGTGGGTCGACCCAAGGGTTGACACACTTATGGACTTTGCCGACCCAGCTAAAGCATAGGTCGACCCATTCTGGCCAGATCCAATGTGGTTTTTTTGTTAACAAATTAGATTTAGTTCTCTTGAATCGGATGGACGTGGTTCTTCTTGGCAACTATGAATAAACCAGCAAGGTCTAGCTTCCAATTCATATTTTCTGACAAGATGCCAGAGTTCTGCCGTTCCCTTTCCCTCCAAACTCTTCAGATATATATATATATATATATATATATGTTTTAGGGTTTCTGACAAGATCTGGAGATAAAGGTTGTAGATTTACACTATAGGTGCCCAGGTTCCCCGTCCACATGAAGTAAATTCCGTGAATTTGAATATAATATTATTCTTTTCGTTCATTTAGAATTTGAATTATAAATCCGTAGTAATTACAATAGTAGATTCAATTACGTAGACTACGGATGATAAATTCGAATCTAATTCGAGAATTGACGAGCAATCAGGTGAGTGGATTTAAAATATATTTTTCGATAATGGTGTATCATATCGTCAGATTCCTGTAAATCTTGTGAAATTAGAAATAGTTAAATTGTGATAATTTATTTTCTGTACAATTTGGATATGAACTATTCTTGCCTAAATTCTTATGGTAAATCTCAAATGAAAATATGTCGGAAGTTCCATGTATAGTAAACATCTAATTGGATTATAGATCTGAGGATTTCTATATTGAATTTAATCTAAATATTTGTTGGGTAAATATTTGAATTAGGAAAAATGATATAGGCCTAGATTGATTGGTTACGAAAAAGGAAATATATTTGCATAGTTTGATAAATAAAGAAAAATAGACAACATGGTAGCAAACATGAAAACAAGAAATGTAGAGATTAGTGCAAAACATGCAATTGCCATATTGCATACTAATTTGATAACCCAAAAATATGAAAAATGTGTTCCTATTATAGTAACTACCTAAAACTATGGAAATAGTTTTTATACAGTTTTAGTAACAAATCAATTGGGGATAGGCCTTACTACCTAAAATAATAAATTGTAAAAATAAAAAAAAAGATAACATAACTGAAAGAGGTTATGAAAAATAATGGAATATGAAAGGCTTATTGAAAACTTATAACTATAATATAATAAGCACAATTCAGTGGCAATAAAATGGAAGAACGTCTATGATATAAAATTTATAATTTGGAAAGTGAATATAAAGTTATAAATTAAGTTTAGTAAGCCTAAAGATATTTTATGGTGACCTTGCGACTAGGCAATATTTTATTGTAACAACCCGCCCGGAGTGGGCCTAAATTTTGACCCAGAAAAGGCATATCGACACATAGAGCCACTCTAAACAGGTCGTTGGTTCCTATAAGGAATTATATTTTCACATAATAATAGAATAATATAGTAATCAAAATAGATGTATGATTTATTCAAAAGCCACATGCTCAACACATAAAATATTAAACATTAAATTCATATGTTTACAACGGTACATCATATTTATTCACCATCAAGAGCTTCTAATAATAAAAGAGCAATAACAAATAATATCTGGTTGTCTTCTTTAGGCTCCATCATCATCTTGTCAACCATGCCTATTCCCCACCTACTAATCTGTTGGCTATGTTAAGGAGAGGGGTCAGAATAGGAAGTTCTAATGACTGAAAATAACATGTGTTTAAAGATTATACTCTAAATTTGGTAGGTTATACACTTCAAAGTATGTCTATGAAACACATAGGCACACACACACAAAGGTACATTTTAATTAATGAGGTGCTTATCTGAGTCAATTGCTTAAGACCTTCATAATGTATTTGGGGTAGATCACTTAACACTTAAGACCCAACGACGTGGACATTCCTGGTCACTTAAGTCCCATTCTAGTATATTTATTAAGGGTGGATTCTTATGATCTCTTATGACCCTAAAGTGGACTCTAGCCACTTAAGATCCTGTCCTAACACGTCAGCGTCCTGATTAGATATATACTCTCACAAGTAATATGAGAAGTAGTACCTCGCTGCTTAGTACCAATTTAGGGTAGGCCCGCATACAGCCATTTAAGACCCCCTCCAGCGGACGCCTTATGCTACTACTTAACTGATATTACGATAGTAGACCTATGTCGCTTAAGACTTCCCTTAGAGGGTTAGTTAATTAAATTGCATGCTACGTCTCATGTGTACCAAACCCGTCCCTAAGTTTGACCTCACAAAGCTCCTAGAGGAAGTGGACATTCTGGTAAACTACCCTACTCCGTCATCGCCATGACTAGACCACTTTAGAGGAGGACTCATAGACCACTTCAAATCTAATAAGGGAGGGTCCCATGACTTTGGCCCAAATCCAAGGAATAAACCTTCGAAACAAGCCTGGTCCTAACCACTTAAGACCCAAACTTGATAAGAAGAAAGTCAGCCAATTAAGACCTTCTTAAGGTGGGTGGTAAACCTACCTATTTACACATGAAATAGGTATATATATACACTAGACCTCTCACATTAAACCAACTACTTGTAGATGCAGGATATGCCGGGAGGTTCTGGACAGACTTCTACTACAAGCGGATTTAATCTTGTGTCATAGTGCACTAGGTTTGATGGCCCATGGCACCCAAATCTCTCACATTAGCCAAACTCACTTGTGGTTGCTAGATTTGCTGGTTGGTTTCGGGCAGACTTCTACAACAAATGGCGTCTAACCTCATGTTTGTATGTTATAATTTAATATATGTATGTATGTATATATATATATATATATACATAAGCCATTTATACACACACAAAAGAAATAATTTATATGGGGACATTTACAAATTTCTAATCTTATTCTAACGTATTTATTATGCTATTATTACGTTGCTTACACCATATAAATATATAATTTAATACGTGCTATAAACACTAATTTCCGTTCGAATTAAGAAATGTTCTAACAGTGAATTATGTCAATTCTGATCACATAAAAGGTATACAAGCCTAATTCCCAAATTAAAATACTCAATTCGTGGCATAATTAATAGCAAGTAGCAAATGGGAAAACATCAAAATAAATTATTCAAACTTGTATCCTAGGCCTGTTATAATTATTTAGATAATGAAAGAGAAACAAGATGTTACATACATACATATTCAGCACACACACGCGCGCACACACACACACACATATATATGCATAAACTTCTGTTTAAATCAAACCAAATCTGAATACATTCAAATTCTATGTTGCACATAAAAACGTTAACATTTGATTATTTCAAATCTAAATACATTCAAATTCTCCATTTTAGAGTAGAGATCTAAACCTATCCAAATAATGAAACCAAACCAAATCTTAACCCTTTTATACAACAAACACTTTTAAATTAAAAGCGGCAAATCCAATTAAACAAAAGCAGAATCATCAAATTATTCCTCAAACATAACCAACATAATTTACTAACCCAAATTATTGATTGACAACTTTACGATAAATAAAGATAAGAGATTTAGGGGTTTTTATTATGATGCATCGGGAAAACCCAAACCTTCTTAGGCATACAAATCAATATGAAATCTACAAAATATGAAGTTTAATCAAATATTATCTCCACCAATAGTGATTGAGGCAAAGGAAATAACGCTGATATGAATGTTGTAAACGTTGTTCTTCAATCTTACTGCAAATCTATATAAGAGAATTCTATAAATTTGAGTCTTATATATAGATTATAGAAATTCCAGAATAAAACCTAAATAGAAATATATTAGAAACGAAATAGATTGAGTATAGTAGAAGAAACCCATTTCCACCTAATTTCTGGAATATCTACAGCAGAATTGAGGCAAAGAAAATGAGAAGATTTAGGGAATTGTGAGGTGAACGAGGTGGTATTATAGGAGTGTAAATGAATGGAAACCATTAGATTAATATAGATTACTCGTAGTTGTTCATTTCCTATTAAACCAGCCTAAACACCAACCTAAACGACTCCCACTAGACCTGGGCCACACCAGGCGGTCGACACCCACCCACAAAGGGCGGTCGATCAGCGTTCGACCCCTGGTTGTCGACCGCTCTAGGGCGTAAATGCCCAATGAGCCTAGTGGCTTGTATTTTTAATTAATTATATTATTAATTTCCTTATATTACTATTTTATTTCTTTATGTGATATATTCTTTGTCCCCTAGTTCTTATCTATTAGTTTGAATTCCAAATTCACCCATTTACCATATGACTTCATTAAATTATATTTCATCATACAAACTCCATTTTCAACATATTATATATGAAAACGTATCAGAATCTCGTCACGAATCCAAATATGATAGTTTCTTGACCAAGTTCCTATTTGTCCAAAATTCTCATTTTTCCACTGTTTTATATTTATTATTTATTTAATTCATTAAAGCTTTTAGTCTATTTAGTATATTTTTACGGGTGTTGCATTTATGGTAACTAATAAGGTTGATTTATTAATAAATAATATCTGATTAAATGGACTAATGAATATTGTAAATCAACGAAAAGGAAAATAAATGAAACGCATTATGGTAAATTAGACATAGGGTCTAATTAATATAACCATATGCGTTTGGTCCAGTTCATGAGGATGAAGAATTCAACGAGAAAAATCATCAGAGATGTCGGGAGGCATGACGAGAGAATGTCCAACTTATTCGACAAGACCGAAAGGAAGTGCAATAATTCGATGCGATGTGAGGATATTTTGTGATAGCCCTATGTGGTAGGCCTATTGAAGCTGTATCCACAGAGGCATGGCCTGTACGGTTCCATCCAGAGAGTATGCCTTAGCTGCATCTATTATTTAGTGTAGCCAGAAGACTGATTGGGATGATTTGGAAGATTCCTCGGCTTGGGAGAGCAGGTTTCGTGGTCAGGACTCAACAAGAATAGTTGTAACACCCCACGTCCATTAATGTCACTCACAAAGGGAATGCATTAACTTCAATGGAGGTTATAAGTGAATATAGAACAAAAAAATTACAACAAGACAGATAATAAATAGTACTTGGAAATCTAAAACTTCATTTTATTGCAGCGGAAATCAAACATGTTTGTTACATCATAAAACCAAGTACAATATCCATCTTCATAAAAACAAATTACATAATCCCATTACATAAATAGCCATTAAAAAAGATAACAAGCTGGACTTTACTTCAACGGTCCAAGCTTTCCCAAGAGATGAAGCAATCCAATCAAACTCCACTAGAGCTGGGCCCAACCTGAGGACCTGGAGGGGGAAAAAGGATAGAAATGGAGGGGGTCAGACATAAAGTCTGGCGAGTATGATAATTCTAACAATACTATTATCAAAATAACTAGACTAAGGCATAAGCTGGAAGACAAGTAAATGTCTATGAACTATTAGGTATGGAATGAGCAGATAATGATAACGTGAAAGATAACGTCAAAGGCACACCTAATTACTAACGAATGATTGCTACACTGCACCGCACATTACTACACTGCACCGCACCAGTCACCCTAAAGGTTGATCCCACTTGCTTCACACAGAAACTTTATAAATAGCCTTGCGTACCCCTAACTGACTACATAGGTGCCGTATGCCCCTATCTCCACTAGGTGTACCCCACTACCCACTTTCGATCGGCTCCCTACTCGTAGAAATCTGTGCTGGCCCCACAGTGGGGTGTATCACTCCCCTAAAGTGGCAACCCGATACAACTTGAGAATGCACGGCTTATACCTACACGATGCAACAACGTCTTACCTACCAGCCCGGTTCCACACATGCATATGAAACCCGTTGGACTTGCGTTGCCACCGCTCCCCGTTTTGGCCTCTTACAGTCGAACCCAGCATGCGTGTCCCGTCCTCGACTTGGGTCGAGCCCACAAAGATACGTTTGGGATACTGGTCGAAATGTGCCCCCACAAGCTACCCACCTAAGCTTGTCACTAGTATATCCCACTTAACCCTCTTAGTCATGTTCATCTACATGTGTGTTTGGTTAATTCTTACTAATCGTATTTCACATGCCACTAAGGGCACCCCCTAGAATCCTCATGCCACCCAAGGCACCTACTTAACCCCCATGTCCCACCTTACATGTTTATCTGGTTAAGTATTTCTTAATTCATTCAAGCCATAACCTCATAAAGACCTCTCATATTAGACTGGCATTTATGGCAGCTGGATTTGTCGGGCGGGTCCGGGCAGTCTTACACCATAAAAGAGTCTAACCTCGTGTCTTTACAACCGTTATGCTTTAGTTTAGGCCTAGGACCTCTCACATTGGGCTGACATTTGTGATCACTGGATTTGCCGGGCGGGTCCGGGCAGGTTTACGTCACAAACGAGTCCAACCTCGTGTCCTAAGCATTGATTAACACTTAAAATCTTTTACCCCAGTTTTAATAATTCCCTATTCAAATTATTAATTAAGTCAACTTTTAATGATGTCCATAATTGACTCAATTATGGCCATCCACTTATGGCATGCAAAATCATATCAATTGCACCCCAACTTTTTAATATTAAATCCTTAATATTACCCCTACCCCACGTTTATACGTTCGCTTATTCAACGCATAATATAGGCTAGACTTGTATAGTCTAACACCTAGCACAAAGTTAAATTATCACAACATATAGACAATTAAAATAAATCTAATCATAATAGGGGTGAAACTTGCATAAACTACACATATTAAGGATCAAAAGGTGTCAACTTGTTAAATGTCTCAATTTACATGATATGATCATAGCCCAAATCTATACATAAACTTGCATATGGGGTTTTTAGGCAACATAGTGATGGTGTGAAATAGCATAGGATGTCACATATGTCATAGCATAATTCTAGATGTCATAATAGATGTCTTGGCATATGTTCATAACTTTTCTAATCAATCTAACTTGCATATGTGACTTGTCATATAGATCAACATAACCCAAACACGATGATTTAATTAATATGAACTAACTAGCATAGATGGTAACATCATGGCCTTTTTAACATGTATGATTCATCACAACTTAGCATAGAAACTTTCAACATACATAACATCATCATAGCATGATTTACAACATATAAGATATCATCATCACATAACATTGGATTTACAATATACATGATAGCAAAAGGGGTTTACTACAACATATATGATAATTCACATCATCTACTCATAATCCATTCATAACTCAACCTAATTAAAATGATAATAATCTTGTTAAGATCATCATACTCACAATTTAGAGAAGAAAAGAGAGAGTTTTGCTTTGCTTTAGGGTTGAGAAAATTAGAATTGAATTTGCTTTTCTTCTTTCTTAGTTGGCGGCGACTCCATTGATTTCCATGGCGATGGTATGACGGTAACTATTCTATTTTAATTAGGTTTAGGGTTAGCATTAGGATGTATTTATAGGTGTAGGAAGTTATTTAGGACCATTAGATTAACCTTGAACCATGAGAACCAATCAAATGCAAAATTTGCATTTGAGCGAATCGGCCCACGGGTTGACAGCCAAACACCCTGGATTAACCCCTAGTCGACCCAGCGGAGCTCGGGTCGACCTCAAAAATGGGCCGGTTCGGTTATTCCCCCTCCCAATTCGCTGTTTTGACCTTTTTCGCATATTTATTTATTTAATTTTTAATTTATATATATATATATATATCAATATATATATATTTCTCTGCGCAACCCATTTCACTTAATTCTTTTCTAAAAATTAAGTATACTTTAATTTGTGAATTTTAATGTTATAAAATTACGGGGTGTTACATTCTCCCCCTCCTTAAAGGATTTCGTCCCGGAAATCTCCAAGTCAAGAAGAATGTATATCCTACCATCTAATCGTCCATCTACTCAACCATCAAACACCAGCATCCATTGTCCTTAAAAGACTTCTAATGCTTTAATGTTTATATGCACAGTGTGTGTATATGTCCATATCTATTGCAAAATTAGGCGGTCTACTGATTCATTCGACCTCCTTAGTGCAATTCATGATAGTGTCATGCGTCCAATATGTATGCAAAAGATTCCTAATGATACATATTAATTCTATATGCGTGAACAACCATCCACCCGAATGCAGCAACTATATGATAATACAACCATTATACATCCATTTTACTAAATACATATGCAATATGAAGTGACTGAGCCGATCTGGTGCCTAATAGTGTGTGTATATGCATCCACGAGCAAACACTTGCATCCACTTTGCATCCACCATACATAACATGTCTCAAACAAATGTTTCAACCATAGGATTATCCTAACTAAAGGTCAAAGATACTAGCGAGAGGATATACTAAAGATAAGATAAGTACAAGCTAAGCGATAAAGGAGAAATTAAAGGACATACCCTCAAAAAGAAAAGGGTATCGTGAACGCATCTTCTCTTCCGTCTCCCAAGTAGCGTTGCTCTCATCATCTTCCCATTGCACTTTGACTAGTCTGACCTCTCGATTCCTCAACCTCTTGATCTCCGACCCAAGAATGCGCATAGGAGCTCGTCGAATTGTCGCATCATGCTCTATCTCCACCTCTCTAAGAAAGCTCGGCTCTACCACTTCCGCGGTCTCGTGCAAGCACTTCCTCAAATGTGACACATGGAATACGTCGTGTACACAACTAAGTCTCTCGGGCAACTCCAATCTATACGCCATCTGTCCAATTTTATCCTTAATAGGAAACGGCCCTACAAACCTTGGTGCTAATTTCCCAATGGACCCAAAGCGAAAAACGTTCCGTAATGGAGACACTTTAACAAAGACCATGTCCCCAACTTCATACTCGAGATCTATCCTCCTCTTATCCGCATAAGATTTATGCCTATCCTGTGCTGCTTTCATCCTCCTTCGAATCAAGTCGATCTTCTCTGAAGTCTCCCTAATCATATCGGGCCCAAGTAAGATCTTATCCGTAGATTCCCACCAACATGTAGGTGAACGACAAGGTCGTCCATAAAGAGCTTCGAATGGTGCCATACCAATGCTGGACTGAAAGCTGTTATTATATGCGAACTCCACCAATGGAAGATGCTCTTCCCACGTACCCCCAAAGTCTAGGATACATAGCCTCAACAGATTCTCTAGAATGCGATTCACCCTCTCGGTCTGGCCGTCCGTCTGAGGATGATATGCGGTGCCCAAACATAACTTAGTCCCTACCGCCTCTTGTAAGCTTCTCCAAAATTCGCTAGTGAAAATAGGATCGCGGTCGCTCACTATGCTAGAAGGAACACCGTGCAAACAAACTATTTCTCGAACGTATACGGAGGCTAACCATGGAGCAGTCCTCTTACTCTTTATGGGAATGAAATGGGCACTTTTAGTAAGTCTATCTACTATAACCCAAATTCCCGTATTACCCTTCCTTGATCGCGGTAACCCATCCACAAAATCCATCGAGACACTTTCCCACTTCCATAGTGGAACCTCCAATGGGTGAAGCAACCCACCGGGTTTCTTTTGCTTCGCTTTTACTTGTTGGCACACTAAGCATCTAGCGACATACTCGGCCACGTCTTTCTTCATGCCGGCCCAAAAGTAAACTCTCTTCATGTCTTTGTACATCTTTTCCCCGCTGGGATGAATGGTCATCTTCGAATGATGTGCTTCGTCAAGAATAGTCTTCCTTAGGTCATCATCTTTTGGTACACAAAGTCTACCGTCCCTACGTAACCAACCCTTATCGTCTAGGGTATACCTACGGAGATGGCTTGATGACTCCCCTCCTTTGAGTTTCTCTACTAACTCAACCAACTGCAGGTCTTCTCGCTGTGCCTCGCCAATTCGTCCCAAAAGCGTAGGTTTGACCTCCAAGGATGCTAGCAAACCGGGTACGAAGTCAACGGAAGGTCTAAAGTCAAACATCGAAATGAATTCTAAACTTCGCCGCTCAACAAACAAAGGACTTAAGGATAATCTTTTTCTACTTAAGGCGTTTGCCACCACTTGCCAGGGGTATAGGCTATTTCGAAGTCGTAGGACGCTAAGAACTCCATCCACCTTTGCTGCCTTAAGTTCAAGTCCTTTTGAGAGAATAGGTATTTTAAAGACTTCTGGTCAGTGAATAATTCGAATTTCTCGCCAAGAAGATAATGACACCAAGACTTAAGCGCGAAAACAATAGCGGCCAATTCTAGGTCATGTGTAGGATAATTTTTCTCATGCGCTCTCAACTGCCTTCCACCATAGGCTATTACCCTACCCTCCTGCATTAAGACTGCGCCTAGTCCTGTCCCACAAGCATCAGTATAAACGGTAAACGGCTTACTCCCGTCTGGCAATACTAAGACTGGGGCTGAAGTCAAAGCTCTCTTCAGACGTTGGAACGCATCATCACAATCTACGTCCCATGTGAAAACTAGGTTCTTCTTCGTCAAGCGTGTCAATGGAGCTGATATCTTTGCGAAGTCTTTGATAAACTTCCTATAGTAGCCAGCCAACCCCAAGAAACTTCTCACTTCGGTAGCATTTTTAGGGACCTTCCAATCTTGGATGGCCACCACCTTCGCGGGATCCACGGCTATCCCTTCTTTAGAAACCACGTGCCCCAAGAACCGTACTTCCTTCCTCCAGAAGTGACACTTAGAAAATTTAGCCTTAAGGCTATGCGCTCGTAGGGTCTCCAACACTTCCCTAAGATGTAGGGCATGCTCTTCTTCATCCTTAGAAAAGATCAAGATGTCATCTACAAAGACTACCACGAATTTGTTAAGGTACTCCCTAAACACCATACTCATCAAATCAACAAAATATGCTGGGGCATTTGTCAAACCGAAGGGCATCACTACCTATTCATAGAAACTGTCCGGAGTCCTAAAGGCAGTCTTGTCTATGCTATCCTCAGCCACTCTCAACTGATGGAACCCAGTGGCTAAGTCCAACTGCGAAAACACTGAGGCGCCAACTAACTGATCGAAGAGATCGTCAATCCTCGGCAGTTGGTGTCTGTTCTTCTTAGTAAGTTTATTAAGTTCTCTATAGTCCACACACAGTCTAAGGGACCCATCCACCTTCGTGGCAAATACTACTGGAGCACCCCACTCCGATATACTTTGTCTTATGAACCACTTCTCAAGCAACTCCTTCACTTGCTTATCGAGTTCCCCCCTTTCACGTGGAGCCATGTGGCGTACTGGCAAAGATACTGGTTTCGCATTATCCACAAGATATATTCGAAAATCTATCTCCCGCTTCGGAGGCAAGCCCTTCACCTCCTCAAACACATCCGAATATTCTCGGACCACTCTAACAGATCGTAGATTTTCCTCAGACGCGTCAAGCGATTCTAGATAACTTAGCATAACTGAATTTATGGGATTACAGAAGATTTCGAGAGTGTTGCCACGGCGAGTCACGACCCTAACTACTCTCCTTTCACAATCAAGAACGGCCCCATTTCTGGATAACCAATCCATTCCTAAAATTAGCCCATAGCCCGTGAAGCCCAACACATAAGCATCACATCTAAATTCAACGCTAAGTATGGAAATTTTCAAATCCAAACACATCATGGACAAATAAGTTGAGCCCCCTATTGGATTCGAAACAACTAAGGGATCCTCTACTAAACTGGTGTTTAAGTGCAGTGATTCAACTAATGATGTAGAGATAAATGAATGTGATGCGCCCGAATCGAATAAGGTACGGACAGGATGATCAAACAGAAAAACTAAGCTTTCAACAGAAATGGTTCTACCTCGTTCTTGCAGCGGTGGAACCGCGAGAGCCTGAACTTGTCCCCTAGCCTGCCCTGGTGCCATAAGAGCCTGCACCTGTCCTCCCGAGGTAGCTCCTGCCCTCTGCCCCTTCTTTGGGCAGTCCTTCACTAAATGTCCCGCATCGCCACAATGAAAACAGCCTGTCTTCTTTTTCTTTCGGCAATCCTTGCTGAGATGGCCTGGGGTTCCATAGTTAAAGCACTTCTTCTTTCCCTTGCCATTATTGTCTTTTCCACCCTTCTTGTTTTGCTGTTGTGGTTTCTTCTGATCCCCCTTCTTCTCGGGTGCCTTATCAGCTTTAGCGCTTTTCTCCTCATGCATGAGCGCCATTTCTACTAACTTCTCAAAGGTGGCCCCCATCGGGATGTGGGTCATAGCCAACCCTTGCAATGGTTCATTCAAGCCATTCACGAACCTTAGAGCCTTCTTCTCCGGCGTGTTTACTAAGTCCAAGACAAACCTTGCTAACTGATTAAATTTATTGACATATTCTTTCACTGATGAGCTTCTTTGCTTCAATGTCAAGAACCTTTCCATATATAGATTTTCTTCCGCCCTTGAGAGAAACTTCGCCTCGAACCTACGTCTGAAATCCGCCCAAGAGTCAACAGGGCGCTCCCCATTAGTGACCTCCCACCAAAACGAGGCCTCTCCCTTCATCAACCAAGCTGCTAAACGAACTCTCCTCCCTTCTTCTACTTCAAAGATTTCTAGCAATTCTTCCACCTCCTTAAGCCAATCTCTAGCTTCCACAAACGTTTCTAACCCTTGAAATGGTTTTCCACCCATAGCCTTGAATTCCTTGCACATCTTTGCAAAAGTATCTACGCGAGGAGGAGGAGGAGGCACGGGTGCAACTGGTGGTGGAGGAACATTGGCTGGACCTACAGTGGCCCTAGCCTCCAACAGCCTCCTATACCATCCTGGTATCGTTACACCGTCAGGTAGGTTGAGATCTTCAGCCATGCTGAAACGAAAAAGGAAAGATTCAAAATGGAGAATTCGAAAGATAAAGATATATGGCTATTTGGGGATTATGTTTTTCTTAAAAACTTTCCTCTTTAAATTTCTCATTAAAACATGTTTTTGAAAACACTTCTTCCAAAAATAACTATTTTTCTAAAGTATTTTTATCTGTTCTGGTAACCTTAAGCTCTGATACCACGTGTAACACCCCACGTCCATTAATGTCACTCACAAAGGAAATGCATTAACTTCCATGGAGGTTATAAGTGAATATAGAACAGAAAAATTACAACAAGACAGATAATAAATAGTACTTGGAAATCTAAAACTTCATTTTATTGCAGCGGAAATTAAACATGTTTGTTACATCATAAAACCAAGTACAATATCCATCTTCATAAAAACAAATTACATAATCCCATTACATAAATAGCCATTAAAAAAGATAACAAGCTGGACTTTACTTCAACGGTCCAAGCTTTCCAAAGAGATGAAGCAATCCAATCAGACTCCACTAGAGCTGGGCCCAACCTGAGGACCTGGAGGGGGAAAAAGGATAGAAATGGAGGGGGTCAGACATAAAGTCTGGCGAGTATGACAATTCTAACAATACTATTATCAAAATAACTAGACTAAGGCATAAGCTGGAAGACAAGTAAATGTCTATGAACTATTAGGTATGGAATGAGCAGATAATGATAACGTGAAAGATAACATCAAAGACACACCTAATTACTAACGAATGATTGCTACACTGCACCGCACATTACTACACTGCACCGCACCAGTCACCCTAAAGGTTGATCCCACTTGCTTCACACAGAAACTTTATAAATAGCCTTGCGTACCCCTAACTGACTACATAGGTGTCGTCTGCCCCTATCTCCACTAGGTGTACCCCACTACCCACTTTCGATCGGCTCCCTACTCGTAGATACCCGTGCTGGCCCCACAGTGGGGTGTATCACTCCCCTAAAGTGGCAACCCGATACAAATTGAGAATGCACTGATTATACCTACACGATGCAACAACGTCTTACCTACCAGCCCGGTTCCACACACGCATATGAAACCCGTTGGACTTGTGTTGCCACCGCTCCCCGTTTTGGCCTCTTACAGTCGAACCCAGCATGTGTGTCCCGTCCTCGACTTGGGTCGAGCCCACAAAGATACGTTTGGGATACTGGTCGAAATGGGCCCCCACAAGCTACCCACCTAAGCTTGTCACTAGTATATCCCACTTAACCCTCTTAGTCATGTTCATTTACATGTGTGTTTGGTTAATTCTTACTAATAGTATTTCACATGCCACTAAGGGCACCCCCTAGATTCCTCATGCCACCCAAGGCACCTACTTAACCCCCATGTCCCACCTTACATGTTTATCTGGTTAAGTATTTCTTAATTCATTCAGGCCATAACCTCATAAAGACCTCTCACATTAGACTGGCATTTATGGCAGCTGGATTTGCCGAGCGGGTCCGGGCAGTCTTACACCATAAAAGAGTCTAACCTCGTGTCTTTACAACCGTTATGCTTTAGTTTAGGCCTAGGACCTCTCACGTTGGGCTGACATTTGTGACCACTGGATTTGCCGGGCGGGTCCGGGCAGGTTTACGTCACAAACGAGTCCAACATCGTGTCCTAAGCATTGATTAACACTTAAAATCTTTTACCCCAGTTTTAATAATTCCCTATTCAAATTATTAATTAAGTCAACTTTTAATGATGTCCATAATTGACTCAATTATGGCCATCCACTTATGGCATGCAAAATCATATCAATTGCACCCCAACTTTTTAATATTAAATCCTTAATGTTACCCCTACCCCACGTTTATACGTTCGCTTATTCAACGCATAATATAGGCTAGACTTGTATAGTCTAACACCTAGCACAAAGATAAATTATCACAACATATAGACAATTAAAATAAATCTAATCATAATAGGGGTGAAACTTGCATAAACTACACATGTTAAGGATCAAAAGGTGTCAACTTGTTAAATGTCTCAATTTACATGATATGATCGTAGCCCAAATCTATACATAAACTTGCATATGGGGTTTTTAGGCAACATAATGATGGTGTGAACTAGAATAGGATATCACATATGTCATAGCATAATTCTTGATGTCATAATAGATGTCTTGGCATATGTTCATAACTTTTCTAATCAATCTAACTTGCATATGTGACTTGTCATATAGATCAACATAACCTAAACATGATGATTTAATTAATATGAACTAACTAGCATAGATGGTAACATCATGGCCTTTTTAACATGTATGATTCATCACAACTTAGCATAGAAACTTTCAACATACATAATATCATCATAACATGATTTACAACATATAAGATATCATCATCACATAACATTGGATTTACAATATACATGATAGCAAAAGGGGTTTACTACAACATATATGATAATTCACATCATCTACTCATAATCCATTCATAACTCAACCTAATTAAAATGATAATAATCTTGTTAAGATCATCATACTCACAATTTAGAGAAGAAAAGGGAGAGTTTTGCTTTGCTTTAGGGTTGAGAGAATTAGAATTGAATTTGCTTTTCTTCTTTCTTAGTTGGCAGCGGCTCCATTGATTTCCATGGCGATGGTATGACGGTAACTATTCTATTTTAATTAGGTTTAGGGTTAACATTAGGATGTATTTATAGGTGTAGGAAGTTATTTAGGACCATTAGATTAACCCTGAACCATGAGAACCAATCAAATGCAAAATCTGCATTTGAACGAATCGGCCCACGGGTTGACAGCCAAACACCCTGGATTAACCCCTAGTCGACCCAGCGAGGCTTGGGTCGACCTCAAAAATGGGCCGGTTCGGTTAATCCCCCTCCCAATTCGCCGTTTTGAACTTTTTCGCATATTTATTTATTTAATTTTTAATTTATATATATATATATATATATATCAATATATATATATTTTTCTGCGCAACCCATTTCACTTAATTTTTTTCTAAAAATTATGTATACTTTAATTTGTGAATTTTAATGTTATAAAATTATGGGGTGTTACAATAGTAGGTCGTCGAATACCTATCATCATTTGTCGGAGCGAGTATGGGAAAGACTGGAGCTAAATAAAGAGGTAATGATCTTTTACTATCGGGTCATTGGATGAGGGACAATGCCAAATTGGATGTTTAGATTGTTTGTTAGGGGCACGATCACTTTGCTCTTTGAATGGTCTTTCGTTAGTTGGGGGTAGGTGGGGCCATATCCACCAAAAGAGACAGACTAGTTGATGGATATTTGTAATGTAGACCTAATGAAAATGTAATTTACAGATATAGAAAGCCCCTGAATGAGTTCCATGGGGAAACCCATGGGTAGGGCACCTTAGTGGCGCGATGGTGAGAAATATTCGCTTTCATAGCATTGCCTCTTACGCTTTTGTAGTGTAGCGATGGAGACTTAGTGTTCTTTCCTAACATGGTCTAGTACGTTTTCTTAGCGTAGAGATGGAGGCCTTGAACGTTATCATAGTTCGACGATGGAGGCCGCTCGAGGAGGGTATTGTGGGGAGTACCTCGATATATTGGACACATAGCTATATATATGATTTATTAAGTTAATCTACTAGGGAGTAAATGGGTATGATTTATGCGTAAAACTGAAAGTGTAATGTGCGGTGAACCCAAATAACTTTGTAAAAATAAAGCTGTGATAGAACGGTATATCTAGTGGTATTTATAAAAAAGTATAATTTGTCCATTCACCAAGACTTTTTTCTGACTCCCTCCTCATAACAGACCCGCAGGTTAGACAGGTGGCAGAGATTATACAGCTTAGAGGCACTTGCTAGTTAGTGTCGTTATTATGGTAAGTATTTACCTATTATTATATTTTGTTATGTTATGCTTTGAAATATTTATTATGAGGTCTGATATATTAATTTTTGCGTTTGTATATGATAATAAACAAACCAACTCAGGTTTCAATAGATTTTAAATTTAGCATTTTATGAAAAATTCTTGCCTACTGAAATTTGGGTTGTTACACTCAGCAAGTGCATTAGATAGATTGTACCTGTTACCCTAAACCACTTGACCGGTAAAGGTGATTGCAATTCGTACACCATTTGGACTCTTCCACTCAACACTAATTAATGTGCATCCCTTACACCCCAAGTGTACTTACAGTTCCAAGAACCTACAATTCCTTTAGAAAACGTATTCTATAATGGAGTTTGTCACTTGGTCATCGATGTAACTCACAGCTGAGGTAACTTCGACGAAAGGACTATCCCCAATGGGTCTTAATCATGGGATTTCATCACGTGACCTTCAGGTCATTGCATTCATATATTATCCTCCGACAGTTTTGCATTAGTTGGCGGATCACCATTCTCCTCTTCAAATACCTAATTGGTGATCACATCGGCTTCTCCACAACTTGCTCCACCAATGTGATTATAGTTAGTTGTTAGTGGAATCATTCATCATAAAGTAGAATCATCGCATCGCAGCTGTCAAACTCCCTATAGTCTAACTCCTTTAGGTCACGATTTTCCCCTCGAAATCATGCTAATCATACCAACCTTCCCTTAGGGTTTCATGTAAGAAATCCAAGGAAGAGGTCGGGGATTGGTACAAATCTCTCCCTTAGTTCCCCTCCGAGCTTTCTCGACAAACGCTGTGCTGTTATGAGACACACCCTTTAGCTGATCGGAACCTATTGTGAATCCTACACTTAGGTTCTCCTATCAAACTGCCTACCCGATCTGAAGTAAAGAACCTATGTCGATCCCAAAATAACCTACCACCTATCGATCTAAATCGATGTTTATGTGCGTAGTCGATGCCATACTTAGCCGAATGTGTAGTCATGAATTCCTGAACTGCTGTACGAGTTCAAAATAAATGCAAATACCAACCTGGAGCTAGAACCTCATGCCGATTTGAGACAAAGATGTATGTCGATCCGAACTACCTTTTGCCATAATATGAGAATAGAACTCCAAACGAGTTGGAACTTTTTGAGCTATCAAATTAGGAATTCCTTGTTGTCTCCTAGGGATCACACCCCCATATGACCCAAAATCTCAGGTTGGTGCCGATCTTGGTCCCGCAGTCCATGTCTTTAACTTGATATCCCTATTTGTTGTTCGATCAGAATTTGCATCCACTCAAACATGTTTACAATAAGCATTTAACATACATGCACACTCAAATAGTTAAGGAGAATCAAAATGTGGAAAAATAAAAATAAAATGATGTTCATATATTTACTCAGGAGTACCCTATATTCTTATTTTCATAAACGTGATCCAAGTCAACCAAACTTATATATATATTTGTGATAACAAAATTAAATGAGATTTCTGAACAATTTTATGAGATTTTAGGAGGTGTTTATGGCCTAATACTACATAGTTAGTAAAGAAGAATATTAGTCGCTTACCATAATCCCAATAGCTTCTTTCGATCAAAATAAATAGTGATTGGCATGGGTCCATAAGTATTGCATCAACACTTCCTTCAAGAATGTGGATGATTTGCACTAATCTCTTCTTAATGATATAACTAGCTAATTAAAGTAAGGTTCATTGGTGATATTGAGAGGAAGTAGCTATTAATGGAGATGAAATCTATTTTGAGAGTTGTGAAATGGCTAATGAGATGTACCATTAGCTCTTATAGTCTTCTTGTGATCCAATCCCGTAATAGGCCTTGGATCCAAATCCTTAATGACTTACACATTTAAGATGCTTAACCCCTGACCATATAAAGCCATATCTCATAAATAAGAAATCATTTTTCTTAATGTAACCACTCATACAGAATTCATCATCTAAGCACAATGGAAGTAGTTTCAAGTCCAAATTCCTATCCAATAAAAAATTATAGATGAACTAAGATTCGTAATGAGTAAATGGTCGTAGAAAAATTTATTAAAAATCATGAAGGTTAGAAATGAACCTAATAGCCATTTCCCAGAATTATAGAATAATACGAGCTCATGCAAAAACTATATAAAAATTATAAGATCGTCCAATATGTAAAATGCGAGCCATTGCAATTAGAGAATGGGCAACAACATAGGGTTAAGTACAATAGAAGATAACATAATAAAGAGAAGGTTCCCATATAAAGATGCAACCCATACTCTTTGACTCAGTGGAAATAAAATCTTTATTAGCTATCAAGCCTCCAGCTCCATCTTCACTTTTTATGCTACAACATTTATTTCAAACATTCATAATCTTGTATTCTCAGCCTTCTTAAATGAGTATCCTTAATTTTATTAGGAAAGCAATGATAAAAACATTAGTCAGACTTAAAGCCGTGCATTAGTAATATTTACCCAAACAACCACATAGCAAGACCAATTAACACTTTCCTAATTGAGTTTCTCCTAAATATTCAAACAATATGCAAAAAAAATAAAATACAAAAGCAAGTAGTTCTTGTCTACATTCACATCCTATGCTTCGCTAAGTGTCCTCTTTAATACCACAGTCCACACATGATTTCCTTATTTAGATGTAACAACCCGGTAGAAATTCGATGCTCAAAATTTGAAAATAATAGATAATACTGTATTCACTTGTCAAGACCCAGGTATCGAAAACCCGGATAGTTAAAATAAAGAAATTAGAGGGTGAGAAGTAGAAAGAAATATTAGAATAGAAGAAGAAGGAGAAGACCAACAACATATAATTAGAGTAGACAAGAATCTCAAACTAAAATGAATAAAAATATAATATATCAAAACTGTTTTCTAAAAGAAAACTGTATATATATTATTGCAACATCAGAGTGCAAATTAGATTCAATACAACTCACACAGCGGAATAATTTTGTTACTAGAAAATATGGGTATACAACTCGACTCCAGCTCCTCTCCTAAACCTCCAAGCAAATCCAATTGCAACCTGGGAAATGCACTCGGCCAGACCAAGCCCATTTTGCGACAAGAAAAATCACACGAATTGAAAATCTGGAAGAATTTCAGTGATAAAATTCATATCCCAAACTACTTGCTTAACATTAGAAAATCCTTTGAAAGAATGGTACTCTCGTAAGACAGGACCACACATAAACATGGTATGTGTTTTTACCTTACGATAACCAAAATCACTTTTTATATCAAAATCCAATGATATTATAATAATGTATATCAGTTCACAAATAAATAAGAATATAGCCAAAAAGCTTGCATCTCACTTCCTAACAAATTGGTATACAACTAAAATCGTACATCTTGTATTGGAGTTTATATTTTCAACATGACAAGGTATGGGACCACCTCCTGATCATTGTTCTTTAAAGAGGAAAGACTGGGTTTCAACAAGAACATATTGCAACCCAACCACACATGACCATCTACTAATTCTACTTGAGTGTACCAAATATATTATCACCTAATGTTGTCAAATCACCATTTTCCAAAACATACAAAACTGACAGAAGAAACAAATGAATTATGTCTAGATGGCGACAATACACCCTAATGGGAGTGATCCATATAGCAATGTTTCCTTCTCGATTTCTATCATTTCCTGGTTGATGAGGCTTGAGGTTACAATTATCTTTAGAACATCACACCATCATTCACTTTGAATGCCACATTGTCAGACCCCTCAAATCACTAATTGACATCCATAAATATACTCTAGGTGTTAAGCTAAAAGAGGGTATATTCTCCACCACCAAACTCGGTATATTTGTAAAAATCAAAGTATGTGTTTCTCAGGAAATACTATGTCATACATTCTTCCATACATATCATCTAGGAACATGATGAATTGAAGTCACCCTCCTTGCAATATGAAGTTTTCAATCACGATAGAATCACTATCGAAAAATATCTGGAGCAAGTCAGAGAAACTCAACAAGTAGTTCTTCCACTCATGAAGATCCACGGTCTTCAATACTCCATCTTTATAAGCTTCTCTGCAAGTTAGTTTCGAATGCACATCGGTTGGAAGTGGATTTAGGTCTAGTTCCCATCTTGGTCACTTTGAACTAACTCGTCAAAGGTCAAAAGGGGTATTTATTTGATATTCGGTTCTTTAACTATCAAATCCAACAATATAGATAAGTATATCAATAGCTCAGGCCCTTTTTATTTAAGATCCATTCATTATACTCATTTTATCGATTTAAAATTGATTCCATAACTTATCTCAACAAATCACTTTTGTTTTGTTACTCGAAAACAATAATAAACATATTCCAAAATTCTTCACTTTATTTTCTTTTAAAATATCGTTATATTTTCACAAAATCCCTTGTATTTCCTTTACTTTGGAAATATCATTATGTTTGCTTAACCACATGGTATGAATCTAATTACTAGTCTTATATGTGGGCCAAAACATATCATTTGTAATGCCCCACCTCTATACTCGCGTTAGCGAAGGCCAATACAGGCAATGGTGTCAACTAACCCGAAGAATAAGGTTGTTGAGGAGCGGCTATATGTATAATAGCTTTGAATGAGTGTTAAACGTATCATATAATGTGGTCTGACTTTTAAAATCTCATGAGGAAATCTAACACATCTAATTCAAGTTCAAAATTCCTACACAACGGTTGTATATAATTTAGAAAGCAATATAAATACATAACAATAAAATCAGAGTCAGACACAGAGATTCGCATCACTAAGCCGGAAATAGATATGAATATAATACGTGAGAATAAATACAAGTTATTGGTCATAGTTGATCCATTATACAACAAAAGAATAGGTAAAAGTTTTAGCCAAAAGAATATGTATACATGAAAATCTAAGACACATGTATAGTCAAGAACTACAACTCTAATGTAGATAGCAAAAAGGCAAGAATTGGTCCGTGCTAGAAATCCAATTTAAGCACATGTATACTCAGTCTGACCCAAGTATTATTTATAAGAATAAATAATAAACGGATCAGTTTAGCTGTACTCATCATAATAAACTGAGATAGAAAAAGAGATATAAATAGAAAATGACATATAAGTAATAACCATAATGTTCACATGTAAAATGTAAAGGCTCGATATGTCAAAGAAATCTCTGTGCTATATAAGGATACCTCTTCCTAAATGATAAAACTACTTCTAAGATATTATATCGTGTATCTCGCCAATACGAAATGATCTGAAGATCATCGATATAATCAAGTGAACCGAAGTTCCCCCACGAATCCGAATATCACCGACAAGAAACAAGATGACTCCGCGCGAATCCGAAGATCGCCGACAAAATACAAGATGGCTCCCCGCGAATTCAAAGATCGCCTACAAGATACAAGATGACACCCTGCAAATCCGAAGATCTCCTACAAGATACAAGATGACTCCCGTAAATCCAAAGATCCACTGGAACCGAAGTTCCCGATATGTGATGTTCCAAAGATCATCAGAGAGAGCCGAAGGTCGGATTGATCCGAAGATCCACAATGATCAAAATAGATCATTTATTGTGTAAACTATGCCAAGCTAGTGAATATAAGATTCAAGCTACATGTCCCATGACCACTTGCTCTACTCGAATATTTACGAATAATATGTACATTCCACTAGACATACGAAACGATCATTGCCTCAATTTTCAATTAAATGAGTCCAAGAATTAACTGTCGAAGCAAACAAAAGGGTTCATTGTCCATGCTTTTACAAAGGCGTTTAATCAGATTTCTTATATGAACGAGAAAAAGGTCTATCAAACATATACTAGCAGATTTGAAAAGCAATTTATAAAATAACTTCATATAATGAAGTAGGATTAGAAACCATTTTAATAAAAGATTTTGGTATCTACTAATATAAAATCCTTTTATATAATTTCAAAGTGGCAAATCTCGTGTAATAGTGATTGAAATAACGATTGAACGAAGAATTCACGCTTTAATAACGTAAATTAAATCTCATCACTATTGATTATGAATACGCTCACCACATATCAATCGAAAGTCCATCAAAAGTCGATAATCAAGCTGCTGGAATCTGTAGATCAGAGAAACTGAAAAGTCACATAAAAAGGCCAAACGGGCCGAAAATCGACCGGGGAAGAGCCTGAAACAATCTATACAGTCGACCATGGTTTCCACTGATTGACTGCAGAAAACAACAGCACTAGTCGACTGGTCCAATTTTGACCAGTCATATGGTCAATTTATCTCGAAAGTATTCGGGTAGAAGCACCAGTCGCCTGATCCACTTTGGCCAGTGGACTAGTGACTGTTAATTGACCATTTTGGCTATTTTTTTAGCCAAATCGTATATGAATTGCTTTCGTCGAACCATGGAGGCTATATGATATACACATAAATGTGTATATTTTATCCGTTTATTTATCTTGTTTTCCCTTTAAAATAATTGATATTGTGAATTTATAGCTGTGTTTCCAGATTGTTGATAAAAAGCATGGTTTAAAGCATTTGATGGATAAAGCATGAAGAATTTGCTTAAAAAGAGTGAAGTTTGAAATTACTAGAGCTTGAAGAGTTTAAAGCTTGAAGAACGGTTGCAAATAGAGTTCAGTTAGGTAGATTTGGCTCACTAAAGACTCATGCTGCGTTCATATTGGCTCATTTGCAAAGCCTCTCACTCTACAGCTGCATTCACACTGCCTTATGTGTTATTTGGACTAAATCTTTAGTCCTACATTGTGTAATTAGCCAGCTAGTCTTTGTCATATCAGCTATAAATACACTTGTATCTAGTTCATTTGGATTCATTCAATCTTAGGTTTTATTCTGTAATTCTTTGCTCGAAATAAAATTCTTCTTTCCTGTCCTCTTTAGTTTTAGTTTTTTTTACAAGTTATTTTCTTTTCTGCAAGTAGATTAGATTTATTTTATGCAAATAGAATAGATTTTATTTTATTTTTATTTTTATTTTCTTTTTCTCTTGTTCTATGTTGCAATCTACGTTCGTTGTTAGAATAACAAACATGAGAGGCTAATCCCTTTCAACTTAGGGGTAATGAAGCTCTCTTGATTATGTAGTTGCAACATAATTTATCTATTCATTCTCTCTTTTTGTACTTCATGTCATGTTGATTAAGTGGAGGTTGAAATCAAAAATTTGATGGTCTATAGTTTTAATTAATAATTCATAGGTCATGCTTAAAGTATATTCCGATTTCAACTTGTTCATTTTTCATTAGAACTAGTAAGGTGATTTAGTGGTTATGATATAGTTTGATAGTTTATGTTGTGCTAGTTAATAGCATGAATAAGCTATACTTATAATAATCATATCAACTATATTCACAAATGACCAAAAAAGAAGAGAGATTCAAATTTCATAACTAGTTGTACTACATGATCTAGAAAGTGGATTTATTTCTAAGTTGCCATTTATTTCATAGTTTTTATTAATTTTAGTTTACTAATTAGTTGCAGTTAAAACATCACTTGGATTTGGTTTAATTTGATTGAATATAATTAAAATTATTTCTTTCTCTGTGGATCGATTCATACTCGCTAACATACTACAAGTGTACACCGTGCGCTTGCGGTTTATTACACTTCGCAATGGTTTTCTAAGGTAGAGTATCCATCGTCGAACAAGTTTTTGGCGCCGTTGCCGGGGAAGAATTTGATTTTGATTTTATTCTTCGAGTTAATTGTGTTTAGTTCTTCTTAAAAAAAAGTTATTTAAGTGTGTATTTGTTGTTAGATTCGACTTTTATTCACTTGTGGTTGTTCCTTTTGTGTTTCCTTTTTTAGTGTTATTTTCTATTTTGTGTAGTTGATTCTTTAAAAAAAAAAGAATTGTGTTTGTTGTGCATTTTTATTTTTGTTCAATTGTTTTAACTTGTGTATTTGGGTGTTTATTTTTTTGTGTCTTTGTCTTCCATTAGGCTTATTAGAAGAAGAAAAAAACTTGCCCTTTTTTCAATTTCTTTCCTGTTTTCATTACAATTTGCTCCCTTTTCTTTCATTTATTTCTTTCCAAATTTTCTTCAAATTTCTTTCCTTTTTTTTCTTACAAATAATTAAAAAAGAATATTGCTTTCCTTTTCCTTCCTCTATAATTTTCTTTCCCTTCTTTGCCTTACACTCCCTGACTGCCTTCATTTTCTTATTTCTAGTAATTAATTAAAATTATTTCTTTCCAATTTATTTCTACAATCTCTTTTTTTTTACAATTTGATACCAAAAAAAATTTCTTTCCAAATTTTCTCTCTTTCTTCATATTTTTCTACTGCAAAAACCTGTCTACACCCATAAAACCATCTGCCATTGACTATCATCTCCACCGTTTTCTAAACATCATCAATAACCTCCATACTCCCCATAACCTTCCTCACTGCTACAACTCCTACTCGACAAACATACCCCAAAAACACAGCTGGAACCACCATCACAACCAATTCTTCCATACCCTTTCCTTTCATGAAATCCCAACTCCACCCACTCACCAAAATCGAGTTCAACCCTCCGCCCCTCAGCAAGTTCAACACACCAACCACTTCATCACTTCTGTCAATCTCCAATACAATCCCCCTCTTTCAACAAAAAATACACCATTCTGACATACACCATCATAATAGACCCCCTTGCAAAACATTTAACAGTCACAAACCATTTGACAGCATCCTCCACACAGCGGTTACCAACAACAAACCTCCCCTGCTCCCACTTCAATATCTTCCATCCTCTTCATACCAGCCTATAGTCTGCTTCAGCCTCATCTATTCCGTCCATTCTACCATCACAAAACAACACTGCATCAGAAAACCATTCACTCTACCAACCGCCAACACCTTCTCCATTAGACCAGACTTTCACCACTGAAAATTCAGACTGTAATTCAAAACTGAAAAAAAAGAACCCCATTAGTGAAATCTCCACAAACCATACAAACTCCAAATCACCCACTTCAGCCACTCCATAGCCTCGACTACCCACTTGAAAACACTCCCGACGTCTAAACTACAACCTGCAAGTCAACCATCAACTGCGAGCACCAACCACACTTAAATTCATCACCACCATCACTTTATTACATCCACCTATCACCAGTTCGCCAAGAAAATCCCCAAACTCCCTCTTCACTAAACTCCTCCCATTTTTCATCTACCAACCATCATAAAACCGAAAACTTGCACACAACTTCCTTCATAAAACTGCAAGACTCCTGAAATCTGAGACCATCTCCATGCCTACATCACACTTCGAATTACTATACATCCCTCACAATCTCCAATCAAAAACTCTCAAACTCACAAAACAACCACAGCAAGTTTGCAAATCGTGCCTTTGATTTAGGTGTTCCAAATCACTGGGTCAAGAATCGAGCTTCTTCTTCAATTTTCTTTTTGGATTTTTTTTTTGAACTTCGATTTTACTTTGAAGCAGAATAAAAAAAGGAGACTGATTTCATTTTGTGCGAGATTTGTTTCGGAACCATAGCCATGCGTTTTGTTTCTTTGGTTGATTGGAATTTGTAAAATAAAAAGGGTACAGTTAGCTATAAAAAAACAAAACAAAGGGCGTGTGAATTTGATTTTCCTGGGGGGATCAATCTTGTTTTTGGGTAGTTCGTCTACCTTTCCTTTTGAGGTGTGATTTCTTTTGGGGCTTGAGGTTCTTATCTTATCATTGGGACTCTTCTTTTGTTTAGTTTCGTGTGAGGTAGAGGTTTCTTCTTTTGAGTGGGGTACGCTGAGTTTAGTTTTGATATTTTTATTTAGTTTAGTTTGGTTTAGTTTTTCTCGTTGTTTCATTTTTTTTCTCTTTTCTTTCCAGTTGTTGTTTTAATTCAAGTTTAGTCCTTTTCATTTGTTTCTTATTTTCTTTTCGAAAAAAACAATTTTCTTTTGTGAATATTTCCTTTTCTCTCTTAAAAAAAACATTTTAGGCTAATCACTTCTGTTTTTTTTAAGTTCCATTTATTTGTCTTTATTTTACTTATTTTTTGTTTCTCTTTACATAAAAAAACACACACAAAAAAAATTCCATTTTCTTTTGACTATTCGTTTTAATTTCATTTCCTTTTTTAGGTTGTGTTTTTCACTCATTTTGTTTTTAATTTCATTTTTTTCTAAAAAAAAAAAAGAGAAGAGAGTTCAAGAAATCTCAAAAGCAAATCAAAGGCCAAAGTGAAGGAACAGGTTCAAGAAAATTGTCGAATTCAATTGCACTGGAAGGAGTGTCATACCCCACTGTAAAATTTTCTAGACTCTACAGGGTGCTGCAATTACTTTAAGAAATATAGACATTGCTTGTAAAAAAATTCTGCAGGTTCCGCAGCTCGCTTGTAATTTTTTTTATTTCTGCATTTTCTTTTTCTGTGACTGTTTTGTGATTGAATATTTTGCCTGTTGATATGTGGTTGAAATTTTTTAAAGCGAACGTGGGATAAATTGAAAAGTTTGTTTTTGAAATAAATCATTTTTGAAGTTGAATCGTGGATTCCCCAAAGCTCATAGGACAAAATATCAATTAAATTGACAATTAGGATTGATACTCTCTAAGGTGTCTAAGGAACGGTAGAGTCTCGAACTCAAACAGGTTCTTAAACTTTCAGTCGTGTTTTTATGGAGATTTGTGGCACACTGATAACTCCTGTCCGAACCTGGCCTAGACTTGTATTCATATATTTCGAAGTTGTTAATGTTTACATTCTTTTTAAAGAGCTTCTTGAAAATGTCCCGATTTCCTTATACTCATGAATTTTATGATAGTTGTGAAAATAATATAATCCATATAATTTTACAACAAATTCATTTGGATATTTTAATAACAACTATTGTACGAACAATTTGGATTTTACACCACCAACTTTTCAAAATTTTCAAAATAATCCTGATTTTGCACCACAAAATTATCAAAATCCCGACCAACCCTCAAATCTTGAATCTTTACTTGAAATGTGCACACAACAAAATCAAAGAATAAATGAATGGTGTAATTCATACTTGGGCAACAATTCAAGTCAAAATTTTGAAAATAATCAAAATTTGAATTCACGTCCAAATTCTAATGGTTTTGACTATAACCATTATCAATTCAATTTCGAACTCCAAAATGAATTTCAAATTCAAAATGGAAATGTGAATCACTTTGCAAATGATTTTGGCAATGGGAATAACTTCAATGATGGTATGATTAACAATTCCTATTCTCAACAATTTCAAATTGAAACTTCTCAAGTTAATAATTATAACTTTGATTTTGTTGAGCAAACGTACGAAATTCACGATAATCACACGAAATTGTTATTTCAAGACTACTTCAATTTTCGTGAAAAACAAAATAATTAAATCCAAACGTATGACGATTCAAATAAAAATCCACCTTTGCCCACAATCGATGATCTTCAACTAACAACTTTTGAAATTGATGAGAATATTAATGAAGTTGTTGAAAGCTCTGTGGTTGATTTGAATTTAAATTCTCTTGAAAACGAAGACGTCAATTTTCAATTTGATCTTCTTCTCTCAGTTTCTAATTTTTTTGAAAATTTAGCAACTTTAGATTGTCAACTTGACAAAAATGATGAAGTTGTTAACAAGTGTTTAAGTGAGGACGACTTTGATGAATGAAAACTTCTTGAACCGATTGACGATAATGTTGTTGGGTCTGAAACTGAAACTGAAACGTTTGAAAACTTTGAAATTCTTGAGGTTGAAAATACTGAAATTGCTGAATGTGATCGTAAACACAATGATGATTTTTCTGAAACTGTTGAAACCCCTTGCGACTTGGTCGTTTCAACTGAACCTCACTTTAATCACTTGTTTTTCAATGATAAATTTCTGCATTATATGAACTCTTTCAGGAATAACACGATTTTTGAGAAAATATAAGTTTGAAATTTACTGAAAATTCATTTGTTTGGTTTTGACTTTAGGTTTACGAATGAATCTTTTGTTAACAAAATTTCGATTATGAAAGCAAAACTGAACAATATTTCTCAAAAGGGTGAGAATGATGCACACGTCTCTCAATTTATACATCATCTGAACAAATCAAACTTTGTTTTTGAAACTTTTTCTAAACCCTGGATCACTGACCTCTCTTTAGTTGCTATAGAAATTCAATTCGATTTTAGGATCAATTGTAAGCTCAAAATTTTAAAATTCGCAACTCAAACTTTTGAAAAAAATATATTTGTTTTTCCAAATCTGACATGTAATATATAATCCTTTATGATTTGGTTTTTTATACTTCAGCTGTGTCTCATAATCCTTATGAGGCTGATACATTGGCCCACTACGGACCAATTCGATGACTGCATATTTTCTGCACGCACATTCGGTTAGTCGCACTAACCCTCTTTTGTATATATGTAAGTATTTCTCTTCCGTTCACTCATTGTGTCATGCATTGACTGTGGGGACACAGCCGAAATCAAGTATGGGGGGAGTCTCATTTTCATTCTGTTTTGCATAGTTTAACTTTACAATTTTTTTAATTCCTTTCTCTTAAAAAAAAAGAGTTTCGCACTTCTATTTATTTTTAAATAAGACATGATTGAGTTAGCATATAATTTTGGTCGTTCGATTAAAATGTTTGGAAATTTACTTCTCTTAGCGGATAACAAAAGGAAAGTCTGAATATGAGCAAATTTGGTGTAACTGGTATATTAGGAGATTCATAGGTGATGAGTATGAAATGTTTTCTGAATTGTAATTCGATTAAACGAATGGTTGATTTAGACTACTTGCGATAACATTTTAGATCGTTTAAATGCAGTTGTGCTATGATATTCTCCCTTAACTCTCTCTATCTCTCTCTTATATTAAAAAGGAAAAAAAAGAAAAAAAAGTATATATATAATAATCCAAGGGTATCCAATATTTCTAGTACATCTAGCGTTGGTGTGCAAACCCGCCAAGCTCTTTCCGATATCTTGTTGACAAAGTCAGCGCCGGTATATCTTGGTCTCATTTAATAAGTTGGACACCTTAGGATTACCGACCCTCACGTAAGTTGTAATGCAGCATAGGGGTGGTATACCAAGGCATTTATAAATAATAATGATAATGTGAATACTTTGTAATAAAGAGAGAGTTAGCACTTAAAATCCAAGCACACTCTTCACTTATTCGACCTAACCTGTTAACAAAAAGGAATTTGAGATGTCATTTTACGATTGTTGATATCGATTATAGAATTCATTTCATTTTTGCACTATGTTTCTACCAAAACAACTGGCCAAGATGGAGGTGTTTCTGACGATAACATAACTTTTCTTTGAAGTTTTTGATTAGTAACGAACTCAAATTTCATAGTGACGATCAAAATTTGTATTTGAATTGTCCGTTTGTAAATATTCCTTTAAAGCCATGCATTCATATTGTAAATATTTTTGAATTTTGCATTTTGTACATACCTTTTTGCTTTTGGATTTTGTGGGTAGTATTCGCTGAAAACCCTCACGAGACAACACTCATCCTACTGGGGACACCCAGAGGTTTAACGGCTTGTTGCATAGGCTAAATGCAATCGTGCTTCCTACGAAAGTGTGACATATCTTAGTTTAGTTTATTCGAGGACGAATAAAAAGATAAGTGTGGGGGTATTTGATATACACATAAATCTATATATTTTATCCGCTTATTTATCTTGTTTTCCCTTTAAAATAATTGATATTGTGTATTTATAGCTGTATTTTCAGATTGTTGATAAAAAGCATAGTTTAAAGCATTTGATGGATAAAGCATGAAGAATCTGCTTAAAAAGAGTGAAGTTTGAAATTATTAAAGCTTGAAGAACGGTTGCAAATAGAGTTCAGTTAGGTAGATTTTGCTCACGAAAGACTCATGCTGCGTTCACATTGGCTCGTTTACAAATCCTCTCACTCTACTGCTGCGTTCACACTAGCTTATGTGTTATTTGGGCTAAATCTTTAGTTCCACGTTGTGTAATTAGCCAATTAATCTTTGTCATATCAGCTATAAATACACTTGTATATAGTTCATTTGGATTCATTCATTCTTAGGTTTTATTCTGTAATTCTTTGATTGGAATAAAATTCTTCTTCCCTGTCCTCTTTAGTTTTAGTTTTTTTATTTACATGTTATTTTCTTTTCTGCAAGTAGATTAGATTTATTTTATGCAAACATAATGGATTGTCCTTTATTTTATTTTTATTTTCTTTTTCTCTTGTTCTATGTTGCAATCCTCGTTTATTGTTAGAATAATAAACAAGAGAGGCTAATCCCTTTCAACTTAGGGGTAATGAAGCTCTCTTGATTATGTAGTTGCAATGTGATACCCCACGTCCATTAATGTCACTCTATAAAGAATGCATTAAGTTTCATGAAGCGTTATTGCTAAATAAGAACATAATATCACAAGACAGACATGTAAAATAGCAGCGAAATTAAAAACTTTATTTAAATCAAAACATCATGGTCCCAAATAATGAGTTTACATCATAGGTTTGAAATAACAAATTACATTAATAATCTGTCTTGCCAAAAATATCAGAGTACAAAAGCATAAAACCATATTTCCCTTGAGAACCCATAAGAGAGTCGACAAGAAGTCAAAGCAGTGCATCTATATCCAAAATCCAAGCTAAGCTAAAAGAATCAAAATCAACTCTAAGCACTTCCACCCTGAGAACCAGGGGGAGGGGGCGGAGGAGATAGAAGAGGAAACAAAAAGGGTTAGACATAAAGTCTAGCAACTCCAGTTACTTTTAAATATAAATAAGTAAAAGTATCATGGTAGGTATAAAAAACTAGAAGAACAAGATAACAGTAATAATAACAAGTGTGAACTGAGAAAGATAAGATAAACATGATATATTATGCTTCTTAAATACATTTTCTCTGCACTGCACCGATACTAGTATATTAGAAATAGAATGATCCCTACCAATACCGCTCCATTACATTTTCTGGATTATTAGGTTACTTGGGTTAGTAGAGATCAGGACTTATCTGCGCTTCATACCCATTTACTTTCCCATGGATTCACCTAATACAATATATATAGCTATTCTCAATATTGAGATACGCCCCATGGTAACCCACTCGCACGGTCTCCACCGTAATGAACGCAGTCCCTCATCCTATGCCAGAGTGACGTACGGATCTCTATATAACAATGTTACGTTCCGCATATATCTATCATTACTATGGTACATTAGCATATGGACTGCCACCATCGATCGAATCAGATTCCTTATTAGAATAATGCCATCTAGTCTACGATACACCACCCAGAGCAAATATGCATGTATCTAGACTGTCCCATGTATGTACTATAATTGTAGCTCGATGCCTCAATTGTACGTCCTCTAATGTGCACCGAGTTCCATCGCAGGGCTAAACAAGAAACACGGAACTCGACTAGGAGCTTTTCCATACCTGTACATGCCCGCCTTTAAGAGCCTCCAAATACAGATATTCCTAGGGTCTGTTTTACATGGTGTCTATGGCCCCACCTCGAACCCTCTCTCAACTAGTAAAGAATACAAGAGCTAAGTGACCGCCCCTAATAAAAACCAATCTAGACATCCATGTAGCATCTACCCTCAACCACGTACCTCGAAAGTGAAAGGTGAAATGGTATTTTGGGTTTAGCTCTAGTCTTTTCGCATCCCGCTGGTTGCCGATGACGGGTATCCGTAGGTCTACTATCCTTGTTGGTCATGACCTTCTGCCTTCCTCTACCACCTCGTGAGGCAACCGCCGAACCACCCTGGTGTCACCCTGTCACAACATTCTGACGGCATAGCTACATTTACAGTCAAGGTCCACCCACCTAGTAGTTACGCGCAGACCCAACCTCTACGAGCACAGCCTAAGACATCTATCACCGCACATAGGACTATTAGGGGCACCTTACGTACCTCAGGAAGCCGCGTGCTTCCCCTTCCAATCCTTTGGAGCCGTCAGAACAATCAAATGAATGTGCGCTCCCTTGTGCTTTATAACACCTCAATGATCTACCTCGTTGGGTTATTCACTCTCAAACATGCGGATTGATCCAAGCGCCTCACTTTAATATGTTATTAGACTCTATGTCTAATCATTCTATTACACGCTTGCTTTTCCTTCTCAGTTTTCCTTTTAACTTGGTTGTCCCCATTCATATTGAATTCTTAATCAAGTTACCAAGTTCCTCTTGCTTATTAATTTTAGTTAAATAACTTAACCCCTTTAAGTTCATTAATATGCCCACAACATGTTATTCTCTAGATTTTGGCCTAAGGTCTATAACCGACAATCACTTTTTTTTTATCATCCAATTCCATAGTTACAATGGCATGTTCTTACTTAATGTGTAATTAAGTATGCCTCATTTTACATGGAATCATTGGGCCAGACAACTCCAATTACACGACTCCAACCAAGGTAATACAGACATTGGAAATACAACTTTCCATACCCCAAACAAAAAAAAAATGCATACCAATAGACATTGGAAATCACAGTCAACGCGATGCAAGCTGACATCCCGCATTTTTAATTAAATAATAAAATAGAATTCCTATTATTTTTTGAACTATGTAATGGAACTAGCGTCATTTCATTCGTGGAGATTTTTTGATCAGTTTAGATCTATGGTTTGTAGAAAATGGAATTAAGACGAAGAAAGTACTATTGAATGACGTTTTAGAACAAATATGAAAAAGAAGAAATAAGAGAAACACACATGAGACAAATAGAATTCAATGTTCTAAATTTTGTGCACAAAAGAAGTGTTAGGTGGAGTGGTTAGGCACTTCCCTCCCAAGTTGTGACACCCAAGTTCGATTCCTACCAATGTCGTGTTTTTAAATTTTAAGGTCAACCAAAAATATGCATGTTCTAAAAGAAAAGTATATTGTATGTACATATAAGGAAAATTATCTATAGATGGGTTTGTGCATATATATGTGTGTGTATATATATATATATATGTATACGTATATGTATATGTATATGTATAAATATGTGTGTATGTGTGAGTATGTGTATATATATATGTAAGTGTATATGTATAGACATGAAATTCAAAAGTAACAAGAAATAAATCAAAACAAGTAAGAAATAAATGTCGCAATAACTTTATTCAATTTTGAAATAAAAGGAGTTATGTGTAAATATATACGCATAGATTTAAAATTGAAATTTAAAGTGTAAACTTAAAACGGAAGGTAATAAATGTGAAAAGAATGAAAATATGCAAGAGAATAACAGCATTTGAAATTTGAACATATATTAATAACAAAAGAATCAATGGATTGATAATGTTAATAGCAACATTTGCTGTGCAGCTATTAAAAAATAAAAGTTTACAAAGTTATACGCGAATACATACGCGCAAGTTTGAATTTGAACTCTAAAAAAGTGTGTTATAAATATAAGAAATAAATATAGGGAAGAATAATAGGCGAGAAGAGTAACATTGAGTGCAACGTTAAACAAGAAAAAAATAGGAGTAGAATTAATGTCCACGACCTAATATCGGGTGAAATGGACGCTTTCTATGGCTCTTATTTTATTTTATTCGATCTAACGAACGAGTTTCTTCTATGTACCTATAAATAAGCTAGTAGGGCCTGGTCTCCAACTTATATTTTCTGAGAGGACGCCAGAGTTCTACCATTTTCTTTCTCCTACAAATTTCTTCAGAAACAAGAATATATTAGTTATAGGGTTCTGATTCAAGAATTGGAATATAAAATTTAAGTTATAAGAGCTCAGGTTTCTCCTTTGCGTGAGTAAATTCTGTAAACCTAAATTAGAAGGATTCCTATCATTCTTTAGCATTAGATTTGTTAATCTGTGGTTATTTCAATAATAGATTATATTAGGAAGACCAACGGTGACAAATTTGAATCAGATTCAAGAATTGGAAATCAGTCAGAGCGGATTTAAATTATATTTTTCGATAACTGTATCTTGTATCATTTTGTGAAAATTTACAATATGTTTTACATCTTCTTTTTCCGTCTTCTGCGTCAGAATATGCAGTTTATGTTAAATTTTGGTTATGTGCAAAATAATTGTATTGTGGTTACAGCAAATTTATTGAATTGTGATTAGGCACGAATTAATTGAAATTATGAAAAAGGGGAATTTTAAATGAGTTATGGCTAAAAAGAACATATTATGTCAATATTATTGTAACGAACAGGAATATTCGACCCTGAAAATCAACATAAAACACGATGTTGACTATTCAAGCATCGGAAATACCAGATCATTAATAGAAAGAAATTAGAGGGTGAGAAATAGAAAGAAGACTAGAATAGAAGAAGAAGAAGAAGAAGAACACAACTGAACAGAATCAGAGTAAATATGAATCTCACAGTGGAACGAATAAATATATTACATAACAACTTTTGAAATACAAAACTATAACTGTATATACATACAAGTATAACTCATAACATCACAGCGGAAATATACGCTATATATAACTAATGTTGAAGTCTCCTACTCCAAGATCCTCCCAGTATCTGAAAAATACCGACTACTTGACTGTCGTACAAATTTGGGCACCAAAGAGTTTGGGGAAAACAAAAAAAATAAACTATAGGTCAATCATGTGACTGGTGTGAGTAAACTCTAATCATTTCGGTTTAACTTTTCCTAAATCCCTTTCAAAAGCAATGATAATCATAAGACCGATCCACACATAAATACGGATGGTTTTTACCTTACGATAACCCAAAATATTTCTTAAGATCAATATTTTCTAATATTATAATAATGTCTAAATCAAGTAGATAAAAATCTAGTAGAACGCTTTCATCTCACGCCTATATATATATAATACACAATCAAAAACCGCGGGTTCTTACTGGAGAATGAACTACCAAATTTGACAAGGTATGGAACCACCTTCCGACCAGTGTACTCAAGAAGCGATACACTAGAGTTCAACAAGAACATCTTGTAACTCAGCCACACATGACCGATCATTCATTTCGCTTGAATGTTTCGAATATATTATCACCTTACGGTTGGTATACCAACATAACCGTTCCCGGGAGATACAGAAGCGAAAGAAGTAACAAATACGAATATTCTCTAGATGGTGACAATACACCCTAATTGGGTGCGACCCACTTAGCCATTATGTCAGCCTAATTTTTGTCCTTACCCAGTTGATGAGGCTTGAGGCTATAACATATCGATATACATATCGCATCTTTATTTACTTTGAATGCCACATCATCATACCCACCAGATCATAAATTGATTTCACCAAAAATACCACCGGTATAAGCTAAGAGAAACAAAATTCCTCCACCACCAACATCAATACTTCTGAACAGATCAACTTACGCGATCTATTAGATATACTCTGTTAGAAATTCATCCATATACGTTGTCATGGGACTAGACAAACCGAAGGAATTATTATGTAAATCCATCTTATGCAATTTCTATGTTGGATCACCAGAATAACCCTTGCATAAACTCCGTCTTCAATTGTCTTCGATATATATGGTTCGTAATGCTAATGCCGATATGGAGTCATTTTCAGATAATAAATCTGATCTCGGTCTCTCTGTATTGACAATGGAAAAATGGTCAAAACACTTTGATAGTCGGTTATTTAACTATCAAAGGAAAAATGTAACAACCAGGAACATCAGAACCAATTTAAAATTTTTATTTTAACTATTTTAATGTATTTTGAAAATTAAAAATAGTTTATTTTAAATAATGACGGCTAAAAATTTATTTTAAACGAAGTTAGAATGAACAAATTTATTTTAATTATAAAATGAGCCTGAAATGGCATGGTAGTTTGAAAATTCGATTTCAAATTTCAATTGAATGTACAGGATTCAAAATAAATCGGATTTCAGTGAACAAAATATATTTGAATCTGTTTAAAAATATCTTTCTAACGAATGTGAAAAATCCAGATTTCATAGCGAGAATAAAAAGTTATGTCCATTTTAAAATTCAGAAAGTCGCTATAGAATTTAATATAATATATAGCCATTAAAAATAGCCATATTGCAAACAACCTCCGTTTTCGACGAAACTACTTTTGTTGGACCCAGAATGTCAAATTATTACTAGATTCCAATTTTCATAATTTTTGGAATTAATATGTGAGCATGGTAAATTTAAATGCGTCGGTACTTTCAGTTTAAGTTTAAACGACCAGAAAATGTCCATTTTTCAAACGGTCTTCAAATTCGACGAAATTAGTTTTGTTAAGACCGTATCATCAAAACATAACTAGATTTATTTTTTGGAAATTTTTGGAGTCAGTCTGTGCCCTTGGTAAAATAAAAGGTACGCTCAAATAGAATATATATTGAATTATATTTTAAATTAAATGAAAACTATTCGAAACACTTGAGTTGGCTTACGAAATATATTCCATTGAGTCCAGAATGAGGGTATTTAACTAGGGGTGACATTCGTTGGGACTCGTTTGGGGATGGAAACGTTAAACTTCAAAAAGTGAAAATAAATTAAATAATATTTAAAATATGCTATAAAAGGCCTCCACTCAACTAAAACCTTAGCCCATCGTTCCTTGCGCCGCCAGTCTTGTTCGATGGCTGAGAACAACCGAAAAAATTCCATCAAATACTTTCAATCCCTTACAAATTAATCAAAACGAATAAAGTGAAATTGGTGGAGATTTGTTTGCTCTTTGAAATGGTACGGTCGAGATCAATTTTCATGGGGAAGTTTGCTCGGATTTTGGCTTAGAAGACACGTTGTTCGATAGAGTTTTCAAGGGGGAGGAGAGGCTTGAGTTTGACCACCTTAGTGGCGGTGATAGGCGGTGCAGAGGGGAACAACGTGGGGGCAGGCGATCTGGTTCAGGCGTAAGGTGGCGGAGCGATTTTGGGAATCCTAGTTTGAAGTCGGGTTCGATGTTGAAGACGTAATCCTGGGAGCGACGGGAAGAAGATAACAGGGGGATTGGCTCCTTAATGACGGTTAAGTAAATTAATTAATTATTTAATTAAATTATTAAAGTGATAAATGGTTAAAATGTCATAACTCTTTCATACGAGGACGAAATCGGATGATTCAAGTTACGTTGGATCCGCAGCGATGAACACTACATTTCAGAACTGACTGGGACAAAAATGGAGAACGTTGGAATTTCAGGAAAATTCGAATTCAAACAGAACAGAAATTCAGAGACAAAAGAACGGGGGAGTGGAAACGAATGTGAGAACTTCTCACTCTAATTTTATTTTCTAGTTAAATAAATATACTAGGATGCAGATGGTGCTAAGAAGCACCCGATACCTTTGATTGAAACCATGGATGTTTGGTTGTTTGTTTTGATTGATAAATTGGTTGAATTTGATTTGGGATATAAATTGAATTGATTAGAATTCGTATGCGTATGGCGCGAGCCAGTATTAGGCGAGGGATAAGGCTAGACCATATTTCGGTTCTAGTATCGTGCCGTTATGCTGCCGAAATTTTCTAAAAATGTTAGAACAATAAAAATATCATTTTTATTGTATAAATGAACCGTACAAAATATTCATATGTTGAAATAAATATTTTATCGTTAAAAATATAATTTTTAACGAGTATATGAGTGAAAATAAATATTCATTTACAAATTGGATGATTTGTTTATATACACACATTTGACTGATATTGATTGGGACGATATATTTTTCACATCGCCCAACTACACAAATAAAATTAGTGTGTGTTGATTGAAACCCCACACAGGTATTGGGATGATATTTAACATATACTAATCTCAATTGTTTAGTTGTATGTCAATCGATTGGTTGACAGGCTGTTGTAAGCATTAATTATTTATATTTAATGCTTATGCAGTTATGTAATGCACTATGGATGATGGCTGACTGTGTTTGATTATTGTTGTGTACATGTGTGCATGAAATCCATATAAATAAAATTATATGGTAATTGACTATATCTGATTTCTATTCGGAAAGAATGAATATTTTAAATTAACGAATATTTTAAATTGACGAATAATGAATATTTTAAAATAATATTTAGTAACGGATCAAAATATGACTTTGATGTCTGATTTTGGATGGACACGAAAATATTGAAATATATGAAGCTGTGTTGATTAGAGATGCGCCATTTTGAAGCGAACGATATTTATATCGATTTTATTCATTTTTATAATGAATATCGAAAAGGAAAATATTTCAAAATCTGATATTTTGAAAATATTACCATTTATATATTATAATAATAAGTAAAATTCAATTTTTGTTTCAAATTGAAAATGAAGTTAGAATCGTTTTAAAATGAATTTTTAAACAATTTATAAAATACGTTTTAAATGGAAATCGACGAAATATATATAATACATATATTATATATATTTAATGGCCTGAATAGAAGGCGTCGGGCCGCGGCCGTTCGAGAATTTCGACCATTGACTTCGAATTGATATAACGGGAGATCCGACCGTCGGATTCTCCTAGAACCGGAACCGTTAGATTCGTATCAAAAATAGCTTTCCAAAGAATATAAGTGATTTGAAATCTAACGGCTGGATTTGTAATTATGTTCAAATCAAATTTGGAAAAAGGTCGCTGTAAGTGCAGTACGATGACTGTTTATGGAAATCGACTGAAAGGGCCTTAATAAAATCATTAAAAATATTGATAATTTGTGTAAAATCATAAAAAATGATTTAGAAAGAATTAGGATGAAAAATTCCATGTTTGTAAAGATAAAAATATATTTTTATCAAAATGAACTAGTTATTAACTAGATTTGAAATCCAATAATTTTTAAATAAAATAAATTGGATATGTGAATGATTTTAATATAACCAGAAATTTCCATCGAACAAATTAGGATGGATTTGGAATGGAAATAATCTTTGGAATATTTCGATTTTGGATTCCGTGATTATACGGATATTGTTATGGAAATTTGGAAGATATATTTTATATCATTATTTCCAATACGATATTTGTTGGTTTCATAATTTGATATTGAATATAAGTCGATATAATTTCTATTCAGAGCCTTGTATTTAATATCAAATGGGATTTTGGGTTTGTCGTGAATGGTGTCTTTATTAGCACAGTTCATAAACCCAGTTGATAAAAGAATAAATATTTTAATTAAAATTTAGAGAAGCTTTCCAATTAATATTTAATTGGAATTGAATGAAAGAATTGAATTTTTGGATTTATCGTGAATGGTGTTTTAAATAACACTTGTTCTTTAACCCGATTAACAGAGAAATATGATTTAGAATTTATAAATCTTTATTATAAGATTTAATGGAAATTTTCCAAAGTATAGTTTTCCAATTTAATATATTAAATTGGAATTGAATGGAATTTGATTGGTAATAATCGAAGTGAGCTTCTGTGGAGGAAGACTGTTAATATATATGGAAATTAAAAGGCTTTGTCATTATTCCATTTATATTATTGGTCGGATATGGAAATTGATATCGATTATATATTAATTGTTTTTCCGTGATGATTCCATTTTTATGGAAGAGGATTTGGGTTTATCATGAATTGTGTTTTAAATGACATTAGTTCTTTAACCCAGTTAAAGACAGGATTACATGTCTATCATTGTATTTCAAACTGTATGGTTGATCTCTGCTAAATATATATCTGTTTGGTGGCAGAGAATTTATTCTCTTCCTTAACACCCTTCTCTAAGACGTACGAGCTTAGAGGTTATAATAGGCAGAAATAAATATTACGGTGTAGATTGTCGATGCGGCGTGTTTGATTTTCCAAAGTTAAATAATCGTTAATATTGATTTTTGGGAAGATTAAAACTAAGTGGAGTTTTAATTAATCTTTAATTAGACTGAAATGTGAAATGATAATATAAATTATCAAATTTGGGAAATGATCGAGAACGGAGTATCACTAGTTTTGCTCCAAGCGATAGTTAAATCTTTAATTAGATTTGAACGTGAAATGGTAATTAAATTTACCGATAACATCGTGGTGTTAGATATGGAGTATTACCCGTTTTACTCCATGGGATGAATAGGTTGGCACTGGAAAATATAACAAATGATTACTTCGGTAAGGTGCGCTAATCTCGACTAGTTTGGATAAATCTTAATTTGGTTTGAAATTGAGATCGAAAGGAAGATTAAAAAATAAATTTAAAGAATTTATCTTTGATAAAATTAATGGGAACCTTTCCCAAAGGATATGAATATTTAAATAAAAGAATATTCAGAATTGGAATGAGGTGTATGTTGTGTTTTATAGCACTTGTTTATTATATACGCGAGTTATTCGGAAAGGCCAGATTATACCCGTTCTGAATAACTGATTCGACGATAAGTCGACAATGAAGACGGTAGTTGAACACCGGAGGTCTTCACATCGTTTGGATGACTACTGATGTCTTGATTGGGCTGTACATCCAAGACAAGGTAATAAGTGGTGATCGTCCAGACGTACTTGGAGATCGACCGGATATGCGAGGACCTCTCTCCTATATTGGACATATGGGACGAGGAATAAGGTGCCTCCGGTTTCGTTTAGACCCAGAACGAACTTGTAAATGGATGTGTGTCTGACATTGATTTTATTCTATGTTGATTGATCTCTATTAAATATATATATCTGTTTGGTGGTGGAGAATTTATTCTCTTGCTTAACACCCTTCTCTGAGACGTACGAGCTCAGAGGTTATATATCGATAGACATCAGTTGCATGGCGTGAATTGCCTGTGTGGCATGCTGAGATGTAAATGATCAAGGCTTCTGTTGAAAAGCAGAGTCTTGTGGTTGATGATCAAAGCACGGCTATAAATAGCATATCTTTGTGTATAGTGTTAATTCGCGAGCTTCACACCTCGGTATGAACCAGAAACGGGATGAAGGACGGCAGGGAGGACATGTGTTTCTTTCTAGCTAGGAGTGATGTCATGGTATGGAGCCCAGGCATTTTACTCATGTGGATGTTTCATATTATTTGATGGATAGCAAGGTACCTCATATATATCGGTCACTATGGGGCCGATGGATGACATGGTCGACATACTGACTAGATTTACGCCCTATAGAGCGGGGAGACGTATTGTTCAGGGACTACTAATCCACTAAGGTGGACCGACCCTGCATTTTCCTAAGGGTCGATGCGTTCTGATCCTGAGGCTCGGGTTAGAGAGTCTCGAATTCGGTAAGGACAATCCCTTGCCTTGGTTAATGATGGAAATCCAACTTCCAATACAACATTGTGCGGTTTTAATTGTAGAACTAGTATGGCGACATGATATATGGTACCCATGTCGTCTATGATTGATACATTTATATTTGAAGTTTATTAACACTATGCAGTTATAATAGTAACAAATGATTTTCTTTTAAACGTACCAAGCATGTTTGGCTATTATAAGGTAAAACTCTATCCTCCTGCTTGCGTTGCATTGTGTGATGGGACCTGAGTCTTATAATAGCTTCATTTTTTCAAAAAGAATTGCGCTGTTTGTTTTATGCCCTGGTATTCTTAAAAGGAAATCCGTTTCGTGTTATACGGCGTGGTCCCATGATTTACTTTATTTTAAAGTTAATATTTAAATAACTGTTTTAGTTCTCACACCAGTCACATTACTGACCTGGAGTTTATTGTTTTAACCTAAACTCTGGGTGCCCCTATTTTCCACACGGGTAACTAGTAGTTTGGTTTTGCAGATATTATATTCACAGGATCCCGGCTTACAGCTGGAGCTATATTCGGAATGCTCTGTATCCTTGTATTTTTTACAGTTGTGTTGTGGACTGATTTTCCACTGCTTTGTAATTTGAATCTCTAATATTTGTCAAATTTATATTATTTATTCATATTATGTAATATTCTTGTATGCTGATGAAATTGTTGTAATAAGCAATGAAATGTTCTTTTGTTTGTGTTCTGGTTTGTCGTGTTCTCAACTCAATCCGGGCTTTCCCGTAAGGGCGAGTTTGGGTCGCTTCAAAAACATTTCATACAACCAACGATTATATTTCTAAATGGAAATTATATTGATCAATCATCAATCAACACTGAGCGCCTTAAATAGATTTACCAATAATCATTTCATTTTCCAATTTGTCTTTAATTTCTTTACCCAAATATTTCTGTAACTCGTAAGGCTGTCAACGGATACTTTCGGATGCGGATAGTGCCATATCTGTATCCGCATCCGAAACCATTTTCGGATATCGGATATCCGCATCCGCGGATACGGACGGATATCGGATAATTATCCGCTCCGCCAACGATCGATAAATCAATGAACATAAATGAATTTTTTTTTAACTTAATATTAAGCTTTTTCAACATAATTGAATACTAAAGTGCTAAAAATAAATAAATACGATGATAATATATAATTTTGAGCAATTAACATGCATTTAGTAGACTTTTAATTTTGCAAAATAATAAATTAGTATATTTAATTATGTTAAAATACACATAATTTAAGTTGTAATCGTGAAAAAAAACGGACGGATAATTTTCGGATGCGGATATGCCTATATCCGCATTTGCATCTGTTTTTCTGGATATCAGATATTTATCCGCTTTTCGGATGCGGATGCGGACGGATTTCGGATTTTTCGGGTATCCATTGACAGCCCTAGTAACTCGTTTAGTCTCTCATGATTTTTCGAATAACATTTTCATATATTCACAACTCTTTATTTCCCATATTTCGAAAATATACATTATTAACATTGGAAAACATTTCCATAACATATTCACGCATCTCTATCCATTAGTCCCTAACCGTAAACTAGTAAGAGAACAATTCCCTAAGTATTAACCCCGAAGGCCGAAACCAACATCAGATCGATACTCAGAAAGCCATTCAACATAACAAATCTCCAGTCAGTTTCTAATTTTCTTAACTCCATTCTTAACTTATTATTTACACAAATCAATTCCTTTTATAACCATTTAAATCTTGCAAATCGTTTGCTCAAAAATCATTATTCACTTTATAACGTGAATATTATTCTTTTATAGAAATCTGGTCTCAGTTTATTATATCAAATCTTGATTTAGATAAATATTATCATTATAGTTTAAAATCTCATCTCTCTAGTTCTTTTATAAATTCATATTCGTTCTTCACTTTATAAACTCCATTTATAAATCAGTTACTTGATAATTATATATCAAGTTTATAACTAAATCTTGATTGCACATTCAATTATAAACTATTGGTTTAATATTAACTATCTCGTTAATTTCTAAGTTTTATAATCTATAATTTCTAAAATGAATTATCTTTACAATATTCAACATAGTTGAAATCAAATTATAATTCCTTATATGTTTATTTCAATTATATTTATATTTCGAACATCGAGATGATTTCATCATTTCCTTTTCAATGATTATGAATTTCCCCTTTTATTATTCATTCTTATATCTCGAATTATTTGATAATAATTATTCCATTTTATCTTTAAATATCGTTTTTAAATCAAACTGCTTGTTTTAATATAATTAAAACAAGCTATTGTATTCTAGCCCAATCAAGATTCAACTTTATTTTTTAAAATAGATTTTCCTTTTTAAAACCCCAAATTTCTTTTCGAACATATTTCATGGTAAATACCAATTATTACAAGTCAATATTATTCAAACATCCCAAAACACATAATAATCCATCATCGATTATTTATCACATCATATAATGTAATATATATGAAAAACAACAATATAACTATTGAGGAATCCAGTTGGATCCCTCCAACCTGTTTCCCTGCATTCACAGATGTTAAGCAACATAAAAAATATCAATTTCATACCAATATGAAATATTAAAATAAATAGAATCAGTATTCAACTAACGACTTATATATACACACACACACACACATAACGGTATCCGTATTTTTAACCAATTAATTAGCAAATCATCCAAACAACCATCACACACAGCATTCAATCATTTTTATCAATATTAAATAATGTTGATAAAATTATAAAACTAGATAGAGTTAGTGAGTTTACTCACATTGTTCGTTTATCGTTGAATAACGATAAACGATCGATTTGATCGGATCAGGCGTTCTATTCCACCGTAAATCGCAACGAGCTCCAAATTGCTTCAAACCAGAATCATTGTGTAGCATTCTTCCATACGGTTCCAACATGACAACGGTTTGTAATTCCGACTACGTATGAGCAAGATATTCAATTAACAACTTAATGTATATAATTTAATATTTAAAATAAACTTAATTTCCTTATGTTTGGGCATTACCATGTTGAACGGCCCATCATCAAACTTCCAAACCCATCTGACTTCTCAAAAAAAGAATACGCCTCCTGTTACTTTCCCCCACCCTCTCGCGCAACAATCTTTTTTTCTCCTTTCTATATATAAATTTTCTTTTTTCCATTGGGCTTTCGTTATTAAATCTCGGTCCATACCCAAGTTCGTTAAGACCAGACCGCGTTAAATAGTGATCCTTCTTCCACAAGTCTGGAAATCGCAATATACATGTATAATTCATTTCAGATCCTTCCCACCACCTTTCTCCTATGTTTTGGCATCAAATTCCAAACTGTTTACACTGTTGCCCACCCCTTCTAATACTCTCTCTACTCATCACCTTCACTTTCAACTCGATCAACCTATAAAAATGGCGACCTGGGCATCTCGAAGCTACGGTGGACTCATTAGCGTATCATAAATGTTCAGACAGATGGCCCATGCCTTTTCCAAACCCACACAGTAGGATGCTACTATAGCATCTTCCTGTCAAACCAATTTATCCCGCTTCGCTCCGGACATGTGTATTTCTTCCATCGGACCATTATTAAATCCACTGACCTGCTAACAAATCTCATCTTCTCCAAAATAATAATGTCGTAACTAGCTGCTCTTGTTTCCCTCCATTACATCATCTCGCCAAGCCTCCCCCCGATCTAGTTTAAAAATCATAACCCAAAAAATATGACCTTCTTCTTCTTGTTGTATACCCTCCACCCTAAACGAACGTCACCTTCACCTATTCGCCTCACACTCTCTAGGTACACCTCCCTTCCAGTCCGCCATTTGCCTAAACTTGTCGACCTGACACGTATGGTGCCAGAAACGAGTACGAAGCCTCCATGAGCAATAGTGCAAATACATGCGTAAATATATGTATTCTAGATTTTAACGTGGAGTATTGGCTTTCATGTGTGTTCTTGAAGTAGTCGAATGTGATTTTTCATTTTTGTAACAAAAATAATGCTTGCATTTGTCCTTATTTACAGTTGAGAAGCCTTAATTCCTAAGGTATCATAGCTGTTCGCGATGTGAATATACATCACAGTGTTATAGTGTTGTTCGCGATGGGAATCTATTATAGCAGTAGCATGTGAAGTTAGATAAAAAAATCGATCTTTACTTCATGAAGAAGAAACAATATAATATACCCTGTTACGTAAGATTTCAATTATTTACGGACCGCTACGGACAAAAATAAAAATACAGTCATGTCGAGCGAGGAGCCACGATTTGAAAATTTTACTAAAACAGACAAGTTAACTTATTTTGTAAAATCCAAAAATGCTGATATAAGGTGTAAATTACTCCAAATAAAAAGTCGCTTATTTTCCAAATTAAAAATTACAGTGAAATTCTAAAAATTAAATTATAACTACGTCTCACAAATCTTGTCCAAATTCGAAAATTATGGCTTATAAACGATTCCATAGCAACTATTTGAAAATTTGATTTGGCCATAACTCATAATCTTTAATACGAAATCTCCATTTTTCACTTCCATTAGAAAAATACAGTTCAACAAATTCCAACATTTCTTGTTTCGAGGAAATCCGAGTACTAACGAATCCTGTACATTCAGTTGAAATTCAATGCATTAAATTATGAACCACCGCGACATTACAAGCTCGATTATAATTATCTTATAATAAATACATTCAACTGTCGTTTAAATTATATTTTCAATTTTATAGCTTGAATATAAACTAAAATAAATATCGTATATTATCCAAATTACAAAATACTGCATTTTAATCATTTCCGAACATTTCTGAAATTAAATCTATTTTCCCATTTAATATACATTAATTTAAGTATTTAAATATTTGAATTCAAACCATTCTGAATTACCAAACCAACATATTTAATTATTAAATCATTATAAATTACAGGACATTACATTTCTTCCCTCTTAAAAGAATTTCGTCCCCAAAATTATTAAGGTAGGAAAATCACTGCAAACTCTTATTAACCAGGTTAAAATAATTCTTTTACTCCTTTTAATTTCAGTTTCAATTGAACTAATTTAATTTTAAATTAAATATTAATTTAATTCAATTCAATTAACGAAAATTTTCAAAAAAAATCTGAAAATTTTCTAACACTTTTAAATGTCTGAAATTTTTTGTCAGCATCTCCTTTGCACGGTTCAATTGTTATGACTACAACTCGCCTCTCCAGGCCTTTTCCAAAAAATCAATCGGCCAAGTGGTTTGCCAAACAAGCTCATGAAAATCTCATACTCAAAGTAAACATGAATCTCACAACGGAACGAATAAATATATTATATAACAACTTTTGAAATACAAAACTATAACTGTATATACATACCAGTATAACTCATAACATCACAGCGGAAATATACTCTATATACTGCTCCAAGCTCCTCTCAGTATCTGAAAAATCCTGACTGCTTGACTGCCCGTACAAATTTGGGCACCCGAGAGTTTAGGGAAAACAAAACAAAATGAACTATGGATCAATCATGTGACAGGTGTGAGTAAACTCTAATCATTTCGGTTTAACTTTTCCAAAATCCCTTTCAAAAGAAATGATAATAGTAAGACCGATCCTGTAACGACCCGTGTTTTTCGACCATTTGAATATGAATATTTAAATTAGTTTTAAATATTATATTGGAATATTAATGAAATTTAATATTGAATTCGTTATTTAAAACGAAGTTGAACATTATATATTTATATATAATATAAATCGAGCCTGAAATGGCGCTGCAGTTCGCAATATAGAGTTTTGAACTTCAACTGAGAATACAGAATTCGATTTAAGTCGGATTTCTGCAAAACAAGACACGTTGGGACCGTATTGACGATAATTTTCATATGAAAGAGAAAAATCCAGATTTCGTGTTATAATTTGCAAGTTATGGCTAAATCAAATTTTGAAATAGTCGCTATGGAAAATCGTTATTTAAAATATACACGTTAAAATAGCCGTTTTGCAAACGGACTCAGATTTCGACGAAATCAGTTTCATCGGGACCGTAACATTAAATTATTGTACGGTAGTGAATGGCGTGGAAAACAGATGTCGTATGTGACCACAGCAACCGTAAACGCCCGTTCAAATTCTATAGCGTGCATTCAAATAAATATGAGGAGTATTTGGGCGTAACTTGAGCAGACAATCGAACTAGGCCACGGAACCAGTTCCGTTGAGTTCGTATCGTCGATTAGAGTCAGGATAGATATATAGTTTGTTATTTTTAGAGATCGAGAAATTTGGCGTTAAAAAGGATAGGGCGGTTCAGGGTAAAAACAGCCTACCGGGGCAACAGTCTCAGAATGCGACGAAATTAGTGCCGTTGGGTTCGTATCGAAAAGTTATTGTCGATGTTCGCAGTTTCAAGTAGATTTGATTTATCTGGTGACTGGGGAAAAATTAAACGTGTGTTCATTTCCGGTTTCATAAAGGAAATTTTTTCATACGACCTCGGATTTCGACGAAACTTGTCCCATTGGGTTCGGAATACTTTTTTTACATTAAGATTAGCCTTTTTATCAGAAAATGGGAATCGTCTATAGTGGTTTTTAACGTGATTTCTCACACAATGAAGTTTCACACATTTTAATATTATTAAATCTATCCCACTTAAAATGTGACTCTCTAATCTTTTCTCAGCCACATGTGATTCCATCTTTTCAACAAGAAACCGTGCCGACCAAGTCATATTGGAATTCACACCTTCACGCTACATTAAAATATAGGCACAGACCTATATATAATTATTTATATCTAAAACGTGGTGACCACGGAACATTTGCTATAAATACAGTTGCTCGTCTAAACCTCAAACGCACGGTTTCCTTCACCAAAACGAAAATGAAATATGCTTCCTCTTCAGTGTGAAAAAAAAAAAAAAAAAAAAAAGAGTAAACCCAAGTGCCAACATTAACGTATGTGTATACCGCCAGCTTCCTCCAATATATTTATTTACAAGAACGTGTCTTCCTCCTACAAACCAAATATATAAATAAACAATTAAAGGGATGAACTGCATGAAAGTTGGGGCATGGAATACACACGCATATGGGACAGCAGGAGGAAGAAATGGCAAACTGATGAGCGAAGAGTTGCGTGGAGATGGGTAATTTATGTTTTGCAGTTTCCTTGTAGTTGGAGTAGAGAAGCTATTGACGCCATTTTACGGAAGGAGTGGGCAAGTCGGAGGTCGCCGTTCTGGTGGGTCTCAGGTGGGGCACGTTACCGGTGTCAGGGGGTTTGATGGAGTTCTGTTTGAGGATGGTGCGAGCTGAAGCCGGTCATGGGAGAAGGAGCGGTAAGAGTTGGGGAGGAGGAGCACGGGATGGGTAGAAAAACGAGGCTGTTGGTTTTTGAAATAGTATAAGAAGCGGATGCATTTGATGGGTGGATGGCAGCTGCACCATGGAGTAAATTGGTAGCAAGAAGATTAAAGAATATAGGAGAAGAAAGCCAAACAGTAGAAAAATTGAACAAAATTAGAGATGTTCGCATCATATCGACGAACATAACAGTTTAGAGCTAGTTTGAATGCATTGGAATCAACGGAAACCAACGCTTTAATGGAGGATCAGATCAAGGTGAGTTAAACTCACTCAGTTTACCCTTTTTTATATTTTATATAAATTGGGTGTTTTTATTTTGTGTGCTCTGCTTGCCAATGGTTGACTGCTTTGCTAGTTATCTATTTAACTGTTGATTTAACCGATGAAATTAAACTGTGTTTAATTTCAGTGAAATACCAAATCGTTGTATTTTAACGATTGGTTCCAATAAAGGTGACTCACCTTGGTTGGTCACGTTTATTTATAAACGTGTTTAAATGGTTGAACTGTTTGAATTGCTTGTGGTTGATGTTGAATGGTTGCTATTTAGTGTTATCAGTTAAACAAAACTGAACCGTCTGATTTGAGATAACCATTTGAATACAGGGAAGAACAGGTTGGAGGGATCCAACCGGATTCCTCAAATGTATTATTTATTTTCATATGATCATATATGAACTGATCTGTTTGTGTGATTGATTTGATGGTTGATTATTGAATGTTCAACATCTGTTTGGTTTAAACCAATGGGTGATATTGGTTAAGTGTTTGGCAGAGTATGGCCTTTAAAACCAATCGAGTTATAGATATTGATTCACCGTCAGGTGAATCGATAGAGTTGAGGTTATAAAATTTATTTTATAACCAGAGTTAGATTTGAATTATATTATTTGAATAAAAGTTATTTAAGAGAAATAAATAAATATTTTATTTGTTAAGGCTTTGATTTGTTATGAAGTTATTTTGCAAAGCAAATGCTGATGTTAATCAGATTTACCAGTTGAAGAATAAGAAATGAATTAAATGGTTAAACCTTGAAAATCTGTTTTGTAAAGGAAACAAATAATTAGAATCTATTTAATTAATTATATTTTTAATTAATTTAAAGCGAGGATTGTTGAAATCGGTTAACGAGATAATCAAGTTTTTGAGTTAATTAAATCGACCGTTTGGAATTAGAATGGTTTACCAAGTTAATGTGTTTTGACTAAAATAGTTAAATGAATATTGTTTGAATTTAAATAAGGATAAAAGGAATTAACTACTAAAGTAGTTAATGGTTGAAATAAGTTATTATTTTAATTAACAATGAAGTTAGGAATATATTTTTAAATGGGAATTCATTTAAAAAGTTACCGAATGTGAGATGCAAGCCAATTGAATGGTGAAAGGAAATAAACGTACTTAATTATATGAATTAAGTGAAAGGAGATTACGATAAAAAGGGTTTATTATAAACCAGAGTTTAAGTGAGATTCAAAGTGTTAAGACGTTAATTTTACATTAACGTTATTTGAAAACGAGATCTAGTAAAAAGGAGAATTTTAAATGAGATTTCAAAATGGGAAATTGAATATATTTATTCGAGATAGGATTAGCCAAACATATTTATTCGGCTAAGTTGCCATTTCGTACGACTGCTAGCGTAATTCGCAGGGCTGCAGATAGCCTACGGCGGTCGGATGTGTCCTAAGGGAACCAGGCGTAACCATTGTGATCGCTGTGATCTAGAGTCAAGCGAATGGGGTTAAGACGAATGTTAGTTAATTGAAATTAGAGTTATTCAGATATCGTATTTTTGAATATTAAAAGAATTGGAAGTTTCAATTTAACAAAAAAGAAATTAGTTTGTCAAAGGCCAAGTGATGCTGAATACTGAACCAGTGAACTCATTGGAGTGTCATGATTGAAACACTGTATATTTTGATAGTTAAAACACCGACTATCAAACCTGTCCAATACGATTGTTGGTATGGAAAGACCGGGATCGAATTTATATTCGAAAACCATTCCGTCCAACAAATACGTGAAGATATCAGAAGATGGTCGAGATGGAGCATTAAAGACCGTTGATTTTCATAAACGGAAGAACCACTAATATTCTCTGCCTGGCAAGCAGAGATAAACGGTGATTTTGTCGTGGTTGGAATCTACGGGTTGCAAGGACTACTCGCTACTGATCCATGGGGTGATTCCTATATGGATGCGGCAGGAGAGTGCCTTCGGTTCATCCTGTTCCTGGATGACGTATATGGACGAATGTCTGACAGCGTATTTCCAAAGGATCACGTACGTTGATTTCTCCAAACGTACGATAGTTGTTGGCAGGGAATTGCCATTCTCTAGCTTTCAGCTAGAGTATTTTTGTGGATATCAATTAGTGATATCTGATGGATTTGACGATGTGGCATTCAAAGTGAATGACGACCAGATGATCAAGAGTAATCTAGACCTCAAGCCTCATCAACCGGGAAATGACAGAAATCGGGCAGGCAGCATGGCTATGTGGGTCGCTCCCATTAGGGTGTAGAATCACCTATCTAGAGGAAGTCCTATTTGTTTCTTAAATCTATGTTTCGATGCTGTCCCTTGTCGGGAGACGGTTGCTGATCCCAACCGTCGGTGATATACATTCGATACACTCAAGCGAAATGAGTGGTCGGTCATGTGAGGGCCGGGTTGCAAGAAGTTCTTGTTGAACCCAGTGTATTCGTCTCTAGAGATACACTATCGGAAGGTGGACCCATACCTTGTCAAGTTGGAATCCAATCTCCAATAAGCGCCCACGGTTTTTGATTGTATACTATATATGTAGAGCGTGAGATGCAAGCGTTCTACTAGATTGTTATTTACTTGTATATAGACATTATTATAATATCGGACAAGATATTGGTTTCAAACTGTTTGGGTTATCGTAAGGTAAAAACCGTCCGTGTTTATGTGTGGATTTGGTCTTACGATTATCCTTTTCTTTTGAAAAGATTTTGAACTTTAAAATCATGATTGGATGATTCACCCTTATTACTGTGCGAGTTACCTCACTCTGGTTCACCAGACTGACCCGGTGTTTTGTAAATGCTCGGGTTAGACCGGGTTGTACAGGTTCAGGTTAGCGACTACTATGAAGAGACGAGCTGGAAGAGTCCAGACGTATGATATTACTATTCCGCTGTGTGTTGTATGAGGACAGATTATCACTGTCCAGATATTGATATACTCTGATATTGTAAGTATTTACAAAGTTCTCAATAAAGATTTATTTCTGTATTATATTTTGTTCCGCTGCGATGTGAGACTCTGTGTGGTGTTCTTCTTCTTCTTCTTCTATTCTAATATTTCTTTCTTTCTTATCTCACCCTCTAATTTCTTTCTATTAATGATCTGGAATGTTCGATGTCTGAATGGTCAACATGGTAGTTGATGTTGATTTTCGGAGTCGAAAATCCCGGTTCGTTACAGTGGTATCAGAGCTGAAGGTTAAGTGATTACCTTGGCTCCGTGGCGTGACTCGGTAGAGATGGGGTTAGTAATACCCTAGATTGAGTTTGAGTGTATATATATGAGCGCGTATTTGTAAATTGTTATAAAAAAAAACTGTTTATATTGTGTTGGTTGGTTTGTCGAGTAGTTTATGAATTCTGGTCGATACAGTAATGCAAACTGTGTCGATAAGTGTTTCTAAACTCTTGAACAGAATAATTCGACACAGTATGTTTTTGAAAGAGGGTAAATGGAAATTTTACCCGAAATATATTTTGACATAAACAAGGTATATATATATTAAAATTATTATAATGTATATATTGGTTGTGTTAATTTGTTAATATAATTGAATCAGATGATAATCAAGATGGTTATAAATAACTAGTCAGGATTAGTGGAAATGTAATAAATCAGTCAGATGAATTAAATCTCAATTTAAATCAGAATTTAGATTGAAATTGTGAAAACATAGAAAAGTGTGAAAAAGAATTTTGGAATTGGACTTAATATATGAGAATTTTAAAATCCTGGGAGATTTTAATTTTGTTACAAGCATTGAAAGGGATATTTTGAAATGGATTTCAAAATGAAAGTGTTTAGAACTGGTTTTGAAAATGACATAGTATTGAACTCACTTCGATCGCTGGGAAATAATTCCGAGGATGACGGCCGCATCATCAGTGTTCATTTCCGAGTTCTAAGTGACGGATTACTACCAAGATCTTGTTTTGAATTGCTTTGAGAAAAACAAGTTGTTTTGAATCCTGAAAAGGAATTTTTGACTTTTGAAAGAGCTACTGTTTAAAAACTCCCAGGGAGATTGTGTGAACAAAAACAAAATTTAATAGAAATATGGGAAAGCAAATATGAATTGAATTGAAACAAATTAACTGGAAATTGAATCAGGATATAATATATCGAGCAGAACCAGATTTGGAATTGGGAGACAGGAATATGAAATGGTGGTGGACTGGTGAGTTAAAAGACGAAATTGATAATGGATGGAAATTGAGTTAAGAATGAGATTCGGCTTGGATGCATGAAGGATTTGGTTTTGAGGATAAAATTGGAATTTTGTTCGAGAATGCATTTGTATATGGTGACAAGGTAGCAGACGGAAAGGATATGATGATATGCCCGACAAAAAGGTACACGTTTATTTTTATATGGATTTGGAGATTTATGAGCCTATATGGCAAGCCGCTTGGCTGTTTATTTTCTTTTGGATTGGAGAAGGCCTAGAAAGGCAAGTTGGAGTTGTACCGATTGAGCCGTACAGAGGAGGTGCTGGCGAAATTTTCGAAAATATAATGTGTTAGAAAAATTTTCAATATTTTTGAAAATATCTATATACAGTATTGAATTGGTTTCTAATTTAAAAATAAATTGGATTTGAAAGTTAGTGAGTTTATAACGTTCTTTCTTACCTTAGCAATTTCGAGGACGAAATTATTTTAAGGGGGGAAGAATGTAACGACCCGTGTTTTTCGACCATTTGAATATGAATATTTAAATTAGTTTTAAATATTATATTGGAATATTAATGAAATTTAATATTGAATTCGTTATTTAAAACGAAGTTGAACATTATATATTTATATATAATATAAATCGAGCCTGAAATGGCGCTGCAGTTCGCAATATAGAGTTTTGAACTTCAACTGAGAATACAGAATTCGATTTAAGTCGGATTTCTGCAAAACAAGACACGTTGGGACCGTATTGACGATAATTTTCATATGAAAGAGAAAAATCCAGATTTCGTGTTATAATTTGCAAGTTATGGCTAAATCAAATTTTGAAATAGTCGCTATGGAAAATCGTTATTTAAAATATACACGTTAAAATAGCCGTTTTGCAAACGGACTCAGATTTCGACGAAATCAGTTTCATCGGGACCGTAACATTAAATTATTGTACGGTAGTGAATGGCGTGGAAAACAGATGTCGTATGTGACCACAGCAACCGTAAACGCCCGTTCAAATTCTATAGCGTGCATTCAAATAAATATGAGGAGTATTTGGGCGTAACTTGAGCAGACAATCGAACTAGGCCACGGAACCAGTTCCGTTGAGTTCGTATCGTCGATTAGAGTCAGGATAGATATATAGTTTGTTATTTTTAGAGATCGAGAAATTTGGCGTTAAAAAGGATAGGGCGGTTCAGGGTAAAAACAGCCTACCGGGGCAACAGTCTCAGAATGCGACGAAATTAGTGCCGTTGGGTTCGTATCGAAAAGTTATTGTCGATGTTCGCAGTTTCAAGTAGATTTGATTTATCTGGTGACTGGGGAAAAATTAAACGTGTGTTCATTTCCGGTTTCATAAAGGAAATTTTTTCATACGACCTCGGATTTCGACGAAACTTGTCCCATTGGGTTCGGAATACTTTTTTACATTAAGATTAGCCTTTTTATCAGAAAATGGGAATCGTCTATAGTGGTTTTTAACGTGATTTCTCACACAATGAAGTTTCACACATTTTAATATTATTAAATCTATCCCACTTAAAATGTGACTCTCTAATCTTTTCTCAGCCACATGTGATTCCATCTTTTCAACAAGAAACCGTGCCGACCAAGTCATATTGGAATTCACACCTTCACGCTACATTAAAATATAGGCACAGACCTATATATAATTATTTATATCTAAAACGTGGTGACCACGGAACATTTGCTATAAATACAGTTGCTCGTCTAAACCTCAAACGCACGGTTTCCTTCACCAAAACGAAAATGAAATATGCTTCCTCTTCAGTGTGAAAAAAAAAAAAAAAAAAAGAGTAAACCCAAGTGCCAACATTAACGTATGTGTATACCGCCAGCTTCCTCCAATATATTTATTTACAAGAACGTGTCTTCCTCCTACAAACCAAATATATAAATAAACAATTAAAGGGATGAACTGCATGAAAGTTGGGGCATGGAATACACACGCATATGGGACAGCAGGAGGAAGAAATGGCAAACTGATGAGCGAAGAGTTGCGTGGAGATGGGTAATTTATGTTTTGCAGTTTCCTTGTAGTTGGAGTAGAGAAGCTATTGACGCCATTTTACGGAAGGAGTGGGCAAGTCGGAGGTCGCCGTTCTGGTGGGTCTCAGGTGGGGCACGTTACCGGTGTCAGGGGGTTCGATGGAGTTCTGTTTGAGGATGGTGCGAGCTGAAGCCGGTCATGGGAGAAGGAGCGGTAAGAGTTGGGGAGGAGGAGCACGGGATGGGTAGAAAAACGAGGCTGTTGGTTTTTGAAATAGTATAAGAAGCGGATGCATTTGATGGGTGGATGGCAGCTGCACCATGGAGTAAATTGGTAGCAAGAAGATTAAAGAATATAGGAGAAGAAAGCCAAACAGTAGAAAAATTGAACAAAATTAGAGATGTTCGCATCATATCGACGAACATAACAGTTTAGAGCTAGTTTGAATGCATTGGAATCAACGGAAACCAACGCTTTAATGGAGGATCAGATCAAGGTGAGTTAAACTCACTCAGTTTACCCTTTTTTATATTTTATATAAATTGGGTGTTTTTATTTTGTGTGCTCTGCTTGCCAATGGTTGACTGCTTTGCTAGTTATCTATTTAACTGTTGATTTAACCGATGAAATTAAACTGTGTTTAATTTCAGTGAAATACCAAATCGTTGTATTTTAACGATTGGTTCCAATAAAGGTGACTCACCTTGGTTGGTCACGTTTATTTATAAACGTGTTTAAATGGTTGAACTGTTTGAATTGCTTGTGGTTGATGTTGAATGGTTGCTATTTAGTGTTATCAGTTAAACAAAACTGAACCGTCTGATTTGAGATAACCATTTGAATACAGGGAAGAACAGGTTGGAGGGATCCAACCGGATTCCTCAAATGTATTATTTATTTTCATATGATCATATATGAACTGATCTGTTTGTGTGATTGATTTGATGGTTGATTATTGAATGTTCAACATCTGTTTGGTTTAAACCAATGGGTGATATTGGTTAAGTGTTTGGCAGAGTATGGCCTTTAAAACCAATCGAGTTATAGATATTGATTCACCGTCAGGTGAATCGATAGAGTTGAGGTTATAAAATTTATTTTATAACCAGAGTTAGATTTGAATTATATTATTTGAATAAAAGTTATTTAAGAGAAATAAATAAATATTTTATTTGTTAAGGCTTTGATTTGTTATGAAGTTATTTTGCAAAGCAAATGCTGATGTTAATCAGATTTACCAGTTGAAGAATAAGAAATGAATTAAATGGTTAAACCTTGAAAATCTGTTTTGTAAAGGAAACAAATAATTAGAATCTATTTAATTAATTATATTTTTAATTAATTTAAAGCGAGGATTGTTGAAATCGGTTAACGAGATAATCAAGTTTTTGAGTTAATTAAATCGACCGTTTGGAATTAGAATGGTTTACCAAGTTAATGTGTTTTGACTAAAATAGTTAAATGAATATTGTTTGAATTTAAATAAGGATAAAAGGAATTAACTACTAAAGTAGTTAATGGTTGAAATAAGTTATTATTTTAATTAACAATGAAGTTAGGAATATATTTTTAAATGGGAATTCATTTAAAAAGTTACCGAATGTGAGATGCAAGCCAATTGAATGGTGAAAGGAAATAAACGTACTTAATTATATGAATTAAGTGAAAGGAGATTACGATAAAAAGGGTTTATTATAAACCAGAGTTTAAGTGAGATTCAAAGTGTTAAGACGTTAATTTTACATTAACGTTATTTGAAAACGAGATCTAGTAAAAAGGAGAATTTTAAATGAGATTTCAAAATGGGAAATTGAATATATTTATTCGAGATAGGATTAGCCAAACATATTTATTCGGCTAAGTTGCCATTTCGTACGACTGCTAGCGTAATTCGCAGGGCTGCAGATAGCCTACGGCGGTCGGATGTGTCCTGAGGGAACCAGGCGTAACCATTGTGATCGCTGTGATCTAGAGTCAAGCGAATGGGGTTAAGACGAATGTTAGTTAATTGAAATTAGAGTTATTCAGATATCGTATTTTTGAATATTAAAAGAATTGGAAGTTTCAATTTAACAAAAAAGAAATTAGTTTGTCAAAGGCCAAGTGATGCTGAATACTGAACCAGTGAACTCATTGGAGTGTCATGATTGAAACACTGTATATTTTGATAGTTAAAACACCGACTATCAAACCTGTCCAATACGATTGTTGGTATGGAAAGACCGGGATCGAATTTATATTCGAAAACCATTCCGTCCAACAAATACGTGAAGATATCAGAAGATGGTCGAGATGGAGCATTAAAGACCGTTGATTTTCATAAACGGAAGAACCACTAATATTCTCTGCCTGGCAAGCAGAGATAAACGGTGATTTTGTCGTGGTTGGAATCTACGGGTTGCAAGGACTACTCGCTACTGATCCATGGGGTGATTCCTATATGGATGCGGCAGGAGAGTGCCTTCGGTTCATCCTGTTCCTGGATGACGTATATGGACGAATGTCTGACAGCGTATTTCCAAAGGATCACGTACGTTGATTTCTCCAAACGTACGATAGTTGTTGGCAGGGAATTGCCATTCTCTAGCTTTCAGCTAGAGTATTTTTGTGGATATCAATTAGTGATATCTGATGGATTTGACGATGTGGCATTCAAAGTGAATGACGACCAGATGATCAAGAGTAATCTAGACCTCAAGCCTCATCAACCGGGAAATGACAGAAATCGGGCAGGCAGCATGGCTATGTGGGTCGCTCCCATTAGGGTGTAGAATCACCTATCTAGAGGAAGTCCTATTTGTTTCTTAAATCTATGTTTCGATGCTGTCCCTTGTCGGGAGACGGTTGCTGATCCCAACCGTCGGTGATATACATTCGATACACTCAAGCGAAATGAGTGGTCGGTCATGTGAGGGCCGGGTTGCAAGAAGTTCTTGTTGAACCCAGTGTATTCGTCTCTAGAGATACACTATCGGAAGGTGGACCCATACCTTGTCAAGTTGGAATCCAATCTCCAATAAGCGCCCACGGTTTTTGATTGTATACTATATATGTAGAGCGTGAGATGCAAGCGTTCTACTAGATTGTTATTTACTTGTATATAGACATTATTATAATATCGGACAAGATATTGGTTTCAAACTGTTTGGGTTATCGTAAGGTAAAAACCGTCCGTGTTTATGTGTGGATTTGGTCTTACGATTATCCTTTTCTTTTGAAAAGATTTTGAACTTTAAAATCATGATTGGATGATTCACCCTTATTACTGTGCGAGTTACCTCACTCTGGTTCACCAGACTGACCCGGTGTTTTGTAAATGCTCGGGTTAGACCGGGTTGTACAGGTTCAGGTTAGCGACTACTATGAAGAGACGAGCTGGAAGAGTCCAGACGTATGATATTACTATTCCGCTGTGTGTTGTATGAGGACAGATTATCACTGTCCAGATATTGATATACTCTGATATTGTAAGTATTTACAAAGTTCTCAATAAAGATTTATTTCTGTATTATATTTTGTTCCACTGCGATGTGAGACTCTGTGTGGTGTTCTTCTTCTTCTTCTTCTATTCTAATATTTCTTTCTTTCTTATCTCACCCTCTAATTTCTTTCTATTAATGATCTGGAATGTTCGATGTCTGAATGGTCAACATGGTAGTTGATGTTGATTTTCGGAGTCGAAAATCCCGGTTCGTTACAGATCCACACATAAATACGGATGGTTTTACCTTACGATTACCCAAAATACTCCTTAAGATAAATATTTTCTAATATTATAATAATGTCTAAATCAAGTAGATAAAAATCTAGTAGAACGCTTTCATCTCACGCCCTATATATATAATATACAATCAAAAAACCGCGGGCTCTTACTGGAGAATGAACTCCCAACTTTGACAAGGTATGGAACCACCTTCCAACCAGTGTACTCTAGAAGCGATACACTAGAGTTCAACAGGAACATCTTGTGACTCAGCCACACATGATCGGCCATTCATTTCGTTTGAATGTTCTGAATATATTGTCACCTTATGGTTGGTATACCAACATAAGTTTTCCCGGGAGATATAGAAGCGAAAGAAGTAACAAATATGAGTATTCTCTAGATGGTGACAATATACCCTAAATGGGTGCGACCCATTTATCCATGCTGCCAGCCTGATTTTCGTCATTTCTCGGTTAATGAGGCTTGAGGCCATAATGTATCATTATACATATCACATCTTTATTTACTTTGAATGCTACATCATCATACCCGCCAGATCACAAATTGATCTCACCAAAAATACCATGGGTATAAGCTAAGAGAAACGGATTCCTTTGTCATCAGCGTTAATACGTTTGAAGAGATCAACCTACGCGATCTATTAGATATACTCTGTCGGACATTCGTCCATATACGTTGTCCTGGGACTGGACAAACTGAAGGAATTATTCTGTAAATCCATCTTAGGAAATTTCTACCTAGAATCGCCAAAATAACCCTTGCCTAAATTTTGTCTTCAATTGTCTTTAATATATTTGATACGCAATGCTAATGCTGATATAGAGTGGTTTTCAGATAATAAATCTAATCCCAGTCTCTCTGTATTGACAACGGAAAAATGGTCAAAACACTTTGATAGTCGGTTATTTAACTATCAAAGGGAAAGCATTTCATACAACCAACGATCATATTTCCAAATGGAAATTATATAGATCAATCATCAATCAACATTGAGCCCCATTAAATAGATTTATCAATAATCATTTCATTTTCCAATTTGTCTTTAATTTCTTTACCCAAATATTTCTGTAACTCATTTAGTCCCTCATGATTTTTTGAAAAACATTTCTATATATTCCCAACTCCTTATTTCCCTTATTTCAAAAATATAATTTATTAACATTGGAAAACATTTTCATAACATATTCACGCATCTCTATCCATTAGTCCCTAACCGTAAACTAGTAAGAGAAGAATTCCCTAAGTATTAACCTCGAAGACCGAAACCAACATTAGATCCATACTCAGAAAGCCATTCAACATAACTAATCTCCAGTCAGTTTCTAATTTTCTTAACTTCATCCTTAATTTCTTATTTACATAAATCATTTCCTTTTATAACCATTTAAATCTTGCAAATCGTTTGCTCAAAAATCATTGTTCACTTTAAAACGTGAATATTATTCTTCTATAGAAATCTGGTCTCAGTTTATTAAATCAAATCTTGATTTAAATAAATATTACCATTATAGTTTAAAATCCCATCTCTCTAGTTCTTTTATAAATTCATATTTGTACTTCACTTTATAAACTCCATTTATAAATCAGTTACCTGATGTTAGCCTGCTTTGTGACCAGACTATCCAAAGCCGAAGAACTCTATCAGGAAGGCCACTCAGGGCTTGAGTATGAACTGCCAGAGATCGACATCTGCTTGGACGAAGTAACGAAGGATGGGAAAACTCGTATTTCTATGCATATAAGCTTCAGGTTGGATTCCACCATTTCGGATCAAGCTAAAGCGAATATTTCTGACCAACCAAACCGGATCGGGCAAACCGGCTCGGGTTATCCGGATCGGGCCAACCGGATCGGGTCTCTACCCCTAACCAAATTCTGGGCAGTTAAAGACCATTTCCCCATGTTCTCCACTACTTCCGAGATTTACTCTGAAGTTACCACGTGGCCACTCAACCCTAACCGAATTTCTACCTATAAATACACATACAACACATCATTTAAGGGGACTTTTTGGCCTCAAGGAAGCTCGATCTATTTCGGCCATGGCTACCAACGAAGAACCTTCATCCTCTTTAATAAAATCAATGAATTCGAAGAGTATTATTCATTGTAATTGAGTGCTTGAGCGCCAATACTCATTGTATTTGTAATTTCTGAATGAATTGAGAAGCTATGAAGTGGATGTAGGCTTGTTAACGCCGAACCACTATAAATTCCGTGTGTTGATTGATTTTTCTTGCTTTTTTTCATGATTCCTCATTATTCTGTACAAAACGTTATAAATTGGGTGTTAGGACCATTTTTTGGTCTAACATTTTGGTGCTTTCACTGAGAAGATTGAATCCTCAGCTTTCTGGAATATTATTCTATTGTTTGGATCACCAAATCCGAAGAGATAATCCACATTTTCCATGCCTACAAGAAAAGATAAAAAGCAACGGGCTTCTCGCAGAAATGAAGTGAGTACAGAACAAGATGACAAGCAGGCTACAGGTTTCATTCCAGTCACTGGTTCAGGTGTGCCCGGGTCGGGTCGGACCCGAACCGACCCGATACTGACACCTCAATCCGACCCGATCCCCTATCACCTCGAATGAGAGCCAAGTAATTCAAGTTCCTGGCAAGCTTTATCATCGGATCGGATGTGTACCCCCGAGCCGAGCCATAAAGGAGTGGCACCACGAACCGACCCGGGGACAGTGCTCCGACCCGACTTGTTGAGCAGGACTCGAATCCAACTGCTGTTGATACCCCGACCCGACCCAATGATGCATCTCCGAACCGAACCGATGAGGGTGCCACGACCCGAACCGCAGGAAAGTGGAGATGCAGGGTAGGGAAGACCGATCCGAACAGGAGGAGGAGATCCGAACCGGCTCTTTCATATATATCGAACCGACTAGCTAATGACGTCTCCGATCCAGCTCGGAGGAACTAGTCCGATCCGACCCAACCTGAAGACAATCTCCGAACCGCAAATTTGAAGGCATGATCCGATCCGACCCGAAACAGCTATTTTTGGAAAAAATACGTTTTTAAGATCATTTCAGAAAAGGCTCCATCTTCCAAAATCGAAAAAATCGTGCGGTGCCCACATTTTCAACCCAACCGGTTAGGTCGATCGCCACCGGGACTACGGGGCCTGGGACCCCCGCCGGCGCTGCGCCCAGACCCGTTGACGGCCTCGCCTTCGGCTCGGAGCACGGCTCGCCTTCGGCTCGACGTATATTTTGACCAACAGTAGTCATCAAAGTTTGTTAATCAAGATAAGGTGGATAGTCAAAGAATATGACAACCAAATGGCAACGACTAGGATTCCTCGAGAAGCCATAGCCTCTATTTGCCGATGTCATTCAATGGGAGGAGCTGTCAGTCAGATTCAGCTTGCTATCAACGACAGTATACGAGATAATGATTGTCTAATAGTAGCCTTATCTTCTGGAACTCCGATAGTGTAGATTTCAGCAATGCAACTGATGTTGTTCCCTAATGAGTAGTGACCATCCCATTTATATGACTTAAACCTGTCCAATCGGCGGAGCATCAAATGACGGTTATATAGAACAGTTCTAGCACTACTTCAAAGATGATTTATATGATCATAATGACCATGATTGTCAATAGTGGGATACCAGAAAGCAGCTAAGGATCCCAACATCCCAAAGCTACACTTCAATTGTATGATGTGATGAATAAAATGTCCTGCGTCTCACCTCCCGAAGAACTTAGCTAACCTTTGCAATGGCTATTTGCTGTCAATCGCATTGAGGAAGTTTGATTTCCATCGAATAAGGGCTAGGTCAACATACTTTGGTGCCCAGCGATAGGTAACAGCTGAACCCCTGCAGGCCATGATTGGACATATGAATCTTTGCTCGGATGATAGCAACTTGACTGCTCACCATTCACCATATGACCTTTGTCAAGAGATGAGAGTTCGAGATCAAAACAAATATGAATCGACCGTTAGCTCTTGACTTCATACATAAATTGTGATAGAAAACGTGAACATTACTTCAAGCCTTGGAAGCCATGCTATTGTAGTCAAGTTTATCTGACTAAGGTCTAAACTGACCAGCTCTAGCGGCGATTAGAGCTTACATTGCACCCTGGTATCTATTGCTAAAATTCCTAATGAAAGGTGGAATGGGAATGGTCCATGGCGACCATGTTACTGGAAGAGCCTGCTATTTAGCTAATTAGGAGATGCTACTCGATGGAGGTGGCAAGTTAAAGGTTTAGAGCACTTAAGCCTGGATGTTGATTGATTATCTGTGCATTAGATCTTATTCCCAACGTGGGACTAAAGGCATATATGCAGATGGATGAGATATGACTATCCCCCTAGCAGCCATGACTCCCTTATACTCAATCCTTGCCCTTAGCATGGGGGCAAGAAGGCGATTCAAATAAGATGCGACCTCGTCATTCGCTTATAATACTTACCTAATTGCCTTTGTCACTCCAAGTCCTCAATCAAGGTCTGTTCATTCTTAGAACCGCCACCCCACAACGGTTTGAAAAGACGTTCATCACCAGCTAAAGATTTTGACAGCCATCCCCTGACAGAGATGTAGTGAGGAAAAATGGACCTGCAAAGAGCGTGCAATGCCATCTTCGCATAGAATGATATTCATTCCTTTAACAGGATTACTTTTTAACCATGACTCTTATATTTCCATGCTTTATGAGTTATTGATGTAACTAACTCAGATGAATTTATATGTGGATGATGTAGGTACCCCGAATCTGGTACCGATCAAACTTTGAGCACCTACAGGAAGAATTATGGAGCATTGCCATAACGAGCCCGATTGAACTGCTCGTTTACAGAGCCACGTCCTTCGCCTGAGAGAAGTTGTATAGCTTAAGATGGATCCGAGGTGACCATCCACTCATTGGATCACACGTGGCAGACCTCAAGATAATTGTGCATTGACGTTCAATGTCGGAATCCGATTCTGGATGGATGCAGTTCGACCGTCTACATGGCTCGATCCGTTAAAGGAGGCAGCACTGCCCCTTGATATGCTTACTTTTCAATCATACAATTTACTTTTACATGCTTCCTGAGTTATGGACATGACTAACTCATGCGATATGAATGATGCAGGTACCCAAAGTTTGGTGCCAATCACTCCTCCCATAGATTGATCGGAGGAATGCAAAGCTTTGGCCAACGTCTTTTGACTGTTTGCCCGACTAACTCTAATCCTCAGAGATTGGATAGAAGTACCAACCTAGGACGAGGGTGATGGGTGTGCCATGATTGAAAGATCACTTGATCCATGACTCTAGCTCTCATGATTTGAGAGAACATTTAAAGGACAATATTGCAGCTTTCGACCAAACTTCATCCCATGAGTTGACGGGATGAGAGAGACTTGATCACTGCAAACAACCACCTTTACCCATGAATCGGGAATTATGAGGTAGCGCCTCGGCGAGTGTGATCCGACTGCTTGCCCGAAAAGCTCCATCCGCCAGAGTGAAGCGTGGAGTAAGAACTAAAATCGAGTTTGAGAACGACACTCGAGACGGCAGACTCCTAGTCTTCGAAATAGATTGAAGAAGGAGCGCCAAGGCGAATGACACGACCGTTCGCCTGGACAACTCTAACTCTCATGACTCGAGAGAGAGTATAAAGGACGGGAAGACGACGTCCGTAACTCTAACTCTCATGACTCGAGAGAGAGTATAAAGGAAGACGATGTCCACAACTCTAACTCTCATGACTCGAGAGAGAGTATAAAGGACGGGAAGACGACGTCTGTAACTCTATCTCTCATGACTCGAGAGAGAGTATAAAGGACGGGAAGACGACGTCCGTAACTCTAACTCTCATGACTCGAGAGAGAGTATAAAGGACGGGAAGACGACGTCCGTAACTCTAACTCTCGTGACTCGAGAGAGAGTATAAAGGACGGGAAGACGATGTCCTCAAGGCGTGAAGGTGCACCACGATTAAAAGACCGCCCTAATTCCACTCTACCCTTGGAATCCGACGGGAGGGTATAAAGGCGCCAGAGACTGGCTCCACAAGAACTCCTACCCTGCTGAAGGATCGGGGAGCAGATTGAAAGCTGAGTTCGAACTCTATCCTAGGCATACGACAGGAGAGTATAAAGGCATGTTGACTAAATGCCATAAAAGGGCTCCTACCCCGCTGTAGTATCGAGGGCAAGAGTGAAAGCTGAGCCCGAACCCTTCATGTCCGGGCTTGGGGGGCAATGCACTATCGATCCTAATCAATCCCAAACAGACCCTGGCCAGGCACTTTATTCATGACACACATCACCCCAATTTTTAGATAAATTCTATATGATTAGCTAGATATTATTTGATTTCAGGGGTTTTTGAATTGGAACCCTTGTTTGATTGTGATGTGCTTTATTACCTATTGCTTAGGGATTTGCTTTGTTTATAGAGTGCAGGCTTGTACAAGATAACAAGACAAGAATGTGAGCGCCGCACTCGCGACAACCGCAGCAGGCTGGTGGAAAACAAACAAAGGGCCACGTCCAGAAGGCTGACGCTGATGCCTAATGCTAAACTTTTCATGCGACTCAAGGCGACGACCGAAAGGAGGCCTTGAGAGTGAACTGTTTAATAACGTGTCACACGACTTTAGGCAACGACCGAAATGAGGCCCTAAGAGTGATATATCAAATCAACATACACACCCATGTATGACTAGCCATAGCCCAAGTGCAACGACGAGTGCCACCTCACAAATATATTGAATAAAAAACGCGATAACTCGAGCACTTGGATAAATCAATCACATAAGCTTTGAAAACAATGTCTCCCTTCCATGCATCCACGTCTAAATTTAAAAGGGATGTGATACAACTGCCGACCTTTCTCCATTACCCCCGGACTGGGGCCGCACTGCTGAAATATTCATAAATGTTATATGTCTGTGTCTAACTTATACCTCGATCTTGACAGGCTGCTTGAGGACCACGAAATGGATGCAGAGTGAACGTCCATTTGCTAGTCCGGACCGACTTCCCGGTTGAAAGAACCCATGTAAAGGGAGATGCCATTGCTTTGACTCCTAACTTGCGAGGAGGCGAATTGCCTAACACTCAGACTCAAAAGCTAAGAAGAAGGAAGATAGAAATTTCTTCCGTGCTGAGGATATTGGCGCAGAAGGCGCTAGGATCGAAGGTAGCATATTTCTTATTGTGATGATCCCTCAGCATGTCAAGCTAGATATGAAATGGATGGTACCCTTGCTGATTTGTGAACTCAAATGGATCAGCGAGATGAACTTCTCCGGAAACTACAGAAAATGGTGGATAACTTCTCTACTCGGATAGATGGAAGGCCTAGTAGCTTCGATTTATTCGCTAGAGCGAGCACCATGGGAATTCAAACGACAATGAACTTGGCTCATACACTCCCTGCCCCATGGTCCAGATAATACGAGACCCTAGGACAGGTTGGCATAGTCGTCTTTGATGAAACAAAGATGCAACCAACCTCCTCCCAGGCATTTGTAACATGCAACTTCCGACCGTGACATTTTGGATGAAAACGATGGATATGTAAGAGCCGCCGAAAAACTTAAACGGAGCCCGACCAACCTTTGCTTCTATACAGATGAATGTTTAAAACCTAGCTCAACCTCAACATGAGGCTCCCCATGAAGGGGGAAAGTAGAAGCATTCGAAGTGGCAATAATTTGACATATCGCCATTCGACTCCAATCCTCAGAGCTTGGATGGGAGATCCAAAACTAACATGAGTCAGACACGAACAAATTATTTTATGTCAAACTCTAACTCATGACTTGATGAAGAAGTGTGAATTCAGAGAAGAAATGGATCTGGTGCTCACCACATAGCAGAACCCCTGTAGATGAGGGCATAGAACACAAGTTTCGAGTAACGTAATTCGACTTTCTGCCGACTTTATGCACATTTATTATCGTCGGAGTCCCGCAAGATCTCAGCCTATAACCAGAAGAATGGCTCCTCAAAGAACAACCTGCATACATCCGAGTAGCGGATCACCATCTAGAATTAAAAGACAGAAGCCTGATTGACGGCTATTACATATGCGTAACCAAGAAGCCAGAAACTGGCTTCCACCCACTTCAAGACTTCATACCGAGGGCACCAGCGCTAAATTAGATAATTGGCGACAACTTCTCAAGGGCGAGGGCCAAATTGGCAACATTAATTGATGCTTCAACAGAGATCAGGCGAGACCCTGCATGCATTCCTTGAAAGATTCAACGCCGCAGTGGCATCGGTAAATCGACCTGGACCATATATAGCGTTGATTGCTGTAGTATCCGGTATTCTGGATATCTCAAACTTCAAAATCTCTTTGCATCGAGACCCACTAAGAGGACTTGATGGATTCACCTCTGAAACAAACCTCGGTATCTCTCTACCATGAGATTCTCCTAGAAACGTTGGAAAATCCTATCCTGAGACAGACAGATTCGTGCAATAAGAGTGTGCTAATGTTGAAATGGATGATCTCAATGTCTTCACGACAGAATGGAGCACCATCTGACTCTTGAAATAATAAAGGAAAAAGAAAAGCCCCAGGAAAGACTAACAGGAATTTACAATTCTGGAAATGACCAATGTCATTAATCGGGCCTGCGGTCTTGATTGTCAAGCTTAATGGAACCAAGCATGGGAGATCGACTCAACAAGACTATGGTGGCTATTTCGGATTATGCCAAAGCGCGAACGAAGGAGCTCGAATAACTCACTAACGATGTTCGCTCGTTTGCAAGATTGCCGAGCCTACTCAACTCTGTAGCTGATGCGAGGAGAGTATCTAAGTTTTCTGATATACTCAATAAGGCGATCACTGCTTTCTGGCTAAACAGATGGGTTGACCCCAACGCGAATGTGATTCGACCATTCGCATATACAACTCCAACCCTTGATGACTTGGGAATGTGCACATAACGACACAGGGTGACTAAGATTGTTGAACCTACATATCTAACCCGATGCGGCAGAAAAAAGTATAAAGGCTAAAAGATTGGATGTCCGAATGACCTATCATAACCCCTAACAATGCTGGGGGCATAAGCACTGACTTCGCTCGTCCTCCAATAAGGCTAGGAACATCAACTTCAACCGACAGATTAACTTTAAACATGACCCTGACTCAATGCATGATTCAGAACATATACATTATATCTTTAGAATATGACGTGATTCATCCCGACCATCCAAGTGAGCGAAATTACGGATCAAGCAAGAATTCAAAGAACTTGATCTGCAACTGCATCAAATGGAGAGTATGATGAACTCCTCTGCTGCCTTACAATTGTGATAATCCTACCAGCTATTGGCTTTCATGTTTTCAACAACATCTCGTACTGACTCGTATGTAATCACGGGACTATAAAACAACCTGAAGTGATTATGGCTTTCAGATGCACTATTATTACGATTAGATGCAATCATGGAGTCCTAGATTAATATCCTGATATCGAGATAGTCCAAATCCAAGCAAAAATGACAAATTCATATGCCGACTCTGATGCGCTCTATCCGAACGGTCCAGATGCTAGCTCAAGATATGAAGATTCTGACACCATACTATGACTTGGACGGCTATTGTATACATTGACTTATACATGAAAGAAATCTTAGCTTAGTAATGCACTTGACTTGTTTAGGAAGATGGCGTCGTTTGGCATCAACTTTTACATGTACGATCTCACACGGGAGCCAAACATACCACATGACCTATGATGAAGGAATTCTACCTCTTGATTCGACGAAGTCTAAACGATTACTTGATCATCTTGACCACCCTAGCCATGAAATTTCGCCCGATAAGCATCAACGGAAGCAATGCGGCATATGACAAGCCATTTATACAGAAAAAGATCCAAAAAGATTCATCTCGACTTATTCAAAGCACATCTTATTTGCAACAAGATGTACTTTGGGGGGCAAAATGTTAGCCTGCTTTGTGACCAGACTATCCAAAGCCGAAGAACTCTATCAGGAAGGCCACTCAGGGCTTGAGTATGAACTGCCAGAGATCGACATCTGCTTGGACGAAGTAACGAAGGATGGGAAAACTCGTATTTCTGTGCACATAAGCTTCAGGTTGGATTCCACCATTTCGGATCAAGCTAAAGCGAATATTTCTGACCAACCAAACCGGATCGGGTAAACCGGATCGGGTTATTCGGATCGGGCCAACCAGATCGGGTCTCTACCCCTAACCGAATTCTAGGCAGTTAAAGACCATTTCCCCATGTTCTGCACTACTTACGAGATTTACTCTGAAGTTGCCACGTGGCCACTCAACCCTAACCGAATTTCTACCTATAAATACACATACAACACATCATTTAAGGGGACTTTTTGGCCTCAAGGAAGCTCGATCTGTTTCGACCATGGCTACCAACGAAGAACCTTCATCCTCTTTAATAAAATCAATGAATTCGAAGAGTATTATTCATTGTAATTGAGTGCTTGAGCGCCAATACTCATTGTATTTGTAATTTCTGAATGAATTGAGAAGCTATGAAGTGGATGTAGGCTTGTTAACGCCGAACCACTATAAATTCCGTGTGTTGATTGATTTTTCTTGCTTTTTGTTTATGATTCCTCATTATTCTGTACAAAACATTATCAATTGGGTGTTAGGACCATTTTTTGGTCTAACACCTGATAATTATATACCAAGTTTATAACTAAATCTCGATTACACATTCGATTATAAACTATTGGTTTAATATGAACCATCTCATTAATTTCTAAAATAAATTATCTTTATAATATTCGACATAGTCGAAATCAAATTATAATTCCTTATGTATTTATTTCAGTTATATTTACAGTTCGAACATCGAAATGATTTCATCATTTCCTTTTTAATGATTCTGAATTTCCCCTTTTATAATTCATTCTTGTATCTCGAATTATTTAATAATAAATATTCCATTTTATCTTTAAATATTGTTTTTAAATCAAACTGCTTATTTTCATATAATTAAAACAAGCTATTGTACTCTAGCCGAATCAAGATTCAATTCTATTTTTAAAAATAGATTTTTCCTTTTTAAACCCTAAATTTCTTTTTCAATATATTCGAATATATTTCACGGTAAATAGCAATTATTACAGGTCAATGTCATCCAAACATCCCAAAACACACAATAATCCATCATCAATTATTTGTCACATCATATAATGTAATATATATGAAAAACAGCAATATAATTGTTGAGGAATCCAGTTGGATCCCTCCAAGCGTTTCCCTGCATCCACAGATGTTAAGCAGCATAAAAAATATCAATTTCATACCAATATGAAATATTAAAATAAATAGGATCAGTATTCAACTAACGACTTATATATATATGCAACGGTATCTATATGTTTAGCCAATTAATGACCAAATCATCCAAACAACCATCACACACAACATTCAATCATTTTTATCAATATTAAATAACGTTTATAAAATTATAACACTAGACAGAGTTAGTGAGTTTACTCATATTTTTCGTTTATCGTTAAATAACGATAAACGGTCGATTTGATCAGATCAAGCATTTTATTCCACCTTAAATTGCAGCGAGCTCCAAATGGCTTCAAACCGGCTTTGTTGTGTAGCATTCTTCCATATGATTCCAACGTGACAAAAGGTTTGTTATTCCGACTACGTATGAGCAAGATATTCAATTAACAATTTAATGTATATAATTTAATAGCTAAAATAAACTAAATTCCCTTATGCTTGGGCCTTACCATGTTGAATGGCCCATCACCAAACTTCCAAACCCGTCTGACTCCCAAAAAAAAAGAATACGCCTCATGTTACTTTCCCCCTACCCTCTCGCGTAACAATTTTTTCCTCCTTTTATATATATATATTTTTCTTTTTTTCATTGGGCTTT